>BSBN01000914.1:2400000-4800000 GCA_027924645.1 Cunninghamia lanceolata | reverse complement strand
GGTTGACATCAAGCCACAGTATGGTATGCTGCTGTCAAGAAGATGGGCAGCACTAATAGGTGGAAGTATGCAGCTGGACCTATCATATGCCATGATTCCAATGAATGGCAGGGATGTCAAGCTAAGCAGAGAGCAAAGATCATCAGAGACAGTGGAAGACCAAGAAGCAAATGAACAGATATGCTTTGTAGACACTGACTGTGATAACTTCAAGGTTGTCTCAGATGATGCAGAAGACAAAAAGAAAAATGCCTGTATTGGTGAGCTGGATCAGCAAGGCTTATGGACCATGTTCTTTGATGGAGCTTGTGCAAAAGAAGGCTCTGGAGCTGGAGTTGTTTTCCTGTCTCCAACTGGTAAGCTCCTCAAGTTCTCTTTCTCGCTAAGGTTTGATTGCACAAATAATATTGCAGAATATGAGGCTTTACTCTTAGGCCTGAATATTGCTCTCAAACATGGGATTAAGATGTTAAGAGTTTTTGGGGACTCTGAGCTGATTGTATCCCAAATCAGAAATAAGTATGCTGCAAAGAATAAAAGACTGAAGCAATACAAGCATGCTGTTTGGGATACTATTGAACTTTTTGATGCATTTTCAATTGGCTGGGTAGAAAGGTCAAAAAATGTTATGGCTGATTTCTTAGCCAATGTTGCAATAAGGCCGGATGACATCACTTTGTCAGGTGTCACAGATGTAGAAGTTAAAATTAGGCCTGCCATACCAGAAAACATATGCAGTTGGCAAGTTTTTAATGATGATAGGGATTTGCTGAAATTTTTGCACTGCATAGATGAGTATGAGAACCAACTGATTGATTTCCAAGCTTTTGTAGAGACTGTAGATGGAAAAGAAACTCTTGTAGGGAAAGAGATCATTCAGTTGAAGACTAACAAGATCCCTAGAGGGTTAGTGGCTTTGGAAAGAGCCTTTGACAGTAGAGACAAAATGGTCACAAAGACATCCCCCACAAATAAGGAGGATTTAGAAGAAATAAATTTGGGGACATCTCAGGCCCCTCAGAAGGTATATATTGGCAAACAGCTCAAACCACACATAAGAAGTATGCTGATTGCATTGCTGAAAAAGTATAAACATGTTTTTGCTTGGTCATATGAGGACCTAAAAGCTTATAGAGAAGACTTATTCCAGCATGAGATCCCACTGAAGCCTGAAGCTAAGCCATTTAGACAGAGGCAAAGGCCTATAAATCCTACCTTAGCTCCCAAGATGCAGGAAGAACTCAGAAGGCTCAGGGAAGCTGGAATAATTGTGCCCATCAGACATTCAACTTGGGTGTCTAACCTTGTCCCAGTCAGGAAAAAGAATGGTGATATTAGGCTTTGTGTGGATTTCAGGAACCTGAATGTATCCTCTTTGAAGGATAACTATCCATTGCCTAATATGGAAGCTATGTTGCAGAGAGTGACTGGTTGTGAACTCCTATCCATGATGGATGGATTTTCAGGATATAATCAGGTAAAGGTAAAGGAATCAGAACAGTATAAGACTGCCTTTACCACTCCATGGGGAACATATGTGTATGTTAGAATGCCATTTGGACTAACAAATGCAGGTGCTACATTTCAAAGAGCAATGGATGTTGCTTTTGCAGGGCTGATTGATTCAATCCTAGCAGTATATCAGGATGACCTGACTGCCTACTCAAAGAAAGAGGAGCAGCATTGTATGCATCTGGAGCAGATCTTCATAAGAGCACTAGAATATGGTATTTCTTTAAACCCAAAGAAGTGTGCCTTTGGAGTAGTTGAAGGAAAACTTCTGGGACATATTGTTTCCAAGGATGGAGTCAGGATAGATCCAGACAGAGTGGCAGCCATTGACAGGATCCAAATGCCAAAAACTGTGAAAGGAGTTCAGTCCTTCTTTGGACAGATAAACTTTGTTAGAAGATTTGTTCCCAACTTTGCAGAGATCACAAGGAACATCTCCAAGATGATGAAGAAGGATGCAACTGTCAACTGGGAAAAGGAAGCAGCAGAATCATTTCAGAATATCAAAGAGGCAATAAAGATGGCCCCTGTTCTTAAATCTCCTGATTTTTCTAGGCCATTCCAAGTGTTCTCATTTGCTTCCTTTCATACTGTAGCTGCATGTTTGTTGCAGAAAAATGAAGATGGTTTTGAACAGCCCATTGCTTTCTTCAGTATGTCCCTGCAGGCCTCTGAGTTGAAATATGACATTATGGAAAAGCAGGCATATGCACTTGTTAGAGCCATCAAAAGTTTCAGACCTTACTTGGTAGGGTCATATATCATTGCATATGTACCTCATGCTGCAGTCAAAGACATATTCACTCAGCAGGAGGTGACTGGAAGAAGGTGCAGATGGATAAACAAACTGCAGGAATTCAACGTAGACATACAAGTTACTAAGTTGATAAGGGGACAAGGATTAGCCAAGATGATGGCACAGTCAAACTTGGAAGCATGCCAAGTTAATGCAGTCCAGGATGAGAATGTAAGTGTATCAGGATCTGAATGGTACAAGGATATTGTCTATTATTTGCAAAATCTGAATTGTCCTTCCCATTTCAGTGACAATCAAAAGAGGACTCTGAAGCTACATGCAATCAGGTATGTTGTTGTTCAGGGTGAGCTGTACTGGAAAAATCCTGATGGTGTACTGCTGAGATGTGTGGATAAGAACATGGCTAACAATATTTTGATTGACATGCATAAAGGATTGTGTGGTGGCCATTATACTGCCCGAACAACAGCTCATAAAATTCTCAGGGCAAGATATTGGTGGCCCACTCTCTTTTCAGATGCACAAAGGTTAGTAAGGAAGTGTGACCCTTGCCAGAGATTCTCAGGAAAGCTGAAATATAATGGTGCTTTGCCCCTCAGAACTGTACCTGTGGATGCTCCATTCCAGCAGTGGGGAATTGACTTTATAGGGGAAATTGCAGACAAATCAAGTGGGGGACACAGTTGGATTTTGGTGGCAACTGACTACTTTACCAAATGGATTGAGGCCATTCCAACTAAAAGAGCTACAAGTAAGGTGGTGACAGACTTCATACTAGAGAACATCATCATCAGATTTGGAGTACCATTTAAGATTATCACTGATAATGCTATGTGCTTCAGATCAGGTGAGTTTGTTGATTTTTGCAACAGGTATGGGATAAACCTGCCATATACATCACCATATCACCCACAAGGAAATGGTCAAGCAGAATCAAGCAATAAGAGCATCATAAAAATTGTCAAGAGGATACTGGACAAGAACAAAAGAGCTTGGGACTCAAAGTTGAATTTAGCAGTATGGGCTGACAGAGTGACTGTGAAAAGGGCTATTGGGAAGTCACCTTTTGAGCTGGTATATGGTGCATCAGCTAGACTGCCCATAAACAATCTCCTACCAGTTTATAGGTTCATTCAGGAAAATGATGAGGACATTGAAGATCCCATGACAGAAAGAGTGAATCAGCTGGTTGCATTGGATGAAGACAGAAGGAGAGCCCACCAGATCAATCTCAAAAGACAACAGGATATGAAATATCAGTTTGACAGGAGAACTACAAAAAGGAAGTTTCAAGTCAATGATCTGGTGCTTATTTGGAATGCTAAAGATCAGGAAAAGGGTAAACATGGTAAATTTCAGCCCTTATGGATGGGCCCATATCAGGTTTGCAATACTCATGGGGAGGATTCTTATTTCCTCCAGGCCCTAGATGGTGAAATTCTGGAATTGCCTGTGCATGGCCAATTCCTTAAGTTCTACTTTACATGAATATCTGGTTGCTGTGCACATTTGTAAAATATGTATGTAGTGTAAATGCCTTGTACAGCTCGCGTTTTTTGGCTTTTTGTCAGGTCTGCCCGGAGATCTGGTTCTCGCTGCAGGTTTTCACCTGCACGTCCCCATTCGGAGCCACTGTTAGCACTTATTTTGACCTGGGGTTGATTTGTCATGATCAGGAGGTTTCTTCATCTGAAGCCTTCATCTTCTTGCCCAAATTTTCTAAGTGTTGGACCTCCTCAGCATTTTTCAACTGCAGCATCATATTTTCCTGAGGAGGAGGTCGTCATCATCATCTTGTCTTTGATGATGACGTCATCAGGATGTTCATCGGCCAGACTTTTGTTATAAGCCCAGCAGGAGGATGTTCCTCCGAAGGATCAGGTTGTGCCGATTGTCATGAAGGTTATATTTCAAATATCATGATGACATCAGGGTGATATTTCGAACAACAGGATATCATGCTGCTGGAAGATGATGATGATGAAGTCTATACTAGTGTCGTCAGGAGCAAAAGCACCGACATGATATATGCTCATGACCTAGTATATAAAGTGTTATTGAGGTCATCGCGGGATGCATGTGGGATATTGTTATCCTGCATATTCGAAACATCATGATGATGAGTCTCGGCGGGAAAAGCTTGCGATAGTCTGTATGATGATCTTCCCTAGGCCGCGGGTTGGTGCGCCATTAATGGCGATTGTTGCAGAGGTATGGGCGATGGCGTGGGTCGATCTTGTACCCGACTGGAGGTGTCAATCAACGGACAGGGGCGCAGGGCTCGAGAAATCTTCCTGTCTCCTCCCCTACCTGCTGCATTCAGGTTTGGGCGCCAATCTGGTTGTGTTTGAGCGCCATTTTCATGATACTGTGTATCTGGCGAAATTTTGGTCAACATTGTAATTAATTGCTGAGCACCTACCTGGCTGTTATAAGCAGGTTGTGTTGCTCGTTTGAAAGGTTGTTGAAAGTTGATGATTTTGGCTCTGTAATGCGTAACAAGCTGATCTGGTTGCTCTGTACAGCTTACCTGTGAGTTTATGTATCTCTTGTTGTTTGTTTTTGGCATGAACCCACTGATTTCATGATTAAACTTATATGAGAAATGCTGTTTGGCATGTGTTGTGTTAATTCTGTCTCCAGTATTGCATGTACTCTTCTTCTGAATCTGGATGTTTGGTAATGTTTAGATTCTAGAGCATAGAATTCCTATGCTGACTGTCTGATCTTCCAACTTCTACTCAAGGGGTAGATTAAATTGTTTTCAGGTTGAACATTGGGAAGAGTATACTGCAGTAGGGATACCATAAGTAGAGATAACCTAACACTTTGTATTGGGAGATGCCTGTAAGGCAGGTATCACACATATCCCCTTGAAATCCAGTTTTAGTTGTTCATGCTGATCAATCACAGGTGTATGTCTACTGACTCCAGGCCCTGGATAGGCACCAATCATGCTTTGTTTTGTGTTATAACCATATCCAGCTTTGCATCCACACTTAAACTCCAAAGCAAAATCTAAAACCAACATTAGGACATTAGAGTTAGTTTTAGGAACCTCAATCCTCTGTCTACAACTGCAAATAGGCCCAAAGCTAGCCCCTTTGCTCTTATCTTTCAGTTTTGGTCTACTTACAGGAGGACTATCTGCTTTCTGTCAGCATCCCAGCCTTGTATGCATATCCTCATGGATGTTGAGTAGGGAATACCCCCCTAGGTCTTGCAGAGCCTGAAGAAGAAGAGGAGATAAAATATAGAGTCTATCTCCTACACTGTTGATCCCCTGGCCCAGAGATCCTGTTGATCACTGATGGCTACCTTGTAGGGAAATCTGGGAATAAGCATCCAGTCTGGGAATAAGTCAACACTACCCCAGGAAATATAATCCTAAGAACAAGGTCTATGCACTTTTCAGTGAATAAGATGTATATAATTCATGGGAGATTGTAGAAAGTTTTGATGCTTTTGCTCGATTTTTTGATAATTAGTTTTTTGAATTATTTGAGGTTCTGCCAGAACAATTCTTTATGGCTAGAGATAAGCACAAGAAAGTTTGCTCTTCTACTTCTGAAGTAGAGGAAGACAGTTCTGATTCTTCTGATTCATCTAAATCTTCTTCTGTTGTGGCAAGATTTGTCAGAAAAGCTATCAAAGATCTTGACTTCTAGATCAGTATGGCCAAAGTAAAAGATCCTTACAGAATTTCTAGATCTATTGAAGAAAGAAAGACTGCAGAAAGGAAGTAGTTAAAATCAAGGAATGGGAAGCTGAATGAGACTCTTTACAAAAGCAAATCAGAGGTTCTAAACTTTCTTCCTCTCATAGATCTAGGAGACATGATTCCTTTTCTCCTCCCCATAGATCTAGGAAACACAACACCTCTCATGGTTATATCCATCCTAAGTGGACACAGAAGCCTTCTCATTCTCCTTCCCCACCTTCATATAAGCCTTCATACCATAACGCCATTACACCCATTAACATTGTTTGCACCAAAATTGACTGTTTTCAAGCTGATATGCTGACCCTTTCCAACCAAATTTCCCTCCAGCGAAAAGAAATTTCTAAAATTACTTCAGCAGTGGGGGAGATTAGAGAAATTTGTATAAAGCAAATAAATATGACAATTTAGAAGAAGAAACCTCTAGCAGTGCCCAGTCAGAACCTGCCAATGCCTATATTTAGCTAAAAACTGTATATATATTAGAATGAGTTTTTGTTTTCCTGGTTATAAGACCATTCCTATGGATGCTTTTGTAGATTCTGGCTCTTCCCGTAGTTTTGCTGAAACAGATGCCATTCCTCCAGAGTTTTTGAAGCCCAGACTAGATCTCCCCTCAGGGTATGCTATCAATGGCCAGCAAGTATAAATGGGGAGATATGCCTAAGACGTGACCGTAGAAATCCAAGGGAAAAAGTTTGTTACAGATTTTATTGAGCTAGATGGCTTAAGAGGTGATGTCTTATTAGGATTTATGTTCCTAACTAAATATCAAGCTTTTTTGCTTAGAACCCATGAAATATCTCTTTGCCATGAAGATGGTCATATCAAGATACCCGCCTTGAAAGTAGTCAATTACAAATTTGACAAAAAGACTACTAAAACAGGAAGGAAAGAAAGTGCAAATCTCCAGGCTTAGAAAATGCCATTATTATTAGAACCTGTTAGAGCTAAATTTGAGCAAGATTGTTGCAATCTCGATCCTCTACAGTTCTGGTCTAAAGATCATGAGGAATGTGAAATAAAGATCAAGTCAGAATGCCAGTCAATAATTCCATTTGAACTTGCCTACTTGATGAGTCCCACAGAAGTCCTAGAAATGGATGAGCATCTAGAAGAGTTTCTTGAAGGTAACTTCATTAGAGAAAGCAAGAGCCCTTTCAGTTGTCTAGCATTCTTGGTAAATAAGTGAATAGAAAGAGAAAGAGGTAGGAAAAGATTTTGTATTAATTATAAACCTCTAAATGATATCATTCTTCCATTCAATTATCCAATTCCATTCAGTATTGATCTGATTATGAGAGCAGCTTCAAAAAGGATCTTCTCAAAGTTTGATTGGAAGTCAAGATTTTGGCAAATCAAGGTCAAGGAAGACGATAGGTATAAAACTACCTTTTTAGTCCCTCAGGGATTATACAAATGGAATGTGATGCCATTTGGCCTCAAAACTGCTCCAACATATTTCCAGAGAAGAATGGATAAAGCTTTAAGAAGTTTAAAAGAATTTTGTGCTGTATACATAGACGACATTATTGTTTTCTCTAAGGATGAGTCTCAGCATCTAAAACATTTGGAGATGTTATATACCACTATCAGATCTCATGGAATTTGCTTGTCTGCTAAAAATATGGTGATAGGTCAAGAAGAAATAGATTTCCTTGGTTTAATTCTGTCTAAAGGAAAAGTAAAATTACAACCTCACATCTTGAAGCATATTAGTGAATTTCCTGATGTCCCAGTAGGAGTAAAACAAATCCAAAGGTTTTTAGGATGCCTGAATTATGTTTCACCATTCTACAATGGACTGGCAAAAGACAGAAAGAAGATACAAAATCAACTAAAGGAGCAGGTCCGTGGACTGATGAATTGATTGAGATCGTGCAAAGGATCAAAGGAAAATGCCAATATCTGCCAACATTGCATCTACTTGACGAAGGTTATCCATTGGTTCTCTATATTGATGCTTCTGATGAAGTTTGGGGTGCTGTACTTTTGCAGGAAATTCCTTTAAAAGGAACACAGATATGCGGCTATAGATCTAGAACTTTTACAGACACTGAATGTAGGTATACAATCTACAAGAAAGAAATTCTCACCGTTATGAAAGTCATTTAGAAGTTTAAGATTTTCTTAAAGCCAAATCATTTCATAGTAAGAACAGATAGCCAGCCGATGAGATCCCTCCTAAAGAAAAAGCTTGACAAAGATATAGCACATGGTAGAATTACAAGACGGTATCTTGACTTCATCAATTATGACTTTAACATTGAGTGGATTCATGGAGATAATAATCCACTAGCAGACAGTCTGACTAGAGAAATGTCAAAGCTAGTAGAGCATGCTTCAATGCTTATAGAACTAGGTGAAACCTTCCTGAGAAAAGATGGAGCAAAGGTATATGAGAGTACCAATGAAGACGGGGAAAAGATAATAATTCCACAATTGCCTCCCGAAATAATTGAACCAATTATCCATGTTCATTTCCTTAACAAATGGTTACAAGATTTAGGAAATTTGATTTCTATTGGATTTGACAAAGGGATTCTTGACCCAGCAGAACAGGTAGATTTCATGGAGCATTTTGGTCTTGAAGAAGTCAGTTTAGCATTTTCTATCAGAAATGGTTTCTTATTTGATTTATGCATTACTTCTTTATTGCCTATGAATTGGGATGTCAAGACTAAGAAAAATCTGCTTAAATGTGCAAAATTTGGTTTCATAAATAGTATCACAATTCTTCAGAATGAATTTAAAGATTATGCAGATTTCTTCATGGGTTATAATAACAAGGTCTTACCTCCTGACATGGAAGAGTTTTTCAATTACATTCAAGGTAATTTTGCATTGGCAATTTTAGAAGGGATGTCGGGGCCATCAGGATATCATGTCAATCCTCACAGTTATTGTATACCAAGGGTAGAATATTATCCTCTGACCTAAGACTAGTTTGCTAAGGCAATTGTTCAAGATATGGAACCCTCTTTAGTAGCAGCCCTTATTGCTGCCCAGACGGAGATAGATATGGCATCTATTGAAGTAGAAAACATAATTTATGTTTTTAGATAGAGAGCTGATGATTTAGAAATAATTTTTAGACCACTTCCGATACACTTACTACCTCCAATAGTTTTTTGACTAGCACTTGGGTTTGTTAGTGTTGTGACATTAGCCAGCCACGTTATGATCTGAAAATAGGATGCAACCCTGTCACAAAAAGCAAGATCTCCATATCTGCTTTTGGATGTAAAGCAGGCTGTCCTCACTTACGATGTCCTTAAAGCGATTGTCTTTTCCTTTTCCACTATTGTTAATGCTTGCGGACAAGACTGCTTAACAGCTATCCACTTCTACAGTGGCTTCTACGTGTCATTTTTGTATGGTCAGACTCCTAAGTTAGAATATAATTTTTGAGTTCCGACAGTTATAAATAAGGGGTTTGGACATCATTGTAGGCATTCGAAACTCATTCAGGAGTTGATTTAGAGTCTTGCAGAAAGTTTTAGAGAAAGTCTTAGGATCAGAAGAGTATGCTCTTGTTCTGCGCGTAATTACGAACTAAACAATTAGAAATTGTGTAGAAAGGTCTTATAGTGTGATAATCCTTATTGGTTATTACACTCATGTTCTATCATACTTCTCCATTGTAATCATTTTCATATGCAATAAAAACTTCCACTAAATTGGTATCAGAGCCTTGGTTTTATCTGATTATTATAATTGCCTTGTATGAGCTTAAATTTCTGAACATTTTGTTAGTAGCATGCTGTAGTACCTGTGGAAGTCGCAGTCATAAGACCCATGTGATTGCCAGGGGAGCCGTGTGAAAGGGCATTAGTAAGTCGACCAAAGTAGTAGGGAATATCGTGAAAGAAAATCAGTATCTTATCTCTTCATGGCTCTTAGACGATCAGTGAATGCTAGTTCTTATCAGAAGTATTAGATAATTATTTTCAAGATGGGGATGATCATGTAGTAGATGAAAAAAGAAATTTCAAGTTTCCAGATATTAAGATCTCTACACTTTACCCTGAAAAGGGAATCAAAGCAAAAATTTGTGATTCTGTACATCAATCTGAGATAAATCTGTTAGTCTCAGGTGTAGGAATTTATCCAATATATCTTCCATTCCTTCTCCTTGAAGATGTTTCGAGATGGAGAGAAAAGGTATACTTTCATGTCCACTTTCCTCATGTAGATATCATAGTTCATCCACACTTTAATTATGATATTGGTGCTGAATTTTTTGCTACATTTGTAGATACCTGTTGTAGCAGATATTGGCATTTTCCTAGGAGAAATGATACATGAAACTAAAAGTAGCAGTCATCACCAAATTAGAGCCTATCAACACTCTAATGCCACTACAACCTGTCCTAGAGTAATCTTCACAATTCATTTTCCTATGCAATGTTGGCGTATATTGGCATTTTCCAAATTAATATATGAAAATTAGTATCATAGATGAAAATCTCTGTGGATATTAATTTGGAATTTCCTATTCTGCTAAATTGGTTCAGAGCCATATCTGCTTTGATTCACATAAACAAGGAAAAATGATACATATGAAAATCAATTATTACCAATTACTCCTGCAATTATCAAAGCAAAAATTCCTTATCACTATACAGATAAGGATTATCACTATAAGAGCTTTGATATCTACTACAATGGATATCTACTACCAATTACTCCATTGTAGCCATCTACCTCATAATGCACAAAAGTTAGTTCATCAATATAACCATTGCTTAACTGAATAGGAACTTTGTAGATTAATTTGGATTTAAACTTCCCTTTACCAAAAATAAGTTCTGTGGATCTTTTGATCCATTGATCTGCAGGGAAATAGTTGTATTTTGCGATATTCACATATGCACCAATATCCCATAGGAATGCAAGGGGATACATCTTGATTCCTGGAAAATGAATTGTGAAGATTACTCTAGGACAGGTTGTAGTGGCTTTAGGGCATTGATAGGCTCTAATCTGATGATGACTGCTACTTTCAGTTTCATGTATCATTTCTTGTAGGTAAGGAGTTGTCTTACCTACCAGATTCAGTACTGGTTCTATATATTGTCCTTCGGACTGGAGTGCATGCTCGACCATTGGGCTATAAGGCTTTTCCTCACAGTAAAGAGATTCTTCTATTGCTGTGGTTTCCTTATGGAGTTGAATAGAACCCATGGAATTAAATTGATTTATGTATTTATCCAGATCCTGAGACTTTTCCATTTCTTCAACAAGATGGATGTTTTCTTCATCATCAATCTCATCTCTCTCACCTTGTGCTTGTTCTATCATCTTTTCAAGAAAACTTTTTCTCTAATGCCACCAGAGGCACCGTGCGATATTTCCAACTATAGGGGCTTCTGCCAAGCTTCTTTGAGAAACTGGTGCTATAAGATGACTCACAATTGGTGATCTTCTGAAGGGTAACTTAGGAGTCCTTGAACCAGAGGGAACTTCTGGTTATTTCAACAAGAAGTGTTTTTTCATTGTAAGCTACTCAAGTCTGCTTTTATGCTTTTTCCAAGTCTCTTGACCCATATCCATTTTTTGCAATCGAGCTTCAATTTGCAAGATTTCTTCTATGACTTTGTCAAGTTAAGCTTGAGTGTCTCTTCTGAGCATCCTTTAGAAAAATGAATTTTCTAAATCATCCGAGTTGTTAGATGATTGTTCTTCTTCTTGGACTTGTTTTGGTTCTTCAGTAGATTTATATTCTTCTTCTTCTTCTTCAGATTCTGCTTTTGACAGAACAATATCCTCAGGATCTGAAGGATAATCATTAATGAATTCATATTCATCATTATTGTCAAGTCCTACTGCTCTTGCTACATAGACTTTACCCTTATTTTTCCTTTTGTTTCTTTCAGGGCATTTATTTGCATAATGATCTCCTTTATAGATATAGCAAGTGGGTTTCCACTTTTTTCTTAGATCCTGATCCTTCTTTATCCCTTTTTCTGAAAAAACCTTTTTTCTTGGGATATTTGCTTTTCTTTGAATATTTCTTTTTCTTTTTGTAGTTAGTATTTTCACATGAATAACAAGAAGATTTTCCTTTTTCAGGAAATTGATTACTAGGCATTATTTGATAGCAGGCTGAAGAGGAAATCATCGGCTTTACCTTTTTTAATTCCATTCTTTTTCTTGACTCTTCACACATATCTTCATTGATTTCAGTCAAGAATTCTATGAGTTGAGGAAAGGTTAATTCCTTCATCTCAATGCCTTCAGACTCTGCTTCTGACAGAACAATATCCTCAGGATCTGAAGGATAATCATTGATGAATTCATATTCATCATTATTGTCGAATCCTATTGCTCTTGCTGCACGGACTTTACCCTTATTTTTCTTTTTGTTTCTTTCAGGGCATTTATTTGCATAATGATCTCCTTTACAGATATAACAAGTGGGTTTCCACTTCTTCTTAGATCCTGATCCTTCTTTATCCCTTTTTTTGAAATAACCTTTTTTCTTGGGATATTTGCTTTTCTTTGAATATTTCTTTGAATATTTCTTTTTCTTCTTGTAGTTGGTATTTTCACATTTATAACAAGAAGATTTTCCTTTTTTAGAAAATTGATTACTAGGCATTATTTGATAAAAGGCTGAAGAGGAAATCAATGGCTTTACCTTTTTTAATTCCTTTCTTTTTCTTGACTCTTCACACATATCTTGATTGATTTCAGTCAAGAATTGTATGAGCTGAGGAAAGGTTAATTCCTTCATCTCAATGGCTTCAGTAACCATATTTTCCAAAACTCTCTTGTGGTAATACTCTCCTACCACATCTCCAAAACTTTTCAGAAAAGTAGTGAACATAAACTCATGGTTTTGTTCACGTCCTGATTGATAGAAATTTTTTTACTGCTCCTCACAGTACTCTTTGAAAACTTGATATCTTTGCATTTCCCTTGAATAAACTTATTATATGCTAATTTTTCTCTTGTGTCTATGCGACCCACAAACAGATGGGTTAACTGAGCACAAACCTGATCTGTACCCCTATTAATCAAATCATTTTAGAATGTATCTTCAAGACGATCCCACACATTTGTGGCAATGCTAGTCATTGAATCTAGAGCTTGGTTAATAACTTGGGACTCATCAGCTCCTGCATTTGTGGACATGTAGTTGGTTATCCATTCCCGCATAGCATCTATGCCTCGTATATTCTCAACATCCTGAAAACTATCAAAATTTACTAAAGGCAGAGTATCAGCCTTGTAGGTCTAGATGTTCTTGAAGGGATCTACATGATTAGAACCATTTGGATTGGTTCCATTACCACATGCCATTTGAAATTTTCCTTTGGCTTTCTCTTCGGGAGTGGTATCTTTCATTTTTCTGGTGCTGGGGTCAAAGACCTTTTTCTATAACAGGCTGTTTAGGATTGACTAACAACTTAGGACCTTCATGCTGAGCCTATAGATAGATTTTAGTACTAGAAGGAAAATTCAATTGTTTAACAGGCTGGTGCTGTTGTTTGACTGTTAGAACAGTGGACTGAATAGTCTGAGACTCTCTGGTGATGGAGTCACTTAACAACATTGAGATTTTGATACAGCCTAAATTTGTTTTGCACAGTGTGCAACTGAGTTTCAATATTTCTGATGTGTGTGTTATTGTTAGAAACTTGGACACCTAACACATCATTATCCAATTTATTTTCACTGCGGACATTTTGCAACATTTTTCTGTGGTTTTCTGCAGCCTAATTTTGCCGGACCCACCACGCTTCAGCATGCTGCTTGAATTGATCATAAGCAACATGGAGCTCATGAATTTCTTTAGTGACTTTGGCAATCCATTCTTCAGTGATCTGTTTCTGAAGACATTCAAGAGTAGCAATCATGGAGTGGAGATTCTCTTGAACACCAATCTAAAATTTCTCATTTTTGATATTCTCAAGATCTCACTGGACCTTTCTATCTTGAGCTAATAGCAGGCTTTTTCGAAGACAGAGATTTGTCCAGTTAAGTATTTTACTTTGACTGGAACCTTGGAATTCTCCAACAAGAGTGACATGCAAAGGCCAAAATTCAACTTGGTATTTCCCAAATAGATCATAGATCATAAAGTCTCTAAAGGATGGTATTGAACCTGGGATAATACATGGACCAGCAGGTGTAGAAATTGCTTTTTGATTTGATTCCTTAATATCCTACTTAGGGAAAGACAAGGTTTTCCCAAACATCATACTTACATGACCAGTTGGGGGATGGAAAACAAAAGAACATTTTTCACATTTAAATAAACCATTGTCCAACTCAGAGTATTGAGAATGAGGATAAGGTGGAAGAACTTGCATTGAACTAGAACTAGAACTAGCAATAGATGGAATTCTAAACAAATCATCAAAACCTTGCGTGGTTGCAATCTGACACTTTGTGATCTGGGTAATGGTGACACAGATTGAACAGGGTTATTATAGTTAAAAATACATTCCGTTCTCTGTGAGGGAGTTCGTTGACTCGAAGAGAACCTAATAATGGCATGGTCATCTATTTCTTGTATACTAACTCCATGAAGTTGTGAAGGCTTTTGTGGAGGTGGCTGACTATCTTTATCCCACAACTCTAACATCCATTCATTTGGTAACTGAACATCTTTATGATGGACAATTTTAGGGGCAATTAGTTGTGTATGTTCACTGGTGGATTTCCAGATGGTTGACAAACCTTCGACTCCTTGGGCTATTTAGCATCACTGGGATGATTTTGTTATAAAGCCGATAGTGTACTAAAAACACTAAGGAGTGGTCTATGGACATATCCTTCATAAAAAGATTCATAGTCTTAAAATGATATGTTAAGACATCATCTAAATGACCATCTTTCAAACTAATAGTGAAATCTAATAAATAGTCAATGTATAGTGATCCCTCAGACATGGAATCACATGCACAACCTAGTAGAGCATGAGACAACTTATAGAATCTTACATCTTTAAGCATTATCATCATAATTATTGGAAGACCTTTACGGTAATGACCTATGATGCCTATACAAACATAAGACAAATGCATAAACTATGGATTCTCAGGGTCTGCTCTAGCTTTCTCTTGTAACGTTCCTATTTCTGTTTCCAAAAATAGTTTTAGCTTTCTTTCTGAACCTCCTGTTACAATGTGTTGCAGTATAGCAACAAGACACTTTTGCCAAGACTTGTACCCAAACCAATTTTTTAAACCTTTGGACTTATTAAACATATTAACAAGACTACTAGGTATATCCCTATATATTTCAGAAGGACTAATTTTGGGAACCTTAAATTCTTCATTAAGAAACTTATTCTGAGAGAAACTATCATCTATAGCATTGCTACTAAATTATGGCATACTGAAAGTGGTTTCATTCTGAGCAAGGAAATTAGTGAAGCTAACCTCAGAATTGTGATCCTTCGTATGGTCTTCAGGTGCCATTCCTGATCCAGGAGTAGAAGCTTTCTCCATTACTGCGCTTGAATTCGCACTCAAACCTATGCTCAAATTACACGATTACTACCTCGACCTACCCTAACAACGCCACATCATGGCTAAAAATGGGATTTACAAATGAGGACTTACAACAAAAAAACTAACTGTAAGAGCACTAGAGGGAGTAATACGAAGAGCAATACAGATGAATTAAGTTTCATTCTTATGAATGGTTATAGTTACTCAAAAACTTTAACCAAGAATCAACAATAACTAAGAACATCATTCAAAATGATTTACAAGTTCTGATACCAACTTTTGAAAACAAACAGCTGCAAGATAGAATATTGAGAATATGGAAATTGCATATTGATATTCAAGAAAATCTTCATTACAGGATCACAGATTATTCTGTACTTACATTGCTCACTGTAAACATATTATTCAAGAACAAACTTTAACCTATCTTGTAGGACTTCTAATTTTTTGATTCCTGTATTCACAGGAAGAGCATACTCATCTGATCCTTCAAGTATTTCCTAAGGACTCAGACAAGACTCAAGACTCAGACTCTCTAAGACTCCTATATCTTGCTATGAGACTTCACTCACTCAAGACTCGATGATCAAAATGAGGAGGCCTTACGTCTTTATATAGAAGGCAAGGTAGATCTTTAACCTCATGACCTTAAGTCTGGAATTGAAATCCGTCCATAGAAAGAGGACATGTAGAAAATTTCTTTCTGAAGGGTTATCCAAGTCGAGGATAAGATTCTCTATGGTGGATCCCAATAACCCGTGAACAAGAAAGAAGGGAATGACAAGACCCCTAAAGAATCTATTTTTTACAAAGCTACTTTTTGATCACGAGAAGGCTAACCCATGCTTATTATTAGGCATGCAAGATTTCCCCTTTTACCGAGGTGTGGGCCTCGTCTATCTTTTGCCATGAAGGGACAGATTCCTTCGGTGGATGATAAGCCCATCCACTAATTGTTGTTGGGCCCATCATCAGAGTCACCAATATTCATGACTCTTGGGTTCTCAAGCGGATCATAAGCACAATTTGTACATTCCATGTATGATGGATGTGGGGCACATCCGGCTCGATTTGGTGTGACAACTTCGGTTGGATCTGGTTCTTTCCACATGATGCTCATGGTCTTCAATTTGTAGGGTCCATAGATTCCTTGCTCCATAGCACCACGATCAGTCATCTCCATACGGTAAGTCTTGGTATGGATCCAGATTGGAATTTGTTGGGAGTAGAGGTGTCAAAACTTATTTCCAATTCCCTAGAACTCGTAAAGTGTACCTGCACCTTGGGGACCATACATTTGACAAACATATCTGCTAATCAAGTTTTCTTCAGGAGAGTCAAATGTTAGTTTAAATATGCAACTAATATAAGAGGATACATTATTGAACTGTAAACCTTCTGCAGGAGGATAGGGAGATTGGAACATATCCCTAATTAGTTCTTTTCCTTTTTCTTCATTGAGCCAGCATTCTGGTCTTAGTACAGAGGGATTTTTGAATTTAACTGGAAGTACAAAATCACCACACTAGTTCTGTAACACATGACCAATATTAGGGTCTATTGGCTCAGCTTCTGCAGAAAATTGAATGAAAGGTTGATCTGTCCATAAATTTGCTTGACTAAGTTACATTTTAGCAACTGTCATTTTATACCGATCTTGCAGGAAATTGTTTGCCATTTGGACATTATGTCAATCTCTTCTAGCAAACAGATTTGTGCTCCATTCTGTGTAATTCCGTTCATACCAGTGATGTTCACGAACACGAATGACTCGAACATGTCCTTGTGTTTGTTTATCATCCTCAAGAGTAGTAGGACTAATGACATTTCCTTCTCTTGATAAGAAATCTGCAAATATATTTTCTTTTCCTGGTAGATGAACAACATCAAAATCAAAAGTATTTAAAAATTGTGCCCATCTAAGCAACCTTCCTCGGACTACTTTATTTTTGGACTCTTTTCTAAAAAAATCTCAGAGGTTCTGTAGATCACTTCTTAAGAGAAACTTTTTATCAGCGACAAACATTTGGAAAGCCTTTAATGTATTAATCACAACAAGAATTTCTTTGTGATAATTAAGTTCACTGGTTTTAAAACTTGCAGAGATATACTTGACTATCTCCTCTTTACCTTGCTTGGTTCTTTCTTTTAAAACTCCTGCCCAAGCTTGATCACTAGCATCTGTTTCAACAATCTTAAAACCATCACCTAGTAATTGTAATGTAGGAAGATCAACACATTTCCTTTTAATTCGATCAATGATGCCATCATGGAATTTTGTCCATGGAGGTGGACGTTTACCAAGCAACTTATTGAGCTCAAGTCGATCCTCAGGAAACTTACTGTAAAATCCAGAAATATAATTAACTAATCCCAAAAACTTTTGGAGTTCTTAAAGATCAGTTACCTTGAGATTCTGAATGCGAGTGAGAATATGTGGTTGAGCCTCCATCTTCCCCCTCGGGAGAAGCTTGATGCTAATGAACACAATGGAATCTTGCGCAAAATGACTCTTACTAGGATTGACAGCAAGACCATGTTGCTGACAGACAAAAATAAATTGTTGCAGGTGATTCAGATGTTGCGTCATATCCTAGCTAAACACAAGGATATCATCAATATAAGGGAAAATAAATTTTGTATATGGTCAGAAGATATTATCCATCTATTGTTGGAAGATAGATGGAGCAATTTTGATGCCAAAAGGGAGGACCTTCCATTCATATAATCCCTGTGGTATTGAAAAAGTTGTCTTATAATAGTCTTCAGACTTTAATGCAATTTGCCAGAATCCCTTGGTTAGATCAAACTTTGAATACACATTACTACCTTGAATGGTTTGCCAAATGTGATCTTTGCTAGGCAAAGGATGGCGATTATCTTGCAAACATTCATTCAGAGGTTTGTAATTTACAACTAATCTTTTCTTAGGAAGCTCTTCACCATTTTCATCATATTTTGGAACATACATAGCATGACAAGAAAATGGAAAACTGGAGAGCTTAATCAGATCTAACTTCCATAATTCTACTATTTCCTTTTTACATAATTATGTTTCATTAAAACTCATAAAGAAATAATTTTCTTTAGCTTTAGGGATTATTTCTTTACCTTCTGTGTCTTGCTTGAGAGGAACGCTGGCAACCAAATTTCTCTTATGCTTTTTTAGATCTTTAGTCATAACTGACTCTGCAAATTCTGATTTAATATGCTCCATGGGGATTGTAATGCTTCAATTTGTCTAGTAATCCACACAGTATTCTTCTGCTTGACTGATCTGACTTGTTCAGTCTTCGAAGTGTAGGCCAAATCCTGATGCAGTCTTGGAACCTGAAACTGATTATAAAGAGTAATGAAATCTTTGTCAATAGTTATTGGTTCCCATTGCTTCATTGCTCTACTACCATTTACTCCATCGTAGCCATCTACCTCATAATGCACAAAAGTTAGTTCATCAATGTAACCATTGCTTAACTGAATAAGAACTTTGCAGATTAATTTGGATTCAAACTTCCCTTTACCAAAAATAAGCTCTGTAGATCCTTCGATCCATTGATCTGTAGGGAAACAATTGTATCTAGCAATGTTTACATCTGCACTAGTATCCCATCGGAATACAAGAGGATACATCTTTATTCCTAGAAAATGAATTGTGAAGATTACTCTAGGACAGGTTGTAGTGGCTTTAGAGCATTGATAGGCTCTAATTTGGTGATGACTTCTACTTTCAGTTTCATGTATCATTTCTCCTAGGTAAGGAGCTGTCTTACCTATGAGATTCAACACTAGTTCTGTATATTGTCCTTCGAACTAGAGTGCTTGTTCAACCATTGGGCTATAAGGCTTTTCCTCACAGTAAAGAGATTCTTCTCTTGTTGTGGTTTCTTGAGGGAGTTGAATAGAACCCATGGAATTAATTTGATTTATTTACTTATCCAGTTCCTGAGACTTTTCCATTTCTTCAACAAGCTGGATGTTTTCTTCATCATCAATCTCAGCTATCTCAGCTCGTGCTTGTTCTATCACTTTTTCAAGAAAACTTTTTCTCTAACGCTACCAGAGGCACCGAACCATTCATCCAGATGCAGGGGCTTCTGCTAAGCTTCTTTGAGCAACTGGTGCTTCAATATGCAAGATTTCTTCTATGACTTTGTCAAGTTCAACTTTAGTGTCTCTTCTGAGCATGCTACAGAAAAATGAATTTTCTGAATCATCTGAGCTGTCAGATGATTGTTCTTCTTCTTGCACTTGTTCTGGTTCTTCAGTAGATTTATAGACTTCTTCTTCTTCTTCTTCAGACTCTGCTTCTGATAGAACAATATATATGACTTAGGCATTAGTTCATCACTGGGCTTGATAAGAGTTTGTTGTACAACCTTTTGCTTAACAACTTTCTTCCTTTATTTCTTCTACACTTTCCCATAGTACTCCACTATTAGGACGTACCAAGCCAGTTAGACTTCTATAAGGAACCTACGCTCTGATACCACTTGTTGGAGTACAATACCACTAAGAGGGTGGGGGGTGAATTAGTAATACACTAGTTTTAAAAGGACCTTGAGACCTTGAAATAATCTTTCAAAACTTTGAAACAAAGGCAACTTCTATTGAATGCAGATGAGGCATCATATTAACTATGAACATCATGACAACTTTGGTTAAGTTAAGATAAGTATCATGACAACTAAAACTGATAGATCAATATCAAGAATACATCAACACAATATTATGAAACAATCTAAGATAAGTAATGACTCATGAACATCAGACTTAAGAGTAAGGGTGTTCACTTATTAGACACACAAGCATATAGATATTAACTTGTAAAGTTTGATTGACCATAATGAGGATGAGCAGAGAACATCATTTCAGACAATGATAAATGATGAATATGTGTTCATGCAGGCCAAATTAACTTAGGATAACTTTAAAACTGAATGACACATGATAAGCAAATGAACATGAGGATCAAGCACATCAGTGATAATAAAAACCCATAACACAAATATTGTCCTGAGTGGAAAACCATCATGGGTAATAAAAACCACTCGAAATGTCTCATCGACTTAATCAAAATGTGCTTCACTAGTAAATACAGATGCCTCACTGGCTATTTGTGCCTCACTAGCTATTTGTGCCTTACTGGCTATTTGTGCCTCACTGGCACATTTCAATCAAATACAATGAATAATATGAGTCAATACAGAGGGTTACTTTGTTCCTCTACATTCCAATCCTTCACTTTCTCATTATTTGAGACTCAAGCATCAATACAATAGCTCATTTACACTCTGGTATAACCTTTTAATAAATAATAATATACAAAACGATGCCCACATTGATACAAGAGAGCTTACTGTCCACATTGCTAATGACTATGAAATCCACTTCAAACCAAATACCTCTGCTAGAGTATGAAATCAATAATGCCCATGTAGAATGCAACAAGTGCATCAACTATTTTGGCATAGGCAAGTACCACAACTCACTGAGATCAACCATAGTAACATCACCATATCAAATGTCAACTGTTACAAGCATCATAACATAGAACAAGTACCATAACATAGAAATGTAACATGATATCATATGCCATATGCCAAGTGTGACAAGGACACCAATCATAATATCATCAGGAGATATATCATTAGGAGATCATGAACATATCAACTCTCATAGAGCATTTAGAAGATCATGAGAACATCATGAGAACCTGTGCCAAGCATGTGTTAATTGATGTGCCAAGAGAACCATGAGAGTGCCACAAACCAATACAACCATAGAATATGTGAATTTGACATCAAAGATGCCATACCTCAAAGATCATTACAAGTCTTGTGCCGATTTACCTTAAGATGTGTCTTGTTGTAGAAACATGTGAACTATTTATGATGATGACATCGGGAACCCTACTTGCATTCTGTTTTATGATGAAGACATCGTGAACCCTGCTTGCATCCTATTTTATGATGAAGACATCATGAACCCTGCTTGCATCATTTCTCATTCTAAACCTGATCATTAAAATTCAAGGTATCTTGATGAGGTAACAATTAATATATATAGCATGTAAATTTGTTATCACAACATCACCTGCTGAACAAGTTATCACATCATCACCTATTGGATATCATTGCTACATGTTTGACCCATCAAAACATTATGAGCATTATCAAGAACAAGAGCACTTTCATCAAATGTCCAATCATGAATACTAATACCAACTGTCATGTGCCACAAATTAGCTATTGTATTGATGCTTGAGTCTCAAATAGTGAGATAGTTAAGGATTGGAATGTAGAGGAACAGATTAACCCTCTGTATTGACTCATATTATTCATTGTATTTAATTGAAATATGCTAGTGAGGCACAAACAACCAGTGAGGCATCTATATTTGCTAGTGAAGCACATTTTGATTAAGTCAGTGAGGCATTTCAAGTGGTTTTTATTCCCCATGAGGGTTTTCCACTCAGGACAATATTTGTGTTATGGGTTTTTATTATTACTGATGTGTTTGATCCTCGTGTTCATTTTCTTATCATGTGTCATTCAGTTTTAAAGTTATCCTAAGTTAATTTGGTCTGCATGAATATATATTCATCAAATATCATTGTCTAAAATGAGATTCTCTTCTCATCCTCATTATGGTCAATCAAACTTTACAAGTTAATATCTATATGCTTGTGTGTCTAATATGTGAACACCCTTACTCTTAAGTTTGATGTTCATGAGTTATTACTTATCTTAGATTGTTTCATATTGTGTTGATGTATTCTTGACATTGATCTATTAGTTTTAGTTGTCATGATACCTATCTTAACTTAACCATAGTTGTCATGATGTTCATAGTTAATATGATGCCTCAGCTCCATTCAATAGAAGTTGCCTTTGTTTCAAAGTTTTGAAAGATTATTTCAAGGTCTCAAGGTCCTATTAAAATTAGTATACCACTGATTCACCCCTCCCCCCTCTCAGTGGTATTGTACTCCAACAAGTGGTATCAGAGTGTAGGTTTCCTATAGAAGTCTAACCAGCTTGGGTAGGTCCTGATAGTGGAGTGTAGAAGAAATAAAGGAAGGAAAGTTGTTAAGCAAAAGGCTGTACAACAAACTTTTGTCAAGCCCAGTGATGAACTGATGCCTAAGTCATCTTTGGAAGTTGACACAAAGTATGATTAAAAAAATGACTTTGTTGTTGAGATTGATGATGCATAAGGAGATTTCTTTGTAGATGAAGATGGAGAGGAATTTGATGAAAATGACTGTGAAGTTGATGTTGAAGGAGAACTGTTATGTGCTCTAGAAATAACAAGTATCTTGAAAAAGAGAACCAAGGATTAAAGATTCAAATTCAACAAGAGAAGGATTCCAAGATTAAGGTACTCTTTGATTTTGTTAAAGTTTCTTTAGAACTTAAAGAGGCAAAGGTACAAATTGAAGAGACAAACAAATTTGTCATTAGTCTAAAAATGGAATTTGAAGAAGTTAAAAGAATAGTTGACCTTACAAAATCTGATCTTGAAGTAAAAAGAATAGAATGTCTGAAGTTAAAGAAAGAAATACTCTCTTTGAGAGAGGATTTGGAAGAAGCATCTTCAAAGTTGCAAAAGAATATTGAATTCGAAAAGAGTACTGACTGCCTGAATGACATGTTGAGTAAGCAAAGGTATTACAGGGATACTACTGGCTTGGGCTATGAGAAAGGAGAATGTTCCAAGACAAGAGATGCTCCTAGGAAGAAGATAGACCTGACATTTCATTCTTCTACACTTGAGGTTGAAGCTAAGAAGAAAACTAAAGTTAATGTTGCTAATGAGTCTTTAAGACCTCCATCTCTTAGGTATAATTATTCACAATTCCATGGTTAATGGTATGCACGTCATGTTTATGGTCATAGGGCCAGAGATTGTAAAAGATATGATTTTGGGTGGAATAAAGAAAAGATTTTGACTGGTCAAATCTAAACTACAATACTATTTGTTATAATTGTATTAAAGTTGGCCTCCTTGCAAGAAATTTTTGGAAGCCTGCAAGGTATGATTCTCTCAGATCACCTAAAAGAAATTATTCTTCACTTGATCAAAACTATAGTATTTTGTGTTATAAATACAATATGTTTGGGTACAAAGCACAATGGTGTAGAGGAAGGATAAAACCAACTGCATGCTACATGTTAAAGCAAAAGCAAGTGAATGCTTTGGGCAAAGAAAACAAATATCCTATACTAGTTTAAAGAAGAAAATGTAGTGCCCCTCAACTTGTCATCTTTTGGACTGATGTTCGCTTAGTAGTACTGGACATTATGACAGTATTTTAAATCGTTTGATGATGGATTTCTAGTTATTTTGCTATTTCAGTATGAACCTAATTGTTATGATAACAGATGTTGATGTTGGATTATGTTATTTTATGCTTTACAATTTGATAAATGAACTGGATATTTTAGATGCTTTGATGTTATTCACTATATGGGATTGGAAGATAGTTGATCATTTTATGTTGTTGACTAGTAATCAGATACCTTGCTCAATATAGTTGATTGTTATTCATAAACGTGAATGGAACAGTGTCGTATTACTCACTCTCGAGCACCCTACCCCACTGCGATTTCCATTCACTATAGAACTTCATGTGATGTATATATATATATTGTTATGGTTAACTGTGCGTTGTTGCAGGATGCAAGTACTAGGCATCGACTCCACCTGATTACCAGGTCTGAGCGTGCCTTCGCCAATGGATTAGTTGATTGGAGTTAACGTGAGGTCCCTAGTCAGTGTTCCTTGGTCGTCAGTTTACCCTTGTGGTTATTGGTTGTCGTTCGATCATGTCTTGCTGTCAGGTAATACTGTACCTTGGAGTCTAATCAGTTCTGAAGGTGTCTAAGTGTGTATGGTAGTGTTGTGCTTTAATTAGAATCATTATACAAAAGAATATAAATGTTGATAAATGAGCATAATGTCGTTAGTTGTCGGTTCTCGTTATAAATAAATTATTATTTATTAAAAGTGTAGTTGTTAAATAAAGTTGTAAGAAATTTTGTATTGTTCAATATAATATTATTTATAATAAATATTTAAATAAATAAAATAGTTGTAATCATGTTGTAAATTGTGATTTACAACTTGATTAATAAAATAAATTAAAATATAGTTACAAAATTATAGATTGACGAAATAGTACAATTTTATTAATAACAATATATTTGGTCGGCTATAAAGAAATTAAATGTTGTCAGGAATTATGTGTTTACATTTAATTAAAAATAATAATAAAATAAAATAAAAATATATTTAGAGGGGAGAGATGCACGGGATCGCGTGCCAAGCTCTTGGTAGATGAGAGAGATTGTGTTATAAAAGAAAAGCGGTAGAGGCATTAAGGACATA
Source organism: Cunninghamia lanceolata (assembly GCA_027924645.1). Lineage (NCBI taxonomy): Eukaryota > Viridiplantae > Streptophyta > Pinopsida > Cupressales > Cupressaceae > Cunninghamia > Cunninghamia lanceolata. The sequence goes on along the minus strand of BSBN01000914.1, from coordinate 4,775,153 downwards.
ATTACAGGTGAAAGAAAAGAGAAGAAGGCTGGAATAAGCGGCTGGGAACTGCAGCGATTGAAGCGGACTCGTCGAGTTGATTGCGTAGCCAGGTTCCGTCGAATGCCTTATCTTTGAACTTTATTCCGAATCTGCAAATGCTGTTGTAGTTTATTTGATTCCAAATAGTTTGATCTGAAATCAGTTTGCATTCTGTGTTGTGCCATCAAAGCTCATGTCTGTAGACTATCCTCTCTGTGTTTAAACAGCATCTTCTCTTAGGGTCTTAAATTCTTCTTTTCTGCTCAAGGATTCCGTTAGTCAATTGTCTTCCTTCCACTGTTTGGCTGAATCATTCTATATGCACTCTCAGACCGCGTAATATTGGTAGGGTTTGTAGATGTAAAATGACACCGTGTTGTGTGGTATGCCCTCGGTGTATTGCAGAACCTTGCATCTGAAAAAGAGACCGTAACAGGCTGTGAATAGGGTGTTCATATATCATTCTTAGAAAGCCCCATCATAGGTAAATACATTAAATTCGCAAGATGAGAAGTGTTCTTTGATTTGGTTTTTACCCCAGTAGGCAGATGGCATTGGTGCCTTGAGAAGGCCATTCCAGATTCTTTTTTGAAACCAGTTTTATGTCACAAATTGTTTGCAATATCTTCCATTTCTGTTTCTACCGTCGCTACCTTTAACAAACTTAGCCGGCATTGAGATCGCATTGCTAGTCGGTGTCGTTGAGCGAGTTGTAGTAAAAAACAAAGGTCACATAGTGGTTTTCCCTGCATACTTCCGTCCTTACAGGCTCGTATACCTTTGTAAATGTTGAGACCTGCGTGAAAAGTTAATAATCGTTTGGTTTCTCTTATCTAGGGTTAGCGAACATTTTCTAGAGACCTGACATTTGATATTACGGCAGTTACTATTGATCAATGGTTAGGGTTATGCCAAGAGACGCACAGATTAACTGTTCAAATGTCTGCGATGGAAGTTCTTTTGTTGAGAAACTTGGTTAGCGACTTTGCTGAGATTCTACCTTATTGTTTTTATTGCGTTTGGTATTGTTATTAGTGGACCGAATTATTTATAGGAAACGCTGCAAGTTGTAATGCCTGGGCATGATGGGGAGATTGCTGCCATTGCTTTGTTTATCGCTTGATTGAAGTTTTTGAAGTTTTTTTTTAACATGTCAAATTTGTGGCCTCCGTCAGTCATTCGCAGTATTGAGACGATGTTTCTTTTTTATACCAGTCCACTTTATAGTTTGGGCTACCACGATTTCATTGGCCTTTAAACAAGCTGAGCAACATTATTATCCCTGGAAGATGATGGAGGCTGTAGTATTTCATGATCAAAGTTGATTAGTGTATTCATCATACATCAATCCCTGACCGCATTCACAGCGTATATAGCTGCAGTAATGTCTTAAGACCTTATGTTTTCTGTTGCTAGAGGTAAAACTTAGTTGGTTTAATCTGTAGATTGCCTTATCTTGGCTGGCGCATTTCTAAAAAGTTTGGGGTGTCCTCAAGATAGCCAGTGAAGGCAAGATGGTCAACAATGCAATCAACTGTTGGTGTAGTGTAATGATGGTTCAAATGTGATTTGAGCAGCTGTCTGTCCCTGACATTTTGCTGTCTCATTTCTGGTCAATCCTCAATCTATATTAGAAACTCTATAATAGACTCCACAGGCTCGCAGCAATAGTGTAATGCAGAAATGATTAGGCAAACCCATCATATGCCAAGACGTGGGACTAGTGAGGAGTAGTGTGAACATAGCACATAGGACAGGGTTGTCTAACGGCCACTGTCTATAGGTTTCTATTTTATAAGTTAGTCGAAGTCTTTTCTTTTAGATGTTTTGAACCTTTGTCATAATTTATATTCTCTTAGATAATAGGGACGATTGTCATATTTTTTCTACCTTACAAACTATTTAACTTCTTCTGTAAAGTAGATGACCAGAAAACCAAAGGATTAAACATGCAGTAGCTTAAAGAAATACTGCCCATTTTATTATAGATTCATTGTGTTTATGATATGGTATATAACATATTATAGTAGGCCATAAAAACAGTCCATGCTTTCGTTTTTTAGAATACAGAAACTAATTAGCGCAGTCTGCGCAATTATCCTAGAATCTATTTTCACATCATTTATAAACTGTATTTAATGTCTTTACAGAGACATTGAGTGCACTTTAATTAGTCTGACAATGTTCAAAAACAATCCACACAGCCAACACAGACTTAACAGATATCTCGATGATGCAGTTTGGCACTTCTTCTAAAGGCCAGCGCAGCAAGTGAATCCACTAAGCACATACAGCAATTAGCTGTTGAATTCTACTGAGAGTTTGTAATCTATCCTTTTCTGTCAGAAATTAAACCAGAGGGGAAGTGATTTCTGTACTTGTAAATTACACTTTCCATGTTTGGGAGATCAGCACAATAGTTAGAAGCATGAACAAGATGCGGGGATCTCAAAGAACATCCTTGGATACCATAAAACTTAGCCATCAAACCTATTGCCTTCATTATTTTGTGATTATTGGATTCCGTCAGTCTTATTAGATTTGCAAAGTTGAGGAAGTTGTTAGACTAATCAGCTGTTATCCATTTCAATGATAAAACAGTCAATAGCCATTTTACACCTCATTGACAACCTATACGAACTGTTCACGTTCCATTCAAATAGGATCATTTACGATTCTCTTACAAGACAGTAGGATTATAATAAACAGTAATAGTAAAGAATGTAATCTAATGTTGATTTTATTATAGAAGTTGTTTACTTTGAACAGAGAAGAAATTGTAGTGTTAACTCTAGAACTGTATTAAACTGTATGAGTTAAGTATTTCTGTTGTTGTAAAGAGTCGAATTGAGAGTGGTTAAACTCAAATTCCAGAGGCTAAGTTGTCATAGTTGAGTAATTGCAACTTGTGTATTGTTGTTTTTGTAACTACGATGTAATAACGATTATGTAGATCAAACATGGTATGAAGTATATTGTGATAATGTCAAGTTGTGTATGTGTATTGAAAGTAATATTTCTTGGATGAGATATCAAACCACTTGTGATCTTATTGTACCATTTTGTCGTATGGAGAGACCTGAAATCTGTAAAAGAGTAAAGTATTGTAATGTTAAAAGCATTGGATAGAATTGGTGTTATGATTCTATTGTGATGCAAGAGGGTTTATGCCTTGCAGTGAACATGTACGTATATTGTTATAAAGTCTTGTATGATGTTTAAGGGTTACTAGGTGTTAGGAAGGAGAGTGGCTTTCAACGTGGGGCCGGCGCCCAAAGTGGCAGTCAGGATAACCCATTGGAAGTAGATTAATCAAGTGGTAACCTAAAATAAACTAGGGGGTTAAGGGTAGATTTCACATTAATAAGATTATTGGATTCCTCTCCCAAGACCTGTAGTGCTTGTTTAGACTAAGGATGGGTAGAGAAGGCCTGGTCAGCATGATTGACTTCCTTGTCCTCATGAAAGGAAGGTCGATTCCGGATGTGTCACCCTATGGGGCCGGCGCCTAGTGAGAGGCTGTCAGGATAACCATGTTAGGACCGTGCGATGACACTCTCCCTACTACAACCTAGCATCCCTTGTTTGGTCTCTCCTCATTTGTTTTGTGTCACCTCTGGAAGTTAAGTTGTGTTGTATTGTTATTGCCATGTGTTGTATTGGCGTTGGTCATCCTTTGTTCTTGTTTGTCTTTCGTCTACCTGACTGTCATTGTTTGGGACCTCATGTTAACTCCTAGCTCGGGGGGTGGACCTTAGGGTTCCACATGGTCGGGTGGAAGAGCTATTTTATCCATTGGTTATTCTTGTCAAGATCATATGCAGAAAAGGATTTGTTCCACTTGTACTTGTACCAGTGATGAAGATGTATGTGTATAACCTTGTACCAGATTTGTGCAACAGAACATTCATTATGTATGTAATTCTGATATAGTCTGAAAATGGCAATGTAATGATGTCACGATGAACTTATGTGTAATGAAAGCATTTCAGTTATGTATTTAATCATGCAGATTCCATTATTTGATAATATGCAATGAATGTGAATAAGTTATTTAATTGAGCATGGTTTTGGATCAGTTACTGATGTATGTTAAATTATGTTAGTTGGTTTGTAAATTGATGCAGCCTTGAATCCTTAGAGTATATGTCGTAATTAGTTATGTTAACGTTACTTAATCATTTTAAAAAAAAATTGTTTCGTATAGCATAAATGTGTATTTCTTTAAGGTGTTCAAGGCAGGTGTTACATCTGGTATCAGAGCCAAGTTTCTAACACTAGGTACTCTGGTTTTATAATTAGCCCATTAAGCTATGCTTGTTGCTTAAACTCTGAAGAACATATTCATTCATAGTCCTTGCCTAGCAACCTGAAGTGGTTCTTGGATGTGTTGTTCAGGAAGATGCCTAGGGTACGAGGCCGAGGACGTGGATGAGGTAGGGGTCATGGGAGAGGTGTTGATATCAGCCCTCCTTCTAGTTCCCCTCTTGGAAGCACACAAGAAGGTGGAAGTGAGAATCAAGAGAATCAGGATCAGCCTGGGGGTGCTCAACTACGCCAGCTCCTAGAGGAGGTGCTTGCTCATCTTTGTCCTAGGCAGGAGGTGGAACAACCAAAAGAGAGAGAAAGGGAACGATCTCCTAGAAGGAGAGAAATCACAGCTGAACAAGAAGCTATTCTTGTGGGCCACATGAGAGACCTAATGAGAGCCCGTCCTCCTACATTCGATGGCTCCGGTAGCGGTTTGGAAGCAGAGACTTGGCTAATTGATTTGGAGAGATGCTTTGCTATGCACCCATATGGTAGCAACACTAAGGCAAGATGTGCCATCATGCATCTAAGAGGATTCGCCTCTACATGGTGGCATCTTGAGGAACAAAAGTTGCATTTAGATATTGTGACAATTTCATGGGAACTATTTCTGGAAAGGTTCAGAGCTCGATTTTTATCTGACCATTGGAGGCAACGTCGAGCGGACGAGTTCCATGGGTTGAGACAAATGGGCATGACAGTGGAACAGTATGAGCGCAGGTTTTATGAACTCAAGTAGTATGCAGGCATTGGAAACGACGAGGCCATGTTAGTTCAGCATTTTATTAGAGGTCTGAATGCACGCATCAGTGGAGGAGGTCATGTTTTCGAGCTGAAGACCATGGAGGTAGTAGTTGAGAAGGCTCGACTGGTGGAAGAGAACTTGACCATGGCCCTAGGGGGTCATACAGGTGTACAGATTGGTAGCTCATCTTGAGTAGGTTCGGGTTTTCGAGGTGGTCAGTCTCATGTAGCAGGTAACTCGAGGAGTCAACATGTACCTTCTAAGAGTGGACAGCAACAACAACAGTTTTCCCAGATGAAATCAAGAAACTCTCAATATCAGCAAGGTAGTAGATTTCATTCCAGAAAGGATCAAAGTTGGTAGAGTTAAACGTGACCGTGCCAGTCAACCAGCGCAGAGTACACAATCTGTAGCAAGTAGAGGTAGCTTTCAGTAGTCAAATGCTCCTGTAGGCGGTGGAGGTTTTGGTAGGGGAACAGGATGTTTCTCTTGCGGTCAGCAGGGCCACATTGCCAGACAGTGTCCGCATAAGAATACTTCAGGATTTGGTCAGAGGCCTACAGTTTTAGAGCCCACTATTGGAGATGCAGGTAGGTCACATAGGGTGTTTGTGGCGGTGGATAATCGCCAAGCGGAGCACCAAGGTACCGTTGTGGAGGCTACAGGTGTCTTGCGAGGTATTACCATTTGTATTCCTTTTGACTCTGGTGCTTCAGATTCTTTTATTTCTCCTTCTATAGTGGAGCGTTGCAAATTAGTGGCAGCAAAGCAAGATGTTAAGTGGCAGGTGGAATTGGCCTCTGGATCTAGGATATCAGTAGACTCTCTTGTGTATGGTTGCGAGTTGAGGATAGGTCCTTTATCTACCACAGCAGATCTTTGCATTATACCATTAGGATCCTATGACATAGTGTTGGGAATGGATTAGTTGGATGCTCATCGAGCAGTGATAGACTGTCGCCACAAATTAGTAAGGTGTGTTGATGAATCGGGCAAAGAAGTAGAAGTGGTTGGGATTCAGAGACCCATCTCCTTGCGCATGATTTCTGTTATGCAATTGAAGAGATGTTTGTGTCAAGGATGCAAGTTGTTTGCTGTAACAGTTAATGACTTAGACTTTGGAGAAAATAGGGAGACATCCCTTGACGACCATCCTATTCTCAAGGAGTATGAAGATGTCTTTCCTAATGAGATTCCGGGTATGCCACTAAAGCGTGATATTGATTTCAAGATAGACCTTGTTCCCGGAGCAGAACCTATTTCACGAGCTCCATATCGGATGACTACTTAGGAGCTTAAGGAGCTTCGCTTGCAGCTAGAAGAGTTATTAGCAAAGGGATTCATTCATCCAAGTGTCTCTCCATGGGGAGCACCAGTTATTTTTGTGAAGAAAAAGGATGGATCTCTGCGTTTGTGCATCGACTATCGACAGCTTAATAAGGTGACTGTGAAGAACAGATACCCATTGCCACGAATTGATGACCTCTTTGATCAGATCAAAGGAGCTAAGGTGTTCTCCAAGATAGACCTAAAATTTGGATATCATCAGTTGTGCATTTTTGAGGCTGACATCCACAAGACAACTTTTCGCACTTGCTATGGGCATTATGAGTTCACTGTTGTACCTTTTGGGTTGACAAACGTGTCGTTAGTATTTATGAGCCTGATGAATGGTGTGTTCCGTACCTATCTTGATAGATTTGTTCTTGTATTCCTAGATGATATATTGATTTATTCAAGGTCTATGGAGGAGCATGAAGATCATTTGCGACAGGTTCTGCAGTGTTTAAGAGAAAATCAGTTGTATGCAAATTTGGCTAAATGTGATTTCTTTCAAACTGAAGTGAAATATTTGGGACATGTTATTTCCGACAAGGGTATTGCAGTGGATCCTTCAAAGATTCAAGCCATCATGGATTGGCCGGCTCCTACCAATGTTTCAGAGGTTCGTAGTTTCATGGGTTTAGCAGGCTATTATCGACGATTTGTGGAAGGATTTTCAAAGATAGCTCACCCTATAACTTCTCTTCAGAGAAAAGGAAAGAAGTTCATGTGGTCAGAACAGTGTCAAGCAGCCTTTCAGAGTCTTAAGGAGCGGTTAACTAGTGCACCTATTCTAGCAGTGCCGGATCCTGCCGGAGATTTTGTGGTATGTACTGATGCATCTTTGGAAGGTATAGGAGCAGTTTTAATGCAGGAGGGTCATGTGATAGCCTACGAGTCCCGTAAACTCAAAGATCATGAGTTGAACTATCCTACACATGACCTCGAGTTAGCTGCAGTTGTTCATGCATTGGTAAGATGGAGACACTTCTTACTGGGGCATCGGTTTGAGCTGCACAGTGATCACTGAAGTTTATAGTATATTTTTACATAGCCAAACCTGAATGCGAGACAGAGGCAGTGGATGGAGTTTCTATGTGAGTATGATTTTGAGGTAAATTATATCCAAGGTAAGGAGAATGTGGTGGCAGATGCTCTTAGTCGGCGAAGACATGAACTTTCATCAATCACTCTTGGAGTGGATTTGAGAGGACAGATTCTTGCAGCACTCCCTGCAGATAGATGGTATCAGGAGGTGAAAGCTGAAGTTGAGTCTGGTAGAACCTTGGAGGGTAGATATGCCAGATATTCTATCGAGTCGGATGGTCTCTTGGGACATTTAGGTCACATTTATGTGCCTTCTACAGACGGTCTCCGCACCCTAATCATGACTGAGGCTCATCGGGCACCTTATTCTACTCATCCAGGTGTCAAGAAGATGTATGCAGACCTTCGGCAGATATATTTTTGGGTTGGAATGAAGAGGGATATTGCTGATTTTGTTTCGAGATGCTTAGAATGTCAGAGGGTTAAGGCGAAACATCAGCATCCCGCAGGTCTTCTTCAGCCACATCTTATTCCGGAATGGAAATGGGACATCATTTCAATAGATTTTATAGTTGGTTTACCCATGTCCTCTCGTCGCCATGATGCAATAATGGTCACCATAGACAGGCTTACGAAAGTAGCACACTTTTCTCCTGTCCGATCTTCATATAATGCTTCATTTGTGGCCAAAATTTTCATGGAGGATATCGTCAGATTGCACGGGATTCCTCGCAAGATTATCTCTGATCGTGATCCAGTTTTTACTTCAGCTCTTTGGACATCCCTTCAGCATGCGTTGGGGACTCAATTGAACTTCAGTTCAGCTTATCATCTAGAGACTGATGGGCAAACTGAGAGGGTCAATCAGGTCCTTGAGGACATGCTCAGAATGTATGTTATGGATCAGCAAAACCGTTGGGAAGATTATTTGTATCTGGTAGAGTTTGCATACAATAATGGGTACCATAGTTCCATTGGCATGTCTCCTTTTCAGGCCCTTTATGGTCATCCTTGTCGTACCCCGTTGAGTTGGGATCGCCTTGAGGATAGAGTTCTCCTAGGACCATAGATGCTCCAAGAGATGGAGCAGCAGGTTGATCGCATCAGAGAGCATCTGGTGGTAGCTTAGGATAGACAGAAGAAATATGCAGATGCTCACAGACTTGATCGTCAGTTTTCAGTTGGTGATCGGGTGTTCTTGCGGGTGCGTCCGCGAAAGAGTCCGATCCGTTACAGAAAAGGCTCTAAGCTCGCACCACACTTTGTAGGGCCATTGAGGTTTTGGAAAGAATCGGTCCTGTTGCATATCGTCTTGCTTTGTCGCCTAGCTTGTCATGCGTTCATGATGTATTTCATGTTTCTGTTCTTAGACCTTATCATCCAGATATTTCACATGTTCTTGATTGGAATGCTTTATAGGTAGAGGATGGGCAGCTAGCTTTGGAGCCCGTAGACATTTTGGAGCATAGGCGACTCGCTCTCAGGGGCAGAGTCATAGAGCAGGTAAGGGTCCAATGGGATCCTAGTGATGAGACTTCAGCGACCTGGGAAGATACGTCCCGAATGTGAGAGCTATATCCATATTTGTTCGCAGGCTTCCACGAGTAAGCCTGATCCTAGGGGGGGAGGATGTAGTGCCCCTCAACTTGTCGTCTTTTGGACTGATGTTTGCTTAGTAGTACTGGACATTATGACAGTATTTTAGATCGTTTGATGATGGATTTCTAGTTATTTTGCTATTTTAGTATGAACCTAATTGTTATGATAACAGATGTTGATGTTGGATTATGTTATTTTATGCTTTACAATTTGATAAATGAACTAGATATTTTAGATGCTTTGATGTTATTCACTATATGGGATTGGAAGATAATTGATCATTTTATGTTGTTGACTAGTAATCAGATACCTTGCTCAATATAGTTGATTGTTATTCATAAACGTGAATGGAACAGTGTCGTATTACTCGCTCTCGAGTACCCTACCCCACTGCGATTTTCATTCACTATAGAACTGCATGTGATGTATATATATATCTTGTTATGGTTAACTGTGCGTTGCTGCAGGATGCAGGTACTAGGCATCGACTCCACCTGATTACCAGGTCTGAGCGTGCCTTCGCCAATGGATTAGTTGATTGGAGTTAACGTGAGGTCCCTAGTCAGTGTTCCTTGGTCATCAATTTACCCTTGTGGTTATTGGTTGTCGTTCGATCATGTCTTGCTGTCAGGTAATACTGTACCTTGGAGTCTAATCAGTTCTGAAGGTGTCTAAGTGTGTATGGTAGTGTTGTGCTTTAATTAGAATCATTATACGAAAGAATATAAATGTTGATAAATGAGCATAATGTCATTAGTTGTCGGTTATCGTTATAAATAAATTATTATTTATTAAAAGTGTAGTTGTTAAATAAAGTTGTAAGAAATTTTGTATTGTTCAATATAATATTATTTATAATAAATATTTAAATAAAAAAATAGTTGTAATCATGTTGTAAATTGTGATTTACAACTTGATTAATAAAATAAATTAAAATATAGTTACAAAATTATAGATTGACGAAATAGTACAATTTTATTAATAACAATATATTTTGTCGGCTATAAAAAAATTCAATGTTGTCAGGAATTATGTGTTTACATTTAATTAAAAATAATAATAAAATAAAATAAAAATATATTTAGAGGGGAGAGATGCACGGGATCGCGTGCCAAGCTCCTTGGTAGATGAGAGAGACTGTGTTATAAAAGAAAAGCGGTAGAGGCATTAAGGACATAATTACAGGTGAAAGAAAAGAGAAGAAGGCTGGAATAAGCGGCTGGGAACTGCAGCGATTGAAGCGGACTCGTCGAGTTGATTGCGTAGCCAGGTTTCGTCGAATACCTTATCTCTGAACTTTATTCCAAATCTGCAAATGCTGTTGTAGTTTATTTGATTCCAAATAGTTTGATCTGAAATCAGTTTGTATTCTGTGTTGTGCCATCAAAGCTCATGTCTGTAGACTATCCTCTCTGTGTTTAAACAGCATCTTCTCTTAGGGTCTTAAATTCTTCTTTTCTGCTCAAGGATTCCGTTAGTCAATTGTCTTCCTTCCACTATTTGGCCGAATCATTCTGTATGCACTCTCAGACCGCGTAATATTGGTAGGGTTTGTAGATGTAAAATGACACCGTGTTGTGTGGTATGCCCTCGGTGTATTGTAGAACCTTGCATCTGAAAAAGAGACCGTAACAGGCTGTGAATAGGGTGTTCATATATCATTCTTAGAAAGCCCCATCATAGGTAAATACATTAAATTCGCAAGATGAGAAGTGTTCTTCGATTTGGTTTTTACCCCAGTAGGCAGATGGCATTGGTGCCTTGAGAAGGCCGTTCCAGATTCTTTTTTGAAACCAGTTTTATGTCACAAATTGTTTGGAATATCTTCCATTTCTGTTTCTACCATCGCTACCTTTAACAAACTTAGCCGGCATTGAGATCGCATTGCTAGTCGGTGTCGTTGAGCGAGTTGTAGTAAAAAACAAAGGTCACATAGTAGTTTTCCCTGCATACTTCCGTCCTTACAGGCTCGTATACCTTTGTAAATGTTGAGACCTGCGTGAAAAGTTAATAATCGTTTGGTTTCTCTTATCTAGGGTTAGCGAACATTTTCTAGAGACCTGACATTTGATATTACGACAGTTACTATTGATCAATGGTTAGGGTTATGCCAAGAGACGCACAGATTAACTGTTCAAATGTCTGCGATGGAAGTTCTTTTGTTGAGAAACTTGGTTAGCGACTTTGCTGAGATTCTACCTTATTGTTTTTATTGTGTTTGGTATTGTTATTAGTGGACCGAATTATTTATAGGAAATGCTGCAAGTTGTAATGCCTGGGCGTGATGGGGAGATCGCTGCCATTGCTTTGTTTATCGCTTGATTGAAGTTTTTTTTTAACATGTCAAATTTGTGGCCTCCGTCAGTCATTCGCAGTATTGAGACGATGTTTCTTTTTTATACCAGTCCACTTTATAGTTTGGGCTACCACGATTTCATTGGCCTTTAAACAAGCTGAGCAACATTATTATCCCTGGAAGATGATGGAGGCTGTAGTATTTCATGATTGAAGTTGATTAGTGTATTCATCATACATCAATCCCTGACCGCATTCACAGCGTATATAGTGCAGTAATGTCTTAAGAGCTTATGTTTTCTGTTGCTAGAGGTAAAACTTAGTCGGTTTAATCTGTAGATTGCCTTATCTTGGCTGGCGCATTTCTGAAAAGTTTGGGGTGTCCTCAAGATAGCCAGTGAAGGCAAGATGGTCAACAATGCAATCAACTGTTGGTGTAGTGTAATGATGGTTCAAATGTGATTTGAGCAGCTGTCTATCCCTGACATTTTGCTGTCTCATTTCTGGTCAATCCTCAATCTATATTAGAAACTCTATAATAGACTCCACAGGCTCACAGCAATAGTGTAATGCAGAAATGATTAGGCGAACCGATCATATGCCAAGACGTGGGACTAGTGAGGAGTAGTGTGAACATAGCACATAGGACAGGGTTGTCTGATGGCCACTGTCTATAGGTTTCTGTTTTATAATTTAGTCGAAGTCTTTTCTTTTAGATGTTTTGAACCTTTGTCATAATTTATATTCTCTTAGATAATAGGGACGATTGTCATATTTTTTCTACCTTACAAACTATTTAACTTCTTCTGTAAAGTAGATGACCAGAAAACCAAAGGATTAAACATGCAGCAGCTTGAAGAAATACTGCCCATTTTATTATAGATTCGTTGTGTTTATGATATGGTATATAACATATTATAGTAGGCCATAAAAACAGTCCATGCTTTCGTTGTTTAGAATACGGAAACTAATTAGCGCAATCTGTGCAATTATCCTAGAATCTATTTTCACATCGTTTATAAACTGTATTTAATGTCTTTACAGAGACATTGAGCACACTTTAATTAGTTTGACAATGTTCAAAAACAATCCACACAGCCAACACAGACTTAATAGATATCTCGATGATGCAGTTTGGCACTTCTTCTAAAGGCCAGCGCAGCAAGTGAATCCACTAAGCACATACAACAATTAGCTGTTGAATTCTACTGAGATTTTGTAATCTATCCTTTTCTGTCAGAAATTAAACCGGAGGGGAAGTGATTTCTGTACTTGTAAATTACACTTTCCATGTTTGGGAGATCAGCACAACAGTTAGAAGCATGAACAAGATGCGGGGATCTCAAAGAATGTCCTTGGATACCGTAAAACTTAGCCATCAAACCTATTGCCTTCGTTATTTTGTGATTATTAGATTCCGTCAATCTTATTATATTTGCAAAGTTGAGGAAGTTGTTAGACTAATCAGCTGTTATCCATTTCAATGATAAAATAGTCAATAGCCATTTTACGCCTCATTGACAACCTATATGAACTGTTCACGTTCCATTCAAATAGGATCATTTACGATTCTCTTACAAGACAGTAGGATTATAATAAACAGTAATAGTAAAGAATGTAATCTAATGTTGATTTTATTACAGAAGTTGTTTGCTTTGAACAGAGAAGAAATTGTAGTGTTAACTCTAGAACTGTATTAAACTGTATGAGTTAAGTATTTCTGTTGTTGTAAAAAGTCGAATTGAGAGTGGTTAAACTCAAATTCCAGAGGCTAAGTTGTCATAGTTGAGTAATTGCAACTTGTGTATTGTTGTTTTTGTAACTACGATGTAATAACGATTATGTAGATCAAACATGGTATGAAGTATATTGTGATAATGTCAAGTTGTGTATGTGTATTGAAAGTAATATTTCCTGGATGAGATATCAAACCACTTGTGATCTTATTGTACCGTTTTGTCATATGGAGAGACCCAGAATCTGTAAAAGAGTAAAGTATTGTAATGTTAAAAGCATTGGATAGAATTGGTGTTATGATTTGTGATGCAAGAGGGTTTATGCCTTGCAGTGAACATGTACATGTATTGTTATAAAGTCTTGTATGATGTTTAAGGGTTACTAGGTGTTAGGAAGGAGAGTGGCTTTCAACATGGGGCCGGCGCCCAAAGTGGCAGTCAGGATAACCCGTTGGAAGTAGATTAATCAAGTGGTAACCTAAAATAAACTAGGGGGTTAAGGGTAGATTTCACATTAATAAGATTATTGGATTCCTCTCCCAAGACCTGTAGTGCTTGTTTAGACTAAGGATGGGTAGAGAAGGCCTGGTCGGCATGATTGACTTCCTTGTCCTCATGAAAGGAAGGTCGATTCCGCATGTGTCACCTTATGGGGCCGGCACCTAGTGAGAGGTTGTTAGGATAACCATAGATGGGGGCCGGCGCCTAGTGAGAGGCTGTCAGGATAACCCATGTTAGGACCGTGCGATGACACTCTCCCTACTACAACCTAGCATCGCTTGTTTGGTCTCTCCTCATTTGTTTTGTGTCGCCTCTGGAAGTTAAGTTGTGTTGTATTGTTATTGCCATGTGTTGTATTGTCATTGGTCATCCTTTGTTCTTGTTTGTCTTTCGTCTACCTGACTGTCATTGTTTGGGACCTCATGTTAACTCCTAGCTCGGGGGGTGGACCTTAGGGTTCCACATGGTCGGGTGGAAGAGCTATTTTATCCATTGGTTATTCTTGTCAAGATCATATGCAGAAAAGGATTTGTTCCAGTTGTACTTGTACTAGTGATGAAGATGTATGTGTATAACCTTGTACCAGATTTGTGCAACAAAACATTCATTATGTATGTAATTCTGATATAGTCTGAAAATGGCAATGTAATGATGTCACGATGAACTTATGTGTAATGAAAGCATTTCAGTTATGTATTTAATCATGCAGATTCCATTATTTGATAATATGCAATGAATGTGAATAAGTTATTTAATTAAGCATGGTTTTGGATCAGTTACTGATGTATGTTAAATTATGTTAGTTGGTTTGTAAAGTGATGCAGCCTTGAATCCTTAGAGTATATGTCGTAATTAGTTATGTTAACGTTACTTAATCATTTAAAAAAAAAATTGTTTCGTATAGCATAAATGTGTATTTCTTTAAGGTGTTCAAGGCGGGCATTACAGAAAACAAAGTCAAGAAGAAGAAAGTCCCAATCTTGTGCATAATGCACAAAATAAATCCTTGAGTGCATAAAAAGTAGCATGAATCAAAGGGGAGTTGATTTGTAATGTATCTTTCAAACCCCTTAAATATTTAACAATAAGGGTTGATATGTTTGGAAGCAATGACTTTAGTATGTTCTTAAGATCTTTGAAAAATCCAGTCCATTACTAAATTGGTGTGTCAATGTTGTTTACAGACTAGTGTGCATTTGTTTTACAAGGGCCTTTATGCTTCTTTTTGATATTTAGAGACCTTATAGTTGTTCATGCTTTGCTCATGATTGGCCAGGATGTTGATGTTGAGAAACACAAGTGTTTTGGTCACTTCATGTTAAGGTATATGATAGTAGTGAACCTACAGTTGCTTTGGTTGTTTGCATCTCAGTGTAGTCCTTGATATGGAGTTGATTATTTGAAGGAGGGTTACTTGAAAAGTTTCATTATGTCAAGGTTAATTCTAATCAGTTAATTTCATTATGTTTTTATGCAATCATTGCCATCATAGAAGTTTTTGTGTCATATGTTTTGGGTCAGGTGCTTCATCTATCATTTTGATTTTTGATAATGAAACAAGGTGCTTTAGTGGATGACATAATGTTTTTATAGAATTCTATGAATCTACTACAAAGGTAAGATTGATGTTCATCAGGATAATCTATGTTGTGCTCATGCAAGGACATGATGGTACTATGATCTTGATGTCTTCGACAAGTTATACAATGCCTTGTGTTATAGTGATTTTGATTTGATACTTTTAATTTTCTTGATGCCTTCTATAGTGGTATATATAAATGTTCTTGATGGTGTTCTTCCATGCTGGATTGTTACAATGGTGTAGGGACTGTTCCAGATAATGGTGTTCTTACTTTGATCGGTTGATGATTATGTCTTCATTGCTTGTTACAGATACTTGATATAGATGCTGATGCATATGGGTTCTTATAGTGAATTCTTTCATATAGTGATAATGACTTTAACTGATGTTTCTTGATGTTTTACGATAGAGTTCAGTGCCTTGACAATTTTCGGTAACAATGACTCTTATGTTGTGATATGTACCTAATTGATCATGCTTTGCTACATTGATGATTTATCAGTTGATGCTTTACAATGATGGACAATCTGATCACAATAATGATTTTGGGATCAGTTTTTCATGCTTCCTAACAATGACCTTTGTAGAGGATGACAACAGAAGGTTTGATAAGGTCAACAATATGACAAAGGAGTCATTCAGGGGAGAGGACCATATGTTTTTTGCAACATGGTGCAGGTTGTTTGGCAAAAGTCAGTGTTTACATATTTATTTTTCATATTTGCTCTCTTTCAAGATGGTGCTAGTATTTCTTGATGATAGTATTCATATTGTCTAATAAATATGTCATTGGTCTAGAATCAGACTTGTGTCCTTAGATAGTGGTTTGGTTTCAGGGGGAGCTTCTTTGTATATTGTTCATTCCTGTTGTGTTAGTTCATACATTAATGTGATAAGTGATTACCAGCATTCATTTTCTTGTAATCTCTTCTCATGTTACTGTAGCATGGGTATATATTGGCAGTTGGCATTACATTGGTATAGTGGTATGTTCAGAGGTTTACTTGTTGCTTTAATGATACTTGATCATTGATATATGCTATGACATTGGTTTTCTACTCTATTTAGATGACAATACTCGTATCTCTCATGTTTGGCATCTTCAGTTGTTATCCTTGTTTTTGATACATGCTCATTTCTATGGTACTGACAGTGCAGTTGAATTTCAGGCCATTCTGATGTTTCATGCTCCATTGGATAGTCATGGTATGATTTATATTTTCTATTTTGCTTATCTTTTCTGCAGCATACTGGCTTATGGTTTTTGATCTATCTTTGAGGCAATTGCACAATTCTCCCTCCCTTTGTCTTTGATGTAAAAAGGGGGAGAGAGAGTTGTGTTTTGCTATCAAGGACAAAGGGGGAGTTTGTTGCCCTTTTAGGTTGTTGTCCTTGATGACAAATACACAATCTCTCAGGTTTGTGGCACATGACAATTGGATTATGATAGTTGGTATTGGTATTCATGATTGGACATTTGATGTAAGTGCTCTTATTCTTGATAATGCTCATAATGATTTGATGGGTCAAACGTGTAGCAATGATATCCAATAGGTGATGATGTGATAACTTGTTTAACAGGTGATGTTGTGATAAGAGATTTGCAGGCTATATATATTGATTGTTACCTCATCAGGATACCTTGAATTTTAATGATCAGGTTTAGAATGAGAAATAATGTAAGCAGGGTTCATGATGTCCTTATCATAAAATAGGATGCAAGCAGGGTTCATGATGTCATCATCATTAATAGTTCACATGTTTCTACAACAAAACACATCTTAAGGTAAATCAGCACAAGACTTGTAATGATCTTTGAGGTATGGCATCTTTGATGTCAAATTCACATATTCTATGGTTGTATTAGTTTGTGGCACTCTCATGGTTCTTGGCACTCTCATGGTTCTCTTGACACATCAATTAACACATGCTTGGCATAGGTTCTCACGATGTTCTCATGATCTTCTAAATGCTCTGTGATTGTTGATATTGATATGCTCATACATGCTCTATGATAGTTGATATGTTCATGATCTCCTGATGATATTATGACTGGTGTCCTTGTCATACTTGGCATATGGCATATGATATCATGTTACATTTCTATGTTATGGTACTTGTTCTATGTTATGATGCTTGTAACAGTTGACATTTGATATGGTGATGTTACTATGGTTGATCTCAATGAGTTGTGTGGTACTTGACTATGCCAAAATGGTTGAGGCACTTGCTGCATTCTATAGGGGCATTATTGATTTCATACTCTAGTAGAGGTATTTGATTTGAAGTGGATTTCATAGTCATTAGCAATGTGGATAGTGAGCTCTCTTGTATTAATTGGTGTTATGATTTCATTTACATCATGAGACAATTTGGTCTCAAGGTTTTTTAGTGCTATGATGTTTCATTTATGTTCAATGCAAGGTTATAAAAGCCTAAAGCCTACCATATCATTTTTAAAGTGATTTTAGTCACTTGAGGGGCATCATTTTGTATATTAATATTTATTAACAAGCATTCAGTTGTAAATCATTTAAAACATTGATAGACATAAAGTCTTCATCGAGCACTTTAAGTCATTAACTTGCTAGGCAGGTTTAAGGTTTTCACAGAAGGTAAAAAGTGTTTGTCAAACCTCTAAGGCATCGGGCCTTTTAGGGCTTATCGGGACAAGTAGTCAATGGGATAATATGGAGAAAAGGCTAGATGTGGTTTCATTTTGCATTATGCAACTTTGGTGTATATTGTGTTAGGGTTTAATTATTATGCAAAATGAAGAAGGTTCTGGTTATCATGGTGTTTGTTTGTGAAAAGTCAAAGCTCAGAGGTCAACCATGCAACCAGTCAATTACTTAAGCTTGACAGTTTCATTCTTAGGCTTCAAAAATGACACAAACCAGGTGATATTCTTCTTTTTTGGTTGTCTAAAGAAGGTTCTTTTTGGTCTCTTAAAGATGACTTTGGTTTGAAGATCTTAAGATAAAAAATGGAGATTTATTGTCCCTTGTTTAAATTCTCTATTTGTAGAAAGAAGATATAGTTTTTTTGTTGTTCCATTCGAGCTAAAGTAGTTTTAATTTCATCTTAAATCTTGATACAGTCTATAGTCGACAATGATTATTTTTGCATACATTGTTTATCTTTTGTTAAGGAACAATTGGGGTTTGATAGTTTTAGTGAAGGGTTTAAAAGTTCTTGTTACCCATGGTTAGGGTTTGATAGTTTACCCTGAGGTTTCTCACACGAGCATGAAGATAGTTTATTGGTTTTTTGTTTTGGCATCCACAGTTTCTCAAAACTTCTTTTGTTTCATTGAACAATATTGATATGTGGTTAAGAACTTATTGTTTCAAGACACAACTGTGGTTAAAGTTTCTTATTTCAAAGTCTTTGTATAAGGTTGTCATGAGTCTATTCAACCATACATCTGTGATAGTTATTTGTGCAATTACAAACTGCATGAGATAGTTGAAAAAGTTTAGTTACATTCTAAAACTATTTAATGAGAGGAAGAAGACTTTGTAAAGGTTTTATAAAAAGGCATATTGTAAACATTTGATATGAGGTTGATGATCTTTGTTTATTGCACAATCATTAAGGTTATACCAGAGTGTTAATGAGCTGTTATAATGATGCTATTGTAAGGTTATACCAAAGTGTAAATGAGCTCTTGTATTGATGCTTGAGTCTCAAATAATGAGACAGTTAAGGATTGAAATGTAGAGGAATAGAGTAATCCTCTGTATTGACTCACATTATTCATTGTATTTGATTGAAATATGCTAGTGAGGGACAAATAACCAGTGAGGCACAAACAGCCAGTGAGGCATCTGTATTTTCTAGTGAAGCACATTTTGATTAAGTCAGTGAGGCATTTCAAGTGGTTTTTATTCCCCATGAGGGTTTTCCACTTAGGACAATATTTGTGTTATGGGTTTTTATTATCACTGATGTGTTTGATCCTCATGTGTCATTCAATTTTAAAGTTATCCTAAGTTAATTTGGTTTGCATGAACACATATTCATCATATATCATTGTCTGAAATGATGTTCTTTGTTCATCCTCATTATGGTCAATCAAACTTTACAAGTTAATATTTATATGCTTGTGTGTCTAATATGTGAACACCCTTACTCTTAAACCTAATGTTCACGAGTTATTACTTATCTTAGATTGTTTCATAATATTGTGTTGATGTATTCTTGACATTGATCTGTCAGTTTTAGTTGTCATGATACCTATCTTAACTTAACCAAAGATGTCATGATGGTTAATATGATGCCTCATCTCCATTCAATATAAGTTGCCTTTGTTTCAAAGTTTTGAAAGATTATTTCATGGTCTCAAGGTCTTGTTAAAATTAGTATACCATTGATTCACCCCCCCTTTCAGTGGTATTGTACTCCAACAACAACTATTCAAACTCTGGTTCAATGAATAGACACATCTATCTCAAAGATTTCTGATGACTTAGCTACTTATGATACTAGGAGAGATACTCAGGCCTAGGAAAATAAAGCATTGTTAGAACATGTGGGCAAAAATCTAAAAAAAAATAGAGTCTCCCAAAAAGGAAAAGATAGCTCTGAGGAAGAAGTTGAAGAAGCTAAATCTCATTATTCAGAGCCTCTGCAAAAACAAAGAGTCAAGGTTCAAAGGAGAAAAGATATCCTCATTGCTCATGAACTTGATGAAGAACATGTAGCACCCTCTAGAACCAAAACAACCCCAAGAACTACAAAGTTTTTTCCAAACAAAAAGAACATGCTATGCGGCATGCAGAAGAAATAAAAGATTGGTTAAAAGAACTTCAGATAGAGAATAATGAACCAATCTACATGGATAAACCTGCTACTACCCCATATTGATACTTCTCTTTCTGATGAAGATGTCTTTTTAGATGCATAATCACCTCAAGCATCTGAGAATGATGACCCAGAAATGGCTACTGAAGAATTTGTTTTAGAACAAATAAATGATGTTGAAGAATGGGAAAATTTTATGGCCAGTCATGAATTAATAGGCAGTAATATAGATATTGAAATGAGGGATGCAATTACAGAAAATTCCAAACCTAAACAATTAAGAGCCTATGCCACCTTAGGGTATATTTTAAACATTGATAGAATTGTTGATCTATATGATTCTATTTGCACATGGTGTGATACATTAGAAAATTTCTATGACACTAGAGGATCTGTTTGGTCTAACTCGAATAACGTTTTGTATGCTGTAAGACTAATGTCGGGTAAATTGAGAGATTGGTGCAATGGTTTACCTGACAATGGTATTATTACCTATGATCTAGTATCAGAAGAATATGTCCAAGAAATGGATATGGGTAGGAATGACATATTTGCTGAAGGTTTTGTAACACTCAAAATTTTGCTCATTGGTTTATTCTATGGAGATAAGAGAAATGATGTTCTTGAAGGTAAAAAAAATTTGTATTCCTTACAGCTCAAGAATTTAGGAAAGTTGCACAAATACAATCTCATTTTTGAAAAATATATGATTGTAGCTCATAAGCTCCATGATCCTTCTACTAAGAAATATTACCTTAATTCACTTCCTTGTGGATTAGGAGAATGGGCAGAAGACTATTTGATTGGTAGGAAAAAGACTAAGGTTGAAAAATGTACATTTTCTGAGCTCAAAACTTTAGTCACCTATAAGTTGAATAAGCAATGTCTCCTTAAGGCTTTGAATGACAGCAGAGAATAGTTTAATTCTTCATGCAATCTAAGAGAATATTGTAATCTACCTCCAATCAACTAAATGTCAGAAGTGTAATAAACGTGCTTATGATGATGATAACATGGAAAGATCTTTTCATCCTAAGCACAGAAGCCACAAGAAGAGATATAGATTTGTTCATGTACATTATAAGAATTATTTCAAGAATAGAAATCCTCCCAGATACTTGTTTAGGAAAAACAAGAATCTTAGAAAAGAACCAGTAAAATGTTTTATCTGCAAAGGTCCACATTATGCCACAAATTGTCCAAAGAAATTGAATCCTTGAACAAAAGTATCCAAGAACAAGATGTACATAATAATAGGGAGATTGTAGATACTTTTGACACTTTTGCTTAGTTTTCTGATAATAAGTTTTTTGAACTAGTTGAAATATTGCATGAACATTTTTCTATGGGCAAAGAAAAGTCCACAAATTATTGTGAGTCAACAAGTTATGATGAAGAAAGTAGTTCTGGATCTTCTAGTTCATCAAGTTCACCCTCTATTGTTACTAAAGTTATTAAGCAAGCCATCAAGGATCTCAACTTTAAAATTGACATTACCAAAGCCAAGGATCTTTACAAGATGGTAGGGGCAAAAGAAGAATGAAGGAATGCTATTAAAAAACAACTCAAAGACATTAAAGCTTGGGAAGAAGAATGAGATTCTCTTCAAAATTAGATTAGATGTTCTAAGCCTTCTACTTCCCATGGATATAAACATCCCAAATGGAAGAAAAAGCCTGCTTCACCTCGTTCTTCCTCTCCACCTCCTTTTAAAAAGATGTCCTCCAAAAAACTTGCCTCTAATCAACTTGATGTTGTATGATCCAAATTAGATCATCTTACTGAGGACATTCAAAATCTTGCAAGGAAGGTTTATTTGTAGAAAAAAGAAATTACTACCCTCACTTCTACCGTGGGGGAGATTGGAGAGATCTTGTTCAAAGCTGACAATAAAGGTAATGAATCTTCAAGTAGCAGCTCTGACTCTGACCCTAGAGAACCAGTAAATGCACTATACCTTGCTGAAAACTGCACATACATTCGCATCAATTTCTATTTTCCTGGATACAAGCAAATTCCCATGGATGCCTTTGTAGATTCTGGTTCTTCTAAAAGCTTTGCCAAGACTAATGCAATCCCTACTGAATTTTGGATACCAAAGCTAAAACTTCCAAAAGGCTATGCCATTAATGGAGAACAGATTCAAATGGGTAGATATGCGTAGGATGTTACTATTGAAATTCAGGGAAAGAAATTTGTTACTGATTTCATTGAGTATAATGCTTTACAAGGTGATGTTTTGTTACATTTTTTTTCTTGAATAAATATCAACCTTTTATCCTGAGAACCCATGAAATCTCTCTCCGACATGAAGATGGCCCAATAAAAATTCTTGCTTTAAAAGTAGTCAATTACAAGTTTGACATAAAGACTATTAAACCAACTAGAAAAGAAATGCCAGTCTTTAGGTCCAAAAATCACCACTGCTGCTAGAACCAGTTAAAGCTAAATTTGAAAGAGATTGTTGAAGTTTGAATCCTTTACAGTTTTGGTCAAAAGAACTTAAAGAATGTGAAATAAAGATCAAGCCAGAATGCCAGTCTGTTATCCCATTTGAACTAGCATATTTGATGAGTCATACAGAAGTCAAGGAGATGGATGAACATCTGGAAGGACTGCTCCAAGGCCATTTCATCCGAGAAAGCAAGAGTCCCTTTAGTTGTCTAGCCTTCTTGGTAAATAAGTGAGCAGAAAGGGAAAGAGGTAAAAAGAGATTTTATATTAATTATAAACCTCTCAATGATATAATTCTTCCATTTAATTATCCTATTCCATTCATCACTGACTTAATCATAGGAGCAACCTCTAAAAAGATATTTTCAAAGTTTGATTGCAAGTCAGGATTTTGGCAAGTCAAGGTAAAAGAAGAAGATAGATATAAAACTGCCTTTTCTGTTCCTTAGGGACTTTATGAATGGAATATAATGCCTTATGGTTTAAAAATGGCTCCTGCTTATTTTCAGAGAAGGATGGACAAGGCTCTTAGAACACTAAAAGATTTTTGTGCAGTATTACATACATAGATGACATTATTGTTTTTTCAAGTGATTCTTCAGAACATCTGCAATATTTGTATAATGCAATAAGAGAACACGGAATATGCCTATCAGCTAAGAAAATGGTAATTGGTCAAAAATAAATTGATTTTCTTGGGTTAATTCTTTCAGAAGGGAATGTAAAATTGCAGCCTCACATTTTAAAACACATTAGTGAATTCACTGATGTCTTGATTGGAAAAAACAAATTCAAAGATTCTTGGAATGTCTTAATTATGTTTCTCCCTTTTATAATGGCTTGACCAAAGACAAGGCAAAAATTCAAGGACAGTTAAAAGATGGAGCACAACGATGGACTGAAGAATTGACTAAAATAGTTAGAAAAATCAAAGAAAAATGTCAACATCTTCCCACTCTGCATATGCCAAAGGAGGATTATCCATTAATTTTATACACTGATGCTTCTGATAATGTTTGGAGTGCTGTGTTGTTACAGGAAATCCCTTTACAAAGAACACAAATCTGTGGATATAGATCAAGAACATTCATAGACACATAGTACAGATATACCATCTATGAAAAAGAGATTCTAGCTATTAAAAAAGGATTCAAAAATTCAAAATCTTCTTGAAACCTGTACACTTCATTGTAAGAATAGACAACTAACCAATGAGATCTCTCTTAAAAGAGAATCCAGATAAAGATTTGGCCCATGGTAGGATTGCATAATGGTACTTAGACTTCATGAGCTATGATTTTGATATTGAATGGATACAAGGAGACAATAATCCACTAGCTAATAGTTTAACTAGAGAAATGCCACAATTGGCTGAAACTGCATCTATGATGATTGAACTTGCTGAAACTTTCTTAAGAGAAGATGGGGTTGAAGTTTATGAGATACCAAATGAAGAAGGTAACAAAATGATGGTTCCCCAATTACCCAAGAAATACTTGAACCTATTCTTCAAGTTTATTTCCTTAATAAATGGCTTCAAGGATTAAGAAATCGGATTTCAAAACACTTTGAAAAAGGAATTCTTGAACCAAATGAGCAAGTTGCATTTTTAGAACTCTTTGGGCTAGAAGAAGCCAGTATAGCCTATTCCATCAGGAATGGATTTTCTTTTGGCATTTGTATTACTTCTTTAGTGCCTATGAATTGGGACATAAAGGTAAAGAAAAATCTGCTAAAATGTGCTAAGTATGGCTTCATCAATAGCATCACCATACTCTAAACTAAATTTGAAGATTTTGCTGATATCTTTGTTGGTCATGGAAGCTCTGTACTACCACCTAATATGAGATAATTCTTTGATTATATATTCATGGAAATTTTGCATGGGCAATTGTAGAAGGAATGATTAGTTATTTGACTAATCCAAGTTGTTATCACCTACCCAAGGTTGAATATTATCCCATAATCTATAATTGGTTTTCTAAGTTTGTGATCGATGACATGGAACCTGCTCTCCACCCAGCCTTGTTAGTAGTATGCATAGAGTTGGATTTAGCATATCCTGAAGAAATCACCCACATAGTTTATGCTTCAGAATGATAAATGATGATTTAGAAAATGCTTTTGAACCACTTCCTAGTAATCTACTTACACCAACCATATTTGGATAAACTAGCACATGGGTTTGTTGTGCCATGATGTCAGCCATGTTATGATCTGACAACAGGATGCTACCCTATCAATAAAGAAAGATCCCCTTATCTACTTTTGGGTGTAAAGTAGGTCATCCTTGCTTACAATGTGTCCAAAGCGATTGTCTTTTTGCTATTGTTGTTAGTGCATTTGGATTGACTGCTTAACAAATGTCCTCTTCAATAGTAGCTACTAGGTGTCAAGTTTGTATGGTCAGAATTATAGACGGAGTTAATAAGTTTTGAGTTCTGAGACCTATATAGGGTGTTCTACCTTATTCTTATTCATTTAGAGTTTGATTGAGTTCCCAAAGAATCTTGAGTCTAGAATCACAAGAGTATGCTCTCGCTTTGTGCTTTGGCAATCTAAGCGATTAGAAACTGTGTAGAGAGTCTGCATATATTTTGCATGTGTTGATCTTTATTGGTTAACACATCTATTGTAAATTGTAAATGTAATAAGAAATTGAAATTATGCTTTAAATTGATTAACACATCTATTGTAAAGTGAAAATGTAATAAGAAATTGAAATTACACTTTAAATTGGTATAATTTAAAGCATAATTTCAATTTCTTATTACATTTATAATTTACAATAGAT
The DNA here is from genome assembly GCA_027924645.1 of Cunninghamia lanceolata. NCBI lineage: Eukaryota > Viridiplantae > Streptophyta > Pinopsida > Cupressales > Cupressaceae > Cunninghamia > Cunninghamia lanceolata. The sequence continues at coordinate 4,749,939 of BSBN01000914.1, read as the reverse complement.
GTGTTAATTGATAAGGATCAACACATGCAAAACATATACAGACTCTCTACATAATTTCTGATCGCTCAGACTGCCAAAGCGCAAAGCAAGAGCATACTCTTGTGATCCTAGACTCAAGACTCTCTAAGAATTCAATCCAACTTTGAATGAATAAGAATGAGGTAGAACACCCTATATATAGGTCTCAGACCTCAAAACTTATTAACTCCATCTATAAGTCTGACCATACAAACTTGACACCTAGCAGCTACTATAGGAGAGGAAAGTTGTTAAGTAGTCAATCCGAAAGCACTAACAACATTAGCAAAAATACAATTGCTTTAGACACATCATATGCGAGGACAACCTACTTTACACCCAAAAGTAGATATGGGGATCTTGCTTTATTGACAGGGTAGCATCCTATTGTCGGATCATAACATGGCCAACGTCATGGCACAAACAAACCCATGTGCTAGTTTATCCAAATATGGTTGGCAGAAGTAGATTACTAGGAAGTGGTTCAAAAATATTTTCCAAATCATCATTTCTTATTTTGAAAGCATAAACTATGTAGGTGATTTCTTCAGGATATGCCAAATCCAACTCTATGTGTATTGCTAACAAGGCTGGGTGGAGAGCAGGTTCCATGTCATTAACAACAGCCTTAGAAAACCAATTATGGATTATGGGATAATATTCAACCTTGGATAGGTGATAACAGCTTTGATTAGTCAAATAACTAATCATTCCTTCTGTAATTGCTCATACAAAATTTCCCTAAATATTTGCATGTATTCTGAAGTATTTGTTCAGTAATATTAGAAGCCGTAACCATTCGGTCGTCAGCCTCCATCACTGTTTTTGTAAGCTTCTATCAATGCTGTCGATGTGGTATCAGAGCCTATGACGATATCTTGGGAAGAAAATCCTTTGTTTCTAGTAAGGAATTTGAGAAGTCATCTAAGAAGCAAAGATTTTACCTCTGTAGGGTTGCACTTTTGTGTTGGAATTTGAGAATTATACCTGTTTAATTCTGTTGCTGTGTTAAGGGTTTTGTTATCTCTCCTATAAAACCCTTGTAAGTTGTCTTAGATTCATCCATCTTCTCTTTCTCGAAAGAAATGGTAGAATTTCAAGGATTTTCTCATCCTCATACTGGTGTTGAAAGAATCAATGAAACATGTGTCGAAAGAATCTTTAAGCTTCCTCATGTACATCTTATGGAAGGAGATTTGAATATAGAAGAAGTTCTTGATATAGATACTTTAGAAGATATTATTGAAGGACAAGTAAGTCACTATAGACCCCCTCTTCTGAAAGCTGATTCAGTCTATAAGAAGAGTGCTTTGCATCCAAGCTTGTTGAAAAATGTCATATTTAAGTCTACTTTCAAGCCTTTTGTCATTCCTAGAATGAAAGTTGTTAACATTGGAATATGACCCTAGGCAAACTTTCCAAACCAAAATGTTGTCAGTTCTTCCTTTGAAAGAAATAGAGTATATTCATAGTCATAAGGATGTTAACTCTATTCATTTTGGTGCTATTCAAGTCACTATTGGGTCATGTGTCTTTGATAATATTAAACCTGTATCATATCTTGCCTTGTATGATCGATGTCAAGTAGACTATTCTCATGCTTGCCAGTTGTCCAGTCTTTCTAGAATTACAAAGAGTTCTATGTGTTTCACATATTACCCTAATCTTACAGTAGCAGCAAGAGATAAAGGTTGTTCAAAAGTAAAAAAGGGTTCTCTTAGTTGTTGTGGAGTATTTAGTTCTCTGTATGGATTAAATATCTTTGGCCAATTCAAGTATGCCTCTGTTCATATGCAAGTCTTGTATTCCATGATGAATACAAATGGTCCAAACATATTAGAAAACCTGCCATATGCTAAAACCCTTCATGGAGAAGTCCAACTCCAGAAAGGTCATATTAATACCATCAAAATACTAGCAGGGTTGAAACTAGACTATATGCAGCATGTAGCACCCACGTTACTAGAAAATACTCATCCTATTCATGAAATTCAACAGAACTAGATCAATATTATCTCTAGAAGTCTATCTTCTAGAAGATCTAATACAAATCCTTTTGAAGAATATTTTGTTACTCATAGATCTTCTTTCAACAGTTCTTCTAGTAGGAATAAAGCTCAACTTTATGTTGAGGTAGAAGATGAACCAATTAATACTGGTCCTGAACCATCTAGCCAACATCAGTAGAAGGAAAAAGGAAAAACAACCCAGATTGACTATCCTTTCTATAATATGGTTCAGACACTCCCAAGATCTGAAAATCTTGAATGGCATAAGGAACAAGAAGTGTCTTATAATAAAAAAGGTAGATGACCACTTCTAAAAGAAAATTATAAGTCATCTGATGGTCAAATAAGTATGTTTCAATATGCTTTTCAACCCAAGACTCCTAAAGAAAAGGAACCTTCTCTTGAGTTCAAGCAGAGAAATTATATTACAAGGTTCTATGCTCACCTGCAACAAAATGTAGATGATTTTAAGTCATCTGATGGTCAAATAAGTATGTTTCAATATGCTTTTCAACCCAAGACTCCTAAAGAAAAGGAACCTTCTCTTGAGTTCAAGCAGAGAAATTATATTACAAGGTTCTATGCTCACCTGCAACAAAATGTAGATGATTTTTGTCAAGATATTTTGTCTTTAAAAGAATCAGTTGCCATTATTCACAATAATGTTCATAGAATTGACAATATTATGATGGATAATAATGCTTATATCAAAGATGTAGAAAGTTCTCTTATCCAGTTGCAGACACAGTTAGATCAAACTCTGAACAAACTACATAAAAATGGTGATGATCTGTCTAATCTGATTAATCTTGTACAACCTTTAGGGAATTAGATAGATACAGTTATTCATAAATTTGATCATGTAGATAATTCTCTTGATGATTTGTCTCAGTCCTTAGACTGGCTTGTAAATAATGAAAAGAAACCTGTTTCACATGCCATAGTTGTCCCACAACCACTTCAATCAAAAGAAAAGAGAGCAAAGAAATCCTCAAATTCTATCCTCATGATGCAGACCAATTGTCCTATCACTCCATGGTATTTAGATATAGACCAACTTGAGGACCCATTCCAACTCATAGACAACTGGGTTAACACTTTTATCATTATTGTATCTCTATCTGGTACACCCCAAGAAAATATTGCAAAAATGGTAGTCACTTACTTTTGGGGAATATTAGCTGATTGGTGGCGTGGTATTTCTGATGCTGAAAAAGAAGCAAGAGTCTTCCGAAACATAGTGATAACAATAGATACTCATACCAGTCAACAACATCAATAGCAGTTACCTGCTATGAATTATCTACTTGATTGGTTAACTGATGAATTTCGTCCTAAAACTATCTGTAGAAAAGAAAGATTGATGAAAGATATCTTATCAATGAAATGTTGTGATCTCAATGATTTTAAGGCTTATTCTATTGATTTCAAAAAGTTGATTTATCAACTTAAAGATCCTAAGAAGATCAAATTTCCTAAAAGAAAATATCTAGAAGGTCTTCCATACAACATTGCTGACAGATTCATTAGGTATCTTGAAATCAGAGAAATCTCCTTGGAAGATTCTCCTATTACTGATCTTATCCAATATGCTTGTGATTAGATTCTTCAATTGATTGAAGAATGCAAATACTAGTAGAATTTTACTAAGCATGAAGCTAGGATAATTGCTCCCTCATTCATTGAAACCTATGGTTGTAACCCTTTCACCCATGCTCAGTGCAAAACTAGAAAGAAGCACAAGAAATGCCAAGTCAATTTTCATAAGCACACTTTTCCAAAAAAAGCATTCCTATGATCCTAAACAAAAATATATGCGCAAGCTCTCTCAACCACCTCCTCAAAGAAATTAAATTATTTGCTATATATGCAAGAAACCTGGTCATAAAGCCCTTGATTGTCATTAGAAAAATAAAGCAGTTAAAGCTATTTATGCTGATCCTACTGCAACAGTGTGGTGGGATGTTAGTGATGAAGAAGAAGATCATTATCTACAAGATAACATTTATGAACCTGTCATTGAAGAATATGAATTTGAAGATGAACATGAAGAAGCATTAGAAGATCTTGCAGACACTCTCTTGGAATTTGAACAACATTTAGAAGTAGTTGATTATGATGCTCCTACAGTCATGATGAATTAGACTTGGAGAGGCAAAGGACGAGGGTGTGGAAGAACCCCATTTCACAAGGAATTTCAATAACTAGATCCTATGACACAACAGTCCAGATATCCTCTTGTATTCAGACCTCTTGCAGTTAATACAATGATGCCTTGTCAATTTGCCCCAGAATAGGTACAAATTTTCTCAACTAATTTTCCCATCATTAATGCTGAAAGAAAAGATGGGAAGTATAGCAGGAAACAACCAAAAGGATCCAATCGTTAAAGCCTTGAAGTTTTTTCCATTCAAACCAAAGAAGTCCCATTTTATCCACCTTCTATGCAACCATATACTCTAGCTCTAGTATATGATGATCTTCCATCCACCTCATACTATCCTATTCCACATAAATCATATTTACTTGAAAAGTTGGCTATTTCAAAAATCTTTTCTGAATTTGACTGTAAATCAGGATTCTATCAGATCAGAGTCAATGAAGAAGATCGGTACAAAACTACATTTAGCTACCCTTTTGGACATTTTGAGTGGAGAGTCATGCCTTTTGGCTTAATGAATGCACCAGCTTACTTTTAATAAAGAATGGAAAAAATCTTCAACGGCTGTGAAGATTTACTTTGTGTTTATATTGATGATATTTTAGTCTTTAGCAAGAACTTTGATGAGCATAAGTCTCATCTAGAAACTTTTTATAGGTTAGCATTAAATTCTGGGATTGTTCTGTCTCTTTCCAAAATTCAATGGCGTATAGACTCTTGTACATTTTTAGGTATGATTATTAAAAGTAGATAGCTTGAGGTTCAACCTCATATTAATTCAAAGATCCTTGAATTTTAGCCTCCATTAAATACAAAGGAGTTGCAAGGATTCTTAGATATATTAAATTATGTAAATAATGTCTACCTGAATGTTGGCTTTGACAAAGAGCCTCTGCAACAATTACTAACAAAGAAGAAACCTCAATGGTCACAGAAACATACTGATATAGTCCACCTGATCCAACAAAAGGTACAATCTTTATCTATCCTTAATGTTCTTAGAACTGATGAATTTATTCTTTATACATATGCCTCAGATTATGCTTGGGGAGTATATTTATGTTTTGTTAGAGATGGTATTGAACTCACTGTTGAATATGCAAGTGGAATCTTCCCTAAAGATGTTTGAAAATGGATTTCTTTTGACAAAGAAATCTATAGTGTTATTAAGAACCTGAAAAAGTTAGCCTTAAAACTTATGCATCTGAAACATTTTATTATCAGGGCAGATTGTACTCACTTTCTCACATTCAAAGCAAAAGATCATGGAAGGAAAGATGGCCGAGGCAAATATCTCCGCTGGCATGAATATTTAAATCAATATAATTATGAAGTCTAGCATATTCCAGGCAAGCAAAACATTGTAGCAGATACTCTTAGCATACCTTCTCTCGCAGGAGTTTTCATGCAGAATCCTACATCATCTTCTAGTGTTCCAGGATTTATTAAGGATAAATCTTATGATGTTCATTTCAAAAAAATGAATCGTATAGTTTAGTGAAATATCCTTATTAAAGGTATTAATAATCATTATTCAAAAAACACAATTTCAGCTACAGATACTCTAGAGCACACTAGTTGTATCTCTACTCCAGACATATATGAAGAAGGTTATGGTTAGTTTTGTTGAAATGAACTAGACAACTAAGAGGGGGGTGGGTGAATCATTTGTCTCAAATCTTTAACAAATTTTGCAGCTTAAAACATTCACACTTGTCAACTATTTGTTATGATTAAATCATGAAAGCATAAACTCAAAAAAATAAACACAATTGCAAGATCATACACAAGTGGCACCAGATTTTTACGTCGAAAACCGTGTTAAGGGAAAAAACCACGTTGGATGTTAGTGATGGTGACATGTTGTCATTGATGACAAAAAGGTGTTTGGTCCTCATGTCATATTTCAGGATGTCTTAGCATCATGTGTGAGAATAAGATGTGTAATGTTGAAATCAGGTGATGTCATCATGTACTATGTGAAATTGTCAAAGGTTGGACAGAAGGATCTATGTTGAATCATGCTAGTGTTAGTATTGGTGGGTTGTTGATCAAGATTCTTGTCAGTTGATTAGTTTTCTCATATAAGTTGGGTTTAGTATCTGTCTACAATATGTTGTTAAAGTGTTGTGACATTCAGACTAAGTTGATGATAATGCAAATATAGCAGGATGTATGGCAGGATGAAGCTTCACATAAAGAAGATGGTTTGAGGACAATGTTAAAGGTTGAGCTGTTAGGACATCAAGGATTTGGTATTGTTCAAAATGTTCATATGATCTCAGTTGATCATCAAGGATGCTTCATAGCTTAGAAGCTTCATTGATCATTGATTAGATTGATGTTTGGTTTTGATATGGTATCTTCACAGTTGGTGTTCATGAGCAGTTGGTAGGTATATTTCATGTGATTTATATCAAGAGTTCATGATGCACTTCTTACTTCATGATGCTTGGTGGTCATGCTTAAAAGTCTCATGCTTCAATGTCGACCAAAATATTGTGTTCTTGGTATGCTTGAGTTGTTGCTTCAAAAGTTGAGTTGAAGTGTGTTTATGATGGTTTCATTTGGTATCTTTTGGTGTTAATTGGTTCACCATGCTTCATTGGGTCCATGATGGTTTTGACTTCAGTATCAAGAAGGTTCTTTATCAGAATTGTACATGCAGAGGAACAAGATTGTTTAATCCTTGATGGAGATATAAGTTTATAAAAGATTGTTTACTAGGGTTTATAAAATTAACATCCTAAATATTTTTTAAACCCTAACCTCATGTTTTCTAAAACCTAAGCTCTAACCATCACTAATGAAGTGCACTTTATGTTATGTTTTTAAATTGACCTCTCATAGCAGGTTAAGTCACTAAAGGTGACTTTCTTAAGGGTTCTATCAACATGTGTTGTCAGCCCTCCTCTCCTCACCACCGATGGAATCGGTCTTTATTGCTTGTGAATGGGGCGACATCTACTAAAGGTTTTATTTTATTTGGAGAGAGCTTGATGCATTTTCTTTAAGGAAAATGTTTATTATTCTTCATTCGAAATTCTTGGGGAGAGCACGATTTTATAGTAAAAGACTTTCAAAAGAAGAAATACCTCAACGTAACATGGAGTACATTGGTCTTAAATTTTCGAAGGAAAAAGGCATTTTTGTTGGAATGCTTTATTTATATAAAGCATATGTGTGGGCACGAATTTATGCCTTGTTTTTAAAAGTATTTGTTTTTTAGGAAATTTGTTAAATTTCTATTTTATTTAAAAGGCTTGAATTCATTATAGAAAGTATATGAGTTTATGGTTGATATTTTTAAAAGCAATATTTTTGGAAAACTATTTCTAAATTCTATCCCATGCCATTGAAGAATTTAGTGAAGATTTTTTGTGAGAAGATTGGTTTATTTAATGAAGATATAGAGAAGGTGAAAGGTTTTCATGAAGATAATTTTGTGAGGAAGATTGACAAGGATTGAATGATGTTTAATGGAGGAGATTTGTCTTGTGAGAAAATAAAGGATTTTATTTTATGAGAAATAAAATATGAATCAGGGAGAAGAAGAAAATAAATGACATATTGAAAATTTTTTTGTTGTTTTTGTTTGCAATCAGAGAATGTGTTTTTGCAGGAATATGAAGCATCATTGAAGAGATCAAAGGAAAATGAACAGATTGAAGGTTTCAAGAATATGAAAGATATTTGTGTAAAGAAGATACTTTTGCAGAGAGAAGAGAAATTCCAAGAGTCCTGTTGTTTATTTTTTTATTGCAGATATTGTGTGATCAGATGCAAGAGGATTTTTTGAAGGAATGTGAAAGATTCCAAGGCATTGAAGAGACAAATTTGTTTTGCATATTAAAAATAATTATAGAAAAAAAAAATGGAAAATCATCTTGTATATAATGTTTTGCAAGAACATTATAAGTTAGCTTTTTGGGTGATTCAAAATGCACAGTTGAAGATATTCTTTATAAAGATCCTCTTGAAGAGAAAAGAAAGATGAGAATATGATACTAGGTATGTGATAAAGAAAGAGTGTTGAGTTATGCAGAGATAATCAGATGAATTGTTATGCAGGTGTGAATGAATTGAGAATTGAATGGAAACAGAGTATCCCTCTGATCTTGTTTATTACTTCTATTGGTGATTTGGTTTGCCAGTGAGGCCTTGTATTAGCCAGTGAGGCTTTTAGGTCAGTGAGATCTATTTGTTTGCCGGTGAGGTATATCTGTGTAGGAAGTGGGTGGTTCTGTTTGGTATTGGAGTTGGTGCTCCTAGATACATTTTGTATAGCCAGTGAGGCATGCTTTTCAGTTAAGCCAGTGAGGTAGTTTTGAGTGGTTTTTCTACCCCAAGAGGGTTTTCCACTCCAATAATTCTTGTGTTAATGATATGCTTCTATGTGTGTATTTGCTTCTATGTTAAGATTTATCTCTATGTGGTCCTACTCATAATTTTCATTATCAAACTTGTACATATATGTGTAATAGTTTATTGATGACTTGCTCTTTCTGAGTCTTGTAAATTAAAAGTTATAATAAGTTGCAAAAATTTACACAACACTAATTCACCCCCCCTCTCAGTGTTGTCCTGGACTCCTACAGTTAGTCCAAAAGATATATAAGTTATAACAATACCAAAAATTAGAGGCTCACTACCAAGGGGTGGCTCACTACCAAAGGGTTTTGAACTGATATGATAGCATCTACTCCATGCCTGAATTTAGTTCCATTGAAGTGCAATATCCTTCCTCTTCTTTGCTCTACTTTTTACACCTCTTTACTTAACTTCGCATCTTCACACAAGGACATATTTTCCATGACCAAATACAAGTATTTATACACTACATCAGCCTTGGAATGATCATCAAGGTCAGCATTACAATCATCAACCGTTGGAACAATCTTCAAGGTCGGCATTACAAACATTTGCAAAATAGGTCTTTGACCTAATACAAAATTATACTAAGGAGATGTAGTAAAGATGTATGTAGATCATGCCACACCTTAGCTAAGACTCGAACACGATCTTCTATGCCATGACACACTTTTATAGTCTTTAATAGATATCTGTAATTATTGGAATTAACCAAGTAGGCTAAGATTGGTTACATACTATGTTATCTGGGAATAAACTTCAAACATGATATCAATTCCTTAACGCAAACCAATGTAAATGCATGAACATGGTGAAGAGGCATCCACAAGCACATTGTAATCACTAGGAGCAACCACACAAAATCTAACCACTTTATCCATGAGATTCTTCACACTGGAGTACATGAACTTCACTGACTTCAACTATTATAAAAAAAGGATAGCTTGCGGACCACCAAATCATGAACCATTATAGTTGTAGGCACTTATCATCATCCCAGACTTCCCTCTAGAACCACAGGCAAAAATACTTCGATGCGGAGGAATGCGGAGCAAAATACTTTCTCCCTGTCACCAGTGAATGATTAGAAAAAGTAGGTTTTACTCTGGTGAATGTAACTCACTCAATTCTTCATATCAGAGGCTCAAACTTAGGATTTAGCATCTTCAGACATGCCTCTAAATAAATTCCAATCCACAGACCAAGATCTTCAATTTACAAGAAATGTGGAGCAGTCTTCTGGACTGTTCTTCAGGATTCAATTGACTGTCTTCACTGTGATTCACTGTTTCCTTTCTGATTCTTTTGGAGGGGCTAATTTTCTCAATATCCTCAACATATAAAGATTCTAAACAAATAACAAAATAGGATATAGTTGACACCAATGACAACAAAGATATGTTGACATCAATGACAACACCGATTAGACACATACTTGCAACAAGTTTACAATCTTTCAGATTAATTCTGATCATATGTATTATCTATTTCTCAATCTCGTAAGGAGACCATTCTTCACTTAGTCAATCACCTACTCAGCCCCCACAACCAAAGAAATTGAAGACTTCTTTAAATATGCAGGACCTTCAGTTGTCAATTCAGATGAACCTGTTAGCGAAGAATTGGTCACCAAAATTGTTATTCACATGAAGGTAAGATGGGAGTCATACTTCTCCCCCACTATGCATTATGATAATGACCAACAAGATTGGAATATTCACCACTGGTTTCAAATTCATGCTAGATGGAGACCTGTCAGATGGTAAGAAAAATCTATGATTACAAATTTGACAACCCTGTTGAACCATCATCTTCCAATTTGAGTTCATGCGGCAGTTGGGATGGGGCCAATTTTCATATCGGTGATGGCACGGGAAGATGAGATTCCCTGACCAAGTAAGGTTTTAAGGACTGTCACTGTCGGCCATTTGGCATGATATATCTCCTTTTCTCTCCACCAGTTTACCCGGTATTGTTGGTTGAATTCTTTCTTACCTCCTATCCCGGTCATTTCTTTACTATAAATAAGTGGATGCAAAAGCATTGTGGGCATTAGGTTTTAGAAGTCTAAGTCTTAGAGAGTCTTAGATTTGCAAAGATTGAGTATGTTCTATCTCTGCGCTTAGTTCGATCTAAGATATCAAAAATTTCTTGCATATAGGGTTATAATATTTGCATGTATTTTGAAGTATTTGTTTAGTATTATTAGAAGCCGTAACCATTCGGCCATCAGCTTTCGTCGCTATTTTTGTAATCTTTTCTCGTTACTATCGATGTGGTATAGCTTATGTTGATGCTATATGATATCACATCGACAACATCAACAAAAGCTATACCACATCGACATCATCGAAAGAAGCTTATAGAAATAATGACAAAGGCTGACAACTAAATGGTTACAACTTCTGATATTACTGAACAAATACTTCATAATACATGCAAATATTATAACCCTATATGCAAGAAATTTTTGATATTTGAGATTGCACTAAGCGCAGAGATAGAGTATACTCAATCTTTGCAAATCTAAGACTCTCTAATACTTAGACTTCTAAAACCTGATGCCCACAATGCTTCCACATCCACTTATTTATAGTAAAGAAATGACCGACATAGGAGGTAAGAAGGAATCCAACTGACAATACTGGGTAAACTGGCAGAGAAAAAAGGAGGTATATCATGCCAAATGGCTGACAGTGACAATCCTTATAACCTTACTTTGTCAGGGAATCTTATCTTCCCATGCCATCATTGATATGAAAATTGGCCCCATCTCAACTACCGCATGAACTCGAACTGGGAGATGATGGTTCAACATGGTTGTCAAATCCCTAATAATAGATTTCTTACAATCTGACATGTCTCCATCTAGTATGAATTTGAAACTGGTAGCAGATATTCCAATCTTGTTGGTCATTATCATAATGCATAGTGGGAGAGAAGTATGACTCCCATCTTAACTTAATGCAAATAATAATTCTGGTGACCAATTCCTGGCTAACTGGTTCATCTGGATTGACAATTGAAGGTCCTGCATATTTAAGAAGCCTTCAATTTGTTTAGTTATGGGGATTGAGCAGGTGATTGACCAAGTGAAGAATGGTCTCCTTACAAGACTGAGCAATAGATAATACATATAATCAGAATTAATTTGAAGGATTGTAAACTGAACATAACCTTCTTCATATATGTCTGGAGTAGAGATACAACTAGTATGCTCTAGAGTATCTGCAACTGAAATTGCATTTTCTGAATAATGATTATTAATACCTTTACTAAGGATATTTCGCTAAACTATATGATTCATTTTTCTGAAATGAACATCATAAGATTTATCCTTAATAAATCCTAGAACACTAGAAGATGATGCAAGATTCTGCATGAAACTCTAGGAGAGAAGGTCTACTAAGAGTATCTGCTACAATGTTTTGCTTGCTTGGAATATGCTGGACTTCATAATTATATTGATTTAAATATTCCTGCCAGTGAAGATATTTGCCTTGACCATCTTTCCTTCCATGATCTTTCTCTTTGAATGTGAGAAAGCGAGTACAATCTGTCCTGATAATGAAATGTTTCAGATGCATAAGTTTTAAGGAAAACTTTTTTAGGTTCTTAATAACATTATAGATTTCTTTGTCAGAAGAAATCCATTTTCAAACATCTTCAAGGAAGATTCCACTTGCATATTCAGCAGTGAGTTCAATACCATCTCTGACAAAACATAAATGTCCTCCCCAAGCATAATTTGAGGCATTTGTATAAAGAATAAGTTCATCAGTTCTAGGAAGATTAAGGATAGGTAAAGATTGTACCTTTTGTTGGATTAGGTGGAGTATATCAATATGTTTCTGGGACCATTGAGGTTTCTTCTTTGTTAGCAATTGTTGTAGAGGCTCTCTGTCAAATCCAACATTCACGTAGAAATTATTTACATAATTTTTATATCTAAGAATCCTCGCATCTCCTTTGTATTTAATGGAGGCTGAAATTCAAGGATCTTTGACTTAATATGAGGCTAAACCTCAAGCTATCCGCTTTTAACAATCATTCCTAAAAACTTACAAGAGTCTGTACACCATTGAATTTGGAAAGGGACAGAACAATCCCAGAATTTCATGCTAACCTATAAAAAGTTTCTAGATGAGACTTATGCTCATCAAAGTTCTTGCTAAAGACTAAAATATCATCAATATAAACACAAAGGAAATCTTCACAACCGCTAAAGATTTTGTCCATTCTTTCTTGAAAGTAAGCTGGTGCATTCATTAAGCCAAAAGACATGATTCTCCACTCGAAATGTCCAAAAGGGCAGCTGAATGCAGTTTTGTACTGATCTTCTTCTTTGACTCAGATCTAATAGAATCTTGATTTATAGTCAAATTGAGAAAAGATTTTTGAATTAGCCACCTTTTCAAGTAAATATGATTTATTTGGAATAGGATAGGGAAAAGGAAGAGTAATAGCATTTAATGGTTGGTAATTAATAACCATTCTTTTCTTTTTTCTATTCTTCTCAGCTTCTTTACAAACCATAGAAGCATAACATTTATATTCAGACTGAGAATGTTTAATATACTTCCCTTCCTTTTTAATTCATTGATGGCTTGGGCCATGTCTAGTTAGTCATGTGCAGGAATTAGAATTCTTTTCCCTACCTTGATTTTTCCACCATGCTAAAGTCTTATCTCCATCTCGGGCATTTCCTTTTCCCAGAATTTCTGTGGATCTTTAGAACAAATAGCTTCAATGAGGACAGCTTTAAGCTCCGACAAAGGTTCTACTATCTGGATCCTATGTATAACTGGATATTTCTCAGAAGCATAGATTAGCCTAGGAGTACTAATCTTTTCTCCATTTAATGTGAACATGATACTCCTTTTTGTACAACCATATGGAGTGTATCTATCTATAAAATTGCCTCTAAGTAATGCATTGATGCAAGAGCACCCAATATTCTCTTTTATGGCAAAAGTGTCAAACTAAGTCTTTTATAGGATTTAATGGTTTTTGTGTCATTTTTCATGTAAATAAGGTCATCATAGACCAAGATTCTTGTAATAAGATCACAATGACCAATCCCATATGTGTTTAAAATCATAGTTTAGGGTTGTTATCAAAACAAGGTCAAATAATGCAAGATAAATGAAGAAACTTCTATGTTAACTTAACAAATAGATAATTAAGAGGCTTCCCAATGGTCACAAAGCTTGGAATTCAATTGTGACTGATTAAGAGTCACTTTATATATGTAAATAGGCCTTCAACAATCAAAGAGGTGTGGAAGGAGAAGGGTGATAAAACAATGAATAAAATTTAGATTTTTTGTATATTTTTCTTGAAATGTTGATGTTCCCGAGGATGGTACAGCCCCATACGACCTCCAAATGACATAAAATTAGATTTTTTGGAAAGATATTTGAATCAAATTCATTTTATTCTAATTTTATAAATTTTTATTGAGTTTTGCAAAATTTACAACCATTTTAGTAAAAACTATTTTAAACTGCCAAAAACCCTCATCTAGGGTAATAGTCCTATTATAGAGCGTGATATGGCCTCTTGGAATACTTTCTATATAAATAGTTGAAACCCATTTTAGAGGGAATTCTTAACTAAAATGGGTTTTTTCTTGGGTTCAATATCATTGAGTTTAGAGGGAGATATCCCCATTTGTCTAAAATTGGTTTGAAATAACCTAGTTTTGAAGGGTCATTGTGAGAGTTTATGAAGCCAATCAAGAGCATAAGTTTGTGAAACTTTGTAAAACCAAATTGTTTCCACCTTGTATTGCATAAAAGTGGTATCAGAGTTTTAGGTATTAGATCTTTTGAAGGTGAGAAAGTTGATAGAAGTTGAGAAGCAAGGAGAAGTTTGCTTGAGTAGAGGATAAGATGGATTTGTTGTGAAAACTTTTGTAGGTAGAGGATTCACAAAGGAAGAAGAAACAAGAAGAAAAAGAGAAAAAGAGGAAAGAGGAGAAGTTGAGGCAAGAAGAGTTTGAGAAAGAGGTAGCAGCCCTAAAACAAGACATAAAGAAACGGGATTTGGAGTTCTAGGAGTTCCTGATGAAGATGAAGCAAAGGATTGAGCAAATGACAAGTTGGCACTTGAATATTAAGAAAATAATTACATAGCCCGTTAGGGAGATTGTCAAAAGAAGGAAAAGATAAGCAAGGGAAGCAGCTAAAAAGAAAAAAGAAGAAGAAGAGATGCTGACAATAAAGAATGAGTTAAAATAAGAAGATAAGATGTTGATAACAAAGCCTGAGATAGAGACAATGAAGGATGAATTCCTTAAGGGAGCAGAGAATTAGATGAAAGGTATGGAGGATAAGAGTGAAGAAGGCATAGTTATACGGCAAAGTCAGAAGATTAAAGAGAACATTTATCATTTCATGATTGCAGCCTTGATGGGATATCAGCCAGGGTACAAAGCACAAGAAGAAGGACAAGTTACTGGGAAAAAAATTAAAGTGCATCAAAGTATGAAGAATCTGATTTCAAGTGGCAAGACATGGGGAAGACTAATTTGCATGGACAAGTTTAAGCCAAAGGTAAGGATGAAATCAAGTTGGATTAGTTACAAGAACAAGGAGGAGCATTAAAGCATTGAAGATCAAGGGATTATTTGCAGGTCAAAAAGTAGAAGACTTCCAAGGGACTTGGAAGATTTTCATGGCTGGGAGCATGGTGCAGGAGCACCCAATATTCTCTTTTATGGAAAAAGTGTCAAACTAAGTCTTTTATTAGGATTTAATAGTTTTTGTGTCATTTTTCATGTAAATAAGGTCATCATAGACCAAGATGCTTGTAATAAGGTCACAAAAACCAATCCCATGTGTGTTTAAAATCATAGTTTAGGGTTGTTATCAAAACAAGGTCAAATAATGTAAGATAAATGAAGAAATTTCTATGTTAACTTAACAAATAGGTAATTAAGAGGCTTCCCAATGGTCAAAAAGCATGGAATTTAGTTGTGACTGATTGGGAGTCACTCTATATATGTAAATAGGCCTTCAACAATCAAAGAGGTGTGGAAGGAGAAGGGTGATAAAACAACAAATAAAATTTAGATTTTTTCTATATTTTTCCTGAAATGTTGATGTTCCTAAGGATGGTACAGCCCCATACGACATCCAAACGACATAAAATTGGATTTGTTGGAAATATATTTGAATCACCTTTCATTTTATTTTAAGTATATAAATTTTTATTGAGTTTTACAAAGTTTACATCTATTTTAGTAAAAACTATTTTAAACTGCCAAAAACCCTCATCTAGGGTAACAGTCTTGTTACAAAGTGTGGTACAGCCTCTTGGAATACTTTCTACATAAATAGTTAAAACCTATTTTAGAGAGAATTCTTAACTCAAATGGGTTTTTTATTGGGTTCAATGTCATTGAGTTTAGAGGGAGATATCCCTATTTTTCTAAAACTGGTTTGAAATAACCTAGTTTTGAAGGGTCATTGTGAGAGTTTGTGAAGCCAATCAAGAGCATAATTTTGTGAAACTTTGTAAAACCAAATTCTTTCCACCTTGTATTGCATCATGCATCTACTGGTATCTGCTTCATAGCAAAGAAATCAAATTTAAACTATTTGCCTTCAACTTGTAGAGCTTGTTGATGGCTATATTTTGTCATAGACAAATTTATTCCCTTGGACATCATAGGCTATATAAGCAGTTTTCTATGTTAGCTATTCCTAGTTATTCAGAATAGGTTCTTTACATAAAGATAAAGATATACCAATATCAACTTGAGCATCATACTGTTTTCCATTGATAGTAACGGTGATATATTGGGAAAATTTGTTAGTAAGGAGATGAACTAGATATGTTGGTTCTAGCTGAGGCTTAGGATATGGTAATACAGACATAACCAATTTGACATTGCTTGGATCAAATACTAGTTTGGGTAATTCTGGTTCTGACTGTTCATGCTCATATTCTTGTTGAATTTGTTCTTAGAACTCAGAATGATCTGGATATGGATAGAATGAGGTGGATAGAAGATCATCATATACTGGAGCTGGAGTATATGGTTGCATAGGTGGATAAAATGAGACTTCTTTGGTTTGAATGGAAAAATCTTCTAAGGCTTTAATGATTAGATCCTCTTCTATTTATTTCCTGCTATACTTCCTATCTTTTCTTTTAGCATTAATGATAGGAAAATCAGTTGAGAAAACTTGTACCTATTCTGGCACAAATTGATAAGGCATCATTGTATTAACTATAGGAGGTCTGAATACAAGAGGATATTTGGACTGTTATGTCATAAAATATGGTTGTTGAAATTTCTTGTGAAATGGGGTTCTTCCATGCCCTAGTCCTTTGCCTCTCCAAGTCTAATTCATCATGACTGTAGGAGCATCATAATTCATTGCTTCTAATTGTTGTTCAGCTCCTATGAGAGTGTCTGCAAGATCTTCTAATGCTTCTTCATCTTCATCTTCAAATTCATATTCTTTAATGATAGGTTCATAAATGTTATCTTGAAGATAAAGATCTTCTTCATCAATAACATCCCACCATGCTGCTGTAGTAGGATCAGCATAAACAACTTTAACTGCTTTATTTTTGCAATGACAATCAACGGCTTTCTGACCAGGTTTGTTGCATATATAACAAATAATTTGATTGCTTTGAGGACATGGTTGAGAGCACTTGCACATATATTTGTGTTTAGGAGCATAGGAATGCTTTTTTGGAAAAGTGCTCTTATGAAAATTAAGTTGGCATTTCTTGTGCTTCTTTCTAGCTTTGCGCTGAGCACAGGTGAAAGGGTTACAACCATAGGTTTCAATGAAAGAGGGAGCAATTCTCCTAACTTCATGCTTAGTAAACTTCTGTGGGTATTTGCATTCTTCAATAAATTAAAGAATTTGGTCACGAACATATTGAATAAGATCAGTAATAGGAGAATCTTCCAAGGAGATTTCTCTGATTTCAAGATACCTAATGACTCTATCAGCAATGTTGTATGGAAGACCTTCTAGATATTTGCTTTTAGCAAATTTGATCTTCTTAGGATCTTTAAGTTAATAAATCAACTTTCTGAAATCAATAGAAAAGGCCTTAAAATCATTGAGATTACAACATTTCATTGATATCAAATTTTCTTTTCTACAGACAATTTTAGGACAAAATTTATCAGTCAACTAATCAAGTAGACAATTCATAGCAGGTAACTGCTGATGATGTTGTTAACCTATATGAGTATCTGTAGTTATCACTATGTTTCAGAGGACTCTTGCTTCTTTTTCAACATCAGAAATACCATGCCACCAATCAGCTAATATTCCCCAAAAGTAAGTGACTGCCATTTTTGCAATATTTTCTTGGGGTGTACCAGATAGAGATGGAATAATGATAAAAGTGTTAACCCACTTTTTTATGAGTTGGAATGGGTCCTCAAGTTGGTCTATATCTAAATACCATGGAGTGACAGGACAAGTGGTCTGCATAATGAGGACAGAATCTGAGGATTTCTTTCTCTCTTTTCTTTTGATTGAAGTGGTTGTGGGACAACTATGGCATGTGAAACAAGTTTCTTTTCATTATTTACAAGCCAGTCTAAGGACTGAGACAAATCATCAAGAGAATTATCTACATGATCAAATTTATGAATAATTGTATCTATTTGATTCCCTAAAGGCTATACAAGCTTAACCAGATTAGACAGATCATCACCATTTTTATGCAGATTGTTCAGAGTTTGATCCGACTGCGCCTACAACTGGATAAGAGAACTTTCTACATCTTTGATGCGAGCATTATTATCCATCACAATATTGTCATTTCTATGAACATTGTTGTGAATAATGGCAACTAATTCTTTTAAAGACAAAATATCTTGACAAAAATTATCTACATTTTGTTGCAGATGAGCACAAAACCTTGTAATATAATTTCTCTACTTGAACTCAAGAGAAAGTTCTTTTCTTCAGGAGTTCTAGGTTGAAAAGCATATTGAAACATACTTATTTGACCATCTCATGAATTATAATTTCCTTTTAGAGGTGGTCATCTACCATTTTTATAATAAGACACTTCTTGTTCCTTAGACCATTTAAGAGTTTCAGCTCTTGGGAGTATCTGAACCATATTACAGAAAGGATGGTCAATTTGGACTGCTTTTCCTTTTTCTTTCTACTGATGTCAGCTAGATGGTTTAGGACTAGTATTAATTGGTTCATCTTCTACCTCAACATAACGTTGATCTTTCTTCCTACTAGAAGAACTGCTGAAAGAAGATCTAGGAGTAACAAAAGATTCTTCAAAAGGATTTGTATTAGATCTTCTAGAAGATAGACTTCTAGGGATAATATTGATTTGGTTCTATTGAATTTCATGAACAGGATGAGTATTTTCTAGTAACCTAGGTGCTAAATGCTGTATCCAGTCTAGTTTCCAACCTATTGGTATTTCAATGGTATTAATATGACCTTTCTGGAGTTGGACTTTTCCATGAAGGGTTTTAGCATATGACAGGTTTTCTAATAAGTTTAGATTGTTTGTATTTGTCATGGAATACAAGACCTAGATATAAAAAGAGGCATACTTGAATCGACCAAACATTTTTAGTCCATACAAAGAACTAAATACTCCCCAACAATTAAGAGAACCCTTTTTTACTTCTGAACAACCTTTATCTCTTGTTTCTACTATAAGATTAGGGTAATATGTGAAACACATAGAACTCTTTGTAAGTCTAGAAAGACTAGACAATTGGCAAGCATAAGAATAGTCTACTTGACGTCGATCACACAAGGCAAGATATGATACATGTTTAATATTATCAAGGACACATGACCTAATAGTGACTTGAATAGCACCAAAATGAACAAAGTTAACATCCTTATGACTACGAATATACTCTATTTCTTCTAAAGGAAGAACTGACAACATTTTGGTTTGGAAAGCTTGCTTAGGGTCATATTCCAATGCTAACTCAACAACTTTCATTCTAGGAATGACAAAAGGCTTGAAAGTAGACTTAAATATGACATTTTTCAACAAGCTTGGATGCAAAACACTCTTCTTATAGACTGAATCAACTTTCAGAAGAGGAGGTCTATAGTGACTTACTTGTCCTTCAATAATATCTTCAGAAGTATCTATATCAGGAACTTCTTTTATATTCAGATCACCTTCTATAGGCTATATAGGAGGAAGCTCAAAGATTCCTTCGACACATGCTTCATTGATTCTTTCAACACCAGTATGAGGATGAGAAAATCCTTGAAATTCTGCCATTTCTTTTGAGAAAGAGAAGCTGGATGAATCTAAGACAACTTACAGGGGTTTTACAGGAGAGATAACAAAACCCTAAGCACGGCAACATACTTAAAATGGGTATAATTCTCAAATTCCAACACAAAAGTGCAACCCTACAGAGGTAAACTCTTCGCTTCTTAGATGACTTCTCAAATTCCTTACTAGAAACAGAGGATTTTATTCCCAAGATATCATCACAGGATCTGATACCACATCGATAGCATTGACAGAAGCTTACAGAAACAATGATGGAGGTTGATGATCGAATGGTTATGACTTCTAATATTGCTGAACAAATACTTTAGAATACATGCAAATATTTAGGGAAATTTTGCATGGTCAATTGCAGAAGGAGTGATTAGTTATTTGACTAATCCAAGATATTATCACTTACCTAAAGTTGAATATTATCCCATAATCCATAATTGGTTTTCTAAGGCTATGATCAATGACATGGAATCTGCTCTCCACCCAGCCTTGTTAGCAGTACATATAGAGTTGGATTTGGCATATCTTGAAGAAATCACCCGCATAGTTTATGCTTTCAAAATAAGAAATAATGATTTGGAAAATACTGTTGAACCACTTCCTAGCAATCTACTTCTGCCAACCATATTTGGATAAACTAGCACATGGGTTTGTCTGTGCTGTGACATCAGCCACGTTATGGTCTGACAACAGGATGCTACCCTGTCAATAAAGCAAGATCCCTATATCTACTTTTGGGTGTAAAGTAGGTTGTCCTCACTTATGATGTGTCCAAAGTGATTATATTTTTTCTATTGTTGTTAGTGCTTTTGGATTGACTGATTAATAGTTGTCCTCTCCTACAGTAGCTGGTAGGTGTCAAGTTTGTATGGTCAGACTTATAGATGGAGTTAATATGTTTTGAGGTCCGAGACCTATATATAGGGTGTTCTGCCTCATTCTTATTCATTTGGAGTTGTACTAAGTTCTCAGAGAGTCTTGAGTCTAGTAGCACAAGAGTATGCTCTCGCTTTGTGCTTTGGCGATCTGAGCGATCATAAATTGTGTAGAGAGTCTGCATATGTTTTTCATGTGTTAATCTTTATCAGTTAACACATCTATTGTAAATTATAAATGTAATAAGAAATTGAAATTATGCTTTAAATTATACCAATTTAAAGTGTAATTTCAATTTCTTTTTACATTTGCAATTTACATAGATGTGTTAACCAATTTAAAGCATAATTTCAATTTCATATTACATTTACAATTTACAATAAATGTGTTAACCAATAAGGATCAACACATGCAAACTCTCTACACAATTTCTGATTGCTTAGATCGCCAAAGCACAAAGCGAGAGCATACTCTTGTGATCCTAGACTCAAGACTCTCAGTGAACTCAATCCAACTCTGAATGAATAAGAATGAGGTAGAACACCCTATATAGGTCTTAGACCTCAAAATTTATTAACTCCATCTATAAGTCCGATCATACAAACTTGACACCTAGAAGCTACTATAGGAGAGGATAGTTGTTAAGCTGTCAATTTGAAAGCACTAACAACAGTAGCAAAAAGACAATCGCCTTGGACACACCGTAAGCAAGGATGACCTACTTTACACCCAATAGTAGATATGAAGGTCTAGAAAGACTAGACAACTGACAAGCATGAGAATATTCTACTTGACGTTGATCACACAAGGCAAGATGTGACACAGGTTTAATATTAACAGGGACACATGACCCAATAGTGACTTGAATAGCACCAAAATGAACAAAGTTAAATCTTTATGACTACAAATATACTCTATTTCTTCTGAAGGAAGAACTAACAACATTTTGGTTTGGAAAGTTTGCTTAGGGTCATATTCCAATGTTAACTCAATAAATTTCATTCTAGGAATGACAAAAGGCTTGAAAGTAGACTTAAATCACATTTTTCAACAAGTTTGGATGCAAAGCACTCTTCTTATAGACTGAATCAACTTTTAGAAGAAGAGGTCTATAGTTACTTGTCCTTTAATAATATCTTCTGAAGTATTTGTATCAAGAAATTCTATATTCAAATCACCTTCCGTAGGCTGTATAGGAGGAAGCTCAAACTTTCCTTCGACATATGATTCATTGATTCTTTCAACACCAGTATGAGGATGAGAAAATCCTTAAAATTTTGAAGCTAGATGAATCTAAGACAACTTACAGGGGTTTTATAGGAGAGATAACAAAGACCCTTAACATGGTAATATGATTAAAATGGGTATAATTCTCAAATCCCAACACAAAATTGCAACCCTACAGAGATAAACTCTTCGCTTCTTAGATGACTTCTCAAATTCCTTACTAGAAACAGAGGATTTTCTTCCCAAGATATCGCCACAGGCTCTAATACCACATCGACAGCATCGACATAAGTTATACCACATCAACATCATCGGCAGAAGCTTACATAAGCTTACAAAAACATTGACGAAGGTTGATAACTGAATGGTTATGGCTTCTGATATTACTGAACAAATACTTTAGAATACATGCAAATATTATAACCCTATATGCAAGAAATTTATGATATCTTAGAGCATACTCAATCTTTGCAAATCTAAGACTCTCTAAGACTCAGACTTCTAAGACCCTAATCAAAGAATTCTCTCATATTAGGTGGTAGGACAGAGTTTCCATGACAAACAAAGATATCAACAAAATCTTCAAATTCAATTTAGAGTATGGTGATGCTATTGATGAAGCCATATTTAGCACATTTTAGTAGATTTTTCTTTACCTTTACAACCCAATTCATAGGCACTAAAGAAGCAGTACAAATGTCAAAAGAAAATCCATTCCTGATGGAATATGCTATACTGGCTTCTTTTAGCCCAAAGAGTTCTAAAAATACAACTTGCTCATTTGGTTCAAGAATTCTGTTTTCAAAGTGTTCTGAAATCTAATTTATTAATCCTTGAAGTCATTTATTAAGGAAATAAACTTGAAGAATAGGTTCAAGTATTTCTTGGGGCAATTGGGGAACCATCATTCTATTATTTCTTTATTTGGTATCTCGTAAACTTCAACCCCATCTTCTCTTAAGAAAGTTTTAGCAAGTTCAATCATCATAGATGCAGTTTTAGCCAATTTTGACATTTCTCTAGTTAAACTATCAGCTAGTGGATTATTGTCTCCCTCTATCCATTCAATATAATCATAGCTCATGAAGTCTATGTACCATCGCACAATCCTACCATGGGCCAAATCTTTATCTGGTTTCTTTTTTAAGAGAGATCTCATCGGCTGGCTGTCCATTCTTACAATGAAGTGTGCAGGTTTCAAGAAGATTTTGAATTTCTGAATCCCCTTTTTAACAGCTAGAATCTCTTTTTCATAGATGGTATATCTGCACTCTATGTCTGTGAATGTTCTTGATCTATATCCACATATTTGTGTTCTTTGTAAAGGGATATCCTGTAACAACATGACACTCCAAACATTATCAAAAGCATCAGTGTATAAAATCAATGGATAATCCTCCTTTGGCATATGCAGAGTGGGAAGATGTTGACATTTTTCTTTGATTTTTTTGACTTTTTTAGTCAATTCTTTAGTCCATCCTTGTGCTCCATCTTTTAACTGTCCTTGAATTTTTTCTCTAGCTTTGGTCAAGCCATTATAAAAGGGAGAAACATAATTAAGACATCCCAAGAATCTTTGAATTTGTTTTTTGGCAATCAAAACAGCATGGAATTCACTAATGTGTTTTAAAATGTGAGGCTACAATTTTACTTTCCTTTCTGAAAGAATTAACCCAAGAAAATTAATTTCTTCTTGACCAATTACCATTTTTTTAGCTGATAGGCACATTTTGTGTTCTCTTAATGCACTATACAAATATTGTAGATGTTCTAAATGTTCTGAAGAATCACTTGAAAAAACAATAATATCATCTATGTATACTGCACAAAAATCTTTTAGTGTTCTAAGAGCCTTGTTCATCCTTCTCTAAAAAAAAGTAGGAGCAGTTTTTAAACCAAACAACATTACATTCCATTCATAAGTCTCTGAGGAATAGAAAAAGCAATTTTATATCTATCTTCTTCTTTTACCTTGACTTGCCAAAATCTTGACTTGCAATCAAACTTTGAAAATATATTTTTAGAGGCTGCTCTTATGATTAAGTCGGTGCTAAATGCAATAGGATAATTAAATGGAAGAATTATATGATTGAGAGGTTTATAATAGATACATAATCTCTTTTTACCTCTTTTCCTTTCTGCTCACTTATTTGGATGAAGGCTGGACAACTAAAGGGACTCTTGCTTTCTCAGATTAAATGGCCTTGGAGTAGTTCTTCCAGATGTTCATCCATCTCCTTGACTTCTGTAGGACTCATCAGATATGCTGGTTCAAATGGGATTATAGACTAACATTTTGGCTTGATCATTATTTCACATTCTTCATGTTCTTTTGACTAGAACTATAAAGGATTCAAATTGCAACATTCTCTTTCAAATTTAGCTTTGACTAGTTCTAGCAGCAGTGGTGATTTTTTGACTTGAAGATTGGAATTTTCTTTTCTAGTTGGTTTAGTAGTCTTTCTGTCAAACTTGTAATTGACTACTTTTAAAGCAATAATTTTTATTGGGCCATCTTCATGTCAGAGAGAGATTTCATGAGTTCTTAGGACAAAAGGTTGATATTTAGTCAAGAATAGAAAACCTAACAAAACATCACCTTGTAAAGTATTATACTCAATGAAATCAATAACAAATTTCTTTCCCTAAATCTCAATAGTAACATCCTGTGTATATCTACCCATTAGAATCTGTCCTCCATTAATTTCATAACCTTTTAGAAGTTCTAGCTTGTGTTTCCAGAATTCTAGAGGGATTGCATTAGTCTTGGCAAAGTTTTTAGAAGAACTAGAATCTACAAAGGCATCGATGGGAATTTGCTTGTATCCAAGGAAACAGAAATTGATGCAAATGTATGTGCAGTTTTCAGCAAGGTATAGTGCATTTGTTGGTTCTCTAGGGTGAAAGTCAGAGCTGCTACTTGAAGCTTCATCATCTTATTGTCAGCTTTGAACAAGATTTCTCTAATCTCCCCCACAGAAGAAGTGAGGGTAGTATTTTCTTTTTTTTTGCAAATAAACCTGCCTTGCAAGATTTTGAATATCTTCAATAAGATGATCCAATTTGGAGCATACAACATCAAGTTGATTAGAGGCAAGTTTTTTGGAGGATAGCTTTTTAAAAGGAGGTGTAGAGAAAGAACGAGGTGAAACAGGCTTTTTCTTCTATTTGGCATGTTTATATCCATGGGATGTAGGAGGCTTAGAACATCTAATCTATTTTTGAAGAGAATCCCGTTCTTCTTCCCAAGCTTTAATGTTTTTGAGTTGTGTTTTAACAACATTCCTTCATTCTTCTTTTGTCCCCGCCATCCTATAAGGATCCTTGGCTTTGGCCATGTCAATTTTAAATTTGAGATCCTTGATGGATTGCTTAATAACTTTAGTAACAATAGAGGGTGAACTTGATGAACTAGAAGATTCAGAACTACTTTCTTCATTAGAAGTTGACTCACAATATTTTGTGGACTTTTCTTTACCCATAGAAAAATGTTCAGGCAATATTTCAACTAGTTCAAAAAATTGATTATCAGAAACTGAACAAAAGCCTCAAAAGTATCTACAATCTCCCAATTATTATGTGTTGTGTGGTTACACAACAAGCCCCATTTTGCCTTAGCAAAATAGGGACCCAATTTTTTTTACTTCTACTTGTTTTTGCTTTCTTGCTTTGGGCAGTTTGGCAAAAGTTAGTCAGGTATATCACCCTTGCATATGCATGTGCTTCAAAAGAGAAGGTCAATGGTCGAAGTCAAAATTTGTCATCATAAACCTCATAATCTGAAAGAGTGCTAAAGTTTAAGCATGTTTGCCTTTTGGATCACCCTGATATTTGTTGAGGATAGAAAGTTATGATAAGTCAAAGTTTGGTCAAACTGGATATTTCCCATAGGGTCATATTTCTAAATATTAGTCATATTCATTAAGATGACCCCAACATAGGAAGATCACCCGATATCTACATGTTCCCTGATATGCGAATGTCAAATCTACATGCATGTTTTTAGAGGGTCATATTTCTAAATATTCGTCATGTTACAAAATATCACCCTTCACAAAATATGACAATGATGTCATCTGGTTCCTATAGATAAAAGAACTCAGCTTGATGATGATGTCATCAATTTGCTCGACATTTGGAAGGTCACATTTCTGAACATTCGTCATATTCCTCAATATGACGATGATGTCATCCTAGCCCAATAACAAAGAAGACATGATAAGATGATGATGTCATCATAATCTAAACCTAACAGGCTCACATTTTGAAATATCCCTCCTCTTAACAAATGTGACAATGACGTCATTCTTTCAAACAATTTTAGAGGCCAATAAAATGCTGATGTCACCCTCACCTTCTCCAATAAGGTGATATTTCCTAGTGTAGAAAACCCAGATATGTCCAATATCCCTCATGTTAACCTTCGATGACCCGAGATCCTTAGTTTCTCAAAATACCAATCGAACTATGCCATGTGGCATTCCCCAGATCATATGAATACAGTGTATTATCATGATTTGTTAGCGAATGTATGGTGACCTGATCTTGTTCATTGGTCAAAAGGTTGACCATATCCATGATGATGTCACCCTCATATATCCCCAGAGGGTCATATTTTTGAATATTCCTGATCTTCGCAGAGATCACCCTCTACATTAAATGTGAACCTGATGGTAGGTCACACCTTCAAATTTCAAATGTAAACCTACCACTTGTCAGCATCCACGAATATCATATGTTGATCGATGGACTTAAACGAAAGACATTATGCACACCCTAATTTGTCATATTAATCAGGTTAAAAGTAAGTTTTGGGGTTTATTTTACATTTACCCTACATTTAAACAAGAATTACAAAGATCTGAAGATCAAAGCATCACCGCTACCTGCAAACGGAATGGGGCCTGCATTTGAACGAAACGAAGGATGGTAATTACAACACAATCACATTCATACCACTATCACTCATGTATTAAAAGAGGGGAAACGATTGTCACATATGTAACTTGAAACCCTCCCTTTTCTCATTTATGGTAAATCATGAGCTAAACATGGTTTTTACTGAGTTAATTAACATGATGATGCATGGAATAAACTAAAATGATAGAATTACTACCATAGAATGTATGTAATCCCTAAGCCCTACTGCATACAATATGTTAGGGTAAGAAATACATGGTTTTATCACAGGATCTAATGGCAATCAGAAAGAATAGGTTTGATACAAAGTTCTTGAAACCCTTGTTCTTGTAGCCAGAGGGGGTAGGATTCAGATATGGGATGATCAATGATACGCATCAGGGAAATACCAATCTTGATGCATGGATGAGAAGACTAGATAAGGGAAGTGAAAACCCTCTACTTCAGAGTATATACATCTTAGGGATGTGAAATGTTGGTGGATTTCCCTACATCATGGAATTTACTGAGCTAGTAATTGAATGCGTGAGGAACTATAATCCAGAGACTAGAAGAGTGGAGAAGCATGATGGGGTGTATGCAAATTTTTCAATTAAGTTGATCACCTCCACCTTCAACTTGCTTATAAGACCTAATGTAGTTATATTGTGCCCGAGAAGATTAGAGAAGGAATATAGGAACAACTAGAAAGAGGCCAGGAGAGTTATGTATCAGTGGAGATCGAAGAGCAGTACATACAATGCTTCTGCTAAATTGCCAGTATATCTCTTCAAGTTTGATTTTGCTCAAGAATACCAGTACATGATGGTCATGCTTAGCAGTATGATAGGATGAGAACATGCTAGAGCATTTGAAAACTAGATGTATGGGATTATCCGGATGGTGGAGTATTCAGATGATAAACCCCTCTAGGTCAAAATCATAAGTGATAGTTTAGATGAGGGCATGAGAAGGCTGGGTGGAAAGATGTGCATATTTCATATGACTTCTTATGTCATATATGCGTGTGCCTTTAGGGGGACATTCAATGGATTACAAACAGTTGGCAGGGTTGGAAATAACCCTGATAATGTGAACATTACCCATAGTTGAACAGGAGGGAATCCCTCCAACATTATAAGTGGTGTAGTCACGGTAGGAGGGTTCACAAAATGAACTATCCGGACCATACAACAAGAGTAAACACAATGGAAACAACTCAAGATATAAAGCAAATGTAGATTCAGTCATTCAGTATATCAAAGAATTCAAATACAATCTGGCCGGCAACATGTAGGCTTACAACTAGAGCTCAAAGGCCTGAGTACATACATGTGCAAGATAAAGCTTTGAAGCTCCTTCACACAAAATCTAAATTATCAGCTATCACTATATCATGAACTTGATAACTACTTTCCTAAGGATCTATTACATCTTTATATTTCATTTCCAGACTAATATATTCCTCCATGTCAGCTAAGGAAGGTCACAAACTCCAATGAAGAGTTGTAACATGTTCACAGATAGGTTGGACCTAAATGCATATAACACTTCATCAAAAGAATGGAGCAATGTGCAGACCCTTGAGGAAGGTCGGCCATGAACCACAGGACATTGAATGATGTGCCATTAAGATCTGCAAGTCAGGGAATGATCCGCAAGCCTTCTCCTTTAGCTGATTATCAGGAACTACTAGAATGCTCTGCACTAAGAAAACAATTGATCTTATGATAGCGACATCTTTCTGGTAACTAATCCAAATGCTCTAAATTCTTGATATGATGTAGATGAATGAATGTAGGTGCTAAGTCCAGATCCGTAAGATGTGAATTACCAAAACTGGACCACAAGTTGAAACTACTTCTGACTGAATTGCTTTGAACTAAACTAGAAAATGAAAGAATTGAAATGCAAATGTTTTTGGCTGATGCAAGATTACTCTTGAACCAGGGATGCTCTTGCATCAGACATCTGGGGTTATTGAAAAAGTGAGTCCCTCACTTTATTGGGTCTAGGGAAGAACTAAGACGATCCACCTCAGCCTAAGAAATCCATGATGAATCTTCTTCCAGTCTGCCTTTCCACTTCACAAGATATTATTTGTATTGTCTTCCCCTAATGCTGCATCCAACTCTATTGTCCAAAATGTCCTCAATCTGCTCTAGTGCTTGTTATGGTAACTGCTTCTTCAGGTCTTCTTCCATGCTGTCATTGAACTCTGCTTCATGATACTAGTAAAGATCTACAATGTTCAAAATAGGTGAAATACCCAATGTCTCTGGTAATTCCACTTCATATGCATTTCCTAAATCAAGTTTTATGAGTATCTTACAAGGTCCAAACTTCTTCATCTTCAACTTGTTATATGTCCCAACTGAAAATCTTTCTTTTCTCAAGTACACCATTACTTCATCTCCCACTTCAAATTCCTTATTCCTTCTCTTTGTACTTACTGTTCATATCCTCCAAATGCTTATTCACCTGATTATGCACTATCTTCATATGATCTACAAATTCTTCTACTTTTGCACTCCTCTTTTCTTTTGTACTGATATCTCTCAGTTCTGCAACTCCTCTAGGATTCACTTTGGTAACAATCTCAAAAGGTGTTCTTTCAGTACTCTTATTTACTGAATTATTGTATGCAAACTCTGCTTGTGAAAGAATCAATCCCAACTTCTGGCTTTGTCTCCAACTAAACATCTCAACATGTTTCCCAAACTCCTATTCACTACCTCTGTCTATCCATCTGTCTATGGATGAAAAGTAGAACTGAACTTCAAATTTGTCTTCATCTTCTTCCAAAGTGTCTTCCAAAAATATCTAACAAACTTTGTATCTTTGTCTGAAACTATACGCTTAGGTAATCCATGCAATCTCACAATCTCCTTAAAAAATAGGTCAACTACATGCACTGCATCAGTTGTCTTCTTACAAGGTATGAAGTGATCCATCTTTGAAAATCTGTCAACCACTACAAATATTGAATCATGTCCTCTTTGTGTATTAGGTAATCCCATTACAAAATCCATGCTTATGTCTTCCCAAGGTCTCTTCGGAACTGTCAAAGGTTTATATAATCTAGTGTTCTGACTACTCCCTTTTGCAACTTGACAAATTCTACAACTCTGCACAAATCTCTGAACATCCTTATGTATCTGAGGCCAAAAGTAATTTTCACTTACCAAAGCCACTATCTTGTCAATGCCAAAGTGTCTTTCCAATCCACCACTATGCTTCTCCTTGATCAAATTATCCCTCATTGAACTTCTATGTATGCACAACTGACTTCCTTTGAACAACATGTCTTCTTGAATGAAATAGTCCAACCACTTACTTCTATCTGTTACAACAGGTTCCTTACATGCTCTCCAAGGTTCTACAAAATCAGTGTCTCCCTCATACATGTTCTTCAATTCATCAAAACCCAACACCTCAACTCTCATCTTTTTCAACAAGTTTCTTCTTCTACTCAAGGCATCAACAACTTTGTTTTATTTTCCACTCCTATGCAACAACACAAAAGTATAACTCTACATGAACTCTACCCATCTCATATGTCTTTGATTCAACTTACCTTGACTATTCAAATATTGTAAAGCTTGATGATCTGTATACAACACAAACTCCTTAGGCAACAAGTAATGTCTCCACTTCTTCAAGGCTTGAATTATGGCATAGAACTCTTGATCATAAATTGAATATCTTTTCATTACATCATTCAACTTTTCACTGAAATAAGCTACAGGTCTACCTTCTTGACTTAATAATTCTCCAATTGCATTTCCACTGGCATCACAATCAACTTGAAATACCTTATTGAAATTTGGTAATGTCAAAACAGGTCGCTCTATCACTTTCTGCTTCAACAACTCAAAACTTTTATCTGCTCCTGATGTCCACTTGAAATCTTTTCTGTCACCTCTCATTGTCTCTGTCATAGGGTTACAAACTGAACTAAAATTTTTGATGAACTTCTGGTAAAAACTAGCTAATCCATGAAATGATCTAACCTCTCCAATGCTCTCTGGTGTAGGCCATTCAATAATTGCTCTCACTTTCTCAGGGTCCATCTTCAATCCTTCCGCAGAAATCACAAACCCCAAATATACCAATTCTTCCTTCATGAAACTACACTTTTTGATGTTTATCAACAATTTCTCCTCTCTCATTCTCTGCAAAACTTATCTAATATGCCACAAATGTTCTTCTTTTGTCTTACTGAAAATTAAAATATCATCCAAGTATACAATAACAAACATACCCAAGAATTTCTTCAAGACTTCATTTATCAATCTCATGAAAGTACTCGGCACATTTGTGAATCCAAAGGGTATTACTAACCACTCATACAATTCTTCATTTGTCTTAAAAGCAGTCTTTCATTCATCTCCTTCTCTGATGGTAACCACTCTTCAAGTCTATCTTTGTGAAATATTTTGCTCCACTCAAACAATCCATGATATCATCCATCCTAGGTAAAGGAAATCTATACTTAACATTGATCTTGTTTATTGCTCTGGAATCAGTACACATTCTCCATTCTCCATCCTTCTTCAGTGCAAGCATTGTAGGCACTGCAAAAGGACTCAAACTTTCTCTAATCAAACCTTTTCTCA
This sequence comes from Cunninghamia lanceolata, assembly GCA_027924645.1. NCBI lineage: Eukaryota > Viridiplantae > Streptophyta > Pinopsida > Cupressales > Cupressaceae > Cunninghamia > Cunninghamia lanceolata. Next base: position 4,718,485 of record BSBN01000914.1, on the reverse strand, counting down.
ACAACTCTTGTATCTGTCTATTCAGTTCTTCATTCTCTGTCGGTGTCATTTGGTGTGTTGCTTTGTTAGGCAAACTTGCTCCTAGTATAAGATCCATGTGATGATTGATACTCCTTATAGGTGGTAATCCATCAGGCACATTATCTAATGTGATGTCTTCATACTCTATCGGTAACTCTCTTATCTCCTCTGGTTCAGTTTCTTTCTTCACTACTTCATGCATTTTAGGAATCAAGGCATAACACATACTTTCCTATTTCAAACCATCCAAAAATTTCCTTCCATCTACCAAACAGATTCTAGCATTGCCACATACCACATCTTTAGGTTCGTCTTCCAAAGGAATCAAAGTAATTCTTTTCCCATTTGCTATTATAGTATATGTGTTCTTTCTCCCATCATGTATAGCTTTTCTATCATACTGCCAAGGTCTACCCAACAAGATATGACAAACATCCATAGGCATAATATCACACAAGACTTCATCATGATAAGATCCAATATGAAATTTCACCAAACATTGTTCACTTACCAGTACCTTATGATCATCCTGAATCCATGCTATCTGATAGGGTTTAGGGTGTTTCAATCTTTCCAACTTCAGCTTAGTCACCATCTCTTCTGAAACTAGGTTATCTAAACTACCACTATCAATTACAACTTTACAACACTTACCTCTGAATTTGCATCTAGTTCTGAACAGATCATTCATCTATGATGGTTCCTCATTTGTTTCTATTTGAAATAGTGCTCTTCTCATCACCAATGATTCTCCTTTCTCAGGTTTACCAACAGAACTGGGTGATTCAACAGGCTCTTCTTCAACATAGGCTGCTCTTCCACTGTTCTCTGTCTTCTTGCTTATACTACCCTGATTACATTCAAATGCTCTATGTCCTTCATCTCCACACTTGAAACAAGTACCTCTAAATGTCCTCTTATCAAATCCTCTTCCTTCTCTTCTATATCCTTCATTCCGATATGCACTAGGGTTTCTTCTCTGGTAAAAATTTATGTCATCTCTCTGGTAAGCATTATCATTTATGTCATCCTTCCTAACTAGACTATCAAACTTGTTCTGCTCCACAAATGATCTATCATATCTGAAAAACATTCTTCCTCTCTGAAATTTACCTCATCTACCTCTTTGTCTCTGATCATGTCTCTTATTCAGCTTCTCTTCAACTTTCAGGGCAAACTGATATGCTTCTTCCAAAGATACCATCCTTACCAAACTTAGTTCTTCTTGAATGTTCAATCTCAATCCATTGATGTATCTTGCCACTTTCTCCTTGCTTGCTTCACTATTTCCTATCCTTATGATCATCTTATGAAATTCTTCATTGTACTCCTTCACAGATTTCTCCTTCTGTCTCAGGTTTTGCAATCTTTTCAATAGTTCCAACTCATAGTCAACAGGTATAAACTGATTCTTCAACTTTGTCACCATCTAGTCCCACTTTGTAATCTTTTCTTTTCCTCTTCTATTCCTTTCCAACTGAACTTCTTTCCACCATATAGCAGCATGTCCCTTCAACTTTGTCTTTGCAAATTTCACCTTCTCTGGATCTTCAATCTCCTCATATTCAAAGTATTCTTCCATATCATTTATCCAGTCAATCAATTCTTCAGGATTCAAATTACCAGTATAGTTCGGTACATCAACTCTAGGTCTTTTTCAAATATTTGAAATAGCTCACAACATCTTTATCTGATCTGATTCTTCCTCTTCATTACCTTCTAGGGTTTTGTTAGTGTGTTCAACAGATTGAAATTCTTCCTCATCATCACTTTCAACATTAGGTCACATTGTCAATCCTCTTCACATATCTTCTTCAATAGCATCCAAATGAATTTGCATCATTTTCATCAATTCCATCATCTTATCCATTCTATTAGCCATTGTACCAATAGGAGGAACTCTTCGCGGCGGCATCTTCCTAGGATCAAGTGCAAACTACCTCAGGTTCGAAGATCGGGCTACAAGTGACAACTACCTCTTAATCGGTGATCGATTGTGCACAAGTAACCTACCTCAGATTGGTGATCTGTTTACAACAAGATCTTACAGAATCCCCTTCACCAATTCGCTCCAAAGAATTGAACCTTTTGCTTTGATACCACTTGGTACAGTCATGGTAGGAGGATTCATAGAATGAACTATTCAGACCATGCAACAATAGTAAACACAACAGAAACAACTCAAGATATAAAGCGAATGCAGATTTAGTCATTCAGTATATCAAAGAATTAAAATACAATCTGGCCTACAACATGCAGGCTTACAACTAGGGCTCAAAGGCCTAAGTACATACATGTGCAAGATAAAGCTTTGAAGCTCCTTCACACAAAATCTAAATTATCAGCTATCACTATATCATGAAGTTGATAACTACTTTCCTAAGAATCTATTACATCTTTATATATCATTTTTGAACCAATAGATTGCTCCGCGTTAGCTAAGGAAGGTCACAAACTCCAATAAAGAGCTGTAACGTGTTCATAGATAGGTCAGACCTAAATGCATAGAACACTTCCTCAAAAGAATGGAGCAACATGTGAACCCTTGAGGAAGGTTGGCCATGAACCACAGGACATTTAATGGTGTGTCATTGAGATCTACAAGTCAGGGAATGATCCACAAGCCTTCACCTTTAGCTGATTATCAGGAACTGCTAGAATGCTCTGCATTGAGAAAATAATTGATATTCTGATAGAGATATATTTCCAGTAACTAATCCAAATACTCTAAATTATTGATATGATGTAGATGAATGAATATAGGTGCTAAGTCTAGATTCGTAAGATGTGAATTGCCAAAACTACACCACAAGCTGAAACTACTTCTAACTAAACTGCTTTGAATTGAACTAGAAAATTAAAGAACTGAAATGTAAATAAACTGAAATACAAATGTTTTTGGTTGATGTAAGATTACTCTTGAACTAGGGATGCTCTTACGTCAATAAGATAGTAAGTGACTCCTTTTCCATGCACCTGGTTAGGACCATGGAGGAAGATAGAACAAAAAGATTAATTATGGAAGCCCAAGTTGTCATCTACAAATATGGGGCTTGGTTTATTCAATTTCCTACATTTTCATACATCATAATAGAAGGCTTTGAAGGGCACCCTCTCATGCTGCCCAGATACCCCAATGATAAAGTTATTCTAATGGAATTTGCTAGATAGATTTTGCCTTCAGTAGAGGTCTATAGTGGGAAAGCAAAGATTCCACCTGTGGTGTTTCCAGTCATGATTGGCTGGTACATGTGTCTAGACAAGGAGAGTGTTAGGGATGCAATCAGAGGATTGAAGTTAATGTACTGGCAACCATTTTCAATAGCTAGGTCATATGACCCATATGGCAGAATGCAGGTATTATTGTGGAAACATATACATCAAAAACACCATGAGGATTACTGGATTGATTGTGACAACGAAGCAGAAGTAGGGAGAAGAACCTACCAGAGGCTTACTCTCAATCAAATTCACACCTTTGATTGTGTACCAGTGCCTATCCAGTTGCACAAGGATGATGGAAAGATCATGTCCAGTGAGTATGAGGACAAGAAACTATATAATGAGACTATATCAGCCCCTGATTTGAGTCAGCTTGAGGTGACTTCATTAGATCAAATAATGCAGAAGGTTATTCAACTGACCCAAAGTTGGGTAAATGTTGAAGTCACTAAGTTAAAGAAGAAGGGTGTAGCCCTTACTATGGATAATAAGAAGAAAACACAGGAATTGTTTGTTGAAGAATATGATGACTTCCTTGAAGAGAAGAGTAAATCTAAGGGAGTGAGACAACCAATAGTAGAAGAAAAGAAGTAGGGTAAGGGTAAGAATGCAAACTAGGTAACCAGAAGAGTAATTATTAGAAGACCCCAACCAAAGGGAGATGTGGCTTCCACATCAGTAGTTGCATCACTGCACACACTGCTAAGCAAAAGAAAACTGTTGCAAAGCTTGCTCCTATGATTATAGAGGAAGAGGAGGAACCATTGGATGAGGAGCCATTGGATGATGACTTGCTAATAACAAAGAAAAGGAAGAAAGTACAAAAGACACCACCCCAAAAGAAGAAGACTATAATGAGAGGAAATTTGGATATTGATCCCATTTTATTAAGAGGTGTAGGTAGTCTAGGTATTATGAAGAACCTGCAACATGAGATTCCAATCCTAGATATCATTCAATTCAAAACTGAGAAAGCAGACGAACAGAGAGAAGAGAGACATAGGACAAGGAAAGAGTCACCTGTCCACTTGATGATATAGTATATTTGTCTGACAATGAGATAGTGAAAGATGTCTCTGCTTAAAGGATGGAGACATTGGTGTCAAATTCAAATATGACTCCTCATGGTACACCTAAAGTCCAAAAGGAGACTCATCAGGAGGTGGTGGAAACAGAAGAAATTAAAGAAGATAGCGCAGAGGTGATAGCTGAACAAATTGGACTAACAAATCTGGTCGACCAAGTCACCAGTCCTACTGTAATTGACTTAACTTATTAGGATGATGGATATCAAGGTAGGGATCATGATCCACCCCCGGAGCCAGAAAAGGTGGAAATCAGTGTACATGAGGAGACTGATAAAGGGATGCCTGATAAGGATAAGGATCAGAATAATGCACCATCTCCTGCTAAGGATGATAATCAAGATAGTAATCCAGTACCAGAGGAAGAAACAAATGAGAAAGAATTGGATAAAGCTCAAGACCAAAGAGAAACAGATACCTTAATAGGTGAAGAGCAAAGTCTGCCACAAGGTGGTAGTTAGCCAAAGGAACCAAAAAATGTGACTAAGGGCGATCGGGGTGATCCCCAAGATAAAACATATCAAAATGCACAGTCTTCACATGAAGATCAAGCGCCACAAAACACACAAGATCAGGAGATGCAGAATCCTCAGGAGGATAAATTGCAATAACATGTACTTGATCAGAATGTCCATACATCACAAGAACCTCCCCCTCAACTAGATACCCCTTAATAGGAGATACCTCAACAAGAGATCTCTCATGAGAAAGTGCATGAGGAAGAACCAAGGAAAGAGAATTCACCGCCTAGGGTAGAACAAAATAGAATCTCAAGATGCTCACAATGAGCAGATTGATCAACAAGGACCCAGGGGTGATGTTCTATACTGGTTGCAATAAGAAATAAACCTATAACAGATTAGTGAGGTACCAGAATTTGATGTTTCTACATTGTTTTCAACAAGCATGATGAAACCAAAAAGAAAGGCAAGGCCTACATCTGCAATAAGGAGAGATCCTAGTACAGGTAGGAGGACAACTCAGGTAGCACTACCAATGGTAGATAAAGAAAAGGGCAAGATAAATATTGATGAATTTGAGATAACCAGTGTTGATCTAGGTTTTTCTATAGAGGAGCATGAAGGCCAAGAAGCCAAGGATATCATTGATTCATTGACATAGAGTGTAAAGAAGGAAAAAGATAAGAACAAGGTACATAAAGAGCACATTGCTCAGTTACATGCATTCATAAAAGGGTTAATTGACCCTAATCACATGCCAACTAACATAGCTACTCCACTAACTATCATATCTCAAGATGAAATAATAGGATTGGATGTCATGAAGCACAAGGCTCATATAATGGATAATTGGTTTATTCTTTTTATTTATGAAGCTGAAAAAGTAATAAAAACCTCCCTCACAAATTGGGATTTGCTTAGTACATTAAAGAGCAAGGTGGATAAATTGCAAAATGATGTTGGGAGAAGGTCTTTCAAATTGGAGAAACATTTGGATTCCATAGCTGAGATGAGAATAATAGATATGAAAGTTCTCATGGATAATAAGGTACTGGATAACAATACAACACAATTGTTAAGCTTATGGTATGAAGATACAAAGTTCGAGGGTGATATCCTAAACAAATGTAACAGCAAACTCAAGGATATCAGTGTAAAGCTGCACCACCTAATGGTAGATGAGATAATTATTTTGGAAGCTTTGGAGAGTAATGTAAAAGGGAAAATAAAAAATCAGGACACTGATTTTGTAGTCCAAGCTTTTCACAATAATTTCAAATAGGCAACATATGACCCTGTTCATCATTTGACAGAGGATGTAATCAATAAGGCTATGAGGATGAAGGCCAATGCAGAGACATATAATGAGAGGTGAGATAGAAGAAAGAGAAAATGGACTGCTATACAGGCACAACTCTATTCATCAAAGCATGTTGTGGTGAAAGCTAAAGTTCAGGATGGAGGGGAAGTTGAAAGAATAGTGCAAACATATGAATCCATTAGAGGAATGATCAAAGAACATATAAGAAGTGATCCTCATTATGATGATGATGATGAAGACGAAGAAGAAGATGAAGAAGAAGAAGATGCAAATGAAGAAGAAGATAAAGAAGACGAAGAAGAAGAGGATGAAGAGTAAGTAATGCATGATGATAGAGTCATATGCATAACAAGACAAAGGCAGTGATCAAGTTCTGCTAGATGGTTTCTAGCTAGCAACTTGTGCCACATATACACATGTTGACTCAGTCAAAGAGGAGATATTGACTGTTGATCTAAATAGACAAAATCTTGATCATTTGTAAATGCCTCCTCTCCTTGTTCTATAAAAGGAGATGGAGTGCACCTTGTATCATTATTAGAGACTTAATTGAGATAGGATTGTTGAATGTCATGATACTTTCTCAAGACAGATTGTAAATGTGCATGCTTTTGAATACTAATGAAATAGAGATTAGATTACATATCATCATAAATTCTGAGTAATCTTGTGAATGTCATCTGGATATTTCACTGTGATGTGTTGCATCCCTTGGAGTGCATGTCAATTTGTGGATATTGTTGTCATTCTTTACCTTTGAAGATTAGCATCAATTTGTGTGAAGTTGTGGAATGGCCTGGCAATACATGGTTTGATTTCATCTTTGTTTTGTGAAATATTAAAGGTTGCATATGGATCAATTGTGAAAGACTCATTTAAATTCAATAGATTCAGAATACTTGAGTTTATTTTCTTAAATTTCATTACAATCACCCTCACAATTGCAAATACAGAGATAATTGTAAGAAAATATAAAGAAATATGCAGACATCCTAAAGAAAATTGAACATCTAGATCATATTTCAGTTAATCTACATGTAATATTGAGAATCTCATGTAAATACACCAAAATGATAATAGTAATCATGCAAATATTAGCTTAAAGGCACATTATTTAGACAAATTCATAAGTGCAGAAGTAGAATTTTCTCATGATAGTTGATGTTCAGAAGAATTGATCAAACTTACAAATATGATCATCATCTGTTGAGTATAGTATAAATAACCTTGTTTGTGAAGTAATTTACAAGAAATAATTGTATAACCAGATGTTTAGACATCAATTCATGTTACTAGAATAATGTAAGACCCTTGAATGGAAAAACAACATATCACATCAACCTCTAAGTAACATCAGATGATCATGACCTAATCAACAGAGACTTGGAGTCATCAATTCATTTCAAATTGATCATACTTTTCAAGGTAATAAAGGTTTGTTGTGTGAACTTTTATGCATGTTGTTATTACTAACAATCATCACCAACATAAATTCACACTAGGAGGGCCTTTCTCTCTGTTCTGGTAAGTGAATCAGTTACATACACATATTTCTAGATTTGTACAAGGTAATCTTCTCAAAGCTCACCAGAATTACTTATGCTTTGAGTGCTTGTGTAAATATTTACTTGTTTTGTGTTGTTTCAAGTCTAGTTATTGTAAATATTTCAAAATTTAGCATAAATACTTTAGTCTTTATAGTGAAATCTTTGAAATCCTTGAAGATCGAGTCCTTGTTCAAGTTTTCCTACAAAGTCTTTGTGGTGACTTACTTGTATAATCAGATATCCTGATATCGATGTCCATAAGTTTGATCTTTGCTCATATTTGCATGTTTTATGCAAATATTGCTTAAATATCTTGTCCTTGCTGAGTCTGGACTAGAAATATCACCTTTACTCAGTCAGTTATTCTGATCTTTGTAAAAATTCAGTCAAATATCCATATCTTATCATAAGTTGTTAAAATCCTGGCTCTCAGGCCTAATACTAGATCTAGATCCCTTGGACTCTTTGAGGAGTTGCCCATTCATGGACTAAGACCCCATACCACAGATATTCATCATACTCCTGACTCAGATGCATCAACATCTTCATCAAGACATACTGTAACACCTCCAGGATGACCAAATACACTTCCAGTGCAACAAGCACTAGTTACAATGTCATTCTTTGTTGCTGACTCACCCTTGACTTTCACTGCATATCATCCCTTACCTAAGAATCTTGATAAGATTTGCCCTAAATATTATCCATATCAGGATGCTGAGGATCATATCCAAACATTTAAGGAAGCTTACTAGAGTAAGGATATAGCATCAAGATGTGGTTTGTAAACTATTTCCATATTCCCTGGGAGAGGAAGCATACAATTGGTATATTAGTCTTGCTCAAGCCTCAATTAGTTCATGGGATGCCTTAGAGAAAGCCTTCAAGGATATGTTCAAGATACCTATAGATCCTTCAATGAATTATCACCTTTTTTCTACAATCAAAAGATTTGAAGGAGAACCTATTTCAAACTTCAATGCCAAATTCCAAAAGATGTATTCCAAGCTGGTAGCTCCATACAATGTAGCAGATGAGGCAGCTAAGAGTATATACTACTTAGCCATAGATCCCCTGACTTCTATGTTCGTAAGATGAAGACATCCTAATGTCACAACTCTGATAGGTGCTTTTGAGGAAGCAATAAAAGTTAATCAACAACTAATCCCTGCTCCAACACCTAACATAGCATTCCCTGCATATCCCACATATCTTGCGTATCCTACTCAACAACAGACTAATGGAGTTATGATGACTCTTGTTGCAATACCCAGTCCTTTACAAGTACCTCCACTTAGCATCATGCCTCCTTCAAATGGAAATGGTCAGATAGTGCAATATCCAGGACATGCTCAAACATCTCAAGATGTAGGACAAACTAATAATATTGGTTCTTCTTTCTTTAAACCTCAACAAGAAAATGTAGTAGCCAAAGTTTAGGAGGAGAAAGAAGACATCAAAGAGATATATGCCCAGCTGAGGAAATTAACAACTGAGATTACACATCTAAGAGGTCAAAACTTTTATTCTCAATCCAACCAAAATAGAGGATATAACAATGATAGATTAGGATATCCTGATATAGGATATAATAATGACATGAACTATAATAGCAACAATGGCAATAAAAATAATGCACCTAGGCAGCCTAGAGTGTGGAATACTAGGCCAAAAAATGGTTCTTTGCCATCACCTTTAGATAATCAGCCTTCTAGTGAACCAAAATAGACTACCAGAGTGAATTTAGCAGAGGCAACTCTTACAAAATGGTGTAGAATACATAACAGTAATGCACATGCTAAACTAGACTGTCCTTAATTCAAAATAGCAGCTAGTATCTTTCAGGCCGAAGTGTCTAATACTGCAGGTAATCCTCCTTTTATTGAAGGAAATAAGATTGTCCCTTGTGGATATGACTCTTCCCTTGTGTTAGAAAGTTTTGTAAATCAGCCCCATCATCAAACAGACTCAACTCATGAGAACTACACACTAGCATGTGAGGAATTTACCATGGCGTTTGAAACAAACTATGTGTTCCCATTCGAAGATGAGAATGAACTAGCAGTGGAACATGAAGAAATTCATGCCTACTAGCAACAATATTAGGGTAGGCACAACTATAACCTTAGGAGTAATCCTAATAGATTGCCTGGTCCTTTGACCACATCATTACCTCCTAACAATTTCAACACTCCACTTCATCCAAAAGCAAGTTATAATCCCGGTCCTCCCAAAGTCAATGCTCAATACTTTACACCTGAAAATACAATGTTGAGGACTAGTAATCAATCCTCTGAGTCTGATAAGTTAGTCACATACTTAGCAGAAGAGATGAAAAGAGTCAAAATTAGTTTGTCATTATGAGAATTACTAAAAAACCCCAACTATCAAGAAAGCTTTCATGGGGTCTTTAGATGAGCCTATACCAAAGGAGGATAGTCATGCTCATAATCCTAGTCAAGTTCTGAACAAAGATCATGTAGCTAAAGCTAGCAATGTCAAACATAAAACACTAGCTACTGTTCAAGCTACTAAAACTTGTCATATGACTCTCTATAGAGATAAAACTGAGGCACCTCCATTCCTACTCACTTAGGATGTTTGGTAAGAACTTACACAATTGTTTAGTGGACTCAGATGCATCTACTAATGTGATGCCTCTATCTATCTGTGTAAGGTCCGCCCTTGTTCGACTGGTGTGTATCCTATTATTCACCTAGCTCTAGATTAAAATGATAAAATGATTGATTATTATATAATATGGTTGCCAGATGGATATAGGTAGTGATTGGTTATACATCCTCATTAATATGTTAAATTTTCTTCGGCTATGATATGTATATGTGGAATTAACTTTGAGATTGAGTGTGCAGGTATTTCTAACAAAACCACAGATACTGGAGATCATTCCGCACCTTATGTTGTAATCCCTTGTGAAGCCAATCTGGTTCCACGAGGAACCGAGATCAACTTTGTGTTTGATTTAATGTTGTAATGTTGTCTTGCATGAGGTTGAATGGGTTAGGTCTACCCTCTTCTAAATTTGAATTATGATATGTGTTGTAAGAATTGTTTTTTTGAATTTTTATCTTATTTTTGAATTTTAAATTTTGAGACCCTTTTCTTGTGTCTTAACTTGACCCTGGGTGTCCTAACTAAGTTTAAATTAACCCTAGGTTATACCCCATGGGTCTAGGGTCCCTTTTGACTAGGGTAACCCTTGGTTAACCTAAGTATGGTCACCTTAACTTCACAGTGAAGTTAAGTGACGAATTTGGAGGTAAGGGAGGGATAAGATGAGTGGTACCAACACTCAAGCCTATCCCTTTTTCAATTCCCAAGGCCTGAAATGACTCCATGGTCCACTAATAATGGAGGGGCTTGTCTTCTTGTTCCCTCACATTTGGTGAGAGTCCCCATGAAGTGGTGTGGTCCTTCATGAGTGGGGTTATTTTTTTAATCCCACTTGGGATAGTGACAAAAAAGGAGGGAAGAGTTTGGGGAAGGAGCTCATGAGTGGGGTTATTTTTTTTAATCCCACTTGGGATAGTGACAAAAAGGAGGGAAGACTTTTGGGAAGGAGCTCATGAGTGGGGTTAATTTTTTAATCCCACTTGGGATTGTGGAAAAAGGAGTGGGGTTATTTTTTTAAATCCCACTTGGGATAGTGGAAAAAGGAGTGGGGTTATTTAAATATTACAATCTTAAAAAAAAAAAAAGAATCTTTAATTCATTTTTGTCCTCCACTAGTTGAATTAAAAATTTAATTTGTTATATCCACTATCCAAAAATGAATCTTTAATTCATTTTTGTCCTCCACTCTCCCATGAGTTGAAATAAAAAAATTCAACTTGTCATAATCCACTCTTCCCAAAAAAATGAATCTTTAATTCATTTTTGTCCTCACATGTGAATTTAAAATTCACAAATAATGAGAGCCCTTGATCTCATCTTTTGATCCTCACCCTCCATCATCTTTTCAAAAATCTATAAATGAGACACTTCTCCAAGCCATTAGAAAGGAGGAGAAAAGAGGGAGTTTGGTGGTGGAGATTTGGAGAGGAGACTGGAGAGGAACTCTACTTCAACTTCTTCCATTATAGGGATTTTTAAGGTTGGATTTCAAGGCCTTTCCTTTGCATTTTCTATTTGTTGCATGGTGGATGTGTGGAATGCATTTTTGCTTGTGCTGTATTTCTTTTGTTTTTGTGAGAATTTTTGTTGGGGTGTTGACAGAGCTTCTTCCACTTGGGAGAAATGCTCATCAAGTGTGGGGTAGGGGAGGAGTGATCCTCCTCGAGTGCATGTCTTGTTTCTTTTGGGATGTTGAAAGCCTTGAGGGCATTTGTGTGACTTTGAGAAATTATGTTATTTGGCTTGAGAGTCAAAATATGAACTCCTTGGAATCTTTGTTGGCAAATTGGCTTGAGGCCATGAGAAGGAAACTATGTTGAAATTTAATTGAAGGGTGACACTCTAGAGTTGAGTGTGTCCACTCTCCTACCCCTCTTTAAACTCATAGTGGATGAGTTTTGTGTTGTGTAAATATCTATGGGTGTATTTGTGTTTTGGTGTGTTGTGTTTATCTTGTTGTGAAGTGGTGTTGAATCCCCTAGGTGTGTGGATGATCTCCCTAGCTCGGGGGTGACCCTCTTGCGGGTCTATGGTAGGGAGGAGAGCAACTTGTGTGGTGTTTCTTTCCTTGTGTGTTATGCAGGTTTTCTGGGAGCTTATTGTGAAGCTTGGAGAAGATTATTGGATCTTAGAAAATATTTTATTTTCCTTAAGTCTTAAGGAGAGCCTGATCTTTTAATAGCTCCTTCCTTGTCAATTTTCCAAAAGGAGAAAATTATCTCCCTATTATTGTATAAATTGTTATTTTTTGGAGTTGTGAGGAAATCCTCTGTTCTTGGGTTGATAGTTGTAATTTTCTTGTTTATTAAGTTTTACCATTTAGAAATGAGAAGAGGAAAAAAAAAAATATTTTTAAAAGGATATTAAAATAGTCTAGTTCCTTTTTCTCCTACTTGCAAAGTTGCTCGAGTTAGTTGATGTTTTAATTAAATTTGTAAAAGTATTATTTCTACGTAAGCTTAGTGGAAATATTAATTTTAAATTTTGTTATAAGCCAAGTCGTAATTTTGCTACCATGAAAGAAATGAAATTTGGGATTATAGTATTGTTTTTTTTTTTAAATTACCACAAGTAATTAAATGCTTACTATATGTAGTTTAAAACATTTGACTTGAAATAGAAATTTTATTCGAGGAAAGTGGGATTTATTTATGCATAATGTATAATACGAATTGAATAGATGTTTAAACTCATAGTTGCAATTTAGAAGTACATTGTTTATACAATTATAATTTAAAAAGAGCATAGGTAAATATATTTTAATTTTAAGGAAGAGTTTCTCAGTAGTTTTAACAATTATCCCAAATTAAATGACAGGAAAATGAAGAGGAAAATATGATCTTTTCATTTACAAAGGACACTAAAAATAAATGCAAACAAGCCATCACAGGCATTCCATGAGTGGCCATTCTTAAAACTCAACTGTAGATTGAGAAAATAAACGTCTAATTAAAAAAAGAGAGAAAGAGAAAGAATAGATAACCTTGGAAAACAAAGAGGAGAAAATGCGTGGCATTTCCAAACAGGGCTAAGAGAACTAAGTAAGTTTAACCTACCGTTAAACTTGTTTAGGAACAAGTTGATTATTAAAATTAATTCAAACGGTTAACTAAAACCTAGAGCAGAACCCTAGGGGGACTGAGTCGACTGAAGTTAGCCAACCCTATTTAAGTGATCTAGTTTATCAAGAAATTAGGAATAATACAGTGTTAATATTGTTCGATAAAGAACGTGAAGAAAAAAAAAAAGATAACATAAGAAGATCTTGCACAATGGGAAGGAGAATAAGATAGAAATACAATCAAAATTAAATTTCAGAGAAACGATAAAATGAACGTGATATAAATACAATCAAAATTAAATTCCAAGAAAAGGAGGAGAGGGCAAATGAATGGGCTTGGTTGAAAATGCTAAGTCTGAAGGAGGAGAAATTAATATTAAATTCTAGAAAATGGAAAGAAGAACAGATGACCATGCTTTGTTGAAAAATGATCTATCACCTAAAATGACTATTGTTCAAATGTAATTTGTGAGATTGACCTAAGTCAAGAAACCACGCATTTTCTTGCGTCAGGTGTGGACACATGTACTTGGTACCCTACTAACAACTGTATTGTTTTCACCTTAAGCGTACGCCACCGAGCACGCCTATGCGTGTGAGGGGGTTTTCAGAGTAGTAAGGGAAATTTTTTGATAGTTCGTATCATGACCACATGGCACATGTGGACATGACACACGTGAATACGTGTTGTGACCGCATGGGAAATGTGGGTATGACAATCTGCAATGCCTTAGCATTACATCTAGCCAAATCACTCAAGAAGGTGAGACAACTAGATAAATCTGAACTGTAGTGGGAGAGTTAACACACATCCACATGTAGTTAACATTAGATCCAAGGATTCAATACTATATTGACATCTAAGTTGTAGATATCCCTGATACTTATGGGATGTTTCTTAGTAAGGATTGGTCAAAGACACTTAATGGCTATATGTCCATAGATTTCAGTCACATGTGGCTGCCTTAGAAAGGGATTCCTAATTAAATCAGGATAGAGGCTGAACCTTGAATGAAACACATGATCACTGAGTGTAATAACACAAATGAGGTATTGTACATAGATGTAGAACTAGGGGTTTATTCCATTAGGCCCCAAATAGTTAAAATAGAAGAAATTCTCATGTATGATACACATATCCATGAGGATGTCTATCAGGACAATAGGGTGATCATAGAATCTGATTATAGTTTAGATAGTAATGATGAAGTTGATCATTTCAAGAACTTTGAATTACACTTATCTAGAGAAATGCAACATTGTCAAACATTGAACATATCCAATGAGGACATTTTGATTGAAGGTTGGTGTAGGCTGCATGATGAAGCACATTCAGAGAAAACTTGTGATGCTTGCCTGGTTATGATGGAGCTAGAATGATTTTGTAGCGAGAAAGGTTTATCTTCAACTGAGGTGAGTGATATAGATAATTGTGATGGTACTGATTCTTGTTCGTCATCTATAGGTATAGAGGAAGATACATGTGAGGATGAAAGCTACATTCACAATTCAGAGGAGATTTTGATGTATGCTGAGAAGATTTCTAAAGATGAAGATAACATCACCCCAGGGACTGATTCTTTGATTGAGTCAGATTATGAAGTATCTAATGAAGATAAAGGAAGTAATTTAACAAAGTTTGAAAAATTCTTGTCAAAGCAGATTCAGAGGCTCATGTTGCAGGAGATTCCTCCACATCATGCTTTAATTGATGGATGGTGTAGATTGCATGAAGCACCACATTCAGAAACCACATGCTCATTATGCTTACATATGTTGAATAAGAAAGAGATGCTCTATTCAAAGAATCAATTATCCAATAGTAGAAACATGCTTCAAGACAAGAAGAAAGAGATTGAAGTACATGTAGACACTGATAGTGATGATACCACATATGTTAAAAAGGGAAAGGTATTAGATTCAAATCATCCACTAAAAGTAATAAAGAATGAACCACAGAAACTAAAGTGGATATCAAGTGGTGCAGCCACTAGAGCTAAAAAGAAAAGAGAAGGTCCTTATAAGCCTTTAACAGAAGATAAACCATGGATTCTTAGGTTTGATGGATCAAAGTTGAAACAAGGAGCTGGAGTAGGGATAGATCTTATTGATCCAACAGGAAGGTCCTACTTGGTAGCATATAGACTACAATTCCCATGCACCAACAATGTGACAGGGTATGAAACTTTAATTCATGGGTTATTGTTTGCTCTCAAGAAAAGAGTAAAATTATGCATGTCTTTGGAGACTCAGAATTGGTGGTAAGACAAGTAAGAAGCGTATACTCATGCAACTACAAGAAGTTGTCTAACTACAGACATAGGGTGTGGGACTTAATACAAGAATTTGATGCATTCAACATCACTCATATGTCTAGAGAGTAGAATCACAAGGCAGATGCCTTGGTGCAAGCTACTAGCACTTTGGAAACATTGTCCATTTCTAGTCTAAAGAGATTCTCAGTTGAATTGGTATCAGTGCCCTCCATACCAAATAATGTTACCAACCTCCAAGTATTTGATGATGACCAACACATTTTAGACTTCATATCAAATAGAGATGTATTTGATGCTCAGATCATAGATAAAATGAATGCAGAAGATCATATGTGGGAAGAAGAAGAGATCATGGATCTACCAAGTAATAGGATTCCCAAGGGTATGATAGAATTAGAAAAGGCTTTTGATTTACACAATATGATGAAACAGAAAGACCTCCCAAAAATTGATGGAGGAGAATACTCACCAATCAATAGAGGACAAAATGAAGATGTAAGGAATGTTTTGATTGGTAAAGTTTGTACTGAAGAAGAAAAGGTAGGGATAACTCAAGCACTGAAGGATTACATCCATGTTATTGTCTGGACCTATGATGAGCTGAAGACTTATGATACCTCAATTATCACCCATACCATACCTTTGAAACCAGATGCTAAACCTTTTAGACAAAAGCAAAGATCTGTCAATGCTTTATTAGAACCCATCATCTTTGAGGAAGTTAAGAAATTGCTCAATGCTAGAATTATATTTCCAGTGAGGCATTCAACATGGGTAGCCAATTTGGTCCCTATAAGAAAGAAAAATGGTGATATTCGCCTATGTGTATACTTTAGAAATTTGAACAGAGCTTCTGAAAAGGACAACTATCCTTTACCTTCACTGGATGAGGTCTTACAAATAGTAAATGGAGCTTAGATGATGACCTTCTTGGATGGTTTCTCAGGGTATAATCAAGTCATGGTATATAAAATAGATAGATTGAAAATTGGTTTCACCACAAAGTGGGGAATATTTGCTTATAGGCGCATGCCTTTTGGCTTGATCAATGCTGGAGCCACATTCTAGTGTGCAATGGATATAGCATTTAGAGGCCTGGTTGGAAAATGGATAGTCATATACATGGATGACTTGACCATATTTTCAAAGAAAAGGGGAGATCATACAGAAGACCTCAGGAAGGTACTAAAAAAATGTGAACATTATGGTATTTCACTTAATCCAAAGAAGTGCATCTTTGGTGTGACCATAAGAAAGTTACTAGGTTACCTGATAACAAAAAATGGAATCACCATTGACCCTGCTAGGGTAGAATCAATCATGAAGCTGCAACTTCCTGGAAGTAAGAAGGAACTTAAATCCTACTTTGGTAAGATAAATTTTGTTAGGAAGTTCATCATCAGATTTGCAGAAATTGTCAGACCACTTAATGCAATGCTCAAGAAAGATGCCAAGATCGAGTGGACTCTTGAAGCAAAGGTTGCATTTGAAGACATCAAGAAAGTTATATCAGATGCACCTGTTTTGATCAGTCTAGACTATACAAGAGATTCTTCATTTACTCATTTGCTTCAAAACATACATGTGTAGCTGTATTGACACAGAGAAATGAAGTGAAGGAAGAGAAACCCATAGCTTTCATGAGCTATCCATTTAAGGATGCAGAGCTTAGATACATGGATGTTGAGAGACAAGCTCTTGTCCTAGTCAGAGCAGTCAAGAAATTCAGATACTACATTCTAAGAAGTAAGGTCATTGATGTAGTACCAGATGCAGCAGTAAAGATGCTCCTGATGCAGAGTGAGCCAGGAGAGAAAAGAGCTAAATGGATAATGGTGCTCCAAGAATATGATATGGATATAACACCCATGAAGTTAGTAAGGGGACAATCCTTAAGCTAGATGATTTCTGAGACTGACCCTAACATTATGAGTCAGCAATATGTAGTAAATTCCAAGGAAGATAAAGAATGGTATTCGGATATTAGACATATCCTGATAACTAGAAGATACCCTTCAAATGCAAGCTTTACAAAGAAGAGCCTTGAAGATAAAATCACAAAAGTACATGATCAAATGAGGAGTCCTTTTCAAAAGTAATTATGAAGGAATATATCTTAGATGCCTAGAGAAACTAGAAGCTAATAAAGTTTTGGCTGGGTTACATGATAAGTTTCGAACTGCTCATGGATCTCACTTAGCTACTACCCATGCTATCCTAAGGGCAGGATATTATTGGCCTACTATTTTTAAAGATACTACAGAACATATTAAATGTTGTCATACATGCCAGGTTGCTGCTAGCTGAGAAAGATATGTTGCTCAACCCTTGCAGCCAGTGATGGAGATGCGCCCATTTGCTTAATGGGGCATGGATTTCATAGGTCCCATCAATCCTCCATCATCTTCAGGCCATAGGTATGTCCTAATAATCATTGATTATTGCACCAGATGGACTAAAGTAGTTAATAGCAAAACCTGCAATATAGATGATGTGATCAAGTTCTTGGAAAACAACATAGTGACCAAGTATGGAGTTCCATATCCCTTAGTATGTGATAATGGACCTGCTTTTGCATCACTAAAGTTATCTAGTTGGCCTTTTGATCATGGAATTATCTTGAAATTTTCTTCAAATTATTATCCCCAAGAGAATGAGTTAGCAAAGTCAACAAATAAAAATTTACTGAATATCATAAAGAAATTGATAGAGAAGAACCCCAGGGAGTGGAATACCTTGCTGAAGTATGCCTTGTGGGTAGACAAAACTAGAACGAAGGTTGCCATAGGAAACTCTCCTTACCAATTAGTGTATGGGGTGTATCTTATCCTCCCTATTAACTTAAAGATCCCCACATTACAATTTACACAAGAATATCTAGGCATAGATAGCAAACAAGAAGTTAGACTACTTCAGCTCATGCACCTAGAGGAAAAAGGAGATAGAGCAATTGATCAATTTACTAAGCATTAGGCTACTATCAAATGTGAGTTTGATAAAAGAGCCAGAATAAAATCTTTTAGGATTTCAGATTTAGTCCTCACATGGGACAAAGCACATGAAAAGAAAGGTGACCATGAAAAATTTGACAAACTTTAGATAGGTCCTTTTCAAATCTTGGAGATCCTAGGAGATAGTACCTATAGCCTTAAGACTCTAACCAGTGAGGATGTTCCATTACTAGTCAATGGACAGTTCCTCAAACATTACTTTTAAGCTTAGATAGGGTCATGTAAGTCATTTGTATCATAGTGTATATATTGTATAGTTGTTTGTATAGTTTTTCTTTTTGTATTTTCTTGTTTGCTTGTTGTTGTTGAGTTTTGTTTTGCTTAGTCAATGTGATGCACCTTATCACCCTAATAAACCAACCAAATTGTTAGGATTCAAGTGATGAGAACAAATTTTTACATAGGTTGTGACTCATTCTGAGAAGTATCCATGATCAGGTCTGTGATGTCCTTTTCATTGGTGATACCTGTTCTTGACTAAGGAGATTTTCACAATGACTCACCTAATAGCCTTGGGTTTGTTAAGTACATCAGTATAGGTGTTAAGTGAAAAATCTAAAGGGTCACCCTTGCTACCATTGCAATCCCCAACCTAAAAGAACAAGTGACCACACCTTGCATATTGAGCTTACATGCTGATATCATATAAAAAAAGAGAAAAAAGATGAATATTGAAAATCCAAAAGATAAAGTTTAGGCCATCTAAGTAACTCTACCAGGGCTATAGATGCCTACTAGCACTGGGGCTCTACTTAGGGGGATTGTAAAGATAACCTTGTCGGGGCTATGGATGCCTGCTGGAAACAAGGCTCTATCTTAGTTGGCTATGACGGATGAACCCAAAATATGTAGCTTAACACTGGTTACTTGTGTTTTCAACTTACTTTCAAGATGAGGATTATTAATCATATGCACACACTTGATCCCTTATAAACATTGTTGCACTTATGAACATGATACCATTCAGGAAGGTCATGATACTTATGCTTAGAGAGAGTTATGATGTTATGTTTTAGTGGGACCTAATCCCTTGAATCATTTGAATTTGGTTGATTTCTTTGGTGGCAAGTTGTTGTGTGGTTACACAACATGCCCCATTTTGCCTTAGCAAAATAGGGACCCAAAATTTTTTGCTTCTGCTTGTTTTTGCTTTCTTGCTTTGGTTGGTTTGGTAAAAGTCAGTCAGGTATATCACCCTTGCATATGCATGTGCTTCACAAGAGAAGGTCAATGGTTGAAGTCAGAATTTGTCAGCATAAACCTCATAATCTGAAAGAGTGCTAAATTCTAAGCATGTTTGCCTTTTGGATCACCCTGATATTCATCGAGGATAGAAAGTTATGCTATGTCAAAGTTTGGTCAAACTAGATATTTCCCATAGGGTCATATTTCTAAATATTAGTCATATTCGTTAAGATGACCCCAACATAGGAAGATCACCCGATATCTACATGTTCCCTAATATGTGAACGTCAAATCCACATGCATGTTTTTGAAGGGTCACATTTCTAAATATTCGTCATGTTACAAAATATCACCCTTTGCAAAATATGATAATGATGTCATCTGGTTCTGATAAATAAAAAGAACTCAGCCTGATGATGATGTCATCAATTTGCTCGACATTTGGAAGGTCACATTTCCAAACATCTGTCATATTCCTCAATATGATGATGACATCATCCCAGCCTGATAACAAGGAAGACATGATAAGATGATGATGTCATCATAATCCAAACTCGACAGGGTCACATTTTGAAACATCCCTCATCTTAACAAATGTGATGATGATGTCATTCTTTCGAACAATTTCAAAGACCAATAAAACGCTAACGTCACCCTCACCTTCTCTAATAAGGTGATATTTCCTAGTGTAGAAAACCCAGATATGTCCAATATCCCTCATGTTAACTTTTGATGACTCGAGATCCCTAGTTTCTCAAAAGACCAATCCAACTATGCCACATGGCATTCCTCTGGATCATATGAATACAGTGTATTATCACGATTTGTTAGCAAATGTATGGTGACCTGATCTCATTCATTGGTCAAAAGGTTGACCATATCCATGACAATGTCACCCTCATATATCCCTAGAGGGTCATATTTTTGAATATCCCTAATCTTCATAGAGATCACCATCTACATTAAATGAAAACCCAACGGTAGGTCACGCCTTCAAATTTCAAATGTAAACCTGCCACTTATCAGCATCTACGAATGTCATATGTTGATCGATGGACTTAAATGAAAGACATTATGCACGCCCTAATTTGTCGTATTAATCAGGTTAAAAGTAAATTTTAGGGTTTATTTTACATTTACCCTACGTTTAAACAAGAATTATAGAGCTCTGAAGATCAAAGCATCACTGCTACTTGCAAATGGAACGGGACCCGCATTTGAATGGAACGAAGGATGGTAAATACAATGTAGTCACATTCATATCGCTATCACTCATACAGTAAAAGGGGGAAAGCGATTGTCAGGAATGTAACTTGAAACCCTCCCTTTTGTCATTTATGGTAAATCATGAGGTAAACATGGTTTTTATTGAGTTAATTAACATGGTGATGCATGAAATAAACTGAAATGATAGAATTACTACCATAAAATGTATGTAATCCCTAAGCCCTACTGCATACAATATGTTAGGGTAAGAAATGCATGGTTTTATCGTAGGATCTAATGGAAATAAAAAAGAATGGGTTCGATACAAAGTTCTTGAAACCCATGTTCTTGCAGCCAGAGGGGGTAGGATTCAGATATGGAATGATCAATGATACGCATTAGGGAAATACTAATCTTGATGCATGGACGAGAAGACTAGATAAGGGAAGTGGAAACCCTCTACTCTAGAGTATATACACCTCAGGGATGTGGAACGCTAGTGGATTTCCCTACGCCATGGAAGCTATTGAGCGAGTAATTGAATGCACAAGGAACTATAATCCAAAGACCAGAAGAGTGGAGAAGCACGACAGGGTCTATGTAAATTTTTATATTAAGGGCATCACCTCCACCTTCAACTTGCCTACAGGAACTAATGTAGTTAGATTGAGCCTGAGAAAATTAGAAAAATAATATAGGAACATGTTGCAAGTATGAGGTTATCCAGTGTTGTCATTGATGTCAACATACTCATATTGCATTGACAAGAAGGATGTGATGAGCTGTATGCTGAGGATATTGAGAAAATTAGTCTCAGTCAGGAACAGTGAAGAACAGTGATGAGAAGAAGGTAAATGTACTGTATAGGATGAGAACCGGAGGATGCGGATTAAAGGGTTAGTAGATATGAGTCTTGAGATGCTACAGTTAAGATTTCAGAGGTCCACATGAAGATCTGAAGGAGTTGTGACTATCGGTATAGAACCGGGTCCGGCAAGTATCCGGAGATGACAGAGGATCACAAAAAGGTCCGGTGAGGTCCGGAATTGTATTATCCTAATCTGTGGATTGGAAGGAGTGTTTGGGATGTCCTTGTGATGTTTCATCCTGATTTGTGTATGATTTGGAGGTCCGGAAGTACCTCTTGCATTATGACAGTGGCGATAGACTGTGTTCTTGAAGTTCCGGATGAGGAAGACAAGAGATCCCAGTAAGCAGAGGAAGTGCGGATGTATCCGGACATTCAGACAGGCTTGTGAAGGTTCTTGGATCATATTTAGGTTGTGTTGTTGGTCCGCATTGATGGTAGAGCCCGGAATTGAAGTTATTCTTCCGGATGAAGTTCTTGCTCTGTGTAGCCGACCGGATGAGTTGTTCATCCTGCGAATGTTCTTGTGATGGCCGACCGGATGTGTTATTTATCTTGCGGATACTCCTATGGTTGTTTGCCGACTTAGATGCTTGTTCCTGAGTCAATGTCTTGTATAAATAACGGTTTGTAAGTTCATTTCAGTGTGTGGTGTGAGGATGAGTATGGTATAGCAAAGAAACGTGCGAAAGGCAGAGCAGAGATTATTGGGCTTAATTGGAACTGATCCGGACATGGTAGAGATGTCATTCTCCAGTTCAAGACTGTGATTTTCATCACTTTGTAGACAATGTGTCTCCTTGTAGGCAGTGGGCCTCTTTGTGAGCAGTGTGCTCAGGCAGTGAGCCCTTATTGGCATGTGCCATTCATTTTTCTTTATTCTTCTAACAGAGAATAATTCTTGGGTTAATCACCCCGTGGTTTTTCCCTTAACCGGGTTTTCCACGTCAAAATCTTGGTGTTCAATGTGTTGATGCTTATCTGCTCTTGAGTTTATGTATTATGCTTCCATGGATGATTATTTGGTATGCTGCTAACTAACAACAGTGAGTTAAGTGTTTGAATGAGAAGAAGTTTTATACAACTGATTCACCCCCCCCCCTCTCAGTTGTATGCCCTAGATCCAACAATTGGTATCAGAGCCAAGTTCCTCTGACAAGAGCTTAACCGCTTGAGGAGATCCAGGATGTCGTCATACAAGAAGGATAGTCCGAAGTTCGATGGAACCAACTTCACTCTTTGGAAAGGTCGCATGAAGTGTCACTTGGAATGCATGGGAAAAGCATATCTGGGTATGATTTCAAAACCATATGTACCTCCACAAGGTGGTCCGGCAACTCTGAATGAAATCACAGAAGCTGAAAACAATCTGCGGACCAAGGAAGCTCTTCTAAGCGCATTGAATGACTCAGATCTCTCGAATGTCATTGACCTACCCACTGCATATGAGATCCTAACTAAACTGGAACTTCTGTATGAAGGAGATGAGTTTGTCAAAAGTGCAAGGTTGCAAAGTCTGAAAGGGAAATTTGAAAGATTGAAAATGAGAGATGATGAAAACATCACTACCTTTATGCCAAGAGTAAATGAGCTGGTATGTGGAATCAGAAATGCTGGTGGAACTTTAGATGAAAATGAGATTGTCTGCAAAATCCTAAGATCCCTTCCTGCTGCCTACAAAATCAAAGTTGCTGCCATTGATGAATTCAGAGCCCACACAACTGTCACAAGAGAACAACTGGCTGGCAAACTAGCTGCATTTGAAATGACCGAGTTTGGAGATGATCCTCCCAAGACTGAATCTGCCTTCAAAGCCAGTGCCTATGTGAAAGGCAAACAGAGATTTGATCCGGGTGAAAACTCATCAAGGAAAATGTCATGGTATGATCAAGCAAGAAGAGACATGGAAGAAGAAGAAGCAGAAACAGCTCAACTTGAAGCCCTCATTGCAAAGAGACTGCCAAGAGGATCCAGTAAGTATGAAGGAAAACTACCCTTTAAGTGTTTCAACTGCAATAAGATTGGTCATTTTGCCTCAAGATGTCCGGAGAGATCTGTAAGATCTAATACTCACAGACAAAGGTTTCAAAAGAATTGCTATTATGTTCATGAAGAAGATGACAATGAAGGAGTAACAGATGATGAATCAGAACCAGGAAGCAAATCCGGAAATGAGTGGGTGTTTATAGCCATCAAGGAAGAAGATTCCTTGCTCTCTGAATCTGTCAATCACAAAGTTGTTGAAAAAGCCTTGGCTGCTCAAGTGGAAGAAAAGGATGATTGGGTTATTGACAGTGGATGTTCTCACCATATGACTGGTGACAAGAATAAGTTCTTAGACTTGGAAAGATATGAAGGAGGAATGGTAAAGTTTGGTGACAATTCTGCTGGCAGAATCAGAGGTAGGGGAACTATTTCCTTTGATGGTAAGAGCAAAACAGGTAATGTATTGTATGTTGAAGGATTGAAGCACAATCTTCTCAGTGTTGGTCAGTTAGTGGACAAAGGCTATGATCTCCGGTTCAAGAATGGAAAATGCAGAATCTTCACAAGCTCCGGAACTGAAATTGCATCCGGTACTCAGACAAGAGGTAACATCTTTCATCTGGTTGGTTCAAATAAAAGTTGTTTGTTTGTTCAAATTGATCAGAGTTGGTTATGGCATAGAAGAATGTGTCATGTAAATTTTGACAACATCATCAAAATAAGCAATACTCAGGCTGTGAGAGATCTTCCAAAGTTGATAAAACCCACAAATAGTGTGTGTAAAGAATGTCAGTTAGGCAAACAAAGCAGAGTCTCTTTTAAAAGCAAAGATCAGTCTTCTACCGGATTATTGGAATTAGTACATACTGATCTATGTGGTCCGACAAGAATCAAGAGTCTGCAAGGTGATAGATATTTCATGTTGTTAATTGATGATCATTCCCAGATGATGTGGGTTACCTTTCTAAAAGAAAAATCAGAAGCTTTTGAGAAGTTCAAAATCTTCAAAGCTATGGTGGAGAATCAAACCGGATTGAAACTAAAGTGTCTAAGGTCTGATAGAGGTGGTGAATTTACATCTGGTGAATTCATTGACTTTTGTGAGAAACAGGGTATAAGGAGACAGTTGTCTGCTCCTAAGACTCCACAGCAGAATGGAGTAGTTGAGAGAAAGAACCGGACCATCCAGGAAGCTGCTAGGACAATGATGTTGGAAGCAAATGTTTCTCAAATGTTTTGGAAAGAAGCTATCAGCACTGCAGTCTACACTCTCAATCGAGTTCAAATCAGAAACAACACCAGTAAGACCCCCTATGAACTCTGGTTTGGCATCACTCCTACTGTGAAATATTTTAGAGTATTTGGTAGCAAGTGTTATATTAAAAGAGATGAAGATCTAGGAAAGTTTGATGCTAGAAGTGATGAAGGAATTTTCTTGGGCTACTCCACTCAAAGCAAAGCATACCGGTGTTACAATAAGAGATTGAGGAAGATGATAGAAAGCACCAATGTAAAGGTTGATGAAGGAATTGAGAAGCCTTCAAGATTTTATGAGTTTGATGAAGATGACCAAGACAGTGTTCAAGGACCTCAATCCTCTCCGGTGAGACAGAGTCAGCCTGATCCGGTAAATCAGGAAGAAGAGTTAGGTTTGAATGAGGCTGATCAAAAAACAGCAGTGCTGGATACTCCCAAAATTCCAAGGTATGTAAGACTGAATCACTCTGAAGATCAGATCATAGGTGACAGAAGCAAAGGTGTACAAACTAGAAGGAATATTGCTCAAGATCAGAATGAATGTTGTCTGATTTCAAAGATTGAACCTAAAACAATAAATGAAGCCTGCAATGATGAAAACTGGACCAAAGCAATGGAAGATGAACTGATGCAAATTGAGAAAAATCATACTTGGGATCTTGTTCCCAGACCTAGAGATAGGAATGTAATTGGAACCAAGTGGGTCTTCCGGAACAAACTAAATGAAGCTGGTGAAGTAATCAGAAACAAAGCTAGATTGGTCTGCAAAGGCTACTCTCAAATAGAAGGAATTGACTTTGAAGAGACTTTTGCTCCAGTAGCAAGAATTGAAGCAGTCAGATTACTTCTTGCATTTGCTGCCTTCAAAGACTTCAAGGTATATCAGATGGATGTCAAGTCTGCCTTCCTAAATGGTGATCTGGAAGAAGAAGTCTACATTGAACAACCGGATGGATTTCAATTGTCTGATAATAATGATATGGTCTGCAAGTTGAAGAAAGCTTTGTATGGATTGAAACAAGCCCCAAGAGCATGGTATGAAAGGTTGGATAAGCATCTTGTGCAGATTGGATTCAACAAAGGTACTGCTGACAGTAACTTATATTTCAAAATTGATCATGAAAACATTCTGATTGTTGAAGTGTTTGTGGATGATATCATTTTTGGAGGAAGAGATAGTATGTGCAAAACTTTTGCAAATCAGATGAAAAGTGAGTTTGAAATGTCTATGCTTGGTGAAATGAATTTCTTCTTGGGTCTACAAATTACTCAAACAAAAGAAGGGATCTTCATTTCTCAGACCAAATATGTGAAAGAATTGTTAAAGAAATTTGGTATGGAAGACTCAAAGCCTATGAACACTCCTATGGCAACCTGATGTAAGTTAAGCAAAGATGATGATTCTCCAAAGGCAGATCAGACAAAGTATAGATCAATGATTGGTGGATTGTTGTATCTCACTCAAACTAGACCAGATATAATGCAGGCTGTTGGTCTTGTGGCAAGATTCCAGGCTGATCCTAGAGAATCTCATGTTATGGCAATCAAAAGAATTTTTAGATACTTGAAAGGAACAGTTGAGTATGGTCTATGGTATCCTAGAGATCCGGATTTCTCTCTTCATGCTTACACAGATGCAGATTGGGCAGGAGATGTGGATGACCGGAAGAGCACTAGTGGTGGAGCATTCTTTTTGGGGAAGAGATTGGTTTCTTGGCTAAGTAAGAAACAAGATGCAATATCTCTGTCTACAACTGAAGCAGAATACATTGCAGCAGCAGGTAGTTGCACTCAAATCTTATGGATGAAGCAGATGCTAAGAGACATCAAAGTTGAATATGAGGAGCCTATCACAATTTTCTGTGATAATTCAAGTGCAATTAATATTTCCAAGAATCCGGTATTGCATTCTAAGACTAAGCACATATCTATCAAATTTCACTTTTTGAGAGAACAAGTAAACAAGGAAGAAGTCAGATTGGAGTATGTTCCCTCCAAGGATCAGATTGCAGATATCTTTACAAAACCTCTTCCCAAGGACTCTTTTGAATATCTCCGGGAGAAGTTAGGGGTCATGGCCCCTCCGGTGATGAACTAAGATGCACTGATGTGCATCAGTCCGGTGGCTATCATAGTCATATCTTGTGATCTGGACTAATGGGGAGCTGCAACTAAGGGGGAGCATCTGGTATGATTCTGATGCATGAGAATTGCAAGTATGAGCCCTTTGCCATTGATGTCAAAGGGGGAGAGAAAACATGTGAAAAACAAGTGATTGATGATCAAAGGGGGAGCAGTAAAGGAAGAGAAGACATATGAAAAGTTGAAGTTCTTGTCTTAATGGTTTTTCACATCATTTGTTGCCATCAATGACAAAGGGGGAGATTGTTGCAAGTATGAGGTTATCCAGTGTTGTCATTGATGTCAACATACTCATATTGCATTGACAAGAAGGATGTGATGAGCTGTATGCTGAGGATATTGAGAAAATTAGTCTCAGTCAGGAACAGTGAAGAACAGTGATGAGAAGAAGGTAAATGTACTGTATAGGATGAGAACCGGAGGATGTGGATTAAAGGGTTAGTAGATATGAGTCTTGAGATGCTACAGTTAAGATTTCAGAGGTCCGCATGAAGATCTGAAGGAGTTGTGACTGCCGGTATAGAACCGGGTCCGGCAAGTATCTGGAGATGACAGAGGATCACAAAAAGGTCCGGTGAGGTCCAGAATTGTATTATCCTAATCTGCGGATTGGAAGGAGTGTTTGGGATGTCCTTGTGATGTTTCATCCTAATTTGTGTATGATTTGGAGGTCCGGAAGTACCTCTTGCATTATGACAGTGGCGACAGACTGTGTTCTTGAAGTTCCGGATGAGGAAGACAAGAGATCCCAGTAAGCAGAGGAAGTGCGGATGTATCCGGACATTCAGACAGGCTTGTGAAGGTTCTTGGATCATATTTAGGTTGTGTTGTTGGTCCGCATTGATGGTAGAGCTCGGAATTGAAGTTATTCTTCCGGATGAAGTTCTTGCTCTGTGTAGCCAACCGGATGAGTTGTTCATCCTGCGAATGTTCTTGTGATGGCCGACCGGATGTGTTATTTATCTTGCAGATACTCCTATGGTTTTTTGCCGACTTAGATTCTTGTTCCTGAGTCAATGTCTTGTATAAATAACGGTTTGTAAGTTCATTTCAGTGTGTGGTGTGAGGATGAGTATGGTATAGCGAAGAAACGTGCGAAAGGCAGAGCAGAGATTATTGGGCTTAATTGGAACTGATCCGGACATGGTAGAGATGTCATTCTCCAGTTCAAGACTGTGATTTTCATCACTTTGTAGACAGTGTGTCTCCTTGTAGGCAGTGGGCCTCTTTGTGAGCAGTGTGCTCGGGCAGTGAGCCCTTATTGGCATGTGCCATTCATTTTTCTTTATTCTTCTAACAGAGAATAATTCTTGGGTTAATCACCCCGTGGTTTTTCCCTTAACCGGGTTTTCCACGTCAAAATCTTGGTGTTCAATGTGTTGATGCTTATCTGCTCTTGAGTTTATGTATTATGCTTCCATGGATGATTATTTGGTATGCTGCTAACTAACAACAGTGAGTTAAGTGTTTGAATGAGAAGAAGTTTTATACAACTGATTCACCCCCCCTCTCAGTTGTATGCCCTAGATCCAACAGAACAACCAGAAAGAGACTAGGAGAGTTATGTATTAGTGGAGATCGAAGAGCAGTACATACAAGGCTTCTGCTAAATTGCTAATATATATCTTCAAGTTTGATTTTGCTAAAGAATACTAGTACATGATGGTCATGCTTAGTAGAATGACAAGAAGATAGCATGCTGGAGCATTTGAAAATTAGATGTATGGGATTATCCATATGGTGGAGTATTTAGATGATAAACCCCTTCGGGCCAAAATCATAAGTGATAGTTTAGATGAGGACATGAGAAGGCTACACAAAAAGATGTGCATGTTTCATATGACTTCTTATGTCATATATGTCTATTCCTTCAGGGGGCATTCAATGGATTACAAACAGTTGGTAGGGTTGGAAATAACCCTGGTGATGTGAACATATGGGAACATTACCCATAGTTGAACAGGAGGGAATCCCTCCAACATTATAAGATAGTAAATGACTCCTTTTCCATGCACCTGGTTAGGACCATGGAGGGAGATAGAAAAAAAAGATTAAGTATGAAAGCCCAAGCTGTCATCTACAAATACGGGGCTTGGTTTATTCAATTTCCTATGTTTTCATACATGAGAATAGAAGGATTGGAATGGCACCCTCTCATGCTGCCCAGATACCCCAATGATAAAGTTATTCTAATGGAATTTGCTAGACAGATTCTGCCTTCATTGGAGGCCCATAGTGGGAAAGCAAAGATTCCACCTATGGTGTTTCTAGTCATGATTGGCTGGTACATGTGTCTAGACAAGGAGAGTGTTAGGGATGCAATTGAAGGATTGAAGTTAATGCACTTGCACCTATTTTCAATAGCTAGGTCATATGACCCATATGGAAGAATGTAGGCATTACTGGGGAAACATATACATCAAAAACACCTTAAGGATTACTGGACTGATTGTGATGATGAAGCAGAAGTCAGGAGAAGAACTTACCAGAGTCTTACTCTCAATCAAATTCACACCTTTGATTGCATACCAGTGCTTGTCCAGTTGCACAAGGATGATGGAAAGATCATGTCCAGTGAATATGAGGACAAGAAAATATATAATGAGACTATATCAGCCCCTGATTTGAGTCATCCTGAGGTGACTTCATTAGATCAAATAATGCAGAAAGTTATTCAACTGACCCAAAGTTGGGTAAATGCTAAAGTCACTAAGTTAAAGTAGAAGGGTGTAGCCCTTACTGTGGATAATAAGAAAAGACAAGAATTGTCTGAAGAAGAATATGGTGAGTTCCTTGAAGAGAAGAGGAAATATAAGGGATAAAGAAAGCCAACCGTAGAAGAAAAGTGTTGCAAAAATGTGCCTAAGCAGTGTTGTCATTGATGTTAACATATCCTTGTTGCCATTGGTGTCAATTGTATCCTATTTTGTTGCTTGTATAGAAGACTGGATTGTTGAGGATATTGAGAAAATTAATGTAGATCAATGTATGCGGACCATATGGCTATGTAGAGGTTTGTCTAAAGAAGCTCTAGTTAATATTTGAGAGGTTCGGATTAAGATCTGAAGAAGTTATGACCATCTAAATAAAACTGGTTCCTGCATTATTTAGGAGAGACAGAGTGACAAGAAAGAGGGCCGAATTGCTCCAGTAGTGTAAAATGATGATCTGCAGATCTAAAGGCATGTTTGGGAAGTTAGTGTGCATCATCCATTCAAGTAGTTTGTTATTTGGAGGTCTGTAAGCAATCTTTCTATTTGTGACAGTTATAGTAGACAGTGTTCGTAAGGTTACCAGATGAAGATGCAAGTTATTCTGATGATTTGGAGGAGTGCGGATGTTTCTGTTGAATTCAATGTGCTTGTGGAGATCTCTAGATCGTGTAGCTATTGTGTTGGAGGTTTGCATTGAAGTTTGAGCTCATTATTGAAGATTTTCCTTTTCAGTGTTGATGTTCTCCCCAGTCTTGGCTGACCAGATGATCCTAGCATGTTACGGATGATCTAAGAGCATTCTATGGAGTGTAGTGTGTTTATTGAGGAAGATTAAAGTCTCAATTGTGATTGGCTGACAATGCATTGATCCACGTCAAGTTTAGCTAACCTTGTTGTTCATTTCGAGGTTGATGAAGCGTATAAATACTTGTTAAAGAGTTGTTGAAAATTATCCTTGAGAGAAATGAATTAAATCCAAATAAAGGATAAGAAGTAGAGCAGAGAAGAAAGGAGCGAGAGTAGTATAGAGTGAAGAGTTAGTGAAGAAGAATTTGGAGATAAAAGTACAAGTTTTGTGAGCATTCAATGAAACTAAACTAGGCATGAAAAGATGCTAATTATCAGTTAGTCCTTTCTGTGTTAAACATAAATTAATTGTAGGCAGTGAGCCTCTTTTGAACAGTGAGCTCTAGGCAGTGTGCTTGAAGGCATGTGCCTTCTATTTTTCTAAAATACTTTTAACAGGGTACAAATCTTTGTGGGTTAACCCCTACCATGGTTTTCCCTTAACCGAGTTTCCACATAAAAATCCTAGTGTTCTGTGTTCATTTGTTTCTTCTCATGTGTTGATGATTCATGCTTTAAATTTTTACATCATTAATCAGTTTTGTGTGATAAAGAAATAGCTGTAAGTGTTGGGACAACTGATTCACCCCCCTCTCAGTTGTCTAACCTAATTCCAACAAAAAGTAGCAGGGTAAGGGTAAGAAAGCAACCCAGGTAGCTAGAGGAGTAATTATTAGAAGACCTCAACCAAAGGGAGATGTGGCTTCCACATCAGCAGCTGCATCACAACACACCCCTGCTAAGAAAAAGAAAACTGTTACAAACCCTACTCCTATGATTATAGAGGAAGAGGAGGAACCACTGGATGGGGAGCCATTAGATGATGACTTGCTAATAACAAAGAAAAGGAAGAAAGTACAAAAGACACCACCCCAAAAGAAGCAGAAGACTAGAATGAGAGGAAATGTGAATATTGATCCCATTTTACTGAGGGGTGCAGGTGGTCTAGGTATTATGAAGAACCTACAACATGAGGTTCCAATCCTAGATATCATTCAATTCAAAAGTGAGAAAGTAGAGGAACAGAGAGAAGTGAGACATAGGACAAGGAAAGAGTCACCTCTTCCACTTGATGATACAGTATATTTGTCTGATGACGAGGTAGTGAAAGATGTCTCTGCTCAAAGGATGGAGACATTGGTGTCAAATACAAAGATGACCCCTCATGGTACGCCTCAAGTACAAAAGGAGACTTATCAGGAGGTGGTGGAAACAGAAGAATTTGAAGAAGATAGCCCAGAGGTGATAGATGAACAAGTTGGACTAACAAATCTGGTCGACCAAGTCACCAGTCCTACTGTAATTGACTTAGCTTATCAGGATGATGGAGATCAAGGTAGGGATCATGATCCATCCCTATAGCTAGAAAAGGTGGAAATTAGTGTACATGAGATGACTGATAAAGGGATGCTTGATAAGGATAAGGATCAGAATAATGTGCCATCTCTTGCTAAGGATGATAATCAGGATAGTAACCTAGCACCAGAGGAAGAAACAAATGAGAAACAATTAGATAAAGCTCAAGACCAAAGAGAAATAGATACCTCAAAAGGTGAAGAACAAAGTCTACCTCGAGCTGGTAGCTAGCCAAAGGAACCAAAAAATGTGAGTAAGGGCGATTAGGGTGATCCACAAGATAGAATAGATCAAAATGCACAATCTTCACATGAAGACCAGGTGCCACGAAACACATAAGATCAAGAGATGCAGAATCCTTAGGAGGATAAATTGCAAGAACAGGTACTCGATTAGAATGTCCATATATACAAGAACCTCTCCCTCAACAAGAGACCCCTCAAAAGGAGATACCTCAACAAGAGATCCCTCATGAGAAAGTGCATGAGGAAGAACCAAGGAAAGAGAATTCACCACCTAGGGTAGAAAAAAATACAGAGTCTCAGGATGCTCACAATGAGTGGATTGATCAACAAGGACCCGAGGGTGATGTTCCATACTGGTTGCAACAAGAAGTGAACCTGCAATAGATTGGTGAGGTACTAGAATTTGATGTTTTTACATTGTTTTCAGCAAGCATGATGAAACCAAAAAGAAAGGCAAGGCCTACATATGTAATAAGGAGAGATCCTACTACAGGTAGGAGGACGGCTCAGGTAGCACTGCTAATGGTAGATAAAGAAAAGGGCAAGATAAATATTGATGAATTCCAGATAACCAGTGTTGATTTGGGTTTTGCTACAGAGGAGTAGGAAGGCCAAGAAGCCAAGGATATCATTGATTCATTAACACAGGGTGTAAAGAAGGAAAAAGATAAGGACAAGGTACATAAAAAGCACATTGCTCAGTTACATGCATTCATAAAAGGGTTAATTGACCCTAATCACATGCCAACTAATGCAGCTACTCCACTAACTATCATATCTCAAGATGAAATAACATGATTGGTTGTCATGAAGCACAAGGCTCATATAATGGATAATTGGTTTATTCTTTTTATTTCTGAAACTGAAAATGTAATAAAAACCTCCCTCACAAATTGGGATTTGCTTAGTACATTAAAGAGCAAGGTGGATAAAATGCAAAATGAGGTTGGGAGAAGATCTTTCAAATTGGAGAAACATTTGGATGCCACAGCTGAGATGAGAAGAATAGATATGAAAGTGCTCATGGACACTAAGGTACTAGATAACAATACAACACAATTGCTAAGCTTATGGTATGAAGATACAAAGTTCAAGGGTGATATCCTAAAGAAATGTAAGAGGAAACTTAGGGATATCAGTGTAAAGCTGCACCACCTAATGGCATATGAGATAAGTATTTTGGAAGCTTTAGAGGGTAATGTAGAAGGGAAAATAGAAAATTAGGACATTGATTTTGCAGTCCAAGCTTTTCACAATAGTTTCAAACAGGCAACATATGACCCTCTTCATCATTTGATAGAGGATGTAATCAATAAGGCTATGAGGATGAAGGCCAATGTAGAGACATATAATGAGAGGTTAAATAATAGAAAGAGCAAATGGACTACTATGCAAGCACAATTCCATTCATCAAAGCATGCTGTGGTGAAAGCTAAAGTTGAGGATGGAGGGGAAGTTGAAAGAATAGTGAAAATATATGAATCCATCAAAGGAATGATCAAAGAACATATAAGAAGTGATCCTCATGATGATGATCATGATGATGACAAAGAAGAAGATGAAGAAGAAGAAGATGCAAATGAAGAAGATAAAGAAGATGAAGAAGAAGAGGATGAAGAGTAAGTAATGCATGATGACATAGTCATATGCATAACAAGACAAAGGCAGTGATCAAGTTTTACCAGATGGTTGCCAACTGGCAACTTGTGCCATGTATACACATGTTGACTTAGTCAAAGATGAGATATTGATCATTGATCTAAATAGACAAAATCTTAATCGTTGATCATTTGTAACCGCCTCATCTCCTTGTTATATAAAAGGAGATGGAGTGCACCTTGTATCATTATTAGAGACTTAATTGAGATAGGATTGTTGAATGTCATGATACTTTCTTAAGACAGATTATAAATGTGCATGCTTTTGAATACTAATGAAATAGAGATCATATTACATATCATCATAAATTCTAAGTAATCTTGTGAATGTCATCTGGATATTTCACTGTGATATGTTGTGTCACTTCGAGTGCATGTCAATTTGTGGATATTATTGTCATTCTTTACCTTTGCATCAAGCTGTGTGAAGTTGTGGAATGGCCTGGCAACACATGGTTTGATTTCATCTTTGTTTTGTGAAATATTAAAGGTTGCATATGGATCAATTGTCAAAGCCTCATTTAAATTCAGTAGATTTAGAATATTTGAGTTTATTTTCTTAAATTTCATTACAATCACCCTCACAATTGCAAATACAGAGATACTTATAAGAAAATATAAAGAAATATGCAGACATCCTAATGAAAATTGAACATCTAGAGCATATTTGAGTTAATCTGCATGTAATATTGAGAATCTCATGCAAATACACCAAAATGATAACAGTAATCAAATATCAGCTTAAAGGCACATTATTTAGACAAATTTATAAGTGCAGAAGTAGAATTTTCTCATGCTAGTTGATGTTCAGAAGAATTGATCAAACTTACAAATATGATCATCATCTATTGAGTATAGTATATATAACCTTGTTTGTGAAGTAATTTACAGGAAACAAGTGTATAACCAGATGTTTAGACATCAATTCATGTTATTAGAACAACGTAAGACCCTTGAATGGAAAAACAACCTATCACATCCACCTCTGAGTAACGTCAGACGATCATGACTTGATCAATGTAGACTTGGAGTCATCAATTCATTTCAAATTGATCATACTTTTAAAGATAATAAAGGTTTGTTGTGTGAAGTTTTATGCATGTTGTTATGACTAACAATCATCACCAACATTATGTACATCTTGTTCTTGGAAAAGAGCATATACTTTTGTTCTAGGATTCAATTTCTTTGGACAATCTGCGGCATAATGTGGACCTTTCCAGATAAAACATTTTACTAGTCCTTTTCTTGTATTCTTCTTTTTCCTAAACAAGTATTTGGGAGGATTTCTATTCTTGAAAGAATTCTTATATATAGGAGTAAATCTATATCTCGTCTTGTGGCTTCTATGCTTAGGATGAAAAGATCTTTCCATGTTATCATCATCATAAGCACGTTTATTACACTTTTGGAATTTACAATATTTTTCACAATACCTTTTATGGAATTTCCTTACCTGCTTAAAGTCCTTAAGCTAGTTGATTGGAGGTAGATTACAATATTCTCTTAGATTGCATAAAGAATTAAACTATTCTCTATTGTCATTCAAAGCCTTAAGGAGACATTGTTTATCTAGTTTATAGGTGACTAAAGTTTTGAGCTCATAAAATGTACATTTTTCAACCTTACTCTTTTTCCTATTAATCAGATAGTCTTCTGCCCATTCTCCTAATCCACAAGGAAGTGAATTAAGGTAATATTTCTTAGTAGTAGGATCATGGATCTTCTGAGTTGCAATCATATATTTTTGAAAAATGAGATTGTATTTGTGCATCTTTCCTAAATTCTTGATCTATAAGGAATACAGATTTTTTTTAGCTTCAAGAATGTCATTTGTCTTATCTCCACAGAATAAACCAATGACCAAAAGTTTGAGCATTGCAAAACCTTCAGCAGAAATGTCATTCCTACCCATATCCATTTATTTGACATATTCTTCTCCTGATACTAGATCTTGGGTAATAATACCTTTTTTTAGGTAAACCATTCCACTAATCTCTTAGTTTACCTGACATTAATCTTATAGCATACAAAACTTTATTCGAGTCAGACCAAATAGATCCTCTAGTGTCATAGAACTTTTCTAATGTATCACACTAGGTGCAAATAGCATATGGATCAACAATTTTGTCAATGTTTAAAATATACCCTAAGGTGGCATAGGCTCTTAATTGTTTAGGTCTAGAATTTTCTGTAACTATATCCCTCATTTCAATATCTATATTACTGCCTACTGATTCATGAATGACCATAAAATTTTCCCATTCTTAAGCATCATTTATTTGTTCTAAAACAAATTCTTTAGTAACCATTTTTGGTTCATCATTCTCAGATGCTTGAGATGATTTTGCATCTAAAAAGACTTCATCAGAAAGAGAAGCATCAATATGGTCAACAACAAGTTCATCCATGTAGATTGGTTCATTATTCTCTATATGAAGTTCTTTTAACCAATCTTTCATTTCTTCTGCATGTTGCATAGCATGTTCTTTTTGTTTGGGAAAAAATAATGTTGTAGGTCTTGGGGCTATTTGTGTTGTAGACGGTGCTACATGCTATTCTTCATCAGGTTCGTTAGCAAAAAGGATACCTATTCTCCTTTGAACCTTGCCTCTCTATTTTTGTAGAGGCTCTAAATAGTGAGATTTAGCTTCTTCAAATTCTTCGTCAGAGCTATCTTTTCCTTTTTGGGAGACTCTAATTTTCTTTGTATATCTTCTAATTTTTTCTAGCTTTTTGGCCACATGTTCTAACAATGCTTTATTTTCCTGTGCTTGAGTATCTCTCCTAGTATCAGAAGTAGCTAAGTCATCAAAAATCTTTGAGACAGATGTGTTTGTTCTTTGAACTAGAGTTTGAATAGTTGTAACAATGTTTTGAATATTTCTGGTTTGGTAAGAGATTCCTAAAGTATCTTTAGCATAGAAGTAGCCTACTTCTGTATTATTCTGACATAATTATCTAACTTATCCATACTATATTCTACTAGAATTAGCTTTCCAAAAGTAGTACTAGAATTATTTATAGTTTGCTTAATATCTAAAGCCATGTCATCAAGATTGTCCTGAGCTGACAACATCCATTATGCTTGCCAATTCCTTTGTGCCATGTAGTCTTTTTGCTGGATTCTTATCCTGTCATGTAGTCTAGAGTCATATCTTCCTCATAGATTCCTATCTTGATTGATCACATGACATGTTTTAGGGGTAGGCCATCTTCCTGGCTCATAGCCATTGATTTATTTGGAGGCTTTATCAAGAAACTAGATTTTGTATTTGATTCTTTTATCTGCTCCATATCTAGGAAGAGTTTCACGATACATACAAGTTGGTTCATCCATCCTTTGGATTTTGATCCCCCTTTTTTATCTTTTTCTTCTTTAGGGGCTAATTACAATCTAGAACTAATCTATCTGACTAATTTGTCCATAAGCACAGAATCATTACTTAAGTCATGCAAAGGATTTTCTAGAAGGATAAGGATTCACAGACATGCGGGGTCTAGAAGGTCTTGAAACAAGATGGATAGAGGATGTAGAACATTCCTCAGGGTTATAATCCATATATGGGTTATTATCATAACTAGGGAAAGCATGAGCCATAGATAAACTTCACCTTAAAGGTTGGAGTCTAGCCACATTTTCATCTACAAAAGGTTGTTCCATGATAGTCTGATTCGAGATATATTGGATTGTCACATTGCCTACTCTCCTAGTCTGAGAATCTATTCCTTTATGCGGGAAGGTCTTGGAATTGGGGTTTCTATTGGTTTAGGAGTTGTTCAATAATAGGGAATCCTATGTCAAAACTAGTATGGTCAATAATTCAACCATAATCTAGCAAGTTTGAAGGTCCTTGCCAGAACCCTACCCCCGCGGGCAAAGAGACTAGAGGTGACACAATATTCATTATTTTGTATATGTAATGACCTCCTATGGGGGCATACACAGATCTTGGCATGAGAGACACACCCTTAACTTGTAAAAGAAGATAAAATGTAGAAGAGATGAA
This sequence comes from Cunninghamia lanceolata, assembly GCA_027924645.1. NCBI lineage: Eukaryota > Viridiplantae > Streptophyta > Pinopsida > Cupressales > Cupressaceae > Cunninghamia > Cunninghamia lanceolata. Next base: position 4,680,373 of record BSBN01000914.1, on the reverse strand, counting down.
TTTATCAAGTAGTAAAAGAGTGAAATTTGGACAAATAGAGATCACGCCATCTCCTTTTTAGCATTGAGGACACCATAGAACTTGGCAATAATGCTTGTTCCTAGATTTTGTAGCATGTATCTATAAGGGTGGCAAAAAAATGAGCACAAATATCATAGTTGAAATGAGGGTGGACAATCAAATCAACATGAGGAAAGTGGACATGGAAATATCCCTTTTCTCTCCAACAAGGGACATCAGACAGAAGTAAGAAATGGAGGTAGATAGGATAGATTCCTTCTCTAGAGACTAACAAATTTATTTTAGATTGACAGACAGAGTCATAGATTTTTTCTTTGATTCCCTTTTCTAGGTAGAGTGTAGAGATTTTAATATCAAGGAACTTGAAGTTACCCTTCTCATCAACAACATGTTCATCACTATCTTGAAAGTAATTATGTAAAACTTCAGACAATGTAGAGCTAGCATTCATTGATCTTCTACTGGTCATAATGAGAGCTATGAACTTACTGATTTATGGTTGCAATATTCTCTACTACATTGGTTGACTGACTGATGCCCTTCAAATAGCTCCCTTGGCCTTTAAAACGAGACTTACGGCTGTAACTTCCATAGATACTACACACGCTACTGGTAAAATGTTTAGAACAGATATCACATAAGGATAGATCAAAGAAAAAGAAACCAATGGCTCTGAATAAATACAAATATATCATTTTTTGTCAAGACCAAGAGAGTGCAAATCCTCTTTTTTTATCAATAAAAAGAAAGAGAGATAGAGATATACTTATTTAGATTTATTAAACTATCCATCTAGATTGCAAGAGAAATATAGATAATTTGCTTTTCCTTGTAGATAAAAATCCTAGATAGCAAGTATGAAGTAAGGAGAGAGAGAGAGAATTTAAATCAAATATTCCTTTACTTAAATATACAAGCAAGGTATAGAAAATATTGCATCCAAATATTTATTTTCATTCTGAGTCAAATACATTTCATAAAGGGACTGATACAATACAAAGATTTTCGAAGAGAGATTTGCTCTCTCATAGGCCAAACCATTTACAAGCTCAATGAGCCACAACATTTACATTTCCATAGAAAATACAACTTCTTCAAAATGACTAAGCCACCTCAAGAAGACCTCTCATAGTTCTTCTCCCAACAGCCAAGAATTAAACTTGCAAAACAAATAAACTTTTCCCATGGCCAAGGGAATCTCACCTCCCAACCTTAGGCTTGCAAGTAACCTAGTTTCAAACACACTCAATGGATTCAAAGCACACTCACAACAAACACATTAACACCCAACCCAAGGATCTTAACAAACTAAATCCATGAATATGGATTTCTAAGGGAGAGAGATTGGACATCACTCACTCAAGGGAAAGACCATCAAGAATAATAGCATTTCAAAACTCATTTTTCAAAACATCATAGCCTCTTGCTATCAAATAACTAAACTTATGGCTTCACAAACCCAAGGCACTCATGCCATCCAAACTCATATCAATATCTCCCAAAATAAGGCCAATGTTTACCAAATCTCCTTAGCAAGGAGTGACTTTCCTTGAGGAGGTTCACTCCTGTCTCACCCTACACAAAGTGAGTTCTCTCAGATGGAGAGCTCATACCAACAACCCATAAACCTTCACAACACACAAAAAACACATAATCCAAAACACATAAACATGCCTATAAACATATATGAAGTAAAATGCAAAAACAAGTCTTGAAGCCTTGAGAGCCTACCTCTCAAATTTCAAGTGAAAGAAGATAGTTCAAGAAGCCTCCCAAGATCCTAATCTAAATATACTTAGCTCTATCTTCCTTCCAAGCCAAAGATCCTTCCCAAATCCAACTCCAAAAATCAAAATAAATAACCTTTCTCACCTCAACAAGAGGGAGATAAATAGGTCTCAACAAAATATCCCAATGAATGAGGAGGTGACACTTGTCACCTTCTCATTCACTCTTTCAAGCACATCTCCCCACATGTGCTCTCACACATGTGTGAGATATTGAGGAGTAGGGAGGTGACACTTGTCATCCTCTCATTCCTCCTCAAGAGAACACCTCCCCACACTTCTCCTCACACATGTGTGAGACATGGAGGAAAAGAAAGTTCTTTGGGTTCTCTTCTACTATGAGCCTTTTGTTTGGTAAATTGTAAGATGATGTCTTGTTAGGATAGTTGTTCCAATTTAAAACATAAGTTTAAAACAAAAGTTTATTGCATAAAACATGTACTTGATTACAACACATGTGTTAACCGATAAGGATTAACACATATAGACTTTCTACACAATTTCTGATTGCTCAGATCGCATAAGAACAAACCAAGAGCATATTCTTGTGATTCCTAGACTTAAAACAATCCAAAATCCAAATTAGAAGCAAAATGCCTAAGAATGAGGCAAATGCCTATTTATATATAGCAAGCAGACCTCAAAAGATAAAGAAGCTATCTAAGAGAACTTAGAAATATGACCATATAGACTTGTTAATTGGTAAACATAAGTCCTCATTTCAAATACTATAATGACCACTCAGCTGTCCATAATCTCTTGATGCATCACAAGATGGAATCTTACTTTACAAGTCTAATGTACACCATCTTACAATTTTTTTCAAGAATCTCATATGGACAGCTTACCTACATTTCCATCATCTTACTATTTTAGCGGTAACTTAGTCCTCATTTGCATGCTTATTTAGCAAGAATCTCTTAAAATAGAATCTCTTAAAACATAAATGTGGTTTTAAAATAGAATCTCTTACTAGTTACCATCATCTCTGATGAATATGATAATGTTTGGAGTGTTATTTTGCTATAGGAAATTCCTTTACAAGGTGTAAAAGTATGTGGATATATATCAGAAATATTTACTAATACTGAAAGGAGATACACAATATATGAGAAGGAAATCTTAGTGGTCAAGAAAGGAATTCAAAAATTCAAGATCTTGTTAAAGCCTCAACAATTTATAGTCAGAACTAATAGCCCCAATGAGGTCCCTAATGAAGAAGAAACCAAACAAAGATCTAGCTCATGGAAGGATTGCTAGATGGTATTTTGACTTCATGAGTTATGATTTTGATATCGAATGGATTCAAGGAGAAAATAATCCATTAGCTGACAATCTTACAAGGGAAATGTCAAGTTCAGTTGAAAGTGCATTCATGGTAATAGAATCAATGGATAATTGCTTAGACTACGAAGAAATTCTTAATCAAGAAGACAATTCTGTTTTGATCATCAAGCAATTGCCACTGGAGATTCTTGATCCTATCATTTTAGTATACATCTCGAATAAATGGCTTGATGATTTAGGCTTTCAATAAACCACCACTATGATGAAGGATTCATTGAGCCCCACCAAGAGTCAGAATTTCTCAATCATTTTGGCCTTGAAGATGCTCTAGTTACATGCACTATTAGGCATAGGTACAATTTTGATCTTTGCATCAATTCTCTTTATGCTCCACATTGGCCAAAAGAACTCAAGATGAATATTTTAAAGAACATCAAGTTTGGTTTCATCAACAATATCACTTTTAGATAAACAGAGCTCAAGGACCATGCAAATAATTTTAATCCAATGCTCAATAGAGATATGAAGGAATTTTTCAATTATATTCATGGTAATCTATATTGGGCATTGTCTGAAGGCATGATTAATCATCTCACCATACCCTAGCCATATGGTCTCCCAAGAGTTGAATTTTATCCATTTTGTTTCGACTAGCTTTCAAAGGCAGTAATTCAAGATTTCAAACCAACTTTGATACTAGCTTACCTTACAAGTAGGACATAACTAGATTACACCTACCCTAATGAATTTCTAAGGATTAGTTATGCTTTTAACCCTAGGGGTCAAGATTGACACAATATGTTTATTCCACTACCAACGGATCTTCTACCAACAAACACTCCTTTTGATTATGACTAGTACTTGGGTTTATCAATGTCATGATGTTGGCCACATTATGATTCGACAACAAGATGCTACCCTGTTAGAAAAAGAAAGATCCCCATATCCACTTTTGGGTGTAAAGTGGGCCGTCCTCGCTTATGGTGTCCCTAATGCGATTGTCTTTAGTCACTTTTGTTAATGCTTACAGACTAGACTGCTTAACAGTTTTCCACTTCAACAGTGCTTGCTAGGTGTCAAGTTTGTATGGTCAGATTTTTAAGTTCTCTTAGATAGTTTCTTTATCTTTTGAGGTTCACTTGCTATATAAACATGCATTTGACTCATTCTTTGGCATTCAAGTTCTAATTCATATTTTAGATTGTTTTAAGTCTAGGAATCACAAGAGTATACTCTTGCTTTGTGCTTATGTGATCTAAGCAATCAAAAATTATGTAGAAAGTTTGTATGTGTTAATCCTTATCGGTTAGCACATGTGTTGTAATCAAGTACATATTTTATGCAATAAACTTTTGTTTTAAACTCTTATTTTAAATTGGTAGTTTCTTTATGATTTGACAACAGGATGCTACCCTATCATAAATGTTGCAAGTATGTGCTAATCGGTGTTGTCATTGATGTCAACATGTTTGTGTTGTCATTGGTGTCAACTGTATCTTCTAATATTGCTATTGTTGGTTGATTAAGTTATTGTGTTAAAGTGATTTGAATGACTTGCAGAAGTGCTAATGATCTCAGTATATTGCTCTTGTTGTTGTGTTTCCAAGTGCTTTTGAGAAAATTTGATAAATACTGAAGATAATGTTGTGAAGAAGTATTCCGGCTTACATGATACTTGTTGGAGTCCAGGACAACACTGAGAGGGGGGGTGAATCAGTGTTGTATAAATTTTACAATTTTACTCATTTTGACTTACAGGATAAAGAGAGAGAAAGACAAAGTTATTTATTAACTCACAGATGTACAATTATAATATTGAAGGCATGAATCAAGACATTAAACACAGATCATGAAGACACATAAGAAATATAACGCAAGATATGATGAGTGGAAAACCCTCAAGGGGAATAAAAACCACTCTGAAATTGCCTCACTGGCTTATTCAAAACCTCACTAGTTACATGAAGGTCTCACTGACCAGGCAAGCCTCATTGGCTACAAAGAAGCCTCACTGGCTACAATATGTGTCTCACTGACAAATGTAAGGTCTCATTGACCTACAAGACTCACTAGTATACAAAAAGTCTCACTAACATTTTTACAAACACTTTGGGTCCACATACAAATCTTATCAGGGGATTACCCTATTTCAATTAAGTGCAAAACCTTATACCTCCCCTTTATCTTTCACAACAAATTCACTACAAAATTATATTCTTCAATCTATGCAAAAGAAACAAATCATAAAAACAAATTCTTTCGTGATAATTCCTGCACCATCTCATGTGATAATTCCTGCACCATCTCTGTGATCACATCTCCAATCATCTGATCATCTGATTATATTTGTAAACTCCTCATCTCTTTTCTCATCTTCATCTTTCTATCAAAACATGATCTCACATACACAATGACACACACACCTCAATCTGGAACTTGCAAAAATAAATCATATATATATATATATATATTTCTTCTTTGTATCCATGTAAGAGAAAATAAAAAATTTTCATATTGATATTTTCTTCGAATAGCTTTTCAACTCTCTCTGTATACTTTAATCAATTTTGCCCTATTCAATTTCATCTTTCCCTGTAAAAACACATTCTCTGTTTGCAAACAAAATCAATAAATATTCTTCAAATTCTTTTATCATTTTATTTCATCTTGAATGATTTTCATCTTTAATAAATTGCAATCAATTTTTGTCCCTATCAAAAATAATTTTTTTTTCTTCAATCTACCCTTAGAGAGAATAAAATCTCTTTTTAACATGATCTCCATCTGCAAAAACATTTTCATCTTCATGTGCAAAAATAAAATCAGTCTGCTGCAATAAAAACTCTTCACCTTCTCTCTGCAATTTTCTCTTTCAAAAAATCAAAACCCTTTCATAAAAAATTGCTCGTCAATCTCTTCAATTTGCAAAAAGAACTTCAAAGAATTTTATTCAATCTACTTTGATTAAATAAAAATATCTTCTTCATGGAAACCAAAAATCCTTAATCACCATTTAGAAAGAATAAAATCTTTCTATTATTTTCTCTCAAAAAAATCATCTTCAAATTCCCTTTGTAAATTTTTTTTTTCTTGTAACAAAATATTATTCTTAAAAAGAATAATATCATTATAAAGCAATTTCCTTCTTTATTTCCAATACATGAGATGGAGATAGAAAAATAGAAACAAAATCTTCTAAAAAGGCTCCAAGAAAATCTAAATAAAATCTTCCCACAAAAATCTCCATAAAAATCTAATAAAATCCATTTTTATTTGTCATAAAATATGACATTTAAAGGGGACCAACAAATTAGGATAAAAAGCAAACTTTATATAATTAAATAAAGCCATGAAATGGCTTGTTCATGTTTCCTCCAAAATCTTTGCTTTTTATATATTTAAATATTCAATGCTTTTGCTCCCCACTTTTTAAGCATATAAAGTCCACTTTATTTGATTTATAAGGAGATGAAAAAAATCAAAGTTTCTAAATTAAAGTAAGACTATTTTTATGCCTTATTCATGCTTCCCACCATAAAATAAGGACCTTTGAATATATTCAACTTCAAGTGGAATAACCTGCACTTGCAGGTCAACAACCATTTATAAAATAGTCATACTTTATGACATTTGATCTCCTTATATACACTTAGAGCTTATAGTTAGGATTTTAATATTTTAGGCATTTTGATAACAAAATCCTAACATAGTAGAATAAGTGAAATGCTCAATTCACAATGATAACCATTGATTCTACCATTAATAAACATTAATGCCTCTGTCAACCTCTTATATCTGTTATTAACAAGACTCAATATCTCACACTGATCAAGCATGACAAGATGAACTTTATCACCAACCTTGTATCATAAAACATATGCATTGTATCATACTTATCCTAATTGATGATTATGATCCTGCAGTCTTGTGAATATCAAGAATGTACACAAACTGATCAAACAAGTTAGCATTTCCTGACTTAGCAATGAAGCAACATATCAACCTGAAGTATATGAACAACTCCTGTCAATACCAACACCTTTTTGACATCAATGAAAATCTACTTTCATCAATATTGTCTGAGTTTTTGCTCCGCATTTCTCTTGTATTGAAGAATGGAGTGTGAGGTTTGACTATGCTTTAGAGAAGCAGATGAAGATTTTAGATCCAGAATTTGATTGTCTGGAACACTGTGGCTTGAAAGTTATATTCACCAGTTTGAAGACTGTGCCTGGCAGTGTCACATCTCATTTTTATGGACAATATGATTATTCTAGTATAGTGAACAATTACTGTGATTGACTTTTACTTTGACTAAGTTTCACATGTGTGAGGGTAATTATTGTGAAGTTATATTTGAATAAACTAGAAAATTGATTTAAATGTTAAATATTATTGATGTGATTACAATGGCTTGCTTCAACTATGTTTTGGAGACACTAACCTATTGATGTCAAGTTGAGTACAAATGGATGTACGTACTCATCAAAGACGAGAGCATGGCTGAAGTAGAGATGTTCTAGCCACTTGGCAAGAATTGATGGATGGATTACCCTAATGCAATCACACACATCACATAGTTGCATATGCATTATTGAATGGTTCTTATTGCATTAATGCGTGATTTTTAATTATTTTCAAATGCATGATGTGACTATTTTAACTTAATATCTTTTTGAAATATATTCAAATAATGTATTGTGTGTGTTTAAATAAATAATAAAATATTGTCTATAAGATGTTTGGAAGACAATATGTTCCTTATATATATATATATATATATATATATATATATATATATATACCCAATATTGTATTGTATTTCTCTTTTGATTATTTAAATGGTTTATTTTAATATTCTAATTAATCAGATTAATTACACTCCTTTTTATTTTTGGAAGTTGTATTTAAGTGGATTATTTACATCTTTTTACTTTGGATATGTGATGTATTTAAGTGGATTATTTTACTTCATTTACTTTGAGTTGATTTTTAGGCTTTTACATGTATTTGTGAAGCTTTACATTTGGTATTAGAGCATGGTTCTAGCATTGGGAGCTCTAGGTATGTGTGTGTTACTTGGTTTGATCAAGCATGTGTGGGTCCTTATGTGTTGGCCTGTTGTGGATAGCATGCGCCTTCTTCATTTCATAGGGTTAGATAGACCCTGATGATTGTTCTTGAGTATGAAAGAACTAGGTCCTTTTCTTCTTTAGGGTTATGCATTGGTGTGTGAAAAAGGATGTTGGATCATATGCTTGACTTATTTTATTTTGCCTTCTTGATGCTTGTGTAAAATGCATTGCATTGATTTATTAAGAGCATGATCATGATTATGGATTCATTATGTGGTTGTAAGAAAGATAGTATTAAATTGTCTTATTAAGGTTTTAAAGAGAGAAATTATTGATTGAATGTTGTGCTTCTAGGAAGTTGCATTCTAGGATGGGTGTTGAATATGGGGAAACAAGGAGATAGGTTCCTTTTCAAAACCTACTCACCATTAATCAGTATTTAAATCACTCCCATATCCTATTAATGAGATGTTGCATTCAAGTTGGGGATGCATGTAGGTTAACAGGGATGCACTAAGTTTGGACAGGCATTCTTTAGTTTGATTGTGATTTCCCATATCAGAATGCAATCCTTGTTGCTAAGCATCTTGAGTGATGTTGTGTGGAAATGATCTTACGCTATAGAAGTGTTTAGAGTCTTAGAGGACTAGGTTGCTTGTGCAATTGAGTGTGTTCTCTTAACTCACCCCAATTTGGTACCAGGTGTAGTGTAGCATCATACTCCCTCTCTTGTGGCTAGAATTAGTCACATAGTTCATGTAATGTAAAAATTTTGAAATTGATTTTTATCTTTTTGACTTTGATAATTTATCTAAATGTATAGCCATCAAAACTTGATAATTACTTATTTTTTAACCTTGATGGTCATGTTGGATTTACTGTTGAAATTGTGCACATTTTATACCTTATTGTTGGAATTGGCTTTCTCTTTTCTTTGGAATTATTTGATTATTTATTATTGGAGGCTATACTTAAATGTTTTAAATTGTTGGTCATGTATCATATTATGTGTTCTATTATGTCCATGATGGGCCTCTGATAGGTTGTGTAAGGGAGTAGGATGCGGAGAATATATTGTCTCGTAGCAAGTATGTTTGTAATGCCCCATCATGCAACCCCAGAGAGTTAGGCCAACAAAAGAAAAATTCTAGAAATAATTTTTTTTTCTAAACAAGTAAATGCAATAAAAGTAACCAAAGATATCATAATACACAACATGAAGAAAAGTGCACTTCTAACTCCTCTAGGGAAACATAACTGCATTAGCACATATAAAGTAGAAACCACACAAGAGAAAAAGATTTTACTGCTACTCCAGTTAAGATCAACTTTTATATAAACAAGGTAGTTTATTTACAAAAATTACAAGACCGATCGTGTCGGTTTACAAAAGAATACATATGAAGGTATATAACCTCACTGAAGGTAGAAAGAAATCTGGAACTGGAATTCCTCTGCACAGGACTCGAACTGAATCTCCAAAAATCCAATGGATAGCTCTGCCATCCAACCATGTGGAACCCTGAGGTCCACCCCTCTGAGCTAGGAGATAACGATGAGGATTCGACTAATCTAAGAAAAAACTACCAACAATAAAAGAATGACAACTGACTTGACACAACCGACCATATCAACAAAACTGTACAAGACAAGACATCACTCTAGAGGCACTACCAAAAAGAAACAACTGAACTACATAAGGAGAGTGTCATCGCATGGTCCTAGTATGGGTTACCCTAGCTATCTATCACCAAAAGCTGGCCCCCATCTATGGTTACCCTGGCAGCCTCTCTCTAGGCACCAGCCCCATAGGGTGACACATGTGGAGCCGACAGGTCCTCTCATGGAGACAAGGAGGTCGACCTTGCCAACTAGGCCTTATCATCCCATCCTTAGCCTGTGAGAGCACTCAAGGCATGGGTGAGGTCTCTTACTTATCTTGTTAAGTGTTTTAATACCCCAACCCTCTTGATTAAGTTATTAAGTTTCTTTTTTGCATGCTTACAACTTCCATGGGGTTACCTAGGCGACCTCTCACTAGGCACCGGCTCCACCATGAAAGCCACTCCCTCAGCGTTCTCTGATTAATCATACATACCACAACATACAGGTAAAAGTCACCAATCAGATCTGAGCCATAACTTATGCCATTCACTAGGCCATAACAATAGATCCCTAAAATCTCTTCAAAATTGAAGCAATACCATCAAGAACCAATTACCATATCCAAGAGACCATTCCCCCATTCATAATAAGATATGAAGGTCCAGTGAACCCATTACATTGACATGCCAAACTAGAACCAAACCCAAGAACTACACCTCTGGAGTTTGGTACATGACAAATGATAAGGTGACCATTATCCGACAAGGACAATGCTTTCGCGTCTTAAAACCAAGTACTCATGACACCCCTCAAGATTCCCTTTGCACAAATAACCAAAACATAGACTAAACTCCACCCCAAAGTAACTTAATGATCCAATACAAGCATAAAACAAATAAGACTAGGGGAATAATCGAGCATAAGAAAATCAAGTACTTCCATTTTAATCAAGAAAACAACTATGAGATTTGACTATTTTTTTTTTTTCCAAGTAAATTCTAGTTTACAAAAATAATAGTTCCTATACAACTCCAACCAAATTCCCTATCTAATAATCTCATGACCACCATTTCCTAATTCAACAATTATAAGCAATTATTACATTACGCATAGTCCTTCCTTAACATTATACCAACTACGATTTTAGTCAAACAACTAACAAAATAAGATATATTCCTTATATGCATAGAATACCGCCTCTCATGATACCAGCATAATATCAAACCTAAAATACTGCACATAATTTATCTACGAGCATAATTACCATTTAACGATTAACAATTACAACTTCTAATGAAAACTCTATAAACTTATTCACTAATTTCAAATAACCACAACTATAAGCAAATACATAATAACATAACTTAAAATCAATCCCACATTTCTATTTCTTATTTCCAATACTAATAAAATTAATTTCATTACTAATACATACCTCACGATAAATAAAACCATAGTCATATATACTCATATACTAATTTAATGAGAAAACCTATTCCTATGTCACCTAAAGCAATCATAACACATATTTATGTACAAAGTTAAAACTTAATATCATGAATCATACAAATGTGTAAACACAAGTAATGCAAGTACAAAAAAATCATTTTAAAATACTGACTATACTGTATTAGCTACTAATTCTCAACATAGCAACATCTTTTAAATAATGATCAATGAAGAAAGTTCTCAAAATGACACAAAGTGTCTTACTTTTAAATAAGTAATATTCTATAACCAACCCTTTCATACTATGATTATGGCAGCTTTCTATAACAAACTTTAAGCACATCGTTTAATCAAAATATATTGCAAGGTCTTAGTAGAAAGCGGTAGCAGAAAAATAATTGATTTTGGCTTTAACAAAGGTATACTCTTCCAAGCAGTTACAAACATACTCAAAGGATGACAATGAATGCAGAGATTGGTTATGGCATCATAAGTGGTGGTATTGCTATGCGGCACCCAAAAAGAATCATGCAGTGATAGAACTATTATCACACAAGATTATAGGTCTAAACCATTTCCAAATTGAAACCATGCAATAAAATCACCTTAGATTACATCTCTAGATAGAACAACCAACAAAGTAATTAGTTAGGAAAAAACACAAAATGGATCTGCCTAACAAGGCTTTAAAAACTATCATACAGTTGTCATCAGCTGGTATCATTGATTTACTACCATTGATTTGGGAGAAGCAAAAGTCTCTAGACAAAATCAATATATGAGAAGTGAACTGTTTCCATCGATGTAAGTAGAGACAAGATTAAAAAAAATTGAAGATTATTGATGGCACTAAATAGCGCAAGCTAAAATAAGTCTATAGTTTAATAATATACACTCCACCTAAGATGAATGAAGCAGTCTAAGAATAATAATATGTGTGACTATAATTATATAATGTGCTCAAAAGTGATAATGAAAAGTCACTCATAGCAGCACAGAAGAAGAATGATAAACGCAAACCAATGCCTCAAAGAGATTTCTTCTCATAGATTGCAATGATTGAGGACTACGCACAAAACAGATCAGTTGAAAAGACATTAGAAACTTTCTAAAAAAAAGATATGCAATTACACAGATGGTGCACAAAATGGTTTGCTGAAAAGCCTTAAAAGAAATAGAAATTGGACAACCACCAGAGCATAACAAATAAAGTCAGATATTATAGTTAGAAATGCTCTAAAAAAAATGGTTATTGCAATATCTACAAAGGAATGAAATTTGTTGAAAAGGCTTAAGAAACTCTTCAAGCATATGCGTTTGGCAGGATAAAGCCATTAGCGGCCTTTGCCAGTGCTCTTTTAGGCCAATATGAGTGACCTTGGACAAAACATGGACATCTCTCACCACTCCTGTATACTATGCATAGATGATTTGAGAGAAGGACAAAAGTCATGCATTAATTTTGGGATCCAAATCAGGAAAGCAAAGTTGCTGTGAATACCCTTAAGTCTAAAATAATATCGTATGCAAGATCGGTCCCCAAATGAGCCGATACATATTCTCCAAGGAAAACCTAAGCTAAGACAAAATGGGGTTTAAGGAAGGCATTGGACAACCATCAAAATGTAAGGAAGAGAGGAATCTCAACATACTGCAATTCCAATGGCCTAGGGAGACAAGTATGAGAATTGTAGAAACACTGAGATGCCATGTGAATTGATTGATAACATACCTCAAAGAAAAGTGATTTCATAGAGGGTCGCGATGCATGAAACCAACCAGTTTAAGGGCTTCATAAGCATTCAAGTAAAGCAAAACAAAAAGTGGAAGCACATATAGGGCACATAAATGATTGGTTTAATTGCCTCAAAGAGATGTCATGCATGGAAAGCAATGATCGTGAAATCAACACAGAACAGATTCGCTGGGAAGGCAAAAACCAGTGCAATTCCACGGAAAACAACAATTATAGATTAGGGGTTGGCCATTGGTAGTTCAACCCCAATCAGTTGCTAAATACTCAAGATCATAAAACTACACAATTAATTTAGGCTAAAAACCCATCAAATTTTTCCTTAAAATTATACATGCACAAAAAGGAGCAGAATATAAGACAATGGAAACTTCCAAGAAGGATTAGATCTCACCAACATTGGTGGTGCTCTTCCTGGAGAAATGGCATACACTCCATTTTTTTTTTACAGAAACCCCAAGAGGCATCCTCTCCTCTTTAAGCTTGCAACCCTATTCTCTATCCCTCCCCATATCTCTGTCCTCCTTTCTTTCTTAAAAATGATTCAACTCACCAAATAAATGTAGACATGCATCCGTTACTCAACAACCCACTCTTCTGAGAAAATTTAAAAATTTTCTATAACAAGAGATCCCAAATCTAGAATCATATCCGACAACCAACAACTATTAATACATAACCAAAAAAATATACTAATTACTTGCAATCACAATTTATGACACAATTACTCTTGGATAGCGAATAATTAATTCTAGATTTATAAAATTTAACCAAGGTATTAATCCAAGTTCTAAGCCAAACAAATATTATCCAATAATCAATATAGGAGCTTTATCATTCAAGTATTTTCTAACCACACATGAGCATAAATAACACAACCTGACTATACCCCACAACACAAGGTTACCAACATAAAAAGACAAAGACCAAGTGTCACGACATGACTCGAGACCACAACAGAAGACAAGGACCGACCTAGTGGGATAGACCTCATGTTATCTCCCATCACTGATATCCATTGATGCAAGAACCCGCTTAGACCTACTATATCAGGTGGAGTCGAGGTTCGGTACCTGCAACCTATGTACAAACAATTGGTTGTATATGATAGAATACATATATGTCTACACATGGAGAGTCAGAGAATCCCGACATAGCAGGGTACTCGAAGCGAGTAATGCTACACCGTCCCTGCTGTTGAACAAGATTATAACCACAGCATTTGAAACTAGTTATCAACGAATCTAATAAAACATGCAAATATTAATCCATTACTAAACATGTCCAACATATCATAACTAAAGTAATACTAATGTCATCATAACTCATAACACATGTCTAAATATATCCATCGAACATAGTCCTTCAAGGTCAAAGAGAGCATAAACCATAACATACTAATCCAATTGTCTCAGAACTATAAAAATGCAATAAAAGACTATCAATTGTTTCAGAACTGTCAGAGAGAAATATGAAACTAACATCTATCACAAGCCAAAAAGTGAGGGGCATTACAATGTTACTAAGAGCTTAGGTAGATTGAGTTCGTTAATTGTTGTTAGATGTTTTAAACATTGTTGAAGTGTTGAGGAAGTTCTAAATTGGATTTTGGGTATCACTTTGGATCATTTGGAGAAAGTTGAAATTTTGTTTAAAAGTTTATTTTGATAAGAAGAATTGGAAAAAGTTAATAAAGGAAAAAGAAAAGACAAATGTTTGTGTAAATACTAAGAAGTCATTCAAGAAAAGGAGATTTTACATTGTCCACATTGTGATAGAGAATGACATAGAAGATAAAACTGTTGGAATATACATCGTTGCAAAAGTTTGTGGTTTGAAAAGAAACCATAGTGAAAAGACATGTTGAAATAGAGAGTTGTAAAAATGAATCTAGGACAATTGTTTAAAAATGAGTTGTGGTTGGATAAATGTATTTGATTAGAAAAAGGTTACAAGTATGTTTAGAATGTTTTATAGACATAAGTCTTCTCATGTTGAGAAACAAGAAAAAGAGATGAAATAAAACAACCAAATATAGTGAACAACCAAGTGTAGAGAATAGTAAAGAAAGTGAAGAAATGAATTGTTTTAGCATTGTGCAAAAGCACAAGGAAGACAAGGAAGAGTTTTTTGATAAATTTTGAATTGCAAATTAGGTTGAAGATAAAGTTTGGTTAAAGGTAATAAAAGAGGAAATGGATTCCGCTAGTAGGAATGATATGAGAGGTATAGTTTCAAAGGAGTTGTTGCGCACTAAGTGGATATGAACTACATGGTGCACCTTTGGAGTTTTGTCTTGTTGTTGGAGGTCTTGACCAATGTTGGTTGGGAGGACTGATCTTTGATATTATATTGTGTTACCATGCGGTTGCATGTGTTGGATTTAAGGCATACAACTGAGAGGGGGGGGGTGAATCAGTTGTATAAAACTTCTTGTTCTTTCAAACACTTGATTCTTCATTGTTAGTTAACAGCATATCAATTAATCATCCATGAAAGCATAATACATAAACATAAGAGCAAATAAACATCAACACATTGAACACCAAGATTTTGACGTGAAAAACCTGGTTAAGGGAAAAACCACAAGGTGATTAACCCAAGGATTATTCTCTTTTAGAAGAATAAGAAAAAGAATGGCACTTGCCAATTAGGGCTCACTGCCCGAGCACATTGCTCACAAAGAGGCCCACTGCCTACAAGGAGACACACTGTCTACAAAGTGATAAGAATCACAATCTTGAACTGGAGAATGACATCTCTACCATGTCCGGATCAGTTCCATTTAAGCCCAAAAACCTCTGCTCTGCCTTTCGCACTTCTCTTCGCTATGCCACACTCATCCACACAATCCACACTTCGAAATGAACTCACAAACCATTATTTATACAAGACATTGACTTAGGAACAAACATCTAAGTCGGCAAACAACCATAAGAGTATCCGCAAGATGAATAACACATCCGGTCGGCCACCACAAGAACATTCGCAGGATGAACAACTCATCCGATCGGCTAAACAGAGCAAGAACTTCATCCGGAAGAATAACTTCAATTCCGGGCTCTACTATCAATGTGGACCAACAACACAACCTCAACATGATCCAAGAACCTTCACAAGCCTGCCTGAATGACCAGGTACATCCGCACTTTCTTTACTTACTGGAATCTCTTCTCTTCCTTATCCAGAACTTCAAGAACACTGTCTGTCGCCACTGTCATAATGCAAGAGGTACTTTCGGACCTCCAAATCATACACAACTTGAGATGGCACATCACAAGGACATCCCAAAGACTCCTTCCAATCCGCAGATTAGGATTATACAATTCTGGACCTCACCGGACCTTTTTGTGATCCTCTGTCACCTCTGAATACTTGCTGGAACCGGTTCTACACCGACAGCCACAACTCCTTCAGATCTTCATGCGGACCTCTGAAATCTTAACTGAAGCATCTCAAGACTCATATCTACAAACCCTTTAATCTGCATCCTCCGGTTCTCAACCTATACAATACATTTGCCTTCTTCTCATCACGGTTCTTCATTGTTCCTGACTGAGGCTAATTTTCTCAATATCCTCAGCACACAGCTCATCCAATCCTTCTTGTCAATGCAATATGAGTATGTTGACATCAATGACAACACTGGCTCACCTCATACTTGCAACAATCTCCCCCTTTGTCATTGATGGCAACATATGATGTGAAAAACCATCAAGACAAGAACTTCTCCTTTCTGTCATAGCTCCCCCTATCAACAACAACTTTTCACATGTCTTCTCTTCCTTTACTGCTCCCCCTTTGATCATCAACCACTTGTTTCTCACATGTCTTCTCTCCCCCTTTGACATCAATGGCAAAGGGCTCATACTTGCAATTCTCATACATCAGAATCATACCAGCTGCTCCCCCTTAGTTGCAGCTCCCCATCATCAATCTGGATCACAAGATATGACTGTGATATCCACCGGACTGATGCACATCAGTGCATCCTAGTTCATCACCGGAGGGGCCATGACCCCTAACTTCTCCCGGAGATATTCAAAAGAGTCCTTGGCAAGAGGTTTAGTAAAGATATCTGCAATCTGATCCTTTGAGGGAACATACTCCAATCTGACTTCTTCCTTGTTCACTTGTTCTCTCAAAAAGTGAAACTTGATAGATATGTGCTTAGTCTTAGAATGCAATACCGGATTCTTAGAAATATTAATTGCACTTGAATTATCATAGAAAATTGTGATAGGCTCCTCATATTCAACTTTAATGTCTCTTAGCATCTGCTTCATCCATAAGATTTGAGTGCAACTACCTGTTGCTGCAATGTATTCTACTTCAGTTGTAGCAGGGATATTGCATCTTGTTTCTTGCTTAGCCAAGAAACCAATCTCTTCCCCAAAAAGAATGCTCCACCACTAGTGCTCTTCCGGTCATCCACATCTCCTGCCCAATTTGCATCTGTGTAAGCATGAAGAGAGAAATTCGGATCTCTAGGGTACCATAGACCATACTCAACTGTTCCTTTTAGGTACCTAAAAACTCTTTTGATTGCCATAACATGAGATTCTCTAGGATCAGCTTGGAATCTTGCCACAAGACCAACAGCCTGCATTATATCTGGTCTAGTCTGAGTGAGATACAACAATCCACCAATCATTGATCTATAATTTGTCTGATCTGCCTTTAGGGAGTCATCATCTTTGCTCAACTTACGTCTGGTTGCCATGGGAGTGTTCATTGGTTTTGAATCTTCCATACCATATTTCCTTAACAATTCTTTCACATATTTGGTCTGAGAAATGAAGATTCCTTTCTTTGTTTGAGTAATTTGCAGACCCAAGAAGAAATTCATTTCACTAAGCATAGACATTTCAAACTCACTTTTCATCTGATTTGCAAAAGTTTTGCACATACTATCTCTTCCTCCAAAAATGATATCATCCACAAACACTTCAACAATCAAAATGTTTTCATGAACAATTTTGAAATATAAGTTACTGTCAGCAGTACCTTTGTTGAATCCAATCTGCACAAGATGCTTATCCAACCTTTCATACCATGCTCTTGGGGCTTGCTTTAGTCCATACAATGCTTTCTTCAACTTGCAGACCATATCATCATTATCAGACAATTAAAATCCATCCGGTTGTTCAATGTAAACTTCTTCTTCAAGATCACCATTTAGGAAAGCAAACTTGACATCCATCTGATATACGTTGAAGTCTTTGAAGGCAACAACTGCAAGAAATAATTTGACTGCTTCAATTCTTGCTACCAGAGCAAAGGTCTCTTCAAAGTCAATTCCTTCTATTTGAGAGTAGCCT
This sequence comes from Cunninghamia lanceolata, assembly GCA_027924645.1. Lineage (NCBI taxonomy): Eukaryota > Viridiplantae > Streptophyta > Pinopsida > Cupressales > Cupressaceae > Cunninghamia > Cunninghamia lanceolata. Next base: position 4,662,075 of record BSBN01000914.1, on the reverse strand, counting down.
TTGCAGACCAATCTAGCTTTGTTTCTGATAACTTCACCAGTTTCATTCAGTTTGTTCCAGAAGACCCATTTGGTTCCAATCACATTCCTGTCTCTAGGTCTGGGAACAAGATCCCAAGTATGATTTTTCTCAATTTGCATTAATTCATCTTTCATTACTTTAGTCCAGTTTTCATCATTGCAGGCTTCATTTACAGTTTTAGGTTTAATCTTTGAAATCAGACAACATTCATCCTGATTTTGAGCAACATTCCTTCTAGTTTGCACACCTTTGCTTCTGTCACCTATGATCTGATCTTCAGAGTGGTTTAGTCTTACATACCTTGGAATTTTGGGAATATCCTGCACTGTTGCTCCTTGATCAGGTTCATTCTGACCTATTTCTTCTTCCTGATTTACTGGATCAAGTTGATTCTGACTTACCGGAGGGGATTGAGTCCCTTGAACCTGAACACCATCTTGATCATCTTCATCAAACTCATAAAATATTGAAGGCTTCTCAATTCCTTCATCAACTTTCACATTGGTGCTTTCTATCATCTTCCTCAATCTCTTATTGTAACACTGGTATGCTTTGCTTTGAGTGGAGTAGCCCAAGAAAATTCCTTCATCACTTCTAGCATCAAACTTTCCTAGATCTTCATCTCTTTTAATATAACACTTGCTACCAAATACTCTGAAATATTTCACAGTAGGAGTGATGCCAAACCAGAGTTCATAGGGGGTCTTACCGGTGTTGTTTCTGATTTGAACTCGATTGAGAGTGTAGACTGCAGTGCTGATAGCTTCTTTCCAAAACATCTGAGGAACATTTTCTTCCAACATCATTGTCCTGGCAGCTTCCTGGATGGTCCGGTTCTTTCTTTCAACTACTCCATTCTGCTGTGGAGTCCTAGGAGCAGACAATTGTCTCCTTATACCCTGCTTCTCACAAAAGTCAATGAATTCACCAGATGTAAATTCACCACCTCTATCAGACCTTAGACACTTTAGTTTCAATTCGGTTTGATTCTCTACCATAGCTTTGAAGATTTTGAACTTCTCAAATGCTTCTGATTTTTCTTTTAGAAAGGTAACCCACATCATCTGGGAATGATCATCAATTAACAACATGAAATATCTATCACCTTGCAGACTCTTGATTCTTGTTGGACCACAGAGATCAGTATGTACTAATTCCAACAATCTGGTAGAAGACTGATCTTTGCTTTTGAAAGAGACTCTGCTCTGTTTACCTAGCTGACATTCTTTGCACAAACTATTTGTAGGTTTCACCAATTTTGGAAGGTCTCTTATAGCCTGAATATTGCTTATCTTGATGATGTTATCAAAATTCACATGACACATTCTTCTATGCCATAACCAACTCTGATCAACTTGAGCAAACAGACAACTTTTGTTTGAACCAACCAGATGAAAGATATTACCTTTTGTTTGAGCACCAGATGCAATTTCAGTTCCGGAGCTTGTAAAGATTCTGCATTTTCCATTCTTGAACCGGAGATCATAGCCTTTGTCCACTAACTGACCAACACTGAGAAGATTGTGCTTCAATCCTTCAACATATAGTACATTACCTGTTTTGCTCTTTCCATCAAAGGAAATAGTTCCCCTACCTCTGATTCTGCCAGCAGAATTGTCACCAAACTTTACCATTCCTCCTTCATACCTTTCCAAATCTAAGAACTTATTCTTGTCACCAGTCATATGGTGAGAACATCCACTATCAATAACCCAATCATCCTTTTCTTCCACTTGAGCAGCCAAAGCTCTTTCCACAACCTTGTGATTGACAGATTCAGAGGATATTGAATCTTCTTCCTTGATGGCAATAAACACCCATTCATTTCCGGATTTGCTTTCTAGTTCTGATTCATCATCTATTACTCCTTCATTGTCATCTTCTTCATGAACATAATAGCAGTTCTTTTGAAACCTTTGTCTATTAGTATTAGACCTTGCAGATCTTTCCGGACATCTTGAAGCAAAATGACCAATCTTATTGCAGTTGAAACACTTAAAGGGTAGTTTTCCTTCATACTTATCGGATCCTCTTGGCAGTCTCTTTGCAATGAGGGCTTCAAGTTGAACTATTTTTGCTTCTTCTTCTTCCATGTCTCTTCTTACTTGATCATACCATGACATCTTCCTTGATGAGTTTTCTCCCGGATCAAATCTCTGTTTGCCTTTCACATAGGCACTGGCTTTGAAAGCAGATTCAGTCTTGGGAGGATCATCTCCAAACTCGGTCATTTCAAATGCAGCTAGTTTTCCAGCCAGTTGTTCTCTTGTGACAGTTGTGTGGGCTCTGAATTCATCAATGGCAGCAACCTTGATTTTGTAGGCAGCAGGAAGGGATCTTAGGATTTTGCAGACAATCTCATTTTCATCTAGAGTTCCACCAGCATTTCTAATTCCACATACCAGCTCATTCACTCTTGGCATAAAGGTAGTGATGTTTTCATCATCTCTCATCTTCAATCTTTCAAATTTCTCTTTCAGACTTTGCAACCTTGCACTTTTGACAAACTCATCTCCTTCATACAGAAGTTCCAGTTTAGTCAGGATCTCATATGCAGTTGGTAGGTCAATAACATTTGAGAGATCTGAATCATTCAATGCGCTTAGTAGGGCTTCCTTGGTCCGCAGATTATTTTCAGCATCTGTGATTTCATTTAGAGTTGTCAGACCACCTTGTGGAGGTACATATGGTTTTGAGACCATAGCCAAGTATGCTTTTCCCATACATTCCAAGTGACACTTCATGCGACCTTTCCAGAGAGTGAAGTTGGTTCCATCGAACTTCGGACTATCCTTCTTGTATGATGACATCTTGGATCTCCTCAAGTGGTTAAGCTCCTTTCAGAGGAACTTGGCTCTGATACCAATTGTTGGATTTAAGGCATACAACTGAGGGGGGGGGGTGAATCAGTTGTATAAAACTTCTTGTTCTTTCAAACACTTGATTCTTCGTTGTTAGTTAACAGCATATCAATTAATCATCCATGAAAGCATAATACATAAACATAAGAGCAGATAAACATCAACACATTGAACACCAAGATTTTGACGTGGAAAACCCAATTAAGGGAAAAACCATGGGGTGATTAACCCAAGGATTATTCTCTTTTAGAAGAATAAGAAAAAGAATGGCACTTGCCAATTAGGGCTCACTGCCCGAGCACACTGCTCACAAAGAGGCCCACTGCCTACAAGGAGACACACTGTCTACAAAGTGATAAGAATCACAATCTTGAACTGGAGAATGATATCTCTACCATGTCCGGATCAGTTCCATTTAAGCCCAAAAACCTCTGCTCTGCCTTTCGCACTTCTCTTCGCTATGCCACACTCATCCACACAATCCACACTTCGAAATGAACTCACAAACCGTTATTTATACAAGACATCGACTTAGGAACAAACATCTAAGTCGGCAAACAACCATAAGAGTATCCGCAAGATGAATAACACATCCGGTCAGCCACCACAAGAACATTCGCAGGATGAACAACTCATCCGGTCGGCTAAACAGAGCAAGAACTTCATCCGGAAGAATAACTTCAATTCCGGGCTCTACTATCAATGCGGACCAACAACACAACCTCAACATGATCCAAGAACCTTCACAAGCCTGCCTGAATGACCAGGTACATCCGCACTTTCTTTACTTACTGGAATCTCTTCTCTTCCTTATCTGAAACTTTAAGAACACTGTCTGTCGCCACTGTCATAATGCAAGAGGTACTTCCGGACCTCCAAATCATACACAACTTGAGATGGCACATCACAAGGACATCCCAAAGACTCCTTCCAATCTACAGATTAGGATTATACAGTTCCGGACCTCACCGGACCTTTTTGTGATCCTCTGTCACCTCTGAATACTTGCCGGAACCGGTTCTACACCGACAGCCACAACTCCTTCAGATCTTCATGCAGACCTCTGAAATCTTAACTGAAGCATCTCAAGACTCATATCTACAAACCCTTTAATCCGCATCCTCCGGTTCTCAACCTATACAATACATTTGCCTTCTTCTCATCACGGTTCTTCACTGTTCCTGACTGAGGCTAATTTTCTCAATATCCTCAGCACACAGCTCATCCAATCCTTCTTGTCAATGCAATATGAGTATGTTGACATCAATGACAACACTGGCTCACCTCATACTTGCAACAGCATGTGCATTGAGATGATTGCTTCATGTTTGTAAGTGCCTATGATGGGTTGATTTATGCCTCCTTGGTGTACATTAAAGATGTGATTGTTACTCTGATGATATAATAAATGTAATTGAGTGGTAGTTCTACCATGTGATGGATTATATGCATTGAATTGGTGGTTGTGCCATGTGAATTGATTGATTGATAATACTTGGATTTATTGATGGATGTTATGTTAAATGCAAAATTGAGATATTTTGTATAAGGTCAAATAGGACCTATACTTTCGTGGGTGGTGCCACATGTGAAGACATAAAGAAATATAATTATGCTTTGTTTGAATTAATGAAACCTTAAAAGATGCTTTGAAGTATGATTATTGTTTTAAGATACTTTGATACTTTAATGGTAGAATGATTAATTGTTATTTTGATGTGTAATAAGACATCAAGACGATGTCTCTTCCAAGTGGGGAAGGATGTCACGTCTCATTTTTATGGACAATATGATTATTCCAGTATAGTGAACAATTATTGTGATTGACTTTTACCTTAAGTAAGTTTCACATGTGTAAGGGTAATTATTGTGAAGTTATATTTGAATAAAATGGAAAATTGATTTAAATGTTAAATATTATCGATGTGATTACAATGGCTTGCTTTAGCTATGTTTTGGAGACACTAACCTATTGACGTTGATTTGAGTGCAAATGGATGCAGGTGCTCGTCGAAGACTAGAGCATGGCTGAGGTAGAGATGTTCTAGCCACTTAGCAAGAACTGATGGATGGATTACCCTGATGCAATCACACACATCACATAGTTACATATACATTATTGAATGGTTCTTATTGCATTAATGCGTGATTTTTAATCATTTTCAAATGCATGATATGACTATTTTAACTTAATATATTTTTGAAATATATTCAAATGATTTATTGTGTGTGTTTAAATAAATAATAAAATATTGTCTATAAGATGTTTGGAAGACAATATGTTCCTTAAAAATAAATAGATATATATATATATTAAATAGATAAATAATATTAAAAATAGCATTATTATATTTAGAATTTTTGACAAACGAATTAAAATAGGTTTCCTGTCATCCATGCAACAGTAATCTGTAAAGGATATTATTGACTATTTTAAATAGTTTAAATAAGAAAGATTGTGAGTTTTAATTATTATTTTCATGCAAACTAGAAATGAACTTCAGTTGTAAACCTAAATTCTGATCACTAAAAATAAGAGGGAGATAATTTTAATAAAAAGGGGAGATTGCTCAGCAGAGAGATATCAACGAATGGTAGTAGAGAATTGGTTTTAACTGAGCGACATGAAGGAAATTTGCAATTGTGACAGGAGAGAGAAACAAAGGCAGTGATAACAACTACAATTCTTCCTCAAATTGATTACTTTACCAAGTTTTCTTCTTTATTTTGTTTGCATTGAAATGGCGTGGCTATGACTGTAAGAAGGATGGTTTTTATCTACTTGTTGGGTGGGTGACTATTGTTTTGGCTGGCCATCCCTCTATGATGGCCACTTATCTTTTTGATTGACTAATGATTCATTTTCTGAGTCATCTTCTCCTAATCTTCTACTAGGGTGACTTGTAGTATTCCTTCTTGCCATCATTTTGACCTTGATTGACCTGCGATCTTGATTGTTTTTACTTAAATTCTAGCCAATCCTTGACATGGCCGTGGTGTTTTCTTGATGGCTGATTGACTTGCCTTCTGGCCGTTCTTTCTTATATGGCCTGGATCAACTTTCTTGGGTGAACGTAGCAACTAGACCCTTTGTTTTATACCTGTTGATTGTTGATTCTTTGTTTGACTGGATCACCTCTTTCACCTTGTTGTTGCCTATCATAGGCTGAGCATGCTATTTAAATCATGTTTTCACTATTGTTGAATACAAATTGTTATCCTCATATTTGAATTTCTATAACTGGTTGAAACTCTCTTAAAACACTAGATCGATGCTAGGTTAACCCTGTCGTCTATCCCCGTTGTTTTGTTAGCAAGACAATGTTATTCAAATTTGGATTCTTCTGATGAACACTAAAACCTGATCTCTAGATGGCTTTTTGATAAATTTTTGTTAGACTATTATTTGATTGTATGTTCTCTGGATGTTGTTGTATTGGCAACCTGGCTGAGTGAGATCTTCTGTGTGCATGAGACGGTTTAAAACTCTTCATTGCAGATTTGTGTGGGTTGCCTTGGAATTTGTCTTGCCTCTAAAATAAAACTACAACCATTTCCTATAGAAATGTTTACCAAACATTGTCACCTTGTGTATTCCTATAGCAAACTATTTATTATATAAATGGACTGAGAGATAAGTTATTGTAGTAGTATAATTTATGCTTGTAGCAGTGTATTATCCAATCATCCTTTTTAGAGGCTATATTTGACTTCTTCTATTTTATTTGCTAACTAGATCTGCATAGTTTCTGTAGCAGACATGTGCTTAATGAATTAAAGCTCCTATAGCTCTATTTTTTTAAACCCGTTTAAACAATATGCTGACTCAAATAGAGACAATAGACAATATCTTTATTTCCAATTTGGATGATATTGAATCCAAGTTTTTATTCTTATTTAAATCTAGATTACTGAATCATACAGATAGACAGAAGCAAAGAAACTTTCTTTTTGATACAATAAAATGAAAACTAGAGACCCAACCAGGTTATTGGTGTTACCATTATAATCATGACTGAAATACTAGATTAGAAAAACTATACCAATTGATAAACCTATGGACTACTTTTAATGATTTAGACTTCCTATCACTGTTAGGACAACAAAGTGAAATTATAACTAGAATGTATTTTATTTGAAGATTGAGATTAGATCTTGGATTAGATAATATATCTGTTTAACCTACTTGTGAGTGCAAATAAAGATGAATGATTTGATTGGAAAAGTGTAATCTCTTTAATGTTGTATGGAAAAAGGAACTTGTGATTAAATTATAAAACTTATGGAGATAGACTGAGTTGGTTCCTATCACAAATATGATAATAGATTTGATAAAAATTAGAATGGCTTTTGTACAAAGAATAATGACCGAATATGGATTATTGCTTGTAAAGTGTGTTTCCGTGATTAGAGTTTTGGAAAAAGGGATTTGAAATGATTTATGGGAGAATATTGATTGTTTTAGTCTATTTACTTGACATTGAGAAAAGATAGAATTAATATTTGACATAAGTATGCATGAAACCTCATTGTGAGAGAGTGGAGTAGTCAAACCTCATCATTGATTTTATTGCTTTATTATGAAACAATATCCAGATATGAAACATAATCATTAGTTTCTACAATTTATTTAACCATAGAAATATGAATTGAGAATATAATCAGATATATTACTTTATGATGATTCTTCATTACTACTTGATTGAAAGGTGTACTTTCTTCATTGATGCATGGGAAAGGGATCATAAGTGGTCATAGGTGATTTTGGATCTTTATTCCTTGGATTAATATTTACTTACTTATTTACTTCTTGGGGAAAGAAGGTAGATTTTTATCTAGGAATGTTATTGGGTTACTTTTGGGATGGCGATGCCAAATGTGGATTTATTAGAGATGGTTTTTCCTCTTTTCGAGAATTGACCAATTTACTTAAATGATTAGATCTAATCAGAATAACATTGAAATAGATGTTTATTGTCTAGAAAACTTATTTATATATATCTTTGCCACATCTTGTTGTGAGACAATCTGCATTTCATTATTTAGAGTTGCACATTTCAGACATTAGGGTTGCATCAGGTGTTCCCTCTTGCCAGTTATTTCCAGGTAGCTAGACATTTCATGCAGGGATGGGTTTCCTTCATTCATCAAGGGATCTGGGGAAGTGTAAATACTTCATGGTTGGGTGGAAAAGCTCTTGGGCCATGTTCCCATCTCTCATCTTGCAGGTGGTGGGCCACTTGGTTCTTGTGGCTGGAGAGTGTATTGATTTATTTATTCATGTTGTTCCTGATTATTGGATGTATTATGGCATGCTTGCCAATGGATTTATGTATATGATTTTATAGTTCTTTTACCTGGAATGAGCATGTGAGATGTAAGATTTAATGACTTATTTGATTGATATTGATGAGATTTCCTTGTGAAGATTTATTGACTCTATTGAATCTTATTGATGATAACATTGTTTATTTTAATATCGTAATTAAGCAGATTAATTACACTCCTTTTAATCTTTTGGAAGTTGTATTTAAGTGGATTATTTACATCTTTTTTATTTTGGATATGTGATGTTTTATTTAAGTGGATTATTTTACTTCATTTACTTTGAGTTGATTTTTAGGCTTTTACATGTATTTGTGAGGCTTTACAGGTAGTGTCTGTAGTATGACTAGGAGAAAGTATTTTGCTCCGCATTTATTCACAGTTTGGTTTTTGGTCTTACAGTTCTGGATGAATGTTCATAAGGTCCATATCTATGTTCTGACCAAAGGACTTGTGATTTCATGCTCCAGAATGTAGTTTTCATGAGTAGCAGAGCTTGGCAGTGTTGGTTGTGAGTAGTCTGTGAACAATCTTCAAGTGAGATTTGTTGGCTCCCAAGTGATTTCATGTTGTTCATGGATGTTTCCAAATTGTGTTAAAGGCATGTGATTGGTCTGTAAGATATGGTTGTGTTCTTGGAAGCATGTGCCTAAGTGTTCTTGGTGTTTACACAAGTTTAGCCGACTTAGGTGCTAACACTAATTGTTGATGTGCTTCGTGGATTGAGGAAGAGTGTTGAAGTGTGTGAAGATGTATTTAGGTCCAAACTAAGTTGTGAAGTGTTCTACCTTCATTCCTTTGCTCTATGGGAATGTTTAGGTCCATACCTAATTTGAATTCTATATACTTGTCAACCTAGAAGATTGTTTCAAAGGTTGTAGAGTGTGTGTATGACCTTGAATGTTTCAAGGTTGATGATTGATATAAATAGGTGTAAAGGATTTGTGTGTAGGTGTGTGTGCATGCAAAAATAGTGATGTATGCATTGTGAATTTGAATCAGAGACAACAAGGACTTTCATGTGGTAGAAGACCTAATGCAGTGAGTAGAAGTCATCTACACTTTTCAGAGAGGCTTCAAAGGTGATGTTTATTGTGCTTCATTGGAAATGAACTTAGGAATGTGGTAGTTGCTATCATATCCATTCATGGTAGTGAACCACCCCTTTTGGGTAATGAGCCTATTGCAATGAGCATTCTTTTGGGCAGTGAGCCCTTTGGCAGTGAGTCTCTTTGTAGTTTAGTACTGATATTACTTTATATTGTGAGCTAATCCTCACCATGGTTTTTCCCTTTTAGGGTTTTCCACATAAAAATATTGTGTTCTCTTGTGCATGGTGTTGATGTGATTAAGCTTCTATTATCTATTTTTCATGTTTAATCTTCATAACAGAAAAAGGGTTTAAGTGAATTAATGTGGATGTGTTTATGTTTGTGATGGTTTAAATTTTTGATACAACTGATTCACCCCCCTCTCAGTTGCCTTGTTGGAAAAAGAAAGATCCCCATATCCACATGTGTTGTAAGCCTTGGTAGTTTCTTTATGATCCAACAATAGGATACTACTCTATCAGAAAAAGCAAGATCCCCATATCCACTTTTTGGTGTAAAGTGGGTTGTTCTTGCTTATGTTGTCCCTAATGTGATTATCTTTAGTCATTATTGTTAATGCTTATGGACTAGATTGCTTAACATCTATCTACTTCAATAGTGCTCTCTAGGTGTCAAGTTTGTATGGTCAGATCTCTAAGTTCTCTTAGATAGCTTCTTTATCTTTTGTGGTTCGCTTTCTATATAAATAGGCATTTGTCTCATTCTTAGGCATTCAAGTTCTAATTCAGATTTCAAATGGTTTTATGTCTAGGAATCACAAGTGTATGCTCTTACTTTGTGCTTATGCTATCTGAGCAATCATAACTTGTGTAGAAAGTCTGTATGTGTTAATCCTTATCGGTTAGCACATGTGTTGTAATCAATTACATATTTTATGCAATAAGCTTCTGTTAAGAAGTCTAGTCCATAAGCATTAACAAAAGTGACTAAAGACAATCGCATTATGGACACTATAAGCAAGGATGACCCATTTTACACCCAAAAGTGGATATGGGGATCTTGCTTTTGAAGAAATGTTATTTTATAGTCACGAAGTGATCAACGTTTGTGAAGCAGAATGTGATTCATTGCAGAACCAATTCAAATGTTCCAAACCTTCATCTTCCCATGGCTACAAACATCCCAATTGGAAGAAAAACCCATCTTCTTCCCATCCTTTCTCACCACCTCCTCTTAAGAAATTGTCCTCTCACAAAACTGTTCCCTCTTAGCTTGATGTAATTTTCTCTAAATTAGATTATTTGACTAAAGAAATTACTAATCTCACTCAGGTAGTCCACCAAGAGAAAAAAGAGATTAAGGAACTCAATTCTACAATGGGGGAAATTCATACAATTTTGTTCAAAGACGATAATAGAAATGATGATTCTACAAGAAACAACTTAGATTTTGACCATCGTGAGCCTACAAATACTCTGAACCTTGCCAAATACTATACATATATTCATATTAATCTCTATTTTCCTGGTTATAAGAAGATCCCTATGGATGCATTTTTAGATTCGGGTTCTTCTAGAAGTATTGCCAAAACAAATGCTATCACTCCAGAGTTTTGGAAGCTAAGACCCAATCTTCCAAAAGGCTATGTTATCAATAGAGAACATATTCAAATGGGAAGGTATGCACAAGATGTGATAATACAAATATAGGGTAAGAAGTTTGTCATTGACTTCATTGAGTGTAATGCTTTAGAAGGTGATGTCTTGTTAGGATATTTTTTCCTAACTAAATATGAGCCTTTGTCCTAAGAACTCATGAGGTTTTACTCAGGCATGAAGATGGTTAGATTAAGATCCCTACTCTAAAAGTGATAACTTTCAAGTTTGATAAGAAGATTGCTAAATCGATTAGGAAAGAAAGGGCAAACCTTCAGGTACAGAAACCTCCATTATTGCTTGAACCTATGAAAGTTAAATTTGAACAAGATTGTTGTAGTTGAAATCTTTTGCAGTTTTGGTCCAAAGACCATGAGGAATGTGAGATAAAGATAAAGCCAGAATGTCAGTCAGTAATCCCTTTTAAGACTGCATATTTGATGAGCTCTACAGAAACTAGAGAAATGGATGAACATTTAGAAGAACTTCTTTAGGGACACTTCATCAGAGAAAGTAAGAATCCATTTAGTTGTCCAACATTTTTGGTAAATAAGCATGCAGAAAGAGAGAGATAAGAAGAGATTTTTCATTAATTACAAACCTCTAAATGATATTATTCTTCCATTTAATTACATAATTCCATTAAGTATTGATTTAATCATGATAGTAGCTTCCAAAAGATTTTTCTCAAAATTTGACTGCAAGTCAGGTTTTTGGAAAGTCGAGGTCAAAGAAGAAGACAGGTATAAAATTGCTTTCTCTATTCCCCAAGGACTTTATGAATGGAACATCATGCCTTTTGGGTTAAAAATTGCACCAGTTTTTTTTTGGATTAAAGATAGTTCATTTATATTACCAAAATTGAAGTTGTGTAGATACATATATCATGGCCAAGCGGGCCACCATAGTAGGACTTCACAGATTATATCAGTTAATACAAAAGTAAGCTGAGATTTACATGTGAGTATAGATCTATTTATGCACTGTAATGATCAAAATATCATAAAGCAATTCTAACATTAATTTTCTATCTAATCAACAATATGTATTTCCTCTGAGGCTTCTGAAGTAGCATATTCTAACACTGGTTCAACATCTACCACATCCATCACTGAAGAATCTATATCTAGTTCCAAATATGTGTTACCAATTCCATCTCCATCAACATACACCATCTGATCCTCAGAGTATATGGGAGTATCATTATAGATGTCTGAGTTCTGTGATCTATTTTCATGCCCAGATCCTGCAAGGTGTAAAGTTTTGAATCTCTTTTGTAAATCTTCTAGTCTCATGTTGAAAGATTGGCAAACTTTACATGTGTCTTGAAGTCCCATCTCTGACAAAGCAGCATCATTATCTTGTATTGAAGAACAATCCTTCTCTGCAACCTTCAACATATTAACCAGTTGATTTTCCACTGCCATTGCCACCTGTATGAAGAGATCAACCTGCATGAGTCTTGCATCAGACCCAGTATGAAATCTTAGATTGCCTTGAAATTGGTCCTCATTCCTCTTTTTCTACAAAATCCATAAAACTTTAGTTGTTAATACTAACCAAAACAAATTAGTTTTAGAATCAAAACTAGAAACATGACCAAATAAAATCCCAAACTTGCACATTGAATCACATAAAGACCAGTTTGGTACTTTGCCCATAAACAAATTCCAGACTTGACAAGCATAAGGACACTAAAAAAAGATATGATCACAGTTCTCATAGATATTATAGATACTACATACATAACTATTATGACCAACTGGTAATTTTTTCAGGCTTAATAACCATCTAAAGTAACCTTTCTTGGGTTCCAAGGGCTTATTCCAAAAAACCTAAAAAACAACCTAACTTCCTAAAACTTACGTCACAGTTCCAAGTCTTGACACAATGCTCAAAGATCTCATTTCAGTTCCCAAGAAGCTTATAGATCCTTTTGGATTCACAAACCTTCATCTTGAATCCATCTTTCCACCTTAGTTTACCCAACCAATCATGTTCACATAGAAGACGTGGCTGAGCATGGTTGCTTGAGTAAGCTGAAAAGAGCACAAAATATGTTCTTCTTTGAGTATCTTTCAGCCCCAAATCAGATTTTAAACTTTCCCAACTTTTAAAGCCACATGAGGTGACCACATCTTGAAAGGTAGACAAGCCCATTTTATGCCACTTAAGGCTAGAGCAACCTTGAATGAGAGCTACATGCCTTTCTTTATACTTCAATGACCACTAGATAGAACTGTGTTTTCCCCACTGAGCTAAAGAGCTATCCCTTCCTAGACAGGAGATAAGTTTTCTGATACCTTCCCAAACTTTCCAAATAGAGACAAAAACCACCAACCGGAAGGGCTTCACTTTAAAGTCCCTAAAAGATAGTCATAAGGATGCAAGTTATTCCAACCTAAATATCTTCTCAATCTAGCCATTTTGATATTGTTTCTCACTAATACTTTCCATGGTTCATTGCCATCCATTGAATTTACAATCCATTTATCTACTAAAGCCAACCCATGTAACTTTAGATCTTTTAAGCCAAGTCCCCCATGGTCTCTGCAAATACAACACCATTTCCAATTAGCAAAATGTTTCTTACTCTTCCCTTTGCCATCATACCAAAGAAAGAATCTAATCACTTTCTGAATACTTTCTATTTGCAGGTTAGAGAATAGCCACATGGATGCATAGTACACAGTATAAGCTAACATAATTTTTTGACACACTTGAAATCTCCCAGCTAAGGATAGAGCTTGTCTATTCCAATTCTTGAGTTTAATATCTATTTTAAAAAACAACCAATCCCACATATGTTTGAGAGAGGGATCAATAGAAAGAGGAATTCCTAAAAACCTTACCAACGTTTTGGGACTTCCCCATTGCCACTCATTTTCACCAAGCCAATCAGGAGGGGATTCAAACTAGCCAATAAGAGAATATTTGTTGAAAGAGACCTTGGCATTTAAGGAAAAGCACAATTTATCAAATTTGTTCTTTAAGTTTTTTTAGGTTTTCTTTTTCTATTACAGGATACAAGGTAGTATCATCTACAAACTACATGTTAAGTAGAGGAGTTCCATCTGGTAGCTCAATTACTTTAAATCTGCCCAAAATTCTATCAGTTCTCAAAATATAAAATAAAGCTTCAAAGGCAATAACAAATAAAGCAGGAGCCAAAGGGTAACCTTGTCTAATGGATCTCCCCATTAGGAAGGAAGAAGTGAGAACCCCATTGATTTTGACTTGATTAGAGGCATCCCTAAAAAGCATTTCTACCATCCTTACAAATTCCATTGGAAACCCTAAAGCCTTGAGAACACATATTATAAACGACCATTCCACTCTGTCGTAAGATTTTTTAAAATCTAATAATAAAATCCCTGCATTCTATCTAGATTCCTTAGTGCACTGAGTAGCCTCCCAACTAGTTAAAAGGTTCTCTAGGATATATCTACCTTTAATGAATCCTATCTGTGTCACATTTATTATAGAGGGTAAAATATCAACCAGTCTTCTTGCCAACACTTTGGCAATAATTTTATATGAGACATTGAGTAAGGTAATGGGCCTCCAATTTCTTAGATTGGATTTATCACCACCTTTGGGAAAATGTTTAATAATCCCTCTATTAATGTCCTTTCCCAATGTTCTCTTCCCTATGGCCTCTTTATATACATCAAAGAGATCATCAAAAACCCATTCAATATTGGTTTTATAGAATTCCACTAGAAGTCCATCAATCCCAGGGGATTTGTAATTACTCATTGTGTATACACCTAAAAATGACACGACTCTGTCTAAATAAATATTTTAAATATTTATTTAAGTCTACCTTCCTCTATCAATAAATAAATAATTAAATTTATTTATTCGATTCATATTCCTCTAAGTTAATTATATATCAAAATATTTAATTATCTCTTCTAAAGTCAAAATTAAATAAAATCCTTTATTTAATTAAATTCTTCCAAGAAATTAAATAATTCTAAATTATTTAATTAAGTCAAGTCTATTCCTCCAAATTTAAATAAATCATTTAAATTTATTTAAATCCTCTCACTCTCCAAAAATAAAATATAATTAAATATTTTATTCTTCCAAATCATGTGCAAGTAATTAAATAAATTTATTTATTTAATTCACTTTCTTATCTTCCAAATCTTCTAAAAATACATCTTCCTTGTCATGCAAAAACAAAAGTTGAGTTATTGATTTAAAACAACCTTGTTTTTATCAACAAACTCTTAAATTAGAATAAAACATTCTAATTTTGTAAAAGCAAATCTTATCTTTGTCATGAAAGCAGTTAACTCAAAGAGAATAGCTTTTTCTATGATACATGTCCTTCTTCTATTCACGCACACTCCCTCAAACATCCTCTACCATTGATCTTCTTACTTCTTCTACACCATTGATCTTTTCTCTTACAACTCTATAAATACAACCATCTTCTTCCATTTCATATATCCAAGCTTTCCATATCGTTACTCTACAGAATTCATATCATTCTATACCAATCTACAGCTTGTGACCATCCTCATTTGTATTTGAAGTTCATCTTCAATGCAAGAAGTATCCTAGCTACCTCTCTATTGCCATCTTGAAGAAGTGCAAGGATTTGCGTTTCCTGAGGGCCATATTCTTCACAACAAAGATCGATTGAGACTAAGCAAGCAATGGAAGCCGCAGGGTAATAGAGGTTGTATGATTCATTCTTATTTTAAATATTTTGTTATCTATATTTTCTATTGTGTTTTGGGGGTTGATATTAATCTATGATATTATCCACTTTTACCCATAACACATTGATATTATGGCATTTTTAATTTCTTCTTCGGATAAATTTTGCTTCATCTTCGCTGCCATAGACTCATCAATTTTCCTAGGACAAATTAGTGTACAAAGCCTCTGTGCATCAACATAATTTGCATTCCCATCTTCGGCTTTGAAGAGGTTTTAATAGAAGTTTTAAATAGTTTCTTTATATCACTCAAATCTGTGTATGTAGTGTCATTTTCCATGATAGACTCAATATGTTCTTGTCTGAACTTACTCCTTAATATATTGAAAAAATATTTAGATCCTCTATCTCCACCCTTAATCCAGTTCAGCCTGGCCCTATTTTTAGCACTTTAAGTTTTGAGGGTCTCAAAACATCTGAGTTTGTTTTTAGTGGCACTCATTGAAGCAATCAAATCATCATCAAATGGGCTAGCTTGTAGTTTTTTCTTAGATTCCAAAAATTCTTTCTGAAGCTCTCTTTCCTCCTTTCTTCTATCCATCACATATTTTTGGTGCAGTCACAATAGGAGGGTTCATAGAATGTGTTGACACTCATTTTGACCAGGGGTTGATTTGTCATGATCAGGAGGTTTCTTCATTTGAAGCCTTTATCTTCTTGCCCATTTTTTCTAAGTGTTGGGCCTCCTCAGCATTTTTCAAACTGCAGCATCATGTTTTCCTGAGGAGGAGGTCATCATCATCATCTTGTCTTCGATGATGATCTGCATCATCATGTTCCTCGTCGACTTGTTTTTCAACGTCATCATCATATTTCAACTGTCGGGTGATGTTTGGTTTTTATCATGATGATGCTGCCGAGCTACAGTGCGCCCTGATCTACTTGCGAGGGTGATGTTTCAAAGTCTCCGGTGATCTTCCATTTATCACCTTGCGCGAGCATGATGATGATGTTGATATCAAGGAGATATCCGCCTGCTGGTTTCGCGTGTTATCTATTGAGGGTGATCTTTTCATGCAGCATCATCATATTCAGTTATCGCCCCGATCTTATAGAGGAGCTACAGTGCAACCTGATATTTGAACATCAGGAGGATATTTCCAAATATCCGGTTGTCTTCCGAATATCATGATGATGTAAATATGATGATGACGTCATCAAGGTCCGCGGGGGTCATATTTCTAACACTGATCATCTTGAAGAGACCTCCTGATATTTACAAACATGATGATGACGTCATCCGGATATGAGGAGGTGCGCAGTAGGCGGATATGATGATGACGTCAGCAGGATATGATGATGACGTCAGCAGGATATGATGATGACGTCATCAGGATGTTCATCGGCCAGACTTTTGTTATAAGCTCAGCAGGAGGATGTTCCTCCGAAGGATCAGGTTGTGTCGATTATCATGAAGGTTATATTTCAAATATCATGATGACGTCAGGGTGATATTTCGAACAACAGGATATCATGCTGCTGGAAGATGATGATGATGAAGTCTATACTAGTGTCGTCAGGAGCAAAAGCACCGACATGATATATGCTCATGACCTAGTATATAAGGTGTTATTGAGGTCATCGCGGGGTGCATGTGGGATATTGTTATCCTGCATTTTCAAATATCATGATGATGAATCTCGGCGGGAAATGCTTGCGATAGTCTGTATGATGTTCTTCCCGAGGCCGCGGGTTGGTGCGCCATTAATGGCGAAGGTTGCAGAGGTATGGGCGATGGCGTGGGTCGATCTTGTACCCGACTGGAGGTGTCAATCAGCGGGCAGGAGCGCAGGGCTCGAGAAATCTTCCTGTCTCCTCCCCTACCTGCTGCATTCAAGTTTGGGCGCCAATCTGGTTGTGTTTGAGCGCCATTTTCATGATACTGTGTATCTGGCGAAATTTTGGTCAACATTGTAATTAATTGCTGAGCACCTACCTGGCTGTTATAAGCAGGTTGTGTTGTTCATTTGTGGTTGTTGAAAGTTGATGATTTTGGCTCTGTAATGCATGACAAGCTGATCTGGTTGCTCTGTACAGCTTACCTGTGAGTTTATGTATCTCTTGTTGTTTGTTTTTGGCATGAACCCACTGATTTCATGATTAAACTTATATGAGAAATGCTGTTTGGCATGTGTTGTGTTAATTCTGTCTCCAGTATTGCATGTATCCTTCTTCTGAATCTGGATGTTTGGTAATGTTTAGATTCTAGAGCATAGAATTCCTGTGTTGAATGTCTGATCTTTTAACTTCTATTCAAGGGGTAGATTAAACTGTTTTCAGGTTGAACATTGGGAGGGATATACTGCAGTAGGGATACCATAAGTAGAGATAACCTAACACTTTGTATTGGGAGATGCCTGTAAGGCAGGTATCACATATATCCCCTTGAAATCTAGTTTTAGTTGTTCATGCTGATCATTCACAGGTGTATGTCTACTGACTCCAGGCCCTGGATAGGCACCAATCATGCTTTGTTTTGTGTTATAACCATATCCAGCTTTGCATCCACATTTAAACTCCAAAGCAAAATCTAAAACCAACATTAGGACATTAGAGTTAGTTTAGGATCCTCAGTCCTCTGTCTACAACTGCAAACAGGCCCAAAGCTAGCCCCTTTGCCCTTATCTTTCAGTTTTGGTCTACATACAGGAGGACTCATCTGCTTTCTGTCAACATCCCAGCCTTGCATGCATATCCTTATGGATGTTGAATAGGGAATACCCCCCTAGGTCTTGCAGAGCCTGAAGAAGAAGAGGAGATAAAATATAGAGTCTATCTCCTACACTGTTGACCCCCTGGCCCAGAGCTCCTGTTGATCACTGATGGCTACCTTGTAGGGATATCTGGGAATAAGCATCCAGTCTGGGAAAAAGTCAACAGAATGAACTGTCCAGACTGTGTAGTAAGAGTCAACACAACGGAAACAACTCAAAGAAATAAAGAAAATGTAGATTCAATCATTCAGTATATCATAGAATTCAAATAGAGATCAGCTGGCAACATGTGGGCATACAATTAGGGCTCCCAGGCCTGATTGCACACATGCACAAGATAAAGCTTTGAAGCTCCTTCGCACAAAATCTTAACTGTCAATCTTCTAAATCATGAGAACTATGTTAACTACTTTCTTAAGGATCTATTACATCAATATATATCATCTCTGGAATAATAGATTCCTTTGCGTCGGCCATGGAAGATCACAAATTCCAAAGAAGAGATGTAATGTGTGTACACAGATAGGTCAGACCTAAATGCATAGAACACTTCCAGAAAATGAATGGAATGATGTGCGGATCTTTGGGGAAGGTCAGGCACAAACCAAAGATCATTGAATGATGTGTCATTAGGCTCCACAGATCAGGAAATACTTCCACAAGTTTCTCCTTCAGCTGGTTGTTTGTGATTATCTGGAAGCTCTGCTCTAAGAATAGTCAAACTTCTGATAGTGATATCTTTCTGTTATTGAAGTGCAGATCTCTGAATTCTGGATATGATGTAGATGAATGAATGTAGATGCTAAATTTAGCTCCATAAGATCTGAAATGCAACTGGGCCAAGATACAAAAACTTCTTCTAACTGAACTAGAAAATGAAAAGAAACAAACTAAACTGAATACAAACTGAAATACAAATGTTTTTGGTTGATGCAAGATTGCTCTTGAACCAAGGATGCTCCTGCATCAGACATCTGGGGTTCTTGAAAAAAAGTGAGTCCCTCACTTTGCTGGGGTTAGGGGAGAACCAAGATGATCCACCTCATCCTGAGAAATCCATGATGA
This sequence comes from Cunninghamia lanceolata, assembly GCA_027924645.1. Classification (NCBI taxonomy): domain Eukaryota; kingdom Viridiplantae; phylum Streptophyta; class Pinopsida; order Cupressales; family Cupressaceae; genus Cunninghamia; species Cunninghamia lanceolata. The sequence continues at coordinate 4,642,647 of BSBN01000914.1, read as the reverse complement.
ATCCTCTTCCGGTCTGTCTTTCCACTTCACAAGATATTCTTTGTATTGTTTTCCTCTAGTGCTGCGTCCAACTCTGTTGTCCAAGATGCCTTCAATCTACTCTAGTGTTTTTTGTGGTAACTGCTTCTTCAAGTCTTCTTCCCTGTTGTCACTAAACTCTACTTCATGATACTGATATGGGTCTGTAATGTTGAAAATAGGTGAAATACCCAATGTATCCGCTAATTCCACTTCATATGCATTCCCTAAATCAAATTTCCTAAGTATCCTACAAGGTCCAAACTTCTTCATCTTCAACTTGTTATATGTCCCAACTAGAAATCTTTCTTTTCTCAAGTACACCATCACTTCCTCTCCAACTTCAAATTCCTTATGTCTTCTCTTCTCATCTACCTTTTCCTTATACTTACTATTCATATTCTCCAAATGCTTCTTAACCTAATTATGCACTATCTTCATGTGATCTGCAAAGTCTTCTACTTCTGCACTTCTCTTTTCCTCTGTACCGATATCTCTTAGTTCTGCCACTCCTCTAGGGTTCACTCCGGTAACAATCTCAAAAGGTGTTCTTTTAGTATTCCTATTCAATGAATTATTATATGCAAACTCTACTTGTGAAAGAATCAAATCTCAACTTTCGGCTTTCTCTCCAACCAAACATCTCAATAAATTTCTCAAACTCCTATTCACTACCTTTGTCTATCTAATGAAGGGGGTAAATCACAAAACACACAACAATAGAAATTGAACACAGAAAATAAGACTTTCTTTTATTGATCTGGGCAACTCATTACATTACAGAAGCTTAATTATAATCAGAGGAATCAATCCCCCACAAGCTACAGCACACTACAGCTTCCTGTCACAAGACTCTAGAATCACCTGCCTTCTGTAACTCTAAATCAGCTAGGGTTTCTATTTTCATAAATCAGAAAACACACAACAATAGAAATTGAACACAGAAAATAGAACTTTCTTTTATTGATCTGGGCAACTCATTACATTACAGAAGCTTAATTACAATCAGAGGAATCAATCCCCCACAAGCTACAGCACACTACAACTTCCTGTCACAAGACTCTAGAATCACCTGCTTTCTGTAACCCCAAATTAGCTAGGGTTTCTATTTTCCCACCTATTCTTGACTCTACGCTTGCCCCCTTAACTCTACTCCCCTAAGGGTTCCCAAAAATGGTTATATATAGCCCTTTTTGGCAACCACCAGCTTAATTTCGAAATTTGCATCTCCCTCCAAAAATAGGTCAACTTCGCGGGGCCATAACTTTCGATCCGACCGTTGGATTTTCAATTATAATACCTTTTCAAAAAGCCCTCAAAAAGACGATGGTGCGCTAAGTAGTACCAATAGGTAGACTACTTGGGTTTCCCACCAAATTTCGGGCCCATCCGGAGCCTCTAAGTGCCTCAAATTTGACTTTGAATATTTCAATAGGATTTTTGGAATTAGAAATTTTAATATCTCACAAATGACAAATGATATTGAAGTAATTTCTTCACCATTAGCTTTAATTCACCATTCTAGAGGTCTCTGTAAGATTTTGTATCCAACCGTGCACAAATGCAAACTTACTAAAAATAGTAACCCTGCCAAATTTAGCCCTTATTGAAAAGAAACAACATTTTTTTTTTTGGTTGATGCAAGATTGCTCTTACACCCTAGATGCTCCTGCATCACTATCCATCGGTCTGTGGATGAAAAGTTGAACTAAACTTCAAATCCGTCTTCATCTTTTCCAAACTGTCCTCTAAAAGTATCCAAAAAACTATGTCTCTATCTAGAACTATACTCTTAAGTAATCCATGCAATCTCACAATCTACTTGAAAATATGTCAGCTACATGCACTGCATCAGTTGTCTTCTTACAAGGTATGAAATGAGCCATCTTTGAAAATCTGTCAACCACTACAAATATTGAATCATGTCCTCTCCGAGTCTTAGGCAATCCCATCACAAAATCTATGCTTATGTCTTTCCAAGGTCTCTTCGGCACTGTCAAAGATTTCTACAATCCGGTATTCTGACTACTCCCTTTTGCAACTTGACAAACTCTACAACTTTGCATAAATTTCCAAACATCCTTATGTATCTAAGGCCAAAAGTAGTTTTCACTCAGCAAAGCCACTGTCTTATCAATACCAAAATGTCTTGCCAATCCAACACTATGCTTCTCCTTGATCAAATTATCTCTCATTGAACTTCTAGGTATGTACAACTGACTTCCTTTGAACAACATATCTTCTTGAATGAAATAGTCCAACCACTTACTTCTATCCATCACAATAGGTTCCTTACATGTTTTCCAAGGTTTTGCAAAATCAGTGTCTCCCTCCTACATATTCTTCAATTCATCAAAACCCAACACTTCATCTCTCATCTTTGTCAACAAGTTTCTTCTTCTACTCAATACATCAACAATTTTTTTTGATTTACCACTCCTAGCTTCAACACAAAGGTATAACTGAGTATGAACTCTACCCACCTCATATGTCTCTAATTCAACTTACCTTGACTGTTCAAATATTGCAAAGTTTGATGATCTGTATAAAACACAAACTCCTTAGGAAACAAGTAGCGTCTCCACTTCTTTAAGGCTTGAATTATGGCATAGAACTCTTGGTCATAGAATGAATATCTTCTCCTTGCATCATTCAACTTCTCACTGAAATATGCTATAGGTCTACCTTTTTGACTTAATACTGCTCCAATTGCATTTCCAATTGCATCACAATCAACTTGAAATACCTTATTAAAATCTGGTAATGCCAAAACAGGTTGCTCTGTCACTTTTTTCTTCAACAACTCAAAACTTTTATCTGCTCCAGATGTCCACTTAAAATCCTTCCTGTCATTTCTCATTATCTCTGTCATAGGGTTACAAACTAAACTGTAATTTCTAATGAACTTCTAGTAGAAACTAGCCAATCCATGAAATGATCTAACTTCTCCAATGCTCTCTGGTGTAGGCCATTCAACAATTGCTCTTACTTTCTCAGGGTCCATCTTCAAGCCTTCCGCAAAAAACATAAATCCCAAATATACCAATTCTTCTTTCATGAAACTACACTTTTTGATATTTATCAACAATTTCTCTTTTCTTAGCCTTTGCAAAACTTGCCTAATATGCCATAAATGTTCCTCCTTTGTCTTACTAAAAATTAGAATATCATCCAAGTATACAATCACAAACTTACCCAATAATTTCTTCAAGACTTCATTCATCAATCTCATGAAAGTAGTCGGTGCATTTGTCAATCCAAAAGGCATCACTAACCACTCATACAATCCTTCATTTGTCTTAAAATCAATCTTCCATTCATCACCTTCTCTGATTCTGATCTAATGGTATCCACTCTTCAAGGCTATCTTTGTGAAATATATTTCTCCACTCAAACAATCCATGATATCATCCATCCTAGGTAAAGGAAATCTATACTTAACTATGATCTTGTTTATTGCTCTAGAATCGGTACACATTCTCCATTCTCCATCCTTCTTAGGTGCCAACACAGTAGGTACTGCACAAGGACTCAAACTTTCTCTGATCAAACCCTTTCTCAACAACTCTTCTATCTGTCTATTCAATTCTGTATTCTTTGCCGGTGTCATTCTATGTGATGCTTTATTAGGCAAACTTGCTCCCAGTATAAGATCCATGTGATGACTGATACTCCTTATAGGTGGTAATCCTTCATGTACATTATCTGATATGATGTCTTCATACTCTATCAGCAACTCTCTTATCTCCTCCAATTGTGATTCTTCTTTCTTCAATGTTTTAGGCTTCTTAGGAATCAAAGCATAACATAGATTCTCATGTCTCAAACCATCCAAAAATTTTCCTCCATCTACCAAATAAATTCTAGCATTTCCACATACCACATCTTTAGGATCATCCTCCAAAGGAATCAAAGTAATTCTTTTCCCATTTTCTGTTATAGTGTATGTATTCTTTTTCCCATCATGTATAGCTTTTCTATCATACTACCAAGGTCTACTCAACAAGATATGACAAACATCCATAGGCATAATATCACATAAAACTTCATCATGATAAGATCCAATATGAAATTTCAGCAAACATTGTTCACTCACCAGTACCTTATGATCATCCTAAATCCATGTTATCTGATAGGGCTTAGGGTGTTTCAATATTTCCAACTTTAGCTTCATCACCATCCCCTCTGAAACTAAGTTATCAGAACTACCACTATCAATTACAACTTTACAACACTTACCTCTAGATTTGCATCTAGTTTTGAATAGACTCTTCCTCTATGGTGGTTCCTCATTTGTCTCTGCTTGAAATAGTACTCTCCTCATTACAAGTGATTCTCCTTTCTCCAGTTTACCAACAGAATAGGGATCATCCAATTCAACAGGTTCTTCTTCAACATAGGCTGCTCTTCCACTATTTTCTGTCCTCTTGCTTGTACTACCTTGATTACATTCAAATACTCTGTGTCCTTCACCTCCACACTTGAAACAAGTACCTCTAAATTTTCTCATCCAATTCTCTTCCTTCTCTTTTATATCCTTCATTCCGGTATGCACTAGGGTTTTCTCTTTGGTAAACATTGTTATCTCTGTCCTCCTTTTTAAATGGGTTGTCAAACTTATTCTACTCTGGATATGATCTATCTCCTCTGGAATAAGTCCTACCTCTCTTAAATTTACCTCCCCTGTTTCTCTATCTCTAATCATGCCTTTTATTTAGCTTCTCTTCAACTTTCAGGGCAAACTGATATGCTTCTTCCAAAGATGTCATCCTCACCAAGCTTAGTTCCTGTTGAATGTTCAATCTCAGTCTATTGATGTATCTAGCCACTTTCTCCTTGCTTTCTTCACTATGTCCTATCCTTATGATTATTTTATGAAATTCTTCAGTGTACTCCACAGATTTCTCCTTTTGTCTCAGGTTTTGCAATCTTTTCAATAGTTCCAACTCATAATCAGCAGGTATAAATTGATTCTTCAACATTGTCACCATCCTATCCCATTTTGTAATCTTTTCTTTTCCTCTTCTATTTCATTCCAACTAAACTTCTTTCCACCATATAGTAGCATGTCCTTTCAACTTTGGCTTTATGAATTTTACCTTCTCTGGATCTTCAATTTCTTCATACTCAAAGTACTCTTCCATGTCATTTATCCAATCAATCAATTCTTCAAGGTTCAAATTACCAATATAATTTGGCACATCAACTCTAGGTCTCTTTCCAATCTTTGAAATAGCTCACAACATCTTCACTTGATCTGATTCTTCTTCATCACCTCCTAGAATTTCACCAGTTTGTTTAATAGAGTGAAATTCTTCTTCATCATCATTTTCAACATTAAGTCTCGGTGTCAGTCCTCTTCACCTATCTTCTTCAATAGTATCCAAATGAATCTGCATTGTTTTCGTTATCTCCATCATCTCATCTATTCTACTAGCCATTGTTCCAATAGCAACAACTATCCTCGGCGGCATTCTTTCTAGGATAAAGTGTAAACTACCTTAGGTTTGACGCTCGGGCTATAAGGTGACAACTACCTCACAATCGGTGATCAGTTACAAAATAAGTAACCTGCCTCAATTTGGTGATCTATCCATAACAAGATCTTATGGAATTCCCTTGCCAACTTCACTCAATTCGCTCCCAAAGATTCAAACTTTTGCTTTGATACCACTTGGTGTAGTCACAGGAGGGTTCACAGAATGACTGTCTGAACCATGCAGCAAGATTAAACACAACAGAAATAACTCAAAGAAATCAAGAAAATGTAGATTCAGTCATTAAGTATATCATAGAATTCAAATAGAGATCGGCTGGCAACATGTGGGGATACAATTAGGGCTCCCAGGCCTGATTACACACGTGCAAGATAAAGCTTTGAATCTCTTTTGCACAAAATTCTAACTATCAATCTTCTAAATCATGAGAACTATGTTAACTACTTTCCTAAGGATCTATTACATCAATATATATCATCTCTGGACCAATAGATTCCTCCACGTCGGCCAAGGAAGATCACAAATTCCAAAGAAGAGATGTAACGTGTGTACACATATAGGTCAGACCTAAATGCATAGAACACTTCTGAAAAATGAATGGAATGATGTGCGGATCTTCGGGGAAGGTCGTCCATGAACCAAAGATCATTGAATGATGTGTCATTAGGCTCCACAGATCAGGAAACACTTCTGCAAGTTTCTCCTTCAGCTGGTTGTTTGTGATTATCTGGATGCTCTGCTCTAAGAACAGTCAAACTTATGATAGTGATATCTTTCTGTTATTGAAGTGCAGATCTCTAAATTCTGGATATGATGTATATGAATGAATGTAGATGCTAAATCTAATTCCATAAGATCTGAAATGCAACTGGGCCAAGATACACAAACTGCTTCTGACTGAACTACCTGAACTAAACTGGAAAATGAAAAGAAACAAACTGAACTGAAAACAAACTGAAATGCAAATGTTTTTTGTTGATGCAAGATTTCTCTTGAACCAAGGATGCTCCTGCATTAATTTTTTACATGCCTTCATAAATCATGAGAGTGGCTTCTAAAAGAATTTCTCAAAATTTGACTGCAAGTCAGGTTTTTGGAAAGTCAAGGTCAAAGAAGAAGATAGGTATAAAATTGCTTTCTTTGTTCCCCAAGGACTTTATGAATGGAATGTCATGCCTTTTGGGTTAATAACTGCACCAACTTATTTTCAATGAATTTACAAGGCTTTAAGGACACTCAAAGATTTTTGTGTTGTGTATATAGATGACATCATTGTCTTTTGTGGGGATACGTCAAAGCATCTAGAACATTTACAATTCTTGTATAATGTTATTAAAGAACATGGGATTTGTTTATCTGCTAAAAAGATGGTCATTGGTCAGGAAGAAATTGACTTCCTTGGTTTGGTTTTATTTGAAGGAAAAGTCAAGTTACAACCTCATATTTTGAAGCACATTAATGAATTTCCTGATATCTTGATTGGGAAAAAATATATTCAAAGATTTTTGGGTTTCTTAAATTATGTCTCTCCTTTCTATAATGGTTTGTCTAAGGATAGGAAAAATATTTAGGAACAACTGAAAGATACAACCAAGGAATGGGCTAAAGAGCTCATAGAAATAGTCAAAGAGATCAAAGAAAAATGCTAGTACCTTCCAAATTTACATATGCCTCAATATGGTTATCCACTAATTCTTTATACTGATGCATCTGATAATGTTTGGAGTACTATTTTGCTATAGGAAATTCCTTTGCAAGGTGTACAACTATGTGGATATAGATCAGGAACATTTACTGATACTGAAAGCAGATACACAATATATGAGAAGGAAATCTTAGCGGTCAAGAAAGGAATTCAAAAATTCAAGATCTTTTTAAAGCCTGACCACTTTATAGTTAGAACCAATAGCCAGCCAACAAGGTCCCTGATGAAGAAGAAACTAGACAGAGATCTAGCTCATGGAAGAATTTCTAGACGGTATCTTGACTTCATGAGTTATGATTTTGATATCGAATGGATTCAAGGAGAAAATAATCCATTAGCAGATAGTCTTACAAGGGAAATGTCAAGTTTAGCTGAAAGTGCATTCATGGTAATAGAATTAATGGATAATCGCCCAAACTATGAAGAAATTCTTAATCTAGAAGACAATTCTATTTTGATCATCAAGCAATTGCCATCGGAGATTCTTGATCCTATCATTTCAGTATACATCTTGAATAAATGGCTTGATGATTTAAGGCTTTTAATAAACCACCACTATGATGAAGGATCCATTGAACCCCACCAAGAGTTAGAATTTCTTAGTCATTTTGGCCTCAAAGATGCTCTGGTTACATGCACTATCATGCATAGGTACAATTTTAATCTTTGTATCAATTCTCTTTATGCTCCACATTGGCCAAAAGAACTCAAGATGAATGTTTTAAAGGATTTCAAGTTTGGTTTCATCAATAGTATCACTTTTAGATCGATAGAGCTTGAGGACCATGCAAATAATTTTAATCCAATGCTCACTAGAGATATGAAGGAAATTTTTAATTATATTCATGGTAATCTGTATTGGGCATTGTCTGACGGCATGATTAATCATCTCACCACACCCTGACGATATGGTTTCCCAAGAGTTGAATTTTATCCACTTTGTTTCAACTAGTTTTCAAAGGAAGTAATTCAAGATCTCAAACCAACTTTGATACCAGCTTACCTTGGAAGTAGGATAGAATTGAATTACATCTACCCTGATGAATTGCTACGGATTACTTATGGTTTTAACCCTAGGGGTCAAGATTGGCACAATATGTTTATCCACTACCAACGGCTCTTCTACCAACAAACACTCCTTTTGATTATGACTAGCACTTGGGTTTGTTAATGCCATGATGTTGACCATGTTATGATATGAAACAAGATGCTACCTTGTCAGAAAAAGCAAGATTCACATATCCACTTTTGGGTGTAAAGTGGGTCATCCTCACTTATGGTGTCCCTAATGTGATTGTCTTTAGTCACTGTTGTTAATGCTTACAACTAGATTACTTAACAGTTGTCCACTTCAATAGTGCTTGCTAGGTGTTAAGTTTGTATGGTCAAATTTCTAAGTTCTCTTAGATAGCTTCTATATCTTTTGAGGTCCACTTGCTATATAAATAGACATTTGCCTCTGGTGCAGGAGCACCCCTACAAGACAGGATATAGGTTCATTGTCCGCATGTCAGGACATCAGTCTATTTTTAGTATGTTTGACTTCATAATGTAATAAGGTCCATTGGACCAATGCATATGTATTAGATCAGCCTAGGAGAGTGTGCAGGTAGTTAGAGCTTGTGATCAGGTTGTCTGAGCTGTCTTCTCCCAGCCGCTTGGAAGCTCCCAGCCGCTGGGAATCGAGTTGGTAGTACTCGTAGGATATTGCTATAAATAACTCAGATCAGTTAGGGTTTGAGATCATATCAGAGAGTAGTAGTTATGTTATGTTGTACTGGTGATTGAGTGAGATCCAGAGATCAGGCCAGACATTGTGAAACATTGTTGTTCGATAGTATTGTAGAAACAGGACATTTGTGTTTCATCTAAATAAGATCTCATCAATTGCATTATCTGGTTTATTAGCTATTTATGTTTTGATTTCTGTTCTGATTACAGGTTAATGGATTCTTTCAACCCTTCCACCGGTTGATTCTGTGAATCGGTGGAATGGTCATGCATGTTAGTTTAGGTTGTATTTTAGTTTTCTGTTTATGCATTTCATTGTGTGGGAGATCGATTGGTAGCATGCTATGAATCAACCTAGCATCCTCATGTGCTAGGGTTTAGGAAGATAAACTGTTAAGTTTTGATCTGAAGGTGACCCGGACCGACCATCATGTTTTCTTTGTAAAATTGTGCGGTTCTGTGAGTTTGCATGCAGCTGACGGATATACAGGGATCTGCATGTGCTTTTCCAGACGGAGTGAATCGTATTGTCATCTACCAGTATATTGCTATCAGGATCAGGTTCTGAAGTTGGCAAAAATTGCATGTTTCAAGTGCATCAGGATGATATAGGTTGGATATATACTCAGTGTGTATATCATCGTCAAGATCACCTTTCGTGTGTATCCATCATCCGCATATCGCTATCGCATGCAGGAGTGAAAGTTCACTTTTTGGCTAAGGACCGGAAAGGTCATCATCAGGATATTGAAAAGATCACCAGATATTCATTATCATGTTGCAGAGGATATAAGTGTCTTATATCTTGTTGACATCACCATCAGATGCATTGACATCATCATCGGGTGCAAGTGACGTCATCGTCATCAGGATATTGCGAATATCACCCTATGCAAGTTTATCCTGCTGTCGCTAAGGGTTTTGGCATCGGCGTAAGTCATCGGCATAAAGTTTGGTTATCATCATCAGGATGTTTCAATATGACCGGATAAGTCATATCCTGATGCTGTTGTTTGAGTAGTCAGATATCGGGGTGACGTAAGCATCGAGGGAAAGGTGCTTGAAGTTGTCGTCATCAGGATATAAGGGAGGAACCGGATATTTTATATCCTGCTGATGAAGATGATGTCGAACATCATGTTGATGAAGATAGAGTTTGGCGGTAAGATGAACAGTGAACATCAGGAGGATAATTGTGTTCGTCGAGTATCATGATGCTGCTGACAGGCGAAAGGCGAAAGGCGATAAAGAAGTGAACAGTAGTTAGCAGGAGGATATTTCATGCCTCTTCGAAATATGATGATGCTGTCTGTGTTAGCAAGAAATGTGATGATGATGATAAGCCGATAGATATTACATACCGCATGTCTAGGATTTTAACATGCTGGTTGTGTTAATGACTCCTCCTTCCCATTTGTAAGCTTCTGTTGCGTTTTCCTCTGCATCAGCCTCATTCTTAGGCATTCAAGTTCTAATTCAGATTTCAGATTGTTTTAAGTTTAGGAATCACAAGAGTATGCTCTTGTTTTGTGCTTATGCGATCTGAGCAATCATAAATTGTGTAGAAAGTCTATATGTGTTAATTTGTCCCTTTGATCTTCTATTTGTGAAATTTAAAATATTTTTTTAAACTTCTATTTTAAATTGGTATTAGAGCCACATTAATTTGTCCCTTTGATTTGCTATTTGTGAAATTTATTGCTCTTGACATTCTACCAGTAGTATGTGTAGTACCTATGGAAGTCGCAATCGTAAGACCCATGGAGTGACCAGAGGAGTCGTGTGAAGGGTAGCTGTATGTCGACCAAACATAGCAGAGAATATCACCAACAAGAATCAGTAAGTTCATATTTTCTCACTATGGCTAGTCAAAGATGAATGAATGCTAGCTCTGGATTGTCTGAAGTTTTACATAATTACTTTGAGGATAAAACTGAACATGTTGATGATAAGGGTAACTTTAAGTTTTGTGACATCAAAATTTCTACACTTTACCCTAAGAAAGTAAATAAAGAAAAAATTTGTGATTCTTTTCGTCAATCTGAAATAAATCTCTTAGTTTCTGGAGAACGAATGTGTTCTGTGTATCTTCCTTTCTTACTTCCATGTGATATTTCTTGATGGAGAGAAAAAATATTTTTTCATGTCCATTTCCCACACATTAACTTAATAGTCCATCCTCACTTTAATTATGATATTGGTGTTGAGTTCTTTGCTATCCTGATAGACACTCGCTATATGATTTAGGAACAAGGAGTCATAGCTCAATTCTGGGGTATCTTAAATGCTGATAAAATGGATGGGGTTATCTTAATCAACCATATTCACTCTGTCTCTTTCTAATAAATTAATTTCTATTGCATTTTGTTTTCTCATTCAAGTTAAAGGAGTATCTCTCATGTCAGGTTTAGTTTATGCTACTATTGGTGGCCACTGTGTCTATCGATTAATGAATACTATGTCACCTCAACTTTATTTTCCCACAGGGGTGAGTTTTCCACAAAGATCCTCTAATCTACTAGATTTTTGCAAAAACATAGACCACACTGGGTTTGATATAGGTTTTTCCATTATTGAGAAATTGTTAAATCAAGAAAGACCCCAATTTAGAGATCTTCCCATGCATAGAAACAAGTTCTCTAATAGACCTCTGTTCCAAAATAGGCGTGTCACAAATGTAACACTCTAATCTATTCCTGAACAAACCATAATGGAACAACCTATAATAGATGAAAATGAAGCCCAATTGTAACCATTAAAAAGAAGCTTTTCCTTGGCTCATGCATTCCGCAACTCAAACTATAAGCCTTATGTGGACTATAATCCTGAAGAATGTTCTACATCTTCCAGCTATCTTGCATTGAGACCACATATATTTGTTAACCCCTATCCTTCTAGATCTTCCTTTGCATCCACCTTTGACTTAAGCAATGATATGGTCTTAATGGATAAATTAGTTAGACAATTTAGTTGTAGACTCCATTTAACCCCAAAGGAAGAAGAAGATAAAAAATAAAAGGGAATCAAGATTTTCAAGATGGACAAGCCATCTTGCATGATGCGAGATTCTTTACCCAGATATGGGTTAGAAAAGAGATAAAAATTGTTGTAATACACAAGACAACTAAGAAGGGGGAGAATCAGTTGTGGCCAAAACCTTGAACCCTCACTAATATTCAAATCAATAACCACTTAATTATCCATCAATCTATTAGTGATTAAGCATAAAAGCATATAACAAAAACTTAAGCACATCAACACTATAAACACATGGAACACCGGATTTATGTAGAAAACCTAAGAAGAGAAAAACCATAGTGAGAATTAGCTCACAATATAAATGATACCAATAATTTACAACAAGGTTCACTGTCTAAAGAAATGCTCACTGCAACAGGTTCATTGCTAAAAGGGATCACTGTCAGAAATGAAAGAAGATAGAAGAAGAAAGCTACAGTGAAAAGATATCTCAAAGCAATAGGAAATCCACCACAACAACACTCACAACATTTGCAACATCTCTAAAATAACTGTAGACACCTTCTGCTCACTGCATCTAGTAGTCTAGCACATGAAAAACCTTACTACTCTTCACAAACTTGCATCACACAAACATCTCACTCAACCCTTTCATCTATCAACATCATTCTACACATTCTTCAAACATCCAACACTTATTTATACTAATACCAACCTTAGGACACAATCTCTAAGGTCGGCTCAACCTTCAAACTTAACCGAATTCAAATTAGGTTTAGACCTAAACATTCCCATGGTGGAAAGAAATGAATGCAGACTACACCACACCTTAGCAGGGACCTAAATCCACTCTCTCACACTTCTACATGCTTCCACAAATTTTGAAGAAAAACCACAAAGAGCGTAAACAACCAGGTTGGCCAAAACTAGCGTTGACACTAGGATCTTTAGGCACACACTTCAACAAGATCAAAATGGAAACTCACAGAGTGAACATCATGCACAAACATGATCTAGAAACATCCACAAGTACTTGAAAACCAACAAAACCTTCTACAACAACTTCAACAACTCTCACTTGAAGAATCTTCACACTGGAACACTTGAACTGCACTGACAACAACTGCAACTTAAGAAAGATAGCTTGTGGAGAACCAAACCATGAACTACTTTAACTAGACAAAGATATATGCATTACAAACATAAATCCAAAACCACAAACCAAGAAACACAACTGCAGAGGAATGTAGAGCAAAACAATTGCTCCTAGTCACCTCTGCACAACTCAAAAACACTATCTGCACTCTGGTGAACACAACTTTCTCTGTACAACAAATCAACACCTCAAACTTCAAACTTAGCAACTTTGAACATCCATGAACATCACCTCCAAACCACATAAGCATATTTTCAATAGCGGAGAAATGTAGAGAAAAATACTAGCATTGTTCTGCAAGCCAAAACAACTCTGCAACACATTGTTTCTTCGGAGAACAAATTTTCTCAAAAGCACTTCAAAAATCAACATTAGGAACTCATTCTAAACACCTTCAACCTGTTCTCAAAGAAAATGTACCAAGGAAACTTAACCAACAGGCTCACACTTTGCAACAAAAACATCTGCAACAATCTCCCCAAACACTAATCAACAAATAGACTTAGGTGTTGACATCAATGACAACACTTACTGCTCATACTCGCAATAATCTCCCCCTTTGTCATTGATGGCAACACATGATGTGAAAAACCATCAAGACAAGCTCTGCAACAAACTTTTTACTCTTTCTTTTTCTTGCACATCTCTCCTCCTAACTATTTGCTTTCTTTAACATATGTATCTCTGTTTTGAACCACTTTCTCTCACCCTGAAGCCATTCATTCTCTTCCATGGTCTCACATGCTTCTCTCTCCCCAACTATTTTTCACATGCCTCTCTCTCCCCCTTTGGTATTAATGACAAAGGGCATGGCACTTTACATTCTTGTTTCTCTTACATTGCTCTACTCTAAATACTCCCCCTGAGGAGTACAATCCAATCTCAACAACATTTACTACTTCTATCAGCAACAAACACCAAAAGCCACTACCTACTCCCCCTAAGAGGTAGCCTCCAACATCAATCCAGATCCAAGAGTAAATCCTTGAACACCACTAGAATGATGAATCTTCTTATGAATCTTAGTTCAAAGCAGGAGGGGCAATAACCCCTAACTTCTCCCGGAGATACTCAAAAGTATCCTTAGGAAGAGCCTTAGTAAATATACCTACAATCTGATCTTTAGTAGGCACATACTCAAAGCTTCACTTCATTCTTTGCAAGATTCTCTCTCAATAAACGCTACCTTATTGAAATATGCTTTGTTCTTGAGTGCATCACTGGATTCTTTAAAATGTTTATAGCACTTGTATCATCACAGAAAATGGAAATTAGTTCATCATACATAACTCTGATATCATTCAAAGTTTGTTTCATCCATAACACTTGAGTACAACAAGATGTGACAACTATATACTCAGCCTCTGTTGTAGACAATGAAACTAAATTTTGCTTCTTACTTAGCCATGAGACTAATCTACATCCCAAGAAGAATGCACCCACCACTTGTACTTTTTCTGTCAACAACACATCTAGCCCAATCTACATCTGTATATGCACTTAGGGTGAATCAATATCTCTAGGATACCATAGTCCACAATCTAAAGTGCCTTTCAAGTACATCAGAATCCTCTTTACTACCCTAACATGTGACTCTTTAGGATCTTCTTGAAATCTAGGCACAAGGCAAACTGCATGCATGATATCAATTCTAGTAGCAGTTAGGTAGAGTAATCCTCCAATCATAGACCTATACTTTCTTTGATCAATCCTAGGAGATTCATCATTTTTTCTCAGCTTACAACTAGTTACAATAGGGGTACACACAAGCTTAGAGTCTTCTATTCCAAACTTCTTTAGCATTTCCTTCACATATTTTGACTAAGAAATGAAAATCTATTTTCTGATTGAATGATTTGCAAACCAAGAAAGAAATTCATTTCACCAAATATTGACATCTCAAATTCCTTTTGCATTTCCTCTGCAAACTTCTTGCATATTACCTCATTACCTCCAAAGATAATGTCATCAAGAAATACTATCACTATCAAGATTTGATCTTTATCAATTTTAAAATAGAGATTGCTATCTGCAGTACCTTTATTGAAACCTAGTTGCAACAAACATCTATCCAATCTTGCATACCAAGCCCTAGGAGCTTTCTTTAATCCATACAAGGTTTTTGTGAGGCTGATTATTTTACCTTCCTTATTTTGATCGTTATACATTTCAGTTGATGACATTATCAGACTTTTAGTGACTATGGTTTCATTATGTAGACTTGATTTTATCTCCTGATTATGATAGGACATTGATTAGACATATGTGATTTGATTTGATCATATTGATGCTATTTTGTGATTTGACATATGAGATACCTATTTGATGATGCTTGTGATGAGATTCTAGTTATTTATGTGATGTTGACTATTTGACATGTGATTGAAAAATGTAATTTAATTCAGAATTATGTTACTGATGATTATTGTTGTATTCTATGGCGTGAATTTAATTCTAGTTGCTTCAGCTATGATTATCATGATATGATTGACACTTGATCGAGATGTGTAGGTTTTACATTCCCAAGCCATGGGAAATTGGAGGTAAATTTCACACCAATGTTATCCCCTGTGAAACTGATCCATTCCCATGACAGGTAAGGATCACGTTTGAAATTGAATGTTGATTTAAGTACTTGATTTAATTTTTATCACTTTGGACCAGTACCCCTTTATTTATTTAATTAATAATAAGTGTTGTATAATTTTATTTGACTTACACCACTTGGTATTTGTTTTTATTTTTTAGGCCATTTAAAGTGGATTTAAAACCCCCTTAGTGAACCTTAGTGTCCCAAAAGTTACCCTAGGTGGTTACCCATGGGTCTAGGGTCAACTTGGACTATCTAACCCTTGGACTAACTCACTTTTGGTCACTCTAAACTATGGTTTAGTCAAAGTGATGAAATTTGAATTAGGGAAGGTGGGAGATGAGTCATGCTTTGGGAAAGACTCATCTCCGTTTCCAAAGTTTGGGAATCCTTTCCCAAGGAAGACTTGGGAGGTCTCCAAGACTCCCAAGTGTGTGGGATCTTCCTCCAAGGCTCTCACACATGTGTGAGAGCATCTTGGAGGGAGATGGATCTTTGGGAGAATGAGAGGATGCCATATGGCATCACTTATCCTTTTGGAGATTTGAGTGGGAATGCCACCTCACCACTTGTCCTCTCACACATGTGTGAGAGAACAAGTGGATAAGGTGAGGTTTGAGATGGAATTGGAGGGTGAGAGAACAAGTGGATAAGGTGAGGTTTGAGATGGAATTGGAGGGTGACACTTGTCACCCTCACACTTCCTCCCCCTTGCAAGTGTCATTGGAGAAGGAAGGAGAAGGTGACAAGTGTCACCTTCTCATTCCTCAAGGCCAAATTGATGGCCTATAATATCTCCTCTTGTTGAGGAGTTTGGGTTCTTGCATTTTTTAGTTTCTTACTATTTTGGAGGAATTTGGGAAAGTTAGAGGAATTTTTGAAGATTGGAAGGTTTGGGAAAGCTTGGAGCTCTTCACCAAACATGCTTTGATTATCAGTCTTTGAAGGTAAGCCTCTTAAACTATGTTTTCTTCACCCTTATTTATTGTGTTGTGTTGTGTTTTTGGTTGTTTGTTGTTTTCATTGTTCTTGTGTGGGATGGGAGTATGGTGAGAGCACCTCCATTTGGAGGTAATGCTCAACTTGTTTAGGTAGGGGAAAGGAACCTCCTTGAGGTCACCTTCACATTGTATTATTTATGCCTTGAGGGCTTTTACTTGTTGAGTAGATTATTTGAATGGCAAGAGTGCCATGAAGATTATTTTTGTGATTTTGTGGAGAGTGGTGGTTTTGGAGATTTTTGGCTTGAGGCCATGAGATTGGTATTTTATCATTTGGGCAGCCCTTGAAGTAGAGGGGTCTATTCCCTACCCTCATCAAACTCATTTTAATGAGTTGAGTTATGTGTTAAACTTTGGGGCTATTTGTTGTGTTGTTGACGTTGATTCTTGTTGTGGAATGTTTACACCCGTGTGAATCCCTACCTCCCTAGCTCAGGGGTGACCCACATGTGGGTCTACAGTAGGGAGGAGGGCATTTCGAAGTGGCTAGGTTGTTCCTATTATTGTGTTTTATTTGCAAGTTTTGAGTGAAGAAATGAAGTGGATGAGAGCCCCTTTTTGTGTGGCTTGTGTAGTATGTTATTGGCTGTTGAAGCCATGGCCATTGTGGCCTTATTGTATTATATTTTTGTAATAGTTGCTAAGTTATTTGCCATGGAGTTGGCTATGATAAATAATGCAATGTAAACATTCTGTTATTCTATTTAATGCTGCTTACTTCCTATTTTTGTGGAGTGGAGAAGTTTGTGGAATGCATGTGAAGTTATATTTATTTTTCTATCATTATCATTTCCAATATATATATATATATATATATATAATGTAACTCCTTTCTTTTATTTTATAGTGAAATTTCTATGTATTAGTTGTTGCCATGAAAAGAAACCGAGTTGTTAGAGATTTAAATAAAGTTGTAGTTTTCTTACCCTATTAGTTGCATCAAAAGAAAGGATATACTTTTGTGTAGTTAGCTAGTTTCAAAAATATATATTTTTGTATAGTATCATTGCAAAAAAAAAAAAATTATATAAATGCTTCTATATTAATCCATTCCCTAAATAGAAAGCTAATTTTCTAGCTTAAATCAGATTAGTGTTTCCTTTTGAAAAGCTAGACCAAGTGTAATTTGTTTTTTAAAAAAAATTATATACTTGTAGTTTATTGGTTTGAGAGTTTAACTTATTGTTCATTCCTTCCTACTTGCTGTGTATATGCTGAGATAGAAAGGAAAATACTGAAGTAAATTCTTTATTTCTTATATACATAATATAGACACTTGTATATATATAAAGACATATATGTGTGTGTGTGTGTGTGCATACTGTATATATATACATAAGAAAATGTAATTTAAATTGTGTTAAGTTGGACAAACTGTGGTATAGATTTGAGTATATATATATATATAAAACAAAAAAAGAGAAGAAGAAATTTAAAAAAAAAAAATTATATTCAAAACTGCTATGAAGGATGGTGAAGGGAACGGACTGTGGATATTCATAGAGCCGAGTTACATTTTATATAACAAAAAATATATATTGAAAGGGGTGTGGGTGGAGGCACCGCCTCCCCCCACACCCCCAAAACCATTGGCAGTGGTCGTTATCACCGTCGCTCAACCCTATACACCCCGCAGCGCCACCACTACCTCTGCAGTGCCCCCAAACAGTTCGCCACCCTCCGTTCCCACTGGCTTCTATAGCTTCCCCACCATGGAAGCTCTACCCAACCCCTTGGCAATGCCACCACTACTTCCCCACGCAGCCTCCCCTCAGCTTACCCTCCGCAGTTCTTCCTCCGCCGCCGCCATCGACGACCCTTTCTTCATAATCCAACCCTGCTCAAAATGTTGGAACCAACACAATCCTTTAATAATTTCTATATATTACGTTTACATATAATTTTCAAGAAAATTATAAATAAGTAATAATACATTTCGAATATCACCACAACTCTGTTAATTATACCTCTGTGGGAGGTGACGGAAGCTTCATTTTCATGGCCTCCATAGTTGTTTGTAAACCCTAACCTGCAAGCATTTGAGCCAAACACACAAAAGAAAACAATAGAAGTAATTAGGGCAAACAAGAGGAAACAAAACAAAAGAGAAATAATAAAATGTGATTAGGGCAAACAAGGAGAAGAGGAAACAATAGGGAATAGATTAGGGTTTCCTTTTTGAAAATAATTTTTAAATTTGAAATAGGGCTTGTAAATTAGACTTATTATTATATTTTAATTTGTGAGGGATTTTAATTGAGAGGTTATGTTTCATTCTTAAATTAAAAACCCCTATTTTTGTTCCTTGTTTTTATTTTATCTTTTGGGTCCTTTTTAAATAGTTTTCTAATTTTGAATGAGTTATTGTTGTGAGATAATTTTATCTTAGGGAATTAATTTATCTTATTGGGGAGCAAATTTTTACCCTTGCCTTTTAAATTCATCTTAGTTGAGATATTAATTTTTTTTATTCTTCCCTGGTAGGATTTTAATCCTTTTATTTATTGTCTATTTTATTATTATTTTACGGGATGAGTCATTTAGACTCTTCCCCCTTCTACATTATATATTCGGGTTAGTTATTAAATATAATGCCAGAATTATATTTAATAACGGACTCAACTTTTCTTTTTGGTTTTATCTGACGTCTTGTCATTAAATTTTATTTTATTTTAATCGTTTTGAAATTTGTTCTTAAGTCTTAATTTAAATTTTATTCTTAAATTTTATTTAATCCCTTCTTGATGTTTTATTTTAAATTTATTTTACATTTATTAAAAATGCGTTATGCTGTCAAATTTTTCCTAGAATTCTAGGGTTTAATTTTTGTGTTATTTTTATTAGCTTTTCATCCACCATCCCACTTGAATCATGCGACCATCAATTCCATCATTTACTTAATCCTTTTCTGATTTTATTTTAACCAGAGTTGAGATAGGTTTCGAAGCTGGCGGATTCATCTTCACACCTAGGAAACTAGGGGTTCAGATTTAAATCAGTTTAACCCTAAAAGCAACACACTTCTTGTCACATACCCCCTAGATAGCTTTCATCATCGTGGTTATATTGACATGTTTACGCCTTATGCGTATTGCCACCGAGCACACGGACTCGTGCGAGGGGGTTTCTAGGGATAGGTAGAAAAGTTTTTCGTAGTTCATTTCATGACCACATGGCAAATGTGGACATGACACGTGTGTTGTGTGTCGTGACCGCATGGGAAATGCAGGCATGACATTTTGTATCAGAGCCTATGTTTAAGTTTAAACACTAGGCTTGTTTTAGGTACATTATTATTTCTGCAACTTTGATTAATTTATGGTTACTTCATTTTTGTAGGATGCCTCCCCGACGAGTTCGGCGAGCACAGTCTCGCCGCACTCCACCCGCCGAGGTGCACACTGACTCTTCAGCTGAGGGACCAGATCAACTAGTCCTATAGCCACAACTAGACTTACAGGCACTGCATGCACCACTGGCCCTACCAGATATTGGGCCACAGATATTACAAGCCTTACATGCAGTTTTAGATAGGCTTCCACTGGCTGTAGTTGAGTTGTACATAGAGACACGTGTCGAGCCCCGTGAGGATCCGTGAGAGGAGCCATGCATGGAGCTACGAGCTGAGTCCCATGTCGAGCCACATGTGGAGCCCCGCATTGAGCCGCAGGGGCACCACATGTGGAGCCTTATGTTGAGGTGCCAGAGACAGAGGAGGTTGGTTTAGCCGACAGGGCCCATAGCAAGAGCCCTCCACGTCATGATGGGCATGATGAGACAGTTCAAGTAGAGCACATTGTTCATAGACCTTATGATTATTGCACAGATGAGCCTATCAAGAGGCACAGAGATAGAGGAGATCCCATTAGGGATTTATTGAGGTTAAACTCTCCTACATTTGTCGACACCACAGAGGGAGTTGAGGCAGAGGCCTGACTCATCATCTTAGACAGATGCTTCATGTTGCATCCTTACAAGGGCAACACGAAGGCTCGTGTGGTAGTACAATTGTTCTGAGATGTAGCAGCTACTTGGTGGCACATTAAGGAGTGCAAGTGTCACCTTTCATTAGACACTCTCACATGGGAGACCTTCATTGAGCGCTTTAATGCGTGATACTTATCACACCATTACAGGCAGCGTCGTATAGATGAGTTCCATGACTTTCAGTAGAGGGGACTTATAGTGGCACAGTATGAGGGTAGATTTACCAAGTTATCCCATTATGCGGAGTATCTCCATGATGAGAAACTCCTGGTGCATAAGTTTATCAGTGGACTAAACCACAGTATAGCAGGGCTTGTTAGTATGGAAGACCCCCAGACTTTGAGTGATGCTGTCGAGAAGGCATATATCACTGAGGAGATTTAGGGATGAGGGCAGAGTTCACGCCCTTAGTTTCAGAATTGTGGACAGTAGTAGCATTAGCAGAGTTTCTGCAGACCATCACAGCCACCTCATAGAGGGGGATTTAGTTCCGCACCCTTACCTCCTAGCCCCCCACAGCAGCAGCAGCAGTAGAGAGCTAGGACACAACAGAGGGCACATGACGGACATAATAGAGGTTGGTAGTAGCAGGGCCCACGTAGAGATCAGAGGCAGCAGGGACCTCCTGCGGGACCTGCGAGGTCACAGTAGACTTATAGGGGCTCACAGGGGTCTACTGGTAGATCAAGACAATAGCAGTCGAGTAGGACTCAGACTAGATAGGTACAGGCTAGAGGCCCTTGTTATGTTTGTGGTGGAGCAGGACACCTAGCTAGAGAGTGTCCACAGGGTTTTACAGTAGGGGGACAACCTCGTACAAGAGGATCCAAGCATACTGTTGGTGATGTGGGTAGATCCCACTGTATGTCTGCAGCGGTTGATAACCACTAGGCTGATTTTTAGGCATCAGTGATTGAGATGTCAGGTATCATTGGGGGTAACCCCATTTCTATTCTCTTTGATTCTGGTGCTATCGACTCTTTCATATCTCCATTGTTAGTGGAGCGTTGTAGGCTAGTGGCCTCTAGGCAGGGTGATAGGTGGGTGGTTGAGTTGGCCTCAGGGGCCAAGATGACAGTGGATGCCTTAGTCCATGACTGTGAGATTTCTTTGGGACCCTTTGCCATAGTATGTGACCTTAGAGTCATGATATTAGGATCCTATGATGTGGTGTTGGGTATGGATTGGCTTGCGGCTCATCGAGCCAAGCTAGATTGTCGCCAAAAGGTGATCAGCTGTTTAGATGACCACGGTACATCAGTTGAGATAGTAGGCATTCAAATGCCCACGACAATGCATATGATATCTGCTCAGCAGCTTAAGTGCTACATGTGGAAGGGATGCCAGATGTTTGCCATCACAGTGAGTGATAGATCAGATGACGAGCCTGAGGCATCTTTGGATGATCATCCCATCCTTAGAGAGTTTGCTGATGTTTTTCTAGCAGAGTTACCGGGGATACCACCCTAACGTGAGGTAGACTTTCACATAGATTTAGTGCTGGGTGCCGAGCTAGTGTGTCATGCACCCTACAGGATGACCACACATGAGCTCACTGAGCTCAAGGTATAGTTATAGGACTTGCTCGAGAAGGGGTACATCTGACTGAGCATTTCACCTTGGGGCGCTCCTATCATCTTCATGAAGAAGAAGGATGGGTATCTTCATTTGTGCATGGACCACAAGCAGTTGAATAAGGTGATGGTGAAGAACAATTATCTTCTGCCCATGATTGACGATCTTTTCGATTAGATGCAGGGAGCCATGGTGTTCTCTAAGATAGACCTAAAGTCTGGTTATCATCAGCTACGTATCACAGAGGTGGACATCCATAAGACTACCTTTCGGACTTGATATGACCACTATGAGTTCACTATGGTCCCCTTCTACTTGACGAACGCCCCTGCAGTGTTCATGAGTCTCATGAACGGGGTGTTCAGTACCTATTTGGATCAGTTTGTGATCATTTTCCTCAATGACTTTTTGATCTATTCATACACTGAAGAGGAGCATGAGGAGCACCTTCATCAGGTTCTACAGTGTTTAAGGGAGTAGAATCTTTACAAGAACTTGGTGAAGTGTACATTTTTTAGGACTGAGGTTTAGTATCTGGGGCATATCTTATCTGGCGATGGAATTTTAGTAGATCCATTCGAAGATCAGGGCTATCAGGGATTGGCCAACACCCACTATGTGATAGAGGTCAAGAGTTTTATGGGGTTAGTTGGTTATTACCATCGCTTTGTTGAGGGTTTTTCTCAGATAGCGCACCCCATCACTTCCCTTTAGAGGAAAGGGAAGAGATTTTTATGGAGTGAGTAGTGTGAGAGGGCCTTCGGGGTCCTCAAGGAGCATCTCACTAGTGCTCCTATTCTAGCGGCTCCTGATCCTACATCAGATTTTATGGTTTGCACGGATGCATCACTTGAGGGATTGGGAGTAGTACTTATGCAGGGTCGCAGAACGATCATGTATGAGTTGCGAAAGCTCAAGACCCATGAGCTGAACTACCCGACACATGACTTGGAGTTAGTTGCAGTGGTTCATGCTTTAGTTCGTTGGAGACATTTCTAATTGGGTCATCGCTTTAGCTCCATTCAGATCAGTATAGTCTTCAGTATATCTTTATGCAGTTGAATCTGAATGCCCATCAATGACGTTGGATGGAGTTCCTCTGCGAGTATGACTTTGATGTCCACTACATCAAAGGGAAGGAGAATGTGGTTGCTGATGCATTGAGTTGGAGGCACCACAAGCTCTTGACCTTTACTTTGAGTGTGGACTTGAGAGGTTGCATTATTCATCATCTGCCAGAGGATGAGTGGTTTCTTGAGGTGCAGTAGGAGATCGGTTCACAGAGGGCCCTTGTGGGCAAGTTTGTAGGGTATTCACTTGAGGCAGATGGGTTACTTCGTCATCGACAGCGCATCTATGTACCCCATGTAGGTGACCTATGTACTGTAGTGTTATCAGAGGCTCATAGAGCACCATATGCAGCACATCTAGGGGTGAAGAAGATGCATGCCGACCTATGATAGTTGTACCATTGGGCAGGTATGAGATGAGATATAACAAAGTTTGTTGCTCGATGCCTTAAGTGCTAGAGGGTCAAGGCTGAGCATCAGCATCCAAAAGACCTTCTATACCCATATGATATACCTAGGTGGAAATGTGACACTATTTCCATGGATTTTATTGTTGGTCTTCCTATGTCTTCGCGTCACCATGATGCCATCATGGTGATAGTCGACAAGTTGACCAAGTTGGCGCATTTCTCACCTATACGCATGACGGACAATGCACCAGCAGTGGCGAGAGTATTCTTAGATGATATTGTGAGATTACATGGAGTACCTCGCCACAGTATTTCAGATAGAGATCCAGTTTTCACTTCAGCATTCTAGAGAGCCTTACAGCAAGCATTGGGCACACAGCTCAACTTTATCTCCGCTTATCATCCTGAGACAGATGGACAGGTAGAGCAGGTGAATACGATATTGGAGGACATGCTTCAGATGTATGTTATGGACCATCAGTCTAGATGGGAGGAGTATCTATATCTGGTCGAGTTTGCCTAAAATAATAGGCATCACAGCTCGTTGGGTATTCCTCCCTTTTAGGCTTTATACGACAGACCATGCAGGACACCATTGAGTTGGGATCGGATAGAGGACAGAGTTGCAATTGGTCCAGAGTTAGTACAAGATATGGAGTAGTAGGTCACACTGATTAGGCAAAGATTACAGGAGGCATGGGATAGACAGAAGAAGTATGCCAATGCTAAGAGGATTAATCAGAGATTCTCAGTGGGGGACAAGGTATTCCTTAGAGTGCGGCCACACAAGAGTCCAATTCGTTATGGAAAGGGCTCTAAGCTCACACCACAGTTTGTAGGACCCTTTGAGATTTTGGAGCGGATAGGACCAGTTGCCTATCATCTAGCATTACCACCTAGCCTATCACATATCCATGATGTCTTTCATATTTCTGTATTGAGGCGATATATATCTAATTTATCTCACATACTAGACTGGAGTGCTCTACAGGTAGAGGCGGACGGGCAATTGGTTTTGGAGCCAATTCACATATTGGCTCATCAGACGCTAGGCCTTCAAGGTCGAGAGCTAGACCAGGTTAGGGTCCAGTGGGATCATTATGATGAGATCACAGCGACTTGGGAGGATGCAGCTAGTTTGAGGGCACTCTATCCTCACCTTTTTAATGACTTCTAGGAGGAAGTTTATTCTTAGGGGGGAGGATGTGAGGCTGATTATTTTACCTTCCTTATTTTGATCGTTATGCATTTCAGTTGATGACATTATCAGACTTTTAGTGACTATGGTTTCATTATGCAGATTTGATTTTATCTCCTGATTATGATAGGACATTGATTAGACATATGTGATTTGATTTGATCATATTGATGCTATTTTGTGATTTGACATATGAGATACATATTTGATGATGCTTGTGATGAGATTCTAGTTATTTATGTGATGTTGACTATTTGACATGTGATTGAAAAATGCAATTTAATTTAGAATTATGTTACTGATGATTATTGTTGTATTCTATGGCATGAATTTAATTCCAGTTGCTTTAGCTATGATTATCATGATATGATTGACACTTGATCGAGATGTGCAGGTTTTACATTCCCAAGCCATGGGAAATTGGAGGTAGAGTTCACACCAATGTTATCCCCTGTGAAACTGATCCATTCCCATGAGGGATAAGGATCACATTTGAAATTGAATGTTGATTTAAGTTCTTGATTTAATTTTTATCACTTTGGCCTAGTACCCCTTTGTTTATTTAATTAATAATAAGTATTGTATAATTTTATTTGACTTACACCACTTGGTATTTGTTTTTATTTTTTAAGACATTTAAAGTGGATTTAAAACCCCCTTGGTGAACCTTAGTGTCCCGAAAGTTACCCTAGGTGGTTACCCATGGGTCTAGGGTCAACTTGGACTATCTAACCCTTGGACTAACTCACTTTTGGTCACTCTAAACTATGGTTTAGTCAAAGTGACGAAATTTGAATTAGGGAAGGTGGGAGATGAGTCATGCTTTGGGAAAGACTCATCTCCCTTCGAAAAGTTTGGGAATCTTTTCCCAAGGAAGACTTGGGAGGTCTCCAAGACTCCCAAGTGTGTGGGATCTTCCTCCAAGACTCTCACACACATGTGAGAGCATCTTGGAGGGAGATGGTATTTGAGAGAATAAGAGGATGCCATATGACATCCCTTATCCTCTTGGAGTTTTGAGTGGGAATGCCACCTCACCACTTGTCCTCTCACACGTGTGAGAGCACAAGTAGATAAGGTGAGGTTTGAGCTAGAATTGGAGGGTGACACTTGTCACCCTCACACTTCCTCTCCCTTGCAAGTGGCATTGGAGGAGGAAGGAGAAGGTGACAAGTGTCACCTTCTCATTCCTCAAGACCAAATTGATGGCCTATAATATCTCCTCTTGTTGAGGAGTGTGGGGTTCTTGTATTTTTAAGTTTCTTGCTATTTTGGAGGAATTTGGGAAAGTTAGAGGAATTTTTGAAGATTGGAAGGTTTGGGAAATCTTAGAGCTCTTCACCAAACGTGCTTCCATTATCAAGATTTGAAGGTAAGCCTCTTAAACTATGTTTTCTTCACCCTTATTTATTGTGTTGTGTTGTGTTTTTGGTTGTTTGTTGTTTTCATTGTTCTTGTGTGGTATGGGAGTATGGTGAGAGCACCTCCATTTGGAGGTAATGCTCAACTTGTTTGGGTAGGGGAAAGGAACCTCCTTGAGGTCACTTCCACATTGTATTATTTATGCTTTGAGGGCTTTTAATTGTTGAGTAGATTATTTGAATGGCAAGAGTGCCATGGAGATTATTTTTGTGATTTTGTGAAGAGTGGTGGTTTTGGAGATTTTTGGCTTGAGGCCATGAGATTGGTATTTTATCATTTGGCCAGCCTTTGAAGTAGAGTGGTCCATTCCCTACCCTCATCAAACTCATTTTCATGAGTTGAGTTGTGTGTTAAACTTTGGGGTTGTTTGTTGTGTTGTTGACATTGATTCTTGTTGTGGAATGTTTACATCCGTATGAATCCCTACCTCCCTAGCTTGAGGGTGACCCATTTGTGGGTCTACGGTAGGGAGGAGGGCATTTCAAAGTGGCTGGGTTGTTCCTTCTATTGTGTTTTATTTGCAGGTTTTGAGTGAAGAAATGAAGTGGATGAGAGCCCCTTTTTGTGTGGCTTGTGTAGTATGTTATTAGCTGTTGAAGCCATGGCCATTGTGGCCTTATTGTATTGTATTTTTGTAAAAGTTGCTAAGTTATTTTCCATGGAGTTGGCTATGATAAATAATGCAATGTAAACATTCTGCTATTCTATTTAATGCTGCTTACTTCCTATTTTTATGGAGTGGAAAAGTTTGTGGAATGCATGTGAAGTTATATTTATTTTTCTGTCATTATCCTTTCCAAAAAAAAATATAATGTAACTCCTTTCTGTTATTTTGTAGTGAAATTTCTATGTATTAGTTGTTGCCATGAAAAGAAACTGAGTTGTTAGAGATCTAAATAAAGTTGTAGTTTTCTTACCCTATTAGTTGCATCAAAAGAAAGGATATACTTTTGTGTAGTTAGCTGGTTTCAAAAATATATATTTTTGTATAGTATCATTGCAAAAAAAAAAAATTATATAAATGCTTCTATATTAATCCATTCCCTAAACAGAAAGCTAATTTTCTAGCTTAAATCATATTAGTGTTTCCTTTTGAAAAGCTAGACCAAGTGTAAATTTGTTTTATATATATATATATACTTGTAGTTTATTGGTTTGAGAGTTTAACTTATTGTTCATTCCTTCCTACTTGCTGTGTATATGCTGAGATAGAAAGGAAAATACTGAAGTAAATTCTTTATTGCTTATATACATAATATATACACTTGTATATATATATATATAAAGATATATATATATATATATATAGATATATATATAAAGATATATATAAAGATATATATATATATATATGTGTGTGTGTGTGTGTGTGTGCATACTGTATATATATACATAAGATAATGTAATTTAAACTGTCTTAAGTTGGACAAATTATGGTATAGATTTGAGTATATAAATTTATGTATTCATATATATATATATATATATATATATATATATATATATATATATATATATAACAAAAAAAAGAGAAAAAGAAATTTAAAAAAAAAATTATATTCAAAACTACTGTGAAGGATGGTGAAGGGAACGGACTATGGATATCCATAGAGCCGAGTTACATTTTATATAACAAAAAAATATTGAAAGGGGTGTGGGGGAGGTGGTACCTCCACCCACACCCGCGGGTGTGGGTGGAGGTACTACCTCCCCCCACACCCCCAAAACCATCCGCAACGGCCGTTATCACCGTCGCTCAACCCTATACACCCCGCAGTGCCACCACTACCTCCGTAGTGCCCCCAAACGGTCCGCCGCCCTCCGTTCCCATTGGCTTCTATGGCTTCCCCACCACAGAAGCTCTACCAAACCCCTTGGTGGCACCGCCGCCACGCCACTACTTCCCCACGCAACCTCCCCTCAGCTTACCCTCTATAGTTGTTCTGTTGCCACCGCCACCAACGACCCTTTCTTCATAATCCAACCTTGCTCAAAATGTTGGAACCAACATAGTCCTTTAATAATTTCTATATATTATGTTTACATATAATTTTCAAGAAAAATATAAATAAGTAATAATGCATTTTGAATATCACCACAACTTTGTTAATTATACCTCCATGGGAGGTGATGGAAGCTTCATTTTCATGGCCTCCATGGTTGTTTGTAAAGCCTAACCTATAAGCATTTGAGCCAAACACACAAAAGAAAAAAATAAAAGTAATTAGGGCAAACAAGAGGAAACAAAACAAAAGAGAAAGAATAAAATGTGATTAGGGCATACAAGGAGAAGAGGAAACAATAGGGAATAGATTAGGGTTTCCTTTTTGAAAACAATTTTTAAATTTGAAATAGGGCTTGTAAATTAGACTTATTATTATATTTTAATTTGTGAGGGATTTTAATTGAGAGGTTATGTTTCATTCTTAAATTAAAAACCCCTATTTCTGTTCCTTGTTTTTATTTTATCTTTTGGGTCCTTTTTAAATAGTTTTCTAATTTTGAATGAGTTATTGTTGTGAGATAATTTTATCTTAGGGAATTAATTTATCTTATTGGGGAGCAAATTTTTACCCTTGCCTTTTAAATTCGTCTTAGTTGAGATATTAATTTTTTTTATTCTTCCCTAGCGGGATTTTAATCTTTTTATTTATTGTCTATTTTATTATTATTTTATGGGATGAGTCATTTAGACTCTTCCCCCTTCTACATTATATATTCGAGTTAGTTATTAAATATAATGCCAGAATTATATTTAATAATGGACCCAATTTTTCTTTTTGGTTTTATCTAACGTCTTTTCATTAAATTTTATTTTATTTTTATCATTTTGAAATTTGTTCTTAAGTCTTAATTTAAATTTTATTTAATCCCTTCTTGATGTTTTATTTTAAATTTATTTTGCGTTTATCAAAAACGCGTTATGCTATCAAATTTTCCTAGAATTCTAGGGTTTGATTTTTGTGGTATTTTTATTATCTTTTCATCCACCATCCCACTTGAATCATGCGACTATCAATTCCATCATTTACTTAATCCTTTTTCAATTTTATTTTAACCGGAGTTGAGATAGGTTTCGAAGCTGGCGGATTCATCTTCACACCTAGGAAACTAGGCGCTCAGATTTAAATTAGTCTAACCCTAAAAGTGGCACACTTCTGGTCACATACCTCCTAGATGGCTTTCATCATCACAGTTATATTGACATGTTTACACCTTATGCGTATTGCCACCGAGCACACAGACGCGTGAGAGGGGGTTCCTAGGGATAGGTTGAAAAGTTTTTTGTAATTCATGTCATGACCACATGACAAATGTGGACATGACATGTGTGTTGTGTGTCATGACCACATGGGAAATACAGGCATGACAGTCTTCTTCAATCTGCATACCATATTAGATTTATCTATTAGCTGAAATCCTTCTAGTTGTTCAATGTAGACTTCTTCTTCCAACTCACCATTCAAAAGGGCATACTTCACATCCATCTAATATACTTTGAAATCTTTATGTGTTGTAAATGCCAGAAACATTTTGATAGCCTTAATTCTTTCCATTGGAGCATAAGTCTCCTCAAAATCTATACCTTCAACTTGTGAATATCCTTTGCATACACATCTAGCTTTGTTTCTTACCACTTCTCCATTCTCATTCAACTTATTTCTGAAAAACCCACTTTGTTCTAATCACATTCTTATTTACAGGCCTGGGGACAAGTTCCCAAGTCTTGTTCTTTTCAATTTGTAGCAATTCTTCTTCCATTGCCTTGAACCAATGTTTATCTTTAAATGCTTTAGTAACTATTTTAGGTTTAACCTTTGATAGTAAACAAATATTTACCTATTCTTCTACAACTCTTCTTCTTGTCAAAACTCATTTTCTTTTGTCACCTATGATTTGATCCTCTAAGTGATTCTTTTACACATAATTGGGGGTTTTAGGAACTCTTTCAGGAGCTTCTTCTTCATCAATCTAAACTTCCTTGTCTTTGTCTTCTTCAACTTCCTTTGAATCAACAGACTCATCTGACTCATCCATTCGGCTCTGAGATTTTCTGAATATCTTCATCTACCTTTAAATTTGCACTTTCAATAATCTTTCTCAACCTTTTGTTGTAGCACCAGTAATATTTGCTTTTTGTAGAGCACCCAAGGAATATGCCTTCATCACATCTAGATTCAAACTTTCCTAACTCTTCATCTCTTCTAATATAACATTTGTTTCCAAAGACTTTGAAATACTTGACAGTAGGAATTCTTCCATACCACAGCTCATAAGGTGTCTTTGTTCCATTTGCTTTGACTTGTACTTTGTTCTGAATGTAGACAATAGTGTGAATTGCTTCTTTCCAATATACTTTTGGTATGTTTTCTTCCTTGATCATTGTTCTAGTCACTTCCTAAACTATTCTATTCTTCCTTTCAACTACTCCATTTTGCTAAGGAGTTTGGGGGGAAGACAATTGTCTCTTTATCCCATGTTCTTCACAAAAAGCATTGAATTCATTTAAAGTAAACTCACCACCTCTGTCAGACCTCAAACACTTGATTCTCAAATCCATTTCATTCTCAACCATTTCTTTGAATGCCTTGAACTTGTCTAGGGATTCTAATTTTTCTCTAAGAAAATTAACCCAAGTCATTCTTGAATAGTCATCAAGAAGTAGCATGAAATACCTATCACGTTGTAGACTTCTTGTTCTTGTAGGACCACACAAGTCTATATGCACCAACTCCAATAGACCGGTAGAGGTTCATTCTTTGCCCTTGAAACTAGTCTTTGTTTGCTTTCTGATTTGACATTCTTTGCAAATAGCATTAGTAGACTTCACAATCTTAGACAGGTCTCTTACAGCTTGAACTGAGCTTATTCTCACCAGATTATCAAAGTTAATATGACACATTCTCCTATGCCATAACCAACTTTCATTTATCTGAGCCAACAAATAACAATTATCATTACCTTTCAATTGATAAACATTACCATGAGTCTTCATACCAGCAACAATTATTGTTCCAAAGATTTTCCTTATCTCACATCCATTATCCATAAACATCATATTGTACCCTTTTCTACACATCTGTCCAACAATTAGAAGATTATGCTTTAAGCCTTTGACATAATAAAGAACATCATTTGTATTATGCTTTCCATCGAAAGTAATTGACCCTTTTCGACAAATCTTACCAGCTGCATCATCACCAAATCTAACTAGTCCTCCTTCACACTTTTCCAATTTATAAACCTTACTCTTATCTCCTATCATGTGATTTAAACATCCACTACCAATGATCCATTCATCCTTTTCCTTTCTAGCATGAAATGCAAACATCACTTTCTCTTCTTCCAAACTTCCTTCAAACAACTTGCAAGGTTAGTAGAAATAGGTTATTCTTTTAGGGCAATAAACAAGCATTCACTAGCATTACTATCCTCAAAATTAGATTTGTCATCAATTACACCATCATTTTCCTCAACATAGTAAATTTTCCTTACCATCTTTCCTTTACCTTTTGTTCTTGATCTTCAAAGCTATATCAAGACATCTTGAAGCATAATGACCAATCTTACCACAACTAAAACTTTTGAAAGGTAACTTACCTCTGAACTTTCTAGTTCCCTTCTTCATTCTGCTTACAAAGTTTGCCTCAATCTCATCAAAGTCTTCCTCATCTGACTCCACAACATACTTTGATGAGCCATATAATTGACTCAAGAGGAGAGAGCCTATTTCACCTGCCAATATTAGATGGATGACTGAAAAGGTGCAAAAGATTATACCATTAATTTAATAGAAACAACAAAACTGGGTTGGAATGAGATTCAGGCCTCCCTTAATTCTAATGCTAACACCTTGATTGAATCATCCACTAGGGCATGGAATGAGAGAAAGGAAATTTAGAAAGTGGTTCAGTAAGGTACAAGAAAATGATGGGTTCTAGCCAAAGGGGAGACAAATGTCCCAGTACAACTATGATGAGGATTATGACTGCAGCTAGAAAATGGAAGGCAAAAACATATTGGATGAAGCAGGCTAAGCACAACCATGAGGACATGGCATATGTTCAGTAGGGGGAGATGATGAGCCATATAATTGACTCATCTATTTTATGTTATTTCTACTCTTAAGAACTTTCATAGACACTTTGGCATATATAAATACATATTAGTATAATTATGTTTGTCTTTTGGTTAGATTATGCACATGATTAGTTTGTATTTCCTTTGATGAAATCTCTTGCTTTATTTTACTAGATTACATTTCAAACGTGCATATTTTATGAATTATGGTATGAAGTTGTGAATGTTTTTATAAGCCTTGCAGCAGTATGAACAACCAGTGGTCTTTGGATCCATCCGGAGCCCTTTGTCCTGAGAAGAACCTGAACTCTGGACAACTCCAATTGCTAAAAAACTCCCTCGAATCATCCTCCCCTTAAGTCGATGATCGCCACAAGTCCATCCTTGAGTGAAAACATAACATGTGCTTCAATCACGTAGCTAAGAGGGGTAACATCACCACGTCACCACAAATCTTGGTGACTAACTGAAATATCATTTAGCTGACTTTAGTCCCAACTGAAGTGGCTACCATCTTGCATCACACCATTTCTGGGAAATCATTTACTTCATCATGTAGTTGAACTACCCCAGATCTCTAATCTATAGTTCTGTTTAGGAATAATGAGTGTAATAAACTATGCAACTGGCTCTAGTTCCAGTTCACTCTAGTTAGACTTGCTATTAGTTTTCTTCTTCCAATAATGCTTGATTGTATAAGTAGGAGCAATTCATTTTCTTTCTAGTTAGTTTGAAGTTTTTAAGTTTCATAGTAGTTGTCACCAGATTGCTGTAACAGGAGGAAAACTCCTTATGCTTGTAATTCCATCCATTTCTAGACTATGATTTAATATGAAGGGGATTTTTTGCTAAAAGAAGTTAGTTGAGCAAGAGGATCATCTCTGGTTGGGGAAGTAGGGCCCGCTTACCCATCTAAGTGAAGATCTCTCGATTATTTGGTATTTATGCAATTCTAT
Organism: Cunninghamia lanceolata; assembly: GCA_027924645.1. Classification (NCBI taxonomy): domain Eukaryota; kingdom Viridiplantae; phylum Streptophyta; class Pinopsida; order Cupressales; family Cupressaceae; genus Cunninghamia; species Cunninghamia lanceolata. The sequence goes on along the minus strand of BSBN01000914.1, from coordinate 4,609,270 downwards.
TTTAATCTCTGTTAAGTTTTTCCTTAATGTTCTATGTGATTGTTGTTAATTTTTCCCTGTAGGTTAGTTCTTAAAAATCCTAAAAATACCAAAAAGAGATAGTTCTGTTCTTTATCAGCATTGTCATATTCAGAGTGTTTCATTGCTATAGAATAACAGTGGATTCAGTTGATCTCATTTACTTTTCAGTATGATAGATTAATTTCTTTTATAGCAAGTGTGTTTGTTTCTAGCTATTTAATATAGCTTCCCTTCCTGTAAGTGTGTTTCCTTTCAAGTAATTTAATATAGTTTCCTTCCAAGTAAAGTGTGTTTATTTCTCAGCAATTAGATAGATCTTTATTTCTGCATGCACTTTCAATTCTAGCGAGACTAACAAACCAAGTTCCATTCACCAAAACACTCGACATAAACCCCCCCATTCTAAGAAGTCTTATCGCAGATAGCTCCAGACACTTCCAGATTGATAAAAGTAAATGGTGATGCATTAACAAAGCACTACTTCAACCTCATCATACTTGTCTGATCTAACAGTCATTTCTGATTTGGCCTTAAAAGCAATCTCAAATTTCACATGACCATCATTAGTACCAAATTCTCTCATCTCAAAAGCAGTCAGTTTACCAAGCAGTTGATCTTTTGAATGCTTGTCCACATCTTGCAATTCTTCAATGGAAGACACTTTATGACTAAGATTTAGGAAGTGTTCTGAGTATCTTATTTACAACTTTTTTATCATCCATCTTTCTACCAATACCTTTGATGTTGTTGACAACTTCATCAATCTTCTGTATATAGCTTGTTATGTTCTCATCTTCAGACATCTGCAGAGTTTCATATTTGGACTTCAAATTTTGCAACTTGGCTTTCTTGACAAATTCATCACCTTCATAGACATTCTTCAATTTATTCCAGATCTCATGTGTAGTTTCAAAATCCAAAACTTTCACCAATTCAGTGTTAGATAGAGCATTTGGTAGGGTATTTCTAGCTTTACCATTAGTCTCATAAGTCTTAATCTTAGCTGTAGTCTCCGGACCATCTTTAGGTATAACATATTCCTTTTGAACCATTCTCTAGATATCATAACCAAGAGAAATAAGGTAACTTTGCATTCTTACCTTCTAGAAGACATAGTCAGTTCCATCAAACTAAGAAATCTCTTTCTTGTGTGCCATCCTAGATCTACCTTAAGTTATTAGGCTTTCTTCCAAGGAACCCTCGCTCTGATACCAATTGTTGGAATGCACAAGAAAACTGAGAGGGGGGTGAATCAGTTGTAGCCAAAACCTTGAACCCTCACTAATATTCAAATCAACAACCACTTAATTATCCATAAATCTGTTAGTGATTAACCATAAAAGCATATAACATAAACTTAAGCACATCAACACCATAAACACATGGAACATGAGATTTATGTGGAAAACCCAAGAAGGGAAAAACCATGGCAAGGATTAGCTCACAATATAAATGATATCAACAATTTACAACAAGGCTCATTGTCGGAGCCTCACTGCCTCAGGGCTCACTGCCCAAGGACTCACTATCTAAAGAAACACTCACCGCAACAAGCTCACTACCAGAAATGAAAGAAGATAGAAGAAGAAACTTACAATGAGAAGATATCTCAAAGAAATAGGAAATCCACCACAACAACACTCACAACATCCACAACATATCTAAAAGAATTGTAGACACCTTCTGCTTATTGCATCCAATAGCCTAGCACATGAAAAACCTTACTGCTCTTCACAAACTTGCATCACACAAACATCACATGCAACCTTTTCATCTATCAACATCATTCCACACATTCTTCAAACATCAAACACTTATTTATACTAACATCAACCTTAGGAACAATCTCCAAGGTCGGCACAACCTTTAACCTTAATCGAATTCAAATTAGGTCTGGACCTAAACATTCCCGTGGTCGAAAGGAATGAATGTAGACCACACCACACCTTAGCAGGGACCTAAATCCACTCTCTCACACTTCTACACACTTCCACAAATTCTAAAGCACAACCATAAAGAGTGTAAACAACCAGGTCTACCAAACTTGGTGTTGACACTAGGATCTTTAGGCACATGCTTCAACAAGATCACAAAGAAAACTCACAAAGAAAACACCATGCATGAACATGATCTAGAAACATCCACAAGCACTTGAAAACCAACAAAACCTTCCGCAACAATTTCAACAACTCTCACTTGAAGAATCTTCACATTGGAACACTTGAACTGCATTGATAGCAACCACAACTTAAGAAAGATAGCTTGTAGAGAACCAAACCATGAACTACTTGAACTAAAGAAAGATATATACATTACAAACATAAATCTAGAACCATAAACCAAAAACACAACTACAGAGGAATGCGGAGCAAAAAAATTTCTCCCAGTCACCTCTGCACAACTTAAAAACATTGTCTGCACTCTAGTGAACACAACTTTCTCTGTACAACAAATCAACACCTTAGACTTGAAACATAGAAACTTTGAACATTCCTGAACATCACCTCCAAACTGCATAAGAATATTTTCAATAGTAGAGAAATGCGGAGCAAAATACTAGCATTGTTCTACAAGCCAGTACAACTCTGCAACGCATTGTTTCCTCCAGAGAACAAATTTTCTCAAAAGCACTTGGAAAATCAACATAAAGAACTCATTCTAAACACCTTCAACTTCTTCTCAAAGAAACTATACCAAGGAAACTTAACCTATACTACAGTGGGAGTAAAATAAAAAAATCTGAGGCTCAAAAAAATTGGCAAGCACAGTGGATGATTTCTGCTCAGGACAATATGGACGACTTAGCCTTAGATGTAAAGCAATTTGTACATAATTCTAGTGTTGCTAATAAAAAATTGATAAGAGTATAAAATAATGTAAATAAGATAGAATCAATTGTACAAAGGTTAGATCAACAAGCCGCTTCTCTTTTAAATGATATCTTAGGTATTTCTTATCAAATGAGAAATGTCCAAACTCAGGTGATAAATATTCAAAAAATTCCCAAAGAATAGATACTTATGTCACCCAATTGACCGATGATTTGGCAACATCAGATAGTTGGAGAAATACTAAGGCCCAAGAAAATAAAGTTCTATTAGAAAATGTGGCCAGAGATTTAGAAAAGATTCGAAGATAAACAAAAAAGATCAAAGTCTCTCAAAAGGGCAGAGACAGTTCTGAAGAAGAAGTTGAAGAAGCCAAATCTCATTTCTCTAAACCTTTACAAAAACCTTCTAAGGTTAAGATTCAAAGAAATGGTTTTTGTTTGTTGATGAACCTTAAGAAGAACAACAATCAAAAACCTCTAGAACCAAAAATACTCCAAGACCTACTAAATTGATGTTTCCCAAACACAAAGAGCATGGTATGCAGCATACTGAACAAGTTAAAGATTGGTTGCAAGAATTAGACATTGAAGATAGAGACAACCAACCAATTTATATGGAAGAACTTGTTGTGACACATTTAGATAACTCTATTTCTAATGAAGAGGTAATTTTAGAAATAGAATCATCTCAGGGACCATAAGAAGAAGTAGAACTAGAAATGGCTACAGAAGAATTTCTGTTTGATCAAATAAGTGATGTTGAAAATTGGGAAACCTTCATTGCTAGTCATGAATCGGTAGGCAGTAATTCTGATGTACAGACGAGAGAAGCAATCTTAGAAAATTCTAGACCAGATTAGTTGAGAGCCTATGCCACATTAGAGTATATTCTTAACATAGATAAAGTTGTTGATCCATATGATGGAATATGTATTTGGTGTGATACATTAGAAAACTTTTATGATACTAGAAATTCAGAATGGTCTAATTCTAATAATGTTTTATATGTTATTAGATTAATGTTTGGTAAACTTAGAGAATGGTGGTGTAGCTAGGGAAAATTAGATTTAGTGTTAAAAACAACAAACTAACTAAACCCTAACTATGCACCATGAAGGACAAACTAGCATGAAAATAAAAATAAAGAAAATCAAATGTAAACCGAATCCACGCTAGACTTGATTGATCTCCATGGCTCTTTGTTGATGGTGATGTTACTCACACACAAACATGAAATAAAAGTTACACAACAACCTTTATTTATCTTGAAAGATACGATGAATTCAAAGAATTCATGATCCCAAGTCTCCATTGATTAGTTCATAATCTACTGACGTTACTTAGTGGTTGATGTGTGTTGCTATTTTCCATTTCAAGGGGCCTTACATTGATCAGTAGATTATGTAAAGTTCATCAGTATTCCTCCAAATATCTTGTCCTTTATGTCTGTACTACATAAATTTCCAACAATTTTACCTCTACACTATGGATTTACTCAAATAATGTGCCTATAGGTTGATATTTGCATGATTTCTATCATTATTTGCAACTCTTTACATGATATCTTCACATTACATGCATTTAACTCAAATATGCTAATGATATTTAGTTGTCTACGAGATGTTAGCATATTTCTTTGTTCTACTTATTATTTGTCATGATTTGTAGTTATGGAAGTGATTCAATGAAATTAAAATGAGAAAAAGGGTTAGAGAATGAGATTTCTAAAATTACTTGACTAAGATTACTGATCCACATACATGTTTCGATACATCAATGAAGAGAAGAAAACTAGAATCATACTTCACCAGGACATTCCACAAATCCGCATGATCCAGTGCAAATCCTCAAAGGAAAAGTTGACAACAACATGCAATAAAATGAAAGCGCTTCTATTGAACACAACATTCACCATTACATATCTAGAAATCAACTTGAAGATTACGTAAAATTTATAATCAAGATGTAATCTGAAGCTTCATCTCCATTTAGTATGCTTTAGAACAAGTACATTTATAGTGATATGAAGAAAGAACCTTGACATTTCAACAATTCATTCCTCATTAGTCTCAATAATCTGATCTCCTATATTAAATTGGCTCAGTCAGATTTTTTATTGATTGACCTCCTCCTTTTTTTACAAAGTAAAGGGGCTTAATATATAGCTCTGATTATCCCCAATACGGTTCCAAAACCCTAGTTAATCAATGGTCCACATCTCAAGTGCAACATCGATCGGTGGAAACAAATCTTGCCAAAAAACTCTGAGCAGCATACCCATACTGAGCGTAAGGATGCCCTTTGGAAACCTTAACAGTCAACAAAATAACTGTTGTTGTTCTTTTAATAATGCTTCCACCTACAATTTCCTCCGCAATGAAAGCCTTTACTCCTCTTGCTCTATTTGCGATCTTTTGTGATCCGATCCGCTGTCAGAATGTTAGATTGGCCTTAATTGTAGCAGTTAATATGCCACCAACTTGATCTTCAGTTGCAGTGTTGGCACCTTTAAACCATTTGTATATCTTCATCATCGACATGACTCATTAGTCAGGTCGATCCAACAGTTTCATCCTGATCGCATACCTCTAGATGATGCATCCTTTATCGTTTGCATATCCTTTGTCCACCAGTGTAACCTGTCTTCATCTTCCTTCTCCACAGTTGGCAAGACAACCACTGTCGGCGTAGCTCTTTCTCCCTTTATCGATGGCCGATGACTACTTCATAACCAATATACCTGTGCACCTGCGGTCAACATACATAAGTTAAGTAGCATCATTTAATAAACTAGCAAGAAGATTAAACATTACATTAAATTAGGCTGAAAGTGCAAACACAGATATCGGGTTATGAATCTATCAAAATCGCATATCAAAATACATATACAACGTTAAAAATGGTCAGGTCAACCACCGTTGACCAAAAACATGCCATTGGGCTCTAAAATGGATTCAAAATCCTCTCGCTTTGCTTTCCTGCCTTTTTCCTTGTATCTCGCGAATGCATATCATTTCTTTGTATATCAGCTTGTACATCATAGACATACAAGTGCCAAAACATACAAAGAGTTTTCTGTGTTTAGCTTTCTATTCGGGTTTGAGTTGCACCCTTAACTTGTACTTTTCCTTTTGCATCTATCACTTGTATGTATCGCTTGTCTCTTTTCTTTATCTATTGGCTTGATACATACAAGCACCTTTGTATGTCACTTGTGGACTCCAACCCCCTTCATTAACCATAGTTTACTTACCTGTCAGATCTGCAATGTATCTTCCAATATTCATTCAGGCATGATGCATGCTTTATACCAAATTTTAATTCCCCTTGAATTTCGGCTTGTATGTATCAAGCAATGTATGTTTTGAAACATACATACAAAGCGCGGAATGCACAAGCATTAAACTCCTTTTCATAATAGTTTTAGATCCGTGACTTGTATATCTCCAATGCATATCGCAATGTATGTAAGACACATACATTGCACAAACATATAGCAACTTTATCTCATTTAATAACTATTTCAGTTCCGCCCAATGTATATTTCATTGTATATCACCGAAACATACAAGCCTGCATACATACAAGGCTTAACCATGTTTCATAACTTTTCAGTTCCGTGGCTTGTACATACCCGTTGTATGTAACCTTTGTATGTGTTGGGACTGAAATTCCCAAGCTACTTTTTGGCAAATATTAAGTTTCAATCATCCAAAGATTTTAGTATGTGAGCATATATGAAAAAATCCACAGTTGTTTTCAAGCAGAGATTAACAATTGAGTTGATAGAAATATTTGGATTTGATCTATTCTAATTCCTAAAGACTTAATACAACATGGTTGAAGTGCTCATTAAAGATGAACCATAAACACATGACACCATTAACCCTTCGTCAGACAGACAAGTTCCCAGTCACAACGATCGGTGTAAGATGACTTGATCGGGGTATGTTTCCCAGGTCTCTCCGACTATGTAGGTCACACCTATGATAGAAGTCATGAAGGACTTCGGACAAGGTCAAAGATAGCATATTGGTGGGATTATTGTATTGACAAAGATTATTTAAACTACATTGGTCTTACATCTCTCATTGACGGAGCTCTGAGAGATATGCAAAGGGAAATGAGTATCGGCATGAGACTGATCATCGGGAAGAAGATATTAAGAATCACTGATTGATAAATTCACACCAATGACCTTCACTGATATGCTAAACTATTGTATATACAAGATATGACTTGTTATCACCAATTCTTTCTACCATTTCTACTGGTCACCCTTTGCATCTGACAAAAGATACATCCCCAACATACATTCTAAAAGATACATTTCGATATGCTTTTGGAATATACAAAGCTATATATATCACGGAATCAAAAGGATTATAAAATGAGATATAATTGTTGTATATTTCGTGCTTGGTTTACAATATATTTAGGGTTTGCATGTATGAATATACAAGCGAAACATACATTTCGATATACAAAGACCATATGCAAGCCAGACCTGAAAAGTCTATGAAATAAGGAAAATTCGTTGTATCTTTATGTTTGTATGTGTCTAATATACATTGCTGATATACAAGGTTTACATACAAGTTGCTCATATACAAAGTTGTTTGCATATGCAAAGTCGTTATGAGTCGCAAAATGGGTTGTCGGGTTTATTAAATTTTTATAATTGTATGCATTTCGATGACACATTTTTCATACATACAAGTCGGGCCCGAAATAATTCAGAGTTTAAATGTATAATCGGCTGGGTCCATCGGATGTATATTTTGCTTGTATGTTTGGTAAATTGAAAACATACAAAGTGGATATGCAAAGTCCATGTGCAAAGCGCGGAACTGAAAGTTTATGAAATAGGGAAAAGTCAATGTATGTTTCAGGCTTTGTATATACAAAACCAATATACATTGCACCATATGCAAGCCGCGGACCCAACAGAAGTCAAAGTTGAAACGAATGAGTCGATTAAGTCTGATGTATGCATTTTATCTTTGTATGTTAGGAAAAAGCATAACATACAAAGCAAAATATACAAGGCTTTTATACATTGCGGTACATACAACGGGAATATGCAATGCCAGAACCGAAATGATTGTGAAATAACGATAAGTCGTTGTATATTTCATGCATTGTATGTATCGATACATACATTGTGGGAGATACAACATGGATTTCAAGGAAGATTAAAAAATGATATAAACGATGCATCACTACTCAATGTATATCAGAATATACATTACATGTTATACATTGCACAAAACTCAAAAGGGATTAAAATCTGATGTAAATGATGTATCGTGACTCAATGTATATTGGAATATACATTGCATTTTATGCAAGTCACAGATCCGAAAGCAAGTAAACTCTGATTTATAAAAAGTGATAAGTCCGAAATGATGGTACAAGGGAGTTTGTATGTATTAGGCCTTGTATACAAAGAAAAGGGATATACAAGAAAACATACGAAGAAGGTCATGCTGATAACAAAGGAAATGTATGCCGATAAAGGTCATATCGGCGGGAAGTTTTTGGATCAACTCGACTGCGAGGTTACGCCGATGAAGGAAACCCTAAAATGACTTTAAAATCTGAATGGTTAAGATATTCTTCTGATAGTTGAAATATTAGTTTTTTGTAGGATATACATAGCGAGGATCAAGTTATAAAACACCCACGAAAGAACTAATAAATTACCAATAACGGAAGTAATTATCTGAGCAAATATATATGTTTAATAAATTTATTTTGATCTTTTGATTAGAGACTAATTTGTGTTTTATCTAGTCTTTTTAGAAATAATAAAGAAACCCTCGAAGGATATTGAGCAGAACTACAGTTAAAGATTTTTTGACCCTGAAATGGTTATCCATTTGATGATTAGTGGCCAGTATTAAATTTCCTGAATCTATTTTATTAGAACAAATACTATTTTTTGTTATCAACCGTCACAACTATTGTAATTGGTTTGAATCTTGTATGCCGCTCTTTATAAGATATGACCAAGACCAGGAAAGATTATTATATTATAGAGAGAGACTACAGAATAGAAGAGGAGATACTATAGACTAGATTTGAACAGCAATGCTGGTTCACTTTTAATATATTTTATTTCTGGTAGACCATGTGCAAGCATTCTCTGATGAAGTCAAGTCTGTGAACGTGAAGCAGTAACTATAGATTTCGGTATCAACTATCTATTTAATTTATTCAATTATATGACTGTCTCCTTTCAAGCTTTTCTCTGTTATTCAATTTGAATTATCAAGTATACCTTCAAGTTGTCTATACACATTTGTTGTTATAGTGTGATAAGATTAACTGGTTTTTGTTTTCAGAATTAAATCCTTTAAATTTATCACAGTAACTCAGAAGACATTGTCATGGATCTATAAGAAGAGTCATATAGTTAGGGTTTGTATTCTGTCTTTAGTTTTTTATAAATCTGTTACAATTGTAGTATTATTCTAATAGGTTCCTTCAAGCAAGGATTAAATCCTTTTAGATGAATGCAGGTAATATTTTGTCAATTGGATATATGTAAGTATGGAATACTAACTATTTCCTTGCAGGGTTGTACACGTTACATACCTCTTCTTTCATGCCAGATAGTTTGAGTTTTTACCAAACAAATAGTCATTTATTTCATGATCATACTAACTCTATATTAAATAAGGCACTGGTCTAGTATTTTCATTATCAATTATACAAATTCACTTTAGATTTTCTTAACTAGATTGCATTATTGTTTTAGCATTACAATTTAGATCATTTAGGATTAACTTCTTGTCTTTTCATTTGTTTATAATTTGTGCCATTATCAATAGTTAGATTAATTATGATTAAAGTAGTGATCATCTTTTTATCTACTTTATTAATTAGAGGTTTACCTGCCTAGGTCTAGAAGAGCCAGAAGTGAAGGGGGTTTAGCCATATCTACCCCGTGTCAGTTAGCCAAAAACATCAAGAGAGCTTGGCACCCTCTTAGGGTTCATGACCTACATTTTTTAAACCTAACAGTATGTAAGATACATACAAAGCAAAAGATGCATCCGGCGGACTTAAACCCTTATTCATTTAAACTGTAAACCTGTCGGGTCCGCGGCTTGCATGTATGAATAAAGTGTTAGTCAAATGCATGTAAAACCCCTTGTATGTAAACCTAAAATACAAACAACGTTGTATGTGCAACATACAACAACTCGACATACAAAGAACAATGAATACGTGACCCATTGTATACACAAACAACTTTGTATATACAACATACAAACTCGATTGTACATTTTACCAAAATACTCATAACTTGCAAAATACAGGAAATTTTAAGACGGTTCAAAAAGAAACCCCTATTCATTTTTGACAAGGAATTCACCCATACTTTGCCTTGGTGCTCAATGCAATTTTTCATTGTTTTCATCAAGGTTTGTAACTTCGCTGCCTTTTCCCTTTACCACCAAGCAAACAACAAACACACAAGCAAGAGAAATAGCCATAGTAGGGGTCCTCATTTTGCTAAGGAGTAAAATGTGGCATGTTGTGAACATCACAACACTGTTCTTGATCTTGCATAAGAATGCATGATGTTGAAGGGTTGTTGATTGCTCACAGTTGCAGCATAACAATAAGATGAAGATGATAGAGGAAAAAAAGATAGATAGATGAGAAGATTGAAAGGATTTTGGCAGAGTGAGGATACTAGAAGAAGATCCATCCAAATGGCTTGTGAGAGACCATATTTATAGGTAAGAGCTGATATGATTCGATGGCCAAGATTAAAACTCAATTGTGTGATGCCTATGGCTAGGATTAAAAGTTGATTTTAGTGCCTATGACGCACAATAAGTGGGTTATGACATGAGGCTGAAAATAGGATGAGAGGAAATAAGTGATGCAGGAGCATCCAGAGGCGTAAGCGCAATCTTGCATCACCCAAAAAGAAGTTAATTCAAAACCATTGTAGTTGTTCTCATTTCTTCCCATAATTAGTGTCTTTGGTTCCATAATATCTAGAATAATAATGTAGGACTTTCAGTTTTTCCAAAACTGCTAAAAATAGTGACCTGCCTATTTAGGAAAGTGTACCTGCTATTTTTACAAAGTTTGTATTTGGGCACATAATGAAGCAAAAAACTTCCAGAAAGTTACATAATGGAAATATAAGACCTTTGGCGAAGGAATCAGGCAAAGATCATTTGTGAGCTGAAAGATATTAAAGTTTTTATTTTCTGAAAAGCCCCTAAAAATTTACAGAACTAGATATGAGGCACTAAAACTTCTCATAACATCTCAAAAAGTTGATAGAAATCCATTTACTAATTTCTAGCATGATAGTTCACATCATGAGCTTTCCGGTGCTTAAAACGGTTCGTCAATCAGACACCCGGATCAAAAGTTATGCTTCCCGGAAGTTGACCTACTTTTGGAGGGAGTTGCAAATTTTGAAATTTAGCTGGAGGCCGCCAAAAAGTACTATTTATGACTATTTTGGGAACCCTGGGTAGTAGTAGAGTTAAGGGGGGCTAGTGTAGAGTCTAGAATAGGGGAAAAATAGAAACCCTAGCAGATTTGGGGTTACAGAAGGCTGAAGATTCTAGAGTCTTGAGGTTGGGAAAGCTGTAATGTGTTGCAACTAGTAAAGGATTCATCCTCTGATTGTAATTGAGCTTCTGTAATGTAATGAGTTGCCCAGTTCAATAAAAGAAAGTTCTATTTGCTATGTTTAATATTTGTTATTGTGTGTTTTGTGATTTACCCCCTTCATCAAGTGGTATCAGAGCAAAGGTTCCTGAGTGTGTACACAGATCACCGACCGTGAGGTAGTTTGCACTAGGACCTAAGGTTGTGGGTTTGCTGCAGAGACCAAGATGCCTCCACAAAGAAATCATGTTGGGAGGAATGCTTTGACGGAAGAGGGTTTTAGAGCCCTACAAAGGCAAATCGATGCATTACAAGAGGAGCTGTGAAGTGGGTTTGATCCGAGAACAAGAGAAGAAAGCGAAGATGAAGCTGAAGAGGAGCTATCTGAGGAAGAACAAGAAGCTACAGGAGATCCTACAGAGGTTAGGTTGTTGAGGGCCATTTCGAAGATTGGAAAGAGGCCCAGAATCAAAGTTTCTACATATTCTGGAGATTTGAATCCAGAACAACTCATTGATTGGATCAATGACATGGAGGAGTATTTTAAGTATGAAGATGTGGAGGACCCAGATCGGGTCAAGTTTGCAAAAACAAAGTTGAAGGGCCATGCCAGTGTTTGGTGGAAGGAGGTCCAATTAGAGAGGAATAGAAGAGGAAAAGGAAAGATCACCAGATGGGATCGGATGGTGGAGAAATTGAAGAAGAAGTTCATTCCTGTGGACTATGAGATGGAGTTGTTGAAGAAGCTGCAAGGACTAAAGCAAGGTAACAAGTCTGTTAAGGAGTATACAGAAGAGTTTTATAAGATTACTATCAGGACAGGCCATGCAGAGCCCAACAAGGAAAAGGTAGCCCGTTACATTAATGGGTTAAGGCCGAGTATTTAGGAGGAGCTGAGCCTAGTTAGAATGAACACCATAGAAAATGCATACCAATTTTCCTTGAAGGTGGAAGAGAAGGTGAATAAAAGATTTGACAGCAAGCAAAGGGGAAGAGGTCAAGGCAAAAAGACTGGTGGAAGACCCTATGGGGGCTGAAATTAAGATGTAAAGAAAATTGAAGAAGCTGGCACCAGTCAAAATCAGAGAGGAGATAACACCTACCGTCCTCGTGACCAGAACAATGGTGAGCAAAGAGGAAGAGGTAGACCTGGGCAAGGACCTAGAAGAGGAGGTTTCAGAGGAACCTATTTCCAATGTGGAGAAGAAGGGCATCGAGCATATGAGTGTCTGCAACATCAAGGAAGGACAAATAGGAGACCTGAAGGTAATGCACGAGTTGCACATGTAGATGAAGATGCACAGTTTGAGCATTCTGAAGATGCTAAAAGGGGAGAAACTCTAGTTGTCAGAAGAACCTTGTTGAATGAGGAGAAAGAACCAAATCAGAGGAAGAGTTTATTCTGCACAAGGTGCAAATGTGAGGTAAGTGTTGTGATATTATTATTGATAGTGGAAGCACTGATAATCTGGTTTCAGAAGAGATGGTTGACAAGTTGAAGTTGACAAGAAGAAAGCATCTGCATCCATATCGGATTGTATGGTTGCAGAAAGACCATAGAGCTTTGGTCAATGAGCAGTGTTTAGTGAAGTTCAAGATTGGGGACTACCATGATGAGGTACTGTGTGATATCATACTGATGGATACATGTCATATGCTATTGGGAAGGCCATGGCAGTATGATAGGAGCATTGTCCATGATGGCCGTGCAAACACATATTCCCTAACAAAAGATGGAGTTCATCATAAATTGAAGCCCTTGAAGGAGGTGGAAGAAAAGGTATGTAGTACTGCCAGAATTTGCTTGGTAGATGGTAAGAAATTTTTGGAGGGTATGAAGCATGAGCATCATTGCTTTGCATTGATTCCTAAGATTAGTCAAGAGAACTATGAAGATGTACTAGCAGAAGTTTTAGATATGTTGGAAGAGTTCTAGGACATTATCTTTGATAATGTACCAGAAGGTTTACCACTAGTAAGGAAGATAAGTCATCAAATGGATTTGATACCAGGAGCTAGTTTGCCAAACAAGGCAGCCCATAGAATGACCCCTACAGAGAATGAAGAGCTGAACAGACAAGTTTAGGAGTTGTTGAGGAAGGGACTGATAAGGGAGAGCCTAAGCCCATGTGCGGTACCTGCAGTACTAGCACCAAAGAAGGATGGAGAATGGAGGATGTGTATAGACTCTCAAGCCATCAATAAGATAACGATCAAGTATAGATTTCCATTGCCAAGAATGGATGACATCATGGATTGTTTGAGTGGAGCCAAGTACTTCATGAAAATTGACCTAAAGAGTGGATATCACCAGATCCGTATCAGAGAAGGAGATGAATGGAAGACAGCCTTCAAGACAAAGGAAGGTTTGTATGAGTGGTTAGTCATGCCATTTGGGCTAACCAATGCACCAAGCACATTCATGTGGCTCATGAACAAGGTACTGAAGGAATTTTTGGGAAGTTTTGTTATTGTTTACTTGGATGATATTTTGATTTTCAGTAAGACTTGGGATGAGCATCTGATGCATATCAGAAGAGTTCTAGAGAAGCTGAGGGAGGAGAAGTTGTTGATTAATCTGAAGAAATGTAGTTTTGCAAAGAAGGATTTGGTGTACTTGGGATTTGTTGTCTCAGAAGAAGGTCTTAAGATGGACCCAAAAAAAGTAAGGGCTATCATTGAATGGCCTACGCCAAGGAGTGTCACAGAGGTAAGATCTTTTCATGGTTTGGCAAGTTTTTATAGAAAGTTTATCAGGAGTTTCAGTAGCATTTGTGCACCCCTAACTGAGACAATGAGAGGGGATAGAAAAGAGTTTAGATGGACTAAAGGAGCAGACAAGAGCTTTGATACATTGAAACAAAAAGTGGTAGAACAACCTATTTTGGCACTTCCAGATTTTAATAAGGTATTTCAAGTAGATTGTGATGCTAGTGGTAGTGGTATAGGAGCTGTTTTGAGCCAAGAAGGTAAGCCCATTGCCTATTTTAGTGAGAAGCTTAATGATGCCAAGAAAAAGTATTCTGTTTATGATCAGGAGTTTTATGCAATAGTTCAGGCTTTGAAGAAATGGAGACATTATTTGTTGCCAAAGGAGTTTGTTTTATATACTAATCATCGGGCTTTGCAGTATCTTAATAGTCAAGGAATGTTAAATCAAAGGCACTTAAAATGGGTTGATTTTTTGCAGAGCTATATTTTTGTTTTGAAACACAGGAGTGGGAAGTCCAACAGAGTTGTAGATGCCTTGAGCAGAAGGCAAAATTTGTTGACAGAAATGAAGATAGAGGTTTTTGGGTTCGATGAGCTCAAAAGTTTGTATCCTGAAGATCCAGATTTTGCAAAGGCCTGGAAAGCTTGTTTGGAACCTGTTACTTTAGACAGGACAAAATGATTAGATTTCATTATCTAAGATGGCATGTTGTTTAGAGGAAGCTAGTTGTGCATTCCAAGGAGTTCCATGAGAGAGAACCTGATTAAGGAGAAGCATAGTGGGGGATTGGCTGGACACTTTGGTCGAGATAAGACCATTGCTATTATTGGTGAAAATTATTATTGGCCATAGTTGCAACAGGATGTGAGGAAATTTATGCAGAGTTGCAGAGTGTGTTAGATGGCAAAAGGAACAAGTTAGAATACAGGGTTGTATCAACCATTACCTGCACCGGAGAAGCCATGGGATGATATTAGCATGGATTTTGTTCTTGGTTTACCAAGGACACAGAGAGGACATGATTCTATTTTTGTGGTGGTGGACAGATTCTAAAAAATGGCACATTTTATTCCTTGTAAGAAGACTAATGATGCTATTCATATTACAGAGTTATTTTTTAGGGAAGTGGTGAGACTAAATGGTCTACCAAAAAGCATAGTTTCAGACTGAGCTACCAAGTTTGTTGGTTATTTCTAGAGGACATTGTGGAAGAAGTTGAAGACAGACTTGAAGTTCAGTTTTACACACCATCCACAGACTGATGGACAAACTGAAGTGGTGAATAGGAGTTTGGGTAACCTACTACGATTCTTGGTGGGAGATAAGCGCAAGAGATGGGATTTGATTTTACCACAGGCAGAATTTGCTTACAACAATTCTGTCAATAGGAGTACTGGTAAATCACCATTCCAGATTGTATATGGCAATAGCCAAAGAAATGCTTCTGAGTTAAGGAAGCTAGACAACGGAGAAAAGACAAGTGCTGAAGCTAAAGACTTTGCAGAACATCTGAAGAATTTGCATGAAGAGGTGAGAAAGCACATTAATAAAATGAATATTCAGTACAAGGCTAAGACAAATCAGAAGAGGAGATATAAGGAATTCTAGGTAGGAGATGAAGTTATGGTTCACCTGAGAAAAGAAAGGTTCCCAATTGGAACATACAATAAGTTGAAAATGAAGAAATTTGGACCATGCAAAATCATGAAGAAGCATAATTTAGGAAATGCATATGAGGTAGAGCTGCCGAGTGGGATCAGTATTTCTCCTATTTTCAACATTGTTGATTTATCATAATATCATGAAGGTGGAACAGAGGATGGACCAATAGAAGTGCAGTGGAGTATTCCAACATCTACTTAAATAGAGGAGATAGAAGAGATCTTGGATAGCCATGTGGGAAGGAGCACTCGAAATAGGCAATATGAAGAATATCTATTGAAATGGAAAGGAAGGCCTGTTGAAGATTCTTCTTGGTTGTCTAAGGCAGAGGTTGACCGTTTGGGTTTTCCTCACACAAACATATGAGACGTGATAGGATCACTTCTCAAATTACCCTAGGTGTCTGATGCAGGAGCATCCAGAGGCGTAAGGGCAATTTTGCATCACCCAAAAAGAAGTTAATTCAAAACCATTGTAGTTGTTCTCATTTCTTCCCATAATTAGTGTTTTTGGTTCCATAATATCCAGAATAATAATGTAGGACTTTCAGTTTTTCCAAAACTACTAAAAATAGCGACCTGTCTATTTAGGAAAGTGTACCTGCTATTTTTAGAAAGTTTACATTTGGGCACGTAATGAAGCAAAAAACTTCTAGAAAGTTACATAACAAAAATATAAGACCTTTGGCGAAGGAATTAGGCAAAGATCATTTGTGAGCTGAAAGATATTAAAGTTTTTGTTTTCCGAAAAGCCCCTGAAAATTTACGGAACTAGATATGAGGCACTAAAACTTCTCATAACATCTCAAAAAGTTGATAGAAATCCATTTATGAATTTTTGCATGATATCTCACATCGCGAACTTTCCGGCGCTTAAAACGGTTCGTCAATCGGACACCCGAATCAAAAGTTATGCTTTTCGGAAGTTGACCTACTTTTGGAGGGAGTTGCAAATTTTGAAATTTAGCTGGAGGCCACCAAAAAGTGTTATTTATGACTATTTTGGGAACCTTGGGCAGTAGTAGAGTTAAGGGGGGCCAGTGTAGAGTCCAGAATAGGGGGGAAAATAGAAACCCTATTGGATTTGGGGTTACAGGAGGCTGAAGATTCTAGAGTCTTGAGGTTGGGAAAGTTGTAATGTGTTGCAACCAGTAAAGGATTCATCCTCTGATTGTAATTGAGCTTATGTAATGTAATGAGTTGCCCAATTCAATAAAAGAAAGTTCTATTTGCTATTTTTAATATTTGTTATTGTGTGTTTTATAATTTACCCCCTTCATCAATAAGTGGGATTCTTTTATTTATCTTGAATAGAAAATGCCTTATGACACACAAACAAGTGGGGCTAAAAATAGGATTTGAGGGGAATCCCATAATTTAAATAATGATATTATTTAAATTATTTGTGCATGTTTGTAGTCATGTGACACATGGATGAGGGATTAATTCAAATATTAAATTTAAATTATTTTGAGACATGTAAAGGGGAATTAATTAAATAAATGAGATTTATCTAATTAATTGGAATGGTGATCAAGTGAGATAATAAGTGGGATTAAGCAAGGACCTAGGACAAAACATTTTGCAAGGTATGGACAATTTTAAGTGTCTACAGTTTGCCCCTCTTTGAGATGATGAGATTTATATCGAGTAACATCATTTCAAAGAAGAAAAGGTATGGATAGAAGATGAAAGGATAGGATGATGATGCCCCCTTGAGAGGATATGTGGGTTGAACAAACATGGGTAGACTCTCGAAATGAAAGGGATTGATTAAGGAAGAAAGGTAAGGGAATGGATAGAAGAAAGGGAAGGACACATTATGCTGCGATGAAAGTGAGCAACCATAATGTTTGATATAGCACGAGAAGTTATGCACCAAGGTATAAGGACCAAGGTGATGATGTGTCTTGTGCCCCAGTGTAATACAACCATGTCTAGATACACGATATGAATATTAGTTGGGAATGTGATGAAGGGGGTCAATCATAAAACACACAATAACAGAAATTGCACATAGAAAATAGAATGATATTTTATTAATATGGGAAAAACATTACATTAAAGAAGCTCAAATACAATCAGAGGATGAATCCCCTCCAAGCTGCAACACATTACAGCTCCCTCTCTCAAAACTCTGGAATCTTCAGCCTTTTGTAATTCCCAAATCAACTAGGGTTTCTAATTTCTCGCCTTTCTTGACTCTACACCTTCCCCCTTAACTCTACTACCCTAAGGGTTCCCAAAAATGGTTATATATAGCCCTTTTTGGCGACCACCAGCTTAATTTTGAAATTTGCATCTCCCTCCAAAAATAGGTCAACTTCACGGGGCCATAAGTTTCGATCCGACTATTGGATTTTCAATTATAATACCTTTTCGGAAAGCTCTCGAAAAGATGATGGAGCGCTAAGTAGTACCAATAGGTAGACTACTTGGGTTTCCCACCAAATTTTTGGCCCATCTGGAGCCTCTAAGTGCCTCAAATTTGACTTTGAATATTTCAATAGGATTTTTGGAGTTTGAAATTTTAATATCTCACAAATGACAAATGATATTGAAGTGATTTCTTCACCATTAGCTTCAATTCACCATTCTAGAGGTCTGTGTAAGATTTTGTATCCAACCATGCACAAATGCAAACTTACTAAAAAAATAATAACCCTACCAAATTTAGCCCTTATTGAAAAGAAACAACAATTATTTTTTTTGGTTGATGCAAGATTGCTCTTACACCCAAGATGCTTCTGCATCAGAATGATACAAATGCAAGAAAAAAAAATGATAACACACACAAGCAAGCAAGCAAGAATGCACAAATGATTCAAAAAACAAACAAGGTATTGCCCCTGTCAACCTGTAAACCAATGATTGATTGATTGATTGATGACGTTGTTGATGTGGGAATGATTTATCCTGAGAACAATGTGAGAATTGTGTTGTTGATATGGGAATGATGTATCCTGAGAACAACACTAGGATTGGGGGTGATAAATCACATTGATTATGATGATTGATTGATTAATTTGGTTGACAACAAGATTGGAACAAAACCAAGGATGCAATTGGATAATTTAGCAAGATTGATTGACTTAATTGGTATGGATTAAAGATGATTTGCATTTGAGTTGTTGCTTGAAATGATTGGACTGAATTGATTGGATTGAGTGGATTAGAAGAAGTGATTGGATTTGGAGAAATTTGATTGAATGATTTGATTTTGATGAAAATTAATTGGAAGAATTGATTGATTTGATTTGTAGGAATGATTTGAATGATGACTTGATGATTGATTTTATTGCTTGGATTTTTGGAATGTTTTGATTTTTTTGGAGTTTTTTGAATGTTTTGATTTGTTTGGATTTTTGGAATGTTTTGATTTTTTTTTGTGTTTCTAACACGTTTTGATTTTTTTGGGAATATTTGATTTTTTTGGATTTTTTTTGAAATGTTTTGATTTTTTTAGATTTTGACATGTTTTGATTTTTTTGGATTTTTGAAAATATTTTGATTTTTTTGAATTTTTGGAATGTTTTGGGGAATAGCATTGGATGAAGAATTGAGTAGCCTTTGTGCTAGGTACCAATGACAAGGGAAACCAAGTCTAGGTGCAAGGATAATGTAGGATGATGGATAGGTGATAATTTATGGGATAGAAGGCTCATGATAAAGGGATGGATAAAAGGACAAGCAATAGTGAATGGGGTAGATGCATCATAAAGGAGCAAGGATGTGATCTCCAAAGACTATGTTGCATAGGAATAACATGCCCCAATCTAGGTGTAATGCTTAGGATTTTTCAATGACAAAGCTTATGACAATAGGATAATGATAGGCTTGTTTGGAAGGATGAGGTGTATCAAAAGATATCCAAAACATGTGTCAATAATTTGCCCCCAATCTTTATCAAGATCAAAAGGAGGAAGAGAGGATAAGTGGACTCAATATGATAGGTATGTATGATGGCTAAAGATGGCAAGTAGGATGGAAATGGTGGAAAATGATAGAAAGTAATATGATAGGATAGATAGTGTGGATGAGACAATGTGCCCCCAAGTGTAAGTGAAATAGAAGATCAACCTACACATAATGCCTATTTGCCAGGTTTTCATCATGGTACTTATCCAGGGTGCCAGTTTACTAGGTTTTTGCCATTGGACGAAGGGATTTCTCTTTACTTTTTTTTTTTTGATTTTTTGATAGGAGAAGGATAGGAGGGACTTAAGTGTCTAGTTCCATGGAAGGTGATGATCCCACTAGATGGGTGTCATTGCATGGACCATGTCAAGTGTGCTCATAGATGTTAGTAAGGGATGACATGAAAGAGGTAGATGGAATAGGTAGATAATGGATTATGAAAGGTTTATGCATGAATGGATGGGGGATAATGGATAATGATATGGATTATGTAGGGAAGAATAGTGGATAATGAAGTGGATCATGATGGACTTATGTAAAGATGGATGAAAGACTTATCCAAAAGGATGGATCAAAGACTTATCCAAAATAATGGACCATAGGAAAGTGATGGTGAAGATATGTAGGATAATAGGTGAAAGATGGGGAGATGGAGGTATGTGGAGTTGTGGAATGGAAGGGAACCATGACCAATGGTTGCACACACCATGTTAAACATTTAAACTTTTGATTTGGAGGTGGTGTAGGAAGCAATGAAGATGTTTTCTTAGGAGATGGATGATGTAAGCATTTAGGTACCCACATAGACTTAGTATTTTTATGATTTTTGTTTTGCTTGTGGGATTTAGGAATTTGAGAATTTTGCATGGAATGGGACTTTTGGATGGAGGAGGATGGTTGGGATTTTTGAGGGGTGGATGCCTTATTTGACTTGCTTTCTTTTTTCTTAGGTACCCATACCATTTTAGTTTTAGACTTTGCTTGTGAAGGTATGGGCTTGGATAGCATTTTAGATGTACCTTGCTTTGATTTTCTATATTTGTGCCCTAAGGCATGAGGGTCCTTAGTATTTTTGACTTTATGGATAAAGGCATCCATTTTTGTATTTTTGAATTCCATAAAATGGGTGGAATGAGTGGAAGCTTTATGTTTAGACAATATGTGCATTTGTTGGTCATGATTAGGAATGTAAGGGGTTTTATGGAGATAGGGGTATTAGGTGTTGGAAGAAGTGGAGGTAAAGTGGATAGTGGTATATTAGAGTTGGAAGAAGTGGGGGTAAATTGGATGGTGGAATATTAGGAGTTGGAAGAAGTGGGGGTAAATTGGATGGTGGAAGGTGTATGGTCACATGCTTTTGACATTTGTAAGATGATGGAGGTGGAATGGCAACATATGTTTTGGCGGTATGATAAGATTTATGATGGAAAGTGGTGTACTTAGGAGGAATGGAAGAAGTACCAACATCTTTAGATGGTTTACCTTGGGGTGTGTATCCAAGGCCATATCAGCATGGAGGAACTTTGACATGGATGGGCTCCAAAACACCTTGTTCATGAAGGCCTAAGCCTTTGCCTTGATAGTTCATATTTTGGAGTATGTGGTGGATAATGGGACAAGGTGTAGTTTGAACATTAGACACAAGCTCCTTATTGGGTGGAGAAAGTGAAGTGGTAGACAATGGTTTCTGTTTTCCTAGGGAGGAACATTCATGCATGAAGATGGATAGACCAATAGGATGTGATGGTGGATTGGAAATGGGGTTGATAGTGGAGGTGGAAGAATCAATAGGATCGTAATTATGCTCATTAGGATCCAAGGTATTTATTTGATCTTCTATGCTTATGTATTCTTGGGAGGCATGTGTCTCATCAAGGGAAGTGGATATTGATAGATCATGGATAGGGGTAGGTGGAGTGATAAGCTCTTGATCATGAAATGCATAAAGTTTGGCTAAGAGGATCATCATGGTTTTCATAATCATAGATAGAACCTTGATCACAAATGGGAGCATGAATAGGATTAAGTGTGCTATAGATGGGATAATTTTTCTCACGAATAGGGTCATGATCATAAATAATATCTTGATCATAGAAAATTTATAGGTCATAGATGAGTTGAACTTAGAGATGCTTTGATCTTGATATAGATGAGGGCTTGATATTTCCACATGTTTAGGATTGTGATCTTGACATACCTCTTGGTTTGCTTGAATAGAAGTGGATGACTCTTGGATAGGCTCTTGGTCAACAACATGAAAGGGCAATGAACTCATGGGAGGAAAATTTTCAATAGGCTCGAGGGGTCGTGGACCACATGATGGGGTTGAAGAAGTGGACATGGCATTCAAAGGTTCTTTAGTAGGTTCATCAATGGGTGCTTGACATGGGGATGGTTTATTCCTTGCTAGTAGTCCTTGAATCACATCCTTTGTAGGTGGCGGGGTGATGGAAGATGAAGACTCATGATTGGGATTAGGTGGAAGGCCAATTGGATTAGGTGGATTAGGACTAGGAGTAGATAGATCCCAAGGTGGAAGGACAAGAGGGATATTGGAAGGATTAGACTTAGGGCTTGGACTTTCGTTAGATGGAGGGTCAAAGGGATTTAATGGATTGGTGGATTTGGACAACTCTATAGATTTTCTTTTTCTTTTAGATTTTGCAAAGAATCTTTCAAGAAAATCATTTGAGGATTTGTTGGTTGATGGATTAGAGCTTGATGGTGATATGGATGTAGGACTAGTAGGCTTTTTTATGGGCATTCTCTTGGATGATGATAGAGTACTAGTAGATGGATTGGTATATGATTCCAACTTAAGGTGGTATTTCTCTTGTCAAGAGTATCATTAGAGATTGAGGACATTTGATCTTGTTTCAAGGAGTGGCTTGGGTTCACATGTGCTTTTTGTGATGTAGATGTATATTTCATGAGTTGTTGGACTTCGGCTAGGAGTTGTTGTATTTGTGGTGATTAGTTTTGTTGAATGTTTTGAATGAGGGCTTGGAATCTTTGTATGATCTATTTATCTAGGGGTTGGGGTACCTGGTGAAGTGTTTGAATGAGGTCTTGGAATTCTTGTGCTATGATCTTTTGCTCTTATGTTGAGATGGAGTTACACATAGATTGAAGTTTCTGGATTTTGGTTTGTTCCTCCAAGTATGCCTCAAAATCTACAAGATCCTCATCATCGCTAGGATCTACAAAGTTCTCATCATCGCTAGAAACAAATTTTGGGTCACCTTGGAGTATGTAAGGTTTTGGATTGTCATCATGATTAGGAGGGGCTCCTCGAAGTGTGACCTTGGGCTTTGGATTAGGATTAGGCTTGTTTAGGATTATGACCATTTTGACAAGTGTTGACTAGGATTAAGATGATAATTTAGAATGATTAGGATGATTTAGTTTGGAAAGATTGGATGATGTGGCAAATTGTTTATTAGTAGTTTGACTTGGGCAATATCAAACACAAAATTTCACATGTAAATGCATGAACACACACACCAAACACAATGTTCAATTTTCCTTTCAAGATTAAATGTTATGATTAAGCAAACACTTGAAGACACATCAACAAGCCCTAATGATTAGTCAAGTGGGGTATGGCCAATTAGGTCTTAATCTAGGTTGCACAAGGTTGACTAGGGAAATGGATTGAAAGCAAAACCCTGCCACACAGCCAGGAGAAAGGGGTAACCCACCCTTCACCTTCACTTCTTAAAGGTATAAAGTTCTTTGGGGCTTAGCCAAGAGTAACAAGATTTAAAACTCCCAATGAGGGTGTGTTTTGATTCAACCTAGGTTGAGGTCGTCCCTTGGACTGGTGTGTCTCCAAGCAGGCCTCCTAGATAGGGTAAACAAAAGCAAACCAAGTGAGTTGTCACTTGATTCACACTTGCAGTTGTTAATTGACCCTTAGAAATGAAATGTGTGTAAGCAAACAATTCAAGCACTTGTTCTTTTTAGATCCAAAGCCAAATGTGTAGGAAGACACTTGTTCATTTTAACCCACTTTTCAATGTGAGATGAAAATAATGATACGTTTTAGAGCCCAAATTGAAGTGTGTTTGCAAACAATGATTAATAGATGAAAGATGAAATGAGTGTACCTGATTATTTTTGCTTTCCAAGTTGCTATTATGACTAATCCAAATGTTGCTTTAGCTCCTTTGATTCACCTACGAGATCAGAAAATGATATTATAATGCAACCATAAAAAAAAGCTCATTAGACAAGGAAAATTGTAATTTCAGATACATAGCCGAATTAGATTTGATTATTTCGAGACATTTTTGATCTGAAAAATAAAAAAATCAAAGAAGAGACCCCTGTTAAGTTTTAGAGAGCTTTCTAGAAATGTAAAGAAATCAGAAAAATTCCCTGTTTTGCGCCAAGAAATACAGATTTGTGAAAAAGATATAGTCGGTAAAGATTGGACTTTTTCGTACAATATATGAACTCAAAATTAAATCTATAAAAAATAGATCCCCATTAGAATTTCAAGGTCTTTCCAGAAATGTAAAAATTTCTGAAAAATTCACTGATTTACACCCAAAAATGTGATTATATTAAAAAACATAAAATCATGATAGCTCATACAAAAAAGGTGATAAACATGTGATTTTTCTATTGTAGCCTCCTGAGATGATGTACAAGTTCTGTGAAAATATTGTAGAAAAAAAATATTTGTTTGAAAGATATGATAAAATCTTTAAAACTGAGGGTTTTTTCCAAAAATGACAAAAACCTGCAACAAAAATTAATAAAAGCTGCAAAAAAAAGCAAGCTAGATCAAAGGATTTATGTTGGGTTCACCAAAATGTAGCTAGGGAAAATCAGATTTAGTGTTAAAAATAACAAACTAACTAAACCCTAACTATGCACCACGAAGGACAAACTAGCATGAAAATAAAAACAAAGAAAATCAAATGCAAACTAAATCCATGCTAGACTTGATTGATCTCCATGGCTCTTCTCAAACTTGCATAAGAATGCATGATGTTGAAGGGTTGTTGATTGCTCACAGTTGCAGCATAACGATAAGATGAAGATGATAGAGGAAAAAAAGATATATAGATGAGAGGATTGAAAGAATTTTGGCAGAGTGAGGATACTAGAAGAAGATCCATCCAAATGGCTTGTCAGAGACCATATTTATAGGCAAGAACTGATATGATTTGATGGCCAAGATTAAATCTCAATTGTGTGATGTGTATGGCTAGGATTAAAAGTTGATTTTAGTGCCTATGACGAATAATAAGTGGGTTATGACATGAGGCTGAAAATAGGATGAGAGGAAATAAATGGGATTCTTTTATTTATCTTGAATAGAAAATTCCTTATGACACACAAATAAGTGGGGCTAAAAATAGGATTTGAGGGGAATCCCATAATTTAAATAATGAAATTATTTGTGCATGTTTGTAGTCATGTGACACATGGATGAGGGATTAATTCAAATATTAAATTTGAATTATTTTGAGACATGTGAAGGGGAATTAATTAAATAAATGAGATTTATTTAATTAATTGGAAAGGTGATGAAGTGAGATAATAAGTGGGATTAAGCAAGGACCTAGGACAAAACATGTTGCAAGATATGGACAATTTTAAGTGTCTACAGGTGGAATGGACTACCAGACAAAGGTGTGATTACCCAATCTGTTGTCTATGTTGGCAAAATAGTCAAGAGACATTGCTAATTGGGTAATGTTGTCATTGATGAGGTAAATAGAGCATGATGGAGCTAGGGATGTTTCGGAACTCAACTTGGAACAGCCTACATACAAGGTTCTAGTCCAGACGCAAAAGACTAAGGCATAATGGCTAAGTACTGACAACACAAGGTTAGTAGCAGAGACTCAAGTGGTATTCCTCCACAATTGATGGTCAAGGTATGCGGTTTAGGTATGTTATTCAGAATTGTTTGAAGGTGGTATGTTCAAGATTGCAAGTCTTGGTGACTTCTAAAAGTTAATCTATGATTGGTCTAAGTCTGGGTGAACATAGTTAAGTCAGGAACAATACACAATACCAGAGAAAAAAGGGTCTGCATTCCTTCGTTGTTGCATATTTTGTCCTACGGTTCTGAAGGTATACTAAGAGGTCCAGAATGAATGTTGGTTATGAATCTTTGAGTCTCATATGGTCCATAGTGAGAGTTATGATGTGACAGATGAATTGGTCAAGCATGTTCTTGAGAGACAAGCAAACAGGCATGTTAGATATTTATGCAGAAAAGATATATTGTTTGAACAATTAATCAAAGTGGTTGAATGATTGGTGCTGACCTATATGAAGACTAATGAATGATTTTTTGGGTCCGCATTGCAGATTGTGAACAAGTCCAAGCCAACAAGATATAACATTTGTATACATAGTTCATATTTGGCTTGTTGACCTAACTATGAGATAAATCTTATAGCGGATATATATATACTCGATGAATTCTAGTGTTGGAGTGTGTGACATGGTGTGGTGTGTGTGAATTCAATGTATGTGCAATCTATAGCAGAGTTGTGACCTGAAAAAGATAATAATGATAGAAGAGTAGAGTTTATGTAGAGTAGAGCAAAAAAACTAGAGCAAACATTATGAAGACTTTTGAGTCTGTCTACTGATCTATAAATGGAACTCTACCCCAGTATTTTGTAGATGCATCTGTAGTAGTCATCTCCTAGTAGTGAGCCAATCTTCTCTTCTATCTTCTATATTTCTTTCTTTGTGGACAATCAGTCCACCTGCAGTGAGCATTTCTTTGGGTAGTGAGCCCCATGGCAGTGAGCCATATGTAATCCGGTATTGCTATCATAATATATTGTGAGCTAACACTCACCATGGTTTTTCCATTTTTAGGTTTTCCACATAAAATCCTGGTGTCTATGTGTTCTGAATTTGTGGCTACTCTTCTCATGTTTACTTTACTTTCATGTTATAGAATTTGGTAAATGGATAAGTGAATGTGTAAAAGAAAAGGTTTCAAGAATACTGATTCACCCCCCTCTTAGTATTCTCTACACTCAATAATTGGTATCAGATCAAGGTTCCTTGGAAGAAGCCTAACAGCTTGAGAAAGATTTGGGAAAGTTCACTCATGGCAGCTAGAAGATTTGAAAATTTCTCATATGAAAATAATGTTGAATTGGAAGAAGCTCTTATTGATCTTGAAAAATCTGAAGTAGAAATTAGGGATCTGAAGGAAAACATACAAGAAGATGATGAATGCATTCTAAATCTAAAAGAACAAGTCAAGAATTTCAAAAAAATACAAAGAGGTTAGCAAACAATTGATATTAACAAATGAAACCTTGAATGATTTAAAAGTGGAAGTTGTAGAAAGAGCTAAAGTAGAAGATGATTTAAATATGTTGGTAAAAAGAAAATTAGAAGAATATGATAAACTTGAAAAAGCAGTTGTAACCCTGAAATTAGATTTGGAGAAAGCTAAGAGATATGAAGAAAAGTTCAAGATAAGCTCTACAAAGATTGATGAGATGATTGCTAGTCAAAAGAGTTCAGATGACAAGAAAGGGTTGGGTTTTGAAAAAGGAGAAAGTTCTAATTCAAGTTAAGAAGACCTTGAATTGAGGAAAAACAAAGGCAACCAGTTCTAGAATCAAAGAAGAAGACCTAGAAGACCTCCAGTCAGGCAACCAAATGTTCAAAGGTACCTATCTTTCAATGGCCACTATTTCAATTGTAATAAGTTTGGCCATAAGGCTACTAAGTATAGGAGTAGAATAAATTAGAATGTTCCATCATTTTCTAGTCAGTGCTTTAATTGAAAGAAAATTGGTCATAGATTAAATGAATGCAGAAGTATGGTAAGGAATGGTTTTTACAATGCAAGGAATACTCAATCAGTTAATGGAAAGTGTTTTGCATGCAATAGATTTGGACATATGGATAATCAATGTAGATCAAGAAAAAATCCAATCAATAGAAGGAATCAAGGACAAAGGAAAGTGGTATGCTACAATTGCAATAAGTTTGTACATGTTGTAAGATTCTGCAGAAGCAAGAATGAGAAGAGAAACTATCCTACAAAGAAGAGGAAAATAGAGCAGAGAGAAGATAAAGGTAAGAACAATATTGATTCAGTGGAAATCAAGAAGGAAATGAGCAAGGTATGGATTAAGAAATATGTTAATAATATCAGGGATGGATCTGCACCAGTTTTTGGTGTTGTATTTTCCTCAGGGAAGTAGATGGTGAGCTCTAGCTCAGGGGGAGCTGAAATGAAAATCTTAATCCCCTAGCTAGTTTGTCAGTGTTGGGATCCGACACGAAGATATGTTGAAAAGATGCATATGATAGATCTATTGAAAGAAATTCTGGTGAAAAAGGTTTAAGTACAGAGCATTGTGGAGCAATCCTAAAAGATTGGATTCTATAGAAATGTGTTGACATCTTTTTAATTAGAGACATTTATAACAATTAGGTCAAGATAGATAAAGGATTAAAAAGGGGCTCATCTGATGGAAAATTCATTTTGCATTCAAACTTTCAAGTGTCTAAGGAGAACTGAAGTGAAATTCCAAGTGACTACAGTGATTTCCAAAGAAAATCAAGACAAGATCAAGAAAAACCCTAATTTGGTGAAAAGAGGTATTTTCAATTTCAAAACCCTACTGTGAACTCATTTGAATCTTTGTGAAAATGGAAAAACCACATGTGATTGATATAACCAAAAGAGCCTAGCCAAAATTCATGAAGCATCCATTCAAATCAATAGAGGTCGATCCAAATGGTGCATTTTTAGAGATTTCATTTGGTGTGATGCATGCAAAAGATGTTAGGGCCTATATTCATGTTGTCCTAGAAGAACATGGAGACAGTTAGTTCTTAGATCTATATATAAAACATTTAAGTGGAGATGAATTTTATCTGAAGGAAGAATACAATTTATTGGAAAAGAAGAAATTTATTCAGTATATAGATTTTCTAGTTTTTACAGAAGATGAATGGGTCCGGTATGTTTTAAGCTGAATTCATGATGAATTTATGTGGCTTAATTCCACATTCAAGATCACCAAAGATGCCATAAAGATGGTCACAGGACTAAACTCAACCAGTATAGTGCCTGTATTAAAAGCTATGAAAAATGATATAGTGATGAAAGCCACAGGAGAAAAATTTGATAAAAGAGCATTGACATTCAGTGAAATTGAAGATCATGCAGTTAGATTTGCATCCATGGTAATCGGCTACAAGGTCTACTTCACAAACCAGGAGAAATCTGTCTCTGGTACTGCCATATATACTACCTATCAAATGGTTAAGGAAAATGCAGAGTATGACCTATGTGAACTACTCTGACAATAGTAAATGGAGAACCTGAAGAAGACAAAAGAAACCAAATATCCCTTCAAGTTTGGTACATTGATTTTGTGCTTTTTTTCTACTTTATGCAAGAGTTACAACGCATGAAGAATCTATTATTGACTGGAGACAAACCTGTTGTAGTACAGATTAGAAACCATTTGAGTAGCATAGGAAATATTGAGGCATAAAACTCTGTTGGACAACAAAATAAAAAGCATACAAAATGCCATAAAAGATGCCTATGATTTGTACAAATTTTGTGTATCTTGGCTGGAAGCCACAAAGGAGTTAGAGGAAAAGGTCAAGGATTAGGAATTGTAGTTGGTAAATATCTCCAAATCATTTGACCCAATAGCTGAGTCAACAAGCAGCAAAGAGATACAAGTCATCAGTATTCATGATAACATAAGTAACATAATAAATAAGAGGGACCAAATAAAGAGTAGAATGTGTCAATTAAGAGGGCCAATAAGTCCTAAGCTAGACTCATTGACATATCGTGCAGCAGAAGCATTGAATGAAAGTATAATAATTGACACACCCTTTGATGTACAAAAGGCAGAGAAAGTAATATTCCTAACAAATGGCCACATTCAAATTTTGGAAAGTGCAAATAAGAATTGGGATGGAGAGATAGCTCAAATCAAGACTATTTTCAATGATATCCTAAAACCCACAACTAATTAAGTTAAAGATTGTATGTGTACATATGCAGCAGAGTATGACAGTTTTGCAGTTTTGACAAAATTTTGACCCTTGTACATACACCTTTGCCATTGATGTAAAAGGGGGAGAAGAAGACTAGTGAAAAATGGGCAAACATGTAAGGGGGAGTGAAAGAACAGAGTGTATATATAAAGGGGGATCAGATACACATTTTTCACTAAGTGTTGCCATCAATGCCAAAGGGGGAGATTGTTGGAAAAATAGTCAAGAGATACTGTTTATTGGGTAATGTTGTCATTGATGGCAACAAGGCAAACAAAGCATGATGGAGTTAAGGATGCTTGGGAAATCAACTTGGAATAGCCTGCATACAAGGTTTTGGTTTGAACACAAAAGACTAAGGCAGAATGGCTAAGTACTGACAACACAAAGTTAGTAGCAGACTCAAGTGGTATTCCTCCGCAGTTGATGGTCAAGGTATGTGGTTTAGGTATGTTATTTAGAATTGTTTGAAGGTTCTATGGTCAAGATTGCAAGGCTTGATGACTTCCATAAGTTAAGTTGTGATTGTTCTAAGTCCGGGTCAACACAGTTAAGTCAGGAACAATACACAATACCAGAGAAAAAGGGTCCACATTCCTCCACTGTTATAATATTTCATCTTACAATTTTGAAAGTATACTAAGAGGTCCAAAATGAATGTTGGTTGTGAATATTTGAGTCTCATATGGTCTGTAGTGAGAGTTATGATGTGACAAATGAATTAGTCAATCATGTTCTTGAGAGACAAGCTAACACACATGTTAGATCTTTATGCAGAAAAGATATATTGTTTGAACAATCAATCTAAGTGGTTGAATAATTGGTGTTGACCTATATGAAGACTATTGAATTATTTCTTGGGTTTTCATTGTAGATTGTGCAAAAGTCCAAGCTGACAAGATATAACATTTGTACACAAGGTTCATATTTGGCTTACCGACCTAACTATGAGATAAATCTTGTAGCGTGTATATATATATACTTAATGAATTTTGGTGTTAAAGTATGTGACATGGTGTGGTGTGTGTGAATTCAATGTATGTACGATCTATAGAAGAGTTGTGAGTTGAAAGAGATAATAAGGGAAGAAGAGCAGAGTTTGTGTAGAGGAGAGCAGAAAAAGGAGAGCAGACATTATGAAGACTTTTGAGTCTATATACTAAGCTGTAAATGGAACTACATCCCAGCATTCTGTAGATGCATCTGTAGTAGTCATCTTCTAGCAATGATCCAATCTTCTCTTCTATCTTCTATCTTTCTTTCTCTGTGGATTGTGGGTCCACCTACAGTGAGCATTTCTTTGGACAGTGAGCCTTATGTAATCTAGCATTTCTATCATAATATATTGTGAGCTAACACTCACCGTGGTTTTTCCCTTTTTGGGTTTTCCACGTAAAATCCTGGTGTCTATGTTATGAATTTGTGGCTGCTCTTCTCATGTTTACTTTACTTTCATGTTATAGAATTTGGTAAATGGATAAGTGAATGTGTAAAAGAAAAGCTTTCAATAATATTGATTCACCCCCCTCTCAGTATTCTCTACACTCAACAGTCTATTTCTAGACATAGGAAGTCGTTGTACAAAATCCATGCTAATGATTTTCCATTTCCATTCCAAAATCTCATGAGGGTAAAGAAGTCCTACCAGGTGATGGTGTTCTACCTTCAGCCTCTGGCATTCTAGACATCTAGCTACAAACCTTGTAGCATCCCTCTTCATTCCTTTTCAGAAATATAATGGTTTTACATCAGTTAGCAATTTAGTCACTCTTGGATGTCCTGAATAGGGTACAAAATGAACCTCCTTCCACATGATATCCCTTAACTCCTCATAGTTTGAAATGTACATTCTTCCTTTAAACCTTAATAATCCATCTGGTTTAAAGTGGAATCCATCATACCTAGGATCGTGAGGATTATCTATAAGATCTTGCTTTACCTGCTCATAGAATTCATCTCCCTTGGACTTTTGTACCACCTAATTCCTAAAATCAAAATGTATGGAGATAATCAAGGAGATATGTCTTCTCCTACTTAAGGCATCCATCACTCAATTTTATTTGCCCTGTATGTATTTAATCTCAAGATCATAATCAGATATTAACTCTAACCACCTTGTTTTACGAGCATTTAGATGTGGTTGAGTAAATGGATATTTAAGCCTTTAATGGTCTATTTTTAATTCAAAGGGTTTCCCAAGTAAATAATGTCTCCACATTTGTAGTGCATGAACCACTATTGCCAACTCAAGATGATGAGGAGCATAATTCTACTCATATGATTTCAATTTTCTAGATTCATAAGCAATAACTTGCCCATCCTAGACAAGTACACCACCTAATCCTTCTCCTGAGGCAAAATGACCTTCTGGGTCAGGTACCTTTAAAATAGGTGTCGTAGTCAACTTTTCTTTTAGTTGGTTGAATGCCTTTTGACATTTCTCTAACCAATCAAATCTTTTGCCTTTCCTTTCTAGAGAAGTAATAGGATGGGCAAATTTTGAGAAATTAGCCACAAATTTTCTATAATATCCCACCAGGCCCATGGAACTATGGATTTCATGCACATTTTTCAGCATTGGCCATTCCAAAATGGCTCTAATCTTTGTTGGGTCCACAACAATTCCCTTAGTTGAAATTATATTATACTTCTTTTTGAAAGAAAGTACACTTTGAGAGCATGCCATACAGTTTATGCTCTCTTAATCTCTAGAGAACAATCTGTAGATGCTGGAGGTGTTCCTCCTCATTTTTGGAGTAAATCAAAATATCATCAAGAAAAATAAGGACAAACTTGTCCAAACAATCTTTGAACACACTATTCATTAAGTTCATGAATGTTGCAAGTGCATTTATTAATCCAATGGGTAGGATAATGAACTCATAGTGCCCATACCTCATTCTAAAGGTTGTCTTGTGAATATCCTCATCTTTTAGCCTAAATTGATGGTATCCTCATCAAATATTGATCTTTAAAAACATAGTTGCTCCTCGAATTTGATAAAAATATCATCAATTTGGGGCAATAGATACTTGTTCTTTATCATTGCCTTTGTTATGTCATAAAATGTCCCCTAGGACTTTTACCTCCTAAGTTTAGCTCCCGAGTCCCTTAATTTTTATCATGCATGTTAGAATTGAATCTCGAGACAAAATGCCCTAAAACCCATGATAAATGGGACATAGGGGGCATTGTAGAGTTTAACCCTATTCCAAAATAGGTCCCAAGACAAGGGCTCTCATGCCCTTGCCCTACCCTAATTTGGCAAGGTCCTAAATTTCAAATGTCGATAAAGGTACCGTTAAAGGTGTTCCTTGCCAACATCTTAAGTTTGAATTATGAAATTATAGTGGGAATGCATATATAAGAATGTTTAGGACTTCATTTGAAAACTAGAAGATGATTTTGATTTCAAGGCAAATTTATGATCATAGAGCATTCAAGGCATTCATTGTGTTGCAAAGCAGAATATTGTTGTTGTGTTTGTTATTGTAGATTTGGCTTCATCTTCTCATTGCGTAAAAGATTTTCATCTCCTTGAGAGCTACACCTCTGAGGTGATTCATTTGTGCTTCAATCAATCATTTGTCAATTTTTTTTCCTTTGTCCTACAAGGACACACACTCTCTATTTAACAATGGTGTTGGAAGTCTTGAATGCCATTCTAGGGCTTGACTGAGGCAAACTCCTAAACACCACAACCCCCCAACCCCTCTCTTGTGATTGCAGGTGACAGGTGTCAAATTCTGTGGAATGGAGTTGCAGAGGAGTGTTGTAGAGCATAAGGATCTCAAATTTGACAGAAAAAGGTAGAGAAAATCACTAATAGGACTTGGGTGCTAGTCCCTTTGTCCTTCAGGTTTGTAGAGCCAGAAATTACTGGAATAGTGACAATCAGTATCATAAAAGGTCCAGAAACCCCCGAGAAAAATACTACATTGGACTTAGGCATGAGTCCCTTTGTCCTTAACATTTCAGGATCCCAAACTTTGAATCTGGTATGTATTTTATCTTCATTTAGTATCTTTATGTGTGAGCATTTGTCAGAATTCATCTGATTTTGCATAATTAGGGTTTTTAGTATAATTGGGCTTAAATTAACACAATAATAATCAATTTCTAAATTTCCTTATCATTCCAAAAGACAACAAACCTATAGCTGAATCATCTTACAAAATTTGTGATTCTACTCGGTTTAATGTCCTTGAATGTATGTAGTGAAAGGAGGATCTAACTAAACTATACATTGAATCAACCCTATCCCTCTTTTTCTACATAACAACCTTATTTAGCATACAATAATCTATACATAGGTGTAGTGTGCCATCCTTTTTTTTAACAAAAATTAGTAGTGCCCCTAGGGTAAAACACTAGGTCTTATCAATCCTTTTTCTAGCAATTCCTCCAACTAAGCCTTTAGCTCCATCAACTCTGTTGTGGTTATCCGATAAGGAGCTTTAGATATAGGTTCTGATCCTAGAATTATATCTATTGAAAAATCAAAATCTCTCTTAAGAGGTAATCTTGATAATTCATCTGGGAATACATCCTCAAAATATCAAAGAAAGGGTTACTTATCCATATCTGGGTGAGTGCAAGATCATGATGGGCCAAATAATGGTAATAGAGAAAAAACTTGCTGGATTGAAAAAATGCTAACATTTAGACTAATATTTAGTTTTGGATAGAAAGGGTGTTGATATTTCTAGCTCAAATATGAATTCCCTCCAAAAATGCCTTGGGATTACCTCATATTTAGGCAAGTGGGAGTCCCAAATCTTGCCAAAGAAACTTGCAAAACCACCCATTTAGTGTTATCCTAAAATTTTTCATAATTTCATCATTGAAGACTTTTTTGTAACTAAATTTAATCAAATGATAAGGGTTTATAGAGAAAGCTATTAAGATTCTAAAAATATAATATACACCTCATAATAATTTTAATAGGTGATTATTATTAATCTTCTACATACGTTATGTCTGGTTTCCTAATAGATATACATATTGAAAAACATTCATAACTTTTAACATATTAATCCTTTTTTAAATCCAAAAGATACATCACATTCTAGGATTTATTGGGTATACATTAAAATTTGATTTTTTTATTTTTTATATATTTTCACCAAGTTAGGTTGGCTGGAAAATTAATTTTTAATATTTTAAAAAAGTCACAATAAAAAAATCATAAATAATTATTTATTTACTTAAAAAATTTAAAAAAATATGCGTCACATCCACTCATGTGTCCTTTACTTAAATACAAATCATGGAGGAAAAATATTATTTTTTTCTCATACTTAGGTTGGTCGGAATGACACATACTTTTTACATTTTTCTAAAAATTTTAGTAGTGCTTCATTGAAATATCCAATTTTCACCAAACTATTTTTAAATTTTCAAAAAAATAGTAGTAGCCCATAAATTACATTCAATTTATTACAACTTTTATTACTACCTTATTTCTAGATTATGTATATAACTCATTCAATATTTGACATGAAGTTACTTAAGTCTGTTTTTCACATTTACATTGCCACTTAGGGGTAGTGTTTGGTCCATCATGATCCTACACTCCCCCATTTGATCTCTCTTGATCTATGGATTCCCTTTCTTTAATTCCTTGGAGTTTTTGACATTCATAATACATCAAATCATCTTGGAAAACATATTCTTTGTGACTTTATTTTCTCCATTTTTTACAGCAAAGAGTTGACATCTTTTTCTCTAGGCTCTTTTCATTTGTAGGGAAGATATTTTTCTTAATTTTGTCATGCCCACATTTCCCATGCGGTCACAACACGCATCACACATGTCATGTCCACATGCACCATGTGGTCATGATATGAATTGTCAAAAAAAATTTCATGCTTCCGTAGAACCCCCTCGCACGCGTAGGCGTGCTCGGTGGTGTACGCTTAAGGCAAAAATAATACAGTTGTCGACAGCGTACCAAATACATGTACACACACCCTACGCAAAGAAACACATGGTTTCCTGACTTAGGTTAATCTCACAAATTATATTTGAACAACAATTGTTTTAGGTGATAGATCATTTTTCAACAAAGCACGATCATGTGTTTCTTCTTTCCAAATGGCAAAACTAAATGAACAATAAAACTACAACTATCAATACAATAAGGAAGTAATTTCCTCACAACTCCAAAAATAACAATTTGTGCAACCGTAGCGAGATAATTTTCTCCTTTTGACAAATCAACCAGGATGCAGTCACTAATATGACCAAGCTCTCTTATAGAGCCTTAAGAGTAAAGGAAAATAAAATATTTTTCCAACACAAGAAACTTCTCCAAACTTCATAAATAGCTCCAAGAATACCTGCATAACACACAAGGAAAGAAACACCACACAAGTTGCTCTCCTCCCTACTGTAGACCCATAAGAGGGTCACCCCCGAGCTAGGGAGATTATCCACACACCTAGGGGATTCAATACCACTTCACAACAAGATAAAAAAATAACACACCAAAACACAAATACACCCATAGATATTTACACAACACAAAACTCATCCACTGTGAGTTTAAAGAGGGGTAGGAGAGTGGACACACTCAACTCTAGAGTGTCACCCTTTAATTAAATTTCAACACAGTTTCCTTCTCATGGCCTCAAGCCAACTTGCCAACAAAGATTCCAAGGAGTTCATATTTTGACTCTCAAGCTAAATAACACAATTTCTCAAAGTCACACAAATGCCCTCAAGGCTTTCAACATCCCAAAAGAAACAAGGCATGCACTCGAGGAGGATCACTCCTCCCCTACCCCACACTTGATGAGCATTTCTCCCAAGTGGAAGAAGCTCTGTCAACATCCCAATAAAATTTCCCCACAATAACAAAATTTACAACACAAGCAAAATAAATAATTTTCACACATCCTTCATGCAACAAATAGAAATATAAAGGAAAAGCCATGAAATCCAACCTTAAAAAGCCCTTTAATGGATGAAGTTGATGTAGAGTTCCTCTCCAGCCTCCTCTCCAAATCTCCCTTCTAAAAAAAACAATCTCTCTATGATCACAAGCAAGGGATAATGAATGGAGGATATAGGATGGCTAGAATAATTTTGGCATTATGAGACTATGAAGAGGAGAATAGAGAAGGAATTGGGCATTATGAGGATGCCAGAAGAAGATTTCCTTGAGGAAATTAGGCATGATAAGAATGCAAGAATGAAGTCCCCCTGCAAGAATGAAGTTCCCCTGCAAGAATTAAGTTCCCCTGCAAAAATCCAGTCTTCTCTAATTGCTTAGAGAAGGGTCTTATTTATAGATTTTTTGAAAAAGGAATGGAAGGTGAGGATCAAGAGTTGAGATCAAGGGCTCACATTATTTGTGAATTTTAAATTCATAGTGGATGAATTAAAAATTCATTTTTTTGGGAAGAGTGGATTATGACATCAAGGGCTCTCGTTATTTGTGAATTTTAAATTTACATGTGAGAACAAAAATGAATTAAAGATTCATTTTTTTGAGAAAAGTGGATTATGACAAGTTGAATTTTTAATTCAACTCATGGGGGAGTGGAGGACAAAAATAAATTAAAGATTGTAATATTTATGATTTTTTTAAGATTGTAATATTTAAATAACCCCACTCATTTTTTCACTATCCCAAGTGGAAATAAAAAAAATATCCCCACTATCCCAAGTGGAATTAAAAAACATCCCCACTATCCCAAGTGGAATTAAAAAATATCCCCACTATCCCAAGTGGGATTAAAAATATATCCCATTCATGAAGGACCACACCACTTCATGGGGACTCTCACCAAAAGTGAGGGAACAAGAAGATAAGCCCCTCCATTATTGGTAGACCATTGAGTCATTTCAAGCCTTGGTAATGGAGAAAGGATGGGCTTGAGTGTTGGTCCCACTCATCCTATCCTTCCCATGCCTCCAAATTCGTCACTTAATTTCACTGTGAAGTTAAGGTGACCATACGGAGGTTAACCAAGGGTTACCCAAGTCAAAAGTGACCCTAGACCCATGGGGTATAACCTAAGGTCAATTTAAATTTAGTTAGGACACCCAGGGTCAAGTTAAGACACAAGAAAAGGGTCTCAAAATTTAAAATTCAAAAATAAGATAAAAATTCAAAAAAACAATTCTTACAACACATATCATAATTCAAATTTATAAGAGGGTAGACCTAACCCATTCAACCTCATGTAAGACAATATTACAACATTACAACATTGAACCAAACACAGAGTTGATCTTGGTTCCTCGTGGAACTAGATCGGCTTCACAAGGGATTACAACATAAGGTGTGGAATAATCTCCAGTATCTGTGGTTTTGTTAGAAATACCTGCACACTCAATCTCAAAGTTAATTCCACATATACATATTATAGCTGAAGCAAATTTAACATATTAATGAGGATGTATAACCAATCACTACCTATATCCATCTGGCAACCATATTATATAATAATCAATCATTTTATCATTTTAATCTAGAGCTAGGTGAATTATAGGATACACACCAGTCAGACAAGGGCGAGCCTTACATACTACCCCCTAGGAAATGACTTACTCTCGGAAGTCATCAAGAGGAGGTTGGAAGCATTTTCCTAAACTTCTTTGCACTAGACAAAGTAAGTACAGAAGATAACATATGCAATAAAGAACTCTTCTCAAGAAAATAAAGCATGGTAAGTAAATGTTATAAAGGCTTAATTTCTTTCACAAAATACACTCTATGGGTTGAAATTCAGTACATCTAATCTCAGGATCATCAATCTTCTATACACATGTATAGAGAATCTTCACACATCACATTACAAGTTTATAGAGAAAATACCAATTCATATGCAATTACATCAAATACAGATCTTACACAAACAAACATTTTCATTCATCCACATTACAGGAATTACTTTACAAGGCTCACATAAAGGTTTAGGGGGATGTCATAGTCTCATCATAGAACCAAGTAACCAATAACCAGTGCCAAGTAACCAAAGATCCAAGAACCAGGTAGAATGATGGTCTCAGGGCCACGTGCCTGGGGCCCCTCCATACATTTCCACAATGACCTACCTCTTGTTTGTATAAGGGGTTTAGCCTCCAAGAGATAGCCAACATAAGAAACAAGATCACTAGGAAGGTAAGTGGATAATGACCAGCCCATACTAGTCCACACTTACCCCCATCCTCAAAAGTTTCCCATGTTTGCTTCCTTATATACACTCCACCAGAGGTCACTCCATCGACATGGCGAGAAGAACATTACAACACAAAACCAGCACTAGAAAAATAGAAAGAACCTAGCTTAGCCAACACAAATATCTAGAAAAGCCAAGAGGAGAAGTCTCCAAAACCCAAAATAGAATAAATAAATAAATGAATAAATGCATGCAATTTCAACATTAAAACAACATAACCATAGGAGTCACACAACAAAAGAAAGAATCAAAGGTTGTGGCTAAGCTACTTTTAGACAAGATAAAATAACATGGCTGGTCCACACAATCAAGATACAAAAAATCACCAAACAACTAAAAGAAATAATCGCAATCCAAGAAAGTGCAAATTACATCACTATGTGACTAACATTAAGTCACCAATAAGGAAGGAGGGAAACACGGTCACTACATGTGTTATGCAAACACAACCAATGCAATAACATCATGTAGGTAAGTATTATCAATGCACCTTCACGTACTCTTACGTGGAATCATGCCCTTCTCAAAGGTAACATGTCATCAATATAGTACATCATGCCCTTCTCAAAGGTACACGTCATCATTAGAATGTAAATGTCTCTAGGATACTACACATCCACTCAAATAAGATACCAAGGTAAGAATAAACCTGCACAAGTAGCATGGCCTCGAGCAAATCACATGCCCATACCAAAACATAACCAAAATCCCATGTCAGATGTCATTAGTACCGTCAAGGAAACAGAGCATGATAGGAAAGCACTATGGGCCTCTCAAAGGTCCATTCACTAAGGAGAAGTAGGGGGTACTTTGGCATAGGAAGGTATGGTTGGTTGGGTAATCCCAAACCCATGCCACAACATGTCGCCATAGCTTCCTAAGTTCTTCCTCTCCACTACTTAACTCCACACATGGAAGGTCTCCAACTCCAAGATTGGACCTTACAGGGTGTGCATACAAGCAGCCACACAAGCATGAGTCCATCATACTTGTAGTTATATACTCAACCCATGGATGGATACCTAGTATCGCAAGCTCATGAGTACACTAAGCATGTACGGGATAATCACAACACATAGCAAACATGCTCATAACAAGTATTCACACTCACAAGGTAGCACATACACAATTTTCTTTTGTTGTTCATTACTTAGTGAATAAGGACAACGTTCATACCCAAAGTCACATAATAATTACCATAAAGGTTCTCTAAGAAATTTACTCAAACATAAACTCAAATTGGAATCCAACCATGACTTCACATTTAGAGATAAGGCAACACCCTCAAGTAAGTATACCAATTTACTAGCTATGCTTGATAGATCATAATCGAACCCAAACAACATTATATCAACTCACAAGATGGTGACTCACAACACATCACATATCATAGAGTTAACGATAACCCATATAACACTACATATGCACTACGAAACCACCACACATTTATCTAACACAAGGTTCATAAAGTAGAGGCATATCATAAGAAGAATCTAATAGCAAGATCCTCTAATTTTACTATTCTACTATATGAAGCCTAAACATCTTTTCCGCACAAGGTATGCATAACATGATATCAAATTCACACAAAAACAAAGTTATAAAATGCAAAATTTTATTTTGTAGAAGTAATTTACCAAAAAGGGTCACCAAGCACACAAATTCCTCATTGAACAATTTAAGGACATATGTTAATTCTTAACAATTTACCATGCATAAAACTAATTTTCACCTCTTTCTTTCTTAGTATTTTTACAAGGTAATCTAATGAAATCACACACGTAACAAATTACACTCATAAAATTTAAAGCAAGATACACTTCATGCAATCTTTTCTAGTTATCAATCCAAAGGAAACAATGCCAATTTCTAATGATAACAAGGGTTAGGGATTCAAGAGATTATGCCATTCAACCTTATGATAAACACACGTCGAGTTCACAAGGCAAGAAAAAATCAAATGGGCATTAAGATGTCACTACTCTCCACAAAAATACACAAGGCTGAGGAAGGGTCCAATGCAATCCTCACAACCTAGACCAACTGACTCGAGAGGACAATCGGCCAAGAGGATCACAATCACCACAAAAGCGGAAGACTTCGATAATCATGTGACAAGGCCATCATGATGACAAAACAAGAGGATGGGTATTCCTCCAAGGTGAAGGTTAGTCAACAAACCACAACCTCACTCTCTTGCAGCTACATGTAGTAGGACAAGGGTCAAACCATGCTCAACCCACTCCATGTTAGTCCAAACAACACGCAAACCCCAGAGCTCCCAATGTTGAAACTTGGCTCTGATACCAAATGTCATGCCCACATTTCCCATGCGGTCACAACATGCATCACACATGTCATGTCCACATGTGCCATGTGGTCATGATACGAACTGTCAAAAATTTTCCCATGCTTCCCTAGAACCCCCTCGCATGCGTAGGTATGCTCAGCGGCGTACACTTAAGGTGAAAATAATACAGTTGTCAGTAGCGTACCAAATACATGTGCGCACACCCTACACAAGGAAACATGTGGTTTCCTGACTTAGGTTAATCTCATGAATTATATTTGAACAACAATTGTTTTAGGTGATAGATCATTTTTCAACAAAGCATGGTCATCTGTTTCTTCTTTCCAAATGGCAAAACTAAATGAACAATAAAACTACAACTATCAATACAATAAGGAAGTAATTTCCTCACAACTCCAAAAATAACAATTTGTACAACGGTAGAGAGATAATTTTCTCCTTTTGACAAATCAACCAGGATGCAGTCACTAATATGACCGAGCTCTCTTATATAGCCTTAAGAGTAAAGGAAAATAAAATATTTTTCCAACACAAGAAACTTCTCCAAACTTCATAAATAGCTCCAAGAATACCTGCATAACACACAAGGAAAGAAACACCGCACAAGTTGCTCTCCTCCCTACTGTAGACCCTCAAGAGGGTCACCCCCAAGCTAGGGAGATTATTCACACACCTAGGGGATTCAATACCACTTCACAACAAGATAAAAAAATAACACACCAAAACACAAATACACCCATAGATATTTACACTGTTAGATCTAGGGCACACAACTGAGAGGGGGGGTGAATCAGTTGTAAAAACTTGCTTCTATTTCAAACACTTGATTCTTCTTTGTTACTTAACAGCATATCAATTAACCATTCATGAAAGCATCAAGCATAAACATCAGAACAGATAAACACATTAGACACCAAGATTTTGACGTGGAAAACCCGGTCAAGGGAAAAACCACGGGGTGATTAACCCAAGGATTATTCTCTGTTAGAAGAATAAGAAAAATGGATGGCACATGCCAATTAGGGCTCACTGCCCGAGCACACTACTCACAAGGAGGCACACTGCCTACAAGATGATAAGTTTTACAAACTTGAATTGGAGATTGACATCTTCACTATGTCTGGATCAGTTCCATTTAATCCCGAGACACACCTACTCTACCTTTCACTCTTTCGCTATCCCACACTCATCCGCTCCACACACACTTCGAAATGAACTCACAAACCTTTATTTATACAAGGCATCGACTTAGGAACAATCATCTAAGTCGGCAATCAACCACAAAAACATTTGCAAGATGAATAACTCATCTGGTTGGCCAATCTAAACAAGAACAACTTCATCTGGAAGAACTCATCCGGTCGGTCAGCAAGAACACTACCATCCGGAAGAATATATCCAATTTTAGGCTCTAACACTAATGTGGACCAATAACACAACCTCAACATGATTCAAGAACCTTCACAAGCTTGCCTGAATGATTAGGTACATCCGCACTTCCTCTACTCATTGGAATCTCTTCTCTTTATTTGGAACTTCAAGAACACAGTCTGTCGCCACTGTCAAACTGCAATAGGTGCTTCCAGACCTCCAAACCATGAACAAATCAAGATGACACATCACCAGGACATCCCAAACACTCATTCCAATCTGTAGAACATAACAATGCACTTCTGGATCTCACCAGACCTTTTTGTAACACTCTGTCACTCTGGAGCATCTCCCAGAACTGGTTCTACTTGACTAATCATGACTTCTTCATATCTTCATGCGGACCTCTAAAATCTTAACTGGAGCATCTCAGGACTCATATCTACAAACCCTTTAATCTGCATCCTCTGATCCTCAACTCATTTAGTACTTTTACCTTCTTCTCATCACTTGTTCTTCACTGTTCCAGATTAAGACTAATTTTCTCAATATCCTCAGCACACAGCTCATCCAATCTTTCTCATCAGTGCAATATGAGTATGTTGACATCAATGACAACACTGGTTAACCTCATACTTGCAACAATCTCCCCCTTTGTCATTGATGGCAACATATGATGTGAAAAACTATCAAGACAAGAACTTATCCTTTCTATCACAGCTCCCCCTATCAGCAACAACTCTTCACATGTCTTCTCTTCCTTTATTGCTCACCCTTTTGATCATCAACCACTTGTTTTTTTATATGTCTTCTCTCCCCCTTTGACATCAATGGCAAAGGGCTCATACTTGCAATTCTAACACATCAGAATCATTCTAGCTGCTCCCCCTTAGTAGCAGCTCCCCATCACCAATCCGGATCACAAGATATGACTGTGATATCCACCAGACTGATGCACACAGTGCATCCTAGTTCATCACTGGAGGGGCCATGACCCCTAACTTCTCCCTGAGATAGTCAAAAGACTCCTTGGGAAGAGGTTTAGTAAAAATATCTGCAATCTAATCCTTGGAGGGTACATACTCTAGTCTGACTTCATCCTTGTTCACTTGTTCTCTCAAAAAGTGAAACTTGATTGATATGTGCTTGGTCTTGGAATGCAACACTGGATTCTTAGAAATATTTATTGCACTTGAATTATCACAGAAAATTGTGATAGGCTCCTCATATTCTACATTAATGTCTCTTAGCATCTGCTTCATCCATAGGATTTGAGTGCAGCTACCTGCTGCTGCAATGTATTCTGCTTTAGTTGTAGATAAGGATATTGCCTCTTATTTCTTGCTTAGCCAAGAAACCAATCTTCTTCCCAAAAAGAAAGCTCCACCACTAGTACTCTTTCGGTCATCCACATCTCCTGCCCAATCTGCATCTGTATATGCATGAAGAGAAAAGTCCTGATCTCTAGGATACCATAGAGCATACTCAACTGTCCCTTTCAAGTACCTAAAAATTCTTTTGATTGCCATGACATGAGATTCTCTAGGATCAACTTGAAATCTTGCCACAAGACCAACAGCCTACATTATATTTGGTCTAGTTTGAGTGAGATACAATAATCCTCCAATCATTGATCTATACTTTGTCTGATCTATCTTAGGAGAGTCATCATCTTTGCTCAACTTACATCCGGTAGCCATGGGAGTGTTCATAGGTTTTAAATCTTCCATTCCAAATTTCTTCAAAAGTTCTTTCACATATTTGGTCTGAGAGATAAAGATTCCTTTCTCTATCTGAGTAATTTGCAGACCCAAGAAGAAATTCATTTCACCAAGCATTGACATT
Organism: Cunninghamia lanceolata; assembly: GCA_027924645.1. NCBI lineage: Eukaryota > Viridiplantae > Streptophyta > Pinopsida > Cupressales > Cupressaceae > Cunninghamia > Cunninghamia lanceolata. Next base: position 4,564,728 of record BSBN01000914.1, on the reverse strand, counting down.
TCAAACTCACTTTTCATTTGATTTACAAAAGTTTTACACAAACTGTCTCTTCCTCTAAAGATGATATCATCAACAAATACTTCAACAATAAAGATGTTTTCTTTATCTATTTGGAAATATAGATTACTATCAACAGTACCTTTGTTGAAGCCAATCTGCACAAGATGCTTGTCCAACCTTTCATACCATGCTCTTGGGGCTTGCTTTAATCCATACAGTGCTTTCTTCAACTTGTAGACCATATCACCATGATTAGACAATTGAAATCCATCTGGTTGCTCAATGTATACTTCTTCTTCCAAATCACCATTTAGGAAGGTAGACTTGACATCCATCTGATATACCTTGAAGTCTTTGAAGGCAACAAATGCAAGAAATAATCTGACTGCTTCAATTCTTGCCACTGGAGAAAAGGTTTCTTCAAAATCAATTCCTTCTATTTGAGAGTAGCCTTTACAGACCAATCTGGCTTTGTTTCTGATTACTTCACCCACTTCATTTAGTTTGTTCCGGAAGACCCATTTGGTTCCAATCACATTCTTGTTTCTAGGTCTGGGAACAAGATCCCAAGTGTGATTTTTCTCAATTTATATCAACTCTTCTTCCATTGCTTTGGTCTAGTTTTCATCATTGCAAGCTTCATTTATTGTCTTAGGTTCAATCTTTGAAATTAGACAATATTCATTTGAATTTTGAGCAATTCTCCTCCTTGTTTGTACCCCTTTGCTTTTGTCACCTATGATTTGATCTTTAGATTGGTTTAGAGTTACACACCTTGGAACTTTGGGAGTCTCTTGTACTGCTATTTCTTGATTAGGCTCATTCAGACAAACCTCTTCTTCCTGATTTACTGGATCAGTCTGAATCTAACTTTTAGGAGAGGATTGAGTTCCTTGAACCAGAACATCATCCTGATCATCTTCATCAAATTCATAAAACCTTGAGGGCTTCTCAACTCCTTCATCAACCTTCACATTTGTACTTTCTATCATCTTTCTCAGTCTTTTATTGTAACACCGGTATGCTTTGCTTTGAGTGGAGTAACCCAAGAAAATTCCTTCATCAGTTCTAGCATCAAACTTTCCTAGATTTTCATCTCTTTTGATGTAACATTTGCTACCAAATACTCTAAAATATCTCACAGTAGGAGTTATACCAAACCACAGTTCATAAGGAGTCTTACCGGTATTGTTTTTGATTTGAACTCGATTAAGAGTATAGACTGCAGTGCTGACAGCTTCTCTCCAAAACATCTGAGGAACATTTGCTTCCATCATCATTGTCCTAGATGCTTCCTGGATGGTCTGGTTCTTTCTCTCAACTACTCCATTCTGCTATGGAGTCCTAGGAGCAGACAACTATCTTTTTATACCATGCTTCTCACAAAAGTCTATGAATTCACCGAATGTGAATTCACCACCTCTATCAGACCTCAGACATTTCAATTTCAATCTGGTTTGATTCTCTACCATAGCTTTGAAGATTTTGAACTTCTCAAAGGCTTCTAATTTCTCTTTTAGGAAGGTAACCCACATCATCCAGGAATGGTCATCAATTAGTAACATGAAATATCTATCACCTTGCATACTCTTGATTCTTGTCGGACCACATAGATCAGTATGAACTAATTCTAGTAATCCGATAGAGGACTGATCCTTGCTTTTGAAAGAGACTCTGCTCTGTTTACCTAGCTGACATTCTTTGCACAAACTATTTGTAGGTTTCACCAACTTTGGAAGATCTCTTACAGCCTGAGTATTGCTTATCTTGATGATGTTATCAAAATTCACATGACACATCCATCTATGCCATAACCAACTCTGATCAACTTGAACAAACAAACAACTTTTATTAGAACCAACCAGATGGAAGATATTACCTTTTGTTTGAGTACCAGATGCAATCTCAGTTCTGGGGCTTTCAAAGATCCTACATCTTCCATTCTTGAATCGGAGGTCATAACCTTTGTCCACCAACTAACCAACATTGAGCAGATTGTGCTTCAATCCTTCAACATATAGTACATTACCAGTTTTTCTCTTTCCATTAAAATAAATAGTTCCCCTACCTCTGATTCTACTAGCAGAATTGTCACCAAACTTTACCATTCCTCCTTCATACCTTTCCAAATCTAAGAACTTGTTCTTGTCACCTGTCATATGGTGAGAGCATCCACTGTCAATAACCCAATCATCCTTTTCTTCAATTTGAGCAGCCAAAGCTCTTTCTACAACCTTATGATTGATAGATTCAGAGGACATTGGATCTTCTTCCTTGATGGCAATAAACACCCATTCATTTCCAGATTTGTTTCCTATTTCTGATTCATCATCCGTTCTTTTGGAACCTTTGTCTATTATAATTTGACCTTGCAGATCTTTTCGGACATCTCGAAGCAAAATGACCAATCTTATTGCAGTTGAAGCATTTAAAAGGTAACTTTCCTTCATACTTACCGGATCCTCTTGGCAGTCTTTTTGCAATGAGGGCTTCAAGATGAGCTATTTTTGCTTCTTCCTTTTCCATGTCTTTCCTTGCTTGATCATACCATGATAGTTTCCTTGAGAGTTTTCTCCTAGATCAAATCTTTGTTTGCCTTTCACATAGGCAGTGGCTTTGCATGCAGATTCAGTCTTGGCAGGATCATCTCCAAACTCAGTCATTTCAAATGCAGCCAGTTTGCCAGCCAATTGCTCTCTTGTGACAGTTGTATGGGCTCTAAATTCATCAATGGTAGCAACCTTGATTTTGTAAGCAGTAGGAAGGGATCTGAGAATTTTGCAAACAATCTCATTTTCATCCAGAACTCCACTAGCATTCCTGATTCCACACACTAGCTCATTTACTCTTGGCATAAATGTAGTGATATTTTCATCATCTCTCATCTTCAATCTTTCAAACTTCCCTTTGAGACTTTGCAATCTTGCACTCTTAACAAACTCACCTCCTTCATGCAGAAGTTCCAGTTTAACCCAGATCTCATATGCAGTTGGTAGGTCAATAACATTTGAGAGTTCTGAGTCAGTCAATGTGCTTAGAAGAGATTCTTTGGTCCGTAGATTGTTTTTAACATCTGTGATTTCGTTCAGAGTTGTCGGACCACCCTGTGGAGGTACATATGGCTTTGAGACCATGGACAAGTATGCTTTTCCCATACACTCCAAGTGACATTTCATGCGACCTTTCCAGAGCGAGAAATTGGTTCCATCAAACTTCGGACTATCCTTCTTGTATGATGACATCCTGGATCTCCTCAATTGGTTAAGCTTCTTTCAGAGGAACTTAGCTCTAATACCAATTGTTAGATCTAGGGCACACAACTGAGAGGGGGGGGTGAATCAATTGTAAAAACTTGCTTCTATTTCAAACACTTGATTCTTCTTTGTTACTTAATAGCATATCAATTAACCATTCATGAAAGCATCAAGCATAAACATCAGAGTAGATAAACACATTAGACACCAAGATTTTGACATGGAAAACCCAGTCAAGGGAAAAACCACGGGGTGATTAACCCAAGGATTGTTCTCTATTAGAAGAATAAGAAAAATAGATGGCACATGCCAATTAGGGCTCACTGCCTGAGCACACTGCTCACAAGGAGGCACACTACCTACAAGAGACACACTGTCTACAAGATGATAAGTTTTACAAAATTGAACTAGAGATTGACATCTTCACTATGTCTGGATCAATTCCATTTAAGCCTGAGACACACTTGCTCTACCTTTTGCTCTTTTGCTATCCCACACTCATCCGCTCCACACACACTTCAAAATGAACTCACAAACCTTTATTTATACAAGGCATCAACTTAGGAACAATCATCTAAGTCGGCAATCAACCAAAAGAACATTCGCAAGATGAATAACTCATCCGGTCAGCCAATCTGAACAAGAACCACTTCATCCGGAAGAACTCATCTGGTCAGCCAACAAGAACACCTCCATCCAGAAGAATATCTCCAATTCTAGGCTCTAACACTAATGCGGACCAATAACACAACCTCAACATGATTCAAGAACCTTCATAAGCTTCCCTGAATGACTAGGTACATCTGCACTTCATCTACTCACTGGAATCTCTTCTCCTCTTTATCTGGAACTTCAAGAACACAGTCTGTCGCCATTGTCCAACTGCAATAGGTGCTTCCAGACCTCCAAACCATGAACAAATCAAGATGACACATCACCAAGACATCCCAAACACTCATTCCAATCTGTAAAACATAACAATGCACTTTCAGATCTCACCGGACCTTTTTGTAACACTCTGTCACTCTGGAGCATCTCCCGGAACTGGTTCTACTTGACTGATCACAACTTCTTCATATCTTCATGTGGACCTCTGAAATCTTAACTAGAGCATCTCAGGACTCATATCTACAAACCCTTTAATCCGCATCCTCTGATCCTCAACTCATTCAATACTTTTGCCTTCTTCTTATCACTTGTTCTTCACTGTTCTAGATTGAGACTAATTTTCTCAATATCCTCAGCACACAACTCATCTAATCTTTCTCATCAATGCAATATGAGTATGCTGACATCAATGAAAACACTGGTTAACCTCATACTTGTAACATACACAACACAAAACTCATCCACTATGAGTTTAAAGAGGGGTAGGAGAGTGGACACACTCAACTCTAGAGTGTCACCCTTCAATTAAATTTCAACACAGTTTCCTTCTCATGGCCTCAAGCCAACTTGCCAACAAAGATTCCAAGGAGTTCATATTTTGACTCTCAAGCCAAATAACACAATTTCTCAAAGTCACACAAATGCCCTCAAGGCTTTCAACATCCCAAAAGAAACAAGGCATGCACTTAAGGAGGATCACTCCTCCCCTACCCCACACTTGATGAGCATTTCTCTCAAGTGGAAGAAGCTCTGTCAACATCCCAATAAAATTTTCCCACAATAAAAAAAATTTACAACACAAGAAAAATAAATAATTTTCACACATCCTTCATGCAACAAATAGAAATATAAAGGAAAAGCCATGAAATCCAACCTTAAAAAGCCCTGTAATGGATGAAGTTGATGTAGAGTTCCTCTCCAGCCTCCTCTCCAAATCTCCCTTCTCAAAAAAAACAATCTCTCTATGATCACAAGCAAGGGATAATGAATGGAGGATATGGGATGGCTAGAATAATTTTAGCATTATGAGGCTATGAAGAGGAGAATAGAGAAGGAATTGGGCATTATGAGGATGCCAGAAGAAGATTTCCTAGAGGAAATTAGGCATGATAAGAATTCAAGAATGAAGTCCCCCTGCAAGAATGAAGTTCCCCTGCAAGAATCAAGTTCCCCTGCAAAAATCTAGTCTTCTCTAATTGCTTAGAGAAGGGTCTTATTTATAGATTTTCTGAAAAGGGAATGGAAGGTGAGGATCAAGAGTTGAGATTAAGGGCTCACATTATTTGTGAATTTTAAATTCATAGTGGATGAATTAAAAATTTATTTTTTTGGGAAGAGTGGATTATGACATCAAGGGCTCTCATTATTTGTGAATTTTAAATTCACATGTGAGGACAAAAATGAATTAAAGATTTATTTTTTTGGGAAAAGTGGATTATGACAAGTTGAATTTTTAATTCAACTCATGGGGGAGTGGAGGACAAAAATAAATTAAAGATTGTAATATTTATGATTTTTTTAAGATTGTAATATTTAAATAACCCCACTCCTTTTTCCATTATCCCAAGTGGAAATAAAAAAAATATCCCCACTATCCCAAGTGGAATTAAAAAATATCCCCACTATCCCAAGTGGAATTAAAAAATATCTCCACTATCCCAAGTGGGATTAAAAAAACATCCCACTCATGAAGGACCACACCACTTCATGGGGACTCTCACCAAAAGTGAGGGAACAAGAAGATAAGCCCCTCCATTATTGGTAGACCATTGAGTCATTTCAAGCCTTGGTAATGGAGAAAGGATGCACTTGAGTGTTGGTCCCACTCATCCTATCCTTCCCATGCCTCCAAATTCGTCACTTAACTTCACTGTGAAGTGAAAGTGACCATACGGAGGTTAACCAGGGGTTACCCAAGTCAAAAGTGACCCTAGACCCATGGAGTATAACCTAGGGTCAATTTAAACTTAGTTAGGACACCCAGGGTCAAGTTAAGACACAAGAAAAGGGTTTCAAAATTTAAAATTCAAAAATAAGATAAAAATTCAAAAAAAAATTCTTACAACACATATCATAATTCAAATTCACAAGAGGGTAGACCTAACCCATTCAACCTCATGCAAGAGAATATTACAACATTACAACATTGCACCAAACATAGATCTTGGTTCCTCGTGGAACTAGATCAGCTTCACAAGGGATTACAACATAAGGTGTGGAATAATCTCCAGTATCTGTGGTTTTGTTAGAAATACCTGCACACTCAATCTCAAAGTTTATTCCACATATACATATTATAGCCGAAGCAAATTTAACATACTAATGAGGATGTATAACCAATCACTACCTATATCCATCTGGCAACCATATTATATAATAATCAATCATTTTATCATTTTAATCTAGAGCTAGGTGAATAATAGGATACACACCAGTTGGACAAGGGCAGGCCTTACAAATTTAACCTCTCTAGCAATGCCTTGTAGAAAAAAATTATTCCCAAGATCATCTAGGCATTCTATTGTTTTAGTGAAACAATCCACCTTAGCCCTATGCCTCCATAACACATTTATTCCAAGGATGAAATATAAGACTAATGGGGCTACATAAAGGTTCAGTTCAGTGGAAAAAATCAAGAGTTCAACCTTGGCCTCAAACAAACATTGCTCTACCTAAGCCCTAGTCTAGTTAGCATATTCAACTGACCATGTATTTACCATCTAACCAACTTTTCTAGAAATGTTATTTAAAACTTTTGGAGAAATAAAACATTCTATAGCACCAGTATCTATAAAAATTGGCATTGGAATACTAGATAAAATACCTGTGGTTTCAATTGGAGTAATTTGGTACTCCACTTGTCGGTTATCCAAGACTACATGTATTCATTTTTGGAAAGCTACCTATTGCGAGGGTAAAGGATTTTCTCATGGCTAAGTCCCTTGTGCTTTATTGGGACATCGATTGGCATAATGGTCACCACCACATGAAAAACACCCTCCCATGGGTTTGTGCCTTTCATAAGGCTTTCCTAAATTATCTTTGCGCCTTTCATAAGGTTTTCTTAAATTTTCTCCATTTTTCTTAGAGTTATTATTATTTTTCTTTTCACCCTTGGATTCATTCTGATTATCCTTGAATCCTTTATCACCTTTCTTTTTGAAATTTTTCTTATTACCGTTTTTCTTAAATGACTGGGAGGATTGTGACCAATTAAACTTTTTACGGTTCTTTTCCCCATATAAAGATATGGATTTCAACTTTTGTTCCTATTTAATAGCTTTATCGTAAACTTGGTCCATTGTAGTGGGACCATACACATCTACTTCACCTCCAATTTGGGTATTGAAGCCCATAATAAACTTTCAGATGTGAAATCTCTCATCTTGCTAATATTGGAAAACATATTTAAGGAGACTAGTAAATTTTTCCCAACACTCATTCAGAGATGAGTCACCCTATCTTAGGTTTTGGAAGTCTATGAGATTCTGATCAAAATATAACTATGGCAACCATCTTTTCTTGAAGAGTTCCACAAACCTCTCCCATTGTATAGTCAAGGAGCTCAATCTTAGCTAAATCTTCTTGTTCATCCACCAGGTGGATGCTTCACTTGCCAATTGGTATGCTCCCCATACCACTTTGGTTATTTTAGAATAGTTTATTATTTCAAAGTATTTCTCCATTTTTGTAAGCCATGCCTCCATGACATCTCCCCTCACAGTCCCATCAAATTTGGTAGGTGTAACCTTTTTCATATCTCTGGATAACTCTAGGGCCAAGTGGCTCCTTTTATCCTTATCTTGTCTCATTTATGAGTTATTCTCTCCACAACCAATCTGGGTGGTGTTTTCATAGTGTTCCTCATCTTCACCCTCATGGAAGGCTTTCTGCTTGGGTCAATTATGACCCCTAACATCCTGCTCTAAATTTCTAATTCTTTTCCTCATTTCATGGAGCATCGCAAGGATCTGGTCTAGTTTTGAATCAAAGTGTCCAGGAGGTTGCCCTTCCTCTTGGCTACCCCCAGTACTAGTTCCTATTTGAACCATGCTATAATCTACTTCTAATTTTTGCAGGTTAAGCATTCAATTAGTCTTTTCATACTATTGAATCCATTCATAACATAATATCCATCATTTATTACAAATTCTACATCTTACAATTGCAAGTCACTTTCAGAAAGGGAAATCTTCCCACATTCATCCTCATCCTTGAGGTTTACCAAATCAGACTTGGGAGGTGGATGTACTCGCAGGTACTCATCCATGACCTCCCGAGTGATAATAGGAGCATTAGGACCACTTCTAAATGGTAAGTCCTTAGGTGTAGAGGGTTTAATTGATTCATTTTTAGAGGTAGGAACAATAGCCTTAACTTCTTTGTCCTTCTTTTCCTTCTCTTGCTTGATACATTTAATAGCATCACCAAGGTTTCAATATCAGTTAACCATGCATCTTCCAAGTAACAAGTTTGGCCTAGGCTTTTCATTCTTGAGGCTCGCTCCCTCATAGCCTTTAGGTAACGTCCATTTCCCATTAGCTTCTTCCTTGGGGTCATTATTATTCTTACCATTTTGGCAAAAGAATAACCAAATATTAGCAACTGTTAATGTCTGAGGAAGATTTCATGCAGTGAGCTCATAGGTCATTAAACCTGGTAGCTCTGATACCATATGTAACATGACATCTCATATTACCTAAATTTGCATTCCCAATTTACTATCAAGTAAACAATCATGATCATCATAAACATTTCTTTAATAAACAATAATCATTTGCATAAACATTACATAAAAAGAATATCTTTTCTGAATATTTTCAAACTAAAAATTTATAACATATTCAAAGATAGCATATTAGTGAATCCCTTCACTTTACAATCACAATGTTTTTCTTATGGAAATAATGATAAATTTACAAAATTTTTGACTATTAAGTCATATAAATTAAATATAATACATCTGGAGTTTTCATATCTGTCTTCATAAGTCTTGGCTTCTCATCTACTTGGGAAGTAGAGCATCACCCAAGTGCTTTTCCCCAACCACAGACCGGTGGTACCCCACACACCTTCCTTCCTGGAAGTGGCCCTACCCTTCACGAAGGGAATAGATATAAAGAACCAAAAGGTTTGTCATCTGAGTTTCTAGTGTTGTGTCCTACATAACCCATCATAGTCATACAACTATAGATCCCCTCTAACTATGTATGACACTACTGGATAGTTATGCCATCTGGAACACATTGTTCAACTGACTAATACATGTAGAGACAGAGGTATTACTTTGGCCAAAGATTTAATATAAATAGATGTTTTGCAATGAATGTAGTTGATTGTTCACACACTTCTAACATGACTTAGAAGCTATTTCATCCTACATTGATTATAGTTTGACCTATTCTAGTCATGGGATAACTTAATTAAACTTCCCATTTAGTCCATCTGACTTGGACTTCTAACTCTGATTCCTAGAGTGCATTCCAAAAATTTTATTGTTGCATTTGCAACATGGAACCTGTGACTCCACATCTCTCTATTCCTTATTTCAATAGTTTAAATGTTCTTAATTGTCAATAATTAGGACTAGTTTTGGTTGATAACTTAATGAGATTAGTTAAGATATTTGATCTGATTCAAGGATTTTCATCTAATCCTCATCGACTATAAACATGCCCTATTTAAGTCAATAGTATATGGTAAATTGATAGCATAAAATATAAGAAATTTTACATTCATTCCACATGATTGGGATACACTTAAGATCTATCTTGTTTGATCCCATCATATAAGTAATAAAATATATTCATTTATTATCTTAGGGTAAGAAGAATACCATTTTCCATAATAATAGACTCTTAGTCTATTTAAGACATAAAAGGTTCTAACACCTTCTACACCAATTAGAGTATTAATAACATCAAGAAGAAAGAAATTAATCATAAATGATGACATAACAATTGAGCTATCAATCTCTCCCTCTCATTTTCTATTCCTAAATAATTTAGAGTAATTCATGTTTTTACTTTCCCTTGTGCTCAAGGCACTATATGCACTCAAAGTTTAGTAATAACATTATTATCATTTCAGTATTCCTCATGCAGAGTAAACAAGCTTACAGCTCTAATGATAAGTTATGAAGCTAAAACGTGCATAAGGATAATGGTTTCAAGTCGAACCCTATTAAATTTCCACATCTCAATTTCTACGGTCTCCTTATCATAGTCAACTAGTACTGCTATAGTTAATCAAACTACTATTAATATAAAGTATAATTGTTAACGTGCAGGATTGCACCTCTTATGCAAAGCTGTGAAGCCCAACAATCCTATGTAACATGGGATCAAACTCAGGTTTTGGGTGACCTATGGTGAGCTTGAACCTCCAAATTATGGGTTGGTTCCCTTGTAATTTTTTAATGGCTTTATAACTTGAAATGAAAAAGGGTTGAAAGGATCTACTAAAAGCACAAAAACTATAATTTAAAGTGTGGTGATGCACCTAATTTGATGGAAAACTACAATTCTAACTCACAATAGATCTCAAAAAATCTATCCACACAATCCACTTTTGGCAATAAGATCAAAAAAATGATTCTAAGGGAGGCTGGAAATAACTTTCTTTTTGAAGGAAAATAGGGCTCTCACAACATGAAAGAAAATTTATTCTAATTGCACAACCTAAGACCTGTGATTTCAATGCTATTCAATACATGCAAGTACAAATGAGACAATGATTTTAAAGGTTCTGATATTAAACACAATAAAATCTCATCAAATCATTCACAAAAGCAACACTAATGAAAAGGTAGACACTTGATTCAACTGAAATATAAAGGAACACTTCCATAAAAAGACAAAGAATAGAACCTGTAACCTATTGTAACCTCTATAAATCTGCAAAAATATGAGTTACAAAACCTTCTTCTCTCACCAATGTGTGAGAGAGCAAACAGGAAAGAACTAGAAAAACCTAAGTTTTTCTTACAATATATAATATGCTCTCTCAAAAAGACCTAGAAAGGTCAACTGCAGTTAACTGCCTCTAAAAATAATCTCTCAAAACTAATCCATGAGCAAGTGTGAAAATCCCCAAAAATAATAAAGTAATTCATAACTCATTAATTTATTGTTTATTTTACATTTTCTTATTTTATCTCTAACTCGTGCAAAAAGTAAAATAGACTCCTTCTATCTCCTTTTGGATTTGCATAATTACATTAATGTATCCAATAATGATGCAAAAATCAAACAAACCCCCATGCATGAAAAAGATAAAAAATATCCTCTTTTACCCCCTTATGTCTCCCATGTAATATACGTGCATTACATTTCATCAATATGCGTCTTCACACCTTATAACTTCAATTACCATATCTTGCAAAAGGACCCTTATGACCCCATGAAAAACTACATATAACACCATGCATCATTCATTGCATCATTATACCTCTTACACATGAAGCACCTTATCACTCCTATCATACATGCATGCATTGCATATCTTGCTACATAAAGCACCTTATTGATCCATGCATATATATCACATCACTATACATTATGCATTGCATATTTTAATTCCTCACCTTTGAATCATTTCTCCCTTGTTGACTTCTATCTCCATGCTTTGCAAAGAATAATATAAGGCATAAACACTTAATCTTACATCATTTTTTATGTTGACCTGAAGGAATAAAACAAAGGTAAAAATAGCATTTTCGGCCCCTATGGCATCATTAGGTTCGAAGACTTTTGTAAGTCTTGACCATGATAGGAAAAGGATAACAATGATTTATTTTAAAAAGAGAAGTCAAAAACATCAAAAATATTCTAGGTCACTCAACCAAAAGAGAAGTAACCCTAAAACTTTTGTCATTTTCACTTTTCATTTGTGCTCCTCCTGAGCTGCCACCATACCTGCTAGGGTTTTAAGACATCTTTATCATTCTCTACAACTTTTTGAAGGTTCTTGATGTAATCTTTTGAGGATTTTAATAGGAATTTGGAAGGTAAGATTGTTTTGCAACAGTTTGACCCATTTTTATTTATTTCTAGATGCAAAAATGGCCTACAAGTAGCGGCCATGATATAATTTATTTTGATGTATCATTTGTAATGCTTCATCTTCTTACTATATCTTGTTTGCTTCTAGTTTGAGGCCGTCATGGCCGACTATTTTTTAAATTTTGAGAGCTCACTTGTGAGCACACTCATGGCCTATGAGTTCATATCTTCACCTAGAACAAAATAAGGTAAGCCTTCCTTTCATCTCTGCACCATTTCTAAGGGTTTATGCATATATCATGATAAGGGTTTGAAGCAAAATTTATGTGGGTTTTAACATTTTTTGAAGGAAGAACTACTCCTATGCCGTGGGCATAGCTACACATATATATGGTTTTATCTACATCTTATACCAATTTTGTGAAAGAGAAAGCTCAACCCATGACAAAATAATGAAACACCTATAAAAATGAAGATTTTCTATGCTCTAGTTTGAATTTTCTGAGTATTTCTTCATATATCATGATAAGGGTTTTGAAGCAAAATTTTGTTTTTTTGTGTTTCAACCTCCATGGTATAAAAGACATTGTGAGGCTTTTATAAGTATTGTTCCTCCTAGTTGGTAAAAAGAAACCCTAGTTCTTACAATAGCCTCTTCATTTGCTCAGTATACTCTTTCTTTTTCTCTGCCGGCCTCCATGGCATGAGGGTTATGATGATTTTTTGAAAAAGAAAACTCTACCTCTCATCTACTCATATTCTTAGTTCTTCGTTTTCTCTCTATATGTATATACTCTATGTGATCATGTTTCAAGTTAAGACACACCCATCTTTTGTACCTTCATAGCTGGAACAATGTATTTGTTGAACATGAATATTGCAATGTATAGAAGGCATGGGTATCCTCATAATGCAATTATATGATGTAGTCACATTGTTCCTTGTACCTGTATAAGCTGTTTCATTTGACTATAATACATTCTTGACTGTTTATGAACAAGGCATAAGGCTTTTTGTTGTTCTAGCTTTATCTGTAACTATATTTGAAGAAGAAAAGTGCCTCCTTCTATTCGACATGAATGAATTCTCCTCTTTATATTATTGTGTTCCTCATACTTGTACTTTTGATGCATTGTGTTGCAACTTGACTATAATGAAAACACATATCGTATGTCATTTAACTTGACTGTACCTTTATCATTTGATCATATTGTGACTGTGGCAAACAAGGTACATGTTTTTTTCTGCTCCATGATTTTGGTAATTGTACCTTCTTTTATAGATGAATAGTATATATAATGATCTTGCACTTAGTGCATCCTTTGGAATGATGACTGTATATTGTGTTTCTTTTGATAGCATAATGAGATCTAATTTGTTTCACATGCTCTTAACTCCTTCACTATGACTAATCCATCATTATGGTTGAAATATCATGTTTCTTGGGTAAACATTCTCATTGCTATCTCCTGTAGTAGTACCTATATTTGATGGCAGATGTAAAGATTTGGAACTTCTTCTTCCCATTGTTGCTAGAGGTCTCACCTACTTTATATGTTTGATGTAGCTTTCATATGGATGAATGATATGCATGATATTATACACTTGATGCATCCTTTGAAAAGATGACTGTACCTTGTGGTTCTCTTGATGGCACAATGGATTCTTTATGACTATAACACATGGTATTTTATGATATAGTTGTTCTCTTCATTTTAGCAGCAACATGAATGTGATGTAATACCATGGTGTTTGGTCAATTGAATATCTATGCATTAATGTTATTACTCTGAGTATGATGGGCTCAACCCTTATGAGAGCCCATTTTCTCCACATGCTTATTCCATAAAAGATGAATCAGCAACATGATTTCTTCTATACCTGCATAGTGAGCAAACAAGTTAGCATAAAAACATACCTTTGAAAGTTCAATGCTCTTTCTCATGATGATTTTGGCCTTCATCTGATGATCTGATCTTTGCATATGTCTGATAATGATCCAATTGTATTAATGCATCATGATTGCAAGTTCATATATTTGTTGATAAGGCATATGATGAGTTTGTATATCTGGAGCTTCTAACGAAACCTTTTCCAACATTGTAGGTTCATCATTCTAATCAGGAGCAAGAAACTGAAGAAATCAAGATCAAGCTGTAGATAGGAGGATCAACCTTCATTTCAAGGAAATTATGGATATCACTCTCCTTATGTGTTCCTTTCCTTTACTTTATCTTCAGATGTATAGCTTGCGTGCTTTGTTGCATTGGCTCAGTTTAGTCATTCCCATGGCTTGTGTGGGACATATTTAAATACTCTCTTGAATATAATCAGTTATTTTACCTTATGAAATGATTTATGTATGTTTTTCTTTTTGAATCAAATGCATAACATAAAATAACTGAATCTTCTTTAAAACACATGTTTAAAATATGATGATGAAATGACAGTTATAAATACTTTTTCGTTTGCACTGTACTGTGGCACCTGAATAATTAGTAACATCATAACTGTAACATACCACTTCCTCAGCAAGACTAAACATAGATCTTTACCATGAGATAAAACATACAATGTGAAAAAGATTGAACTTTTTTTATTTGAATTAATATAATCTCAACAAATCAAGTTACATCACGAAATCATAATTTCCTTATTCTCAAATACATATCATGATATAATATACAAAGATGACATTTTGTCTTTTCAATTTAAACACATCTACAATAGATAAAGTTTTACATAGTGTAAGTAACACAAGTCACATATCCAATGGATATATTGCTTCTAGAATTCTGACATCCTTATTGCAAGCCTTTGCATGTCATCTGCTAGAGAGAGAGAGAGAGAGAGAGAGCATCTTCCCAGTGCTTTTCCTCCAACCACAGACTGACGATCTCCCACATATCTTCCACATAGGAAGTGGCCTTGCCCTTCATGAAGAGTATAGACCCAAGGTGGCCAACGGTGATTTTCCATAGAGTACATAGTGTTATATCCTATATAACTCTATTGATCATACAACCCTAGATACCCTTTAGCTAAGTATGATCATTCCAATAGGTTATGCAAGCTAGATACGGTGAACTGACAATATACGTAGAGACATATGCATTACCTTGGCTAAAGTTTCAATATAAATAGATGTTGGCAATGAACGTGGTCGTAATGTTCACCCACCCCAACTTAACTTGGATACTATCACTTCCTATAGTTTGACTTGGTCAACTATGTTTGAATATATAGTTTTATCAATTCTAATTCAGTCTTCCCGACTTCGACAGGTTTTCAATGTTGTCTAGGTTTTATAAACCTTATAGATTAACTTTCTATACAAGGATACTCATTGCAACTTTACAATACCTGAGATCTAAAACTTATCGATACTTAAAGAACTTTAAGTCAATTCATTAACAACTAAGATGTTAACCTTACCTAGGCTAAGAATCATAGTCATGGAAATTATTTCCTTTCTTACAAGTAAGGAAAAATAAATATAGTTAGGGTACTTACCCCTTCATTTAGTAACTCTAAACACAAACTTGTTTATGCTGTAAATCCATTCTAATCAATCTGACATTAGAATAATCCTTAATCTAGGATATAATTGCAATAATAAGATTCAACAATTTCTATCCTTTTAAAGAGTCCCTCATTGCATACTTGCACTTTCTAGGGTTTATGACTTTCTGTTAGTCTACTCTCTAGTTTAAATATCAAGCATCTTGATGCATTAAAATAATTTTTGACATTATCATAGAATCACTTGAATTTGATAAGGTATTATAAATACTCTTCCTATCTTGCTCTATGGTTTTCTTGACCATTCCCTGTCGATCATAATATATGTATATATATATACAATGTCATATATCTAACATAAGAGTTATAGGTTTCCTAAATTATCCTTGTTTTCATACTAGAGTTTAGCTTCTCTAACCCTAAACCTAGAAATATCAAACATCCTTGTTTTCTAAAGGTAATAGAATAAGAATAATAAACATTAGAACAAATACCTCTAGTCTTTCCTAGACCACTTGGCATTGTTTGACCTCCCAACATACCCAACATACCCATCTTGGTATAAAACCTATCAGGTATACCCAACATTGGGTTTACTTTGTCTTCTTGTGCAATCGACACTAAAATAAGTTCTATTGAACATATAATATAAGAACTATAACTTTCTATTCGCTAGTTTCCCAATAACCTTGAGTTGGTTAAAAAAAGATGATTTATCTGTCTTACCATGATCTTCTGTTGGTTTAAAAATTGTACTCATCATGCATCTTTGCTAACAGAAACCAAGGTCACAATATCATAGCAATCAAGGAGCAACCATTACTACTTAATTTTATCTCTGGCTTACACTTGTCAGGATTTACATAACGTCTTCTACATTAATATCATAATTGCAAGTACTTATATTTTGACAACCCTATACTAGTTTCTTGTCACTATATTTTTGGCTTTGTCAAGTATTGTTATGTCTACCACACACAAAAAAAGGGTGGTTTATTCTTAATGGCTTCATCACAACCATTTTAAAGAATGTTCACTCCTATTAGATGGCCTTAAGACTACCATTAAAAGATTATGGCTATAATAATTCCATCAAAAGGTAAATTTATGTATTCAGGGTTTTCTATCAGTCCAACTGAGCTGAGACATATAAAATACCTAATAACCTATTTGTTACTTAGAGACAATCAAAGTATATCTCATACATTCATCGTTAATAAATTTTTTACAGTCAATGAGTTGGTCTATTCTTTCAACCAATACATATTGTTAAATTTAGTGCACATATTGACTTGATCATGTGGCTGAGGTTTGTATAAGTTCATGACCCTTTCACCACAATGATAATCTAAAAATAACAACTAGAAAAGCACAATTGTGATCTAATTTTCATCGGTCATATCAATACATAGTGATACTCTTCTATTATTAGTCACATAATATAGATATTTCTAATACCATTAGCCATAGGAACATAGCAATGTTCTAAATAAGTCAATTTCTTATTAACCACTATCAAAGTTGAATAGATAAAGAAAGATTTCGCTATCTAATATAAGGCTTTCGAGAGGAAGTAGGAACTTGTGTGATATATCAATCTCTCCTCCCTTTCTTGAGATTTCAGCAATTAAAGTCTTATGCGCTATCCTCACCAGCATACTCCGTAGATCTCTAGGACATTGATGTTTTGTATTAATCACAGACTTCATATTTCTCTAAGACTAGCATCATTCTCTCAATGCCAACATTTGGATTGCCAAGGAACCCTACACAGACCTCCAATTCTCTGAGCTTTAGGTAAATTCTATCTTAATCCTTGAGAACTGCACCCCTATGACATGAGATCTTTAACATTCGCCCACTGCTATGCACTACTTATGGTCTTTTATGAGTGGGTCATGGTCATGCACCCATAAGAGGTTCATGGAATACACCAATAGATATAACCGATGAGTTTAGAGTTTTTAACCAACATGGATCCAGATTCTAAGCACTATCTCTTCTGCTCTAAGAATCTCCATGTGCTCTCAACTCAAGTATCCAGATTTTAGAGGGGAGTGTGGTATTAATTACCACTCCTCTCACAAATGACCATGTCTCTTCTTCATCAAGACCCATCAATAAATCGTTATTTGGCTTCTATAAAGTTGTGGGTCTCTTTACTCAAAGTCATTGAACTAACTGCCCATGACACACCACTCTTAAAACAATTAAAATGACTTCAAAAAGCCATGGATATCTCCACTTTTTAAGTCTAAAATACTCTTAGACACCACATACAAATAAGAGGGGTTCATGGGTATTCAATACCACTCCTTAATCGTAGAAACTCCCAAAAGAAAAATCTCCACCTTCTTGCCCACTCTAAATTGGTTAAAACAATTACCTAAAACTATGGACCACACTAAAATAAGGTCATTCATGACATAAAGAACATGAGGAATAATAATTACCTTTAATTGATTAAAGATTCCTATCTCCAAATTATCTTCAAGAGAGATTGAGTTTATCAATTAAACTTTGAATAATAGAGAAGATGGTAAATTTAACAACTTCCTAACCATCTCATATTATCATTTAAAAATGATAACATAATAATAGTCTTGGATTATGTAAACTATAAATATAAAAACATTATAATATAGTGACGTAAAACTTACGCACAAACATGGCTGGGTTGAGTTTGTCTCCCCTTCACGTGTTCAAACATAACACGTCGATTTCATTTTGACAACAAACAAGATTTTTGACATTAAAAGAATAAACAAGAAACACATTAATAATTCTTCATCATTGAAGGTGTAATCAAAACTCAATTACAACATCATGAATGACGTGTTCAACAAAAAGTCATCTTAGTCACAGAATGACTATTGTTCGACCTTGACAACATCAATTTCACAAAATGACTAGACTGTCATAATATTAACTCAAAAGTGTTCTAAAAGACATCGACAACCTGTCGAGTCCATCAACAAATTAACCACTAAATGTGACTCACCTCATTCATCAAGAGTTAACTAACTATGGTACTATACTTAGTTGGCAAATGACCATTTATATCCCAATGTCTATTCTCCTCTCCTTGGAAGATACTCTCTCTCCTTTCTAGAGAGTGAACAAACTTGTGTTCTTGTATTCAACTTGCAACCATGTAAATAGGATTAGCGTATCATTAGTACATTCATAACCTCAAGGATAACAAATTCAAAAGTACATTTTGGAATCATTACATCACATGCATTTATTCACATGACTAGAATCTAGGAAACTAATGATTTATCCTGACATTATACCTTAAGGCCAAATCATTTATCCATAGAATTCACTTATATTTATGTAAAAGTAAAATATAATTTTCAAGTCAAAATTAGGGATGTGACAATAACTAAAAGATGAAATCAGTTAGATACCTGTCGTTCCTTGAATTTTTGTTCTCTTGTCCTTAGATTAGTTCACTTATTAGGATGGTTTGACAGCCCAGGTTGAGCTGTCAGATTATCCTGATAAGTGAACTTCCATTGTTCTCTTGTCAAGATAACAAACATTTGACTGAGTGATCATGCACTTAAAATTTTTTCTTTTATCCCCTTTGCAACAACTACAATCTAGGCCTTGCTAAATTAGGTGTGAACATAATTTAGTAACATTTTTGGCGACCTCTCAGGGGTGTTTGCCTACTAAACAAAACAACACCAGTAGCCTTGTAAATGCATTTGGCATATGAGTCTTTTCTTGTCTGAAACTGGGAAAACTTCTACAACTCAAACTGAAATTCAAACTAATTTGAACTATTTAGGACATGGCCAGGAAAATATGCAAGTGCACTTCTTGGAAAATGAAATACTAAACTAAAATTCTACTCTACCCTACACTAACCAGCCAAAGGAGCTGGTCAAACAAACCCATTCACTGGCTTTGTAAAATAACTTCCCTTTCTGATTAAGAAAGGGTGTTTTGCTATTGATAAGATATGATTGATGAGAATATACCCTATAGAATATTGCAAAACTCTCTGAAGAATGAAAACAAAATCACTCACCATCTAAATATGATCATTGACATTTCTGTTAGAGGGTGAATAAATGATCTCATTCTTTTGTTCTAAGTCTGCAATCTCCTATTTGGATACAACAGTAGCATGTGTCTTCTTTATTAGTTGTCTAGCAGCTAAATCCTTGATTGAACACCCTCTTGCAATGATGAAACTTGGGCTAATATTCCTAGTTTCTTGTTTGATATCTGATGTCCTATTTTCACTTACAATTTCAACCTGATTTAAAAAAGTTAGCTCACATGAATGAAATGAAGGAATGCTTGCCTCTTTGACCTAAACATGCTAATTACATACTGTTGGTTCACATGCCATCAAATCATTATCAATGTTAGAGTAAAAACTTCTATGATACTAGAGAAAATGCTCTCATCAAACTCATAATCTTGTACTGAATCTTGATGAATTTCATCACTCTACTATGTAAAACTAGACACTAATGTTAGTTCAATCAAGCATTGCTCATCTTCCAAAAGCTCCACCTACACACTTTCCTCATTGTCCTCAAACTAATTAGCCTTATATTGTTCAAATGAAAATGGCACAAATTTAGAAACCTGCTTTACCTTGTTGTCTTCATCATTTACTGGCTTAGGATTTTGATCACTACAAGAATTCAGCAAATTGGAAAGCTCCCTACAAGCTGAATAGTCAGGATCTTGACAATCAAATATAGAGTTATCTTGAAAAGATTGAAAATCTTCTACTAGTTCACTTGATTGCTCTGAAAACAAATCAGATGTTTTATTTTCATGGAGAATGTCATTTGATTTAGTTTCATGTTTAGCCTGGTAGTCAATCCTATGTTCATGCAAAACAAGATTGTTAGCCTCCAAAACGGGACTGTCCTTTTGCTCTTCTAGCTAAACTGAGGCCTCAACCTCATCCTTGTCCTTATGGATCAGCAGTACATCATGCTGTACAAAATCATTTGGCTATCTCAAATCAGCTAGTAATTTGGGTACTTGTATGATGTCTTCATCATCACCAATAAAAGTAGGCAGCTGATCAAACAAAGAAATTGAATCCTCTTCTTTATCTGGTTTATTCTCCCTTAGAACTTGGGCAATTTGTTTCAGCAATTGAAGAATTTCACCTTCCAATCTCTATATCATGCCTTCATTTATCTTGTGAACAACATTAGAAAACTTCTCAAATGATTCAAAATATAAAGGATTTGGTACCAAATGTGAGTCAAAGCCCTCTACACATGTATTATGCTTATTTTCAGTTGGGGACATAGTAAATACAACAGAACCTTCAGCTACTGGATTGAAACTTGGAATTTTGATTGGCTCAGATTCTACTACCTTTTTCTCTTCCTGATTTTGGATTGGTATGGGGAAGGTAGCCTTAATAAGATTTGGCATTTTATAATCATGACAGTTAGTCAAAGAAGGCTTCCATGTTTGTTCAAAACTTTGATGACTTGGTTCAGGTATTTGATATGATTGACATTGAGGATTAATGGACTGATTTTGAATGCAAACAGACTCCTGAGAAAAATTAGAACTTCTAAAACTTGGAATTTGATACCTACTAACCTCATTTTGAACAGGCTGATCTGGAATGAAATGAGTTGTTTAAACCTCATACCTTTGTGCTTGTGGAAGGAAGTGTTTTATTTGTTCTTCTTTGGCTGCAACCTCCCTTGCAATCTTTTCTTCATATTATCTTTTCTGCATCAGCAAGTCTTGCTCATAGAGATAGGCCTAATAAGCCATCTCTTCCTGTTGTTGCTCATACGCTTGCTGCTTCTTGATTTCTTCTATCTGCTTTGTGAAGTCTAATAATGTGTCCTTCATATCATTCATGCTATTCTTTAAATCCCTAACTTCCAAATCTTGGAGGTGATCAAGAGAGTATTTGAACTAATTTTGGACATATGAATGCTGATATGAAGGTTGAGCAAGGGTGGGTGGGAGGTAAGCATATTGAGCATGCTAGTTTCCTTGAAAAGTCATAGAATTTGGGCTAAAACTAGTAGCATGGCTGATCTGATATGCCTGATAAGAAGGTGGGTTAGCAACATTTTCATGATATGATGGATGATATGACATATTCCCATGAAGGATAGACATACTTACTCATTCAAAAGATAAAAAATAACTGAAACTGGAATTACTTGAAATAAAACAACACTTGATCTTGTGAATCCTTCTCATAGGATGCAAAAAATCTAATCTATCAAACCAGAAAGTTAGAGTCACCAGGCATTTTAAAATAACATCTCTAAAAGGTCGTATTAACTGCTGATCATACCAAAAAAATAGAAAGAATAAGTTCTTTATTGAACTGAAAATCAATTCAAGGTCCCACTGGGCATGCCAAAACTATTAACATGTAGGATTGCACCTGTTATGCAAAGTTGTGAAGCTCAGTAATCCTATGTAACATGGGATCAAACTTAGGCTGTGGGTGACCTATGGTAAGCTTGAACCTCCAGATTATGGGCTGGTTCCCTTGTAATTTTTCAATGGATTTATAACTTGATATGAAAAAGGGTTGAAAGGATCTACTAAAAACACAAAAACTGTAATTTAAAGTGTGGTGATGCACCTAATTTGATGGAAAACTCCAATTCTAACTCATAATAGATCTCAGAAAATCTATCCACATAATTCACTTTTGGCAATAAGATCAAAAAAATGATTCTAAGGTAGGTTGGAAATAACTTTCTTTTTGAATGAAAATAGGGCTCTCACAACATGAAAGAAAATTTATTCCAATTGTACAACCTGAGACCTGTGATTTCAATGTTATTCAATACAAGCAAGTACAAATGAGACAATGATTGTAAAGGTTATGATATTAAACACAATAAAATCTCATCAAATCATTCACAAAAGTAGCACTAATGAAAAGGTAGATACTTGATTCAGCTAAAATATAAAGGAACACTTGCATAAAAAGACAAATAATATAACCTATAACCTGTTGTAACCTCTATAAATCTGCAAAAATATGAGTTACAAAACCTTCTTCTCTCAGTAATGTGTAAGAGAGCAAAAAGGAAAGAACTAGAAAAACCTAAGTTTTTCTTACAATATATAATATGCTCTCTCAAAAAGACCTAGAAAGGTCAACTACAGTTAACTGCCTCTAAAAATAATCTCTGAAAACTAATCCATGAGCAAGTGTGAAAATCCCCAAAAATAAGGGCTATAATTGATCCAATTTGAGTTAAAATAGCTCCAAACTGCTCCTCTCTATTAGTTTAACCAAAAGGTGGACCAAACTCTCCAAATTTGACCAAAAAACCATGCAAAGAACTCCAAAGAACCCCAGTTACTTCTATCCTCCAAATTTACATGATTTTGGATGTGTAAATAGGGTAAAAATAAATAATAAAGTTTTTCAAGATGATTTACTTTATTATTTATTATAGACTTGTCCATTTTATCATTTTTGCATCTCTATGATAAATAATAAAGTAATTCATAACTCATTACTTTATTATTTATTTTACATTTGCTTATTTTATCTCTAACTCATGCAAAAATTAGACAAACCCCCATGCATGAAAAAGATAAAAAATATCCTCTTTTACTCCCTTATGTCTTCCATGCAATATACATGCATTACATTGCATCAATATGTGTCTTCACACCTTATAACTCCATTTACCATATCTTGCAAAAGGACCCTTATGACCCCATGAAAAACTAGATATCACACCATGCATCATTCATTGCATCATCATACCTTTTCCACATGAAGCACCTTATCACTCCTATCATACATGCATACATTACATGTCTTACTACATAAAGCACCTTATTGCTCCATATATATATATATATATATATATATATATATATATATATATATATCACATCACTATACATTATGCATTGCATATTTTAATTCCTCATCTTCGAATCATTTCTCCCTTGTTGACTTCTATCTCCATGTTTTGCAAAGAATAATATAAGGCATAAAGCCTTAACCTTACATCATTGTTTATGCTGACTTGAAGGAATAAAAGAAAGGTAAAATGGCCTTTTCAGCCCCTATGACATCATTAGGTTTGAAGACTTTTGTAAGTCTTGACCACGACAGGAAAAGGATAACAATGATTTATTTTAAAAAGAGAAGTCAAAAAAATCAAAAAGATTCTAGGTCACTTGACCAAAAGAGAAGAAGTAACCCTAAAACTTTTGTCATTTTCACTTTTCATTTGTGCTCCTTCTGAGCCACCACCATACCTACTAGGGTTTGAAGACATCTTTATCATTCTCTGCAACTTTTTTAAGGTTCTTGATGTAATTTTTTGAGGATTTCAATAGGAATTTCGAAGGTAAGATTGTTTTGCAATAGTTTGACCCATTTTTATTTATTTCTAGATGCAAAAAATGGCCTACAAGACATAGCCATGATATAGTTTCTTTTGATGTATCATTTGTAATGCTTCATCTTCTTACTATATCTTGTTTGCTTTTGGTTTGAGGCCATCATGGCTGACTATTTTTTGAATTTTGAGAGCTCACCTGTGAACACACCTGCGACCTATGAGTTTGTATCTTCACCTAGAATAAAATAAGGTAAACCTTCCTTTCATCTATGCACCATTTCTGAGTGTTTCTGCATATATCATGATAAGGGTTTGAAGTAAAATTTATGTGGGTTTTAACATTTTCTGAAGGAAGAACTAGTCCCAAGCCACGGTAGTAGCTACCCATATATATGGTTTTATATGCATCTTATACCAATTCTGTGAAAAAGAAATCTTGACCCATGACAAAATAATGAAACACCTATAAAAAATGAAGATTTTCTATGCCTTGGTTTGTATTTTCTAAGTAATTCTTCATATATCATGATAAGGCTTTTGAAGCAAAATTTTCTTTTTCTGTGTTTTGGCCTCCATGGTATAAAAGACATTATGAGGCTTTTATAAGTATTTTTCCTCCTAGCTGGTAAAAAGAAACCCTGATTCTTACAATACCCTCTTTATTTGCTCAATATACTCTTTCTTTTTCTCTATCGGCCTCCATGGCATGAGGGTTATGATGTTTTTTTGAAAAAGAAAACTCTAGCTCTCATCTGCTCATATTATTTGTTCTTCTTTTTCTCTCCATATATATATACTATATGTGATCATGTTTCAAGTTAAGATACATACCTATCTTTTGCACCTTCATGGTTGGAACAATGTATTTGTTGAACATGAATATTGCAATATATAGAAGGCATGAGCATCCTCATAATGCAATTATATGATGTAGTCACATTGTTCCTTGTACCTGTATAAGTTGTTCCATTTGATTATAATACATACTTGACTATGTATGAACAAGAAAAGAGGCTTTCCACTTGCATTTTTATTCTCATATGACTATGACAATCACCTCGAAATGTGTATTCTCCATTGATGATTTGCATTTCCTCTTGTGCTCTTCAACTACTCCTCAAGGTTCATTCACTGTATATGATCATGCCCTAGTCACTTGGACTTGAGTGTCCCACATATTCTCTATGATGACTACTATACCACTTGATGGCTGTAATTCTTTGCTCCTCTTCATGTCCTTTTGATAGAATACAAGGTTAAATCTATGTAGATGAAAAAAAGATATTGCACTTGTATTTGTTGTTCCAACTTTTGTCTTTACACCTTATGATTGCATCCTTTATCTATGAACAAGGCATAAGGCTTTTTGTTGTTCCAGCTTTATCTGTAACTATATTTGAAGAAGAAAAATGCCTCCTACTATTCCACATGTATGAATGCTCCTCTTTATATTATTGTGTTCCTCATACTTGTACTTTTGATGCATTGTGTTGCAACTTGACTGTAATCAAAACACATATCAGATGTCATTTAACTTGAATGCATCTTTATCATTTGATCATACTATGACTGTGTTGGCAAGAGACACTATATGGATTCATGAATGTTGTCATTAATGGCAACAAAGGTTATCCCACACATCTGCAATGCATGATAAGTCCTCACCGGAAGTCAGATTGAAGAAGTGTTGGGGTTTGGTAAGCAAGAAAAGAGCAGTCAGTAAGGTTCGACAGACAGGTTCGGATCTCTCAGTGGAAGTATCTCAGTGAAGTACAAATTTGGGGAAGTCAAGAGGAGTATCTTGACTGATAGATTCCAAGGTTTGAGCCTCTAGTGTGGAAAGGATAAAGAGATATGAATGCTTGAGTGTCAGGTTTCCAAGTGACAGTATGAACAGAGGAAGAACTGACTGGCAGAACATCAGACTTTATTCCAGATGTGTTACTGATGATGGAAAAGGTTCCTAAGGCATAAGTTATGTTTGGCCGATGTGATTGATGACTTCTACAAGTATATGCATGATCCACATTACTTGATGTGCAAGGATTCAGCCGACAGATTAGAGTTTGTGAAAAGATTGACTATTCTGGATGCCGACTTGAAAGGTGATGAAATCACTTGTGTGGATATATATACAAGATGTATTTAGTTGTAAGAGGTGTCATGGTTGTTGGTGATGTGCAAATAAAAGCAGAAGAGCAGAGTGAAAGCATCAAGTAAGGTCCGGTATGTGAAAGGAAAGTAGCATAAAAGAAGAGGAAAGATGAAGTGCAGCAGATCAGTGTACTGAGCCTAACTGAAACTGAACTCCAGCATATGTAGATGCTTCCAAATTAGTTCAAGTATTGTATAATACTCTTTTGTAGATAGTGAGTCTCTTGTAGGCAGTGTGCCTCTTGTGAGTAGTGTGCTCGGGCAGTGAGCCCTAATTGGCAAGTGCCATTTTGTATTTCCATTCTTCTAACAGAGAATACAATCTTGGGTTAATCACCCTGTGGTTTTCTCCCTTAACAAGGTTTCCACGTCAAAAATATTGTGTCTTGTGTATTTCCATTTCATGGTTATGTTTGCTTGTTTGAAATAATTATTAATAAAGTTCAGAAAGTAGAAATAATTAGGATAACTGATTCACCCCCCCTCTCAGTTATCAACAATTGGTATCAGAGCCAAATTCCTCCTAATAGAGTCTAACAACTTGAGGAAGATCTAAGAATTCAAATGGATGCATATGGTTCAAGGGAGCAACTCAAGACTACCCTTGATGATCTTGAACAGTCAAACTCTGAAGTCAATGAATTAAAGGAAAGACTCAAATAGGTTGATGATTTCATTAGAGAACTAAAAGACAAATTAAGTCTCTCTATGAAAAAGAGAAAGGAGTTGCTTCAGCAATTGGCAAGTCAAGGTGAAGCAAATGATGCAAATGAAGAGCTGAAGGAGAAAACCAAGTTATGTGAAAAGTTATCAAAAGAAATCATTATGGTAAGACATGAAATGGAATTAGGAGTTATGAAGTTTACCCAAGAAGTTGAAGAGAAAAGAAACACTGAAGATAATGTAAGACAATCTCTCAAAGAGAAATTAGAAGATTGCTACAAGATGGATAGAATTATCAGACATCTTGAATCTGATCTTGAAGATGCTAAAGATAATGAAGAAAAACTTGAGGATCAAATTGTCTCTCTCAAAAGGGATCTTCAAACAATAAATGAATATAAAGACAAATTCAAGATAAGTTCTGCTCAACTTGAAGTTCTTCTTGGAAGTCAAAAGAGGGTAGATGACAAGTGTGTTTTGGGATATGAGAAAGGAGAAAGCTCCGGATCCGGTCAGAAGAATTTTGGATCAGAAAATCCAAGGAATAGTCCTAGAAGACCTCCGGTAAGACAACCTAATGCTCAAAGATATCCATCCTTCAATGGATACTACCACAACTACAATAACTTTGGTCATAAAGCTAATTAGTGCAGAAACAGAATGAATTAGACTAATTCATCCTTCTCCGGAAAGTGTTTTAACTACAAAAGGTATGGTCACAAATCTCATGAATGCAGAAATATGCAAATAAACAAATCATTCAATGGTAGATGCTTTGCATGCAATAGAATAGGTCATATGGCTAATCAATGTAGATCAAAAGGATATCAATCAAATATGCAAAGAAATATTATTTGCCAAATTTGCAATAGATCCGGTCATATTGTAAAATTCTGTAGAAGCAAGAATCAGGACAAAAGAGGTCCGATATATCATAATCAGAATCAAGATAAGGGAAAACAAAAGGTGAATGCGGATGAAGTTCAAAGTGAGATGAACAAGATTTGGGTGAAGAAAAGTACAGAGAATGTAGAGGATGGATTTGCACCAGATTCTGGTGCTAATATTCCTTCCAGAAATTAAAAAGTAAGCTCTAGCTCAGGGGGAGACACAAAGAAAACCTTGTTCCCCCAGCCAGTCAATTGGTGGTAGAACTGGCACAAGGAGAGTTGCGGATTAAAAGGGGTCATACAAGAAACATCTAAAAGGGGTATGGTAAAGATTTAAGAGATCCGCAAGAATATTTGAAGAATCTAATCCTTCTAGAATTGATCCGGTAAAACAATCTTCCGGTAAAAACTTATTCCTTACAAGTTTGGTCGGGTATGATTCAAACTATGGTGTCTTGATCTATAAATAGATCAAATGACTAATGAAAGGAAGATAGATTATCACTACTCTCCTAGAATAATTTCAAAATCTGTCTCAGTGATCTGGAAAGGTTTTGTCTCTGAATAAGACAAACAAGGCAAACTGGAATTAATTAGGTTGTGCATTTATTGCAGAATGAAAATTAGGGCTTCTCAGAAATAAAAGAGTTCATATGCTCATCATTTGTACACTCACACTCGAAGAAAAGAGAAAAGGAGCTCTGCAACTACTTCTCCCAAAAGATCAAGACAATTCTTCATACAACTCAATCTGGATTTCATCGTGTGTGCCCTAAACAGCGTAAAAGGTATTCTTCGTTCTTGATATCTCTCAGTAAGATTCTTTGATGATGGGTACTCTGAATATAGTAAAGATTTCTGATAGACCTCGCCCCAAATTTAAGAAACATCCATACAAATCCTTGGAGGTAGATCCCCTAGGAGCCTTCTCTAGTGTTCCACATGGTGTTTTGCACACAGAAGATATTAGGGTTTACATACACGCAAATATTGAAGAGTTTGGGGAATTCAAACTAAGAGATATCTATCACAAACAACTGTTAGATGATTCATTTGAGCTTAAACCCCAATACAAGGGCCTCCGGAATAAGCACTTTGCACAATGCATACATTTCCCCTATTTTACTGAGGATGAATGGGTCAGGTATATTTTGAGCAGAATACATAACAACTTCATGTGGTTAAATGGACCATTCAAAATCACAAAAGATGCCATCAAGGTAGTTATCGGATTACACTCATCTGGTGGGATTCCTGTTCTTAAATCTGTGAAGAATCAAACTGTGAGTGAGGCTATCAAATCCAAGTTTGACAAAAGAGCAATGACAGTAGATGACATCTCTGATCCGGATGTCAAGTTTGCCTCCATGATCATTGGATATAAAATATATCATTCTAGCAGGGAAAATTCAATACCTGGAACTGCCATCTACACCGCTTATGAAATGCTAATAAAGGATGCAGACTACGACCTTTGTTAGCTTCTCTTGAACCAACTCTCTTTGTCAGCTTCTCTTGAACCAACTCTTGGAGAATTTATAGAAAATAAAGAAAGATAAAAAGAATTCATTCAAGTATGGTGGATTAATATTGTGCTTATTCTTCTACTTTATGAATGAGCTTCCCAGATCTAGTGGCTGGGTGTGGGAGAATGATAGACCAGTAGCTATCCAAATCAAAGATTATTTGCATGGACTTGGTGATGACAAAGCACAAAACACAGCCCTGTGGGGCTATTTCAAGAATTTTTAGAACATGATGCAAGAAAGAAAGAGAATTCCCTAGTCTCTTGTTGAGAAATACAAAGACACAGTATGTTTTATGGTAGAGACTGATCAGTGCCTAATGGAGGCAGTAGAACCAAGAACTGTATGGATCATGCCTATGGGGTATGAAGTTGATGAACAAATTGTGGAGCTGCATGTTCAACACATGCTAAGCCAGCCAAAGGATCCTTTAAAGAGCTAAGTGTACAGATTCATGTGGATCTCAGACAACTAGAGATCAAGAGGAAAGTGAGAAAAGAAGTTGAAGATGTTGCCAAAGGATTTGGCATCTCAAAGGAGGCACTTGATGCCAATAGGGAAAAGAGACAAAGGGTTGAGGAAGAGAAGAAAGAAAAGGAAAGCAAGAAAAGTGCTCCACTAGAAACCTCCACCCGGTCTAGATCATCAAAGAAATCTGCACCTGCCACTGCCAAAAGCTCAAGGGCATCTAAACCGAAAGCAAGATCATCCGGTAAAATAGAGAAAAGAACCAAGACTAAGGCCACAAGGTCTTATGCAAGTCAAAAAGATGAAGAAGAGACTGAATTTGATGAGGGGATAAAGGAAATAAAAAAGTAGAAGAAGAAAGGATCCGGTGAACCTTCCACTGGTCAAGACAAGGAAGAAATGGCAAAGGAATATGTTGAAAAACCCACTCTTCACAATGATGACATAATCAAATCAGTCACAGTGGACAGAAATCTTCATCCAATGGTTGAGTTCTATGATGATTACGGTGAAGTAGATCAGAAGATATTACAAGATGCCATAGTCAAGTACCTAAATATATACAACAAAGCATTCATTGAAATTATATCTCTGATCCCCAAAAGCTTGGAGAAGGAACTAGAAATAAGAAAGAATAGTGCCCAAGCCAAAGATCTAGAAATCTGGGAACAGATAGCAATTCAGCTGTATCCTTCAATCGATCCCAAGACAATGAATATGGTATTCAAAGATTGTAAGGATGAGTTCAGAAGCAAAGCAAGGATGAATCAACTTATGCTTGGTGAGACTGACAAGGTAGCCAAGGACACAGAAGAGATCCTCCGGAAGGCCTTCAAAAGATTTAATCTTCCTATTATAGAGGACTTGGGTACTGATCCCTCGACTACAAATGTTGCAGAAGAATCTACTGAGAAAATGACCGAAGAGGTGGGCCTTGAACAGACTAACATTTCTCCTCCGGTTTCCCCTACAGTCTCGAGATCTAAAGGAGAAGAAAGAATACAGGAGAAAGAAGTAGAGGTGAAGGGAAAAGAATATGCTAGTGATAAGAATGTAGAAGGAGAGAAAACTCCAAGAGACAGCTCTAAGAATGCAGAAGAAAAGAAAAATCTGTCTCCGGTAAGAGACACTGCAAAAACTGTCTAAGATTTTCTGAACAAAGAAACAATGGAGATTGATGAACCAGAGCTTCTACAAGGACCATTCAATTTTGATTCTCTTTCTCTGGTACAGACAATGAAGATAGCTTCATTTGCTAATGCAAAGGCTAAAGAAAAACTCCTAAAGTCTCACATGGAAGACTGTGAGCTTATAGAGGCAGCATCCAGAGTGTTGGAAAAGATCATGCCATCTTTTCAAAAGGATCCCACAGCCTCTTCTTCCAGTAATCTCAAAACTCTAGTCAACAATGTTAGCACACATTTTGATTCTCTAGAGAAGTCAGTTGAAGAAAAGGTCCAGAAGGAGTTTTTGGATAAAAGATTCTCTGAAGTACAAGGTCTGATAACAAATGATAGGAGAGTTATGGATATTGGGATAAAGAGCTTGGAAAATGCTCTTAAAGATGGCGGAGATATGTACAAATTTTGCTTATCTTGGCCCACAGTGACCAAAGACATTGAGAGGAAAGTAAAAGAACAAGAGGATAAACTACTAAGTCTGTCTCAAAGTTTTGATCCTCTCTCATCCTCCATAGTAAATCAAGAGTGTCAGTCTATTGCAATCACAAATGCAATAAAGAATTTTGAGAAGGAAAGGAAGAACATAATTAGCCAGATGGGTGAATTTAGAAGGCTCATTATCCCTAAGTTAGAGGCCATGCATGAGGCCATAAGTGATGCTCAGACTACCGCTCGAACCAATGATCTGGCAGATCTTAAGAGGGCAGAAGCTTTTGCGTTCCTGTTGAGTGGTCACATCTCAATTTTAGATAGAATGAAGCAAAGCTAGGCTGTAGAAGTCATCTAATTGAAGACATCTTTTTTAGACATTCTTCAGTTTATGTGAGTATGTTATATGCGGCTAAGTATAGTTAAATTTTTGAAAATTTTGATGTGCGGACCCTACCCTTTGCCATTGATGTCAAAGGGGGAGTGAGGAGCAGTGAAAAATGAGGAATCCAACTAAGGGGGAGCTCTGGAAAATGTATATAAAAATAGAGCATCAGCCAAGGGGGAGCATAGTATAAACACTTAGTCATTTTTCACTAAGTGTTGCCATCAATGCCAAAGGGGGAGATTGTTGGCAAGAGACACTATATGGATTCATGAATGTTGTCATTGATGGTAACAAAGGTTATCCCACACATCCACAATGCATGATAAGTCCTCACCGGAAGTTAGATTGAAGAAGTGTTGAGGTCTGGTAAGCAAGAACAGAGCAGTCAGTAAGGTCCGACAGACAGGTCCGGATCTCTCAGTAGAAGTATCTCAGTGAAGTACGGATTTGGGGAAGTCAAGAGGAGTATATTGACTAATAGATTCCAAGGTTTGAGCCTCCGGTGTGGAAAGGATAAAGAGATATGAATGCTTGAGTGTCGGGTTTCCAAGTGACAGTGTGAACAGAGGAAGAACTGACTGGCAGAACATCAGACTTTATTCTGGATGTGTTACTGATGATGGAAAAGGTTCTTAGGGCATAAGTTATGTTTGACTGACATGATTGATGACTTCTAAAAGTATATGCATGATCCACATTACTTGATGTGCAAGGATTCAGCCGACAGATCATAGTTTGTAAAAAGATTGACTATTCCGGATGTCGACTTGAAAGGTGATGAAATCACTTGTGTGGATATATATACAAGATGTATTTAATTGTAAGAGGTGTCGTGGTTGTTGGTGATGTGCGAATAAAAGCAGAAGAGCAGAGTGAAAGCATTAAGTAAGGTCCAGTATGTGAAAGGAAAGCAGCATAAAAGAAGAGGAAAGATGAAGCATAGCAGATCAGTGTACTGAGCCTAACCGGAGCTGAACTCTAGCATATGTAGATGCTTCCAAATCAATTCAAGTATTGTATAACACTCTTTTGTAGACAGTGAATCTCTTGTAGGCAGTGTGCCTCTTGT
Source organism: Cunninghamia lanceolata (assembly GCA_027924645.1). NCBI lineage: Eukaryota > Viridiplantae > Streptophyta > Pinopsida > Cupressales > Cupressaceae > Cunninghamia > Cunninghamia lanceolata. The sequence continues at coordinate 4,531,945 of BSBN01000914.1, read as the reverse complement.
GAGCAGTGTGCTCGGGCAGTGAGCCCTAATTGGCAAGTGCCATTTTGTATTTCCATTCTTCTAACAGAGAATACAATCTTGGGTTAATCACCCCGTGGTTTTCTCCCTTAACAGGGTTTCCACGTCAAAAATATTGTGTCTTGTGTATTTCCATTTCATGGTTATGTTTGCTTGTTTGAATTAATTATTAATAAAGTTTAGAAATCAGAAATAATTAGGATAACTGATTCACCCCCCCTCTTAGTTATCAATAGACTGTGGCAAACAAGGTACATGTTTTTTGTTGTTCCGTGATTTTGGTAACTGTACCTTCTTTTATAGATGAATAGTATATATAATGGTCTTGCACTTAGTGCATCCTTTGGAATGATGACTGTATACTATGTTTCTTTTGATAGCATAATGAGTTCTAATTTGTTTTATATGCTCTTAACTCCTTCATTGTGACTAATCTATCATTATGGCTGAAATATCATGTTTCTTGGGTAAACATTCTCATTTCTATCTCATGTAGCAGTAGCTGTATTTGATGACGGATGTAAAGATTTGGAACTTCTTCCCATTGCTATTGTAGGTCTCATCTACTTGATGTGTTTGATGTAGCTTTCATGTGGATGAATGATATGCATGATATTCTACACTTGATGTATCCTTTGAAAAGATGATTGTACCTTGTGGTTCTTTTGATGGCACAATGGATTTTTTATGACTGTAACACATGGCATTTTATGATATAGTTGTTCTCTTCATTTGTACTTGTTCATTGATATAGAAGAAACATGAATGTGATGTAATACCATGGTGTTTGGTCAATTGAATATCTCTGTAATAATGTTATTACTTTGAGCATGTTGGGCTCAACCCTTATGGGAGCCCATTTTCTCCACATGCTTATTCCATAAAAGATGAATCAACAACATGATTTCTCCTATACCTGTACAGTGAACAAACAAGTTAGCATAAGAACATACCTTTGAAAGTTCAATGCTCTTTCTCATGATGATTTTGGCCTTCATCTGATGATCTAATCTTTGCATATGTCTGATAATGATCCAATTGTATTAATGTATCATGATTGCAAGTTCATATATTTGTTGATAAGGCATATGATGAGTTTGTATATCTGGAGTTTCTAACAAAACCTTTTCCAACATTGTAGGTTCATCATTCTGATCAGGAGAAAGAAACTAAAGACATCAAGATCAAGCTATAGATAGGAGGATCAACCTTCATTTCAAGGCAATGATGGATATCACTCTCCTTATGTGTTCCTTTCCTTTACTTTATCTTCAGATATATAGCTTGCATGCTTTTTTGCATTGGCTCAGTTTAGTCATTCCCATAGCTAGTGTAGGACATATTTAAACACTCTCTTGAATATAATTAGTTATTTTACCTTATGCAATGATTTATGTATGTTTTTCTTTCTGAATCAAATGTATAGCATAAAATAACTAAATCTTTTTTAAAACACATGTTTAAAATATGATGATGAAATGATAGTTTATAAATACCTTTTCTTTTGCACTGTACTGTGGCACATGAATAATTAGTAACATTATAATTGGAAGTTAAAATCAGTTAGATACATGTCATTCCTTGAATACCTGTTCTCTTGTCCTTAGATCAGTTCACTTATCAGGATGGTTTGACAGCCTAGCTTGAGCTGTCACATTAGTATGATAAGTGAACTTCCATTTCTTTTTTGTCAAGATAATAGGCATTTGACTGAGTGATCATGCACTTAAATTTTTTTCTTTTATCCCCTTTACAACAACTGTAATCTAGGCCTTGCTAAATTAGGTGTGAACATAATTTAGTAACAATAACATGGTTTCATAACACAATATCTCTCATCTCTGAGATACCATCTTTATCGGTGATCATTCTATACAAAGTAATTATTATTTAGAAAAGCTTGGTTCTTTAGATAACATGGCTTCCTGCCAATTTCGAACCATAAACCAATCTTCATATTAATGAGGCGCTATGGATAATGTCTATCCACAGTTTTAATGTATAATAGGTGTGCTTCAACACAAATATAATAAGAGAGACGTCGGTGGCTATGCCACAGTCTCATATTTAATAACATATAGCTCAGGCTTAATACATAGGCCTAGTTTCATATTTCATAGAAGCATTTGAAGAATAATGGTTTCAAGCTAGAATTGGGTTATTATAACATCTTAATATTATTGTCATGATACAGGTGCCAACCCCAAATATTTCAAGCAACATACAGTTGGTTGCATTAAAACAATATAAGCTTTACTTGTATTCGTCGAGTCACTGACTCCAAATGAGGTCTTTTGTAAGTTCTTCCTTATTCTTACAGACTTTAACTCTGTTTCATGCCCAATGTTCTCTTAGAGCTCCTTCCAAGAGTTCTTTTCTCCTCTCTTTTGAATCAGCTAGAAAACATAACAACTTCCCCCAGTCTCCTCATTCACGGGGATAACAAAGATAAAAACCAATTTCCACCAAATCTTGGTGCATGTTGGATCATGGGCTTGTGGATAACAAGGCTCACGTCCATCATGAGATGCACTTTCTCCACTTTCTCCATGATCTATGGGGAGTGGAGTCGTGCCAAACTACTTAAAAGAATTGCTCTTGACATAAGAAGCTTATCAAAGCATGATAAGAAATCAAGACTATATCATACAATTATTTCTTATATATCACATAAGCAATAATATACAAAAATAATTATAAGTTAAACTATTGGACACCATGAAAAATATCATCACAATTATGGTGCTAACAATAATCATGCAATAAGAGCACTGAGAATGTGAAGGCCATGGACTCGGAGGGTGTTAAAGGCCCAGAAATTTCCCAGGAGAAGGGAGAAGATGATACTATTGACAAGGAGGTGGCCGATGGTATGGAGATTGTAGTGCGAAGGCATAGCATATGTGGGTCATCTAGGTTGGCTAAGGGTAAGTCTCCTATCCTCAAATTTTTTGACTACTCCTCTACTTCTAACTGGGAGGAGTCACAGAATGGTGTGGAGATTAAGGAGGTGAAAACTACCTCTGTTCAAACTCAGGAGGGAGCTAGCCATTTTGACTCCATGAACAATTCATTTATGACATAGATCATGATGAGGTGGAGATTCTTGAGACTCCTAAAAAGGAGGTGGAATGTACCAAAGGAGGTAACTCTAACAACTAGATTATGCAGGAGTTGGGGGAGGTGAAGTCACGGCTTGGGGCTATGGAGGCCAAATTCAAGGTGTTGACTAGAGTTTTCTTGAAGGTCATTCACAGGGAAGCCACCATTTTCACTACCCTACAGGTGGAGCAACATTCTAAGAAGGAGGCGACAAAATTGAGCAAGGAGGAGCTGTTAAATTTTCTAAACGTTGACTAGAAAGAACTGCTTAATTAGGCTTCTCTTATGTTTAGTTTCTTGGCTTTTGTTCTCTAATAATACTTTTATGTGATGCTATTGTTAGTCTGTTGTTTTAGTGCTATTGGTGGCTTGTGGCCTATTTTGCTACCCTCTGGGTTTTTATTTAAGGGACTTGCACCCTGGTTTGCAACTTATTAATATCAAAAACAATAATCATGCAATATAATGTGATTATCAGGTTGATGCTTTCTTCCTCCCCTTTCGCAATCTAAAACTGACGTTAATAAAATTAATTTGATACTTACAAAATAATAAAAAATATATATATCAGAGACCTAAAAAAGACAATGATTAAACTCTGATCATTAATAATGTTCCCTAAATATTATTCAACCAAATCACCGTAGATAACATCAAAAAATGCTTAATGACAAATCAATATTAGTCAAATAAAGATTGACTGAACAAGCAAAGTTAACCAAAACATACCTCGTCTCGAAGGTTCACATAGTGTACAACTTTGAAACTCAAATGACAACCCTGACTTTTCCAAGACATCTATTCCCTTCTCTCTAGTTATACTCTCCTTCCATTCTTGGAGGTGGAAATGTTTTTCCTGGTTACACTCACAACCATTTAAACTATGACCAATGTATCATCAATAAATCATTATACATCATGCTTAAATTATCTCAATAACATATAATCTCATTTCTAATTCTGAGCATTACTCATAATTCATATAATCAATGATTTATCTTGATATTTTCCTAAACGTCAAATCATTGATCTATGATTACTTATCCACTTAATCACATGAAAGTAAAAGTTAAACATAGTCAAAGTTTGGGGATGTAACAACATGACACAAAACTCACTCACACATCAAATGCATGCTTAAATAACATACATACGTAATGTTGTTGCACACACAACATACGTTAGGCATGTCGCACTAAGGCAGGGAGGTCAATCAAGATGCGAGAAATGCAAAACTCTTTTTGCACTCCTTCGTAGATGGAAGTGACTAGGAGGGATGGCATTGCATCTTGTGTCACCAAAAGGGATGGTCTCCATTGAGAAACCATCCGTAGGGTTTCCTAGGTGAAAATGAGAAATCAATCTCAACATAAGTTGAAACCCTAATCCTCAAAATTAATTAAACTATACCGTGGAAGAAAAAGAAAGCTATAATCTAAACTAATCCAATATCACTAACCTAACCATTGAAATAAAATAAATTAAAAGCCTTTCAAAATCTAACAATAATAAATTAAATGGGGAATTTTTAAATCAACTATACTACAGTAAAATTATTCTAACTCAATAAATTATTTACCATAAAAAGATTAACTAACTTGAATGCTCATCTAAAACCCTAATCCAACTATCTGGTCTCTGAAAAATTTGACAGCATAACATTTCTCTAGTGACTATTTTTCTAGAATTTTTGACAACATAACTTTACAAAAGTAAACTAGAGAAAAAATTAAATCAAGGTGTAATAAATTAAAATCTTAACTATAGAACTATAAAATAAATCTAATTTTCACTTAAGTGAGTTTTGAAAAGAAAAAAGGGGTTTAAAAACTATTTAACATGCCTTGATCATTAGGGAAACACTCTCAAACCCTAAACAGGTTTATAAAAGCACTATTGTTTCCCATCTCACTCACATTTGTTGTTTGGTTTTTTAGGTTGAGTTGAAGGAGAAATAAGGAATGAGAAATCTCTTCCCTCATGGGAAGATTATTTCTCACATGACTTTAGTTTTCTAATGTTTCTATTTTCTATTTGTCTTATAGTTTTCAAGTTTAGGCATTTCCAAATGTTTTCAAGTATAGCTTTGATTCTAAATTTAAAATTTCAAATGTCTTCTTTCTTATTTCCCTCTTAAAGTGTTTTGAAAAATAATAAAATATTATAATATGATAACTAGTTTTTTGATAGTTTTCTTTTTATAGATGGTTTTTCAATAGTTTTATTTAAATGTATATAGGTATATATTTTCCATATATATACCCTATATATAAACAGGTTTAAGAAGCAAAGTACTAAAATATAAACAAGGCATATATACAAATATATATATATATATAGAGAAAAACTTCAAAAAGGAGATCCCTGTGTATATAATTATACACATAACTTTGTATATACACAGTTTTGCGTATATACAGAGGATGGAAAGATAGACATATATAAATATATACACATACATATATTTATTTATTAAAAATGTCACAGAGTAGAGTTTAAATATCAATAAAAAGTTATAGACATAAATGAATGGCAGAGGGTTTTAATAAATAAGTTGCAGGGTTTTTAAAACAAAAGGAGTCATAGGGGCCGAGTTGGCTGCAGACTACATAGTTCGTAGGCCGTGGCTCGTGGCATGTGTAAGTCGTGGCCGGCCGACTGGGGACGGGGTCCCCGGACCCTGGGCCCTCGGTCCTGTAGGCCCTAAGTCTACGTTGAAACAAAAACAACACCTTCCATGATTTGGTTTGCATTTTTTTTTTTGTTTTCTATCTTTTGAAAATAATAACCTTAGCTTTTAATATTTTAAAAAAAATAAAAGATCATGCACAATTTTATATATGTAATCAACAAAAAAGTCTTTAAAATAGTATACTTTATATATATATATATAACTAGCACTACAAACATATATTTTCTTTTGTCAAGACCAAGAGAGTGCAAATCCTCTTTTTTTTATATATATTTGAAACTAAAGTATACCCAACCTCATTAAGATTTATTAAACTATCCATCTAGCTTGCAAGAGAAATAGAGATAAACAAAAATTTCCTTGTAGATAAAAGTCCTAGATAGCAAGTATAGAGAGAGAGAGAGAGTATTTAAATCAAATATTCCATTACTTAAATATACAAGCAAGGTATAGAAAATATTGCATCCAAATATTTATTTTTATTTTGAGTCAAATACATTTCACAAAGGGACTAATACAATACAAAGATTTCCCAAGAGACATATTTGCTCTCTCATACACCAAACCATTTACAAGATCAATGAGCCAAGGCATTTACATTGCCATAGAAAATACAACTTGTTCAAAACCACTAAACCACCTCAAGAAGACCTCTCTCATAGTTCTTCTCCCAAGAACCAAGAAACCCTGCAAGACAATTGAACATTTCCCATGGCCAAGGGAAGCTCACCTCCAAACCTTAGGCTTTCTTGCAAGCCAACCCCAAGCTAGGAGGCCTACAAGTAACCCAATTTCAAACACACACTCAAGGGATTCAAAGCACACTCACAACAAACACATTAACACTCAACCCAAGGGATCTTAACAAACTAAATCCATGAATATGAATTTCCAAGGGAGAGAGAGTGGACATCACTCACTCAAGGGGAAAAACCATTAGGAATCATATAATTCCAAAACTCATTTCTCAAATCATCATAACCTCTTGCTCTCAAATAACCAAACTTATGGCTCCACAAATCTAAGGCACTCATGCCATCCAAACTGATACCAAGATCTCCGAAAATAAGGTTAATGTTTACTAAATCTCCTTAGCAAGGAGTGACTTTCCCCAAAAAGGTTCACTCTTCTCTCACCCTACACAAGGTGAGCTCTCTCACATAGATAGCTCATACCAAAAACCCATAAACCTTCAAAAGACAAAAAATTACATAATTCAAAACACATAAACATGCGTATAAACATATATGAAGTAAAATGCAAAAGCAAGAAAGTCTTGAAGCTTTAAGAGCCTACCTCTCAAGTTTCAAGTGAAAGAATATAGTTGAAGAAGCCTCCCAAAAGCCTACTCCAAATCTCCTTAGCACAATTTTCCTTCCAAGCCAAAGATCCTTCCCAAATCCAACTCCAAAAACCAAAAGAAAGAACCCTTCTCATTTTTGATTTCCCTCTTGTTGAGGTGAGAAGGGTTCTTCTTTTGGTTTTGGATTTGGATTTTGGAAGAAGTTTTGGGCTTGGAAAGAAGATTTGAGCTAAGGAGATCTTGGAATAAGCTCTAGGAGGCTTCTTCAACCATCTTCATTGACTTGAAAGCTTGAGAGGTAGGCTCTCAAGGTTTCAAGACTCTTTTGTTTATTGTATTTTACTTCATGTATGTGTTCAAGATATGTTTATATGTTTATATGTTTTTTGTGAAGGGTTTATGGGTTGTTAGTATGAGCTCTCCATGTTAGAGAATTTACCTTGTGTGGGTTTGAGAGAGGAGTGAACCTCCTCGGGAAAAGTCACTCCTTAATAAGGATATTTGGTAAGCATTGGGCTTGTTTGTTGATCTTGGAATAAGTTGGGATGGCATAAGTGCCTTGGAGTTTTGGATCTATAAGAATGGGTATTTTGATAGCAAGATGTTATGTTTTTGAGAAATGAGTTATGGTTACTATGGTTATTTGATGGTTTTGCACCTTGATTGAGTGATGTCTACTCTCTCCCCCCTTTGGAATCCATATTTATTGATGAAGGGGGTAAATCATAAAACACACAACAAAAATTGCACATAAAAAATTGAATGTTATTTTATGGATTTGGGCAACTCATTACATTACAGAAGCTCAAATACAATCAGAAGATGAATCCTCCATAGGCTACAACATATTACAACTCCCTATCTCAAGACTCTGGAGTCTTCTACCTTCTATAACCCCAAATCAGCTAGGGTTTCTATTTTCCTACCTTTTCTTGACTCTACACTTTACCCCATATCTCTCCTACTGCCAAGGGTTCCCAAAAATGGTTATAAATAACCCTTTTTGGCGACCTCCAGCTAAATTTTGAATTTCGCATCTCCCTCCAAAAATTGGTCAACTTCTCGGAGCCATAACTTTTGATCCGGATGTCCGATTGATGAATTGTTTGAAGCGTCAGAAAGCTCTTGGAGTGCTCTATGCACTAAGAATTGACTATGCTAATTCTACCCATTTTCGAGGCCTTACGGGGCTGTTTAGTACCTCAAACATGAATTTAAATAATTTTCAATAGTTTTTTGGGAAACAGGAACTTTAATATCTTTCAACCCACAAATGATCTTTGCTTGATTCCTTTCCCAAAGGTCTTATTTTTCATTTAAGAAGCTTCCTGTAAATTTTTTCTTCCATACATGCCAAAATCCAAACTTTCCAAAAATAACAATTGTAACATCAGAAAATGTCCCCTTGGGGGCTTTTCCCTCATAAGGTTTAGCTCATTGGTCTTTAGTATGCATTTAGGATATATTACATCATATTTCAACATCCCGATGAGAAAACCCCTAAGTGTCTTGGCAAATAGGACCTAGGGAGACCACTTGAGATAACCCCTACCCAAAATAGAGGGGCAGGACTTTAGGACATATTACATCATATTTCAACATCCCGATGAGAAAACCCCTAAGTGTCTTGGCAAATAGGACCTAGGGAGACCACTTGAGATAACCCCTACCCAAAATAGAGGGGCAGGACTTTAGGACATATTACATCATATTTCAACATCCCGATGAGAAAACCCCTAAGTGTCTTGGCAAATAGGACCTAGGGAGACCACTTGAGATAACCCCTACCCAAAATAAAGGGGGAGGACTTGGGTGCTCGCGCCCTAGTCCTGCCCTATTTTGGGGTAGTCCTAATTTTTGGGTGTCATCTTGTGACTGTTATTTGGGTCTTATGCCGACACGGTAAGTTTGAATTACAAAATTCTTCATGGGAGTGTTTGTAGTTACATATAAAAGCATGTTTAGGCATTCATTTGTAAACTAGATGATTACTAGCAAGCTATTGTGTTCTAAAGGTGATTCAAGGCTTTCATTATGTTGCAAGAGCAGTTTTGTGTTGTTTATGTGTTTGTATTTGTAGGTTTGAGCAATCATCTCCTCATGACATGGAGAGATTCTTCCTTCCATGAGATATTTACTACAAGGTGACATCATTTGTGTTTATAAACATTTATCATTTGGTTTTTACCTCTGCCTCCCAAGGGCACACACTCTCTATCTGACAACAATGTTTGGAAGGCTTGAATGTCTCTCCAAGGCAAGCCTCTAAACACCACAACCCCCTCCCAAAGTTTTCAAGATTGCAAGTTATAGGTTTCAGATCTCAAGAAAGTGAAGTTGCAGGAGGGTACAACAAAGTGTCAGAATTGTAGATCAGAGAAAGAAATGGCTCCTTGGACTAGGGTTCCCACTCTTTAGTCCTCAAAGTTTCGCAATGGGAAAATCTTTGGTACAACATATACAAGTTGTAGACTGAGCTTCTAGATCTCAACAAAAAGTAGGGCATTGGACTTGGGCACCCGCTCTTTAGTCCCCAATTTTTCTGTCTCTGAACCCTGAAAACAGGTGCACAGTTATTTGTTATTTCACATCTTTTTGTAGCAGCATTTTCCATAATTCATCTGTTTACTGTTGTATTTGCATAATTCGGGTTTTAAGGTATCATTGAGCATAAGAGATCATAATTGGAAATCAAATCATAAAAATCCAAGTTTCCCTACATCTCACATTGACCTGGGGTAGGATAGTACATTGCAACTCGACCCTAGGTCCTTGAATGAAAGGGTGAAAGGAGGATACATACACAAAACTACCAAAAACTCAACTATCCAAATTTTACCCTTTACATTTTGATGAACCTGTGTTATTGGACTTGTTTGCACCTTACTGAGTGTTGTGTTTCAGATTTACATTGATTTCATTCATTCATATAGTCATTTATCTTATTGCATTGGAAAACTTACAAAAAAATTGAAAAATTGGAAAATTTGGGAAAAATGGTATGCTAGGGTTTCTATTTTGCATCAATTAATTTGAATTTCATAAAATTTCTAATTTTTTCATTATATCTGAATTAAATTGCATAAAATTACAAAAATTCATCAGTTTGCATTGCATTTTCATCATAAAATTGCTAGGGTTATGTTGAAAATTGTGAATTTTGCATATAACCTAATAATTCCAAAATCTAGGGTTTGTAGGTAAAATCTTGTTTCATATTTTTCTACTTATTTTATAGGCTCATTCAAATTTTAATTTGTCTGTATTCTTTCATTTTAGAACAAATTTGCATTTAGATTTCAAAAATTTAGATTTTTTGCATAGAAAATTGTAACAAAAACTAGCATTTTCATTGATTTTTCATTAGATTTGCACTTGCATTTTGCATATTAGAGCATGAAAATAATTTTAAGATCTAAGAATATGTAATTTTCATCATAAATCAGCTTGCAAAACATTCATATAGCATTTTACATCAAGATCTCAAACCTAGGGCTTGGAAAACATTGATTTTCACTAGATTTGGCCTTATCGACTCTCTAAATTTGCACTATAGGCATGTTGTAAATAATATTTTTGAAATAATTAGCTGATATAAGTGGTATTATTTGATTCCCCTCATAAAAATCTTTACAACACTTTTCTATTGGCCTCTTGTATTGAAAATTTGGTAAAAAATTGCATATTTTTGCTATTTTTGCCCTAGGGTTTGGCCTAGTTTGCACTCTAAGCATGTTGTAAAAGATTTTATGCTTGTAGGTGACTGATATAACTGATATTATTTTCTTCACCTCCTTAAATTATTTACAACACCCCTTTGGCTAGGTCTTGGAATTGAAAAATCATGAAAAATTGCCTATTTTCGCTATATTTTCAATAGGGTTTGACCTTAAGTGGCACTACAAGCATGTTGTGATGAATTTTTTGGAATTATGTGGCTGTTATTACTAATATAATTTTATTTTCATAATTATTTTCCTCAAAACACCCTTTTTCATGCTCTTTTGCATTGAGATTTGGTGAAAAACCGCTTATTTTAGTGTATTTTCACTAGGTTTTGGTCTATCATCATCTTAGATTGGCACCAAGAGTGTGTTGTGAAGGATATTATTGTTGTATTGGACTGATATTGGACATATTATTTTCTTCCCCTGATCAAAATCCTTACAAAACCTTTTCTTTCACTTATTGGCATTGAAAAAGTATAAAAAAATCAAGCATTTTAGGTCATTTTCATACATACTTTTGCACTCGTTTCTTGCATAAGTTTTGAAAATATTGGAAATATGATTTGACACTCATTTGAAAACATACATCATGGGCACTTATTTGGAATCTTTGTTTGCATACATCATAGACATTAATAATTTTTCCAAGTTCACTCATGAATACCCTCAAGTCTTGGTAAAAATAACATGCATTCATGATGTTGATCTCTCTCTATGTGCTCCATATATGAAATCCTTTGTTATATATCTGATTTTGATAGTTTCACAAACCTCATTGGAATATATCCTTGGATATTAGATGATCTTACTAAATTCATGATCAATAATATATACATCAGTGATGATCTTAAAATGTTGGATGAAGCCTTAGATGATTTTATGGAACATTCCAAATCAATACCTATCACTAAAACATGTGATGATAAATTAGTGGTATCCTATGATCCTTCTCCCAAGGTTGTTCCTCCTCATGAGGACACTTTGATGCAAGAGGATGATTTCATTGACACATCTCTTAACATTATAACACCAAATCTTCATTCTAATGCTCACTTTGGCCAAGATGAAGCATTAGCAAATGAAGACTCATCATCACTTTTCAATTCCAATACTCTCCCTATCCAAGAGGAATAATTAGTGAATAAAGAATTCCTTTCAATAAAGAACATTCCATGGGCAAATAATGAGCTTTCATCTAACAGCAAAAACTCTATCATAATGCATAAAAACTCTATGGATCATCCTACCAACCTTGTTCCTTCAGTTGATTATTCACACTCCTTGAATTTCACTAAGGAAGAGAAGACCTTTAATGTCCCTCCTTTGTTTGAATATTCAAGTCATTTGAACATCACTAAGTATGTAGCACTAGTGGATGGGGAGAAGTCTCTCACATTAAATCCCTTAGGGATGGATGTTGAGACCACTCAAAATAATTTGCTTCTCTCACCACCTAAGAGGATAGCGAATATGTGTACTAATGAACTTCAACAAGAAAACATTGATCCTAACATTGAATCAAACCTAGAAGACCTTACAACTGAACAACATGAAAACAAGAACAACAATTGGGCTATGGTACCTTATGTCCCTCTTTCCTCTAAAATTTAGAACTGGGAGGATGACGATGATTTACTTGATGACCACTAGCCCGGGAGATCCTATTGGTATCTCTAACCCTTTATCTCTCTCGTGATGTGCTTCCCCTATGATGTGTTATGTGTTGTTTAGACCTCTTGGAATGACCCCTAATTCTCTTGTAAGGTCTGGGATACTAGGAGACTACCTTTGTTGTGACCTTCTTCTATTGGTATCATCATTCTTCTATCTTCCCTCTCTCTCTGATTTCATTGTTGTGTGTTGTGTCTTACAGAAATAGCATTGTGGTTGGTGACTTGGGGGCACCCTCCTACATGACTATCCCTAAAATGCTTGTTTCTCCTCTCTTATTTATTTTTTCCCTTCCTCTAGTGTTTCTATCTAGCGGGTGGATGATGAAAAACATTTATACTGATGTGGACCTAGTGTCCCTTTCATGAGAAATAAAAAATTGGACTTAGTTCCTAATATGATGATGGGGTTGTATATCTTATCTGATGCTTAGCTAGTGGAATCACTCATGCTTTCTGCGTTGTGATTTTGATGATGTTTTTATCTCATTTACAAATCATAAACAATACTGATGCTTTGCGCACTCTGTTTGTCTTTGAATCTAGCCTTGGTGTTACTTGATTCAGAGATCTTTGTGATATAGCCCCACGATTATCCTCGAACTCCAAATTCATAGTATAAGCTTGGCTCTTTATGTGGTTATTCATATGCACTGATGTTGTTGTTTGTCATGATTTTGGACACTAACATGTTTCTTGGAGGGATGTGTTTGTGGGAACATTTGGCGATCATAAAGTTCATGTCACCTCTGGGGGGCATGGGCTTTGCAAAAGTCTGTGTTCCCTTGTGTGTTTTCTTCCTAACTTAAGGTGGGGGTATATATAAGGTAAGCTATCTGTTATAGATGTTAGCAATGTGCTTGTCCCCAAGTGTAGTTTAAAGACTTGTGCAATGAGTACATCCTACACTCTAAGTTTGTTTACAATCAATCAATCATTTAAGCCCTCTACAGACGTGGGATATCATGTATATCCTTTTTTTTTAATCTTAAGCCCTCTATAGAGGCAGTGGTGGTGTATTTCTCGGAGCAGATTGCACCATCCTGCCATTTTAAAAAGTCCTCTATGGAGGTGGGGAGTGGTTTTGTGACTAACTCAACCCTTAAGTGTGTCTTCGGTGATTATTGTGGCAAAGCCCAATCGTCAGTGTGTATCTGTAATGTGCTTGAGATGGTATTGAACCTAGAAATAGGAACACTCCATCACTTGTCTGTTGTGTTTTCTCTGTGTCTTCAAAGTGTATGTTTGGCATGCTTTCTTTGTTTGGCATGTTTGTTTCCCTATATGCAGTTTAAAGACCTGTGCAATGAGTACATCCTACATTTTGGAAGTTTGGCGTGTCTTGCATGTGTGTTGCCCCATATATGTAGTTTAAAGACTTGTGTGATGAGTACATCCTGCATTATGGGAGGTTTGTTTATGTTCCTGTACTTGCATCTACATTTCATATATGAGAAAAAGAAAAGAAAAGAAATAATTCATATCTTCTATGCATTTAATGTATTCTCTATGTTTTGTGTGACTGTAACTGTCTTCTCAATGTTTTGTGTGCCTGTCATTGCCTTCAATGTGTCTGGCGTATCTTCTCCATGCTTGGCGTGTTTGTTGACTGTACTTTAATTCATGTATTAGCCTCACATTTATACATACATTAAAGTGGGGGCTAAATGTAAAGTTGGAAAATGTCCCCTTGGGGGCTTTTCCCTCATAAGGTTTAGCTCCTAGGTCTTTAGAATGCATTTAGGACATATTACATCATATTTCAACATCTTGATGAGAAAACCCCTAAGTGTCTTGCTAAATAGGACCTAGGGGGACCACTTGAGATAACTCCTACCCAAAATAGAGGGGGAGGACTTGGGCGTCCACGCCCCAGTCCTACCTTATTTTAAGGTAGTCCCAATTTTTAGGTGTCGGCTTGTGACCGTTATTTGGGTTCTATGCCAACACGGTAAGTTTGAATTATGAAATTCTTGGCGGGAGTGTTTGTAGTTGCATATAAAAGCATGTTTAGCCATTCATTTGTAAACTAGATGATTACTAGCAAGATATTGTGTTCAAAAGGTGATTCAAGGCTTTCATTGTGTTGCAAGAGTAGATTTGTGTTGTTTATGTGTTTGTATTTGTAGGTTTGAGCAGTCATCTCCTCATGGCATGAAGAGCTTCTTCCTTCCATGAGATCTTCACTACAAGGTCTAATCATTTGTGTTTGTAAGAATTTATCATTTGGTTTTTGCCTCTACCTCCCAAGGGCACACACTCTCTATCTGACAATGGTGTTTGGAAGGCTTGAATGTCTCTCTAGGACTTGACTGAGGCAAGCCTCTAAACACCACAACCCCCTCCCACAGTTTTCATGATTACAGGTTACAGGTGTCAGATCTGGAGAAAGTGAAGTTGTAGGAGGGTACAACAAAGTGTCAGAATTGTAGATCAGAGAAAGAAACAACTCCCTAGACTAGGGCACCCATTCTTTAGTCCTTAAAGTTTCGCAACGGGAAAATCTATGGTATAGTAGATACAGGTTGCAGACTGAGCTTCTAGATTTTGACAAAAAGTAGGGCATTGGACTTGGGCGTCCATTCTTTAGTCCTTGACTTTTTCATCTTCGAACCTCAAAAATAGGTGCATAGTTATTTGTTATTTCACATCTTTATGTAGCAACATTTTCCATAATTCATCTATTTACTGTCATATTTGCATAATTAGGGTTTTAAGGTATCATTCAGCATAAGAGATCATAATTGGCAATCAAATCATAAAAATCTAAGTTTCCCTACATCTCATAGTGACCTAGGGTAGGATAGTACATTGCAACTCAACCCTAGGTCCTTGAATGAAAGGGTGAAATGAGGATACATACACAAAACTACCAAAAACTAAACTATCCAAATTTTACCTTTTACAATAGTTTGCTATTTTTAGCAATTTAGAAAAACTGACGGTTCTACATCATTATTCTAGTGATTATGGAACCAGAAATATTAATTTTGAAAAGAAATGAAAACAACATAAATGATTTTGAATCATCATATTTTTTTGGGTGATGCAAGATTGTCCTTACACCACTGGACGCTCCTACATCAAACACCCAGGGTAATTTTGAGAAGTGACCTTGTCACATCTCAGGTGTTTGAGGAAAACCCCAAATGGTCCACTTCTACCTTAGATAACTAGGAAGAATCTCAACATGCCTTCCTTTCCACTTCACTAGATATTAGATTCATATTGCCTATTTTGAGTACTCCTTCCCACATGGCTATCCAAGATCTCTTCTATCTCCTCCTTTGAAGTATATGCTAGAATATTCCACTGTTCTTCCATTGGTCGATCCTCTATTCTACCTTCATGATATTCTGTTAAATCAATAGTGTTGAACATAGGGGAAATGTTGATCCCATTTGGTAGCTCTACCTCATATGCATTTCCTAAATCATGCTTTTTTAGAATTCTGCATGGTCCAAATTTCTTCATTTTCAACTTATTAAATGTTCCAAATGGAAACCTCTCTTTTCTCAAGTGAACCATGACTTCATCTCCTACCAAAAATTCCTTATATCTCCTCTTCTGATCTTCCTTAGCCTTGTACTGAATATTCATCTTATTAAAGTGTTTTCTCACTTCATGCAAATTCTTCAGGTGTTCTGCAAAGTCTTCGGCTTCAACACTTGTCTTTTCTTCCTTGTCCCGCTTCATTAACTTTGAAACATTTCTTGGACTATTCCCATATACAATCTAGAATGGTGATTTACTAGTACTCCTATTGATAGAATTGTTGTAAGCAAATTCTACCTGTGGTAAAATCAAATCCCATCCCTTGGGTGTATCTCCTACTAAGCATCATAGTAGGTTACCCAAACTCCTATTCACCACTTCCGTCTGTCCATTAGTCTATGGATGATGTGCAAAACTAAACTTCAAATCTATCTTCAAATTATTCCACAATGTCCTCTAGAAATAACCAACAAATTTGATATCTCAATTTGAAACTATGCTCTTAGGTAGACCATGTAGTCTCACCACCTCTTTGAAAAATAACTCTACACTATGAACATCATCATTAGTCTTCTTACAAGGAATAAAATGTGCCATCTTCAAGAATCTATCCACCACCACAAAAATGGAATCATGTCCTCTCTATGTCCTTGGTAAACCAAGAAAAAAATCCATACTAATATCATCCCATGGCCTCTATGGTACAAGTAATGGATGATATAGCTCTATATTCTGACTTGTTCCTTTTGCCATCTAACACAATCTACAACTCTACACTAATTTCCCCACATCCTGTTGCAACTATGGCCAATAATAATGCTCACCAACAATAGCAATGGTCTTATCTCCACCAAAGTGTCCAACTAATCCCCCACTATGCTTCTCCTTAATTAGGTTCTCTCTCATGGAACTCCTTAGAATGCACAACTGGCTTCCTCTAAACAACATGCCATCTTGGATTATGAAATCCAACCATTTTGTCCTATCCAAAGTAACATATTCCAAACAAGTTTTCTAAGCCCCTCCAAAATCTAGATCTTCAATATAAAAACTTTTGAGCTCATCAAACCCAACAACCTCTATCTTCATTTATGTCAACAAATTTTTCCTTTGGCTCAAGGCATCTTTAACTCTGTTGGACTTCCCACACCTATGCTTCAAAACAAAAGTATAACTCTACAAAAACTCAACCCACTTAAAGTACCTCTGGTTTAACTTTACTTGTCTATTAAGATATTGTAAAGCTTGATGATCAGTATATAAAACAAACTCTTTTGGCAACAAATAATGTCTCCATTTCTTTAAAGCCTAAACTATTGCATAAAACCCTTGATCATAAACATAATAATTTTTCTTGGCATCATTAAGCTTCTCAATGAAATAGGCAATGGGCTTACCCTCTTGACTCAAAATAGCTCTTATAGCACTGCCACTAGCATCACAATCTACATGAAATACCTTATTGAAATCTGGAAGTGCAAAACTAGGTTTCTCTATGACTTTCTGCTTCAATACATATCAAAGCTCTTGGCTACTCCTATAGTCCATTTAAACTCTTTTCTATCCCCTCTCATTGTCTCAGTTAGGGGTGTACAAATGCTAATAAAATTCCTAATAAATTTTCTATAAAAATTTGCCAAACCATGAAAAGATCGTACCTTGTAGCACTCCTTGGCATAGGCCATTTGATGATAGCCCTTACTTTCTCCAGGTCCATCTTAAGATCTTCCTCTGAGACAACAAATCCCAGGTATACCAACTCCTTCTTTGCAAAACTACATTTCTTTTGATTAATAAACAACTTCTCCTCCCTTAGCTTCTCTAAAACTCTTTTGATATGCATCAGATGCTCATCCCAAGTCTTACTAAAAATAAAAATGTTATCTAAATATAAAACAATATCATTTAATTATTTTTGTTAAATACTTGTTCTACTCTTCTCTGCAACAGTTTTTTCCTGCCCATTTTGTGTTTGAATTTTACTCATGGTAGTTGGGGACCCGGAGGGACCCCTGTCACTCCCTCCCCCTCCCCTTCAGTATGGGTCAGCCCTAGACTGACACTAGGAGGTGGTTAAGACCTCATGCCTTAGGACAGGATTCCTTGTTTCATATATCACGTGTCTCATGATAGGGTGTCATGCTCCTCTAGCCATGTGCCTCTGGATAAGGTGTCGAGTTCTAAGGCCTAGAAGAATGGTCTCTTGGGAGAGGATTTTGTTCATCAACCTGTCTTCCCTTAACTTTGTGAAACCAAGGAAGGGGCACTGATTAAGCTACCATACACAACCATGGAAAGAATAGTTTCTACTATGGAGCATGTCCTAGTAGGTAAGTTCTTTTCCTTCAGGCCTAACACTGACCTAGTTAGGAAATGGGTGGCCACTAAATGGAAATTGAAGGGAAGAGTGACTATCATCTCTATGGATGGAGGGATGTTTCTATTTAAGTTCACTACAAGAGAGGACCTTGCTGTTGTTCTTGCAAGAGGCCCTTGGATGTATGGAAAGCATAGCCTTTTGTTATGCAAATGGAAGCCAAGATTTGATACTACTGCTGATCTCAATAGATCTGCACCTATATGGGTCAAACTATTGGGCCTCCTGCTTGAGTACTAGGACAAGGAGGTCTTCATATGGATTGCTAACACTTTTATCCACTTCATAGTGCTCGACAACACCACCAAGAATAAACCAGGTTAGTGTTTGCTTGATTTTGTGTAAGTGTTGACATTAACAAAACTTTACCTAATCGTATCACTCTAGAATCCAAGTTTGGCCAATGGGTTCAACCTATTATTTATGAAAACTCCACCACATTCTGCCAAAACTATAATAAAAAAGGTCACCTGGTTACCCAATACAAAGTGAAAAAAGATCCTATTGTCCAAGAAAACCTTGTCAATGATGGAGAAGATGAGTATCCCTTTAAGGAGGACTTGTTGAATATGATTAGGTCCCCTCAAAGTGGGATGGGAGAAGCTAGGGAGGACAATGGTGGTCTCCCTCAGGCAGTTGAGAAAGCCTTGGTTTTCTCTCCCCTATCCAAATAGACACTGAGACTAGCCCTGGCCAATACAAGACTCCTTTGATGGAGGAGATGTCTCCCTTAAAAGAATCTAAGCAAGAGGAGGGTGAGATCCTTCAAGGACTATCCCTTAATAATGAAAATCTAGGAGGAACTATGGAGATATCCAATGGAAATATGGATGGTGGTTCTACTTCCAAAAGTCTTGGAAGCCCAAATGGAATTATAGATAACAACAACAAGGTTCAAGGACTCACATCCCATGCCAGCAAATCCATTAACTTAACCCCTAGGGCTGGTCCAAGAAAAAATGACAGAGACTTGGATTTTGAAGGATGGATAATTGCCAAGAAAAGAGGAAAAGGTCACAACAAGAAGACTATTGATGTTGGGGTGGATTCCAAAGTTGGTAGGCCTTCCCAATGAGAAACAAGATAGAAAACGGTCAACAAAGATATTGCCTTGGGAAGATAGAAGACCTTGGAGATGTGCTCCAAGAAAGGCCTGAACAAATTAGAATACTCCCTTGGAATATAAGGGGCTTAATAGCCCCCACAAACAGTTCTTGGTTAAGAGTTGTATCTATGATAATAAAGATGACATTATGTTGCTACAAGAGGTTAAAATGAAGACTGAAGGTTTCAAGGCTATTGCCATGAATATTTGGCCCAATGCTGATTATCTAATTAGTGATGCCTCTAGTGCCTCGTGTAGAATTGTCACTATGTGGAATAATAAGGTTGTCAAAGAAAGTCTTATTGACAAATATAAAAATAGTCCTTCTTTCAAAGTGGATTATCATAACAATTCATGAAACCTTGTCAATATTTATGCTCCCAACTAGAGAAATGCTAGGAAAGACTTATGGGACCACCTCTCCTCCCTTATTGAAAAAGATTGCAGGCATTGTTGGATGCTTGTTGGGGACTATAACACCCCTCTCTACCCTTCAGAGAAAAATGGTGGTATAATGGACTACACTGATAGAATGGCAAACCCAGATGACTTTCTCAACAAAGAAGGTCTCATGGATATTGATTTACAAGGCCAACATTTTACTTGGTCCAATCAAAGGAAAGGAAGGAATCTGATCCAAGTTAGACTGGATAGGGTGTTGGTTTCACCTATGTGGAATCACATCAGCAATGCCACTTTGGAAACCCTGCCAAGAACTACCTCTAATCAAAACTCTCTCCTTATCACTTGGAAACATAATGACTCTAAAGTGTCGTATCCATTTTGATTTGAAATTATGTGGACTAAGCACCAAGAGTTTAGAGACAAGCTGGCCAACTAGTGGGATGTGGCTGTTCAGGGTACTCCTATGTTAGGATAGCCATGAAGCTATCCATAGTGAAAAACAAGGTTAAGGGGTGGAGCAAGTTCACCTTTGGTAACTTCTTTGATAGCCAAAAAAGGATCTCTACTAATTGGGCAGCTATTCAAAATCAAATGGAGAATGGCGACTCTTTGGAAGAGATAGCTAAGGAGGAAGAATCCCCAAGGAAGGAATAGAAGGATACCCTCAACAGAGAGGAAATATATTGGAAATAGAAATCTAGGGTTTAGTGGCTCAAATAGGGGGACAAGAACACTTCATTTTTTGATCAATCTACCATGAGACATAGGAAAAGGAATAGCATTACCAAATTGATGGATGAAAATGGCATTCTAGTGGAGTCATATTTTCAAATTGGTCAAGTGCCTGCTTCATATTTTCAAAACTTCCTGGCTACTCAGGATAATAGGTTCAATCAGGGGCTTATTGATATCATTCCTACCTCACTTAGTGATGAAGATAACATTCTGATGTGTAAACTGATTACTAATGAAGATGTTTGATCTAACCTCTTCTCCATGGTGGCCTACAAGGCTCTAGGTCTAGATGGCTTTCCTCCAGCTTTCTTTCAGGAGTATTGGGATATTATGGGGAGAGATGTTACTCAGGCAGCTAAGGACTTCTTCAAGATAGGTAAGCTCTTAAGGTAACTTAACCATACTTTTATTGCTATGGTCCCTAAGAAATAGGACCCTGTGGGCATGGGGGATATTAGACCTATTAGTCTTTGCAATACACTCTACAAGATATTTTCTAAGATCCTTGTCTTTAGATTGCAACCTATTCTCAACAAACTTATTAGCAACAACCAAAAAGGATTTGTCCCTGGTAGACAAATTCTTGATGCGGCCATCTCCACTCATGAATAAATACACTCAATGGATAAAAACAAATTGCCTACAATGGTTATCAAACTTGACATCTCAAAAGCCTATGATAGAGTAGCATGGGAATTCTTGTTCATAATTCTGGAAAAGATGGGCTTTAAAGGTAAATATTGTAGATTATGAAAATGTGTGTTACCTATGTTAGGTATTCTATCCTGGTCAATGGGGTTCATAGGGGCTTCTTTGATGCTGGAAGATGTTTAAGGAAAGGTGACCCTCTATCCCTATACCTTTTCATCCTCAAGACTGAAGTCCTAAGTAGAAGATTTCTGACATTAATGAACTCCAGGGACATCAAAGGTATTAAACTCACTTCAATAGTTGACCCTGTGGCCATTCAATAGTTTGTGGATGATACCATCCTATTCAGGGATGCCTCTATGATTGAGGCAAGGAAATGGAAGTAGGTGTTACAAGATTATGCGATATCAACAGGCCAGTGTATTAACTATGATAAAAGCATGGTGTATTTCTTCAACACCCCTTTGGAGTTTCAATATAAGATTATAGGCATTCTTAGTTGTTCAAGTTGTGAGCTTCCCAGAACTTACCTGGGTCTTCTCTTAACAGTCAAAGATGTTTCTTCTAATTTTCAAATTCCATCTTGGAAAGGATCCAGAAGAAGTTGGCAGGGTGGAAAGGAAAACTCCTGAGTCAGGCTGGCAAATACCAACTACTAAAAGCCTCCCTTCAAGGTATCCCTATGTATTTCCTATCACTCTTTAAAATTCCTAACTAAATTGCTGAGAAATTTGAAAGAATCCAAAGAAACTTCTTATGGACAAGGATGGAAAATAAAACAAGAATGGCTCTGGTCAGCTAGGATAAAGTTTGTAGGCTAGAAACCTAAGGGGGCTGGGAATTAGGAAGATAAATCTTATTAACAAAGCTCTTATTACCAAAGCTAGATGGAACCTCTTAAGTGGAAATAAGGAATGGGGAAACATCATGAGGGTGAAGTATTTAGGCAATTTGAATCTAATGGATTTTTTGCATGAAAATGGCCTTCCCAAGGGCTTTGTGAACTGGAAAAATGTGTTAAAAAGTAGGTCTTTACTGCTGCAGGCCATCAAATGGAAGATGGGAGATGGTAGGTGTTAGGTCTCAAAAATGTAGGTTGTTAACCTTAAGAGAATGCCAAGCTCTCTTAACGCCTTTGGCTAATGAAACATGGTTGATATGATTGAAAGCCCCCTTCTCTTTAGGTTCTGCCAGACCTAGGTGGGTGTACCTTCATAGTTAATATAGATTTGTATGACCTTAGTGATCTACTCACAATGGCATATGCATGTGAAATAGATGTAAGACTATAAATTATTCCTACCCGTAATCTTTGAGATTTTGAAATGTTATTTTGTAATGACCAGTGCTTTATCTATTTTGGGGCAATGGAGTCAGGATGTGTATGATAGATGTATCCTCCCTCTTGGCTTTACTCTAATTATTTGGCACTTTCAAGTGTTTATACCTTGTATAAATGTGCAAGAATATTGGTTGAGGCCCTTCTTATCGATCTCAACGATGTTTCCTAGGTTATTGTGATCAATTGAAAGGATTTTTATTATTACAAGAAGGAAACCAACCGAGATGATTTATTTAAAGGATTTTAACTCCTGGCAGAGACCAATAGACATAAATCACATATAAGGACTTAAATCAACTTCTCATAGAAACCAATCAAGTAGATCACACAGAAGCAACAAATGTGTCCTGCTAAATTAAACACATCATTGATATATTCAATTTAAATAACAAAACTCTCTGCACCGTACTTCAAATTTGAAATTGAGATGAGCAGAGGATTATAATTGAAGTGGATTGTGTTGTTTGTTCATTGTAATTCTACTTTTGCTATAGTGATAACCATTATTACCACCTTTGTCCTTTAAACATGGTGTTATTATAGCCATTTATTTTTTTCAATGTGAATCGGACCTCACCCAATACATGGCTTGCCATTGCTAATATCGTTCTCTTGCAGTTTAATTTTCAATGTTGAATTTCAACTACTTTGCATTCATTTCCTCGTTGTCTTCCCTAATTTTAAAGATAAAGTTGCATTTCCTTGGAGAGGCTTTAGACTTTTATTTCTTTAGGTTTTAATATTTTTTGTGGTGTGCACCTTCTCTCATAGCAACAATATTTGAAGATTCATTGTTCACCATAAGATGAGCATCATCTGTAATATGGACTGTGTACTCTTGATGGGATATCATCTTTGATCATCACTGGTCTAGTCAGGCTAACACCATTTCATGTAGCGCCAAAGCATAGGGACAAGTTCTGTTGTATATGCTAGACCAGTCATAAATTGTTCAAGGGGTAACACCATAAAAGTAACATGCAAAAAGTACAAGCTGCAGTAACAGCTACCACTTCTGCATTAGAGAGATCTTAATTTGAAGTAGTGTCACCAGGTCGAGAAACCTCTACACATAATATTCTCACAAATTCTTTAAGAAAATATGTATTTACTACATTAAGGTTTTGCTTCTCTAGATCCTCACTCAGTGTTATCAACCTAGCATTCTCATTCACATTGCTATCTTCATCATTATTAGATTTTTTGATGGTTGAAGACTTGAAATTATGTGGTAGTCCTTCCATAAGAAATTTTAAGATAGTCACAAAGTTTAAGGCCATCTTTAGTGTACAATTTGGTTGAGATAATACAAATCTTGCAACTTCTAGCATGTTTCCAAGAAGGCAGGCAACACTAAGAAGAACTGGAGATGTATCTGGAGGAAGAAGGTTTAATTAACCAGGAAATGCAGATGTTATCTGTTGAATGTAGCATGACCATAGAGCTTGACTCACAATCACCTACTTTAGATTTGGAAATTGCATCCATAGAAAAGGAATAGACATAATTTGTGTTGGAAAACTCAATTTCAAGGGGCATTTGTGGCCTGTGTAATACATTTGAGCAGACTAGGAAGCAAGTCTTATCATACTTTAGAGGAGGATGTGCATTGTGAATAAAAGGGTGGGTTATATTTATCATAAATTTGCTGGAGGAAGTATTATGTATCCTTAATATCAAGGTAATAAGGGGTTAGATGAATTCCACCACGAAACCAACCAGAGCCTCCATCTATCTAAAATATCACACATCTATTTGAAATGTTAGCCCATAAGGATTTTGAGATGGAAAAACTAGAGAAAAATGCCCTAGCAAAATAATGACTACCAGCTTCAATCTGTCCCAGACCACTCATAGCCTTGGCCCTTGACTATGCACTTATTGAGATATTTATAGCTCGCCTTTTCCAATAGATTTGTAGCTTTTGTCATATCTCCTAGACTATCTTCAAAAGTCTAAGACCCATTTGGTTTCCCCTTCACTTCTGACTTGGTACTCATAACAAGTAAAGTCATTCTCTCTACATTCCCTAAAGATTTACCCCTTTTATGCTAACTATAGTCCTTATAACCCATGGACTAGAGTAACATATTTCTCAATTCCTATCCAAAGAATCAACTACAAGTGATCCCAACAATCTAACTTCAACCCAATTGAATATGTTTGCAACATGACATGCCACTTCCTAGAGTTTTCAATTTTTCTCTGCAACTTGAATTGCCAACTCCTACAACAATTGTGTGACACAAGTTGGGTCCCCATGTGGGCCCGACTAAATTTTTTTGTTTTGAAACAAGTTTTGTTCACAATTGACCTAAAACTACTTCCATGTGTCACTGAGGTGAAAAATTGAAATGGGTTGTCACTTAGAATTTGCTTTCTACCATATCTTTACAATGACCAAAACAAGCCAAGTAGCCACCAGAATTGCCCTAAAAAATTGGTCAAATCATCTCCTAAAGTTATGAAAATACACAGACATGTAGACTTTTGATCCAAGAATATAGTGCAATAGACGGTTTGGAAAAATGTATCCCAAGGTGCAAGATATTATCATTCAAAGTAGCTCTTTCAACCCTTTTTGCAACTATCAAAAACCTAATTAGGATTCACCAAATTACCACCCCAAAAAAATATCAAATCATCTCCTGGGAAACTGCCACTTGGGGATTAGTTCATTTAGGTCAAATGAGCATGTGTGCAAAAGGGTTCTTCACCAATCCACTTCTGTCTTGAAATATTAAAGTCCAAAGTTGACCTTACTATAACTTTCTAGAAATGCAAATGTAAAAATAGAACTATCTGCATTTGCTTTTGTCTTTGAAAAAATAGCAAATGAGGTACTGGGGTTTTGAAAATTGGCATGAAAGTAGATTATCATAAGGAAAATCTAAGACACCAATTGCTTCACCATGAATATCATCCGGCTGCTAAATATTGTCCTCCAAAGTTGTCCTCCCTGACATATTTCACACTGTGCAGACAACAAACCTTTCCAGAACCCTTCAACTTGATGCTTGAAAACCCAATCAAATCTGATCATGGGAGGCTGAAATTGGATATGCACAGTCACATATGGTATATAAACATGTGTGCAAAGTGGTTTGGCATAGGAGTGAATAGGTCTCAAGCTGTGAATTTTCAAAGTGGGCTCTTGAGATAGATTTTGTAACTATATTTCTAAGTGCTAAAATTGATTTTTTCATCATGGGACCTTCAAATTTTGCCAAAATTTGAAGGTTCCAATAGTTTCTCTTGCTTGGGGATGTATTCCCCTTATGGGCATAGCAAGATCCTAGATCTCTAGGGAGAAGACCAAGTGCCTACTCCATTGGGCAATAGAGTCCAAATGTTACTTTTGCCCTAAACTGATATGGTTTGAAAACCACACCACAACTAATGGCTCAAGGCCACTAGAAAAATGAAAAGTTTATATTTTCCTCTATCATACACCTTGTTTTTGTCTGATTTTATTGAACTCTGCTTGAAAATATTTATGCAATCATCATTCCGGTCACTGTTATGCATCATGAAATGATCTCCCAGCTGATCCATGCACTCATCATTATGCACATTGGGACATACATTATCCATGATGTGTAAGTCAATATCACTCTTACATGAGCTAAAGACCTCTTCTTCTGATTTACATACCTCTTCTTAGACAGGGATAAACATGAGCTTTTGATCAACTTCACGAGTACCTTCATCATCATGAAAGCTATGTTTGAGATCAAGTGAATCTTCATTAGGATCAACATCATAGCAGTACGTGAAATCATTGGATGATGATACAGTAGATGCCTTTGATATTCTATGGTTAATAATTATGAAATCTTCTCACTACTGAGTGAACATGCTTCTTCTTCCATATCTTCCACTACATTTTCCTCTTGACCTTCATAAGAGTTGCAAACATCCTTGCCAAAAGTACAGTCATAATCTCATATAGAGGCTTCATCCTTGTTAACATCCAAACTATCATAACAACTATTTTCATTTGTATACCCATCCTCTATGAACTTATCACAATCATTGTCCTCTTCATTATTGCATTGCATGATGTCCCCTTGTGTTTCAGCTTCTAGCATAAATGGTTGCACCTCTATTGTTTGATCATGAAATGCACTCAAATTATTATGTATACCATAATTAGGTGTTCATATTTGTTCTTCATCATGTGTTTTATTTCTTTCTTGAATATACAAATACATATCCTCTTCTTCCTCACACTACTGATTTAGGTATTAAGGTGGGTGGGTTAGTTCAACAAGAACATCCACACTTTGAAGATTGCTCTCATTTTTTAATGTATCATATGTCATTTCATTATTTGTTGGAATATGTTGAGGCCCCAAGTCTAGTGTAAAATCTTCATAATTTTCATCAAACTAACTCAGAAATAGCCTCTTGAAATCTTCCCATGAAGATACACTTTGCATGGGTAAGCTGATACACCATTCTTTTGCATAATCCCCCAATGATCTTGCAAATCATTTCATAATGACATCTTCTAGATAAATCTGAAAGTCCTCAATAAAATCCCAAAATAGTTGTACATGCCTATGAGCCGATTCATGTACTTCTCTATGAAATATAGGCCATGTTTTATGACCTCAATGGGATAACAATTTGGGTAACGTTGGCTATTATTGAAGTTGAATGGTTTATCAATGTCTTGGACGTACACTTTTTTCTATGGATATGGCTAATATTGCTAACTACTCTAGTGTGGGTCTTGACATTGATAATGCCCAGCATACTGATTGTATTCATAATCTTGGTAGCCCACTAGTCTTTGACTAGGGGGGACAAGATAAACATTTATTTGATTTGGGGCTTGTAGTATACAAATGTCCAGCTGTGTATGATATGCACTACATCCATTGTCAAGATTTTTGATTGTATGTGGGGTCAAAGAGTCACTCGCATTCACATACCCAACCTCATTATATGTTGATATATATTGTGATGAATTTGAAGCATGTTTGGCTTTTAATTGATGCAGTTCTTGAATCAATTTTTTCTCTTCCCTTAATAACTCCAGTAGTCTTTCCTCTTTTGACATATTCATTTGTATTGAAAATGCTATTGTTATGAGATGTTTTTTATATTCTTTATTGAATTCATTTTCAGAGTCACCACCTTTTGTCAAAGGAGGAAAGATTTCATCTTTTGGGTTTTTCTCCACAACAGAGTTAAATATTTCTTCAATTTTTGACTGGTTAGGCTGAAACCAAATTTCTAGAATCGATCCCCAACAAAG
Organism: Cunninghamia lanceolata; assembly: GCA_027924645.1. NCBI lineage: Eukaryota > Viridiplantae > Streptophyta > Pinopsida > Cupressales > Cupressaceae > Cunninghamia > Cunninghamia lanceolata. The sequence continues at coordinate 4,504,056 of BSBN01000914.1, read as the reverse complement.
TCACCAATTTTGTTAGGTCTAAAAAACATAGGTTGTTAACCTTAAGAGGATGCCAAGCTCTCTTAACACCTTTGGCTAATGAGACATGGCTAGTATGATTGAAAGCCTCCTTCTCTTTAGGTTCTGCCAAACCTAGGCAGGTGTACCTTCATAGTTAATGTAGATTTGTATGACCTTAGTGATCTACTCACAATGGCATATGGATGTGAAATAGATGTAAGGATGTGAATTATTCCTACCCCTAATGTTTGAGATTTTGAATATGTGAATAAGGTTTGGAAATGTTATTTTGTAATGACCAGTGCTTTATCTATTTTGGGGCAATGGAGTCAGGATGTGTATGATAGATGTATCCTCCCTCTTGGCTTAACTCTAATTATTTGGCACTTTCAAGTGTTTATACCTTGTATAAATGTGAAAGAATATTGGTTATGATGCTCTTCTTATCAATCCCAATGATATTTTCCCAGGTTATTGTGATCAATTGAAAGGATTTTTATTCTTACAGGAAGGAAACCAACTAAGATGATTTATTTAAAGGATTTTAACTCCTGGCAGTGACCAATAGACATAAATCACCTAGAGGGACTTAAATCAACTTCTCATAGAAACTAGTCAAGCAGATCACATAGAAGCAACAAATGTGCCCTGATAAATTAAACACATCCTTGATATATTCAATTTAAATAACAAAAGAAAACCATTCTGGAGACAACATGGATAACACATATGAATGAACATTAACAAATAATTAAACACCAGAAAGGTTGGACACTAGATAAAAAATATTCTTCTCCATTAAATTGCTTCAAAGATTTTACAATTCACGCTTGGAAGTCTTCATTTTTGGTGTATTCCCTAACCCTAATGATTGCTCCTACTATTGCTTCTTGATTATTAGTTCTTATCTTGAAAATATACAGTATACTTCCAAGGGTTGTGACCTTCTTGATATCTTCTCGATGCAACTCTTCACTTAATTAATTATCTCCAACATATTAAAATATTTTAAATTTAATCTTCTTGACTTTTATACTCCAGTGAAAATAATTTCAATAATTATTATTTCTCCTTTTTCACGCTCATATTTACCTTCACTAGAAATGTTTTACCTTTAATTGTATACATTTTCATATGATTGAACTATTCTTTTAGGTAAAACAATTACCCTCTTCCCTAGTGAAAATATTTCACATCTTGGTGAAAAATACTTTATAGCTTCATAAAATTTTCACTTTGCATATTTATTTTAATATTTTACCCTAGGGCATACAATTTATATTCCTTCAACATTAGCAAATCTAATAGTCTTTCCAAAAAATATTTACCATTCTTTAATGAATAACACTTTGCCCCATCCTTCGCTTTGATTTTTTTTTTGGCATCCAAATAATTCCTTTTCCATAGTTTTGACGGAAAATAATTTTGGCATTGCATATTAATAAATCTCCTCTTAAACATAAAGTTCTCGTTGTATTTTTAGTGAAATTGTATTCTCTTTTCTATCATTGGAGGATCGAAGGGACCCATATTATTGTCCTACCAACACCCTGATAAAATTTTCAAATAAATGATTTAACTCTTTTTGGGATATCGGAGGGACTAGAAATTGTGTTACCCCAATACTCTGAAGTCTTCTCGATATTAGGGTTTCTCAACGATGTTTTTATTTTGCCCTAACTGCAACCTTCTCACCAAGCCCATTTTCCGCATATCTAGCAATGACTACATTCCATGAAATCAAAATAGGTCACGACATTTCTCCAAAAAGTTGTAGAGCCTCATTAAGAGCACCATTTTGTGCATATGCTATAATCATTACATTCTAGGAAACAATATCTCTTCGAGGCATTTTCAAATTCTTTGCATTTCTTGTCTATACCTCAACATTTTTAGGCTCGTCCACCAGAGTATTTCCACCTATAATATCTGATGAAAATCACCTCTTTTCATCACATTTTGTTGGATGTTCATACCCTTTTTTGAATTACGTATTTTGGCATAGATGGGGAGGGTACTAGAGAAGGTGAATCGATCGGGTTGAACACCTGATCTTTGCATTATGAAAAACACTGTTAATGCCTAGCGAGAATACCCATATCTTTGGTAAGCTGCAATCATCATATTCAATAGGATGTAGTCTTGTTTTGTCATTTTGTCAAACTCTTTGCAAGCTTCAACCAATCTATTGTACTTGACATACATGTTGATCAAGTTATGCTAGAAAAATATGAATGTAGCAACTGCAACTTCCCTATGATTAGTAAGCACATTGTGTAGCTCCTTCTTCAACCAAAACTCTCAACACAGTACATCAAATTTGAGATTGAGATGAGGAGAGGATTATAATTGAAGTGAATTGTGTTGTTTGTTCATTGTAATTCTACTTCTACTACAATGATACCCATTATTACGGCTTTCATCCTTTGAACATGGTGTTATTATAGCCATTTATTTGTTTCAATGTGAATCAGACCTCACCCAATACATGGCTTGCCATTGCTAATATCGTTCTTTTGAACTTTAATTTTCAATGCTGAATTTTAACTGCTCTACATTTTCATTTCCTTGTTGCCTTCCCTGATTTTAAAGCTAAAGTTACATTTCCTTGGAGAGGCTCTAGACTTTCACTTCTTTAGGTTTTAACATTTTCTATGGTGTGTGCCTTTTCTCATAGAAACAATATTTGAAGATTCATTGATCACCATAGGATGGACATCATCTACAATATTGACTGTGTACTCTTGATGGGATATCATCTTTGATCATCATTGGTCTAGTCATGTTGACACTATTTCATGTAGTGCCAAAGCATAGGGACAAGTTCTATTGTATACGCTAGACCAATCATAAATTGTTGAAGGGGTAACACCATAAAAGTAACATGCAAAAAAGTACAAACTGGAGTAACAGCTACAACTTCTGCATCAGCGAGCTCTTCATTTGAAGTAGTATCACCAGGTTGAGAAATCTCTACACATAATATTCTCACCAATTCTTTAAGAAAATATGTATTTACTACGTTAAGGTTTTTCTTCTCTAGATCCTCACTCAGTGTTATCAACCCAGTATTCTCATCCACATCGCTATCTTCATCATTATTAGATTTTTTCATGGTTGAAGACTTGAAATTATGTGGTAGTTCTTCCATAAGAAATTTTAAGACAGTCACAAAGTTCAAGGCCATCTTTAGTGTACAATTTGGTTGAGATAATATGAATCTAGCAACTTCTAGGATGTTTACAAGAAGGCAGGTAGCACCAAGAAGCATTGGAGATGTATTTGGAGGAAGAAGGTTCAAATGACCAGGCAATGTAGATGTTATATGTTGACTAACAAGAGAGCTTAACTCATAATCACCTGCTTCAGATTTGGAAACTACGTCCATAGAAAAGGAATAAACATAATTTGTGTTGGAAAACTCAATTTCAACTGGTATTTGTGGTGAGTGTAATACATCTGAGTAGACTGGGAAGCAAGTCTTATCATACTTAAGAGGAGGATTTGCACTATGAATAAAAGGCTGGGTTATATTCATCATAAATTTGCTAGAGGAAGTATTATGTATCTTCAATATCAAGGTAATAAGGGGTTAGATGAATGCCACCACCAAACCAACCATAGCCTCCATCTATTCGAAATATCACACATCTACTTGAAATGTTGGCCCATAAGAATTTTGAGAGTGAAAAACTAGAGAAAAATGCCTTAGTAAAATAATGACTACCAGCTTCAATATATCCCAGACGACTTACAACCTTGGCCGTTGACCATGCACTTATTGAGATATTTATAGCTCACCTTTTCCAACAGATTTCTACCTTCTATCATATCTCCTAGACTATCTTCAAAAGTTTGAGACCCATTTGGTTTCCCCTTCACTTCTGACTTGGTACTCATAACAAGGAAAGTCATTCTCTCTGCACTCCCTGAAGATTTACCCCTTTTATGCTAACTAAAGTCCTTATAACCCATGGACTAGAGTAACATATTTCTCCATTCATGTCCAGAGAATCAACTACAAGTGATCCCAACAATCTAACTTCAACCCAATTGAATTTGTTTACAACATGATATGACGCTTCGTAGAGTTATCAATTTTTCTCTACAACTTGAATTGCCAACTCCTACAACAATTGTGTGACACAAGTCAGGTCCCCATGTGGGCCCGACTAAAAAAATTTTCATTTTGAAACAAGTTTTATTCACAATTGACCTAAAACTACTTCCATGTGTCACTGAGGTGAAAAATTGAAATGGGTTGTCACTTAGAATTTTCTTTCTACCATATCTTTACAATGACCAAAATAGGCCAAATAGCCTCCAGAATTGCCCTAAAAAATTATTCAAATCATCTCCTAAAGTTATAAAAATGCACAGGCATGTAGACTTTTGATGCAAGAATTTAGTGCAATAGATGGTTCGGTAAAGTGCATCCCGAGGTGCAATATATTATCATTCAAAGTAGCTCTTTCAGCCTTTTCTACAACTGTAACTGTCAAAAACCTAATTAGGGCTGACTAAATTACCACCCCAAAAAATATCAAATCATCTCCTGGGAAACTACCACTTGGGGGATTAGTTCATTTAGGTCAAATGAGCATGCGTACCAAAGGGTTCTTCACCAATCCACTTTTTTCATGAAATATTAAAGTCCAAACTTGACCTTTCTACAACTTTCTAGAAATGTAGATGTAAAAATAGAACTATTTGCATTTGCTTTTGTCCTTGAAAAAATAGTAAACGAAGTACTGGGGTTTTGAAAATTAGCATGAAACTAGATTATCTTAAGGCAAATCTGAGACACCAATTGTTTAGCCATGAATATCATTCAGCTGCTAAATATTGTCCTCCAAAGTTGTCCTCCTAGGCAGATTTCACACTGTGCAGACAACAAACCTTTCCAGAACCCTTTAACTTGATGCTTGAAAACCCAATCAAATATGATCATGGGAGGCTGAATTTGGATATGCACACTCACATATGGTATATAAACATGTTTGAAAAGTGGTTTGGCATAAGATTGAATAGGTCTCAAGCTATGAATTTTTAAACTGGGCTCCTGGGATATATTTTGTAACTGTATTTTTGAGTGCTGAAATTGATGTTTTCTAATTTGAAGGTTCCAACAGCAGAAATATAAGATTTTGGGATGACTGTTGACTCAAAGGACCTCCTCTAAATAGGCATCAAAATGTTCAGGGATTGGCTAATAAGGTGGGGAATTATTTTGAAAAGATGGTTCATGACTACCTTCTCCCTAGGAGAAGTGGGTGGGAACGGTTGTCTGATAGCTGTCAGGATTAGAATTATTTCATACAATTGGCTGAGGAGATTCAACTTTCCCTTAATGATTATAGAATTCCTATTTTCCCACAAAGAGAGAAATTGTTGTGGACCAAGGACAAGGCCGGGAGGTTTCATGTCAAATCTTCTTATAACCTCTTTATGGGACAGTCTGCGGATCAGCTATGGAAAAAAGTTTGGAATCACAAACTTATTCCCAAAACCAGCCATTTATGGTGGTTGGCAGTGTATAATAAAATCTTAACCATATACAACCTTTGGGTTAGAGGGATTTCTATCCCCAAAAAATGTGCCCTCTACCTAAAAGATGAAGAAATGGTGGCTCATCTCTTACTTCACTGTGATTTCACTTGGGAAGTTTGGAGTTTGGTCTTGCCAAAACTAGGAATCTCATGAAGCTTTAAAGTTGACCTCCCTACCTTCTTAAGGTCTTGTAAATCCCCATTCATTCATGCCATATGCAATGAAATCTGGGCCCAAATCCCTCCCATCCTGGCATGGAGTCTCTAGAAAGAAAGGAACAACAGGCTCTTCAGAGAAAAATACAAATGTCCTAAGGAGGTTGTTTTGATGATAGCTAAGATGCTGTAGGAAAACATCTCTAATAGTACTTTGAAAGCTGTTGAACAGCCACCCACCAACCTTGAAGCAAATATTATAAAATAGTGGAGTATATTGGGCAGCATCTATAAAGTGGATGATCCAAAAATTAGAGCTTTTGCCAACACCAAGTGGTCACCCCCTCCTAGTTGGACCAATCTCAACTTCAATGGAGATGCCAAAGGTAACCCTAGGATTACCAGTGGAGGTGGAGTTCTTAGAGCTGACAATGGTCCTATGGTGGTGGCTTATGCTGGTGGTCTTGGAGAGAACACCAACAATGTAGTTGAAGCTATGGTCCTCCTCTGGGGCCTCAAGTTTTCCCTTGCCATTGGAATCAAGAACCTCATGGTCGAAGGTGACTCTAAAGTAATCATCAATGTTATCAAAGACAAAGCAAGAGTTGGATGGAAAATTGAAGACATTATCCAGGATATCAAAACTTTGATCTTAAGTTTTATAGGGATCGAAATCATCCACATTGTTGGTAAACAGATTTGTCACTACAAAATAACCTTTGAAAATGACTCGTTGCCCTTAGAGCGGTGACTAAATAGTCCTAACAGTTGGAGAAGTTGTTACTGGACTAACAACTTTCCTCTGCATTTGAGAGGGGTAGCTCCCTCGTATGATAGGGGTATTTGTGGTTTTTGTGTACTTTTATCCTGAAAGTACAAAAAGGAAGAAAAAGAAAATAATAGGAGAAATGGGCATGTAGAAACCCTTGTGGTAGACGTACAAAAACCAACAGGAGTTTCACAATCTTATTGAAAAGTACGAGGGGGTTTCACCACAAAGCCAGAAACCACTTTCCTAAATTCTAGGATGGATCTCATGACATATATGCAACAACGATGAAGAAAGATGGCAAATCTCAACATACAAAGAGATAATTTATCTAAACACTTTCAAATCAAGATACCAAGACATGATTGTGCTTTATCACCCCAATTGCATGCTTTAATGGATAACTTCGATTCACACAAATACATAGAAAGATCACCAATTTGACATACGAGAAACTAGTAATCATAACTCAGAAATACATCAAGAATATATGAACTGAAGATGCATTCTGCATTATCTTCTTGAAATTATACAATTCCAAAAGTAGACTATACAATGTGTAGAACCAAAAATGTTCCAAGAAGTTTATTCATAAGTCCCCCCTGCAAAAGTTCTCTCTAAAGAGTCTCCCCCCTTCTTTACATATGAAATAGCCTTGTATTTATAGGCTTTTTCCCATAACCACCTAGTAACTACCTCACAACTACCTAATAACTACCTTTTTGAAATACAAAAGGATAATGAACTTTATTTTTGGTTATGTTTTATCACTTTCCCAAAATAAAGTTCATTTTCTAACTTTTAGTTACAATAAGTGACATAAGTCACTTTTACAAAGAGGTAAGCTAACAGTTGCAAATTGTGAGTTGTGAACTTTGCCAAGTCTTTTCTATCTCTGTTCTGCTCCATTTCAGTGGCCATATTTTCATATCTTTACAAATGTTGTAAATGTGGTAGACACATGATGAAATTGGTCCTGCTAACTTTGCATAATAATTGCCATGAAGGGTCATATATGTGTTGGTGGGAATTCATCAAAATTGGTGGTTCTGTATCCACTAGAATACTCATATCCTACTCAACATGATCACTACTTCCAATACTTGAAGATGTGAAAACATACATCTAATGGCTCTTTGAAACAACAAAAACAAGATGTGTTCATTTGACTTCCATTGTAGACACAATTGCAAGTGAGACAAAAGATGTCTTAGGTAATCTAGATGTTGCCTTACTTCTCATTCGTTGATCACCTCCATGAGGACTATCCTTGTGATTATTTAAACTTCTTTTTCTTGCAACCTTCTTAGGAAGACCATCTCCTTCCTTCCCAAGATCAAATACTTGAATCTTAAATTTTCACCTTGATTACAATCGTAAAATGCCATCACCATCCACTACTCATCTCAATTTCAAAGCATTATGTAGAGAGGATTAGTTATATCTTTCTTCCCGATTGTGCTTTTCATTCAATTTTCACAACAAAAGATCCTTTTTACACAAGTACATTATCTCTTAAGTTCAGATGCACTAATAAATCAAACATTGATGCTTTTCTTGTCATTCAAAACTACAAGGGTAGAGCATAGATTCCCTCTATTCTTTGTGTAGGCTTTGTAATATTACTTTTACAATTTGATGTAATGACTCCACCACGGGTTATATATGTATCAAAATTCCCATGTTCTTATATGCTATTTGCATATTATGAAAGTGTCACCTTCATAAGACTATCTTCTCTTTGAATCTGGAAACCAATGTTCTCCACAATGCCTTCCATGGATCTTAGAATCTAAGAACCTGAGCTCTGTATGCCATTCTTGGTAGCATTTCAATGATATGGCATGGTTGTATTTAGGTAAGACTATCTGACTATTGGTCTCCATGCATATTGCTTTCTGTTTACGGTCTTCCATGTCAGTTATTCCTCCTCTAAGTTGTGGTAAAAATGGAAATATTACATCATAAAATTTTCTAATGCTAAATTTTCTTTCATGTGTTGGCATTGTGGGGATACCAATCATCATAAATCATGTTTATGAGTTTCTTTAGCTGACCCAATTCCTTTGTAAGCCTATAGTTGGTCCATTGTGTAAGGAAAAGAAACAAGTGATGTCAGGCTCAAGAACAGTCTCATTTGCAGACATGCATCATTATATTCCCATGGAAACTGAGATACCATGGTATTATCACACTCAATATCTGCCTCAAGTGCCTTCAATAACTCCTTGAAACATTTTCCCTACCCTTGACTCGCCTCTACGAAATACATTTCTATTACATTCATTTTGGTATTTACATGGGGAATACTAGGTTGGGTATTTCTTAGGCCATTTGTATTTGCTTTGAAAGTTAGGGTTCCAGAAAGAAGCAACTCAAAAGTGTTGCCTTTGCCATACTGAAGCCCATAAAGGGGGCAAATGACATTGGAATAGTTTCCTAGGCTACCTGAGCACTTCCCTCTGTTAAAACAACGACTCTCTGTGTTGTTTCCGTGAAGGCTTTTGCAGACCGGATCGGCATAGGTTATGAGCATTTTTTATGAGGAATTTCATGGCAAAAATGGTGGCTCATTACTGTTTCCATAGTGGTCGCAATCATAGTTGGCTGTGCAAGGCACCTATACAAGATCACTACCAGTGTCCATAATTACTAACAATTCTTGTGGGGAGTTCCCAAGCTGATTTTCATGGAATATCCACCGAAGCTACGAGCATACAGGCTCTCCACGAAGCCCTTAGCTTCTACATTCTTCTTCTTGTGCTTGTTAATTGCTTGCATTTGATTTCTGAAAAGCCCCTTTTTGAAGTTGTAGCACGCGCTTTGCTGGCCTGTACCATCCTCGCCACTTTCTATACTGCTTCATCTTCGTCGTCGGGGCTCGAACCTTAGACGTCTGAGTGCGCAAATCCATTGCCCCTGTAAAGAGGAATGACTATGGAATTGTAATTGTTGCCATTGTCTACTTCTCTACAAAGCATTGGGCAGAGTTGCAGAACAATGGTGAGGAGGATTATGGAGAACTTGGCTGCCACGTCCATTCTAATTCCCAGCCCGAGTAATTGCAAATATAGCATAGACATAAATTCAATTTCAATTATACTCGAATGGATGTCGGTACCCTACTGGAAAGCCGTTGAAACAAAAAGAATAGCAACAAGAGTTCAGGTTGATGAGGGTTGAGGAATAACGTCTTTCACACTTGCATCAACTTTAAAGTTGTTAAAACCATCTGCACCAAATCTGTTTTGAATAAAACTGCATTGTATACCATATGAGAAAATATATCTTAGCAATGTTTTGTCAAACAGTTTATATGCCTTTCCTATGCTTCCACGCTTTGCATGTATGTCTACCGGAGCATTTTCAATCATAGGGTTTGATAAGGCTACACGAACTACATTTGCATCTCACATCTCTGGATATGAGAGTATTTCATTCTTTCATTACTGCCAATTCATGTTCTAATGCTCCAATTTTGTTTCAAGTCGTGAAGACACTGGTTTTACACCTACGATCACATTTGCTTGAAGTTTTTGATATCATTTGCATGTAGCTTTTAGTTAAAAAGTAGTTACAATAACTACTTGTTGATTTTGTCATGAGCACTTCGAGTGTTTTTCACAACTTGTGACTTGTGCTTTTGGCAAACCGTGAAATAACTACCAATTCAAAAGTTATGACTTTTCCAAACCTCCAACTTCACGAGTAACTTATTATTTCCATTGAGTTAGCCAAAACTGAAAGTGAATCCCCTTTTTCACCTTTTTGGAAGTTGCCAACAACTTCGCCAAAACTAAAAGTAGATGTGCGTACTTAGCCAAAAGTACAAGTTGATGTGTATTCAACCAAAAGTAAAAGTGCAGCCCAACTTATGTTAACTTGCAAGTGTGAGAAATGGCGAGAAGTGTATAACTTTCAACTGGAACGTCAGATCTTTATGAAATTTTGGCCAGTTGTCCATAAAGGTGATATAAGGTCGTAGATAAAAGGATTCCTCTTGAACTTCAATAGAATTGCCTCTTTAATTGTTTCCATAATCCACGCGCATAAAAAATTAACTTTTAATATCTCGCAAACCGTGAAGCATACGGCTCTGAAACTTTGCCATATTTTGTAAAATGGATATAACAACACCCCTGTAAGAGGATTTCCTCTTAGCTGCTTGAGATCTTCAATTTTAATTATTTTTCTAATTTTGCCACGTAACAAAACTACTTCCAACACTTCAACTAAAACAGATGAAAAATTCCTCCTTTAAATTGGAAAGCAACTTAACACTCAAAGAGAATTAGTGACTAGGGATGACTCAACATAGTAACTTTGATGCAAAAGATTAAAATTTGGTAGGTTGAGAATAAAGCCAACAGCTGGCTCTAACTGGGGACAAGGACCTCATGGACACAAACGAACCCAGAATCTCTAGAAATGAATAGTGCCTTATCCATTGGGCGGGTAGAGTTAGAAGATAACATGATGTTCAAGGAGAACAAGGAGACAAAGGGACAAATGACAAAGAAAAACATAGAGACGAAGAAAAAGAGAAAAACCAACAGAAATTGAAACAAGACAGACACAACCAAAACACCTAGTTAACCTATGTACATGGTAGGTGACTCCTACCTCAAACTGCTTCAAGATGATCAAGTGAACCCATTGACAGGATGAGAAAAATATGCACCTGTACAAAAAAGAGATGAGCATGGATGAGGTGCCTGTGAACTCAGTAACCATTCCAAAGTGACGAGAAAAATAAGTCGTATGACAAATGAGGACTCTTTCAATAGCAAGCCAAACAACCATTTCTCATCCTAAACTTTCGAGTCCTTCCAAATCGCATTGGTGTTGCCTTGTGTAGCTTCAAACATGTCTTCTAGCATCATGTCGAGCACATGACTATCCTCTATCTAAAAATTCTTCTGATAGTTTGAATCAAAGAAAACTGAATCATAAATCAAACATCTTTCATGTGAACCAATAAGCAAAGAAAACTTGATATTATGTGACTGATACTTCTCATGAACAATGTCTTCTTTTATCATTGAATCATCTTCTATCAAACAAAATTCCTCCTTTACCATTATCAACTCAGGATGTGTTTGATTGAAGGATTGCATATGAGGATGAGAAAGCAATGAATTTGCATTATACACCTTTCCACTTTGAAAAGTCCCTTGTACAGTTGATGAAGAGGAAATAACACATAGCTTTTCATCAATCTTTTGAACACTTCCAATTTCATCCATGTTTCAACAAATATTAGAAATCTGATGTCCTTTATCACCATCATAAGCATTACTCATACTCCCTTCTCCAACATTATTGTATGTAGATGATGGACTAGAACATGCAATGAAATTACTCAGATAAGGATATTCAGGAATAAGTTCATTTGTAGCCTCTTTTCATGCAGATTCACACCCAATATCCTTGTGGCCTTCTTGCACATTTGGAATGGGAGTACTCAACTTTTTGTCTTGAGTAGTACCTTTATTTTTAATAGTCAAGTATTCTTGTTCAACATATGATAAAGGAGAAAGGATGGCTTCTTCTTCACAAACAAAATCATCAACATAAGTATTGAGACATCAATCTGTGATCAAAACCTCATGAGAGAGATCTTTCAGTACCATTTCATCATGATTCTCCTCTTGCTTGAATTGCATACATGATAAGAGAACATTTCGTGACTCGTCTTCATCCTCTTTGTTTACACTTTCTGTATTTCTTTGAACATTAGGCATGTCACATAAATCTTTCTCAAAAGATGTAGTTGTGGAACTAGAACAAGTTGTCACAAGAGGCGTGCCATCGTCTAGAAAACTTTCTTCTTCATTATTGCATGTTTCCATACAATTTTCTTCTTCTATCTCCATCACTTCTTCTTGGTCTTGCTTTAGTGGAGATGTTCTATCATGAGAAAATGTAATAACTTCTTCTTCTCTAGTACATACATGTTCTGAAGATTTTGCATTCAATACTGGTTCATTTGCAAGAAAATTTTTTTCTCCTTCATTGTTTTCCTTATCATGTGACTGATATATCTTAGCACAATCCTTTTTATCTTCTGGTGCATGAATCTCTTCTAGTAGGGGCTTAGGATCACAAGCAAAGAAATGAGTCTTCTTCCCATCATTTTGTTTGATCTTCTGCAACGTTTGAAGCAAGGAAGGATGAACCTCGTTAGAAGTGAGTTGCATGCCACCATAGAAATTCTTCAAAAACTCTACTTGCTTAGGATCGTCAAGAACTTGATTTTGTTGAGAAGAGGATGCAGAAAAAGAATAATCTTCATCATCACTCTCACTGTCTGATTCAGGAAACTACAAGTTATGCTTTCATGTTCTTTGATACCAAACCATCTTTCAAGATTCTTCTTTCAGATAGAGTCACCAATCTTTTTTTCTGGGGAGATACTTGTATATTCTTGAGGAATAAAAAGGCACCAATGCTTCAACTATATCCCCAGTAGAGTCGCCAAAAATCTGTTGGTAAATAGATTTGTCACTACGAAATAACCTTTGAAAATGACTCGTTGCCCTTAGAGTGGTGACTAAATTGTCCCAACAGTTGGAGAGATCGCAATAGAACAACAATCTTCCTCTGCGTTTGAGAGGGGCAGCTCCCTCGTATGATAGGGTTATTTGTAGATTTTTGTGTACTTTTATCCTAGAAATACAAAAAGGAAGAAAAAGAAAATAATAGGAGAAATGGGCATGTAGAAACCCTCGTGGTAGACATATGAAAACCAACAGGAGTTTCACAATCTTATTGAAAAGTACGAGGGGGTTTCACCACAAAGCTAGAAACCACTTTCCTAAACTCTATGATGGATCTCATGACATATATGCAACAACAATGAAGAAAGATGGCAAATCTCAACATACGAAGAGATAATTTATCTAAACACTTTCAAATTAGGATACCAAGACATGATTGTGCTTTATCACCCCAATTGCATGCTTTAATGGATAACTTTGATTCACACAAATACATAGAAAGATCACCAATTTGACATACGAGGAACTAGTAATTATAACTTAGAAATAAATCAAGAATATACAAACTGAAGATGCATTCTTCATTATCTTTTCAAAATTATACAATTCCAAAAGTAGACTATACAATGTGTAGAACTAAAAATGTTCCAAGAAGTTTATTCATAAGTTCCCTGTAATGAAACAACTTGCACAATATCTGAATATAATAGAAAATATGCTACAAATACTTGATAATAATATGCCACTTTGAGGGGGCAACCTCCTAATCCACTTCGAGCGGGATACCTCCAATAGTCTTCAATAAGAACACAATACTGAATATGATATGAAATGAGACTCACTACCTCCTATATATACCTATTTATGCCTAAGATATCACCCAGGCCGACTTAGATAGACCTATAGAAGCCTTAGGCTGACCTAAACAACTAAATAACAATATAATAATGATAATATGACTTAATTAGGAGTTAAGATAGCCACAAGCCGACTATTCATAACCCTATGTACACCAATATTAAGGGCGTAGCATGCCCCCCCTCTTCAAAGAAGCATTGTCCTCAATGCTAACCAAGTGTGGATTCTTTTGAATGAACTCCTCATCCTCCCATGTGGCCTCTTCAACTAGTAAATTCTTCCATTGGATGAGATATTGAGTGAGGGTTCTATTCCTTAGCTTCTTTGTGCGAGTTTGAAGAATGCCCTCTGGTTCCAAAATTATTCTTCATTCTTCATCGAGTTCTGGTAGTACTGTTTGAGTAGGAATATTTTGCCCAATTACCTTCTTCAAACAAGAAACATGAAAAACTAGATGTATCTTTGTTGTTGGTGGCAACTCTAGCTTGTAGGCAACACTACCAATCTTTTGCATGATTTGGTATGGCCCATAATATCTTGGAGACAACTTATTATTCTTTTTGTGTTGCTTCATTGAGATTTGTTTATAAGGCTGCAATCTCAAGAAGACCCAATCCCCAACTTCAAAATTTCTTTCACTACGATGTTGGTCTACCTGTTGTTTCATTCAATTTTGTGCCATAGCTAAATTCTCCTTGAGTCCTGAAAGTACCTGTTGTTGATGATGCAAGTGGTCCTCTACTGCTTGAACTCTTGGTGACACCTTTAATGATGATGTGATGGAAGGAGGATGATATCCATAAAGTGCCAAAAATGGAGACATTTTTTATGAGCTATGAAAAGAAGTGTTATACCACCATTCTGCCAGTGGTAGCCAATCTACCTATTGAGATTGCTTCTCTGAAGTGAAACAACATAGATATCCTTCCAAACATTTATTAACAACCTCAGTTTGCCCATCTGATTGAGGATGGTATGAAGAACTATGAGCCAATTGAGTACCCAAACATGAGAATAAATCTTTCCAAAAGTGACTAGTAAAGATAGGATCACGATCATTGACAATAACCTTAGGTGTACCATGTAGCTTTTGGATATTCTCCAAGAAAACTTTTGCCACTGCACTTGCTGTAAAAGGACGTGATAATGCAATGAAATGTGCATATTTAGTGAGGCGATCAACTACTACCATGATGACATTATGACCTTTAGATTTGGGAAGCCTTGTGATGAAGTCCATGGATACCTCTTCCCAACATTGGCTAGGAATAGATAAGGGCTGCAAGAGACCTGGTGTCTTAATTGTCTCCCCCTTATTTCTTTGACAAACCAAACATTCAACCACAAATTTTTGAACATCACCTTTTAGCCCTTCCCAAAAAAAATCTTGCTTGACCCGATGATATGTCTTCAAAAATCCTGAATGACCACCAACTGGGGACTCATGTAGCTCTGTGAGAATCTTGTGTTTAAGAGTGGAATTCTTGCAGAGATACAAACGCTCTTTATACCAAAGAATATCTCCCTTCAAACAAAACTTATCTAAAATACTAGGATCACTTTTTAATTGTTGGATGAGATTACTTGTTGCAACATCATTTTGCCATTCTACTTTGGCTTCTTCCACCCAATTTGCTTGTAATATTGAAAGGGCACACAATAAGGCTTCATCTTTCTCATCCTTCCTAGAAAGTGCATCAACCACAATATTTTCCTTCCCTTTCCTATATACAATCTCAAAGTCATATCCCAACATCTTAGTGACCCATTTTTGTTGCTCTTCAGAGGATAGTCTTTGTTCCAAAAAATATTTTAGGCTATCATGATCTGTCTTAACCTTGAAGTGTCGACCCATTAAATAAGGCCTCCATTGTTTAACTGCATGAAGGATTGCTAGCATTTCCTTCTCATAAATAGGTTTGAGCTAATTTTTACCCTTTAATTGACGACTCTCAAAAGCAATTGGTTGACCTTCTTGCATGAGAACTGCTCCTATCCCATTTCTAGAAGCATCACATTCCACAATGAATTCCTTGGTGAAGTCCGGAGTGGCAAGCACTCGAGTTGTACACATAGCCTCCTTCAATTGCTCAAATGCTACATTAGCGGACTCATTCCAATGAAAAGAATCCTTCTTCAAGAGAGTGGTGAGGGGTGCTGCTATACGACCATAATTCTTCACAAATCTTCTATAGTACCCTGTCAATCCCAAGAAACCCCTCAATTTCTTAATGGTTTTTGGAATAGGCCATTCCATGACAGCCTTAATTTTGTTAGGGTCCACCTTTACTCCTTCATGTGAAACTATGTGTCCCAAATACTCCACCTCCTTAAGACCAAAAGCACACTTGGATGGCTTAGCATAGAGTTGATGATCTTTGAGTAATTGTAATGCTTGATCTACATGTTGCAAATGTTCTTCCCAAGTCTTGCTATAAATCAATATATCATCAAAGAACACTAACACAAACTTTCTCAAGAACTTCTTAAAAATAGAATTCATCAAACTTTGGAATGTAGATGGTGCATTGGTAAGGCCGAATGGCATCACCAAAAATTCATAATGACCCTCATGAGTTCAGAATGCTGTCTTACAGATATCTTTCTCCTTAATCTAAATTTGGTGATAACCAGATCTAAGATCTAACTTGGTAAAATACATAGCTCCATTGAATTCATCTAGCAAATCATCAATGACTGGAATAGGAAACTTATCTTTAATGGTGTACATGTTGAGCACTCTATAATTTGGACACATGCGCCAAGTTTCATCCTTCTTACGCACCATCACCACAGGCGAGGAGTAAGCACTTTGGCTATGCTTGATAATTCCTACCTCTAGCATCTCCTCAACAATTTTTTCTATCTCACTTTTTTGTATGTGTGGGTACCTATAAGGCCTGATGTTTGGTGGTTGGCTCCCTAGAACTAGTTGTATGGCATGGTCATGATCCCTCTTAGGAGGAAGTCCTTTAGGCATATCTCCAAGAACCACTGAGTGATGATCAATTATTGCTTGTAAATCTGGATGAGTAGGAGCATTAGATTGAGAGACTTCTAATGAACATAGCTGGGCCACAAATCCATCCGCTCCTTTCTTACGCAACTTTTGCATTTGATGAGAGCTTACCATCTGTGGGGATTTTGCCTTCAACCCCCTTAGCTCCACTACCTTTCCTTCTGATTGAAATCTCATGAATAGTTCTTGGAAGTTCATCTCAATTGTTCCCAATGTAGTAAGCCATTGTACTCCCAAAATAATATCTACTGCACCCATGGATATTGCATACATCAGGGTATCAAGTTGATAATCTCCCATGGATAATTTAATGCTATGACACTTCCCCGAACAACTAACTGTACCCCCATCTGCAATCAAAACCTAAAGCTCTGGGGCTGGATATATAAAACAATTTAGATGAGTTGCCAACTTTTTGTTGATGAAATTATGAGTACTACTTGAGTCGATCAACATTGTTACTTTCTGCTTCTTTAAGAAACCCACTACCTTGAGAGTTTGTGGTGCACTGAAACCTGAGAGTGCATGAAAAGAAATGATTGGTTGAGAATCATGTGATTCCTCACTTGACTCCCTATCCTCCTCTAATATGGGTTCCTCCTCTTCTTCCTCACTTGGACCTTCAATATAGAACAATTTCTTTTCACTACATTTATGTCCTCGACTGTATTTGATATCACAATTGAAACACAACCCTTTTGCTCTTTTCTCCTCAATTTGCTGTGGAGTCAACCTAGTAGGTTGAGGAAGAGAAGGTGTTGAATATCCTTTCTCTCTTGTCATATTAGCCCCTTGCTTTCTAGGAATCAAATATTTCTCCTCTACCCTGCATGCCAAGATAAAAGACTCATTTATTGAGCTAGGACTAAACATACGTACCTCATGTTGAATGTAATCCTTGAGACCACCCAAGAATAAATCATTCAAGTTCTCCTCTATAATTGTATCCACTCTTAATGATAGATTTTGGAATTTTTGAATATAATCCTTAACTGATCCTGTTTGTTGAAGTTTAGCAAGCTGGTTGAAGAAGTTGTCTGTCACACTATTGCTATATTGTGCTTGGAGTTCTTCTGTAAAAATTGACCATGAGATGGTGAGACCCTTTTTTCTCTGATGAGTACAAAGCCAATGATACCAAATGAATTGATCTAGTTCTAGATATAGGGAAGCCATCGTGACCTTTTGTCCATATGGGATTTAATGTACTTCAAAAAAAATCTCCATTTGGTTAATCCATGTTAAAGGATCCTTACCATCGAACTTGCACATATCCACCTTTGGAAAGAAATTCCTAGATCCCATAGGAGTATTAAAATTTGTGTCATTATTAGCCGACTTGAAGGTTTCACCTTGGTTGCTTGAGAACTCCTTTCTTGGTTCATTCATATAGGCACTTAACATGCTTCGTAGATTTGATATATCTCCTCTTAGGTCACACATATCCCTCTTAATTGAGGACACCTCTTCTTTGACCTTACTTATTTCCTCATTGGGATTACTATCCTCTATTATTTCCTCATCCTTATAAGAGGATTTCCCCGGTGTGGCAGCATTCTTTTTGCCTCATGTTGCAGGCCCCGTCATGATGGAAACCAATATTTTTGAAATAAATCACACAAATGAAATGTAAATTTTCTGAAATTTTTAGTGTAACTTACTAAGGCCAAGATACCACTTACCCAGAAAAAAATCCAAAAACTTAGCAAATTTGCTGCCTTGAGAGTGAATTTGTTAGAAACCCTAATTTTGCAATAACTCACTTATTTTTGCTTCAATTCCTCTGAAATATGTACTGTATCTTCTTTAATATGGTCTTCAAAAACCCTTTAAAAATCTTTAAAAAATTCACTAAAATCTGAAAGTTATGCTCTTCCCAAAATCGCCTCCAATGTTGAGAAAAAAATCTTGCCTCTATGGTGCCAAGATCATGCTCTGATACCACTTGTAATGAAACAACTTGCACAATATCTAAATATAATAGAAAATATGCTGCAAATACTTGATAATAATATGCCACTTCGAGGGGGCAACCTCCTAATCCACTTCGAGGGGGATACCTCCAATAGTCTTCAATAAGAACACAATACTGAATATGATATCAAATGAGACTCACTACCTCCTATATATACCTATTTATGCCTAGGATATCACCCAGGCTGACTTACATAGACCTATAGAAGCCTTAGGCCAACCTAAACAACTAAATAACAATATAATAATGATAATATGACTTAATTAGGAGTTAAGATAGCCACAAGCCGACTATTCATAACCCTATGTACACCAATATTAAGGGCATAGCATTCCCCCTACAAAAGTTCTCTCTAAAGAGTCCTCCCATTACATTTCAAATAGCCTTATATTTATAGGCTTTTTCCCATAACCACCTAGTAACCACTTTGTAACTACCTTTTTGAAAAACAAAAATATAATGAACCTTATTTTTGGTTATATTTTACACCACTTTTTGGAAATAAAGTTCATTTTCTAACTTGTGAATTACAATAAGTGACGTAAGTCACTTTTTATAAAAAGGTAACTAAAACTTGTTACTTTTGATTTGTGAACTTTGCTAGGTTACTTTCTATCTCTATTTTCTCCATTTCGGTGGTCAATCCTCACAAATCTCGATGACAACTCTGAATACCTAAATCTTAGACTCCTGTGTCCATGCATACAAGATATGAATTCTGTGGAAATAGTAAGTATTTTACTAGGAATGCCAACATGATAGGCATAGATTGATAACACTGCACATTTTCTTGTTGTAATTGCAATCATAAAATGTCATTGTCATCCACTACTCATACAACTCATGTCAACATACAAACTGTCAAGGTATTTCAAATACATCCACTTATCATTTTCAGCTAGATGTTCTAGCAAAGGTCACTGAACTCAACTTAACATCCAATACATTTGCTTGAAAGTTTTCAAAGCCTTTCAAACAAATTCATTATGTATTCATATCTGTCAGGGCATTCCTTCTTTAGTATTGTGGTGAATAACTATACGCAACTCCAAAACTTCCATTTTGGCACGGTACGTGAGAAATAACAAAGTTAACATTATCCTGGAGAGCCACTATGAATTGCTAAACACAAAAACCTCCTTTACACGCTCTTCATCCCAAGATTTCAGCAATTCATCTATAAATATTGTCTTCACCTTTGACATAGCTTCATCATTAGGCTTAATGGAAGTCTCTACAAATGCTACCTTTGCACTCCTGTGACAACCAAATACAACTTATTTTTGCAGACGTCTAAATGCATTCATAGTATTTTGATATGTTGTAAACTGTAGGAATGCAAACTTATGTTTTTGTCCTTCATTTATTGCCTTTCATTTGACCACATTTCTTTCAAAGCATTCTATCAAATAGTTCACATGTTGTTTTTATGGTTCACATTGTGGACATTTCCACAATATCACAAATTCTTTCAAATAGATCATACGCTGCTCCAATGGTGCTCAATCACGTCAAAACTTACAGCCCCAATTGTGTGCTTCAAACTTCTCACTCAATACAAAAGATATCTTCAAACTATTTCTGGGTGTTATTGTCCCCTTCATCATCTTTCCAAAACACTTTGAAATTTTAAATTTTGTTGTGAAATGACAAAGATATCATAGTTTTACTATGACTATGTTAAATTGATATAAAGCGTCGGCAGGGGAAGTGATTTTCACAAATAATAACTAACTTTTAAGTTGTGACTTTTCCTTTTTCATAACCTCAACCTTTTAACTAACTTTTCACAACTTAGTTACAACTTGTGACTTGTGCTTTTCACAAACTTTCGTGAAATAACTACCAATTAGAAAATTATGACTTCTCCAAACCTCTAACTTCACCAGTAGTTAATAAAAATTATAACTTGTTCTTTCCATTGAGTTAGCCAAATTCACAAGTTGGAAACTTGTGAAAATTTCTAATTTGCATCAAGTTAGCCAAAACTAAAAGTAGCTTCCCACTTTTTGAAAATTGAAAGTGACTTTTTTTTATTCACACTTAGCGAAAAGTGAAAGTGCATCCAATGCGGGTTTTCACTTACCCAAAAGTGAAAGTGAACACCAACTTAGGAAAAATCAAAAGTAGACTCCCGCTTAGTGAAAAATGAAAGAAAACCCGCACTTAGTCAATTTTGAAAGTAGACAAACTCCATTGTGCGAACTTTAACTTCTTCAATCATGCAAATGCGAAAAATAGTAAAATTTACATAACTTTTGATTGAAGCTGTAAATCTTTATGAAATTTTGGCCAATCATTGATATAGTCGATACGAGCCTGATGGCGAAAGATTTTCTTTTTAAACTCCAATAAATTTGTTGTTTTAATTGTTTCCGCAAACTGCCTGCAAAAAAATTGAAAGTTTAAAATCTCTCAAACCATAAGGCACCATGACATAAAAAGTTGCCACATTAGGTAAAATAGCCATATAAACTTTCCTGTAAAATGATTTCTTTCCAGCCTTTGCAGATTTTGAAATTTAATTATTTTTGTGATTTCCGGCATAGTAGAATGGCTTCCAGGATTTCAGCTGAAACAAGCAAACAATTCCTCCTTCAAAATAGAAATCAACTTGACACTTTAGAAGAATTTGTGACTAGGGGTAACTGAACATAAGGATTTGATGCAAAAGTTTGAAAATTGACAAGTTGAAAATGAGGCCAACACACATCTATAGGGAAGGAAATCAAATTGTGGACCTCATGGCTAATTTAGGGATTAACCTTTTCCCTATTAGATGTTGGAGGAGTGTTTCTAACCTCCCTCCCAACATAAGAAACAATATTCAACATGAGGCTAATGTTTAATTCCCCATGGCTATTATCTATACCCTCTTCTTGTTATCTCCAGCTTACTTACTTTATCCTCATTGTGCGAGTTGGTAGAGGAAAGATGAAGTCATCTTGATGATGACTAGGAATAACCGATCGGATTGGTTTAAAGGGTTCCATGTAGAGATGCACTAACTCAACAAAACCCTCATGTTGTTGCCTTGCTGGCACATGGAGTCTTTTCATGCCTTGATGGCCTCTCTGGTCTTTGAAAGCTTGCACGAGCCTCATAATGAAGGAAATTATAACCCAAACATTAACTGGGATATGAAGGACAATTCTGGGAATTTGAGTTGCCTCCGAAGCAAAGGTTATTATGATTGCCAAGCCATTTCTAGACTGATCATGGACATCCTACATTTGCCTAAGTTTAATGTTTGTATTTGCTCAGTCTATATGCTCAAAGCCATGGGATGTGAGAAGGTTAGAATAGAGCCAATGTCGTGTGTGGAGTTTAAAGAGGACTCTCATGTCTGGAGTATATGTTATGAAGCTAGGATAACACTATTTCTTGAAAGATTCAATGAGTTTGATGAGAATTTTTCTATTCAATTCGCCATGTTGTGGGATGAGGACTGAAGGGTCTGTGTTGGTGGGGTGTAGTTTGAGGTCTTAGAGGAATCAATTGCTAAAGTCACAAGCCTTAAACGTGAAGGGAAAAGACTATAGAAACAAATGAAGGTGCAAGATCAGGAGGGGCTAAAGAATTTATTTCGCGACGGTGAGCAACCTATTAGGCTTCAAGGTGGTTTTGATTGTGATAGCCTAGTAAAATCTTGGGACCATGTCTATTTTTTAATCATGAAATTTATTACTTTGGAGGGATATTACAGATGTTATTATCACTACCACTTTGCCCTATTGAACCATTTTAGGAGCAAATCCCTTGTCAATTTCTCATTTTACCTACTCTCCTCCATTGAATCCTCTATGAAGCTTAATAGGAAAATGCGGGAAAGTAATCCTGTGGTTATGGCTATACACCTGCACTAAGGTGTAATTTTCTATCTACAACATTTCCACCTATTCCTCTGCCCTGTAAAACCCATTGAAGCTAGCCTAGTTGCTGATGATAAGGGGGATGACTTGGATGATCATGTGCCTCTCAGTGTTAAATATGGTGGTCCCAACAAAGGTAAAGCCACCTGCATTGCTAATGTTGTTTCTGGGCCCCTTTTGACCCATCCTATTATCCCAGATCCCACTTCTAAAAAGAAAGAAACCCCTATTTCTAGAGCCTAGTCAAATTTTGGTGATGTTGATGGGTCTGGCCCACAAAGCTGCTGCTGAAGGTGTTTGCAAGTTGAAAAATTGCCCATCTCCCTCTGGAAGTAAAAAATTCAAAGGTATATAGGGTAATCCCAGCACTGGTAAAGGAACAAAGAAGAAAAATAAGAAGGGCACTGAGAATGTGAAGGGGGAGAAGATGATACCCTTGACAATGAGGTGGCCGAGGGTATAGAGACTATGGTGAGCAGGCCTAGCATATGTAGGTCATCTAGGTTGGCTAGGGGTAAGCCCCCTGTCCTCAAAATTGTTGACTACTCCTCTATTTCTGACCGGGAGGAGTCACAAAATGATGTGGAATTAAGGAGGTGAAAACTATCCCTGTTCAAACTCAAGAGGGAGCTAGCCATTTTGACTCCATGAACAATTCATTTTATGACATAGAGCATGATGAGGTGGAGATTATCAAGACTCCTGAAAAGGAGGTGGAAAGTGCCAGAGGAGGCAACTCTAATAACTAGATTATGCAGGAGTTGGGGGAGGTCAAGTCGTAGCTTGGAGCTACGGAGGCCAAATTCAAGGTGTTGGCTTGGGTTTGCTTAAAGGTCATTCATAGGGCAGCCACCACTTTCACTACCCTATAGGTGGAGCAACATTCTAACAAGGAGGCGATGAAAGTGAGCAAGGAGGAGCTGTGGAATTTTCTAAATGATGATTGGGAAGAACTACTTAATTAGGCTTCTCTTATGTTTAGTTTCCTAGTTTTTGTTCTCTGATAGTACTTTTATGTACTACTACTATTAGTCTATTGTTTTAGCACTATTGGTGGCCTATGGCCTATTTTGCTACCCTTTGGGTTTTTGTTTAAGGGACCTGCACCATGGTTTGTAGCTTATTAATATAAAAAACAATAACAAAACTTCCCAAAAACTCTTTCAATACCTCATTCATGAGCCGCATGAATGTGCTCGATGCATTGGTTAGCCCAAATGGCATGACTAACCACTCATACAAACCTTC
Organism: Cunninghamia lanceolata; assembly: GCA_027924645.1. Lineage (NCBI taxonomy): Eukaryota > Viridiplantae > Streptophyta > Pinopsida > Cupressales > Cupressaceae > Cunninghamia > Cunninghamia lanceolata. The sequence continues at coordinate 4,480,110 of BSBN01000914.1, read as the reverse complement.
CTTTATCTTGAAGGTTGTCTTCCATTCATCTCCTTCCACTAGTAGAATTTTGGCAAATAAATGACTAAGTGACAAAAATGTTTAGTCACAACAACTAAAAATGACTAAATCCTTCTAATTTTTTGCAACTCGGCTATAAATGAGTAAATAAATGACTAATTTGGTCATTGACTAAAAAAACATTTAGTCACAGAAATAAAATGACTAAATAGTTAGTCACCCAAATACAAATTAGTTAAAATTTTAAAAAGAACTTTTTGGGAAATTATTGGCAGGATGTATTGTCACAATTCATGATTCGCGTTCATTCCAACATTTTTTGCTATCTACATCACCATCATACCCTGTTCTGTATCTTCCTTCTATTTGCACTCAAATCTTCAACTCCTTACTGAATATCACCATCACCATCACACTCTTCACTTGTAGGCACTCTAACATGTTCTTCGCGCAATCAGCTTGGAATATCTCCAACCATTCAAAGCTGCTTGTGGTGGACTCACTGAAAAATAAAAGGTCAATAATGTAGAGATCAAAGTACTATCCCAGAGCTACTTTGCACTGATGCATTTTGAGTTATAGGAGCTACTTGCATGGGTGATAAAGAGGAGAGGACATAGAGACTTCTGAAAAGGTGGGTAAGGAATTTAGAGCTTGTTGCAATGAATTTGAAGTCAGTGAGGCCCTCTGTAGTGAAGTTAGATTTGGGGACACCCTCTGCAATGAATTTAGAGGTAATTCGAAAGCCTCATTACATTTATAAACACAAAATCTATAGCTTTGTGATTGACAACTTACAGTAGTTACAATCTACTGCTCTTAATAATGTTCTTTTACAATCTTGCCACTGTTCTGCTTCATAATGTGTTTGAGCTAAATATAATAAAATTTGGGTGTCAGTGCCAAAATAGAGTTTCCTCAAACAATTTTGATACATTTTCACTGCAAGCACAAACTGTCCTTGTGCAAAGTAAACATGTGCTATATTTACCCACACATTAGGTTGTAGCTTCTTGTACCTGTGTAAAAATTTCCTTTGCAATATAAAATTGACCCCTTTTAGCTAGCACAATGGCTGCCCCATTTGTAACATAAACATTTCCTGGTCTCTGTGCCAACACTTTACAATATAGTTCTCTAGCCTTCTCAAGATGGTGTGCCTCCACCTTTGGATCCCTCCTCTCATTGTGAAAAGCTGCAAAATAATTCCAATTTCTAAGTGAAATGTCAGATAAGAATTCTTTGCATCTAATTCACTTTGTGCAGCTTTAATTGTTTCTTTTTCTTTAAGCCAGTCATCTTTTTTCAGTTCCATTTTTCTAAGCATAGATAAAGCATTTGATGAATTTTTATCCACCTTAACTGCATCCCCAATCAATTCTAGGCTTAGTTGGATCTCATTCCGAGCCTGAGCCATGGCTGCAAGATGTAGATATGCATCCACATAATTAGGAAACTTGAACAATATTAGCATGTATAAAAGATTTTCTTTTTCAGTATCATGTATCTGTTCAAACAACCTAGCAAGATTAAATAGTGTTGTGATTTTATCCCATGGTAGCTCAAGTGAAACACCACCTTCTTCTAGTTAATGGAAGAATTCGATATCCTTAAAGAGCACAGGAAAAACTACAGAATTGACACTGGGCATTTTATTTATGAATTTAACCCAAGTGTAATTTCCTAATGCCTCCATAAAAGTTTGTTGAGCCAACTCTAGTTCATCACGCTCAAAATGAAGAAGCCCAATGTTGTTTAATAATTGAATGGGTACTTCTTCTCTGCTCTTCTTTAGAAGACTTTGCTATCTTAAGAGAATCTAAGGCTACACTAGGGTCTGATTATATTAATAACTCACCCATCTTGATAAATGGATGGGCATCACGTGGATCTATGCGAGTTGCCTTTCTTAAAATTTCCAAAGCCTTCTCTGCCTACCCTTGCTAGGCATATATATGGCCTACAACTTTTAAGATCTCACAGTTCTCAAGGTGGACCTCTAGAACCTTTTCAAAATTTGAAAGAGAACTCTTAAGATTTCCTAGCTTCAATTGAACCTGTCCACAAAATCCCATGGCCTTTGGCTTTCCTTGACTTATGCCATGTAGTAGCGGCCAATGGTATCATAATCACCTTTACTATGATAAGATCGTGCATGATTATAATATGAATGAGATTTCATGAGAGGGTGGTCAGTTGAAACAAGAGCTATCTCAATCAACTATTCCACAAGAAAATACTGCCTTGTAAAGAAAAAATGGTTTTCTAAATGATTCAATGCCATTGCACAGTATAGGTATAATTCAAAGGCTCTACTCATCTTTTCCATTCCTTCATGAACACTACCTTTTTCACTAACTATGAGAATCCTACAAGTAAAATATACACAAAACTGACCACATAGATTTATGTAGAGGTAGAACATGATGTAGAGGAAGGACTTAGACAATAACCTTGACACATCCCAAACAAAGTTTTGATACACTTGATGCAAAGCTGCACCCTTGTTCATTCTTGACAATTTTCTCCTAAGCCTAAAACATGGAAACAACACCCTAGTGACACTCAATCATTGAAGACAACATGGAATATGGGAAACTTGGTTTATTCAGACCTATTACAACATCTTCTAGGGGTTTCCAAATGTACATGACCTAACCAAGTGATTAACACAATGATTTATGTAATTTAGGTCTTGCTGCCACTAGGTGCATTCAAGGTGATGACTCCAAGTAAAGGTAAGAACACTTGGCATATGAATTCCCAGGCTTGTGTAGGCCCTAACAACATGCCACTATGATTCTTCACCCCTCCATTGACATACAATGCATATATTATTCAAAGCAACAAAGAACCTAGGGTTTTAGGACTGTCTCACAGCAAATCTGTACACACAGTCAATCATATCTTCTTCACATGTGCTAGTCATGAGTTGTCCTCTTGTAGGGATGTGGATAGGCATGGGATAGAGGTTTCCACCAATTTTCATGATTTTTAGATGGTGGAAACTCTGCCCATGATCAAATTTTTCTCCCTAGAAACCCTAGGTAGGGTTTAGACCTGCACTCACCAAAAATGCAATATCTCGCACAAAATTTGATGAAATTCTACCAAACCAAATGCATTCGAAAGCTAGATTTTTGTTGCTAATAGACTTTTGTTGCTATGTGTAGAACATTATAGTTGGTTCAATGTCGAAGGTTGACTACGGATCACCACCATGCATTTGATGAGAGAGTAGCCAATGAGAGGGACATGGACAAATATCCATGTCCATGTAAATATTGTCATGGTGTAAAGGTGAGAAAAAGAAACTTGATTCTTCGACATATGATCAGATATGGGCATAGTGGTATAAGCCCTTGGGATTACAATTATTATGAAGATATGATAGAATTGCAGATTGTGAGAGATGAAGAGGCAACAAACATAGATGAAGAGGCAGCAATGTTATACAAAGGGTTTGAAATTGATAGAATGTTGAATGAGGGTCTAGATGATGATTGGGCCAAGTTGATGGAGGATGTTTTAAAGCATGTGTATGCTAATTGCAAGTTAAGTCATTTGACAACAATCCTTCAAATTCTTAACTTGCAAATGGTGCATGGTTGGACAAATGAGAGTGTAGATCAGTTATTGGCATTATTAAGTTTGTTGTTACCACCCGACTCCACATTGCCAACAAAATGAAGTCAATGTAAAAGAAAATCACTAAGCTGGGCTTAGGGTATGAAAACATCCACACATGTGTCAATGGTTGTCTATTATTTTGCAATAGTCTTGCAAGTGAGAGTGAATGTCTAAAATGTCATGAAGCGAGGTATAAAAAAGGGTTGAAATTAGCTGTGGTTCCTAGAAAGTTTCTTCGCCACTTTCCAATAATCCCACAATTACTTAGAATGTATAGGTGTAGAGATATTACTAAACTTATGCAATGGCATGCCCAAAATAAGAGTACTGATGGATATCAACGTGTGCCTAATTCTAAGACTTGGATGGAATTTGATAACAGATGGCCTAATTTTTCTCAAGATCCTCGTAATATAAGGTTGGGTTTGGCTTTAGATGGGGTGAACCCATTCTTAGATCAAAGTACTAAATGATCAACTTGGATAGTGTTTTTAATACATTATAACTTGCCTCCATAGTTAGCAGCTAAACCATTTTTCTTAATGCTATCATTGATTATACCAGGAAAGAAAAGTGTGACTTCAGATACAATCGATACTTATCTAGAGCCATTATATGATGAGCTAATGGGATTGTGGAAAGGAATTGAAGCAATTCAATCTTTAAGGGATGGTCATTCAATCAAATTCACTTTAAGAGCTTCCTTATTGTTTACAATTCATGATCTTCCTGCATATGGCACATTGTCTGGTCTTAGTGTCCATGGATACATTGGATGTCATGCTTGCAACTTTAAGGATTTTGTGAGGCACTCAAAAAGTTTGCATAAGTGTATTTATTATGGACATCGTGCTTACCTTAAAATGGATCATCCATATCATCGACAAAAAATACGTTTCAATGGTCAAGAAGAGAATCATGGAGCACCATTGCTAATAACAAGTGATTACATTGTTGAGAATAGACAAAAAAGAATGTCATTTATTGAAAATGATGGGATTGCTGGTAGTAGATATGATCCATGTAGTGAAAGCGGCATAAAATAGTTGTGCATATTCTATAAGTTGCCATACTTTAAGGATATAGCCATTAGGCATATTGTTGACTTTATACATACTGAGAAAAATATAGCCTATGCTATTATAGAAACTATTTTTGATGCTTTTGATACTATTTCATCACGTGAAGATTTTCAACAACTAAAGATTCTTTGAAATCTTTGGGTTGAAAAATGTGCTAATGAAAAATATAGAAAACCTAGTGCTCCTTATGTCTGGACAAAGGAACGTGTACAATTATTACAGTTGTTGTCTCAGACTTACTTTCCCACTGGATATGTAAGTAGTAGTATTAGAAGTCAAACTAACATTAGTGGCTTAAGAGGCCTCAAGACCCATGACTATCATGTCATAATCAAGAATATTTTACCTATTGTGGTAAATATATCAGGTTTGGCAAAGGGATCAAGATTGGCAATTATAAGGTTGGGCCTAATATTAAAGATAATGAGTTTACATGTATTAGATCCTTTAAACTTTGATAGTTTGAGGGAGGAGGTTGTTGAAGTCCTTTGTCTATTGGAACAGGAATTTCCACCAACAATCTTTAACATTTCTATGCATCTTTTGATACATCTAGAATATGAACTAGAGAATTGTGGCCCAGTAAGAACAAGATGGATGTATCCTATAGAACAATATATGAAGGTTTTGAAAAAAATTGTTCATACTAGGGCAAAACCGGAAGGCAACATGTCTAAGAGATATTCAATGCAAGAGGCCATGGGAGTTTGCACAAAATATATGAAGGATTTTAAAAATGTCAATCAACATGTATGAGATGATGACGGAGATGAAAGAGTTGAAGGTGAAGTATTAGAAGGCAATGGATTTCACTTCAAGCTATCACATCAAGAAAGAAGTGTGATACATGCCTATATTCTTCAAAACACAACTTCATTCAATAAGTGGCATAGGTAAAAAAAAATTACACAATAATTTATTTACTCAATTGCATTTACACATTTATATTATTAATATTATTATTTGTACATTAATATTCTATGTAGAAAATATGAAGAAGAGAATCAAACTTGGATGCAACATCGACCTCAAAAGTGCAGACGTCATGATTTGATTGGAGGTGATTCTTTTCCAAAATTTGAAGAATGGATTGCTAATGCAGCCAGTGATGCAAAAGAAGAAGGTCAAGATGTAACAATAGAGGAAAGTGAGCATTCACAATCTCCACATGTATGGGCTATGTGTTTTAGTGGAATGTGGGCCTATGGTAGTCATTTAAGAGTGGAAGAAAAAGACAAAGGAAAAACAAATTGTGATTGTGATGTTAGTGCTGAATTTCTTCATGAAACTGAGAAGAAATTTTATGTTGGATTCATCCAAGAATTTATTCAAATGGATTTTGGTGAAAATAGTCCTATATTATGGTGCAGGAGCACCAAGGCTCAATGCAGCCGTACATAGTTTTTGGTTTGTCAATTTTTAGTTTGCAGCTTGTGTTTTTGTTTTTGGAGTTTTTCGAGCATTTTGAAGGTGTTCAGCATTTTGTTCAACAGTTGAACCATTCTATTGAACCTTGAAATTGAACCATTCCATTGAACTTGGCAGTTGAATCATTTCGTTGAACCTTGTGATTAAACCTCACTGTTGAAGTTCAATGGTTCAACGGGTTCATTCTTTTTGTGTAGTGGAGTTGAAATTGCCAATCATTTTGTTTGAGGTTGAACCTCATTGTTGAACCTTGCGTTTTGAACCACTGTTGAGGTTCAATGTTTCAGCCAGTCATGTTTGTGGAGGATGAACCTCACTATTGAACCTTGCGTTTGAACCGCTGTTGAGGTTCAATGGTCTAGCGAATGGAGTAGTGGGTTTATCGGAGTGAGATGCCTATTGGGAGGAGATCGGAAGGTTAGGCCGAAGACACAGGTCTGGCTAATGGCACTAACCATCAAGAAGATAATGGATATTGGCAAGCAAGGAGAACGTTCCACCGATGGAGGTAGGTCTTACCGATGTGTGATGTCCATCGGCATGAGGGTGGTCATCGGCGGAGCCTGTGGTTGTGTCTCCAATTGCTTGGTGTTACCCCGATGGAGTGGTAAAGGTTGGTAAAGGCCATCGGCATGAGAATCACTATCGATGAAGGATGTGGGTGTCACTCTGATATTAATTGTCTGTCCGATGAAGTGTTGCCGAGGCTTGTCATCGGTATGAGGCTTGCTATCAGCGATGGCTGGGAAAGTCACTCCGACAGCTATGTGTTACTCTGATGGAGTTGGACATCGGTGCAGGGACTTCTATCGGTGTAGCGTTAAGGCTTAAGGCTGATGCACAGTGGTCACGCCGACGGAGGGTGAAGACTTGGTATCAGTGAGACAAGGGACTATCGAAGTGCATGGTTGTGGTTGTGCCAACAGTTTGAGTTGTGCCGATGGGGGTAGACAGGGGTCGTCGGCGGTAAAAGAGCCGACAATAGTTTACTAAACCGTCAGGTATTTAAATTGTAGTGGCCGACGTGAACGGGTGCATGTGGGACTAAAAGTTCTCATGAATGCGAAAGTCAAGATATCTTGTCATTACCTTAGAACTGAACGGGTAGTTAGAATATGAACCGTTCTGGTGATCGAACCGTCCTGTAACGGACATGGAATACATTTAAAAAGCAGCATTCTTTCTGTATGAGGGTTGAACAGAAGAAACAAGAAAAGATTTTGATTTGAGAAGCATTCTGATGTAAAGGCAATTTTTGAATAAAAATCAAATTGAGTAGTTCGATCATTTGTGTATTTCTTTTCTGTTTTCAGTTTACCATTCTACAGTAGATTAGTCTTTTCTGTTTCTGCAATTTTGCTTTCTTTTTCAAACCATGACTCTGTTTTGATGATTCTTCAAATCCCACTGTACAGTATGGAGGTCATCAAGCAGAGTCATGCTCTATGTTTGTTATTCTTTTGTGGGGTGGTCGGATTGCCGGCTAGAGGCAATGCATGCTTGTTCTAGGCGAGCTCAGTGAGGAGTCCGGCTAGATAAACAAGTAGGAAAATAGATTTGCAGGGGTGGAAAAGTAGAGAGAAAGAAAGTGAGCACCAAGCAGTCCAGACCCTTGAACAGAGTGAGAAGAGTGGGCAACAGGCTCAGAAAGTTATGTGCCATTGAGGCAGTACCTTGGAAGCAGTGAGGACAATGTATGTGTCCCACACCAAGCAGAGAAGTAGAGTTTTCCATCTCTACAAAGAGTACGTCTTTAGCACCTTGAATTGGTAGGAAGGCTAGTGTTGTCAAATGGTCTTGTACACCTACAAGATGCAGAGTAGGCAGCCTAGAGTCCTTCCTATCAAATTGGTATCAGAGCGGTAAGATTTGGGTTATTCCTAGATAGGAATAGAAGAGTTGTATGTCATCACTGAGTTCAAGTGAGTCTGTTAGTTCATCCAAGAAAATGGTGACTAATGCAGAGTTAGCAAAGAAGGTTGAAGATCAAGAAGAGGAGAATAGACTCCTACAAGAAAGACTAGCAGAAATGGAGAGTAAGCTAGGCTTAATGTTGCAAAAGACTGAAGAAGTTAGCCAGAGAGTTAAATATTCTGAGGACAAGGGAAAAGGTGTAGCTGTAGAAGATGAAGAGCCCACACCTAATCCTAAGTTGGAAGAAGAACCATTCTTGAAAGTGTTGAAAGCAATGAGTGGTAAAACATTGGAAGGAGTACCACTTTTCAGTGGGAAAATGGACCCAGATTTGGTCATGGAGTGGATAGAAGGACTTGAAAATCACTTTGAATGTGATGGTGTAAGCGAGGCACAGAAAGTAAAGGTGGCCAAATCTAGACTCAGGTGAGTTGCCTTAACCTGGTGGAAATTTGTGTAGACTGAAAGAGCAAAAGAAGATAAGAAGCCCATAGCTACTTGGAAGGAAATGGTAGCTAAAATTAAAGAAGCATATATGCCAGAAGATTATGAAATACAGCTGCACAGGAAGAGACAAAATCTGAGACAAAAGGAATTAGATGTCAGTGCATACACTGAAGAATTCCAAAAGCTATGCTTAAGGTCCAAAGTAATGGAGGATGAAAGCATAAAGGTAGCAAGGTACCTAAATGGTCTGAAGTGGAATATACAAGAGGAAATCAGTTTGTTGTGTCCTACAATAGTGCAAAAATGCTATCAGGTGGCACTAAAAGTGGAGGAAAAGAATAAGAGGAAACAAGACTCAAATAGCAGAGGAAGAGGAAGAGGCAGAGATAACAGAGGACATAGAGGAGGTTTTGGTGGAAGGAATGCTGACAATAGATCCCAAGGAGAATCCAAACTCACATAGCAGAGTGGGGAGTCAAGTGGTAGAGGAAACCACAGAGGAAGAGGATCTAACAGAGGAAGGTCAGGAGGATCAGGCAGAGGATCCTATTTCACCAACATGAAGTGTTACAACTGTGGCAATCTAGGTCATCCAGCATATAGGTGTCCAGAAAAGGCCACATCCTCTTCTCAAGGAGGTGATAAGAGGAATCACTATGTCCAAGACAATGCATCTAGCAGCCAGTTACCTGAGGTCAATCTGAACTCAGAAGATGGAGAGAACTTGATGATAAGGAGAACCTTGATGAAGGAACCAGTAAAGTCTGAACCAAGCCAGAGGAGAGCACTATTCAGAATCAAGTGCAAGATTTTGAATAAGGTATGTAAAATTATCATAGACTCAGGATCTACTAATAATATTATTTCTGATAAAGTAGTTAAGAAACTGAATTTGAAAAGAATTACTCATGCAAACCCATATAGAGTCACATGGTTGAATAAGGGTCAACATGTGGTAGTGAATGAACAAAGTTGGGTAGAGTTTAGTATAGGTGGCTATAAAGATAAGGTATTATGTGATATACTACCCATGGATGCATGCCATCTCTTATTGGGTAGAACATGGCAGTATGACCGAAAAGCAGTACATGATGGTGAGAAGAATGCCTATTCTTTTCAGAAGGATGGTGTCACCTATAAAATTCAGTCATTGGAAGATGAAGATGCAGTTCAGACAAAGAGTCCTAATATCTTGGTTGTGAGTGGAAAAGAGTTTCTGAATACTCTTAAGGAGGATGGTATTGGTTATGCCAGCATAGTAAAACCAAAAGAAGGACAGCAGGATAAGAAGACAGAGATTCCCAAAGAAATGCAGCCTATACTGGAGAAGTATAAAGGCGTAATTAGTGATGGTACACCAGCTACATTGCCTCCACAGAGAGCAATAAGCCATCAAATAGACCTGATTCCAGGGGCATCTTTGCTAAACAAGGCACCTTACAAGATGACTCCAGATCAGCACAAAGAGATTTCTAGGCAAGTGCAGGAGTTACTAGATCAAGGATTGATCAGGAAGAGTATTAGTCCTTGTGCTGTGCCCACAATATTGGCACCCAAGAAAGGAGGATCATGGCGATTATGCATAGATGCTAGAGCCATAAACAAGATAACTATAAGGTATAGATTCCCAATTCCTAGAATTGAAGATCTCATGGACTGTATTAGAAAAGCAAAGTATTTCACCAAGATAGACCTAAAGAGTGGTTACCACCAAATAAGAATCAAGGAAGGAGACGAGTGGAAGACAGCCTTCAAGACCACAGAAGGACTGTATGAATGGCTTGTTATGCCATTTGGTCTATCAAATGTACCCAGCACCTTTATGAGACTCATGAATGAAGTCCTAAAGGATTGCATTGGTAAATTTGTTGTTGTTTCTCTAGATGATATTCTAATTTTTAGTCAGACCAAGGAAGAACATCTAGAACATGTAAATACTGTTTTGCAAAAATTACATGATGAACAACTAACCATCAATCTGGAGAAGTGTGAATTCATGAAGCAGGAATTGGTATACCTTGGTTTTGTGGTGTCCCAAGGGGAGTTGAAGATGGACAAGTCCAAAGTAGAAGCCACATTGATCTAGCCTACTCCCAGAGCAGCCACAAAGGTGAGAAGTTTTCATGGCTTAGCCTAGTTTTACAGAAAGTTTATCAGAAATTTTAGTGGAATATGTGCACCCATGTTGGATACAATTAAGGGTGGAATGAAAGTAAAATTCAGATGGACACCAGCTATAGATAGAAGTTTTGAAAGGTTGAAGAAAGAGGTAGCAACACAACCTATTTTGTTGTTGCCTAGTTTTGATAGGCTATTTACTATTGAATGTGATGCAAGTAATATAGCTGTAGGAGCAGTGCTAAATCAGGAAAACAGACCTGTAGCCTTTTTCAGTGAGAGGCTGAATGAAGCAAAGAGTAAGTACTCTTCGTATGACTTAGAGTTGTATGCTCTAGTCCAAGCATTGAGGAAGTGGAGACATTATCTCCTGCCTAAAGAATTTGTTGTCTACACAGATAACCAAGCTCTGAGTTTTCTAAACTCACAGGATAAGTTAAGCAGCAGGCATATCAAATGGATGGAGTACCTGCAATCTTATACCTTTACAATTAAGCATAAGAAGGGGCAGCTGAACAGAGTTGCAAATGCTTTGAGTAGAAGATTGCTCACAGTGCAGGAAGTGCAGTTGAAGAGCATTGGAATTGAAGATTTCAAGAATCTTTACCAAGATGATGAAGATTTTGCTGAGGCATACAAGGTATGTCAAGATTTTGAGAATCACTTTCACAGTGAGTTTGCAGATTTCACCTTACAGCAGGGATTACTATTCAAAGGTGGACAATTATGTGTGCCAAGAGGATCTATGAGAGAAAATCTCATACAGGAGAAGCACAATGGTAGTCTGAGTGGCCATTTTGGTCTGAATAAGACACTGGAGCTAGTCCAAAGGTTCTATTATTGGCCAAGGATGCACAGAGACATCAGAAGGTATGTAGAGCAGTGTATCATATGTTAGAAGGCCAAGGGAACCACTTCAAATGCAGGACTGTACCAACCCTTACCCATTCCTTCCAAACCATGGGAATGTGTAAGTATGGATTTTGTAGTTGGTTTGCCTAAGACTAAGACTGGTTATGATAGCATATATGTAGTTGTGGACAGGTTTAGCAAGATGAGTCATTTCATTCCCTGCAAAGTGACTCATGATGCCAGTCATATAGCACACTTGTTTTTCAGAGAAGTGATCAGAACTCATGGACTTCCAGCAAGTATTGTGTCTGACAGAGATTCTAAATTCATGGGGCATTTCTGGAAAACTTTGTGGCAGAGATTGGGGACAAATTTGTCATTCAGTTCAGCATATCACCCACAGACAGATGGTCAGACAGAGGTGGTAAACAGGACATTGGGCAACCTGTTAAGGTGTATAACCAAAGAATATGGACAGAGTTGGGATCTTGTCATTCATCAAGAAGAATTTGCCTATAATGATAGTGTGAATAGGACTACTGGTAAGAGTCCATTCGAAATAGTCTATGGAATGCATCCCAAAGGTATATGTGAGCTCAGAAATATGGGAAACATGGAGAACAGAAGTGGACATGCCGAGGATTTTGCACAATCCATGAAAGAAGTGCATGAGCAGGTGAAGAAAACCTTGACAGAGAACACACAGAAGATCAAGGACAGAGTAGATGCCCACAGAAGGGATATTCAGTTTGAGGTTGGTGATTTGGTTATGGTGCACTTGAACAAAGCCAGAATGCAAAAAGGAATACCAACCAAACTACAAATGAGGAGAATTGGTCCTTGCAAAATCCTGAACAAGTATGGAAACAATGCCTACAGAATTGAATTGCCAGAAGATTTGGCAATCTCACCAGTGTTTAATGTCCAAGACCTAGTGCCATATAGGGGTCCTCAGTCAGTAGCAAATGGATCCATTTCAGAGAAGGAACAGGTAGAAATAGATGTGACTTTGCCATTACAACCCAAACTACAGGCAGAAAGAATACTGGATTTAAGAGTATAGAAGCAAACCAGACATGGGGTCTACATGGAGCATTTGGTAAAATGGAAGCAGTTGCCTGAAGCAGAAGCTACCTAGGTTGCAGAGTCAGAATTCAAAAAGAGGGGCATTAACTTTGCCTCATTGTCACCAGAGGTGACTTAGTTTCTTTCCGCATAGGGGGAGTATGGTGCAAGGGCACCAAGGCTCAATGCAGCCGTACATAGTTTTTGGTTTGTCAATTTTTAGTTTGCAGCTTGTGTTTTTGTTTTTGGAGTTTTTCAAGCATTTTGAAGGTGTTCGGCATTTTGTTCAACAGTTGAACCATTCCGTTGAACTTGGCAGTTGAACCATTTCGTTGAACCTTGTGATTGAACCTCACTGTTGAAGTTCAATGGTTCAACGGGTTCATTCTTTTTGTGTAGTGGAGTTGAAATCGCCGATCATTTTGTTTGAGGTTGAACCTCATTGTTGAACCTTGCGTTTTGAACCACTATTGAGGTTCAATGTTTCAGCCGGTCATGTTTGTGGAGGATGAACCTCACTATTGAACCTTGCATTTGAACCGCTGTTGAGGTTCAATGGTCCAGCGAATGGAGTAGTGGGTTTATCGGAGTGAGATGCCTATCGGGAGGAGATCGGAAGGTTAGGCCGAAGACACAGGTCTGGCCGATGGCACTAACCATTGGGAAGAAAATGGATATTGGCAAGCAAGGAGAACGTTCCACCGATGGAGGTAGGTCTTACCGATGTGTGATGTCCATCGGCATGAGGGTGGTCATCGGCAGAGCCTGTGGTTGTGTCTCCGATCACTTGGTGTTACCCTGATGGAGTGGTAAAGGTTGGTAAAGGCCATCGGCATGAGAATCACTATCAATGAAGGATGTGGGTGTCACTCCGATATTAATTGTCTATCCGATGAAGTGTTGCCGAGGCTTGTCATCAGTATGAGGCTTGCTATCGGTGATGGCTAGGAAAGTCACTCCGACAGCTATGTGTTACTCCGATGGAGTTGGACGTCAGTGCAGGGACTTCTATCGATGTAGCGTTAAGGCTTAAGGCTGATGCACAGTGGTCACGCCGACGGAGGGTGAAGACTTGGTATTGGTGAGACAAGGGACTATCGAAGTGCATGGTTGTGGTTGTGCCGACAGTTTGAGTTGTGCCGATGGGGGTAGACAGGGGTTGTCGGCGGCAAAAGTGCCGATAATAGTTTACTAAGCCATCGGGTATTTAAATCGCAGTGGCCGACGTGAATGGGTGCATGTGGGACTAAAAGTTCTCATGAATGTGAAAGTCAAGATATCTTACTGTTACCACAGAACTAAACGGGTAGTTAGAATATGAACCGTTCTGGTGATCGAACCGTCCTGTAACAGACATGGAATACATTTAAAAAGTAGCATTCTTTCTGTATGAGGGTTGAACAGAAGAAGCAAGAAAAGATTTTGATTTGAGAAGCATTCTGATGTAAAGGCAATTTTTGAATAAAAATTAAATTGAGTAGTTCGATCATTTGTGTATTTCTTTTCTATTTTCAGTTTACCATTCTACAGTAGATTAGTCATTTCTGTTTCTGCAATTTTTCTTTCTTTTGAAAACCATGACTCTGTTTTGATGATTCTTCAAATCCCACTGTACAGTATGGAGGTTATCAAGCAGAGTCATGCCCTTTGTTTGTTTTTCTTTTGTGGGGTGGCCGGATTGCCGGCTAGAGGCAATGCATGCTTGTTCTAGGCGAGCTCAGTGAGGAGTCTGGCTAGATAAACAAGTAGGAAAATAGATTTGCAGGGGTGGAAAAGTAGAGAGAAAGAAAGTGAGCACCAAGCAGTCCAGACCCTTGAACAAAGTGAGAAGGGTGGGCAACGGGCTCAAAAAGTTATGTGCCATTGAGGCAGTACCTTGGAAGCAGTGAGGACAATGTATGTGTCCCACACCAAGCAGAGAAGTAGAGTTTTCCATCTCTGCAAAGAGTATGTCTTTAGCACCTTGAATTGGTAGGAAGGCTAGTGTTGTCAAATGGTCTTGTACACCTACAGGATGCAGAGCAGGCAGCCTAGAGTCCTCCCTATCATATTATTAAAATGTAATTGGATCTGACCATTCGCAATACAATTTGATGAGTATGGATTTGAATGCACAAATACATGGCAATTTTTATCAGAGATGGATGAGCTGTATGTTTCGCCTCTTGAAATTAACCAATCATTTCTAATTGATGATGTAAGAAACCTAGGATGGTCGTATGTCATTCAAACAAAGTCTCATTCCAGATGAAAATTCATGGAAGTTGTCAATATAATGCATGATGGGCAATATGTTAATTTACAAGAAACATTTGAAGAAGTGGATGAAGATGATGGAGTGTTTGAAGAAGAGATTTTGATTACCAATGAAGAGATTGGGAGAGAGAATGAGTAGCATGTCATAAATGGGGATGAGGAAGAAACTCAAGCAGATGCAGACACGAGTGATCAAGATTCTGATCTTGCTGGCAATGCAGATGATTATGATGATGTTTTGTCACCTTAACTAGCCTGTCACCTTAAGAGGTTAGTGATGAGTGCCAAGTTGCACCCATGAAATACATCTTTTTACCTCTCTTTTTCTCCTTCCTAAGTCCATCTTTCCTAATGTCTGCACCCAGATAAGCTAGCAAGATCATTTTATTTAATGATTAGTTGAGATAGATTACTTAAGATTATAATTTCTAATTGAGTGACTATTGTGCATGGAATTGATGGAAAAATGCAGAAACTTCTCTCTTTTTGAATCAACAAGTGTAGATGCCAGGAACAACAATTTTGTGCATCTTCAGAGATAGTCTTCAATGATCTCTAGAGACAATACCAAAGTACCATGACACTTGAAGTTTTGAAGAAATGAGGAAAGCCTCTCCGGAGCTTTGCAGGAGTCTAGAGCATCTCTGGAGCTAAACAGAGAAAGCTACAAATATCTCTAGAGCTACAAACATATCTATGGAGCTACAGACATATCTCCAGAGTTGCAGATAGGAACAGTTATCTACGGTGCCTCCTGAGAGTAGGGCATATTTCCAGCATAGCTACCGAACAAGCACTTTCAGCAGTGATCATAATACCCCTCATTTCACTCAAATCATCACCTGAATGGTGAAGGGTCATCCTTAGTTAAACTGCTGGAGTTTTATCTTTTCAAAGTTTTTGCATGAGTTACGGATGGAACTGATTCAATATCCACATTTTCAGGGCCTCGCTGCCCAAATGTATTAAGACTCAAACTTAGATTCTGAGTGGACTTCTGTTCCACTCAAGTCTACTTTTATTTGCATGATTTTCTTTTCATAGTTAAATAGCTAGTGTAATAAAGAGATGGATGCCATCTCATAGAAGAACTGATAGATAAGTGATATGTCATCACTCTTTTGATATATACTTGTAGAAACAATAGAAGAAATAGACAATGATTGAATTATTATGATTCTCGATAATCTCAGTTTGGTGATAGCAATATTTTTCATGAATGCAAAATGAATGAATTGGACTGGATCTAGTTGTGATCTTCTTTTGTGCTGATTTTCTACTGTAGCCTTCAACCCTAAGGGTGTGGAGCAAGGGCCCACTCTCACCACTAAGGCAGAAGGCTAGTACCACTATTTTATTACTTCAGCTTTTTGTTATGAAAAGTATTTACTGATTTTGATAGGTAGATGCATGTTACTATTTTAAGATTGCTTTGTGTAAATTTCCTATTTTATTCTATTTTCAGCATTCTTTAAATTCATTTAGTAAGTAGATAGATTAATCTTTTTAAATTGGTAGAAGCTATTAAGATTAGCTAGGAAAACTGGTAACTGTAGAATCCCTAGTTGCAGACAGTCGAGGACACAGCCCCTAGATTATTGACATCTGAAAATAGATTAAATGATGAGGTACAATGACACCTTGTCATTTTTGGTGCCATTGTCGGGGATGTATTGTGTTAATTATGGAAACTTGTTTAAAATAGTTTATAGGTTAGATCTGTATGGTTAAAGCTAGAGACTTGAAAGGAAGATATATCAAGCAGACACCCCAACAACAAGCCATAGGGAAAAGCAGTGGGGTGGCACAAGATCTTGTTGAGGAGAGAAAACCTAGAACCTACTTTAGAAGCTGCACCTCAGAACAATAATCCCTTAGATCCTCCAAACCTTCCACTTGCCGATTATATCCAGGAGTTACAACAAAAGTTTCAGGTAGATCCTCTGGTAGAACCTAATTTCCTAGAACCTCAGGGAGAAGAACCAGTGCTAAACATGGAAAATGATAATCATGAGGAAGAGGAAAATTAGGCTCCAAGAACCTTCTCATATCCTATTATTTTAGCTACTAGAGACAATGCTCTTATGAAGAATATCTCACCAGCACACCTGCCAAACTTTAGAGGACTTTCTTCTAAGGATCCAGATCAGTTTTTGTTTGAATTCAAAGTAGTATGCCAAACTTATGATTATGGATCAGATAACCAAAAACTCAAACTTTCCCCTTCAAGTCTAAAAGATTCTACGATGAGATGGTTTATGGGTTTACCCCAGAATTCTATCCATTCTTGGGATCAGATGGAAACAGAGTTTTTTGGAAAAATACCAAGATTATTGTAGATCTAGTAATAAAAATGAAGAATTGTTTAAAATTAGGCAAGGGGAGGAAGAGACCTTAGAGGACTATGTGGATAGGTTTAATTTTGCCTTGAGAAGGTATGATAACCTAGTGGATCACTCCTTGGCCAGAACCCTGTTTGTAAAGGGATTGGATAAAGAATCAAAATAGGCACTAGATCTAATGGGAAAAGGGAATATCAACAAAATGGAAATACCTGCTATAGAAGAACTCTGTAGGAACTATTCTAGAACCCAAGATGGAGTGAGGTCATCCAAAACTTTTAAAGGGAAGAATGAAATAGGACAATTAATGGAAGAGATTGTAAATATAAAAATAGACATTTTGTTCTAATTAAATACCACATTGGATGGGATTCAAGCAAAAACTAGAACAACTGATCAAAACAGAGCAACTGAACCACTCTCCATCTATTGTCCTAGGTGTAGAAATAAACATCTGTTGAGAGAATTCCCTTTGGACAAATCAGAGATTTGTCAGATCTGTGATAAGGAACATCCTACCAGTCAATGTAGTCAACTTCCAGCCTTGAAAAGATTGAGTAAGAAAAATGCTGTAATAGAAGAGGAATTGAACTATGTGGGACAAAAACAAGTTGGGAATTTCCCTTATAATCAGTATCCAAACTAGCCCTTTTATAGGGGTCCTTCTAATTGGGGAAATAATCAATGGAATCCAACTTGGCATGGGCCTCAAAATAATCCTCCTTGGGGACAGCAGGATTGGCCAAGTCAACATTGGCAAAACCAAAATTTGCAAAATCAGCCTTGGGGAAATCAACAGTGGCCACCACAGTTTGGATCACAAAACATGCAACCTCAATGGGGCTCTCAACAAGGATATAATCAACAATACCGGGGACAACCTAGACATTTCCAACCTCAACAACAAGCTTTACTAATTGGACCCTCCAACACACAAGGTCAAGTACAAAATGAACTAGTTAGCCAAGCACCTTTACCAGCTCAGCCTATACCAAACCCAAGGAATAAATAGGGAGCAACTGTTTACATGACAGAGCAAGAAAACCTAGCTGGAATTAATGCTATATATCCAAATAATCTCCAGCTGTGTTCTGGGAAAGCATTCCCAAGACCATCTCCTCCAACTATAGTTGAAGTAACCAATGATGAGGAACTTGAAAATTCATCTACTCAACCCATGGAGGAGATTACTAACGAAAAAGTGCTAAAAGAATCATCCTTGGACAACTCCAGAGTTGCTCCTAAAAGACTGACTCTGGAGAACATTCTTGAATGCAATTCTGACAAGAGCTCCGGAGATGGAAAAACTAGCACCATACCCAGAATAGCTTAAACAAAATATTCCCTAGAAAAAGATCTTACCAAAACAAATCCAAACCAAACTGGAATCAGAACTTTTACAAGAAATCAAGCAATTAAACATTGAAATTCCTCTCCTCTAGGCAATTAGGGATGTACCAAAACTAAATCAGTTCATTAAATAGTATTGTATCAAAATGCAGGGTAGGAAGAAAAATTTCCCTCCACCATATAGGTGCAAGGAAAAGTAGTAGATCTATTGATGGGAGAAATTCTCCTCCCAAAATATGGAGACCCTGGAAATCCTGTCATAACTATTTTCATCTCGGGGGTAGAAATTTTAAATGTTCTGGTTGATCTGGGAGCAGTAATTAATGTGATGACAGTCCACACAATGGACAAATTAGCTCTATTAGATATCCAACCCACAACTATAATTCTTCAACTTGCTGACTAGTCAATAGCTATTCCAAAAGGAGTAATCACTGATGTACCAGTTGTGATAGATTCATGAAAATTTCCAGTGGACTTCCTGATACTAGAACCTAGAAACCAGAGAAATGCTTATCCACTGATCTTAGGAAGACCATGGCTAGCTACAACAACATCATCTATTGATTATTGAACTGGGGATATGGTCATTTCTAATGGGATAGATTTAAATAAAATATCTTTGTATCCTCCAGCTAAACCATCAATACATTATACAAGAAGAGTATGGGTGGATGAGCTTAAGAACAATGACAACAGTGCCTCAGTAGCTATGGTAACCATCAAGGAACATCTAGGAGAGTTAGAAGAAGAAATATAGTATGATACAATAGAGGACATCACTCACATCCTAATCAATAAGGATGTGATGGAACTCACCCAAGATTGTAAGAGAGAACTTCTTACTTCTTCTCATTGTACCCTCGCCAACATCATTCCTTGTGGAGAAACCTTTTACAGAGACTTAGCCACTTTCCATATGTTTCTTCCACATTCTTGTCCTCTCAATACCATGACTCCAATGTATGGATTAACAACATCTATGGATCAAATCACAAAACAGGTCATGATTTTACTAGGGAAAACAATTAATATCAATACTCAGTTAATAGCCAATCAAGAATAAAAATTCATCCAACTTTTGATTTCCCATTCAGCATCTTTTTCTTGGGAATACCATGATATGAAAGGCATACCTCCTAAGATCTGTACCCATCATATATACACTGAGGATATTAAACATGTCAGACAACCCTAGAGAAGATTGAATCTTGCTTTAAAAGACATTGTCAAAACTGAAATAGAAAAAAATACTTCAAGCGGGGTTCATATATCCAATCTTAGATAGTCAATGGGTCTCACCCCTTGTCATAGTGCCTAAAAAGAATGGGAAATGGAGGGTGTGTACTGATTATAGAGAACTCAACAAGGCCACAAAAAAGGACTACTTTCCCTTACCATTCATTGACCAAGTTCTGGACAACCTTGCTGAGAGAAAATTTTTCTCTTTTCTAGATGGATTCAGTGGGTATAATCAAATTCAAGTAGCACCTAAAGATCAGGACAAAACCACCTTCACCTGCTCTTAGGGAACTTTTTCTTACAAAGTTCTTCCCTTTGGACTATGCAATGCCCCAGCTACATTTTAGAGACTTGTTTTAGCTATTTTTGCTGAACTAGCTAATGAATGCATGGAGGTATATATGGATGACCTTACTGTTTATGGGGATAATTTTGAAGAATCTCTCACAAATCTTGAGAAAGTACTGGAATGCTGTCAGAAAAATTAATTATCCCTTAGCCATGAAAAGTGCTTTATGATGGTAGAGGAAGGAATTGCTTTAGGACACCACATTTCAGCAAAGGGGATCAAAGTGGATCAAAACAAGATAGAAGTGATTACACAGTTGCCTTCACCTAAAAATCAGACAGATGTTAGAAGTTTTCTAGGTCATGCAAGCTACTATAAGAGATTCATAGAAAATTTCAGCAGAATAGTAGCCCCCCTATTTACCCTTCTTAATAAAGACATAGAATTTCTGTGGACAAAAGAATGTGAATCAGCATTTGAAACCTTGAAAGAGAAGCTTACTGTCACACCAATTTTAAAAGGACCAAATTGGGCTTTGCCATTTCACATATAGACTAATGCTTCAAATGAGTCCATTGGGGTAGTTTTAGGACAAAAGGAGGAAGGAGAAAGTATGCATGCCATTTATTACATCAATAAAAACTTTACCTCTGTAGAAAGAAATTACACCACAATTGAAAAAGAATTCTTGGCAATCATCTATGCTATAAACAAATTTAGGCATTACATCACTGGATATAAGATATTTGTGCACACTGATCATGCATCCATCAAGTACCTAATGAATAAACTAGTAGTAGGTGCAAGGATCATCAGGTGGTTATTGCTATTGTAGGAATTTGATATTACCATAGTTGATAGTCCAGAAAAGTTTAATTTGGTTGCTAATTTTCTATCAAGATTGCATACAGGAGGAGAAAACCAACCAGTGGAGGATAAGTTCCCAGATGAACATCTTTTTGCTATCTCCTCTACTGCACCTTGGTTTGCTGACATAGCTAATCATTGTACGCAGGTGTTTGAAAGTTGATGAGATTTTTGATATGTTGAGAGCATGTCATGATGAACCATCTAGTGGCCATTACTCTTTCCACCAGACAGTCCACAATATCCTTGGAGCTAGTTACTACTGGCCCTCTCTTCATAAAGATACAAAGAAGTATGTGTAGCATTGTGACTAGTGCCAAAGGATGGGACATCCAACCTTTACCTAGGAGATGTTACTACATCCTCAAGTCATGATGGAACCATTTGAGCAGTGGGGTCTAGACTTTGTGGGACCAATTTCCCCACCATCATCAGGCAAGGAGTACATTCTAGTATGCACAGACTATGTTACTGAGTGGGTTGAGGTTCAAGCATTACAATTTGTAAGAGAAGAGAAAGTTGTTGATTTTCTTTATAATAAGATTTTCTTAAGGTTTGGAGCCCCAAGATCAATAGTTTTAGATAGAGGACCTCAGTTTACTTCCCAGGTAATCAAAGCATTCATAGATTTATATCAAGTCAAGCACAAAAAATCTTCACCTTACCATCCTCAAGCGAATGGGCAGGTAGAAGTAACCAATAGGGAACTTGAAAATATTTTGACAAGGACAGTAGCAATGAACAGAAAAGATTGGGCTAGCAGATTACCTAAAGCAGTTTGGGCTTACAACACCACTTGGAAGTCCACAACAAAGTTCTCACCATGTGAATTAGTTTATGGGAAAAAGCCTATTTTATCTATAGAATTTGAACTCCAAACACTTAAAACTACATTGGATATTGGTCTACCATTGTCTATAGCTCAACGGAATAGAATTCTTTAGCTCAATGAGTTGGATGAAATTCAGATAGAGGCCATTCAGAAAATAGAACTGGTTCAGTATCAGAGGAAGCAATGACATGACCAACACATCAAAAGGAGGACATTTCAACAAGGTGATTGGGTTCTTCTTTATGATTCTAAATTCAAGGAGTTCAAAGGGAAATTACAAACTCACTGGGTGGGTCCTTATCAAATCAAGGAGGTTTTTGAAAATGGAATAGTATCATTGCAACCTATTAATGGAAGCACATACACATTTCTAGTAAATGGTAACTGAATCAAGCTCTATAAAAGACCATCTACTAAAGAGGATTTTCTTAATGATTTGTGTTTTGATATAGGGAATACCTCATCTGTCACAGTGTTGGATTAAAAGAAAAAAAGAAAAAAAAAGGAAGGTTGAAAACTAGAAAATGGCTGCCTTCTAAAAAAATTAAAAATTAAAAAATTAAAAAAAAGAGAAAAAAAATAGAAAAAGATGGAAAACCAGTAAATGGCTGTCTTTCTTGACCAAGGGAGTTGAAAACTAGTAAATGACAGTTCCCTTCTTCAGGATAGTTGAAAACAATTGAGCTCCAGAGATGATCAAGTGCCAGGAGTTAGTCAAATGCACCTCCGGTGCTTCTCAAACCAGGAGCACCTCCGATGCTTCTCAAACAAGGAGTACCTCCGGTGCTTCTCAACTAGGAGCACATCTGGTGCTTTGTCAATAAAGAAGTAAATAATAAGGGAGGGGACCCACCTCCCCAAGCGGTAAATTAGACACATCACATGATGAGGTCATCATGACTCATCCTCTACTTTATCAAAAAAAAATTCAATTGGCACACATATCATTTGAAGGGGTATTAAAAAAGCCAGCGTTGACATCACCCAAGGAACGTGGATTCTCGAACCACTCAGCGCAATGATTGTAGGTTGCATGCCAGTGGAGTAGTGGGCATCATCTTCAGCTGCCAAAAGCTACTCATGTGCCACGACGCATGCAGTCTCATAACATGATGCAACATCTCTACCGTGTACATCACCCTCATCATTAAAAGTGATCTAGGTAATTCTATCTTTAATTAAGCATTAATAGCAATTGTCTCGTCTTTCTATTTTTGGGTGCTGCCACTATGACACATCCTCCTGCCATCATTCTCTTTCTAAAATTCACACATGCTGCCAACTGTGTTGTACCGCCACCTTGCCTCCAAAGTGTCCTGTCATTCTGTTGCATTTATGACTACCTAGGTACTCTAACTAATCTGCATAAGCCTAAGCTAAGAAACATAACATTCCTCATTCAAACCTCTGAAATACCCTAAAGAATAGAGTAAATTGAATAGTCCTCTAGAGCCTACAAAGCAAATTGAATAGTCATCCGGAGCCTATAGAGATAAGAGGAAGGGATAAACTACAAATTGAGGAGGTGAGGAATTAAGCACAGAAGGTGGAACTAATTTAACAATGGGGGTAAAGAAGAAGTTTGAGCTAGAAAGTGTTGCAGGTCTTCTACAGGATGAAGCTGCAGCAAACATTCTAAGAGTTGCAGGATGGTTAGACTTCCTAGAAAAATTTGAGGGGTTTCAGGAAGATGTTGTGGATGAATTCCTCAGAAATTTAAGGGACAATCAGACAGCTGTTAGAGGAGTATGAATCAATTTCTCCTCAGCCACTATCAGCCACATTTTTGGACTTCCTAAACAAGGTGAGAGGTTTTACCACTTGAAAACCTTATACACTGATTTGGTTAAAAATTTCTCTGTTCATGGTGAACCTGCTATACAAATGCATTCAAATAAAAATAAAGTAAAAGGAATTTTGAGGTCCACACTCCCAAACCCTTGGCAATTTGTTTCCACCTGGATGATGAAATATTTTACTTGTGATGGTTAATTCTCTCTAGTTTTAGGGCCAATCATGAAAATGCTGATTTCTCTAAGACATGGAAATAGACACCCTAAGTATAGCATAAACATTCCCAATTTCTTGTATTCTGCCATCAAGGCAACTACAGAAAAATATCAGCAAAATAAGGGTCCCATGAAACATCATGGTCTCATCTTTCTAGTAGTTAAACACCACTTCCTGTCTCAGTCCAATGGGGAGGAATTATAGCAAAACTTTCTTGAGCAAGATCCCCAGAACAGAGAACTAGAGATGGCACAGCCAGGAGGTGAGAATTCCCCTACTTACCAAGAAGAAGAAATTGAGACTTCAGCCTCTTCCATAGCTATTCAATGAGGTAAGAAACTCTCACAGGAGGTATTTTCATCTAAAGGCCCTATTCCTGATAAAAGGAGGAAAGGCAAAGAAATTATAGAGTCTGCTCCTAGACAAACCCCATACATGACTCGATCAGTTAGGAGAAAAATGAATCTAACTGAGGAATCTTGCCCTAAGGAATTAACAAAGGGAAGGTCAGGATAGAGAATAGAGGGAACCTAGTGGGCTGAAGAACCAACTCATGATTCAGATGAGATCTTTGTAATCAAGAAAAGAAAATAAAGAGAAGTTTCCCCAACACCATCATGTGCTCTGGAGAGTCCCATTTCAGAACCATCATGTGCTCTGGAGATAGAACACATACAAACTTTTACTATTTCCTCAGATTTTGAGGAAGAGAGACCTACTTCGGAGGCACTTGCCCCACCTCTGCTATGAAGAAGCAAAAGGCAGAGATAGCTCTCACAAGTTGAGAAGGCTACTGCCCTCCTAGCTGAGGTACTCCTGGGTTTTAGAACATATGAGGATAAAGCTAGGCCTTCATCGGTACCAGCAGAAGTAGAGGAACCCCAAGATGACCCTTAGGACATGCAGCCTGAAGAAAAGGATGAAGCAGGGCAAATGGGTATAATTGACAGTGCAGGGTAGATGGCCATGGAAAACCCTAATGATTAGCCAATAGCCATAGAAACATCCACAGAAGCAACAATAGAAGTAGAAGCAGAAACCTTCTCTCATCCCTCTGATCAAGAGGATGTGGAAATTTCAAAAGAATAGCAAATGATGGAAGAAATTGAAAACTTAAAGAGATTACTCTGGGGGAAGAATCTAATTATTATTGACCTCAAGAAGATCAAAATAGAGGTAGAAATGGAGTAGAAACAAATCATTGAAAATCTACAAATAGAACTCCAAAGCAAAGACAAGATCATCCAGGAGAAAGAGCCAGAATTAGAGGCCTAGAGAATTGAGAAAGAAGCAGAATCTGAGGCCCAAAAAATTGAGAAAAAGGTAGAGTTGGAGGCATAGAAAATTGAGACAGCCAAACTGTTGGAAGAAAAAGAGAAAGAGGCAACACAAAGTGTTTCTGAGCTCACCATGGCTAGAGACAATAGCCTCACAATAATGGTAGCATTGATTGAGAATATACAAAGCTAGGATAGACAGTTAGCTTGGGCCAACAACAGACTAGATGACCAGGAGGAATATATTCAAGAGTTGGCTGGCCCAAGGGCAACCAATGATCATGAAATACAGATAGATGCCTATGTGGGTCCAATCCCCATTGACATTCCTAAGGCCCTATTCCATTGGGAAAAGAAATACATAGAATATGAGGCTTCTAAGCCTATGTTGTAGTTACAAAGGGCAGTCACTGCCAAAACAGAGATAATAGCAACTCTGAAGACAAAATCATTGAAATGGCCTCCCTTTCTTCAAAAATTCTATCATGCAGACCTCCAAGTGCCAGCTATTATATGTTCTTACAAGAAAGAGTCTTGCAGAGGAAATTCTCTTTAGTTCTATCTAACCTAGTTGAAGATATAGAGACACCAGAAGGATTCATGACAACTTATACAAGAAGTAATGATGAGGACAAGAACTTCCTATGTGAATTATACCTACATGGGTTCTGTGTTAATGATATAACTTTCATTCTTAATCATTTTGTGGGTGAATGCCAGCTTAAGGCATTTATGTCCCTAATGAGGAATCACCAGATCTAGAATGAAAGGATGGAAGATCATCTTCAGAAAGATTTTAAAATAGATCTCTTCATCAGAAAGGAATGTCCCAATGCTAATGCTTTTATGATTCAATTTATGTCCCTTATCTATCATCCTAATAATAAGAATATAATTTTGCCATTATACCTGAAAAGTTTACAAGAATGCTCCATCGATTTTGGTCTTTTTATGATCAATTCAGCAAATCCAGTACTTGCTGTAGCAAAGAAGAGATGGAATATTTTGACCCCGGAGCAGAACATGAGAGAGCTGGTCACCCCTACAAACTTAAGATTATTCATGAGAAAAGAAAAGTTGATATCCAAATTGACGGATAACCATAAGCAGGGATGGATAGGTGGACGGTTCAGGCCCCCTCTAATAATTGAACCACTCCCTGTTTGGGCAGAACAGATGGAAGATGAGAAATTGCAAGACTAGATGAAGCAGGTTGATGAATACAGAGGCAATGGTAATATCAACCACACAACTTGGACCACCTATGCACAGGATTATAGCCTGACTGACAAGCTGCTTCACCAGAATAAATCCAGAATGTGAGAAGCAGGAGGACCTGCCAAACCTTAGGTATGGGGGGATGGTGAGTGCCAAGTTGTACCCATGAAATATATCTTTTTACCTCTCTTTTTCTCCTTCCCGAGTCCATCTTTCCTAATGTCTACACCCAGATAAGCTAGCAAGATCATTCTATTTAATGATTAATTGAGATAGATTACTTAAGATTATAATTTTTGATTGAGTGACTAATGTGCATGGAATTGATGGAAAAATGCAGAAACTTCTCTCTTTTTGAATCAATAGGTGTAGATGCCAGGAACAACAATTTTGTGCATCTCTGGAGATAGTCTTCAATGATCTTCAGGGACAATACCAAAATACCATGACACATGAAGTTTTTAAGAAATGAGGAAAGCCTCTCTAGAGCTCTGCGGGAGTTTGGAGCATCTCCAGAGCTGAATAGAGAAAACTACAGATATCTCCGGAGCTGCAGACATATCTCGGAAGCTACAGACATATCTCTAGAGTTACAGATAGGAATAGTTATTTCTGACACCTCCTGAGAGCAAGGCATATTTCCAGCATAGCTACCGAACAGGCACTCTCAGTAGTGATCATAATGCCCCTCATTTCACTCAAATCATCACCCGAGTGGTGAAGGGTCATCCTTAGTTAAATTGCTAGAGTTTTATCTTTTCAAAGTTTTTGCATGAGTTACAGATGGAACTGATTCAATATCCACATTTTCAGGGCCTCGCTACCCAAATGTATTAAGACTCAAACTTAGATTCTGAGTGGACTTCTGTTCCACTCAAGTCTACTTTTATTTGCATAGTTTTCTTTTCATAGTTAAATAGCTAGTGTAATAAAGAGATGGATGTCATCTCATAGAAGAACTGATAGATAAGGTAAGTGATATGTCATCACTCTTTTGATATATACTTTTAGAAACAACAGAAGAAATAAACAATGATTGAATTATTCTGATTCTCAGTAATCTCAGTTCGGTGATAGCAATATTTTTCATGAATGCAAAGTGAATGAATTGGATTGGATCTAGTTGTGATCTTCTTTTGTGCTGATTTTCTACTATAACCTTCAGCCCTAAGGGTGTGGAGCAAGGGCCCACTCTCACTACTAAGGCAGGAGGGTAGTACCACTATTTTATTACTTCAGCTTTTTGTTATGAAAAGTATTTACTAATTTTGATAGGTAGATGCATGTTACTGTTTTAATATTGCTTTGAGTAAATTTCCTATTTTATTCTATTTTCAAAATTCTTTAAATTCATTTAGTAAGTAGACAAATTAATCTTTTCAAATTGGTAGAAGTTGTTAAGATTAGCTAGGAAAACTGGTAACTATAGAATCCCTAGTTACAGACAGCCGAGGACACATCCCCTGGATTATTGACATTTGAAAATAGATTAAATGATGAGGTACAATGACACCTTGTCAGTTAGCTTGTCACCTAAACTTTGGTTATATGTGTGGTGTAATTTATTATTGAATGTAATAAAGATCTGAGTATAGGTATGCTTATTCAGTGTTGTTTTACTGATACATTTCTAAATGTAATCATCATTATTCTGCTGGTACATTGTATACAAAACCTAAGATGTTCATTAGTGATTTGAAGTGCATTTAAAGTTAGGTTCAATCATTCTTTTTAGTTTTCTTACTTTGGTTGAAATTAATTTTGTTTAGTTAGATTACAATTTCTTGTATGCCCTATATGTTTTCTAGATGCTAGACTTTTCTTGTATGTCCTAGATGATAGCTTTAGTTTGCAACATAGATTCTAGCCTCCACATGCATTGAATATGCTTGTGTGAAGGAAACATTGATGAACATATGTGATTTAATAATACATATAGATATCTTAACATGAGGTGATCTAAGCCTCCTCATTACAAACAAAGAAATGATCTCTTAGATATCTTAACTAGAATTCAAGCAGTAGATTAAATCTTCTTCTCCATTGATTGCTTCAAATAGATATTACAGTATAACAGAAGTCTCCTTGTATATGTTTCTATAAATGCCTATGATGATAGTATCCAAATTTTGTCCTAGTTTCTCTTTTATAAGAGAAGCAACAAGCTTCATACCGTTACAAAATATGGCATCTTTTCAAAATTCATGCCTCTTCGTATAAACTAAACATTATTTTTTCTTAAAACATAATTACAAGAAAACATAGAAAGTAGACAATATTGATTGGAAGCCCACTTTGTTTGCAATACACTTGTAGTCCGTTAATCAACATAGGAGACCCGTGATCATCATGATCTGGCAAAGTCCCCCTCTCCATGATAGAGTGTTTGAAGGCTTGATTCTTCCACTGCAACATCTTCAAGGCCCTATTCTTCTAGAGGAGCCAAATAATCTTGCTTCCATTGGTATATAGTGTAGTCATGAGGCCATGATGCTTGTTGCTCCCCTACATGTATAGCCTTTCTATTCATCATCTTGAAGATACTTCTCTTGCCATTGAAACATAGTAAAATCACTAGGCCACTTATAATCTTGAATTTGGAGGGCGATCCTTCCACCTTTTGTCCAACAATGCTTTGACATCAATTACAAACTTTGTATATCTAGCATCCAAAGAAATTACTCTATCTAGAATGATGTTGAAGCTAAGAATATTGATATCTTCATCCTTTTTCAAAAATTCCATGACCTTAGAAACTGTATGACTAAATTCATCCTTCCACGCATCAAAATCCTTGATCTTTTCATTCTCTGTTAGGATTGATGGAATGAACTAGTGTTTGAAAGTGGCAAAGAAATCAATATTTGCCTGCATTCTTTGATTCTCACCATTCACATACTGATACTCATCCAATATCATCTTGATTATTTTCTCTGTTGGCTTTAGAGCTACAGGAGCATCTTGATTCCATTGTAGAACTTTACACAGAGTGATTAGTGTGTGATGTGTTGACTTCCATCTTTGATACAAGGGATCTAAAAGAGAAAAAATTACTTTCAACAATTCCATGGCCTGAGACAAGGAAGAATAGCATTCATGCACATCTCTAAACTTGTCAACAACCATTTTCACTCTATATTCCAAAATTTTCTCAAACACTTCAAGAATTTTCAATTTTACCTCATTCTTTGTTTTCTCATTTTGGCTTTTCAATTCCTCAATTTATTTTTCCAACTTCAATTTCAAAACATTGAATTGTTTAGCAGTCATTGTGGTATCACCGGTCTCTTGTGGCATGGGTGTTTGAAATGACACAATGGCTTGAATATGAGAAGAACTCTCACCCTTCACTTGTTTTTTCAGGTTTACATTTTCAAGATACAATCTATTTATCTCATCATTCATCTCCATCTGAGTTCTCTCATAATCAAACATTCTTTGCTCTAGCTTTACAACAATAGCTCGTGTAAAAATTGCAGTATGCATAGTGAGGGTAGCTACTTCAGTTGCTGATGTGTCCTAGAATGTCTTGAACATAGTTATTCCCTTTATTTCTTGGACCACATCAAGTAATATTTGTTTACTGGTATTCTTTTGTGTTGCCCATATTGCCAAAGTCTCTATTTTTGGATTGAAACCACAACCATTGATACCTTCCTCATAGTCAAATTCATAAACTAGCATGGGGTCATTTTGATTCCTAACTTGGTCTAACAAAAACATTTTCTTCAACTCAAGCCCGAGAATGATCAACATGTTGCTCCTTAATAACATTTGTCTAGCCTCATTAGGGCTGACACTTATTTCATCTATTTTCATAGTCTTGAAAGTTTGTGAAACAATTTGCTCATACTGAGATTCATCAGCACCCATTTTATTTATTTCCACTTGTTCTTGAAATTCTTTCATCTTCATCTTAATCCAAAAATCTTTGAATTTAGGAGAATTAATGAAATCATCATCCTCCATAAATCTCATAGAAGCCACAATTCTTTCATCTTCTTCTAATTCAGTTTCCCCTTGTGCCTGTTTAGCCATTCTGGCCTCTAGTTTGTGTGCTTCTATTTCTTGGCCAACAAGTGGCTGATTTTTTTCTCTTTCATCTCCCATATTTCTTAGGATACTAGCCACTTCATTAGTGTCACCCCCTCCTTTTCTCAATTCATATGGAACCAGTGGAGAAACATCCTCAATCCTTTGCCTTTTGTTAGATGGTGAATCAAGGACATGACCTGGATCTTGTAGTGACATTGCATCTAGTGCAGGATCTTGAATCACAACTCCTGGTGGTGTTTTGACACTAAGCTTGGTAGTCTTTGAAGGTTTCTTCTTAGACTTTCTATATATTCTTTCAAAATTGTCAATTATCAGATCTATTCTTCTCAAAGGGTCCCTCTCTTCAACAAAGAATCCAGGAAAATTAGGATTTTATTTTCTCCTATAATCCTCAATCCTTTTCAGAATCTCCCATTTTCTTACCCTATTATACACTTCTTGAAAGGTGACAAGATTTATGATCACATCCTCATCAAAATTGATTTGATGGGATATTCCCATTCTTGTGATGGTTTGTCTGACAAAGTTCATGTGACCCTTTGGATCACAAGACCTCTCTACACCTAGTTTCAAAGAATATTTAGCCTTCAAATAGGCTTGCAAATCCTCTAAAGTATCAGAACCAATGGACCAATCACCAAACACTGTAGACTTAGGAAGAAATGTGCCTTTCTTCTATTTCTTCATTACATCCTTCTCCATCCACATCATTTGCCACATGAATTCAAGGAATACAATTCTTTCTAGCACAAATTTGGGCAACACATGGGGTGCCTGAGTACACCCATATACCCTAATTATAGTATGAACTGGTAAGAAAAACCAATCAACATAGTTATGCCTATGACCCTATTCTAGCCTATGGGCAAGAGGCCTCAACATTTCTCTGATCTCTTTTGTCAATCTGGGAGAAGAGATACCAAGAGAATTCATTATTGTAATTGAGAATGCATCATGAAACACAACATAGTCATAATTATTGCAATGGTTATCCCATTTATAACACCAGCACTGTGTTGGCAATCTTTGTCCATTTTCATCAATCATGCTCAGATCCATTCTACTAGGCCACTTCCTTCTATTTTGATACAAAATCAAATGACATAACAAAGAGTAGTTATTAAAATCTATGAGCTTTTTGTTTTCTCTTATTTGCAAAAATCCATCATGCAGTTTCTTTTCAATGAATGTTGCAAAATCATATTCAACATTAGCTTCTGGATTTTGAATTCTCATGGCCATCATCATTAGGCTGAGAGGAATTGTACCTTAGGAATCAATACCCAACACCTGACACAAAGAAAAATATGTTCTTTTGAAATAGACATCAAAATCTTCAATAAAGAGAGGTTCAATTGTAGTGGATGAGATTTCAATTCTTCTATTATTTGCCCCTTTCCTCATGTGCATGGGTACCTCATCCCTTTTGTGTGTTTTTCTCAAACTATTGTACTCTTGCTTACTCTTCTACATATCTACTTGTGTGAGGGCTTACTTGCTCAACATGAAGTAGTCTATGATTGTATTCCTATCCACAGCCACTAATGGTGACCTGTTTGGTAGTCTAACTATTTTGGTGGATGAGTGTTAGTGTTGTGCCAATTTTCTAATCAAATCCACATCAACAAATACATTTGGCACCACAACCTTTGCCGAATCCAAATTCCATGGGTTTCCAACTGGTCCCTATCCATCTTTCTTTCCATAAAAATACCAAAAAAGGTTCCATCCAGAGATAGGGATCGTAGCATCCCAACATCCTTTTACAACATCCTTGAACAATTTCTTAGACCCCTTGTCAATTGAATTTGGTAGGATCTCCAACAATGATTGTTGAAGTGATCACTTTTTTGGAGCAGGGGGTTAGTGTTCTTACTCTTAGACTCAAATTTTTTAGGTGCCATATTTTAGTGCCTCTACGAACTAGGGTTTTGATATTTTACTTTCTTTACCAAACTATTTGAAAACAGAACACAAACCAAACACCAACTTTTATGTAAAGAGAGATGGGGCAGACTTACCTAGTCAGAAAATGCTTGAGGAGAGAACACAAAGATTGAATTCACCTTTTGCAATCATCATTGAATTCAATGGAATTAAGAAATACAAAGAAATCCCAAGTTTTATCATGCCATGAAGCTAGTCATTTCACCATTAACCTAGTTTGTGCCATGAAATCAACAAATCTTAGCATTCAATTCTTTTCAAACACAGACCGTTGATTTGATCCATTCTAATGGATGGGTGAGTATTTCAAGGCTTGGAGTCCTTTCCTCAAAAACCAAAATCTCACAGGCATCAATGATAACCATTGCGGGGCAGCACTG
Source organism: Cunninghamia lanceolata (assembly GCA_027924645.1). Taxonomy (NCBI): domain Eukaryota; kingdom Viridiplantae; phylum Streptophyta; class Pinopsida; order Cupressales; family Cupressaceae; genus Cunninghamia; species Cunninghamia lanceolata. The sequence goes on along the minus strand of BSBN01000914.1, from coordinate 4,447,508 downwards.
AAGTCATTTCGACATTTAATTCCTTACCACATCACCACAAGACCAACTTAGGGCAATTGCGGGACTGCTAGAGATCTTAGATAGTTATGTTCATCTTCACCACTTACCACCACCCCACAAGCCTTGTTGCACACCACTGTGGGATGGCAAGATACATGTTATCCCTTATGTCTTTTACCATGCCACCGCCAAGCTTTGGCCTGACCATCGCAGGGCCATGGGAGCCTTTGGTCTCCCATTCGTTGTTTACCACATTACCACCAGTCAAAGTTATTAGCATCATGGGGCCGAAGTATGTAGCATTACCGGTTACTTGAACTCCTTATACCGCAACACCATAGGCTCGACTTGAAATCATCGCGGGGGTGCGGTGAACACTTTATCTCGACTCCTTCCTACCATATTGCAATCGGTCATCTCCTTACCTGCCACGGGGGTGTGGTAACATATTATGTGCCATTTGATTTTATACTGCAACACTATAACTAAATTTTCTACATGCTGCGGGGAAGCAGTAACTATGTATACACATCCTCTAATTCTTGCACACCCGCCAAGGCTATTTACATGTACTGCGGGGCTGCAGTAAGAGACAAAAACACATCAATGGTCAAAAAATATAAATTTCTTTCACATAGACCTGATATGAGATGCTCATAAATGACTCCTGGAATAATTATAAAAGGAATATGAATCCCTAATTATGGATTTACGGAAGGAAAATGAATGAAACATAGTGGGACTATGTGAAAATTTGAATGGTTCTAACACACCTCATGTTGAACTAGACTATGTTTTTTCTTCATCCTATTTGTGTTATGTTTTTATGAGTTCTTTTCTTGTGAATATATCCCTAAGGAAAATTTATCTGATACCTATAATTGTAAACATCTTCTTGGTTTTTGACTGCAAATTCTTTTTAATCTGTAAACTAAATTCTATTTTAAGTTTTCATTTGCATTTATTAGTAGAATGGAAAGTCAACATTTATCAACTTATGAACTTAATAAAGTTTTACTGATTCAAGTTGTTGATTTATACATTATTGTTTATTTGGACTTCAAGAAATGAAGACTTAGAGAAGGGCTGTAAGGCACAAATTAGATGATAGTGATCATAATGTTGAAACTTTACTGAAAAATTATGAGTTTCTTCATAGAGAAAAAGTGGCCAATAATAATGAATATTTATTGAGAATTGGTTTGACAAATAGGCAAGTTGTAAATCCACTGAGCAGTATATTATTTGTTTAATAGTGTTTAATGAAATTTTATAGGCAAGAGCTTTATGTATATAAGACATAATATGATATTATTTTTTGTTTTATAGGCAACAAAAAGAGTGCAAAGAAAATGTGGAGGAAAAACAAAAGGAAAGAAAAGATATAGTGTCGCCATCTCGTAGAAGCCACCACTTTTGTGATTCAACAAATACAGTTGCTGAAAATAATAGTTACAATTGTAGACACCTAAAAGTGACTTGCTTCACAAACCAATTTCTTGTATCTCTACACCACCAATTATCCCCCTATTAATTAAATAAATTGATTTTATTTAATTAATTTATCCCTCATTATCTACCTTGAACATTTACCCATCCTTTGTGATCAATTAATTCACTTAATTTATCATTTTACCTTATAACTATATCCTCATTGATTAAATAAATATTCACAATATTTATTTAGTTAATTTTTCCATCTCCTTAATCCTTGTTACTTAGATAAATCATGCTTATCTAATTAATCTAGCCTATTAATCAACCTATTCCTATCCTATGTTAATTAAATATCAATTATTTAATTAGCTACCCTGGCCTACCTATCCCCTAGACCTAAATTAATTAAGCTTAACACTTAATTAACCTTGCTTATCCCATCCTCCCACACACCTTTGAATAAAAACCAATTTTTTATTCAAAGGGTCAAATCCTCCTTACAACTCATTTATCACCCTCTTACACATATAAGTGTACATTTGTCCTTTAACCTTCACATCTCCACATAAAAGTGAATTTTTAATTCACACTCCCCCATGAGTTGAATTTTTAATCCACTTGTCATATCCACTCTTCCCAAAAATATATTTTTAATTCATTTCTATCCTCCACACCTCTTCCCAATGTGAATTTAAAATTCATAAATAATGAGAGCCCTGCAATCCCAATGACCTAATCTCAACCCTTGATTTCTCTCTTCCACTCCCCTTGTGACACTTGTCACAAGGCTATGTCTTCAATCCTAATCCTAACTCTCAAGCATTTCTAGCCCTTGATCTCATCTTTTAATTCTCACCCTCCATCCATTTTTCCATAAATCTATAAATAAGACCCTCACCCAAGCCATTCAGAACAACTTCTTCTTGCATCAAAACCATGCCCAAATTTCTCTCAAATCTCTTCATCATACCATCATAATGCTAAAATTATTTTAGCCTCTCCATGTAATCTATCAATCTATCATCCAATCCCTTATGTACATTGTGTTGAATCTCAAAGAGCAATCCACATTCATCTATTTGGGTAAATCTAAGGAGTTTAGGTGCAACTCCTTCCACCCTATGTTGGATTTGTTGGTCACATGTGAAGGTATATCATTTGTTTTTGCATTTGATTTATGTTTTTGGCTTTCATTTTGACTTCATAGATCACATTTGGCATGCCTGGTGGGACCCACAAGGTCTCAATCTAATAATCTTGTGAGTTTTTTTTTGTTGTTAAGACATGTTTTTTGTAGATTAGCACTATCTTTTTGCATAGTAGCGCCATTTTACCTGCATTTTGGTGCTATTTTTAGACTATGGTGGCACCTTCTTACCACGACATTGCTCGATCATTTGGACTCACATATTTTGTGTTTTTTCACCTTTTTAGCATCTTTTGTGTCTTTTGCTCTCTATTTTGTAGGATTTTATGCAGGGACAGGGGAGACTATGTCAATTTTTTCCTAAAATCAGACCCTTGACCATCTCTGCATCATTTTGGCACTAAACTCACCCAGTTCGGCACTATCTTTCTCACTATAGAAGTTAAACTAAGGCAAAAACATAGTTTAGTGCTATCTTGCCTCTGTATTGGTGCTATCTTGTATATTGGTTCTATCTTGTATATTAGCACTATCTTGTATTTGTATTGGCGCTATCTTGCCTCTGGATTAGCATTATTTTTCTGTACTAGCTTAGGGATCTGTGCAGGGTTGGGCCTCTTTTCTATAGGATATTTTAGATCATCCAAGACCATCATCTCAAAACTACTAACATCTTTTGCAGAGATTTAGTAGATTAGACACATCTTCTTTTGGTGCACTAAAAAGAACCTTTGTGTGCTTAGCTTAGAAAACACTTAAATTTGGTGCATAAAATCAATCTTGCTTGCAAATAATCTACAATCAAACACTTTATCTTGATGAACCTAAAAAGAATCTTTGTGTGCCTTAGTGTAAAGAACATTTGATTTTGGTGCAACTAAAATTAATCATTGCTTGCAACAAACAACTTTAGGCACATTTTCGATTTGGGCTTAAGATGAACATTAGCTTTTGTTTGTTGTGTCTTGTGCACTTGCACGTTTGTGTTATCCCATAGGGTAGAATCAAAGTATCCACTCCCATTGCCTTCAAAAGGATCTTGGGTGAAGAGAAATAGTTCTATTCTAATATTCTTTTTAGGATGTGGGCCTGCCCTTGAGACACATCCATTTGGAGAACTCACTGGCGACCTCAAGTGGTACTTTCATCTGGTCTGCTATACAAAATAGGATAAGGTGAAAGCCAAGTCCAAATTGGTATTAGCGTATACCATTCGATGCTATCTTGAAATGGAGTAGTACCTTATGTATATGAGACCCCTAGTAGAGCTAGTAAAAACCTTAAGTGGTTTATTGGATGCTCGTATTGTGCCAATCCCTCGAATGTTTGCCCACTATGAACCTTTGTTTTAGTGGCCCAAATCCCTCTACTTGCTCCACAAGTATTGTCCTTGCTTCACCTTAGGTTGTACATGCTTGATTATCACATTTTCCTAAATCAAACCTTTGGCCATTATATTCTCTTATGTGAAGTGTTTGCATGCTTGCTAAGAATCCCATCAATTGAGATTATCCAATCCCTTTAATTGAGCTTAATCAAAATTCATCATAATCCACTTCCTCTCTAGTCATAATCTATCTTCATCATTATAATTGTTCTTATCTACTTCATCTTAATCTAATCATTCATCTATCATAATCATCCTAGCCACCTAACTTATCCATATCATCATCCAAACCATTCAATGCAATCTTATCTCAATCACCCTCATCATCCTGAATCCAATTCATCCCCATAATTTTAAACCCCATTTCCCTCATCCACTTGACCAATCTCATCCAAATCACATCCAAAACCCAACCAACATCAATCCATAATCTTCCAAACCATAGTCCAAATCTAATCCAAAATCAACATCGATCCCAATCATTATCCAAATCCCCCAACATCATTATCAAACTCCAAATCTGAATCAACTCAACCAAAAATCAATACCTTAATTGATCATCCAATCCAATCAACCCAAGTCAACTCTATTACTTAAGTGTCATTAGTCCACCTTAAGTATAAAGAATCATCCATCCTTTGAAGCAAATCAAATCATCCTAAGGTCTTGAATTTTGATCCCCAACATCACAATCGTCCATTTCATCCCATACCTCTCCAACAACATGGATCCTTATGTAGCAATGCAACAATTACAAAGACTTAGAAAATTTTATGAGAACATGGATCCTAATGCTAAGGAAAACTACAAAAATGACATTAAAGATATCCCCTTAGCACACCTCATCATTGAAGAATCCCAAGCTCCTACCCAACCTCCATCATATCAAAAAACATCTTACATTTCACCCCCATCCACATCATATCAACCTTCATCATTTAAACCTTTACCCTCATGTCAATCTTCATCCCCTTATACATCCATGCCATCATACCTACCCCACCAATCAATACCTCCAACTTATCCATCCCCCAACCATTGTCATGCTAACTTTGATCAAGGGAACACCAATCTATCATACCTCATGGCCAAAATTCAAAGCTTACATCAACAACCATTTCCCCATACAAATCCCCGATCCTCTAATCCCCATCCTCCAATCCCTCCATCACAATATTCTTCTAACCCTATCAACCTTAATCCATCACCATACCTACCTTACAATCCATCAATCGCTATCCCCCCACCACAATATCCCTCCAATCCTATCAACATTAATCCATCATCTTATGTATCTCCCAATCCATCAACCCCTATCACCCATACACTATCTAATCCACCATTAAGTCTTCCAAATCCTAAGCCCATGACATCCAAAGAATCCTTGTGGGATTTCCTCCAAAGAACATCAAAAAATGAAAGAAAATCTATAGAGTCCTTTACCTCCCCCACCCATCCAACACCACCATCTAATCCCACACCTATCCTTGAACCCATCCAAGAACCATCATTACCTAATCCTATCACCCACCTATCCAATCCCAATCCTAATCCTACACCATCCACCATCATTATCCATCCATTACATTGTTCTTCAACTCATGCACTCATGAAGGATATCATCCATTGGCTATTAGCAAGGAATAAAACACCCTCATGCAATCCAACACCCACCAAATCTCTTGAACAATCTCCTATCATAACTCAAGAACCATCATGCAGCCATGTTCAAGAACCCATAAGTCAAGCACCTATCGTATCCATCCAAACACCTATCACATCCATCCAAGAACCCACCACATCTAACCAAGTCACTCCCACTTCTATCCAAGCACATGAGCTATGTTAAGAATCAAATCTAAAGCATGTTGAAATATCATCCCCTTCTCCTAATCAAGATCTAACCATCGCATCTAATCCCATCCCCGATCCCCTCCCATCTATTGATCAACTTATTGATCTCACACCATCTTCTACCACCTCTTTACCATCTCCCATGAATCCTTTACCTCCATCTACCAATCTCATCCCAAATCCATCCTCCTATTCACTTGGACAAAGCACCTTCATCTGCGGTGACTCCCTCGTAGGAGGTGAACAACTTCCATCCACCATCTATCTTTCTCTAACAAATAATGGACTCGTGTCTTGTTTCCAAAGCACCAAACATCCCATTGCATGTCGCATGCTCCAACATATGAACTATCAAGGAAAAGGCTTAGGCCTTCATGAACAAGGCATCTTAGAGCCCATCCACACCACATTCCATCCATCCTTGCATGGCCTTGGCTATACACCCCAAGAAAAATAATATAAACATGTTGGTACTACCCACACACCTTCCAATATCCATTAATCCAATCCCAAACACGGTGCATCTCATCGCACCCCCAAAGCATATGTCGCCATCCCTCCTCCATCATCATATCATTTGCAAAAGCATGTGACCATCCATCTTCCTCCATCAAATTTACCTCCACTACTTCCAACTTCAAATATCCCTATAAAATCCTCTCATTATCCTATCCTCCCAACTCATAATATCCCCATCCCCAAATGTCCTTATCCATTTATCCAAAAATCCACTTTTTACCCCTCCACCCATAAACCCCCTAAACTTCCCAATCAAGATCAACAAAAGCATACATCATTCAAACATGAAGCTTCCACCAAATACATGGGATTCAGAAATAAAAGTTTGAATGTCTCAACTCATAAAGCACAAAAGCCTAAAGATGTTATCCCTTCCAAGAAAAATCAAAAATCCAAAAGGCTATCAAAGCCCACACCATCACAAGAAAAAGCAAAAACAAAAATGGTATGGGTCCCTAAACAAAAAGTACCAAAATCTAATGAAGCATCCACATCCCAATCTACCCCACAATCCCAAACATCCCGCTTCCCATTTGAAAATTCCATAATTCCTAAGTCCATTTGGGTACCTAAAACCCCAAATTGACCATCCAAAAATCCCCTATCCTAATACCCATTACTCCCAACTCCACATCCAAAACATAAGCTTCAAAATATACTACAGTGTATACAACCGTTGGTCTTAGTTCCCCTCCATCACTTGATATTCCCACATACCCCCATTTCTCCATCTTTCATCCACTATCCTACATATCTTCCCCATCCAGTTCCTATGGTCCATGCTTTTGCATAATCGACATCATAATCCACATAATCCACATCATAATATGCATAATCCACATCATAACCCACTATCCACCGACATCCATGCAATCATCATCCATAATTCTATCCAACATGGGACCATCTTCTCCTTTCTATGGAAACAGACACTAGAGTCCCCATTCCATCAAAAAAGAAAAAAAATCAAAAAATCAAGAAAATAGTAAAGAGAAAAAATCTGTCCAAATGGTGAAAACCACTCCTTGTGGCGCCTTGGGCAATTACCATGATGAAAACCCCTTGTGGGCATCATGCACAATCCCTTCTCCATCCATTTTGTACCCTACACTCGGGGGAAAAATCATCTAAATCCATAACATCCTTTTGCATATCCTATCCATGTATCCTTATCCTATCATATTCATATCCACCATCCCCTATTTATCCTACCATTTCTCATCCATCCTATCCGCTATATCTTCCTCAGGTTAGATCTTGATAAAGACAAGGGGCAAAATATCAACAACTTGCTTTGGACACCTCTCGGCACACTCCCTTTCCAAGCATATCATCCATCCATCTACTACAAAACCCATCCACTCAAACGTAAACCCATCCTGCAAAATCCTAAGCATTGGGGTATATGATTCCTTGCAACATAGCCCTTGGAGTAAATCCTTATCCCCATCTCTCATCCATCTATCTTGTATCCCTATCTCTATCTTCCAATCCATCTATCATGAATCTCCTCTCTATCACCTTCCACTGACAATCCCTCCATCTACTTATCATATATCCCTACCTAATCCTTTATCCCCCATCCTACCCCTTATCTGCATGTATCTATCCATTTATCAAAATCTCCTATCCATTATCCTTTCATCGCCAATCCCCCAACCCAACCCCATCACTTTCACCTCTAGACTTGGTGTTCCATTGTCATTGGTATCTAGCACTTAGGCTATCCAAATGAAATCCAATGCAACCATCTCATAATAAACCATGCCCTTTCCAAAATCTCAAAAATCCAAAACAATAAAAAAATCCATAAAACCCTAAAAAATATCAACATCATTCCATAAACATCTCATCATCTTCCAACATCCTCACAATAACACATCAGCTTCCAACATCATCACATCTATCCTCAATCACCCCACATTATCACCACAAATCATAACTACATATCATCACTACCCGCATCTTAATGTGCCCTGATCCCGTGGATACAGGGTATGTAGGTAGTCTAGAATACGAAGGAAGTTTCCAGTACTCAGGTACATAAGATGCACCCATCCAACCCACTTGGATGGCCCCTAGCCCCTGAGCTTACACTAGATCCAAGCATCGCATTACCTACCAAAGCATCGTCCCTTAATAAAAAATTATCAACTATCAAATCAGCATCGACCACAACTTGTAACCATCATATCTTGCACTAATCCAACAACATCAACTAAGCATGATCTAGTCATCCATTGATTCCTACCTTAGGATATATCGTTCCTACAGTAGGCAAAATCTATCCTATCATCATCCATCTTGGTAAGAGATAAAATGGCTATTTGTTTGGTTCGTTGGTCTTTTGGTTTTTTTATTTTTATCTTTTGTCCTATTCAAAGATCACACCAAAGCTACCTTGATCTCACCATATCATGGTATGTGGTGAAAACATCTAGAATGGGGCATAGTCTTGCTTTGTATGCTGTGCTTGTGGGTTGGTCTCATTACTCCAAGCTAGTATTCATATCTTGTGGATCATAGGGTCGGTTCTAGCATATTGATCTTCTTGTGCATCTAAGGTTCATCATACCTTTTGTGTACTAAGGACTTATGCTATGAGTCCCCTTCCCTCATCTAGACAAGGTTGTACTATCTTGGGCATGCATGGGATCATCCCTTTGTCTGCATGTCTAGTCCATGCAAATGTTTGATACGCATCATCACCCTAATCTTCTATACCTCGGTGAAAATATCCACTTTGCTATATCAAACCTAGGATTGCTCTAAATCATGTTCAACACAATGATCATCCATTTTCCAATCCATCTATCATCTAATCATCAATCCATCATCATTCTTTCATCTCACCCCTTATCCTCCAACCACTTCTACCAATCTGTACCATCCATTTCGAGAGCACAACCATGTTCTTGCAACCTACCTATCCTCTCGAGGGGGCATCACCCTTACCAATCATCCCTAAACCTTATCCTATTCTTCTAAGATAAAACATTTTTCTATCCAATCCAACTCTATATTTTAACTTCTTTGAGATAGTGTTACTTAGCCGCAACACCATTTCAAAGAGGGGCAAATGTAGACACCTAAAATTGACTTGCTTCCTAAACTAATTTCCTATATCTCTACACCACCAATTATCCCCCCTATTAATTAAATAAATTATTTTATTTAATTAATTTATCCCTCATCATCTACCTTGTCCATTTACCCATCCTTTGTGATCAATTAATTCACTTAATTTATTATTTTACCTTATAACTATATCATCATTGATTAAATAAATATTCACAATATTTATTTAGTTAATTTTTCCATCTCCCTAATCCTTGTTAATTAGATAAATCATTCTTATCTAATTAATCTAGCCTATTACTCAACCTATCCCTATCCTATGTTAATTAAATATCAATTATTTAATTAGCTACCCTAGCCTACCTATCACCTAGACCTAAATTAATTAAGCTTAACACTTAATTAACCTTGCTTATCCCATCCTCCCACACACCTTTGAATAAAAATCATTTTTTAATTCAAAGGGTCGAATCCTCCTTACAACTCATTTATCACCCTCTTACACATGTAAGTGTACATGTGTCCTTCAACCTTCACATCTCCACATAAAAGTGAATTTTTAATGCAATCTCCCCCATGAGTTAAATTTTTAATTCACTTGTCATATCCACTCTTCTCAAAAATGAATTTTTAATTCATTTCTATCCTCCACACCTCTTCCCAATGTGAATTTAAAATTCACAAATAATGAGAGCCCTCCAATCCCATTGACCTAATCTCAACCCTTGATTTCTCTCATCCACTCCCCTTGTGACACTTGTCACAAGGCTATGACTTCAATCCTAACCCTAACTCTCAAGCATTTATAGCCCTTGATGTCATCTTTTAATCCTCACCCTCCATCCATTTTTCCATAAGTCTATAAATAAGACCCTCACCCAAGCCATTTAGAACAACTTCTTCTTGCATCAAAACCATGCCTAAATTTCTCTCAAATCTCTTAATCATACCATCATAATGCCAAAATCATTTTAGACTCTCCATGTAATCTATCAATCTATCATCCAATCCCTTATCTACATTGTGTTGAATCTCAAAAAGTAATCCACATTCATCTATTTGGGTAAATCTAAAGAGTTTGGGTGCAACTCCTTCCACCCTATGTTGGATTTGTCGGTCACATGTGAAGGTATATCATTTGTTTGTGCATTTGATTTATGTTTTTGGATTTCATTTTGAGTTCATAGATCACAACAATGATGATCATGTGTAGCTTGATATAGCATATGCTAATGTATAGCCTGATATAACACATGGTGATGTGTAACCTAATATAGCACATGGTGATCATGTGTAACCTGATATAGCACATGGTGATCATGTGTAGCCTGATATAGCACATGGTGATGTGTAACATTGTGATGATCTCTTAGAACAAAGTCTAAGAGAGATTATTGAAAAACATCAGTGCATTAAAGGAACAACAAGTCTGCAGATGATTTATTCAAGATTAAAGGATGTGTTTGAAGTGAAATCTATAGAGACTAGTACTCATGATCTACCTACTGATGCCACACCTGATGTGGCCAAGAAGCATGAAGTTTTGGTTAATGAAAGTCATGAAGAGAGACTTCTTGCATCTGTTGCGCCTCAGAGTGCACCTATTGCATCTAGAACTTTTGATGGAAATATTGGATCAGCCAGAAATATTGGTAGTGGTTTAATAGAAGATGTGGATTCTTTTGTCAAATGACAAAGATTGAGTCAAGATTTGTATAGATCTACAAAGAGGAATGCAAAACTAAGAAAATTATAAGGAAAGAAGCTATTCTTTCTTGAGGTATCGAGAGATGGCGAGCCCATTGGGCCAAATGCTGCAAAGTGGGCCTTCGAGTTGGGTGTAAGATGCAGGGCCCATTTGGATATTTGCAAATCAAGTTTTGCAGAAAAAGATCCACAATCTATGGAAAATGTTATACAAAAAATGGGAAATGCTTTTGAGACTACTGGTGGACAAATCTCTAGAAAATATACAAGCAAAAGATGAGAATTTTGATGAACAATTTTAGATACAATTATAGAAAAGGAATCATGGAGGGAAAAGAGAGGTTAGACTTCACTTTATGTCCCAAACAATGGGAGGCATTGGAAGAAAGTATGCATTCTGAAGAATATTTGGCAAAGAGTAACAAAGGCAAGAGAGCAAGAGATAATGTTAGGGCTGGATATACATTTGGCTGAGGCGGGTTGTAGGCCAAAATGGACAAATTTTGAGTAAGTGTATGGCTTTTTGGTTCAATTTACATTGTGTAATTTATTTCAATTTTTTATTGAACTAACTATATGTTGAAATTGACATTGTATTTTAGGTCAAAAATAATAATAGAGAAGCAGGTGCAGAAGATATTGTCAATTATATGGTAGCACTAGATCCTAGTAAATCTAAGAGTAGGATGAAGTGGAAATCTAGTTCATCAACAGAGATTTCATAGCCATCTATTACATGCCCAATAGGATTAGCCTCTCTAGATCATGTCAACTCAAATGAAGGGTACCAACATGTACTAAATTGCATATACGGTCTCAGTCAGCAAGTTTTGCTATTGGTTGCCTCTGTTAACCCTATAATTTCTACATGGAATGAGCATAAATCCATGGATTCAGATGAGGTAAGAGGCTCTATTGATCTCATTTCTTCTTATTTGGCAATTCTGTATACAAATGCCTCTTAATATGTAGATTATTGAAATCTAAACATAGCAGAATCCAACCCAGTTTCTTTATTGTTGGAGTGATCCAGAAAACATTCTTTTGGACAAATTTATAGCTTGCATTCTTTAGTTGACTATTGAATGCTTTGTATATTTATCACATGATGGTTAAACCACATGCAGAGCATTTTTTTCAAAGCAAAAAGAAAGCAAAAATGCCTTCATGATGTCAATAGAGCTGTCGATATTGATAGTGATGATTATGATGAATTGGACAAGAATGTGCAGCACAGTCGTCATAGTTATGCTGAATTTGAGGTAATATAATAGTTGTTAGTTATCTATCCTAATGTTTTGTCATTCTTCATGCGCAAAATGTTCTTTTAGACAAAAAGTTATAGTTTTTGCGTTCTTTAAGTTGTATGTTAATCTGCCCCAATGTTTTGTCATTAATTCTTCATGCTTAGAATGTTCTTTTGGACAAAAATATTATAGATTTTGCATTCTTTACTTGACTTATATTAATTTTTGCATGATGATTAAACCACATGCAGAGCAATTATATGAAAGTAGAACAAAAAGAAAAAGGCCCTATCAATAGAGCTCTCTACAAAATTGTACAACTTCATGTCAATGTTGATAGTGATAATTATGATGATGAACTCGACGAGCATGCACATGATATTCATAGTAGTAGTTGTGCTGAACTTGAGGTGAGTGCTATGAAACCACATGCATGTAAGTACTATTCAAGTAAGTAATGGTTGTTTTATTATGTAAATAAGGGTAATCATTACCTATTTGATAGAAGCTGGTTAGAATAGTAGTGAAGTGTAATTAGCTAGTATACATAGATTATGGAAATAAGGGAGAACATGTAACTTACATATGGAAGCTTAGAGCTTAGTTGTAATAGAGTGCATACATAGATTTTGACTATGCATTAGTGCATTGTTGTTGGGGATGCCATGGTCCTCAGTTGGGGGACTTCATTGCCAATCCATGTCTCTTTCTAGAGTACTCGTACAGTCTAGCATTATTGTAGTCTTTCCATCCATTTGTTTGTACCTCACAATGGGTTAGGTTTTTTTCTTAGAGTAAAAAGTTAATTCTTTGTTATTCAATAGAATAAAAAAAAGCACATACAAAAACTGATTTGTTCTAAGACATAAGACATTACATACATCTATCAAAAACAATATAATGTGTGTTTTATATCTCAATATAATGTGTATTTTTATTTATTTTTGTAGACATTTAATATTGGTAAACTCCAAGAAGGGGATGAAGTTTGGGTGTTGGATCCATTTGATGGTGCTACGTCTATGGGCATTGGGTGGATTCACTCACTATCTATTGTACATGGAGTCAAATTGAAAGGAACAGGAGATGCAAATGTAAATATTTTAAAGGTCACAAGTAACATACCCCTTTCTTATGAAGACAAAATAGATGGAGTTGTCCATCTGAAAGAGAAAGAAGGGACCTTCACACAATGGCCACTAAAATATTTGAAAAAAATGACATAGTTGATGTTTATCATGTACTAGCTGTTAGACAACTTGTGTAAGGCATATCTAAAAATAATTATGATATTAGTTACAACTAGTTAAATAATTTAATATTGGTTATGGAAGACAATCTTTGTTATTATATGTTTTTCTATTTTACATAGATTCTTTTATTTAATGCCACATGCAAGAGTGGTAGTTATGCATTTTTAAGAGAAAGTGGAATTTGAGTTGTTGCAATAGTGGAGCTAACTTTAGATAATGAGAGAGGAGTTAGTGGAAAATTTATTGATTCTATTTTGAATGAACATTTCTTTTAAGTTTCTTTAAAGTGCCTTTTAAGTTTCTTTTAGGAGGAGGAATCATGGATGGGGGATTGATAACATAAATACATACAGAATGTAGAGATCTGGATCTTGGGGGGAAAGAAAAGTGAGATATTTTGTGTAAGAAATTGGGAGTTGGATGGTTGTCTCTGAACAAGTTATGTTTCCTATTTGTATTAATTTTTAGTACAAGATTTACAGGTGGTTTTGGCAATCTCTTAATTTATTTGCTATCTATTTTTTCAAAATGTGAAGGGTGCATCCATCGAGACTAAATACCCTACTACCCATTTGATCAAGTGCACTGGGGAATCAAGTGAAAACAAGATCTTCTAGCATTCAACCATTCCTAATCATTCCAATCCACATTTATTAGTTCTTGTTTTCCTTTTTATTAATCCGACCTAACCACTACATAAACATTCATTTGAATCTATTTGGAATGATGTAAAAGGTTCACATCTCTCTCAATGATATCTTATTTTACATACAAGTCTTCCACAGTAGATTACACTCGCAACATCTCACAAACTTCTCTCTCTTTAATCCATTGATGGATGTTGATACCCTATTTTCGAGCTTCCACTTTAGCATAGGCTAAGGGGTCACCTGAGAAGTTTTTAATTTATATTAATATTATGCTTGATATTACCACAACCATTATAGTGATTAGATGGCGTTTGCAGATGGTATGCTGACCGGGAAGAAGGAAACCGAATAGGAAACCTATCGATGGTTTTTGCTTGAAAGTCTCTGTGTCTTTTAGTATTCAATCATTTTCTTACTAGTGATCTCATTGTTCTTTTGCTCTCTAATAGTTAGAATTCCATGCCCTATCTATGCTTCCATGACTTTCTTATGATTACTAGAGTATTTTCTAACAAAATTAATTACATCCCTTATATAGGATGCATCCATATCGCTATAAGATCTCACTCCAAAATAAATAATAGTATCAATTCAATTTGTATCTTAACTTATTTCTTGGAAATGATATCTAATTATTATTGTAGTTGCACCCTCAAAATAGGATTCAGATATGTCACATTTAGTTGTGCAGTAACAGGTCTATTACACATGCAAGATATTGAAGCTGAGGAAGAGTTTTTCCATCTTTGTGAGTGGATGGCATCTATTGTAGTTGATTTTGATTATTTAAGAAAAGATTGTATCTTAAATTTTCATCTTAAAAGAATGATGTTAAACTTATGTTTAATCAAAATCTAAATTTTAAGTAAATTTTCTTCTATTATCTTATTATCTTTTTGGTATTTTTCACTAAATTAATAATTTAGTTGTGATTTATTGACATTCTCTTGAGTGGGCATTACAGCTTAGCCCACTACTTTATGGAATAGTTTGAATGTATTGTTCAAGGATCTTAGTGTTTTTTGTCTATTTTGGAGCTGTATAAGAAAAAAAGACCATTGTAACTCAGTTTTCTAAGTCACAGCACTAAGAAACATAGTTTGCAACACATTTTTCAAAGCAAAGACACATATTTAAGTCTTATGGGTTTTTTGGACTTGATTTTATGTTGCTTTTCCTCCCTAAACATCCAACATCACTTCCTTATATGCCTTTATGAAAAGATTCTAGGGTTATTGTTGGTTGCATTGAAGGAGAGAGCTTCATATATGGGACATGATCAACACTTAGTCATGAAGACTCAAGGAGCATAAATGACAATGAGCAAGAGATAAAGTACACAGTTCATGCCATAAACAAAGTGAGATAAGTCTTAAGTTGCTATGATCAAGGGTGGTGTGTTAGTTTTTGAGAAAGGAAGGGCAGTTGATAATGCACAAAGACCAATGAGGAAGATTATAGTCATAAGGTGACGATGTTAACATTTCATCAAGACTTTGGAAGCAACTAGTAGACAAATTTATATTGGCAAGAGACACTACTAGGTATGTCAGGTGTTATCATTGATGGAAATGAAATCCATCTTACACATCCGCATTACATCAATTGATCATACTGGAAGTCAGATTGTAGATTTGTCTAATTCTGGATAGATAGGAACAAAGTATATGATAAGATTCAACATCTTGGTCTGCAATCCTCCACAAGTAATCACATTGAGCTGCAGATCTGAGGGAATGTTAAGGGATGTCAGGACTACCTAAATCCATGATTTTAGCCTCTAGTGATGAAAGGATTGAAAGTTACATGCATCTGAGTATCAGGTTCTAGATAAATAGTTCAGTCCAGTGAAGAACAAGCTGACTTGGTGTTTGATCCTTGTACAGATGAAGAGAAGTGGTTGGTTGAGTAATTTATGAGATCTAGTGGTAGTGACTAACATGTGTGATGACTTGAATGGATAGGTTTTGGTCCGTATTGGTATTTGGGCATGGATTCAGCCGATAGAACAATGTTCTTAAAAAGGCTTTAAGTTCTTCTCAAGGCCAACTATAGTTGATGTTATTTCATGTAGCAGATATATATGATCGATGGATTCAAGCATTTGAGAGTGAAGCTATGCCAATATGAAGGGATAAGTGTGAAGTATAGCAGAATCAAGTGCGAAGGGAAGAGATCTAAGCTCTAAATCATGGTAGAGTAGTGAAGCAGAGGAGAAAGAGATGAAGTGTGTAAAGTTAGTAGATTGTGCATAACTGAAACTATAATTCTACATTATTGGATGATATTCTTTAGTTCAATCATTCTAGTGAACTCTTGTAATTGATTTTGTAGGCAATGAGCCTCCTTGAGTAGTGAGCTCTGGGCAGTGTGCCCGAAGGCATGTGCCTTCCCCATTTGTAATACTTTTAATAGAGTATAAATTCTTGTGGGTTAACTCCCACTGTGGTTTTTCCCTTAACTGGGTTTCCACATCAAAATCTTGGTGTTCATGTGTTGTGATTTTGTTGTTTCTAGTCTTGTATTCATGTTTCTTTCTTTTGGATATATGTGGTAAATTAATAAAGGATCAAAGTAATAAGTTTTGCAGAACACTAATTCACCCCCCTCTCAGTGTTTCTTAATTTCAATAATTGGTATCAGAGCTTGGTTCCTTAGAAGAAGTTTAACAACTTGAGGAAGATCTGGGAAGGTGTTTTCAATGGGTTCATTCAAGTATTCTGATGGCATCAATGAACAACTTAAACTTTCTTTAGAAGATCTTGATTAGTCTAGAGTAGAAGTTAGAGAACTACAAGAGAACCTTAAAGATGCTGAAGATTGCACTGAGACCTTAAAAGGACAATTGACCAAATCTAATGGAAAAAGGAAGGAGCTACTTCATCAGCTAGCAAATTAGAATGAAGACAATGATATGAATGAGGCCCTGAAGGAGAAGACAAAGGAATGTGAGAAGCTAGAAAAATAAGTTGTTGTCCTAAAACATGAGATGGAATCTAGGGTGATGAGGCTAACCAAGGAAATTGAAGAGAGGAAGAAGACTAAGGAAAAATTGAATCAATCTCTAAAAGAAAGAATAGAAGAATGCTACAGATTGTACAAAATAATTGGCCATTTAGAGTCTGATCTACAAGAAAGTAGGGACAATGAGGAAGAACTTGAAAGGTAAATTATCATTCTCAAACATGACTTAGAAACTGCAAATGAATACAAAGAGAAATTCAAGATAAGATTGGCTAAAATTGAGGTGTTGCTTGACAATCAGAAGAAGGAAGATGATAAGCATGGTCTGGGATTTGAGAAAGGTGAAAGCTCTGGATCTGGTCAAAGAAATCTTGATGCAAGAAATCAAAGAAGGAATCCTAGAAGACCTCTGGTAAGACAACCTAATGCTCAAAGGTATCCATCTTTCAATGACAATTGTTTCAAAAGTAATAAGTATGGTCATAGAGATAATCAATGCAGAAGTCAAGTGAATCAAAATGCATCATCCTTCTCCGATCAATGCTTTAATTGAAAAATGATAGGTCATAAGGCTGAGGAATGTAGAAGTGGATCAAGGAATTCTCCTAAGAACAAACAAGTGTTTAATGGAAAATGTTTTACTTGCAATAAGTTTGGGCATATGCAAATCTAAACCTACTCCAACATGTAATTGTCAGAAAAATAAGGTTGTGTGTTTCAACTACAACAAATCTGGACACATTGCTAAATTTTGCAGAAGCAAAAAGGAGAAATCACAGGAAGGAAAAGGAAAAATAGAGTGGAAGTTGGACAAAGGCAAGGGCAGAGTTGATTTGAATGATATCCAGAATGAAATGAACAAAACATGGGTGAAAAAAGGTGAAATGAAAGTTGACAATGAGTCCACACTAGAATTTGGTGTTGATAATTCCTTTGGGAATTGAATCAGGAGCTCTGGCTCAAGGGAGCTGCATTGAAAATCTAATTCCCCCAGCTAGTAAGTGGGTGCCTAAATCTGGCATGATGAATGAAGTTAAAGAATCCTATTTCAGATCTGTTGAAGCAAATTCTGGAAGAAAAGAAGCTAATGCAATTGATTGCAGAAAAATTAAAGATCGACCATATGTAGAAATAGTGTAATTGAATGTATTAGGGTAGAGAATTTATTACAATGATGAAATAGGTTTTGTGAAGGATAAAAGGTCATTCATTCAAACACTTGAATCACTTTACATTCAAAGAGAACAAGGAGAAGAGCACCTGAGCTGAAATTTTAGAGATTTGAAGTGCAGAGAACGAATTCGACAGCCAACCCTAACTTCGTAAAGAAAAATGTAATTTCTTGTAAAGCTTTGAACTTCTAATCTTTGGAATGGCTACACCTCTGTTTGTGAACATCACTGAGCGACCTAGGTCAAAGTTTAAGAAGCACCCTTTCAAATCCACTAAAGTTGATCTGATTGGAGCATTTTCTAGAGTTCCATATGGAGTTCTTCACATAGAGGACATTAGGGCTTACATTCACGCACCTCTAGAGGAGCATGGTGACTCAAGGTTTGTTGATATATTCATGAATCACTTAAAAGGTGATGATTTTGAGCTCAAACTAGAATACAAAGCCCTGAAAGACAAGAAGTTCATACAATTTGTTAAGTTTTTGACTTTCACAGAGGACGAGTGGGTCTAGTATGTCTTGAGCTATATCCATGATGATTTTCTATGGTTGAATCATACATTCAAAATCACAAAGGATGCAATAAGGGTAGTTACAAGATTGAATTCAATTGGTACCTTATCTTAGTTGAAGGCTGTGAAGAATCAAGAGGTCACTGAGGCAACCGGATTGAAATTTGACAAGAGAACCATGACTATAAATGACATAGAGGATCATGGGGTTAGATTCACATCAATGGTGATAGGATACAGGATATATTACTCTAGCAGAGAAAATTTAGTTTCTGGAACAACCATCTATACTGCATATAAGATGGTAAAAGAAGGCGCAGACTATGATCTTTGTGAACTGTTGCTGAACTAGCTCATGGAAAACTTGAGCAAGATAAAGAAGGAAAAAAATGCTCATTCAAATTTGGTATGTTAATTATGTGTCTCTTCTTCTATTTCTTGAGTGAGATTCCAGGAAACAAAAATATAATTTGGTCAAGTGACAAACCGGTAGCAGTCTAGATTAGGAATCATTTAAGTTATTTGGGTAATCATGATGCACAAAAGACTACACTTTGGGGATTCTTCAAAAACTTCTAGAGTATAATGCAGGCTAGGGCAAGAATACATAGGAATGTTTTTGAAAAATACAAGGACACCATCTATTTTATGGTTACTATTGATCAATGCAAAGTGGAAGCAGTAGAGCCTAGAGTTGTGTGGATCATGCCCATGGGGTATGAAGTGGATGGGCATGTGTTGGAAATATATGCACAACATTTGTTAAGTCAGCCTAGGGATTTGGCTGAAGAGAGATTTGGAACTTATGAAGAAATTTCACAAAAATTGCATCTTGAATTCAAGGCTCTTGAAATCAAAAGGAAAGTAAGGAAAGAAGTTGAGCAATTGGCTGAGAATCTAGGCCTTACTAAGGAAGTTGTGAGGTAATTCAGGGAAAAAATAGAAAAGGCTGAGAAGGAGAAGCAAGACAGGGAACATGAAAGTGTTCCAGCAGAACCTCCTTCCAAGTCAAGGTCTACTAGGAGTACTAGTTCAACTTTCGGTGCATCATCTTCTCCTATTGTAGAGATATCCAAAGAAAAACCTATTGGTAAGGAAAGAAAAAGAACAAAAGCAATGGTCAAGAGGTCATATGGTAGTGTGGAGAAGGAGGATGAAGAAAAGACTGATTCAAATGATGAGATTAAATAATTGAAGGCCTCTGGCACTAAAGCTATTAAAGTGTCTAAAGAGAAGCCTTCTGGAAGAAAAATGCTAAGTAAGAGGCATAAGTCAGAGGCTGATGTTGAGAAGCCAACTCCTTATGTGGAGGACATTGTTAAGACATTCATGTTGCAAATATGTGCCTAATCGGTGTTGTCATTGATGTCAACATATACTTATTGCCATTGGTGTCAACTGTACTCCATTTTGTTGCCTATTTAGAAGACTGGAATGTTGAGGATATTGAGAAAATGAATGAAGGTCAATGTATGTAGACCATATGGCTATGTAGAGGATTGTCTAAAGTAGCTCCAGTCAATATTTAAGAGGTCCACATGATAATTTAAAGAAGCTATGGCCATCTGAATAAAACTAGGCTTTGCTATGTTTAGAAGAGACAAAGTGACAGTAAACTAGTCGGGATTGCTCTGCACTGAAATATTATGATCTGTGGATCTAGAGGCATGTTTGGGAAGTCAGTGTGTATCATCAACTCAAGTGGTTAGGGGTTTGGAGGTCAACAAGCAATCTTTCTTATGTAACAACAATGGTAGACATTGTTCTTGAGGTTTTGAATGAAGATGCAAGTGATTTTGATGATTTGGAGGAGTGTGGATTTTTTTGTTGAATTTAATGTGCTTGTGGAGGTCTTTGGATCATGTGACTACTATGTTGGAGGTCTGCATTGAATCTTGAGCTCGTTGGTGAAGATTTCATTCTTTGTGTTGCTTTTCTTCCCAGTTTTGGCCTACTGGATGATTCAAGAGTGTTGCGGATGATCTAAGACAAATTTGATGGAGCGTGGCATGTTGATCAAGGAAGATTTGAGTCCTAGTTATGTTTGGCTGATAGCTTAGTGATTCACATTAAGTCAAATGCTTGTAATGTCGACCTTGATGTTTATTCCAATGTTGATGAAGCATATAAAAGCATGTAGTTGAGTTGTTGAAAATCATCCTTGTGTGAATTAATCAAATTCCAAGAAAGGATCAGAGGCAGAGCAGAGAAGAGGAGTAGAGGAGCAAGAATAGTAAAGGTCGAAGTGATAGTGAAGAAGTATTTGGGAGAAGAGCATAAGTTTTATGAGCACTCAATGAGACTGAACCAGGCATGAAGAAGATGATATTTCTTAGTTAATTCTTTATGTACTAGAAATAAATTATGTGGCAGTGAGTGTCTCTTTGAGCAGTGAGCTCTAGACAATGAGCCTGAAGGCAAGTGCCTTCCCCTTTTTAAGTACTTTTAACAGGGTACAAATCTTGTGGGTTAACCCCCACCATGGTTTTTCCCTTATCAAGGTTTCCACATCAAAAATCTTGGTGTCAAGTGTGTTAATTATATTTTTGCTCATGTGTTATTGTTCCATGCTTTAATGTTTGCATCATTAATATGTTTATAAGTTATGAAAGAAGATTAAAAGGAAGATAAAGTTAATATTGTGGGACAACTGATTCACCCCCCTCTCAGTTGTCTGTCCTAATTCCAACAATTGGTATTAGAGCCAGATCCTCTAAAAGAAGCTTGACCTCTTGAGGAGATCCAAGATGTCAACTTATAAGAAGGAAAGTTTGAGATTTGATGGAACAAATTACTCCCTTTCGAAGGTATGCATGCAGTGTCATTTGGAATGTATTGGTAATGACTTTTGGATGATAACAAAGAATGAGTATAAGATTTCAGAGAATGGCCCTACTACTCTAGATGAACTCAGGGAAGCTGAATGCAATATTTGAGCCAAAGAAGCATTATTGAGTGCCCTGACTAATACAGAATTGGCAAATGTCCTGGATTTGAAAACTGCCCATGAAATCTGGACAAAGTTGGAAAATATTTATGAAGGTGACAAATATGTCAAATGTGCTAAGCTACAGAGCCTAAAAGGTAAATATGAAAGGTTGGTAATGAGTGAAGATGAAAACATTACTTCCTACATGCAGAAAGTGAATGAACTTGTGACCGGTATCAAAAATGTTGGAGTATTGGAAGAACCAGAGATTGTTGCCAAAGTGCTTAAATCCTTACCTACAACATACAAGCATAAAGTTGTTGCCATTGAAGAAATCAATATAGTGACAACTATTACAAGGGATCAGTTAGTTGGTAAGCTCTTAGCATTTGAAATGAGTGAGTTTGGTGATTCTCTTCCTAAGTTTGAATTTGCATTTAAGGCTAGTGTATATGGAAAACAAAGATATGATCCTAGTGAAAGCTCTTCAGGAAGATCAAATAGATTTGTTAAAGCAAGGAAGGATCTTGAAGATGATGAAATTGAGTCTGTTGAACTTGAATCTCTTATTGCCAAAAGAATGCCAAGAGGATCCAGTAAGTATGAAGGAAAGTTGCCATTCCAATGTTTTGCTTGTAATAATATTAGTCATTTTGCCTCAAGATGTCCAGAGAGGGTTTCAAAGCCAAACCGTAACAGATATAAGAGTTAGAAAAAATTCTACTATGTCCAAGAAGCTAGAGAAGGAGTCACATATGATGAATCTGATCATGGAGGTTCCACTGAAGGTGATTGGTTGTTCATTGCTATCAAAGAAGAAGATCCGGTGTCTACTGAATCTGCTAGCTGTACAAATATGGAAAGTGCCTTGGCTACTTAGGTTGTTGAAGGGTGATTGATAGTGGATGTTCTCATCATATGACTGGTGATAAAAATAAGTTTGTAAGCTTTGAAAAATATGAAGGTGGAATCATGAAGTTTGGAGACAATTCAGCTGGTAGAATTCATGGCAGAGGATCCATCTCTTTTGATGGTAAGAATAACACTAATGATGTTATGTATGTGGAAGGACTAAAGCATAATCTTCTTAGTGTTGGATAGTTGGTTGACAAGGGTTATGATCTCTGATTCAAGGATGGAAAATGCAGAATCTTGGAAAACTCCAGAACTAAAATTGCATCTGGTACTCAAACTAGAGGTAACATCTTTCATTTAATTAGTTATGGAAAAAGTTGTTTGATTTCTCAGATAGATCAAAGTTGGTTGTGGCATAGGAGAATGTGTCATGTGAATTTCGATAACATTGTCAAGATAAGTTCTACTCAGGCTGTGAGAGATCTTCCAAAACTTGTGAAACCTAATAGCATGTGCAGAGAATGTCAATTGGGTAAGAAGAACAAAACTTCATTCAAAAGTAAAGAACAATTTTCAAATGGATGGTTGGAACTTGTGCATACTGATCTATGTGGTCCTATTGGAATCAGGAGTGTGCAAGGAGACAAATATTTCATGTTGCTGATTGATGATTACTCCCAGATGATGTGGGTAACTTTCTTAAAAGAAAAATTAGAAGCTCTTGACAAATTCAAGGTGTTCAAAGTTATGGTGGAAAATGAGATTGGTATGAAGATAAAGTGTCTGAGATTTGACAGAGGTGGAGAATTTACCTTCGGTGAGTTTGATTCATTTTGTGAAAAGCATGGAATAAAAAGATAGTTATCTTCTCCTAGGACTCCTCAGCAAAATGGAGTTGTGAAAAGAAAGAACCAGACCACTCAAGAAGCTTCCAGGACCATGATGATGGAAACAAATGTTCCTCAAGTTTATTGGAGAGAAGCTATGAGTACTGTTGTCTACACTCTTAACCGAGTGTAGATCAAAGGCAATTTTGGTAAGACACCTTATGAACTATGGTTTGGTTATCCTCCTACTGTGAGATATTTCAGAGTTTTTGGTAGTAAATGTTATATCAAAAGAGATGAGGATCTTAGCAAGTTTGAAGCAAGAAGTGATCAAGGAATATTTCTAAGTTACTCTACTCAAAGCAAGGCATACAGGTGCTTTAACAAAAGACTAAAAAAGATTGTTGAAAGCGCAAACATTAGAGTTGATGAGAGTAAAGGTCATTCCAGGTCTTGCAGATATGATTTAGATGATCAAGATGAAAATCAAAGTCAAGGAAGATAAGTTCAAACCTAGATTTAGATCCAGATTGATCTAGAAAATCCCATGACTCAAGAGGATAGTGCAGAAGTTGAGGAACATGCTCAAGAAATAGAAGTTCAAGCAAATCCCAAAACTCCTAAGTATGTAAGGATGAATCATCCTAAAAATTAGATCATAGGAGATAGAAATAAAGGTGTTCGAACTAGGAGAAGAATTGCTGAAGATCAAGAAGAGATTTGTTTGATTTCAAAGATTGAGCCAAAATCAGTAAGTGAAGCCTGCAATGATGAAAACTAGATAAAAGCAATGGAAGAAGAATTAATGCAAATTGAAAAGAATCACACTTGGGATCTTGTTTTTAGACTAGAGGACAAAAATGCAATTGGAAATAAATGGGTCTTCTGGAATAAACTAAATGAAGATGGTGAAGTTGTAAGAAACAAAGCAAGGTTGGTATGCAAAGGATATTCTCAAGTGGAAGGAATTGATTTTGAAGAAACTTTTGCTCTGGTAGCAAGAATAGAAGTAGACAGATTATTTCTTCCATTTGATGCTTTCAAAGATTTCCAGGTATACCAGATGGATGTCAAGTCAACATTCCTGAATGGAGAGCTAGAAGGAGAAGTCTACATTGAGAAATTGGAAGGATTCTAGTTATTTGATCAAGAAGATATGGTCTGTAGACTAAGAAAAGGTTTGTATGGACTTAAACAAGCCCCAAGAGCCTGGTATGCAAGATTGGATAAGTATCTACTAAAGATAGGATTTAGCAAAGGCACTGCTGATAGTAATCTTTATTTCAAGATTGATCATGAGCACATATTAATTATTGAGATATTTGTTGATGATATCATTTTTGGTGGAAATGGAAGCATGTGTAAGAAATTTGCTAATTAGATGCAAAGTGAATTCAAAATGTCCATGTTTGGTGTAATGAATTTCTTCTTAGGTCTACAAATCACTTAGTCAAATAAAGGTATCTTCATATCTTAGTCTAAATATGTGAGAATTGTTGAAAAAGTTTGGAATGGAGGACTCAAAACTAGTAAGTACTCATATGGTAACCAGATGCAAGTTGAGTAAAGATGATAATTCACCTAAGGCAAATCAAAAAAGGTATACATCAATGATTGTGGGACTGCTCTATCTGACTCAAACCAGACCTAATATCATGAATGCAATTGGACTTGTTGCTAGATTTCAAGATAATCTTAGAGAATCCCATGTAGTAATAGTTAAGAGAATTTTTAGATATCTTAAAGGGACACTTGACTATGGCTTGTGGTATCAAAAGGACAATGACTTCACTTTTCATGCATATACTGATGTTGATTGGGCAGGAGATGTGGATGACAGGAAAAGTACTAGTGGTGGTGCATTCTTCTTGGGAAGAAGATTAATTTCTTGGTTGAGCAAAAAGAAAGAGGCAATATCTCTATCTACTGCAGAGGTAGAGTACATAGTAGCAGCAAGCAATAGCACTAAAGTTTTGTGGATGAAGCAAATGTTGAAGGATATCAGAGTGGTATTTGAGGAGCCTGTTACAATCTTCTGTGATAATTCAAGTGCAATAAACATCTCCAAGAATCTGGTGTTGCATTAAAAAACAAAACACATATCCATCAAGTTTCATTTCTTGAGAGAAAAAATAAGTGAGAATGAAGTCAAAATGGAGTTTGCTTCTTCAAAGGATCAGATTGCGGATATCTTCACTAAGCCTCTTCCCAAGGATACTTTTAAGTATCTTAGAGAGAAGCTAAGGGTTATTACCCCTCTTGATCAAAATTAATATGCAGTAGAGTGCATCAGTCTAGTGGAATTCATAGTCATATCTTGTGATCCGGATTGATGTTAACGAGGTACTACTCAAGGGGAGTAGTCAGTATGCAAGTTTTGAGATTGATCTAAAGCAAAAAGAAACAGAAAAGACTGCAAATATGTGCCCTTTTCCATTGATGTCAAAGGGGGAGAGAAGTCATGTGAACAACTAGTTGCTGATGAAAGAGGGAGTAGTGAAGATAGTGGTTACAGAAGTGATAAAAGAAAAGGGGGAGAAGTTCTTGTCTCGATGGTTGAATCAATTTTTCACATCATACGTTTTCATAAATGACAAAGGGGGAGATTGTTGCAAATATGTGCCTAATCAGTGTTGTCATTGATGTCAACATATACTTGTTGCCATTGGTGTCAACTATACTCCATTTTGTTGCATGTTTAGAAGACTGGAATGTTGAGGATATTGCAAAAATTAATGAAGCTCAATGTATGCAAACCATATGGCTATGTAGAGGATTGTCTGAAGTAGCTCCAATCAATATTTGAGAGGTCCACATGATGATTTGAAGAAGCTATGGACATCTAAGTAAAACTAGGTTTTTGCAATGTTCATAAGAGACAGAGTGATAGTAAACTGGCCTAGATTGATCTGCATTGAAATATTATGATATGCGGATCTAGAGGCATGTTTGGGAAGTTGGTGTGTATCATCAACTCAAGTGGTTAGTGGTTTGGAGGTCCACAAGCAATCTTTCTTATGTAACAGTCATGGCAGATAGTGTTCTTGAGGTTCCAGATGAAGATGAAAGTGATTCTGATGATTTAGAGGAGTATAGATGTTTTTGTTGAATTTAATGTGCTTGTGGAGGTCTCTGGATCATGTGACTACTATGTTGGAGGTTTGCATTGAAGCTTGAGCTTGTTGGTGAAGATTTCCTTCTTGGTGTTGTTGTTCTTCCCAGTTTTGGCCGACCGAATGATTCAAGAGTGCTGTAGATGATCTAAGAGCAATTTGATGGAGCATGGCTTGTTGATCAAGGAAGATTTGAGTCCCAGTTATTTTAGACAATAGCTTAGTGATTTGCATTAAGTCAAATGCTTGTAATGCTGACCTTGATGTTTATTCCAAGGTTGATGAAGCATATAAAGGCATGTAGTTGAGTTGTTGAAAATCATCCTTGTGCAAATTAATAAAATCCCAAGAAAGGATCAAAGGTAGAGCAGAGAAGAGGAGTAGAGGAGAAAGAATAGTAAAGGATGAAGTGATAGTGAAGAAGTATTTGGGAGAAGAGTAGAAGTTTTATGAGCACTCAATGAGACTGAACCAGGCATGAAGAAGATGATATTTCTTAGTTAATTCTTTCTGTACTAAAAATAAATTGTGTAGGTAGTGAGCCTCTCTTTGAGCAGTGAGCTCTAGGTAGTGAGCCCGAAGGCAAGTGCCTTCCCCTTTTTAAGTACTTTAATAGGGTACAAATCTTGTGGGTCAACCCCCACCATGGTTTTTCCCTTAACCAGGTTTCCACATCAAAAATCTTGGTGTCAAGTGTGTTAATTGTGTTTCTACTTATATGTTATTGTTCCATGCTTTAATGTTTCCATCATTAATCTATTTATAAGTTGTGAAAGAATATTAAAAGGAAGATAAAGTTAATATTGTGGCACAACTAATTCACCCCCACCCCTCTCAGTTGTCTGTCCCAATTGCAACAAATCACTGTAGATGGAAACCTAAAACCAATGACTAAATTCTATGATCATTACAATGATGCTGATAAAAGAATTTTGGAGGATGCTATTGTAAAATATTTGAATGTATTCAACAAAGCACTAGTGGAGATTTTGTCAAAAGTTCCTAAGAGTTTAAGAGACATTCTAGAAATAAGAAAAGAACCTACCAAAACAAAAGATATGGAGCTGAGGGAACATGTAATGTCCAGTCTATGTCCGGTGATCTCCTAAAAACAAGTAGATAAGATTCTCAAAGAAGTCAAGAATGAATTTAGAAGCAAGAAAAGGATGAATAATCTGATGATTGGAGACATTGATGAAGTTGTTAAAGAAATAGAACAAATTCTAAAGAAAGCATTGGACAATAATAAGTTTTATGTGGTTACAGAAGAACCAAATGATACTAAGGATGCATTGGTTCTAAATGATGAAGAGCTACAGAAAAATGAGCAACAAACTAGAGTAGAGGATGACTCCATTCTGGAAGAAGAAACATTGAATAAAGAAGATGAAGAAATGATGAAGGAAGATCAAGAAAAATAAACCGATGATGGAATTGATTCATCCACTCCAGATGCTGAGGAATTTGATAATATTACCACTGAGGATACACCAAATCCTTTGGAAGAGAATGTAGAAGATATTTCTGAAATAGTTAAAAATAAGGATGCTTCTGATGATGATGTAGAGAAGGAAGAAGCAAAGAGAAAGAATGAAAGTGATGAGTAGAACATTGTGGTTGACTCTAAAAAGGGAGAAGATGGAGGCCTTGAAGAGCACAAGTTTGAAATGTCATTTTGGGCAAGAGACATTGCAGATGCAATGAAATAAATTTTGGAAAGAGATAAAAAGATTGCAGAAGATTAGGACATAATAAAAGGACCAGTCAATTTTGATACTTTATCACCGGTGCAGAAGATAAAGTTAGCCTCTATTGCACAAGCTAAGGCTAGAGAGGAAATTTTGAAGTCCCATTTAGAAGATAGCAAGCTGCTTGGCCTTGCATTTGGGATTTTGGAGAAAATCATGCCCACATTTTAGAAGGATTCTTCAGCATCTCCCTTTGGTCAGTTGAAAAGATTGATAAACTCTGTAAGTTCTAATTTTGAAACCTTAGAGAAGTCAGTAGAAGTTAAAGTCAAAAATGAATTTAATGAGAAAAGGTTTTCTAAAATAAAGAAAATAATTACCTATGATAGATCCAGGCTTGATACCAGTGTAAAGAGTATTCAGAATGCCCTATCTGAAGGTGTAGAGATCTATAAGTTTTGTCTAAATAGATCTAAAGCTATTGAAGATATTGAGAAAAAGATTAAGGACATAGAGCTCAAACTGTCTAATATTTCTCAGTCATATAGTCCTTTAACTGAGTCTATAATTACCAAAGAATGCCAAGTAGTGAGTCTGCAGAATGAATTGAGTGATTTGAAGAAGGAAAAGGCCAAAATTCTGGGCAGATTGGATGAGCTCCAGGGACTGATCTCCCCTAAGTTAGAAACTATGTATGATATATTGGCAGAGTCCTAAGCAGCAGCTGCTACTAGTGATCCTACTGACCTTCAAAAGGTAGGATCACTGACATTTTTGTTCATTAGGAACATATCTATCTTGGGCAGTATTAAAAAGAACTAGGACAATGAATTGACAAAGTTGAAAAACATTTTTGGGGATATCTTTCTGCTGATAAACAAAGCCTAAGAACTATATGTTCATATGCAGAAGTATGTAGAGTTTTGACCCTTGTACCTAAACTTTTTGCATGAATTTTGGTATACGGATCCTAGCCTTTGCCATTGATGTCAAAGGGGGAGAGGAAAAGAAGTGAAAAATAAAGAATTAATCTATGGGGGAGCATTGGAAATCATAAGTGTATAAAGTAAGGGGGAGTTGTTCTAACACTTAGTCATTTTTCACTAAGTGTTGCCATCAATGCCAAAGGGGGAGATTGTTGGCAAGAGACATTGCTAGGTATGTCAGGTGTTGTCATTGGTGGCAACTAAATCCATCTTACACATCTGCATTACATCAATTGATCATACCAAAAGTCAGATTGCAGATTTGTCTAAGTCTGGATAGATAGGAACAGAGTATATGATAGGATTCAACATCTTGGTTTGTAATCCTCCACAAGTAATCACATTGAGCTGTAGATCTGAGGGAATGTTAAGGGATGTCAAGACTACCTAAATCCAAGATTTTGGCCTCTGGTGATGAAACGATTGAAAGTTACATGCATATGAGTATCAGGTTCTGGATAAACAGTTCAGTCCAGTGAAGAACATGCTGACTTGGTGTTTGATCCTTGTATGGATGAAGAGAAGTGGTTGGTCGAGTAATTTATGAGATCTAGTGGTATTGGCTAAGATGTGTGATTACTTGAATGCATAGGTTTTGTTCTACATTAGTATTTAGGCATGGATTCAGCCGATAGAACAATGTTCTTAAAAAGGCCTTAAGTTCTTCTCAAGGCCGATTGCAGTTGATGTTATTTCATGTAGTGGATATATATGATTGATGGATTCAAGCATTTGAGAGTGCATTTGTATGAATATGAAGGGATAAGTGTGAAGTATAGCAGAATCAAGTGTCAAGGGAAGAGATCTAAGCTCTGAACCATGGCAGAGCAGTGAAGGAGAGCAGAAAGAGATGAAGTGTGTAAAGTTAATATATTGTGCATAACTGAAACTATAATTCTGCATTATTGGATGCTATTCTTTAGTTCAATCATTCCAGTGAACTCTTGTAACTATTTTTGTAGGAAGTGACCCTCCTTGAGCAGTGAGCTCTAGACAGTGTGCCTTCCTCATTTGTAATACTTTTAACAGAGTATAAATTCTTGTGGGTTAACCTGCACCGTGGTTTTTCCCTTAATTGGGTTTCCACGTAAAAATTTTGGTGTTCATGTGTTGTGATTTTGTTGTTTCTATTCTTGTATTCATGCTGCTTTCTTTTGGATGTAGGTGGTAAATTAATAAAGGAAAAAAGTAATAAGTTTTGCAGAACACTAATTCACCCCCCTCTTAGTGTTCCTTATTTTCAACAATTTATAGAAGTCTTAAATAGCAAAAAGGATAGCCACTAATAATGTTATTATTACAAGTCATATATTCTACATGGCAGTATAGTTGTAGGAATATGATAGTTTCATAAACCTATGACAGTCTACAAATGAAAGTCTAATATTTGTATACTTATGGGTTACTATTCTATAATAGAGAGATAATGAGTGCATAGAGGTAAGATGTTCATGGTGAGTGGCAATGATCAATGGTTCCCACGGATATAGGGAAAGTAAACATGGTTTTAGTGGCATGAGCAGTGGAACAGAGGACTGCAGTCTTAGCATTAATTAAAAGGCAAGTATATGAAAGTTACATGGCAATCATCTAGAAAGCAAGTATGTACAGTTTAGTCACCATAATGAGTAGTGAAGACAAAGGACACTAAATATATATGACTACCTACCAAGTGTCCAATGTAATAGAGGCAGGGTAAGTGAACTGTTTCAACTCAAAAAGAGGCTTTTGAAGATGCATTAATGAAGGAAGAATCTGATTCCATGCCTTAGGAGGACCTGATATCATCAAACTCAATAAAAACATGTCGCATAAGTAGTGCTGATGATAGTATAAGACATAAGATAATAATGATGTTTCATTAAGGAAGCCTGATCTAGTCCATGTTTTACATTATGAATATCCCATCACAGACTTGACTACATATGACAGTGTATTTCCTTTGGTTGCAGTCAAGAAGGACAAGTGCTAGACTGATGGGGCAGATTAGATGACTTGTGGCAGCAGTTAGGCTGGTTGAGAATCAATTATTGACAGTTCACTTTTTGGCAAAGCATTGTAAACTTAGAGAAGTTTCTTTCTTGTCATTTTTGTGCATTATAACTCATATTTCTAGTCTTGTGAATGAAAATAAACATTGTAATACTTTATTTCTAAGCATTTTTCAAGAAAGATAGATATTTTAGACTTGTGCAAGCTATAAGAACACCTTTCTTTTAATAAAGTTTTGTGATTTTGACTTCTCAATGGCTGCTTTATATTGTATGCAATTAATTGATGATTATGATGTGTATTTCTATGTTTTATGTTTAAATCCTCAAATATCAGTCAATTAAAATGTCTAAATATACTACTAATTGACGTCAATTAATAATTAAATTTACTAAATATACTACCAATTAATAGAAATCATTAACAGTGAATAAATATGACTAAATATACTACTAATTGACATAAATCAGTGAACAATGAATAACTATGACTAAATATACTAACAATTGACATAAATTAGTGAACAGTGAAGAAATATGACTAAATATATGACCAGCATTAAATCAGTGAAGAAAAATGACTAAATATACTACCAAATCGATCAATCAAAATAACCAATAAATGACTAAAAATGGTTGAGTCATCAATTTGGTCGCGTTATAAATGACTAGCAATAAACTACTAATGGTCACGTGACCATGTTTGGTCATTTATAAGTAGTTTTTTAGTAGTATATTGTTCTTTTTGTACTAGTGTTCTTTGATTCAGATCTGGTCATACCAACTCTTTAGATCAATCTTCGTAAAGTACTTGGCTCCACTCAAACAATCCATTATGTCATCCATTCTATGTAATGAAAATCTATACTTGATTGTGATCTTATTGATGGCTCAGGAATCTGTACACATTCTCCACTCTCCATCTTTCTTTGGTGCTAGTACTACAGGTACCGCAAATGGACTTAGGCTCTCCCTTATCGATCCTTTCCTTAACAACTCATGAACTTGTCTATTCAGCTCTTCATTCTCTCCAAGAGTCATTCTATAGGCTGTCTTATTCGACAAACTGGCCCCTGGTATCAAATCCATTTGATGACTTATCTTCCTAACTGATGGTAAACCTTCTGGTACATTATCATAGATAATATCTTGAAATTCTTCCAACAGATCTAAGACTTCTGTTGGTACTTCTTCACATTTCTCTTGACTGATCTTAGGAATCAACACAAAGTAATGACGCTCATGCTTCATACCCTCCAAAAATTTCCTACCATCTACCAAGCAAATTTTAGTAGTACTACATACCTTTTCTTCCACCTCCTTCAAGGGCTTCAACTTATGGGAATATGTGTTTACATGGCCATCATGGACAATGCATCTATCATACTACCATGACCTCCCCAATAGCATATGACATGAATCCATCGGTATGATATCACATAGCACCTCATCATGGTAGTCCCCAATCTTGAACTTGACTAAACACTGTTCATTGACCAAAGCTCTATGGTCCTTTTGCAACCATGTGATCCGATATGGATGTGGATGCCTTCTTGTTAACCATCTCCTCTAAAACAAGATTGTCAGTTCTTCCACTGTCAATAATAATATCACAATGCTTACCCTCACATTTGCACCTTCTGTGGAATAAACTATTCCTTTGATCTGGTTCTTTCTCCTCATTCAATAAAGTTCTTCTGACAACTAGGGTTTCTCCCCTTTCAGCATCTTCAGAATGCTTAGACTATGCATCTTCATCTACATGTGCAACTTGTACGTTACCTTCAAGTCTTCTATTTGTCCTTGATGTTGCAGACACTCATATGCTTGATGTCCTTCTTCTCCACATTGGAAACAGGTTCCTCTAAAACTTCCTCTTCTAAGTCGTTGCCTAGGTTGGCCTCTTCCACTTCCTCTTTTCTCACCATTGTTCTAGTCACAAGGGCGGTAGGTATTATCTCCTCTCTGATTTTGACTAGTGCGATGTTCTTCACTTTTCTTTTGATCTTCATTTCAGCCTCCATAGGATCTTCCACTAGTTCTTCTACCTTGACCTCTTCCTCTTTTCTTTCTTTCAAATATTTTATTTAGCTTCTCTTCCCCCTTCAAGGAAAACTAGTACGCATCTTCTATGGTGGTCATTTTGACCAGGCTCAACTCCTCTTGAATACTTGTCCTTAACCCATTAATGTAATGGGCTACCTTCTCCTTGTCAGCTTCTGCATGGCCTGTCTTGATGGTAATCTTATAAAAATCTTCTGTATACTCTTTAACAGACTTGTTACCTTGCTTCAATCCTTGCAACTTCTTCAGCAACTCCAACTCATAATCCACATGAATGAATTGCTTCTTTAATTTTTCCACCATCTGATCCCATCTGGTAATCTTTCCTTTTCCTCTTCTATTCCTCTCTAACTAGACCTCCTTCCACCAAATACTAGCTTGGCCCTTCAACTTTGTTTTCGCAAACTTGACCCGTTCTAGATCCTCTACATCTTTATACTTGAAATATTCTTCTATATCATTGATCCAATCAATAAGATTTTTTGGATCCAAATCTCCTGAATAGGTAGAAACTTTGATCCTAGGCCTCTTTCCAATCTTTTAAATGAACCTCAACAACCTCACTTCTATAGGATCTCCTGCAGCTTCTTGTTCTTCCACAAATAGCTCTTCTTCAACTTCATCCTCACTTTCTTCTCTTGTTCTCAACTCAAACCCTCTTTGTAGCTCCTCTTGTAGGGCCCTAAATCCCTCTTCCATCAAAGCATTTCTCCCAACAGGGTTTCTTCATGGAGGCATTTTGATCTCTGTAGCAAACCCACAACCTCAGGTTCTAGTGCAAACTACCTCACGATCGATGATTTATTTACACACTTAGGAACCCTAGCTCTGATACCACTTGATGAGAGGGGTAAATCATAAAACACACAACAATAGAAATTTTACATAGAAAATAAAACATTTGTTCTTTGATTGATTTGGACAACTCATTACATTATAGAAGCTCAAATACAATCAGAGGATGAATCCTCCATATGTTGTAACACATTATAGCTCCCTATCTCAAGACTTTGGAATCTTCTGTCTTCTGTAACCCCAAATCAGCTAGGGTTTTAGTTTTCTTACCTATTCATGACTCTACACTTTCCCCCTTATCTCTACTACCACCAAGGGTTCCCAAAAATGGTTATAAATAGCTCTTTTTGGTGGCCTCCAGCCAAATTTTGAACTTTGCATCTTCCTCAAAAAATAGGTCTTATCAGAGCAAGGGTTCCTGAATGTGTGGACAGATTGTCAATCGTGAGGCAGTTTGCACCACAACCTGAGGTTGTGGGTTTGTTGTAGAGATCAAAATGCTTCCACGAAGAAACCATGTTGGGAGAAATGCTTTGATGAAGGAGGGTTTTAGGGCCCTGCAAAGGCAAATCAATACATTAAAAGAGGGTTGGGTCTTATTGTGTTCTTTTTTAGTGTGTTTGATTCCCTTGTGTTTGAGTATGAAATTGGGTTACTTGTAGGCCTCCTAGCTTGGGGGCAGTTTGCAAACAAGGATAAGGTTGGGAGGTGAGCTTCCCTTGGCCATGGGAATAATTTTATTGTCTTTACAAGATTTCATGGCACTATGAAGGAAGGAGAGGAGAATAGTCTCCTTGATGTGGTTTTATGGTTTTTTGCAAGTTTTAGTTTGTATGGAAATGTATATGCCTTGACTCATTGAGCTTGTAAATGGGTTTGGTTATATAAGAGAACAAATCTCTCTTTGGGATTTCCTTGTATTGTATCAGTCCCCTTGTGAAATACATTTGATTCAAAATGTAAATGTATAAATAGATGCAACATTTTTTTGCCTTATTTGTATAGTTATGCATAGAAAGATTTCATGGAAAAGGAAATGCATGTGTGATTAAATGAGAAAGATAATTAATTTTAAAAAATACTCTCTCTCTCTCTCTCTCTTATGGTGTATTTACTTCAAAAATATGGGTATGGCTTCAATCTTGCATAATAAATTAGTTTCAATATTTAAGAGAAATATTTTTCCTACACTTTTTTTTTCTCTCATTGTTGTGACAAAATGAAATATATATGCTTGAGTTGATAGAATAAGTTTTGTATATACAAACATGTGAAAATGTATATATATATAAGAAAGTATTGTTAACATTCTATTTTTTAAATAAAACCATCATAAATTTAAAGAAAAATAGAATCCTAACAATACTTTCTTATATATATAAATATATTTGAATATAAATAAATAGGATTATAGTTGTTTTAGTGTAGGTATAAATTTATGAATTTATAAAAGGTATACAATAGTGAATGCATTAAGAAAATAGTCTTTGTTGAGGTGGGGACAGTAGGGCCGAGCCTTGTCCGCCCCTGCGTAGGCCCATGGGGGCCAGGGCTGGGGACCCCATCCCTGGGCCACCATAGGCCAATGACGTATGTAGGCAGCAGGTGACTGCACAGGTTGGTCGACCTATGGTGGTTGTGCCCCACTCCTACCACATTTGAGGTCTTTTAAAATATTTCATTTAACCCTACATTTTTTTAGTTTGGCTCTATTTACTGTTGAACCTGGTTGCTACTTTTAAACCCTGCCTATATATATACATCTCTGTGTGTATACACAGAGGCCTAGTTTATTCTTTCATATATATATATATATATATATGTTGGAATTAGTCTAGAAAACTAAGGGGGGTGAATCATTTATCCCTAAATTTTAACCTTTTCTACACTTTTAATCTTTTTTCTTAATTTACAAGAAAATTAATGATGTAAACATTTAAGCATGAATCAACACATGAGAAGAAACAACATGAATACACGACACCAGAATTTTTGATGTGGAAAACCTAGTTAAGGGAAAAACCACGATGGGGATTAACCCACTAAAATGTGTACCCTGTTAATAGTACTTAAGAAAATAGAAGGCACATGCCTTCGGGTGCACTACCTAGAGCTCACTGCTCAAAAGAAGGCTCACTGCCTATAAGAAATTATGATTTACACAAAGATAATGAACTGAGAAATAGCATCTTCATTCATGCTTGATTCAGTCCCTTTGAAGGCTCACAAAAACTTTTGCTTCTATCTTCAAATTCTTCTTTACTAACTCTTCACTCTATACTCCTTTTTCTCCTCTTCTTCTTTGCTCTGCTTTAGATCCTTTCTTTGGATTTAATTCATTTTGTACAAGGATGATTTTTAAGAACTCTTCAACAAGTATTTATACACTTCATCAAACTTGGAATGATTAACAAGGTTGGCTAAAATTAACGCAGATCTTTACACTATTGGCCAAACATAGCTGAGACTTGAATCTGCCATGCTTCGTAAAATGCTCTTTAGATCATCCACAACATGCTAGGAACATCTAGTCAGCCAAGATTGGGAAGAACAATGACTTCAAAGAGGAAATCTTCAACAACAAGCTGAAACTTGAATGTGGACCTCCAACACAATAGCCACATGATCCAGAGACCTCCACAAGCACATTGTATTCACCAATAACATCCATTCTTAACCAAATTACCAAAATCATTTGTATCTTCCTTCGCAACCTCAAGAACATTGTCTGCCATGACTGCCAAACTAGAAAGATAGCTTATGGACCTCCAAATCATGAACCACTAGAGTTGATGATACACACTGACTTCCCAAACATGCCTTCAGATCTGCAGACCATAATATTTCACTGCGGAACAATCCAGACCAACTTACTGTCACTCTGTCTCTTCTGAATACTTCAAAATCTGGTTCTACTCAGTTGGCCATAACTTCTTCAAATCTTCATGTGGAATTCTCAATTCTTAACTAGAACAACCTCTGACAATCTTCTACATAGGAATATGGTCCATGAACATTGAGTCTTCATTAATTTTCTCAATATCCTCAACATTCCAGTCTCCTGAATAGGCAACAAAATAAGGCATAGTTGACACCAATGACAACAAGAATATGTTGACATCAATGAGAACATTGCTTAGGCACATATTTGCAACAATCTCCCCCTTTGTCATTGATGGAAATATATGATGTGGAAAACTGATTCAACCATCATGACAAGAACTTCTCCCCCTGACTTTTGCAACCACTTTCTTCATTGGTTCCCCTGTCATCAACAATTTGTTTTTCACATGTCTTCTCCCCCCCTTTGACATCAATGGAAAAGGGCACATATTTGCAATCTTTACTCCCCCTTTAGATTGATCTCCAACATTTGCATACTGACTACTCCTTAGAGTAGTATCTTCTCAACATCAATCCGAATCTCAAAATATGACTGAGAAATCCACCAGATTGATGCACATAAGTGCATATTAGTTTTGATCAGGAGGGGTAATAATCCCTAACATCTCTCTGAGATACTCAAAAGTATCCTTGGGAAGAGGTTTAGTGAATATATCTGCAATCTAATCTTTGGAAGACAAAAAATTGAACTTGACTTCATTCTCATTTACCTTCTCTCTCAAGAAATGAAACTTGATAGATATATGCTTTGTCTTTGAATGCAACACCAGATTCTTTGAGATGCTTATTGCATTAAAATTATCACAAAATATTGTGACTGGCTCCTCAAACACAATTATGATGTCCTTCAATAGTTGCTTCATCCACATAACCTAAGTACAATTATTTGTTGCTGCTATATATTCTGCTTCTACAGTAGACAAAGATATTGCCTCTTTCTTTTTGCTCATCCAAGAGACCAATCTTCTTCCCAAGAAAAATGCACCACCACTAGTACTTTTTCTGTCATCCACATCTCCTACCCAATCAGCATCTGTATATGCATGAAGAGTCAAGTCATTGTCCTTTGGATACCACAATCCATAATCAAATGGCCCTTTGAGATATCTAAACATTCTTAACTGCCACAACATGGGATTCTTTTGGATCAGCTTGAAATCTAGCAACAAGTCCAATGACATTCATGATGTAAGGTCTGGTATGAGTTAGATAGAACAATCCTCCAATCATTAATCTATACCTTTTCTGATTTGCCTTGGGGGAGTCATCATCTTTACTTAACTTGCATCCAGTTACCATAGGTGTACCTACTAGCTTTGAGTCTTCCATTCCAAACTTCTTCAATAATTCTTTCACATACTTGGACTAAGATATGAAGATACCTTTATCTAACTGAACAATTTGCAGACCTAAAAAGAAATTCATCTCTCCAAACATTGACATCTCAAATTCACTTTTCATCTGATCAGCAAATGCTTTGCACATACATTCATTTCCACCAAAAATGATATCATCAACAAAGACCTCAAAAATTAGGATGTCCTCATGATTAGTCTTGAAGTAAAGATTACTATCAGTAGTACCTTTGCTAAAACCTATCTTAAGCAAATATTTATCCAATCTTGCATACCAGGTTCTTGGAGCTTGCTTGAGTCCATACAAGGCTTTTCTTAGTCTACAAACCATATTTCTATGAGTAGACAACTAAAATCCTTCCGGTTGCTCAATGTAGACTTCTTCCTCCAATCTCCATTTAGGAATGTTGATTTGACATCCATCTGATACACTTTAAAATCTTTGAAGTAGAAAATGCAAGAAACAATCTAACTACCTCTATCCTAGCCACTGGAGCAAAAGTTTCTTCAAAATCAATTTATTCCACTTGGGAATAGCCTTTGCATACCAACCTTGCTTTGTTTCTTACAACTTCACCATCTTCATTTAGTTTATTCCGAAAGACCCATTTGGTTCCAATCATGTTTTTGTCTTCAGGTCTTGGAAAAAGATCCCAAGTGTGGTTCTTTTCAATTTGCATCAATTCTTCTTCCATTGCCTTCACCCAGTTTTCATCATTGCAGGCTTCACTTACTAATTTAGGTTCAATTTTTGAAATCAAACAAATCTCTTCTTGATCTTCAAAAACTCTTCTCCTAGTTCAAACACCTTTATTTCTATCTCCTATGATTTGATCTTTAGGATGATTCATTCTTACATACCTGGGGGTTTTGGGAATTACTGGAGCTTCTATTTCTTAAGCTTGTTCCTCATCATCTGCACTAACCTCTTGAGTTACTGGAGTTACTGGATCAATCTAGATCTGAGTTTGAGTTTGGACTTGCTTTTCTTGACTTTGATTTTCATCTTGATCATCTGAATCATATCTGCAATGCCTGGAATGTCCTTTGCTCTCATCAACTCTAACATTACACTTTCAACAATCTTTTTCAACCTCTTGCTGAAGCACTGGTAAGCCTTACTTTGAGTAGAGTATCCCAAAAATGTTCCTTCATCACTTCTTGCATCAAACTTGCCTAAATCCTCATCTCTTTTGATATAGCTTTTACTACCAAAAATCTAAAATATCTTACAGTAGGAGGATGACCAAACCATAGTTCATAAGGAGTCTTACCAGAATTGTCTTTGATCTGCACTCGGTTAAGAGTGTAGACAACAGTACTCAGCTTCTCTCCAATAAACTTGAGGAACATTCTTTTCCATCATCATGGTCATGGAAACTTCTTGAATGGTCCGGTTCTTTCTTTCCACAACTCATTTTTGCTGAGGAGTCCTAGGAGCAGATAACTATCTTTTTATTCCATGCTTTTGACATAAAGCATCAAACTCTCCGGAAGTAAATTCTCCACCTCTGTCAGATATTAGACATTTAATTTCTCACCAATCTCATTTTCAACCATCACCTTGAACACCTTAAACTTATCAAGAGCTTCTGATTTTTCTTTTAGGAAGGTTACCCACATCATCTGAGAGTAATCATCAATCAGCAACATGAAATATCTGTCTCCTTGCACACTCCTAATTTTAGCAGGACCACAGAGATCAATATGTACCAATTCCAATCATGCACTTGAATCTTGTTCCTTACTTTTGAATGAATTTTTTTTCTGTTTACCCAATTGACATTCTCTACATATGCTATCAAGTTTCACATGTCTTGGAAGATCTCTTACGGCCTAAGTGGAACTTATTTTGGCAATGTTATCAAAATTCACATGACACATCCTCCCATGCCATAACCAACTTTGATTTTTCTAAGCAATCAAACAACTTTTGCCAGAACTACTTAAATGAAAGATGTTACCTCTAGTTTGAGTACCAGATGCAATTTTAGTTCTGGAGCTCTCCAAGATTCTACATTTTCCATCCTTGAATTGAAGATCATAACCCTTATCAAGAGCTTCTGAACCCTTGTCATACCAACTGTCTAACACTAAGAAGATTATGTTTCAGTCCTTCCACATACAGAACATAATTGGTGCAATTTTTACCATCAAAAGAGATAGATCCTTTGTCATGGATTCTACCAACTGAGTTTTCTCCAAATTTCACAAGCCCACCTTCATATTTTTCAAAACTCACAAAATTACTTTTGTGACCAGTCATATGATGAGAACATCCACTATCAATCATCCATTCATCCTTTTCAACAACCTGAGCAGCCAGGGCACTTTCCACATTTGCACAGCTAGTGGATTCACTAGACACTAGATCTTCTTCCTTGATAGCAATGAACACCCAATCACTTTCAGTGGAACCTGCATGATCAGATTCATCATCTGCGACTCCTTCTTCTCCAGCTTCTTAGACATAGTAACATTTTTTCTGACCTTTATATCTGTTAGGGTTTGGTTTTGAAAACCTCTTTGGATATCTTGAGGCAAAATGACTAATCTTATTACAAGCAAAACATTTGAGTGGCAACTTTCCTTCATACTTACTGGATCCTCTTGGCAATCTTTTGGCTATAAGAGATTCAAGATTTGTAGTCTCAATTTCCTCATCTTCAAGATCCTTTCTTGTCTTCACAAATCTATTTGATCTTCCTAAAGAACTTTCACCTAAATCATATCTTTGCTTTCCATACACACTGGCCTTGAATGCAGATTCAAACATAGGGAGAGAATCACCTAACTCACTCATTTTAAATGTTGAGAGCTTAGCAACTAACTGATCCCTTGTGACAGTTGTTACTGTTGTGATTTCTTCAATGGTTGTAGCTTTATGCTTGTATGCTGCAGGTAAGGATCTGAGCACTTTGGTAACAATTTCTAATTCTTCCAATACTCCACCTGCATTGCTGATACCAGTCACAAGTTCATTTACTTTCTGTATGTAGGTAGTAATGTTTTCATCTTCCCTTATTACCAATCTTTCATATTTACCCTTCAGGCTTTGTATCTTGGCACATTTAACATATTTGTCACCTTCATACAGATTTTCTAGCTTTTTCTAGATTTCATGGGTAATTTTCAAATCCAGGACATTTACTAATTCTATATCAAACAGGGTACTCAATAAATCTTCTTAGCTTGAATATTACATTCTACTTCCCTGAGTTCGTCTAGAGTAGTAGGGCTATTCTTTGGAATCTTATACTCATTCTTTGTTATCATCCAAAATTCATTACCAATACATTCCAAATGACACTGCATGCATACCTTCCAAAGGGAGCAATTTGTTCTATCAAATCTTGGACTTTCTTTCTTATAAGTCAACATATTGGATCTCCGCAAGCGGTCAAGCTTCTTTTAGAGGATCTGGCTCTGATACCAATTGTTAGAATTAGCTTGGATAGCTAAGAGGGGCTGAATTAGTTATCCCTAAATTTTAACCTTTTCTACACTTTTAATCTTCTTTCTTAATTTACAAACAAATTAATGATGTAAACATTTAAGCACGAATCAACACATGAACAGAAATAACATGAACACATGACACCAGAATTTTTGACGTGCAAAACCTAGTTAAGGGAAAAACCATGGTGTGGATTAACCCACAAAAATGTGTACCCTGTTAAAAGTACTTAAGAAAATAGAAGGCACATGCCTGCGGGCGCACTGGCCAGAGCTCACTACTCAAAAGGAGGCTCACTACCTATAAGAAATTATGATTTACATAGAGATAATGAACTAAGAAATAGCATCTTCATTCATGCCTAATTTAGTCCCTTTGAAGGCTCACAAAAAATTCTGCTTCTATCTTCAAATTCTTCTTTACTCACTCTTTACTCTATACTCCTTTTCCTCCTCTTGTTCTCTGCTCTGCTTTAGATCCTTTCTTTTGATTTAATTGATTTTATACAAGGATGATTTTTAACAACTCTTCAACAAGTATTTATACACTTCATCAACCTTGGAATGATTAACAAGGTTAGCTAAACTTAACTTGGATCTTTACACTATCGGCCAAACATAGCTGAGACTTGAATCTATCACGCTTCATAAAATGCTCTTTAGATCATCTGCAACATGCTAGGAACATCCAGTCGGTCAAGACTGGGAAGAACAATGGCTTCAAAGAGGAAATA
Organism: Cunninghamia lanceolata; assembly: GCA_027924645.1. Lineage (NCBI taxonomy): Eukaryota > Viridiplantae > Streptophyta > Pinopsida > Cupressales > Cupressaceae > Cunninghamia > Cunninghamia lanceolata. Next base: position 4,404,882 of record BSBN01000914.1, on the reverse strand, counting down.
TTCAACAACAAGCTCAAACTTCAATGCGGATCTTCAACACAGTAGCCACACGATCTAGATACCTCCACAAACACATTGAATTCATCAATAACATCCACTCTAAACCAAATTACTAGAATCATTTGTATCTTCCTCCGCAACCTCAAGAACACTATCTGCCATGACTGTCAAACTAGAAAGATAGCTTGCGGACCTCCAAACCACAAACCACTAGAGTTGATGATACACACTGACTTCCCAAACATGCCTTTAGATCTACAGACCATAATATTTCACTATAGAGCAATCTGGACCAACTTACTGTCACTCTGTCTCTTCTGAATACTACAAAATCTGGTTCTACTCAGCTGGCCATAACTTCTTCAAATCTTAATGCAGACTTCTTAATTCTTAATTGGAGCAACCTCTAACAATCCTCTACACAGCATTATGGTCTGTGAATATTGAGTCTTCATTAATTTTCTCAATATCCTCAACATTCCAGTCTCCTGAATAGGCAACAAAATAAGGCATAGTTGACACCAATGACAACAAGAATATGTTGACATCAATGACAACACTGCTTAGGCACATATTTGCAACAATATATATATATATATATATGTATGTATGTATGTATATATACATATATATACATACAGATATATATATATATATATACATATATATACATACATATATATACATATATATATTTGAGTATATATATGTATTTATGTATATATATAGTTATTCTTATATATATGTTTGGTTCAAATTTAAAATAATCTCCTTATACTTTGGAAACATTCTTGGAGAGAAACTAAACTTGCATTTTAGAAACATTTTTTTTTATATGGAAAGTGGAAACTAAACAAATGTCAGAAAACTAAATTAAACTTTGTTGGGATGTAATCTTCCTATGTTGGAAGTTATTTCCCTCTTTCTTCTTCTCTAATCCAACTTGCAAAACAAAACCTATTAGATCTAGGGCACACAACTGAGAGGGGGGGTGAATTAGTTGTACAAAAACTTGCTTCTACTTCAAACACTTGATTCTTCTTTGTTACTTAATAGCATATCAATTAACCATTCATGAAAGCATGAAGCATAAACATTAGAGCAGATAAACATCAACACATTAGACACCAAGATTTTGATGTGGAAAACCTAGTCAAGGGAAAAACCACGGGGTGATTAACCCAAGGATTATTCTCTGTTAGAAGAATAAGAAAAATAGATGGCACATGCCAATTAGGGCTCACTGCCTAAGCACACTGCTCACAAGGAGGCACACTACCTACAAGAGACACACTATCTACAAGATAACAAGTATTATAAACTTGAACTAGAGATTGACATCTTTACCATGTCTGGATCAGTTCCATTTAAGCTCAAGACACTTCTGCTCTATCTTTCACTCTTTTGCTATACCACACTCATCTGCTCCATGACACACTTTGAAATGAACTCACAAACCTTTATTTATACAAGGCATTGACTTAGGAACAATCATCTAGGTCGGCAGACATCCACAAGAACATTCACAAGATGAATAACTCATCCGGTCGGCCAGCTTGAACAAGACCATCTTCATTCGGAAGTATATCTCCAATTCTGGACTCTAACACTAATGCGGACCGACAACACAACCTCAACATGATCCAAGAACCTTCATAGGCTTGCCTGAATGACCAGGTACATCCGCACTTCCTCTACTTACTAGAATTCTTTTCTTCTTCATTTGGAACTTCAAGAAAATAGTCTATCACCACTGTCATACTGAAAAAGGTGCTTCTGGACCTCCAAACCATGAACAAATCGAGATGACACATCACAAGGACATCCCAAACACTCCTTCCAATCCACAGAATAGGACAATGCACTTCTAGATCTCACCAGACCTTTTTGTAACACTCTGTCACTCCGGAGCATCTCCTAGAACGGGTTCTACTTGATCGATCACAACTTCTTCATTTCTTCATGCGGACCTCTAAAATCTTAACTGGATCATCTCAAGACTCATATCTACAAACCCTTTAATCCACATCCTCTGTTCTTCATCTTATCTTGGCCTTTTACCTTAATGTCATCATTGTTCTTTACTATTTCTGATTGAGACTAATTTTCTCAATATCCTCAACACACAGCTCATCCAACCTTCTCATTGAGCAATATGAGTATGTTGACATCAATGAGAACACTGGTTACCCTCATACTTGCAACAATCTCCCCCTTTGTCATTGATGGCAACATATGATGTGAAAAACCATCAAGACAAAAACTTCTCCTTTCTGTCACAGCCCCCCCTATCAGCAACAACTCTTCACATGTCTTCTCTTTCGTTTACTGCTCCCCCTTTGATCAAGAACTTGTTTTTCACATGTCTTCTCTCCCCCTTTGACATCAATGGAAAAGGGCTCATATTTGCAATTCTAACACATCAGAATCATACCAGCTACTTCCCCTTAGTAGCAGCTCCCCATCATCAATCTGGATGACAAGATATGACTGTGATATCCACCAGATTGATGCACATCAGTACATCCTAGTTCATCACTGGAGGGGCCATGACCCCTAACTTCTCCCTGAGATACTCAAAAGAGTCCTTGGGAAGAGGTTTAGTAAAAATATCTGCAATCTGATCCTTGGAGGGCACATACTCCAATCTGATTTCACCCTTGTTCACTTGCTCTCTCAGAAAGTGAGATTTGATAGATATATTCTTGGTCTTAGAATGTAACACCGGATTCTTAGAAATATTTATTGCACTAGAATTATCACAGAAAATTGTGATAGGCTCCTCATATTCTATTTGAATATCTCTTAGCATTTGCTTCATCCACAAAAGTTGGGTGCAACTTGCTGCTGCTGCAATGTATTTAGCTTCAGTTGTAGACAGGGATATTGCTTCTTGTTTCTTGCTTAGCCAAGAAACCAACCTTTTTTCCCAAAAAGAATGCTCCTCCACTTGTACTCTTCCTATCATCCACATCTCCTTCCCAATCTGCATTTGTATATGCATGAAGAGAAAAGTCCTGATCTCTAGGATACCATAGACCATACTCAACTGTTCCTTTCAAGTACCTAAAAATTCTTTTGATTGCCATGACATGAGATTCTCTGGGAGCAACCTGGAATCTTGCCACAAGACCAATAGCCTGCATTATATCTGGTCTAGTTTGAGTGAGATACAATAATCCTCCAATCATTGATCTGTACTTTATCTGATCTATCTTAGGAGAGTCATCATCTTTGCTCAACTTACATCCAGTAGCCATGGGAGTGTTCATAGGCTTTGAATCTTCCATTCCAAATTTCTTCAAAAGTTCTTTCACATATTTAGTCTGAGAGATAAAGATTCCTTTCTCTGTCTGAGTAATTTGCAAACCCAAGAAGAAATTCATTTCACCGAGCATTGACATTTCAAACTCACTTTTCATTTGATTTGAAAAAGTTTTGCACATACTATCTCTTCCTCCAAAGATGATATCATCAACAAATACTTCAACAATCAGGATGTTTTCATGATCAATTTTAAAATATAAGTTACTGTCAGCAATACCTTTGTTGAAACCAATCTACACAAGATGCTTATCCAACCTTTCATACTAATCTCTTGGTGCTTGCTTTAGACCATACAGTGCCTTCTTTAATTTGCAGACCATATCACCATGCTCAGATAACTGAAATCCATCCGGTTGTTCAATGTACACCTCTTCTTCTAAGTCACCATTCAAGAAAGCAGATTTGACATCCATCTGATACACTTTGAAATCTTTGAAGGCAGCAAATGCAAGAAATAGTCTGACTGCTTCAATTCTTGCCACCGGAGCAAAGGTTTCCTCAAAATCAATCCCTTTTATTTGAGAGTAGCCTTTGCAGACTAATCTGGCTTTATTTTTGATTACTTCACCAACTTCATTTAGTTTGTTCTGGAAGACCCATTTTGTTCCAATCACATTCTTGTTACTAGGTCTAGAAACAAGATCCCAAGTGTGATTTTTCTCAATTTGCATCAACTCTTCCTCCATTGCTTTGGTCCAATTTTCATCATTGCAGGCTTCATTTATTATCTTAGGTTCAATATTAGACAACATTCATCTAAATTTTGAGCAACATTCCTTCTAGTTTGTACACCTCTGCTTTTGTCACCTATGATCTGATCTTTAGAGTGGTTTAGTGTTACATACCTTGGAACTTTGGGAGTTTCTTGCACTTCTGCTTCTTGATCATGCTCATTCAGACCTGTCTCTTCTTCCTGATTTACCACATCAGTCTGAATCTGACTTTCAGGAGAGGATTGAGCTCCTTGAACTAGAGAATCATTCTGATCATCTTCATCATATTCATAAAACCTTGAGGGCTTCTCAATTCCTTCATCAACCTTCACATTTGTACTTTCTATCATCTTTCTCAATCTCTTATTGTTACACCAATATGCTTTGCTTTGAGTGGAGTAACCCAAGAAAATTCCTTCATCACTTCTAGCATCAAACTTTCCTAGATCTTCATCTCTTTTAATGTAACATTTGCTACCAAATACTCTGAAATATCTCACAGTAGGAGTTGTACCAAACCAAAGTTCATAAGGAGTCTTACCGGTATTGCTTCTGATTTGAACTTGATTGAGAGTGTAGACTACAGTGCTGACAGCTTCTTTCCAAAACATCTGAGGAACATTTGCTTCCATCATCATTGTCCTGGATGCTTCCTGGATGGTCTGGTTCTTTCTCTCAACTACTCCATTCTACTGTGGAGTCCTAGGAGTAGACAACTATCTCTTTATACCATGCTTCTCACAAAAGTCTATGAATTCACCAGATGTGAATTCACCACCTCTATCAGACCTCAGACATTTTAGTTTCAGTCCGGTTTGATTCTCTACCATAGCCTTGAAGATTTTGAACTTCTCAAAGGCTTCTGATTTCTCTTTAAGAAAGGTAACCCACATCATTCAGGAATGGTCATCAATTAGTAACATGAAATATCTATCACCTTGCATACTCTTGATTCTTGTTGGACCACATAGATCAGTATGAACTAATTCCAATAATCTGGTAGAGGACTGATCCTTGCTTTTGAAAGAGACTCTGCTTTGTTTACCTAGCTGACATTCTTTGCACAAACTATTTGTAGGTTTTATCACCTTTGGAAGATCTCTTACAGCCTGAGTATTGCTTATCTTGATGATGTTATCAAAATTTACATGACACATCCTTCTATGCCATAACCAACTCTGATCAACTTGAACAAACAAACAACTTTTATTAGAACCAACTAGATGGAATATATTACCTTTTTTTTGAGTACCGGATGCAATCTCAGTTCCGGAGCTTTCAAAGATCCTGCATCTTCCATTTTTGAACCAGAGATCATAACCTTTGTCTACCAACTGTCCAACACTGAGAAGATTGTGCTTCAATCCTTCAACATATAGTACATTACCAGTTTTGCTCTTTCAATTAAAAGAAATAATTCCCCTACCTCTGATTCTACCAGCAGAATTGTCACCAAACTTTACCATTCCTCCTTCATACCTTTCCAAATCTAAGAACTTGTTCTTGTCACATGTCATATGGTGAGAGCATCCACTGTCAATAACCCAATCATCCTTTTCTTCAACTTGGGTAGCCAAAGCTCTTTCTACAACCTTATGATTGATAGATATCGGATCTTCTTCCTTGATGGCAATAAACGCCCATTCATTTCTGGATTTGTCTCCTATCTCTGATTTATCATCTGTTACTCCTTCATTATTAGCTTCTTCATGAACATAATAACAATTCTTTTGGAACCTTTGTCTGTTAGAGTCTGACCTTGTAGATCTTTCCGAACATCTTGAGGTCAAGTGACCAATCTTATTGCAGTTGAAGCATTTAAAAGGTCATTTTCCTTCATATTTACCGGATCCTCTTGGTAGTCTTTTTGCAATGAGGGCTTCAAGTTGAGCTATTTCTGCTTCTTCTTCTTCCATGTCTTTCCTTGCTTGATCATACCATGACAGCTTCCTTGAAGAGTTTTCTCCCAGATCAAATCTTTGTTTGCCTTTCACATAGGCACTGGCTTTGAATGAAGATTTAATCTTGGGGGGATCATCACCAAACTCGGTCATTTCAAATGCAGCTAGTTTGCTAGCCAATTGGTCTCTTGTGATAGTTGTATGGGCTCTGAATTCATCAATGACAACAACCTTGATTTTGTAGGCAGCAGGAAGGGATCTGAGAATTTTGCAAACAATCTCATTTTCATCCAGAACTCCACCAGCATTCCTAATTCCACACACCAGCTCATTTACTCTTGGCATAAAGGTAGTGATATTTTCATCATCTCTCATCTTCAATCTTTCAAATTTCCCTTTGAGACTTTGCAACCTTGCACTCTTAACAAACTCATCTCCTTCATGCAGAAGTTCCATTTTAATCCAGATCTCATAGGCAGTTGGTAGGTCAATAACATTTGAGAGCTCTGAGTCAGTTAATGCACTTAGAAGAGCTTTTGTCCTCAGATTATTTTCAGCATCTGTGATTTCATTTAGAGTTGTCGGACCACCCTGTGGAGGTACATATGCTTTTGTGACCATGGACAAGTATGCTTTTCCCATACACTCTAAGTGACATTTCATACAACATTTCCAGAGAGAGAAGTTGGTTCCATCAAACTTCAGACTATCCTTCTTGTATGACAACATCCTGGATCTCCTCAAGCGGTTAAGCTCCTTTTAGAGGAACTTGGCTCAGATACCAATTGTTAGATCTAGGGCACACAACTGAGAGGGGGGTGAATCAGTTGTACAAAAACTTGCTTCTGTGTCAAACACTTGATTCTTCTTTGTTACTTAATAGCATATCAATTAACCATTCATGAAAGCATGAAGCATAAACATTAGAGTAGATAAACATCAACACATTAGACACCAAAATTTTGACGTGGAAAACCTGTTCAAGGGAAAAACCACGGGGTGATTAACCCAAGGATTATTCTCTGTTAGAAGAATAAGAAAAATAGATGGCACATGCCAATTAGGGCTCACTGCCCAAGCACACTGCTCACAAGGAGGCACACTGCCTATAAGAGACACACTGTCTACAAGATAACAAGTATTACAAAATTGAACTGGAGATTGACATCTTTACCATGTTTGGATCAATTCCATTTAAGTCTAAGACACTTCTGCCCTATCTTTCACTCTTTCGCTGTACTACACTCATCTGCTCCATGACACACTTCAAAATGAACTCACAAACCTTTATTTATACAAGGCATCGACTTAGGAACAATCATCTAAGTCAGCAATCATCCACAAGAACATTCGTAAGATGAATAACTCATCCGGTCGGCCAGCCTGAATAAGAACATCTTCATCCAGAAGTATATCTCCAATTTCGGCTCTAACACTAATGCAGACTGACAACACAACCTCAACATGATCCAAGAACCTTCACAGGCTTGCCTGAATGACCAGGTACATCCGCACTTCCTCTACTTACTAGAATTCTTTTCTTCTTCATCTGGAACTTCAAGAACACAGTCTATCGCCACTGTCATACTGAAAAAGGTGCTTCTGGACCTCCAAACCATGAACAAATTGAGATGACACATCACAAGGACATCCCAAACACTCCTTCCAATCCACAGAATAGGACAATGCACTTTTGGATCTCACCGGACCTTTTTGTAACACTTTGTCACTCCAGAGCATCTCCCAGAATTGGTTCTACTTGATCGATCACAACTTCTTCATTTCTTCATGTGGACATCTGAAATCTTAATTGGATCATCTCAAGACTCATATCCACAAACCCTTTAATCTGCATCCTCTGATCTTCATCTTATCTTCGCCTTTTACCTTAATGTCATCACTGTTCTTCACTGTTCCTGATTGAGACTAATTTTCTCAATATCCTCAGGACATAGCTCATCCAATCCTTCTCATTGAGCAATATGAGTATGTTGACATCAATGACAACATTGGTTATCCTCATACTTGCAACAAAACCAACAACTTGTGAGAGAAATGTAGAGATGTTGTTCTTTTATAAACCTTTTTCGGTTTGAGGAGTGTTGTCTTAACAATTAGGGACTTTTAAACCTCTTTAACCTCTCAAACCCCACACTTAGGTGAAATATAGATTATTTTTGAAGGTTCTATAGTTATGAATTAATTTATTGGACCTTTGTTTTAATTAAATCCCTAGTTTGCTTTTGTAAAGTTATGTTGTCAAAATTTATAGCAAATTAGATGCTTGGGTAATGTTATGCTACACAATTGTTTAGGAGACTGGTTATTTGAATTAGGGATTTAGTTGGGGAAATGAGATGGTTGTTTTGATGAAAAATTATTTATCGGGTTAAATTAACTTTAGTGTTGTATAGTTTTGATTTAAAAGTTCTCCCTTAAATTTATTTTGTTAGACTTTCGAAAGACATTTAATTTAATTTAATTCATTGTGTTAGATTAATGATGGCAAATTAGTTTAAATTATAGTTTTATTTTTGCTTCTACATTATAGTTGAATTAATTGGTTATTAATTTTTAGGATTAGGGTTTCGACTTAGGTTGAAATGGATTTCTCTTTTCATCTAGAAAACCCCAGGGTCAGTTTCTTGATGGAGACCTTCCCCCTTGGGTGACGCAAGATGTGATGCTTTTCCTCTTAGTTCAATTCCATTCTAGAAGGGGTGTGAAAGGAGTTTCACATTTCCCGCATCTTGATTGACTTCCTCGCCTTAGTGCGGCATGACTAATGTGTGTTGCACATACAATAACATTAAGTGTGTATGTTATTTAAGTGTGCATTTGTAGCACAAGTGTGTTTAGTGACTTGTTTTATAAAATTTTTGTTAGTTCATTTTTCATGTTCATGTTTAAAATGTGAGCATGACATTTGGTATCAGAGCGCAAGTTTCAACACTAGACATTTAGGGCACATGTGTTTTTCTGTGCATTGAATTTAATCATAGTACCTTGTTCATGTAGGATGTTGCCTAGAGCCAAGGGAGGATACTCAGTCATCAATTCTTCTAGTGAGGCTCATTCTTGAGCCACTTGGTCCACTTGACAATAGTTGCCTAAAATGAAGATATACTTCTTGATATAGGCCCTCAGATTCTATAGGTTCATTTAGGGCACATGTGTTTTTCTGCACATTGAATTTAATCATTGTACCTTGTTCATGTAGGATGTCACCTAGAGCCAGGAGAGGATACTTAGGTATAAATTCTTCTAGTGAGGCTCATTCTTGAGCCACTTGGTCCACTTGATAATAGTTTCCTGAAATCAAGATATACTTCTTGATATAGGCCCTCAAATTCTATAGGTGCTTCAAGCCGTATTAAATAGACTACCACTCATTGCAGGGGAACCGCAAATGGAGGTACTACTGATGTCTTCAGAGTAGCATGCATCATATCAAAGGGAATGGAGTAGGAGTCCTCTGATGTATCGAGAGAAGTAGGAAGAGGACGTCATGGTGGAGTTGATCCACTTCGATCCTTTGCACTTGGGATGACAACAAGAGGCGGGAGGTCCAACTCGGGACCCTCGCGACACAGGAGATCAGATTAGAGAGTTGCTTCATCTATAGCCTCCTATGTTTTCTAGAGCTATTGAGGGGGCAGAGGTAGAGGCTTGACTCCTTAGTTTGGATCGATGCTTTGGGTTGCGCCTTTATGGGAGTAACCTATAGACTCGAGTTGCCATTTCCCTCTTCCATGATTCTGCATCCACATGGTGGTACATTAGGGAGTGCAAGAACCATCTTTCACTGGATACTTTGTCATGGAGTACATTTCTAGAGCTCTTCAGAGTGCGATATCTATTTGAGCACTATCATTAGCACCACATCGATGAGTTTCATGATCTTTAGCAATGAGGTTCCATGGTGGCACAATATGAGTGCCAGTTCTTAGAGTTAATACAGTATGACGAGTACCTACAAGATGAGAATCTTCTTTCCAATAGGTTTGTTAGAGGCTTAACTATCAAGATAACCGGACTAGTACGTATGGTTGATCCCTAGACTTTACATGAGGCCATCGAGAAGGCATATATTGCTGATGAGATTCATAGGAAGTCCCATGAGTCATGTACCCATTTTCAAAACTATAACCAGTAGCAGTAGGGTCATGGTTTTTGTAGTCCTCCACTCCTTCAAAAGGGAGGATTCAAGGCTGCATCGATGCCTCCTATGCCCCCACTACAACAACATCAGGGGTAGAGGTCTAGATTGCAATAGGGAGCATAGGGTGGCCACACTAGAGTGTCACAGACTCAGGGTCCTCATCAAGATGAGAGACATCAGACACAAGGAGCAAGACCTACATGACCACAACAATCTTTTAGAGGCACTTAGAGTAGCTCAGGTAGACCAAAAGATCAATAGTTTAGTAGGACGCAGTCGATACATATTCAGACGAGATGATCATGCTACATTTGTGGTGGTGCTAGACACTTAGCTAGATAGTGTCCCCAGGGGTTCACTGCAGGAGGAGGACAATGCATTGGAGGATTATAGTAGATTGTAGGTGATGTGGGGTAAGTGCATGGAAATGGGGATCAAAAGGGGGTCAAAAGTGGCCACTTTTTTTTGAAATCATAAAAAACTAATCTTACATGAGAAATTGAAGATAGCCACACTCAAAATTAGAATATGTGATAAGAAAAAGTTTTGTAGTGCTCCAAGTCTAGTTTCAAAACTACTTATTAATTTCTAGAAATGGAGATTAAGAGGTTCAAATAGGTGGAGCACACAAAGTGCTACTATTTTTGTCAGAAAAATATAATAATGTCTGATGTGTTCCCCCTAAAATGTCAAATTTTTTAAAGTATTAGACAAATTGCAATGGTGGAATGTTAATTTTTTATGAATATATGAAATTTTTATGAATTTTCAAAGTGGACACATCCTGAAAAATGAAAATTTCAGTGTGCTCCCCCTAATTTTTTTGAAAATTAATCAATTTTTTTTTGAATACGTATAGAATTGAGTCTAGAATCTAAAAATATAACTTGTTTCAAATTTTGATAAACATTTAGAAAATGACACCAAAAATACTAGGCATAGGTTTTCTGAAAAAAAAAGCATTAGTAAAGGAACTTGAAGATGGAAACCTTACTGTTATCAAATTTTTAAAAAAATTACATGGTTAGAAAGCTAATAAAAGACTTGAAGTTGTCCTGACACTTTTTTGTATTACCATTGAAAAATGTGTAAACTATAGGGGGAGCACGCACGATATTTGGTTGAAATTTCTAAATTTTGTAAAAAATACATCCTTGGCATCCAAAAGCTACCTCCAACCCTTTGGGTTGGATGCCGAAGGCAAATCCAACCCTTAGGATTGGAATTTCCCAAAGCAGAAAAAAACACGAGTGCATGATAAAGTAGTTAAAATAAATTTTATGCATATATCTCTCTCCCTCTCTATCTTGTTTTCTTTATAGATTTCCTCTCTCTCTAACTCTTGAATTCTATTTCTCTCCTCTATCTACCTATATATCTCTCTATCAACCCCTATCTCTAACTCTACCTCTCTCTCTCCCTCTATATCTCTCTCCCCCTCTCTCTCTTTTCCCATCTCTCTACCTCTCAATCTCTCTCCCTATGTCATTGGACATCTCTCTAGCTATCTCTCTCTTTCTCTCCCTTTCTCTCTCTTGTATTATTTATCTTCATCTCTTTGTGTCCATTTGACTTCTTTTTCCACCTCCTTCGAGCCTCTCTTTCTCACCTCTTAACCCTGCCTTTCTTAATTTTCCTTTTCGTTTCCAATTTTCCTTTAGACCCCACCAATTTTTTTGTATTTTACTATTTTCCACTTCTCCTCTCATCATTCTTCCAATCCAATTAACATTCTTTTTATCTTGTTTCAATTTCATCCTCCCAATGGATATCCTCATCCCTCTTTACATGTCCTAGTTTTCTTGTTTCCATTTCCTTTGTCGATAAGGGAGAGGGAGAGAGGGGGAAGATGGAGGGGAGAGAGAGTGGAGAGATAGGGAGAGAGATAGAAAGAGAGTCCTAGTTTTCTTGTTTCCATTTCTATTTTTGATAAGGGAGAGGAAGAGGGAGGGAGGGGAGATAGAAGAGAGAGATAGGGAGATCAAGGAATGATAGGGGAGAGAGAGGTGAGAGATAGGGAGAGAGAGAGAGGAGACATATAGGAAGAGATGGGGAGATAGGGAGAGATAGAGGAGACAAAGGGGAGAGATAGGGAGATAAAGAGTGAGGGAGATGTTTAGAGACATACGGAGAGAGATTGAGAGGTAGAGGGATGATATATATTGGGAGATAGAGGTTTAGGGTTTAGGGGCATTATTTAGGGTCTAGGGTTTAGCAAGAGAGAGAGAGAGGTTTAGGGTTGCTCAAGTTTAGGGTATAGGGTTTATGGGCATTATTTATGGTTTAGGGGTTTAGAGTTTCTCAAGTTTAGGGTTTAGGGGTTAGGGTTTAGGGGCATTATATAGGGTTTAGGGTTGCTCAGGTTTAGGGGTTTAGAGTTTAGAGAGAGAGAGAGGACCTATAGGGAGAGATAGAGGGGAGAGAGGGGAGAGATAGGGAGATAGAGAGTGAGGGACATGTCCCAAGACATAGGGAGAGAGATTGAGAGGTAGATGGATGATAAAGATAGGGAGAGGTAAGGGTTTCTTGGGTTTATAGTTTAGGGTTTAGGGTTTAGGGGTTAGGGGTTAGGGGTTAGGGGTTAGGGGCATTATTTATGGTTTAGGGTTTCTCAGGTTTAGGGGTTTATAGTTTAGAGAGAGAGTATCGATAGGGAGACATAGGGAGATAGAGAGTGAGGGACATATCCAGAGTCATAGGGAGAGAGATTGAGAGGTAGAGGGATCATAGAGATAGGGAGATATGGGAGAGATAGGGAGATAGAGGTTTAAGATTGGTTGGGTTTAGGGGTTAGGGGAATTATTTAGTGTTTAGGATTGCTTGAGTTTGGGGTTTATGGTTAGGGTTTAGGTGTTGGAATGCATAAGATAATTGATAGGGGGGTGAATAAATTGTATCAAAAACTTTAAACCCTCACAAACATAATCACACTCACATCAGTTCACTTAAACCCTTATTCTATTATGAAGATTAAACATGAAAAATAGATAACAAAAAATTAATCACATCAACACCATGCATAAGAGAACACTAGATTTTTACATGGAAAACCCTAAAAGGGAAAAACCATGGTGAGGGTTATCTCACAATATATAGTAGTATCAATATCAAATTAAAAATATGCTCACTGCCAAAGGGCTCACTGCCCAAAAGAATGCTCACTGCAATAGGCTCACTACCAAAAAGGCCCACTACTAAAAGAAAAAGGCTCACTACCATGAACTGATATGATAGCATTTAACACATGCCTGTGTTCAGTTCCATTGAAGCACAACAATCATCTCCTTTGTAGCCTCTCTGAAAATTGTAGATGACTCCTACTCACTGCATTAGGTCTTCTACCACATGAAAGCTCTTGCTGCCTCTAATTCAAATTCATAACAAAAACATCCTCATCTTGGCATCTTCCCACTTAGACATGAATCCTTTACACTTATTTATATCAATCGTCAACCTTGAAACATTCACCAAGCTCATAAACACACTCTACAACCTTTGACACCATCTCCAAGGTAGGTAAACATACATATTTGAAATTAGGTCTAGACCTAAACATTCTTGTGGAGCAAAGTAAGGAAGGTGGAACACTTCACAACTTATCTTGGACCTAAAAACATCTTCACATGCTTCCTCAATCCACGAAGCACAGTCGCAAAGAGTGTAAACAACCAGGTCGGCCAAAACTAGTGTTGACACTAGGATCTTTAGGCACACACTTCCAAGAACATAATCATAACTTACAGACCAAGCACAAGCCTTTACTATGATTTGGAAACATCCATGAACAACATGAAATCAACTGGGAGCCACTAAATTTAGCTACAACAAATCTCACTTGAAGACAGTTCACAGACTGCTCACAACCAACACTGCCAAGCTCTGCTATTCAAGAAAACTACATTCTAGAGTAGAAAATCACAATTCCTTTGGATAGAACATAGATATGGATCTTATGAACACTCATCCAGAACTGCAAGACCAAAAACCAAACTACAAAGGAATGTGGAGTAAAATACTTTCACCTAGTCATATTGTAGACACTGCCAGGCATAGTCTTCAAACTAGTGAACATAACTCTTGAACCACAATGTTTTGAAACACCAAATTCTAGAACTAACATCTTCAACCACTTATCTAAAACATATGCAAACCTCACACTTTGGCCTTTAATACAGGAGAAATATAGAGAAAAAACTTGGACAATATCCTGTAAGCCAAAGTACTTCTTCACAAGATTGTCTTCAGTATTTATCAAATTTTCTCAAAAGCACTTGGAAACCTAGCAATAAGAAAAATATACTAACATCATCAGCACTTTTTCAAGTCATTCAAATCACCTTAACATAATAACTTAATCAACCAACAATAGCAACATTAGAAGATACAGTTGACACCAATGACAACACACACATGTTGACATCAATGACAACACTGATTAGCACATACTTGCAACAATCTCCCCCTTTGTCATTGATGGAAACATATGATGTGAAAAACCATCATGACATAATCTTTCACCAATCTCACTCTCCCCCTTTCTTTTATTCATCTTACTCTCCCTTTGTTTTTCACATGAACTCTCTCCCCCTTTGACATCAATGGCAAAGGGTGACACACCTTCAATATTTCCCCAATAAGTATGATACTACACATACTTGCACTAATCTCAACTATTCTGAACCATCTTGTACCAACTCTTACTCCCCTTGATTGTAACACTCTTCAATGTCACTACTTGCTCCCCCTGAGAGGTAGCCTCCAACTCAGTTCCTAGAGAAAAAATCTATACCAAAGGCTAGCACAGGCTCATCCTTGACTTCATTGACATCCTTCTTGATCCATATCTTGTTCATCTCCTTCTTGATTTCTACAGGATCAACCTTTTGTACTGGTTTCTTCTTTTCTACCAGATTATCCTTCCTCATGTACTTGCTTCTGTAGAACTTTGCAGTATGTCTAGGCCTATTGCAATCATAGCACACACCATTCCTCTGACCATTGTTCCTTCCATTCATTCGAAACCCGCATTTGTTAGCCTTGTGTCCAAATCTATTGCATGTAAAGTAGTTTCCATTAAAGGATTGAGCATTCCTTCCATCGATATAGACATTCCTTATATGACTTCTACATTCACTAGCTCTATGACCAACTCTCTTGGATGCAAAGCATGAATTGGAGAAAGATGGAACATTTTGATTCATTATGCTCCTACATTGAGTAGTCTTATGACTGAACTTATTCAATGAATAACAATAATCATTGAAAGATGGGTACCTTTGAGAATTTGGTTACCTGACCAGTGGTCTTCTAGGTTTATTCCTTTGATTTCGGATCTTCTTTCCTTTGTCCTTCCTATTCTCAACATTCACTACTTGACCTAATTTAGAACTTTCACCTTTCTCAGATCCCAAGCCTTCTTTTTCATTAGGGATCTTCTAACTAGGAATCATCTCATCAAGTTTTGAGAACTTATCTTGAACTTTTCTTCATAGCTCTTTGCCTTCTCCAAGTCTGACTTCAGGTCCACAACTTCTTGTTCAAGCTTTGTACAATCTTTAGTTTTATCTTTCATACATTCCTCAATTCTTTCTTTTTCTTCAACTTTAACTTTTAGATCAATCATGGATTCATTTGGCAACCTCAAATTTTCATTGTCCTCTTTATGTAATTGTTTAAGTTTCTTGACAAGTGCTCTCTTAAATTTCTGATGCATTCATTTTCTTCTTTGACATTTTCTTTCAAATCCATGTTTTCTTCTTCAGATCTCTCTAGGTCTTCAAGAGAAATTTTGAGTTATTCAATGTTAGCATACATGCATTCATCTTTTACAGGAATCTTTTCTTCTATAGCCTTGATCCAATGCTCATCATTACAAGCCTCAGTCATTGTTTTAGGTTCAACTTTAGAAATAAAAATAGATTTATTTGTTCTTTAGCAGATCTACATCCCATCAATATGCCTTTGCTTCTATTACTGATGATCTGGTCTTCAGTGTGATGCCTTTACATATACTTGGGTGTTTCAAAGATTCTTTTTCAGATCTTATTATTCTTCAACCTACATTTCTTTTTCTTTAGTTTCTTCTTCTTCTCTAATCTATACTTCCCCTTTTATAACATTTTCTTTTTCTCTGCAAGAGAACCCATATGAATCTAATACATATTCTTTAACTTCTGAATTCTTTTGTATATCTTCATCAACCTTAACATTTGTACTTTCAACAATCTTCCCTAGTCTTCTATTATAACATTGGTAAGCTTTTCTCTTAGTGGAATACCCAAGGAAAATACCTTCATCATACTTTGCATCATCCTTTCCTATTTCTTCCTGTCTTCTGATATAACATTTTCTTCCAAAATTTTTGAAATATTTAGTAGTGGGAGTCCTTCTATACCATAGCTCATAGGGAGTCTTTGTATCATTTTGTTTCACATGTACTATGTTCTGTATGTAGACAACAATATGAATTGCTTCTCTCCAATATACTTCTGGTAGATTTTCTTCCTTTATGATTGTCCTTGTACCCTCTTGAACAATCTTGTTCTTCATTTCAACCACTCCATTATGCTGAGGAGTTTGGGGGGTAGACAATTGTCTCTTTATCCCATGTTCTTCACAAAAAGCATTGAATTCATTTGAAATAAACTCACCACCTCTATCAGAACTCAAACATTTGATCTTCATATCCAACTCATTTTCGACCATTGCTTTAAATGATTTAAACCCATCTAGGTCTTCTAATTTTTCTTTAAGAAAAGTGACCCAAGTCATTCTAGAATAATCATCAATAAATAACATAAAATACCTGTCATCATGGAAACTCCTTACTCTTGTAGGACCACAAAGGTCTGTATGAAGTAACTCCAACAATCTGGTAGAAGATTTTTCTTCATCTTGTAAACTTCCTCTTACTTTCTTTCCACCTTGACACTCCTTGCAGATGATACTGATAGGTTTTGTAATCCCTGGAAGATCTTTCATAGCTTGAACTAAACTTATCCTTACCAGATTATCAAGATTGATCTGACACAATCTCTTTTACTAGAGCCAACTCTCACATATTTGAGTCATAGAGCAATAATAGTCACCTTCTCTAAGATGATAAAGGTTTCCTTCTATCCTCTTTCTAGTAGCTGTCACAGTTCTAGACTTCTTTCTAATCTCAAAATCATCATCCTAAAATACAAGACTGTATCCTTTTCTACACAACTATCCAACACAAGATTTTGCCTTAACTTTTAAGATAAAGAACATCATTAGTATTATGTTTTCCATCTAGACTAATTGAGCCTTTTCCACATATCTCAGCTATACAATTATCTCCAAATATAACTGATCCTCCATCACATTTCTCAAAATTAACAAACTTGCTTCTATCATCGGTCATATGATTTGAGTAACTACTGTCAATAACCCAATAATTCTTTTTTTTAAAATATCTTCACTATTAAGAGTTGCCTCTGAAGGATTTTCTTTCATACATCCTTCAGGGTCAGCACCATAAGTGCCATCCTTCAAATTAGTGAGCAAGGATTCATTATCTTCATTATCTTCAACATCAACCTCGGATATACTTACATCCATTTTCATACAATAGATTTTCTTAGGCACTCTGCTTTCATTGACCTTTTTCTTACTTCTCCAAATTTCTTTTGGACATATTGATTCAAAATGACCAATCTTGCCTCAAATGAAACAATTGAGAGACAACTTATCCTTGTACTTATCAGTATCTAATTTTATTCTTCTCCCAAAGTTAGCTTCCATATCATCAACAATCTTCTGATCCATTTCCACAATCTTCTTAGATTTTCCAGTCTTAAGTGTAGTTAAAACTAAGTTCGAGACTTCATATCCAAGAGGGATTAGATAACTTACTAATCTCATTTTTAGAAAAAAACTAGAGAAACATCTTTTTTGTGCATCATCCCAGATCTACCTTAAGTTGTTAGGCTTTCTTCCAATGAACCCTCGCTCTAATACCAATTGTTGGAATGAAAAAGACAACTGAGAGGGGGGTGAATTAGTTGTATCAAAAACTTTAAACCCTCACAAACATAATCACATTCACATCAGTTCACTTAAACCCTTATTCTATTATGAAGATTAAACATGAAAAGCAAATAGCAGAAACTTAATCACATCAACACCATGCACAAGAGATCACCAAATTTTTATGTGGAAAACCCTAAAAGTGAAAAACCATGGTGAGGATTAGCTCACAATATATAGTAGTATCAATACTAAATTACAAAGAGGCTCACTACCCAAAAGAATGCTCACTGTAATAGGCTCACTACCAAAAGGGCTCACTGCCAAAAGAAAAAGACTCACTACCATGAACTGATATGATAGAATCTACCACATGCCTACGTTTAGTTCCATTGAAGCACAACAATCACCTCCTTTGTAGCCTCTCTAAAAATTGTAGATGATTCCTGCTCACTACATTAGGCCTTCTACCACATGAAATCTCTTAATGCCTTTGATTCAAATTCACAACACAAACATCCTCATCTTTACATCTTCCCACTTACACATTCTTTAACATGCTTCCTCAATCCATGAAGCACAACTACAAAGAGTGTAAACAACTAGGTCAGCCAAAACTGGTGTTGACACTAGGATCTTTAGCCACACAATTCCAAAAACATAACCATAACTTGCAGACCAAGCACGATCCTTTAACACGATCTAGAAACATCCATGAAAAACATGAAATCACCTAGGAGACCAAATTTAGCTACAATAAAATCTCACTTGAAGGTAGTTCACTGACTGCTCACAACCAACACTGCCAAGCTCTTCTACTCAAGAAAACTATATTCCTAAGCACCAAATTACAAGTCCTTTATATAGAACATAAATATGGACCTTATGAACACTCATCTAGAACTAGAAGACCAAAAACCAAACCATGGAGGAATGCAAAGCAAAATACTTTCTCCTAGTCATACTGCAGACACTGTGAGGTACAATCTTCAAACTGGTGAACATAAATCTTGAACCACGGTGTTCTAGAGAAACAAATTCTAGATTTAACATCTTCAACCACTTCTCTAAAACATATCTAAACCTCACACTTAGGTCTTAAATACAAGAGAAATATGGAGCAAAAACTCGATAGTATCTTGTAAGCTAGAGAACTTCACAACATTGTCTTCAATATTTATCAAATTTTCTCAAAAGCACTTGGAAACCTAGCAATAAGAACAATATACTAACATCATCAACAATTTTGCAATTCATCCAAATCATCTTAATATAATAACTTAATCAACCAACAATAGCAACATTAGAAGATATAGTTGATACCAATGACAACACAAACATGTTGACACCAATGAGAACACTGATTAGCACATACTTACAACATTAGGGGCATTATATAGGGTTTAGGGTTGCTCGAGTTTAGGATTTAGGGGCTAGGGGTTAGGGTTTAGGGTTTACAGATAGAGGACCTATAGGGAGAGATAGAGGAGAGATATGGAGATAGAGAGTGAGCGAGATGTTGAGAGACAAGGAGAGAGATTGAGAGGTAGAGGGATAATATAGATAGGGAGATAGGGGAGATATAGGGAGATAGAGGTTTAAGGTTTAGAGTTTAGGGGTTAGGGTTTAGGGGCATGATTTAGAGTTTAGGGTTTAAGGGTTTAGGGTTGCTCAGGTTTAGGGTTTAGGGGTTAGGAGTTAGGGGAATTATTTAGGGTTTAGGGGTTTAGGGTTTAGAGAGAGAGAGATAAAGAGGACTGATAGGGAGAGATAGAGAGATAGAGAGTGAGGGAGATGTCTAGAGACATAGGGAGAGAGATTAAGAGGTAGATGGTTTAGGGTTTAGGGTTTCTCAAGTTTAGGGGTTAGGGTTTATGGGTTAGGGTTTAGGGTTTAGGGTTCAGGGAGAGAGAGAGGATTGATAGGGAGAGATAGGGAGATAGAGAGTGAGGGAGATACCTAGAGACATAGGGAGAGAGATTGAGAGGTATAGGGATGATAGAGATAGGGAGATAGGGGAGGGATAGGGGAGGGATAGGGGAGAGATAGGGGTTAGGGTTTGTGGTTTAGGTAACTTAGACCTACCCTAAGTGCAGGGTGGGTATATTTAGGGAATTGAGAGATAGAGGGATGATAGTGTATATGCCTAAAAATGGCACGATTCAGTCTAAATAAATATTCTTAATATTTATTCCCTTCTAATTCTTCTATCAATAAATAAATAAACAAATTTATTTATTTGATTCACATTCCTCTTAATTAATTAAATATCAAAATATTTAATTATTTCTTCTAAAGTCTAAATTAAATAAAGTTAATTTATTTAATTAAATTCCCTAAATTCTTCTAATGTCTCACATAATTAAATAATCCTACATTATTTAATTAGTCATAAATTCCTCTATCCTAAAATCCACCTCACCTTTCCACCTCACCTTTTCCACATCACCATGTTGCACATGTAATTAAATATTTTAAATATTTAATTAGCTAATATTCCCTCACCTACATGTCCTATTTCCTCTCTAATCAAAATTAGTTAACTCATCAATCAAAACTGTTAACTAATCAATCAATTCTGTCAGCTCCTCAATCTATTCGGGTAACTGATCAATCAATTCAGTCAATTCCTCAATCCGTTCTATTAATTCTTCAATCAATTTTGTTAACTCCCCTGTTACATGGTGGAAGTGGGACATTTGCCCTCTTCCTATTCGTTGCACATTCCTCATTCGTTCTCAACCATTGATCTTCATATATCTTCTCAACCGTTGATCTTCATTCTCCCAAGTCTATAAAAGAAACCTCATTCTTCCATTCTTGGTATCTAGGCTATTTGTATTGTTACTCTACAGGAATTTACCAGCGCGCCTTTGGCACCTCCATTTCTATTCATTAGCTTGAGATCACACATTTGCTTTGGAGCTCATCTTCATTGCAAGTTTATCACCACATCTATTTACTATCGACATCCTTGAACACAGCAAAGGAGTACACTCTTTGAGGGCCCTTCTTCATACAAGCAAGGGCAATTTTAATAGGCAAACAATAGAAGTTTCAATCTAAGGAAGGTTTTGCATTGTTTTATTCATTGCTTCATTTCATTTAATCTTCTTAGTTTCACTATTCTATTGAGTTATGGGTATTTGAACTTGTTTATTACATATTCATTGTTTAACTAAATTTCCCTTAACAGATAGGGAGATAAAGGTTTAGGGATAGATAGAAAGAGATAGAGAGAGAGAGAGAGAGAGTTTATGAAAGAGTAGAAGAGAGGATGATAAATAGTATTTTAGCTAGTTTAAAACATGCTCGTGTTATAACATGAGAATATTTTGAACTAGTTAAAATGATGTCTAATAGCCTGCAAAAAGGCATGCCACATGATTTTCATTGCAAATGCTTTGTTTTATTCCCTATTCTATGCTTTTTCAGACATTTAAAGAGACTTTTAATGATTTTGAGGTTCTCCCATCATTGGTTGACAAAATTGATGCACTTTTTGTTCTTATTTTGATGTACAAGATTCCAATTATATTTTTTAAATTCAAATTTGATATTGGAAAGCATTTTTTTCATGTTTTGAGGGATTACAACACTAGATTGAATAAACTAACTAGTTTTTTGTTTCACATTGACAAAAAATAGTGTAATTAAGCATTTTTGTATTATAACTTGATAAATTATCAGATACTTTTTTATTCTTTTGACCATTATTTTAGAGTGATATAGAATTCAATATAATACCAAGGAAATGAGAAAAAACTCTAATGTTGGAGGAGCGTGAAGTTGAGAATGCAAAGAAAAGAGAATGAATGAGACAACATTGTGACAATAAGAAATTGAACTTCACAAATGAAGGTGAACTATCTTTTCTGATTGAATTGGACGATGAAGCATTGAAGAGAGTGAATGAATTGGAGAAAACAAAAGGAACTAATGAAAAACTTTGTTTAAGTAAAAAAATGAATGTGGGAGAACTTGAAGGTATGTCATATTTGCCATCTCAATTTGATAATGTAGAAAATGTTTAATCTTTAATTGAAAATTATGATGCATTTGCAAATGTTGTAGTAGATGATACACCAATCAATCAAGTGTTTAGTGATCAAAATTTATCTTGTGAATCAAGTTTTCCATTTAGAAGACCTAGAATCTTGCATAAAAAGCCTAAGTTTTTTTATTGAAATTGATGATAATATTCTTAAACCAATGGTTGATAAGATTTCTGAACATACTTGTAGAAAAAATGTGAATAAGAAATGGAACATGTTTTTCAAAGCATAAGTAAAATCAGAAGATGTCAATTATTTGTTGAGATGATGAAAAATCTAAACTTTAGGCCAATCATGAAGATTCTTGGCCTAAGAACATCAAGTGCTAATAGTGAAAAATCTATTGTAAGAAATCTAATCAATGCATATCAAAATATTGGTTCCACCTCACACACCAAAGATAGTAATGCTACATGACATGTCATTACATCAATTATTGTGAGAAATCAAACAAGAAAATTTTGTTTGATAAGAAAAACAAGTCAAGCACTAAAGATAAATAGAAAAACATTGATGAAATTTGTTGGGAGGCATGAAAAAATTGAGGACCCGGATAGCAATGAACTATGGGCATTTTTTGATAGACTACCATGGAAAGATAAAACCATAGTTGAAGCCTTAAAATCCCTAATTGAGGAGTTTTGGTCCAATAACACAAGAGTATCTCCCAATCAAAGGGATGTTGTAAGAAGGAGAATTGGATGTCAAAACCATGAGCCACATCCAAAACATTCTTTAGATATGACTCAAACTCAATTTTTCTTCAAATTTGTAGCTACTTATCCTCAAATTCAAATTAGTCAAAGCTATTTGGAAATGGAAAAATATTTTTATGTCAAGGTAAATTACACACACACAACTTCTTGTTGTAGAGTTCACATGGAATTTTCTATACATTATGATGTTTATCAACAAATATGTGTATCTTTGCATACTAACAATGTTTTACAGGAGTATATAATAGAGGCTTCACCTAAATCGGCAAGAGATTTCATTTCAAGCATTTTTTGTGAAATGGTAGATGACAAAATATTTTATAAGACATCATGTTTGGATGCAACATGTGATAGTTGTGGTGGTTTGTAATGTTTGAAAATTTGTGTACACATGGAGAGTGCACATGCAATTGGAAATGAATTTGTACCTTTTGGAAGATATAAGACAATGGCATACAGTCTAAAAAATGATAAACAAGCAACAAAAAGTGTGAATTGGTTAGTGAAGAAATACCAATAATTGCATTTATGCCTATTTTTCAAGAAAAGTTAGTTATGAATATGCAAGGCATACACATAGAGCTCAATGGTTGGACTTGCAATTCAAGTTATGTAAGGAAATATTTCCTCTTCGTATGATTGTGTCAATTGTTGACTTTGCAAAGAATTATACACTACAACCATATAACGAGGTTCAATAATAGTATTACAAATCCACTCGGGTTTCTATATTTGTGTCTATAGCATTCATTCATGCACCTGATAATACAGAGGAAGATAGGACATTGAGAGAGTATCATTTTTATACTTGTGATGATCGCACACATTCTACAGAGTTTGTACAAGGTTTCTTTCAGATGTTCTATGGTCATTTGAGTAGTAGGAACATCATGTTTGATTAACATATCATATGGTCTGATAATTGTGCATCACAATTTAAGAATTCATGAATGTTCTAGATTGGTTGAGTAGGATGCATATATTTAATGGTGTTCAACATATATGGAATTTCTCTAAGGTTGGGCATGGAAAAGAGGAGCATGATGGTATTGGAGCATGTATTAGAAGAGCCTTAGCACAAGAAGAGTTGAAGTACTTGAGGACAGTGAAAAGTTGATAGATGCAACATCCAACATTTGAATGGTGCAACTCTATAATGGCTCTAGGTAATGAAGGTAACTCTATAGTTTACAATGTCCATAAATGTGACTTTGTCAGTAGCTTGCATCCCAAAATGTCTAGGGCACTTGGCGCACTAAAAGAGACCTCCCCTAGAATTTACCTGCCCACCCCAACATGTTGGTATAGTCCATTGGGCCCCACTATGAGCATAACAAAAAATATGGCTCTTGGCAAGGTTGTGTTAAATGCCACTAAAGCATTTTGCAAAAATGCTTTTAATTTCAACACTGTCAAATGGATTGAAGTTGATAAAAACTAAGAGAGGTTGTTGTGGATAGACCCCACATGGACTTGTAGGTCCAAACAAAACATTCCCAAGTGCCATGAACTTCAAGATCCACTTCATCAAAGTTTGACAAATTTTTCCTCTCAGGGATCTCAAGTGACCTTGTCGATAGTTTGCAACCTAGAATGTCTAGGGCACTTGGGACAAGAAAAAGAGACCTCCCCTAGCATTTACATGCCCACCCTAACATGTTGGCATAGTTCGTTGGGCCCAACAATGAGCAGAACAAAAAATATAGCTCTTGGCAAGATTGTACTAAATGCCACTGAAGCATTTTGCAAGAATGCATTTAATTTTGGCACAGTCAAATAGATTGGAGTTGACAAAAATTGAGAGAGGTTTGTGGAAGGACCCCACATGCACCTATAGGTCTGAATAGAACATTCTTAGATGCCATAAATTTCAAGAACTACTTTGTCAAAGTTTGACAGTTTTTTGCTCTTAGGGATCTCAAGTGACTTTGTTGGTAGCCTACAACCTGAAACGTCTGAGGCACTTGGTGCATGAAAAGAGACCTCCCCTAGCATTTACCCACCCACCCCAATGTGTTGGCGTAGTCTGTTGGACCCCACAAGGTGTGGAATGCAAAATTTCACTCTTAGCACCTTTCCACTACATGAAATTAAAGCATTTTGGAACAAGGTGTTCCTTGTCACCACAAGAAAACAAAATAGATTTAAAAAAATTGAGGTAGGTATTTGTAGTTGGACATGACATCCACCTATACATGTAAAGAGAATGTTCCTAAGTGTCACAATTTGATGGAATAGTCAGTCCAAAGTTTGACACCTCTTTTGTCTTAGGGCTCTTAAGAGATTGTCTCTATCCAATGTAGCCGAAAATGACCATGAGACTTCACCATCGAAAAGACACCTCCCCTAGCATTTACCTACCCATGTGATGTGTTGGCACTATTCATTTGGCCCTAGGAGATGTTAAATGCAAAAATTTAGTCCTAACACCTTTCTAGTAGATGAAACTAAACTAAAAGCTATGTTGTAATCTCTATTTTAGGTGTTTCCTCTACTCTCTTTAGGTTGATATGGTGCTCTCACTTGATCTAATGTGTTGTAGAGCATTAATCAAAGGTTCAAATAGGGATTAATCTAGTGTTTAAGTAGACAAAACATAATGGAAAAACACACCTTAAAGAATGTTCTACAAAAATCACATGAAATAGTTATCAAACTAGGGTTTATGATAATTTTTTGAAAAAAAATGGAAGGATTTGTTGCTATTTTTATTGTTGTAGCTATGGTATAAGTTTCAAAATGGATTAAATTTCATCTTTTCAGACTTACATTGTGGTTTCATGGTCTTCAATGTATATTTGATTAATGTTTGTGTGTAGGGATATTACCTATGGCTGCTAGGGTTCTTGTCTTTAGTAATACATCATGGACTTGCCTTTTTCTAATGAATCCACGAAGTTATCCTATTGAGGTATTCATTAGATCATCAAGGAAAGAATTATGAGGATACTATGAAGGTGTGATGAGTGGAGGGTAACCTTGTTGAGCATTCAAAACCCTCATTATCACTTTATAAAGCATGCAAATGTGACAGTCCTGATATTGTAGTAGTAACAAGAAGATGCCTTATTTATAAGCAAAGACCTTGGTTTTCATCAATAGTGTTCTCCCTATGTCTCTCTCGCTATGTGTTAAAGTACATTGGTCACTAATGTAGGTGCTTAGAATGTGGGTAAGAATTCCATATTTTGTTTCAAATTACAAAAGGAATAGACATAAAGAACAAGATTGCAAATTACAAGTTCCATCGATAATTTGTATAAAAATAACCATTATTATTTTATGTCAAAAATGAACACCACCACTAATAAAGAACTACTCACCTATGTCAATGCATGTTTTGGGGTGTTGTATCACATGTATACTTGTGTGGAAGCATAGACAATGCATGTG
This sequence comes from Cunninghamia lanceolata, assembly GCA_027924645.1. Taxonomy (NCBI): domain Eukaryota; kingdom Viridiplantae; phylum Streptophyta; class Pinopsida; order Cupressales; family Cupressaceae; genus Cunninghamia; species Cunninghamia lanceolata. The sequence continues at coordinate 4,378,623 of BSBN01000914.1, read as the reverse complement.
AACTATTTGACATGATGCCTCAAAGGAATGTTGTCTCATGGAATGATTGCAATATATGCACAAAATGGATTTTTGATAAGGCTTGAAACAAACTTTCAAGAAAATACAATTGGCAAGTGTCAAGCCAAATTCCACAACCTTATCCAACATCCTCCTTGCCTATGCCAAAATGGGATCTTCAAAATATGGTGTGGACAACTATCAAAGCATGAAGGATATAGGAATTTTTTTAGATGTTGTATTTACAGCTGCCCTTGTAGACATGTATGTAAAGTGTGGAAGCATAGACAAGGCATGTGAATAGATTGGCATGACACCTCAAAGAGATGCCATCTCATGAAATGCAATGATTGCAAGATATGCACAAAATGGATTTTTTGAAAAGGCTTTTGAAACTTTCTAGAAAATGCAATTGGAACATGTAAAATTACCAAATTCCATAACCTTTGCAATCATCCTCCCTACCTGTGCCAAGTTAGCATCTTTGGAACAGGGTATAGACAACCATGAAAGAATAAAGGATATAGGAATTTTTTTAGATGTTGTATTTGCAACTACCCTTGTAGACATGTATGGAACTTGTGTGCAAGCATAAACAATGCATGTGAAATGTTTGACTTGATGCCTCAAAGAAATGCTATCTCATGGAATGCAATGATTTCAAGATTTGCATAAAATAGATTTTTTGATAAAGGTTTAAAGAAACTTTCAAGAAAATGCAATTGACAAGTGTCATGCTAAACTCCACAACCTTATCCAACATCCTCCTTGCCCATGCAAAAATGGGATCTTTAGAACATGGTGTGGACAACCATCAAAGCATAAAGGATATAGGAATTTTGTCAAATGTTGTATTTGCAGCTACCCTTGTAGACATGTATGTAAAGTGTGAAAGCATAGACAAGGCACGTGAACTATTTGACATGATGCTCAAAGAAATGCAGTCTCATGGAATGAAATGATTGCAAGATATGCACAAAATGCATTTTACAAGGATGTTGTCAACATATATATAATGTCATGAAAATATACATAATCTCACATATACATAATGTCATGAAAATAACATATAGTGTATATATCAAGCCATATAGACATGTACAAGTATAGTCATATGGGCATATACAATGATATACATCGATAATATACAAAAGTATGTTTACAAAGCCAAATAGGCATATGTAACAAAATATCCCAAAATCAAATCTCCTATGGAATTCTATCAAATAATCGATGGCTCTTGCTAGGCCATGAAGATGGTGAACTAGTCAATGTCTCATCCTTTATCGCCCATCAATTAGACCTCCTCAATAGAGATTTTTGAAGTTCCACATGTTAATACAATCAAACAATATCTACATTAATATAGAAAATATTCAAAATATATAACATGACATAAGTAATCAATCACTTACTACCAATTGGTGATCCCTCTCAATCATTTGTTGTCTCTCTTCTTCTGTAGTTAGATGGATAGGAGTTGTGATGTCTTGTGAGAAGCATGAAGAAGAAAATTTAAGTAAAAATGAATACCATTTATGTAGATTAAATGATGTGAGATAAAAAAGAAATACAAAATGACATTTACAAGTTATTGGCTCATACCTCGGTCAAAGGATTTGCAGACAAATAGCTACAACAATGCCCACTTCTGCTGACTAACGAAGATGAGGAGTTTGTATATTCAACATATAAAAATAGAGTTCAAGGTTATTTGAGAAAAATAGATACATAACATTATTTAAATTAATAATGATTAGAAATGATAATATTTACCTTAGTGAAAGTGGCGCTACCTAGGGACCAAGGAAATCGTCCTAATGGTGATGCTCCAACATCCACCTATTCATCATCAAATTGCAACTAAATAAGATTACCATTGATATATGATAAAATTTTACATGTACTATATTTATGATCTTGTGATAAATTACACACCTGTTGATTAGACCTCCTCTGATAACCCTGCACTGGACAACTTACAGATGTAGGATGAATACTTTGACTATGTAATTTCATAGTGAAGACAATTACATACATTAATTTTGAGTTATAATATCTACTCATATAATTAATTAGAGATTTTAAATACAAATATATTAAATTGCAAAACCTTGTAAAAAACTACCTGGGACTCAATATCAAACATATGTTGTAAGAGGTCATCTGTGAGAACAATATTATCCAATATGGATGTGTCCATCACCTATTGCTACCCCTACATCACATCATCCTAACACTCTGGAATGCCTGCATCCTACGTAGTGTCTTGGGTCCCAACATCACACAATGCCCCACATGACCCACAAAGATGGGGGACCAACGACACCTATTGATCTCACCCTCTCCAGCCTATGAAAGATCACCATCATGCTATGCTAAAGTCTAGGTGAGGGAACTCAGGGAATGCAGCTTCTCAACCTCAACACTCTCCTTAAAATTCAAATGGATTGAGGCATGCCATGGCCTCATAATGGCTCTTAGTGGATGGTTCTAGGCATGATGTACAGCCTCTCTATCCTATGTAGAGCCACCACCTCTACACTAGAACTCCCGAATGTCAAAGTAGTTTGGGATGTTCTTGAGGACAAACTCATAATAGAGTATCCTCAAAAATATTTTGGGACTTCATTATTATTACAAGGGAGGTCATAAAAAACCTTGTACCATCTATCCCAAAAGTTTTAGGATATTTCTTCATTCACACACCAATGAATTGGGAATCATTTGCAACTCCCATGTAATGATTGTTGTGTTTTAGGATTGATGAAAAGTGAACAAAGATCACCTTTGGAAATTTTATTATATTTGACTTGTTTGTATGATAAATAATCAGCGTAAGAATTGCCAACACTCCTTCCTATAAGTCCTTCCAATCGGTGATTTTCTTTGTAATTGATTTGATATGAGAAATAATTGACTCTAGTGAAGTGGCAAGGGTTCTGATTGTTTTTTGTATTCAAAATTTTCAATGTTTCAACTAAGGATGAAGTTTTTTATTTTCTTCGATTTGGCTTATATAATTTTGTTGAGTGTCACGTGGAGGGTGAGGATGTGAAGGCAGAGTTTGAGGGTTTTGAGGTTTCTCTTTAGCAAGAATTTCAAGATCCAAATTGGGGTTTTGCAATGGTTCATTAATTGAAAAATTAAAAAGAAAAAAATCAATTAAAACTATAAAAAATAACTTCATTTTGTTTTTAAATGAAGAAAATTGATAAAACTCTACCAAATTGAGTTTCCTGACTTTGTTTTCCTTGTTCACAGCAGGATTGGTGATGTGACATTGTGTTTGATGGTCTTCTCCTTCAAATCTTTCAACACACACTCGCCTTCAAGCCCTAGTTGCATTTTGGGTGCAATAGGAAAATGAAAATGAAAAAAATAGGTTATGGGATTGTGTTTCTTTACTTTATTTAGTAGGAAAAAACATGATCACATTATAACATGATTGTGTTTTAGGCTCGATATTATCGAGCCTAAACGCAATCATGTTTATCTTTCCTATCCACAAAAAAGTGGGGTGGCCACTTTTTGGCCTCCACCTTCATGCACATGCCCTGTGGGTAAATCCAACCATGTATTTATAGTGGTTGGTAACCGCTAGGATGACTATCAGGCCATAGTAATAGAGACTCCAGGTATGATTGGAGGTATCCCTGTTACCATCTTGTTTGATTTTGGAGCTTCAAAATCCTTTATATCTCCATCATTAGTGGAGTGTTGAAGGTTGGTGGCCTCTAGGAAGGATGATAGGTGGGAGGTTGAGTTGGCCATAGGGGATAAGATGGTCGTAGACTCAATAGTCTAAGATTGTGAGTTGACACTTGGTGCCTTCACCACAATTATATACTTTAGGGTTATACCTTTAGGATCCTATGGTGTGGTGTTAGGTATGAATTGGCTTGCAACTCATAGAACCAAGCTTGATTTCCACCACAAGGTGATAGATTTGCTAGATGGCCATGGCACCATAATAGAGATTGTGGGCATTTAGAGGCCTATAGCTTTGTGTATTGTTTCTGCTATGCAACTTAAGCATTGCATGTGGAAAATATGTCACATGTTTTTGGTTATCGTGAGTGACAAATTATAGGATGAGTCAGGGACTACACTTGATGACCATCCTATCCTTAGAGCATTTGTAGATGTGTTTTTACTAGAGCTTTGAGGCACTCCACCTCATCGATAAGTGGATTTTCATATTGATCTTACACCTAGTGTCGAGCCAATGTCTTGTACACCATACATGATGACTATGTATGAGCTTATAGAGCTCAAGCTATATCTAGAGGAGCTTCTAGCAAAGGGTCACATTTGACCTAGTGTCTCACCTTGGGGCGTGCCAGCCATCTTCATTAAGAAGAAGGATGGGTCCCATACAGTTGAATAAGGTGATGATGAAGAACCGTTATCCTTTACCCAAGATCGACAACCTATTTGATTAGATGTAAGGAGCTAGAGTGTTCTCTAAGATTGACCTAAAGTCTAGTTACCACCAACTATAGATTGCAAAGGTGGAATTCATAAGACAACCTTCAAGATTCATTATAGTCACTATGCATTCACTGTGGTACCCTTTGGTTTGACGAATGCCCCCGTTGTATTCATGAGTCTCATGAATAGGGTGTTGTGTACTTACCTAGATCAGTTCATGTTGGTATTCCTTGATGATATCTTGATATATTCACAGACTAAGGAGGAGCATGAGGAGCACTTGCATCAGGTATTACAGTGTTTAATGTGAGATCAATAGCTATATGGCAACTTGGAAAAGTGTGCCTTTTTTCCATTCATAGGTTTAGTATTTGGGGCATATTCTATCTGATGATGGTATCTCAGTAGATCCATCAAAGATTAGAGCGATTATGGATTGGCCAACACCTACCAGCGTGATGGAGGTCAGGAGCTTCGTGGGGTTAGCAGGTTACTACCATTGGTTCATTAAGGATTTTCTAGGATAGCTCACCGTATCACTTCTCTTCAATGGAAAGGGAAGAAGTTCTTATGGATGGAGCAGTGTGAGAGGGCCTTCGGGGTCCTCAAGGAGCATCTCACTAGTGCTCCTATTTTAGCAATACCACATGCCACAACACATTTTATGGTATGCACAGATGCATCTTTATAGGAATTAGGTGCAATCCATATACAAGATGATCGAAGGATCATGTATGAGTCATGAAATCTTAAGACCCATGAGTTAAACTACCCCACACATGATTTAGAGCTCATAGTTGTGGTTCATGCTCTAGTCAGATGGAGACAATTTCTTTTGTGACATCGTTTTGAGTTGCATTTAGATCATCATAGTTTTTAGTACATCTTCATGAAACCAAATATTAATGCCTACCAATGGTGTTTGATGGAGTTCTTATGTAATTACAACTTTGATGTGCATTACATCAAAGGCAAGGAGAATGTGGTTGTTGATTCTTTGAGCAGGATGCGACATGAGATCCTTACTATGACTTTGAGTGTAGATTTGAGAGGGTGTGTCCTTGCAACATTTACTAGAGGATGAGTGGTTCCTAGAGGTTTAGTGAGATATAGTCATAGAGGGCCTTGAAGAGCTAGTATACAGGTCATTCTATTGAGGTAGATGGACTTTTGCAACATTCAGACTATATCTATGTGCCCCTCACAAGAGATCTTTGTACAGTGGTTTTGTTAGAAGCGCATAGAGCACCTTATGCAACACATCTTGGGGTGAAGAAGATGCATGTAGGCCTTAGATAGTTATATCATTGGGCAAGAATGAGACATAACATTGCAGAGTTTGTAGCTCATTGCCTTAAGTGCCAAAGGGTTGATCTTGAGCATCAACATCTAATAGGAATTCTTTATCCCCATAAGATACCTGAGTGGAAATGGGACAACATTTACATGGACTTTATTGTTGGTCATCATGGTGACGATTGATAAGTTGACTGAGGTGGCACATTTATCACCAGTTCATACTATGTATAATGTACTAGCAGTGGCAAGGATCTTCTTGAATGAGATAGTGAGACTTCATGGGGTTCCTTGTCACATCATTTTAGATAGAGATTTAATTTTTACATCAACATTTTGGAGAGTACTACAACAGACATTGGACACTCAGCTCAACTTTAGTTCAACATATTACCCTGAAATAGATGGATAGACTGAGAGGGTGAATTAGGTTTTAGAAGACATGCTTCACATGTATGTTATGGATCACCCTGGTTGAGATGGGAGGACTACCTTTATCTTGTTGAATTTTCCTACAATAATGGGCATCATGGCTCATTAGGTATGCCTCCTTACTAGTCCTTGTATGGTAGGCCTTGCAAAACTCCTTTGAATTGGGACTGCATTGAGGACAGAGTTGTGACTGGGATAGAGTTGGTTCAAGACATGGAGCAGCAAGTTATCTTGATTAGACAATGTTTGCAGGAGGCACATAATTGTTAGAATAAGTTGTTACACATATGGTTCTTAGGGTTGTCATTGATGTCAACACTATCATGGTGGTGTGATGGTGTTCATGGTTTGATGTCATGCCTTATCCAGCAAGAGAAGAAGATACAGTGAGAAGAAGAGCAAGAGAAGAAGATAGAGTTCATGGTTGGATGTCATGTCCCATCCAACAAGAAAAGAGAGAAGATATAGTTCATATTAAGATGGGAATTAGAGAAGATATAGTTCATATTAAGATGGGAATTAGAAGCACAAAGATGATCAAATGTGTTGCCGATGCTACTGATGGGCTATAGCATGTTTGTTCCAAGTTCCATAATGATTGCATTACCAGAAGAGTGTTTTGTTGATTGATTGTTTAAAGACAGTATCACTTCTGTAAAGATGTTTTGTGTAGGACAACAGAATGCTCCGTATTTGCATATATGGCCATGTGGTTTTGGAATTGTGTTTAGGATGTAGTGAAGATGATAATTACAAGTTTTTAGATCATTTGTCCTTCCGCTGTGAAAGTTATGCATGATAGAGTATTGGCATGTGTTCTAGCAGAGTAAGCTAGTGATAAAGGCCTGATCATGGAATGCTCCACATTCCTCGATAAATGAATGATTGTCTTTATAGTTTTGAGATGTTTATGGACATGTATTACATGTCTCTTCTTAGTTTCAAGGTTCTTGGTAGTTTGCAGCTTAGTTTTTTAAATGACATGTTGTAGTGTGTTCCAGATGATAGATTGTTCTTAGTGCTAATGATTGAAGTTGTGCAACACAATTCTTTGATGTGCAGTGGCAAAGTAGTATTTAGGGATGTTATATGAGTCATGTGGACTCATTTGGAAAAGTCTCATGAAGATCTTTCTTATTTCTAGTACCACACAAGATTTTCAAGTTGATGTGGCCATTATACTTCAAGTCTTCATGTGTTTTCCTTAAATCTATCCTATTTCCAAATGAACAGAGTGTGTGGATGTAATTCCTTGGTTCTTGAAGTTGTGAAGGATGTTTTGGACCTAGTTAAGCAAGTGTTGGTATCTGTAAGGCTTGGATCTTTAGCTATTATAGTATGTGGTTTCACTTAGGACCTATCCTCTACACATTTCATACTGTGTGTTGTTTGGATGACTTGTAAATGTATTTTTCATGTTGTATCTAGACGACAAACAATATAATCAATGTAATATCATGTATAAATAGTAAATCAATGTGAGTGAGATGAGGTGTGATCGCAATATGATTGAAAAGATTCACAAGAAGGTAAAAGGTAGAATAAATGCATTGTTGATGTGTGACTGAAGGAGAAAGAGCAAAAGTTGTTGATGTTGTCTGGATCCATCTCAAAGACATATTTGTGATAGTGATCAAGTATAGAGTGTGCCTAACTAATCCGATCCTAAGAAGAAAGTGTGTAGAGACAAAAGTCCAATCATCAAAAGTGTGAGTTTCAATGTTAGTTTTCAGACAGTAGAAAAATTTTCATACTATAATATTTTGTAAGTGTGTTCTCATTTCAAGGAGTAGTAGCTTCCTTGGGAGTGACCCTAAAACAAAGTCATTAGGTAGTGGATGCTTCCTTGGGAGTGACCCTAAATCAAAGTTAATTAGGGAGTAGCAACTTCCTTGGGTTAAAGCCCCTAAAATAAAGCTATTATTTGAGCTTCATATATTGTGAGTTAATCATCACCGTGGTTTTTCCCTTCTAGGGTTTTCCACGTATATCTGGTGTTATGTTGATGTGCATTGTTTTAGTCTTTCATATTCATGTTTATGTTGTGATAATTAAGTTTTTATCTACTCCAAATAAGTTGAAGTTGATAAAAGTGAAAATTGTTTGGATACTGATTCACCCCCCCTCTCAGTATCCTGAGGTGTTCAACAATTGGTATCAGAGAAAAGTTCCTATGAGGAAAGTTTAATTGCTTGAGGAAAATCTAGGATGGCACATAATGGATCCAACAAGATACCCAGGTTTGATGGGACAAATTATGCCTTTTGGAAGCTAAGGATGGAAGGTTATATCAATTCTCTAGGGTGTGGTGTTTGGGACTCTGTGAAGTCTAGTTATACTATTCCTACTTTTATTCCTATAGATGTAGATGAGGTTAAGAAGTATGATAACAATGCCAAGGCAAAGTTTCCTATCATGAGTGGGTTAGCTGATTTAGAGTTGTCAAAGGTTATGAGTTGTAGTTCTATTCAAGATGTTTGGGATAAACTTAAAACCATCTATGAAGGAGATAAGAAAGTAAAGCAAGCTAAGATGCAGATCTTCAAGACCAAATTTGAGAAACTAAAAATGTTAGAGGAAGAAGACATTACTAGATACATGCTCCAAGTGAATGAAGTAGTCAATGGCATTAAAGGTCTTGGCGGAGAAGTGGAAGAAGATGAGATTGTGAAAAAGGTTCTAAGATCTCTTCCCAAATCTTATAGTCATAAGGTATCTACCATTGAGGATAATGCAGACTTGGATACTACACTATAGACAAATTGTTTGGTACCCTTACTACCTTTGAAATAAGAGAGTTTGGTAGCAATGCTCGAAAGAAAGAAGCTACTTTCAAAACTAGTATGAAGACCAAAGAAGAAGTTGCTGATGAAGGTGAGAGCTCTGATGAGGTTGAACAAAATTTTGTGAGAATACTGAAGAAAGGTACTGGCAAACACAAAGGTAAGTTACCCTTCAAATGTTTTAATTGTGGAAAGGTTGGTCATTTTGCTTCTGAATCTCCTTTCAATCATTCAAGGAGTAATAACATGAGAGACAAGTTCAAGAGAAGTTTGTAGTCCAAAGAAAATTATTCTTTAGAAGATGAGGATCATGATGATTCAAATGATGAAACACTTTTCATGGCTTTGAATATTGGTAACAAAAAGGATGATGCTAGAACTAGTGAGAAGACTGATACATGGCAAAAAAATAAAAATAATGAAAGATTAATGGTTTTATGAACTACCTTTCATGCAAAAGAAGAATCCAAGGCTTGGGTGATTGATAATGGATGCTCAAATCATATGACTAGTGACAAGGAGAAGTTTATCAACCTTGAGAAGTGGGATGGTGGTGTTGTCCAGTTTGGTGGTGATGAGGCAGCACATATATGTGGAAAAGGTGCTATATCTATTGATGAGAAGAATAGGATTGAGGATGTCCTCTATGTCAAAGGGCTAAAATACAATCTTCTAAGTGTTAGTCAGATGTGTGGCAAAGTGTATAATCTCACCTTTCATGCCAAAGGTTGTGAGATCAGGAAGGCAAGATCCAAAAAATTAGTGGTAGAAGGTATCAATACATATGGTGATATCTATCACCTAAAGGAGATAAATGGAAGAGCATGTTTGTTGGCTCAGTCTAGTGAATTTTGGCTATGACATAAGAGAATGGGACACAACAATTTTGATAATATGGTAAAGATTAGTTCTACTCATGTAGTGAGAGATATGGTAAAGATTATCAAGCCTACAAATGCAGTATGTAGAGAGTGTCAAATGGGAAATCAGAAAGAAAAAATTCAAAAGCAAGGATTATTCTTCTTCAAAGCCATTGGATCTGATACTGATCTATGTGGCCCTACAAGAGTAAGGAGTCAACAAGGTGAGATATTTCATGTTGCTTATTGATGGCTATTCTAGAATGACTTGGGTTCCTTTCTTAAGAGAAAAATTAGATGCCCTTAATAAATTTAAAGTATTTAAAGCTATGGTTGAGAATGAAGTAGATGCCAAGATTAAATTTTTGAGGTCTGATAGAGGAGGTGACTTTACTTCAAATGAATTTGAAAAGTTTTGTGAAGATAATGGTATTAGGAGAAATTTGTCAGCTCCTAGGACGCTTCAGCAAAATGGGGGTAGTGGAAAGAAATAATAGGACTGTACAAGAGATGTCTAGGGCAATTTTGAAAGATGCAAATCTACTTGATATGTAATAGAAGGATGTAGTTCATACTTCTATCTATCTAATTAATAGAGTGCAACTGAGGGTCAACAACACTAAGACTCCTTATGAGCTATGGTATGGAAGACCTCCCAAAATTAGATACTTCAAGATCTGTGGAAGTAAATGCTATATCAGAAGAGATGAAGAAGACCTAGGAAAGTTTGATTTAAGAAGTGATGAAGGAATTATTCTTGGCTACTCAACCAAAAGCAAGGCTTATAAATGCTATAACAAGAGGTTGGGGAAGATGATTGAAAGCACAAATGTTAAGGTAGATGAAGACCTATATCAGATCTCACATGAATCAAAAGACTCTAAAATTGATATATTTCCATGCATTCTAGATGAAGAAGAAGTAAAAGAAGAAAAGGAACCAGAACAAGAACCAACGCAGATGCCTAAGACTCTAGCAAAGTTTGCTAAGGAGAATCACTCAGAAGATCAGATCATTGGAGACAAGAATAAGGGTGTGTTGACTAGGAGAAGTTTTGCAAAAGCTTATGAGAAAGTGAACCCGTGTTTATTATCAAAAGTGGAACCTAGAAAATTTGCTGATGCCAGCAAGGATGATGGATGGATAAAAGCCATGGAAGAAGAGTTGGATTAGATTGAGAAGAGTTAGACATGGGAATTGGTTCCCAGACCAGCAAACAAGAATGTTATAGGAACAAAATGGGTGTTCTGAAACAAACTAAATGAAGAAGGTAGTGTTGTAAGGAATTAGAAAAGAGTGGTATGCAAAGGATACACACAAGTAGAAGACATTGATTTTGAGAAGACTTATGCCCCGGTAGTAAGGATGGAGGCAATTAGAATGTTCCTTGCTCTTGTTTCTCATATGAACTTCAAGGTATATTAGATGGATGTTAAGTTAGTATTTATGAATGGTGAACTAGAAGAAGAGGTTTATATTGAATAACTAGATGGTTTCTAGATATCAGAAGATCCAGACATGGTGTGCATACTCAAGAAGTCTATGTATGGTATTAAGTAAGCACCTAGATCTCAGTATGCTAGGTTTGACAAGTACTTACTTCAGCAAGGCTTCAAGATGAAAGGAAGCAAGGTATGTGGAAACGCTTCCTACACTAATCTACTAAGGAAAGACTTATGCAAATTTTTACTTTTACAGTTATAGATTAAGATGCACATTAACAAAAAGATAATAACAACTTCCAAATGTAAACACAAAACTCACAACACAAGATATACGTGGGGAAAACCCTTTTAGGTAAAAAACCCCACACTCCAAATCCACCCAATATATTATTCAAGAATCACGAATATTACAATATACTTGTAGATAAAGCTTTTACAAGAGTATATCCAACTAGAGATCCAGGAGGTAATTCAACATCTATAAGATTCTTACACACAACCTCCATCTCAAGTTCCTGATATATAGGAGATACAATACAGTACACCGCCAACGATAATTACAAAACCATGAGCCAAAACCACCCATAAAGTGACACCCAAATTATCTCCAATCAAAGATTCCTTGTGATGTGCGAAGCCACACACCAACATGTGTAAATCTCCCTTTTATAGCTCTTTTATGTCCAACATGTTTTTAGATTTCCCAAAACAGAAGGTCCAACTTCTAGAGCCCATAACTTTTGATCAGGGTGTTTTATTGACAAACCATTTAATGCATGGAAAGCTCATGAAGAGATCTCACCCTATAACTGGCTACGCCTATTATGACAATTTTTGGGACGTTTAGAGAAGTTTCAATTCTGGTAATTGAGTTCAAAACATTTTTCCAGCAGTTTCAAAAATAGAAACTTTAATATCTCGTGATCTAGATATAATCTTGAGATGAAACTCACTCGAGACATTTACTTAGTTGTTCTATACCTTTTGGGAAAAAATTTAGGTCAATTCAAGCTCAATTGAAGGACTTACTAAAAATAGTAAGTCTCGCTATTTTTAACTCTTTTGGAAACTTTGAAAGTTCTAGACCATTCTCCAAGATAAAGGGTATTCAAAAAGACTAAAACTGGGAAGAATAGTAACCTTTCGAGGTTGCAAGGTTGAGACACTTTTCCTAACATTCTCCCACTTGTCAAACACCTTGCAAGAGAAAAAGGGAGTATCAACACCATGATTTAATTGCTAGGGGCCGTGAGACCCATAGACTCTGAACACTATCTGAACTTCTCTATGCTCACAGTTTTTGTCAAGGAATCTGCAACATTCATCAAAGTTTCAACTTTTTCCAAGTTTACCTTCCCATCTTCTACCATGTCATGAACAAAATGGTACTAGACATCTATATGCTTAGTCCTCACATGGAAAGTAGGATTCTTCACCAAACATATGACACTCTAACTATGACAACAAATAGTAATATTCCCTGCATCAAACCCAACATCAGAACACAATCTCTTAAGCCAAATAGCTTCTTTACAAGCATGATTTGCTGCCATGTACTCAGCTTTAGTAGTGGACAAAGTGACCACAGGTTGCTGCTTACTCATCCAACTAATAGCACCACCAAACATAGTGAACACATAAGCACTGGTGGATCTCCTTCTATCAATGTCACCTGCCCAATCTAAATCCACAAATCCATGAATACAAAGTGAATGTCAAGGTCCTATAAGATAACCATGGTAACATAAGGAATACTTAGAAGTACCCTACAAATATCTAAACACTCTCTTCACTACATCCTAATGTACTTGTCTAGGATTAGCCATAAATCAACTAAGGACTCCCACTGCTTGGGCAATGTCTAGTCTTGTGCAGACCATTGCATACATCAAACTACCAACCACACTAGCATAAGGAACTCTACTGATATCCTCTATCTCAGAAGGAGACTTTAGACAATCTGCAACAGATAACTTTGTCACCATTGTAACAGGAATAGTCAAAGGTCTGCAACCCATCATGTTGGATCTCTCCAACACAGTGTTAACATACTTACTCTAGCCTAACCAAAGTTTTCTGTTTGCTCTGTCTCTTCTAATTTCCATTCCCAGAATGTATCGAGATGCCCCTAGATTTTTCATCTCAAACAGTGCTGACAACTGAGACTTCAAATCAGAAATCAAACTTTTACCATTCCCAATGAGTAACATATCATCCGCATACAATACAATGATGAGAATGTGATCATTGTCAAACTTGTAGTAAAAAAATGATCTGATTTCAATCTCTAAAATCCAATACTCAACACAGGAATCAAACTTTCGGTACCACATCCTAGGAGACTGTTTCAAACCATGCAAAGACTTTTTTAACTTGCAAACCAAATTTTCTTTACCTTTCACCAAGTAGTGCTCTGGCTGTGACATATATATTTCCTCCTCCAAGTCACTATGAAGGAATGTTGTCTTCACATCCATCTATTCCACTTCTAGATCATATGCTACTACATGAGATAATAGGAACTAAATAAATGTCAGCTTTGCAATGGGAGAGAAAATCTCACCATAGTCAATTCCCTCCACCTGAGAATACCCCTTCGCAACCAATCTAGCCTTAAATTTCTCAACACTGCCATCTACACCGAATTTCTTTTTGAACACCCATTTGCGTCCAACAAGTTTTTGTCCTTCAGGAAAAGGTACCAAGTCCCAAGTATTATTCTTTTCCAAAGAACCCATCTCCTCTTCGATGGCATCCTTCTAGGAACCTACATCTTTCATACCCATATCCTCTTTCATAGTTCTAGGATCATCAATGTTACAAATCAAAGCAAAAATACAACTAGAATCATGCAATGAATAACCAAACCTATCAGGTTGCTACCTTATCTACGTGGACCTCCTCAAAGGTTGAGGTTGAGGTTCTTCATCTTCTTCTAAAGTTTTAGAGCTACTAGAGCTCTCCTCATTATTAGGTCCAATAGATGTTTTTGGTTCAACTTTCTCAAGGGTGGAAGGAAGCTAAACCACATCATCTTTCTTCTATTTTTTCTCTGGCTACAAGACAATAGAAGAAGGATTGAGCTCTCTAAAGATCACACTTCTACTATACAGAACTCTCTCAGCTACTAGATCCCAAATCTTGTACCCTTTCACACTGATGAATATACACTTTACAGCTTTATTATCCAACTTAGACCTCTTCTCCTTAGGCACATGTGCATATACCTCACAACCAAATACTTGAATGTGTCTTAATGAAGGCTTTTTACTAGACCATACCTCCATAGGTGTCTTATCAACAAGCGTTGATGTAGGAGACCTATTAACCAGGTAACAAGCAGTAGCAACAGCTTCAGCCCAAAACTTTTGTTCAAGACTAGAGCTCCACTTAGCATACTCCTTACCCTCTCCATCAACGTTCTATTCATCCTCTATGGAATTCCATTCTACTGAGGGGTATACGGAGTTGTCTTGTGCCTCTCAATCCCCTGTTCTTTATAGAACATGTTGAAATCTGCTGAACAGAACTCACCACCATTGTCAGTCCCCAAACACTTAATCTTTCTATCCTTTTGATTCTCTACAAGAGCTTTGAACTTGTTGAATCTATTAAAGACTTCAGATTTACTTCTAAGGAAATACACCCATGTCCTACTGTAATCGTCAATGATTGAAACAAAGTAAATAGATTTTGAAATTGAAGGAACATTAATAGAACCAAACACATCAGAATGAATCAAGTCCAACACATCAGAAGATTTGTGAGAACTAGAATTAAAATGAACATGGTTTTGTTTTCCATAAATGTAATGTTCACAGAAATCAAACTCAAGGTTACAATCATTCATACCCTCAACAAGATTTTTATTCTTCAAGGTCCTCAAAACCTTTTCACCAATGTGACCAAGCCTTTGGTGCCATAACATTGTCTTCTTAGCTGGAAGTTTCACCTCCATAGAATGAGCACCCTTAGGTACCTAGAAAGAATGACCATCAGAAGTAGATGCAACAGTCTTCTTCACTACTAGTTCCAATGGTGAGGATGAAGACTCTGAAGCTCTCTTCTTTGAAATAGAGGCACTGTTGCACTGAACTGCACATGCATCAAGCTAAAATAGAGTACCAATCCAAACATCCTTAGCCAACACCATAGATGATCTAGTCATCTTGTATCCTCCATTAGAGAAAATAACTTGCACACCCATATCATTCAATTTAATTATAGAAAGAAGGTTTCATGTCAAACTAGGGATATGAAGAACACCATTGATTCCCTTTATTTGTCCATCAAGGAATCAAATCAAGATTCTTCCATGTCCAACAATATCTAGGTGAGAATCATCACCCAAGTACACCTTTCCACCATCGTATTCTTCATACTTCAAAAACTAGCCTTGATGCGAAGTCATGTGAAAAGATGCACTAGAGTCAATAAGCCACACATCCTTAGATGCATGCATTACCAAGGTAGTGACAAATGCTTCTCCTTCATCCTGAGAGGACTTGTCAAAATCTGAATCATAATTCTTCCACTTTTTCTTTTTCTCCTCCTTGCACTTCTTACGAAAGTGACCAAGTTTGCCACAGTTCCAACATAGGGCCTTGGATTTTCTAGGAGACTTAGATCTCCCATAGGATTTGGATCTTCCATTTTCTTCCTTCTTCTTATCCTTTTTCTTTCCCTTCTCTGTAGATCTACCATGAACTGCAAGAGCCTCCTTAGCCAATTCAGAAGAATTTCTCTGCATCTCTTTAGACAACAGCGAAGAAACCACTTCATCCATCTTGAAGGTGGTAGTGGTACTCCCAATGGCCATAATAAGGTGGTCCCATGAATCTGGTAAGGAACACATTAATGTCATACATCGAACCTCCTCCTCCATCTTCACACCAACAGAAGTCAACTGGGCAACAAGCATATTGAATGTATTTAGGTGATAAGCAACAAATCCTCCATCTTCCATCCTCAAAGAAGCAATTTCTTTCACAAGAATAAATTGTTCACCAGGGATTTAGCCTGATAAACATCTCCAAGCTTCTTCCAAAGTTCCTCTGCAGGCTTCTCTTCATGGATATTTAGGAGCACTGAATCAACCAAATAGAGTCTTATCAAACCCTTAGCTTTTTGATATTTGAGACCCCAGTCTTCTTGAGACATTGCCATTGGTTTTGTACTAGATATGGCTTCCCATAAATCCTGATATACAAGCACGTCCTCCATTTTGAGTTTCCACAACTTGAAATTACTACGATTAAACTTCTCTATCTCAAACCTCCCAGATGTGCTCGCCATCTCTTACCTGCAACAAATATTTCAAAATCCTCTGCACAAGCTCCCACTCAAATGAAGATTAGCTCAAAAAACCCTCTACCCAACAACTAGAACCAAAGGTGATCAGGCTCTGATACCAACTGAAAGGAAGAAAGGTATGCGAAAATGCTTCCTACACTGATCTAGTGAGGAAAGACTTATGCAAATTTTTACTTTTACAGTTACAGATTAAGATGCACATTAATAGAAAGATAATAACAACTTCCAAATGTAAACACAAAACTCACAACACAAGATATACATGGGGAAAACCCTTTCAGGTAAAAAACCCCACACTCCAAATCAGTCCAATATATTTTTGAAGAACCACAAAGATTGCAATATACTTGCAGAGCAAGCTTTTACATGAGTATATCCAACCAGAGATCCAAGAGGTAATTCAACATCTATAAGATTCTTACACACAACCTGTTGCAAATATTGGCCTGTGATGTGTTGTCATTGATGTCAACATATCCCTTTGTCAGAAATAGGAGAAATAGTGCAGATCAGTGAAATAGATTGCTTCGCATTTCCAGAGGAATGAAGAACAAAGTACATGAACCATATGGCTATGTAGAGGATTGTCTGAAGTAGCTCCAGTTAAGATTTGAGAGGTCCGCATGAAGATTTGAAGAAGATATGGCCATCTGAGTAGAACCGGGTCCTGCAGTGTTTAGAAGAGACAGAGTGATAGGAAATTGGTCTGGATTTCTCCGCAATAAAATATTATGATCTGCGGATCTAGAGGCATGTTTGAGAAGTCAGTGTGTATCCTCAACTCAAGTGGTTCATGGTTTGGAGGTCCACAAGTAATCTGTTTAGTGTGACAGTCATGGCAGACAGTATTCTTGAGGTTCCAGATGAAGATACAAGTGATTCTAATGTTTTAGAGTAGTGCGGATGATATTGTTGAATTCAATGTGCTTGTGGAGGTCTCTGGATCGTGTGCCTACTGTGTTGGAGGTCCGCATTGAGATTTGAGCTTATGGCTAAAGATTTATTCTTGAGTGTTGCTGTTCATTCTAGTTTTGGCCGACCGGATGCTTTGTGCATGATGCAGATGATCAAAGAGAGGTTCTATGAAGCGTGATATGCTATTTGACGAGGATTCAAGTCCTAGCTATGTTTGGCTGATAGTATAGTGATCCACATTGAGTCAAGCCAACCTTGATGTTCATTCCAAGGTTGATGAAGTGTATAAATACTTGTGGATGAGTTGTGGAAAGTTATCCTTGTGTGAAAATGATAAAATCCTAAGAAAGGTACAGAGGCAAAGCAAAGAAGAGGAGGAGCAGAAGAACAAGAACAGTAAAGTATGAAGAGATAGTGAAGAAGTGTTTGGGGGCAGAGAAGAAGTTTTGTGAGCTTTTAATGGGACTGAACCAAGCATGAAGAAGATGTTATTTCTCAGTTCATTCTTTTTGTATTAAATATAAAATCCCATAGGAAGTGAGCCTCTTTAAGTAGTGAGCTCTAGGCAGTACACTTGAAGGCAATTGCCTTCCCATTTCTTTTAAGTACTTTCAACAGGGTACAAATCTTGTGGGTTAACCCTCACCGTGGTTTTCTCTTAACCAGGTTTCCACGTAAAAATTTTGGTGTTATTTGTGTTCATTTTGTTTCTACTCATGTGTTGTTGATTCATGCTTTAATGTTTACATCATTAATCTGTTTGTAAGTTGTGAAAGAAGATTAAAAGAAGAAAAAGTTAAAATTGTGGGACAACTAATTCACCCCCCCTCTCAGTTTTCCAATCTAATTCCAACAATTGGTATCGGAGCCGGCTCCTCTAAAAGAAGCTTGACCGCTTGAGGAAATCAAAGATGTTGACTTACAAGGACAGTTTGAGATTTGATGGAACAAATTACTCCCTTTGGAAGATGCGCATGCAGTGTCATTTGCAATATATGGGTGATGCCTATTGGTTGATAACTAAAGATGAGTATAAGATTCTAGAGAAAGGCCCTTCAACTTTAGACAAACTCAAAGATGTTGAATACAACATTCGAGCTATAGAAGCTTTGTTGAGTTCCCTAACTGATACAGAAATGACAAATGTCCTGGAATTAAAAACTACTCATGAAATCTAGAAAAAGTTGGAAACTCTGTATGAAGGTGATAAATATGTCAAATGTGCCAAGCTACAGAGCCTAAAGGGTAGATATGAAAGGTTGATGATGAGTGAAGATGAAAACATTACTTCCTACATGTAGAAGGTGAATGAACTTGTGAGCAGTATCAGGAGTACTGGTCGAATATTGGAAGAATCAGAGATTATTACCAAAGTGCTCAAATCCTTACCTGCAACATACAAGCATAAAGTTGTTGCCATTGAAGAAATCAAGATGGTGATAACTATTACAAGGGATCAGTTGGTTGGTAAGCTTTCAACATTTGAAATGAGTGAGTTTGGTGATTCTCTTCCTAAATATGAAACTACATTTAAGGCCAATATTTCTAGAAAGCAAAGATATGATCTAGGTGAAATCTCTTCAAGAAAGTTAACAAGATATCAGAAGACAAAGAAGGAACTTGATGAAGGTGAAACCAAGTTTGATGAACTTGAAGCCCTTATTGCCAAAAGATTGCCAAGAGGATCTGGTAAGTATGAATGAAAGTTTCCTTTCAAATGTTTTGCTTGTAATAAGATTGGTCATTTTGCCTCAAGGTGTCCGGAGACGGTTTCAAAGCCAAACCCTAATAGATCTTTGGCTTAGAAGAAATGTTACTATGTCCAAGAAGCTGAAGAAGGTGTCACTGATGATGAATCTGATATGGGAAGTAACTCAAGAAATGAATGGGTGTTCATTGCCATCAAAGAAGAAGATCCGGTGTCTACTAAATCTACTAGCTATGTAAATGTGGAAAGTGCCTTGGCTGTTTAGATTGAAGAAAACGATGAATGGGTGATTGACAGTGGATGTCCTCGTCATATGACTGGTGATAAAAGTAAGTTCATAAGTTTGGAAAGATATGAAGGTGGAATCATGAAGTTTGGAGACAATTCAACTGGTAGAATTCATGGTAGAGGATCCATCTCTTTTGATGGTAAGAATAACACTAATGATGTTCTAAATGTAGAAGGATTGAAGCATAATCTTCTCAGTGTTGGACAATTGGTTGACAAAGGGTATGATCTCCAATTCAAGGATGGAAAATACAAAATCTTAGCAAGCTCTGGAACTGTGATTGCATCAAGTACACAAACTAAAGGTAACATCTTTCATTTAAGTGGCATTGGCAAAAGTTGTTTGATTTCTCAAATTGATCAAAGCTGGTTATGGCATAGAAGAATGTGTCATGAAAAATTTGATAACATTGTCAAGATAAGTACTACTCAGGCTATGAGAGATCTTCCAAAGCTTATGAAACCTACAAATAGAATGTATAGGGAATGTCAGTTGGGCAAACTGATCAGAACTACATTCAAAAGTAAGGAACAATCTTCAAGTAGATTATTGGAACTTGTGCACACTGATTTGTGTGGTCTTGCTAGAGTTAGGAGTCTGCAAGGAGACATGTACTTTATGTTGTTGATTGATGACTACTCTCAGATGATGTGGGTTAATTCCTTTAGAGAGAAATTAGAGGCTCTTGACAGATTCAAGGTGTTCAAGGATATGGTGGAGAATGAGATTGGTGTGAAGATAAAATGTCTGAGATCTGACAGAGGTGGAGATTTTACCTCTGATGAGTTCAATGCATTTTGTGAAAAGCATGGAATAAGAAGACAATTATCTGCCCCTAGGATTCCTCAGCAGAATAGAGTTGTGGAAAGGAAGAACTAGACTATTCAAGATGATACTAGAACCATGATGATGGAGGCAAATCTACTACATGTCTATTGGAAAGAGGTTGTGAGTACAACTGTCTACACTCTCAACTGGGTGCAGATCAAAGGTAATACTAGTAAAATACCTTATGAATAATGGTTTGGTAATGTACCTACTATGAAATACTTTAGATTTTTTGGTAGTAAATTCTATATCAAAAGAGATGAGGATCTATGCAAGTTTGATGCAAGAAGTGATGAAGGAATATTTCTAGGTTATTCTAATCATAGAAAGGCATACCAATGCTTTAACAAGAGATTGAAAAGGATTGTTGAAAGTACCAATGTTAGAGTTGATGAAAGCAAGGAGAGACCTTCTAGGTCTTGTGGATATGAATTTGATGATCAAAGTTAAAATGAAGTCCAAACTCAACCTCAGATCCAGACTAGTTCGGAGAACCCAGTGACTCAAAAAGTTAGTGAAAATGTTGAGGAACAAGCTCAAGAATCAGAAATTCAAGAAACTCCCAGAACCCCCAGATATGTAAGGTTGAATCATTCTAAAGATCAAATAATAGGAGACAAGAATAAAAGTGTTCAAACTAGAAGAAGAATTGTTGAAGATCAAGTGGAGTATTGTTTGATTTCAAAGATTGAACCAAAAATAGTGAATGAAGCTTGTAATGATGAAAATTGGGTAAAAGCAATGGAAGAAGAATTAATGCAAATTGAAAAAATTCATACTTGGGATCTTGTTCCTAGTCTTGAAAACAAAAATGTGATTGGAACTAAATGGATCCTCCAAAATAAACTGAATGAAGATGGTGAAGTTGTGAGAAACAAAGAAAGATTGGTATGCAAAGGATATTCTCAAGTAGAGGGAATTGATTTTGAAGAAACATTTGCTCCGGTGGCAAGAATTGAAGCAGTTAGATTATTTCTTGCATTTGCTTCTTACAAAGATTTCAAAGTTTACCAGATGGATGTCAAGTCAGCATTCCTAAATGGAGAGTTAGAGGAAGAAGTCTACATTGAGCAACCCGAAGGATTCCAGTTCTTTGATCAAGGAGATATTGTCTGCAGATTGAGGAAAGCATTGTATGGACTCAAACAAGCCCCAAGAGCCTGGTATGCAATATTAGATAAGTATCTAGTAAAGCTAGGATTTAGCAAAGGCATAGCTGATACCAATCTTTATTTCAAGATTGATCATGAGCACATCTTGATTGTTGAGGTATTTGTTGATGATATCATTTTTGGTGAAAATGGAAGCATTTGTAAGAAATTTGTTGATCAGATGCAAAGTGAATTTGAGATGTCCATGTTTGGTGAAATGAATTTCTTCTTAGGTCTACAAATCACTCAGTCAGATAAAGGTATCTTCATATCTCAGTCTAAGTATGTGAGAGAATTGTTGAAAAGGTTTGGAATGGAAGATTCAAAACTAGTGAGTACACTTATGGTAACCAGATGCAAGTTGAGTAAAGATGATGTTTCCCCCAAGGCTGATCAGAAAAGGTATAGATCAATGATTGGAGGATTGTTCTATTTGACTCAAACTGGACCTGATATTATGAATGTAGTTGGACTTGTTGCTAGATTTCAAGCTGATCCTAGAGAATCCCATGTAGCAGTCAAAAGAACTTTTAGATATCTAAAGGGGACATCTGATTATGGCTTATGGTATCCAAAGGATAATGACTTCACTCTTCATGCATATATAGATGTTGACTGGGCAGGGGATGTGGATGATAGGAAAAGTACTAGTGGTGGTACATTCTTCTTGGGAAGGAGATTGGTTTCTTGGTTGAGCAAAAAGCAGGAGGCAATATCTCTGTCTACTGTAGAGGCAGAGTATATAGCAGCAGCAAGCAATTGTACTCAAGTCTTGTGGATGAAGTAAATGTTGAAGGATATCAAAATTGTGTTTGAAGAGCCTATTACAATCTTTTGTGATAATTCAAGTGCAATAAACATCTCCAAGAATATGGTGTTGCATTCAAAAACAAAGCACATATCCATCAAGTTTCAATTCTTGAGAGACAAGGTAAATGAGAATGAAGTCAGATTGGAGTTTGTTTCTTCAAAGGATCATATTGCAGACATATTCACCAATCCTCTACCTAAGGATACTTTTGAGCATGTCAGAGGGAAGCTAGGGGTTATTACCTGTCTTGTTCAGAACTAGGATGCACTAGTGTGCATCAGTCCGGTGGAATTCATAGTCATATCTTGTGATCCAGATTGATGTTAAGGAGATACTACTTAGGGGGAGTAGTTAGTATGGAAATTTTGGAGATCAGTCTAAAACAAAAAGGGGTAGAAAAGATTGCAAATATGTGCCCTTTGCCATCAATGTCAAAGGGGGAGAGAAGTCATGTGAAAAACTAGTTGCTAATGAAAGGGGGAGTAGTTAATAAAGTGGTTACAGAATTGATAAGAGAAAGGGGGAGAAATCCTTGTCTTGATGGTTGAATTAGTTTTTCACTTCATATTTTGCCATCAATGACAAAGGTGGAGATTATTGCAAATATGTGCTTATGATGTGTTGTCATTGATGTCAACATATCCCTTTGTCAAAAATAGAGGAAATAGTGCAGATTAGTGAAATAGATTGCTCCACATTTCTAGAGGAATGAAGATCAAAGTACATGGACCATATGGCTATGTAAAGGATTGTCTGAAGTAGCTCCAGTTAAGATTTGAAAGGTCCACATGCAGATTTGAAGAAGCTATGGCCATATGAGTAGAACCAGGTCTTATAGTGTTCAGAAGAGACAGAGTGACAGGAAATTGGTCCAGATTTCTCCACAATGAAAAATTATGATCTATGGATCTAGAGGCATGTTTGGGAAGTCAGTGTGTATCCTCAACTCAAGTGGTTCATGGTTTGGAGGTCCACAAGAAAACTTTTTAGTGTGACAGTCATGGAAAACAGTATTCTTGAGGTTCCAGATGAAGATGCAAGTGATTCTAATGTTTTAGAGTAGTGGGGATGATATTGTTGAATCTAATATGCTTGTGGAGGTCTCTAGATCATGTGCCTATTGTGTTAGAGGTATGCATTGAGATTTGAGCTTGTGGCTAAAGATTTCTTCTTAAGTGTTGTTGTTCATTCTAATTTTGGCTGATTGGATGCTTTGTGCATGTTGCAGATGATCTAAGAGAGGTTCTATGAAGCGTGGCATGCTATTTGAGGAAGATTTCAGTCCTAACTATGTTTGGTTGACACTACAATAATCCGCATTGAGTCAAGCCGACCTTGATGTTTATTCCAAGGTTGATGAAGCATATAAATACTTGTGGATGAGCTGTGGAAAGTTGTCCTTGTGCAAAAATGATAAAATCCTAAGAAAGATATAGAGGCAGAGAAGAGAAGAGGAGTAGAAGAAAAAGAATAGTAAAGTATGAAAAGATAGTAAAGTATGAAAAGATAGTAAAGAAGTGTTTGGTGGCAGAGCAGAAGTTTTGTGAGCTTTCAATGGGACTAAACTAGGCATGAAGAAGATGTTATTTCTCAGTTCATTCTTTTTGTATTAAACATAAAATCCTGTAGGTAGTAAGCCTCTTTGATCAGTGAGCTCTGGGTAGTGTGCCCGAAGGCAAGTGCCTTCCCATTTCTTTTAAGTACTTTTAATAGGGTATGAATCTTGTGGGTTAACCCCCATCGTGGTTTTCCCTTAACTAGGTTTCCACATAAAAATTCTAGTGTTATGTGTGTTCATTTTGTTTTTGCTCATGTGTTGTTGATTCATGCTTTAATGTTTACATCATTAATATGTTTGTAAGTTGTGAAAGAAGATTAAAAGAAGAAAAAGTTAAAATTGTGGGACAACTAATTCACCCCTCCTCTTAGTTGTCCAATCTAATTTCAACACAACCTCCATCTCAAGTTCCTGATATATAGGAGATATAATATAGTACACCGCCAATGGTAATTACAAAACCATGAGCCAAAACCACCCATAAAGTGGCACCCATATTATCTCCAATCAAAGATGCCTTGTGATGTACCAAACCACACACTAACACATGTAACTCTCCCTTTTATATCTCTTTTATGTGTCCAACACATTTTTACATTTCCCAAAATAGAAGGTCTAACTTCTGGAGGCCATAACTTTTGATCCGAGTGTCCGATTGATGAACCGTTTAATGCGTCAAAAAGCTTGTGAAGAGATATATCACCCTATAATCATCTAAACCAATTATGACAATTTTTGGGACATTTAGAGAAGTTTTGATTCTGGTAATTGAGTTCAATTTTTTTTTCCAACAATTTCAAAAAATAGAAACTTTAATATCTCACAATTTAGATATGATCTTGAGACGAAACTCACACAAGATGATTACTTACCTATTCCACACCTTTTGGGAAAATTTTTAGGGCAATCCAAGCTTAATCAAAGGACTTCCTAAAAATAGTAAGTCTTACTATTTTTTTCTCTTTTGGAAACTTTTGGAAACTTTGAAAGTTCTAGACCATTCTCCAAGATAAAGGGTATTCAAAAAGATAAAAATTGGGAAGAATAGTAACCTTTCAAGGTTGCAAGGTTGAGACACTTTTCCTAACACAAGAAAGGTACTATAGATAGAAATCTTTACATCAAGGAAGGAGACATGATATTAATAGTTGTAGTATATGTTGATGACATCATCTTTGGTGGAGATGATGATATGTGTAAGAGATTTGCAGAGGAGATACATGAAGAGTTTGATATGTCTATGATTGGTGAAATGTCTTTCTTCCTTGGACTTCAAATTTCTCAGCTAGATGTTGGTATCTTTATTTCTCAACCTAAGTATATCAAATAGTTGTTGAAGAAGTTTGGTATGGAGGATTCAAAACCAGTGAGTTTTCCCATGGTCACTGGATGTCACTTGAGAAAAGATGGTGAGTCTCTAGAGGTGGATCAAACACTATTATACTTTACTACTTCTAGACCTAATATTATGCATACAGTATGTGTGGTTTCTAGATATCAAGTCAATCTAAAGTAGACACATGAGAAAGCAGTGAAAAGGATATGTAGATACTTAAAAGGAAATCTAGACTATGGCCTATGGTATCCAAGAGGCAATGAATTTGATTTGAGTGCATACACTGATGTTGACTAGGCTGGTTGTGTTGATGATAGAAGTACAAGTGGTGGTGCTTTCTTTTTAGGAAGTAGATTGGTTTCATGGCAGAGCAAGAAGAAATATTCAATGTCCTTATCTATTGCAGAGGAATAGTACATTACAACAACATCCTATTGTACACAAGTGTTGTGGATGAAGAAAACCCTGAAAGACATCAAAGTATGTATGAAGAGCCTATTCCTATCTTGTGTGACAATACAAGTGCTATCAATATTTCCAAGAATCCTGTGATGCAATTTAGAACCAAGCATATAGCAATCAGGTATCACTTTTTGAGAGAGAAGGTTGCAGACAAGGAAGTGAAGTTGGAATATGTTCCTACTAAGGATCAAATAGCAAATATTTTCACAAAGGCTGTGGCAAAGGATACTTTTGAGGATCTCTAGTAGAGGTTAGGGGTAATTGCCCCTCCTTCTTGCTAAAATGCATAATGGTGCATTTGTCCAGGGGAGTTCATGGTATATCTTGTTCCTGGACTGATGGTAACTACCTCTCAGAAGGAGTAGATAGTGGTTGTTGATGTTAGGGGGAGCTTGTTTGCTGCAAGAAGTTATGGCCTAAGGAAGAAGTCATGTGCAAGTTTTTAATTGATGCAGTGATTTCTCTTTGTCCTTGATGTCAAAGGGGGAGAGATGCAGAGATGTGTTTCCATCAATGCCAAAGGGGGAGATTGTTACACATATGGTTCTTAGGGTTGTCATTGATGTCAACAATATTATGGTGGTGTGATGGTGTTCATGGTTGGATGTCATGCCTCATCCAACAAGAGAAGAAGAGAAAGAGAAAAAGATACAGTGAGAAGATGAGAAAGAGAAGAAGATATAGTGAGAAGAATAGCAAGAGAAGAAGATACAACTCATTATTGGATACCATGTCCCTTCCAATAAGAGAAGGAAGAAGATATAGTTCATATTAAGATGGGAATTAGAGAAGATATAGTCCATATTAAGATGGGAATTAGAAGCACAAAGATGATCAAATGTGTTGTTGATGCTACTGATGTCTTGTAGCACATTTCTTCCAAGTTCCATGATGATTGCATTAATGGAAGAGTGTTTTACTGATTGATTGTTTGAAGATATGTCACTTATGTGAAGATGTTTTGTGCAGGACAATGGAATGCTTCGCATTCCTTTGAATTTGTGGATATGGCCATGCGGTTTTGAAATTTTGTTTAAACTATAGTGAAGGTCATAATTCCAAGTCTTCAAATCATTTTTCCTTCTGCTATGAAAGTTATGCATGATAGAGTACTGACATGTGTTCTAGTAGAGTAAGATAGTGATGAAGGCCTGATGGAATGCTCTGTATTCCTCCACAAATGAATGATTACATTTTCCATTTTGAGGAAATGTTTATGGACATGTATTACATGCCTCCTCTTAGTTTCAAGGTTCTTGGTGGTTCATTGCTTAGTTTTTCAAATGACAGCATGTTGCAATGTGTTCTCAATGATAGATTGTTCTCAGTGCTAATGATTAGAGCTGTAGGACACAATTATTTGATGTACAGTGGAAAAGGAGTATTTGGGGATGTTGTATGAGTCATGTGGACTCATCTGGAAAAGTCTCATGAAGATCTTTCCTATTTCCAATACTACACAAGGTTTTCAAGTTGATGTGGTCGTTATACTTCAAGTCTTCATGTGTTTTCCTTAAAGTTGTCCTATTTCCAAATAAGCAAAGTGTGTGGATGTAATTCCTTGGTGCTTGAAGCTATGAAGGATGTTTTGGACCTATTTAAGCAAGTGTTGGTATTCGTAAGGCTTGGATCTTCTGCTAGTGTACTGTGTGGTTTCACTTAGGACCTGTCTTCTAGACGTTTTATGTTGCATGTTGTTTGGCTGACTTGTAAATGTATTTTTCATGTTGTATCTAGCTAAAAAACAATATAATCAATGTAATATCATGTATAAATAGTGAATCAAAGTGAGTGAGGTGAGGTGTGATTGTAATGTGATTGAAAAGATTCACAAGCCAATATAAGGCATAATAAATACATTGTTGATGTGCGACTGAAGGAGAAAGAGTAGAAGTTGTTGTTGCTATCCAGATCCATCTTGAAGACATATTTGTGATAGTTATAAAGTATAGAGTGTGCCTAACTGATTTGATTCTAATAAGAAAGTGTGTAGAGGCAAAAGTGCAATCATCAAAAGTGTGAGTTTCAATGTTAGTTTTCAAACAGTAGAAAGATTGTCATACTGTAATCTTTTGTAAGTGTGTTCTCATTTTAGGGAGTATTAGCTTCCTTGGGAGTGAACTTAAAACAAAGTCATTAGGGAGTGAAATCTTCCTTGGGAGTGACCCTAAATCAAAGTTACTTAGGGAGTAGCAGCTTCCTTGGGTTAAAGCCCCTAAAACAAAGTTATTATTTGAGCTTCATATATTGTGAGTTAATCCTCACCGTTGTTTTTCCCTTCTAGGGTTTTCCATGTATATCTAGTTTTATGTGTTGATGTGCATTGTGTTAATCTTTCATATTCATGTTTATGCTTTGATAACTAAGTTTTGATCTACTCTGAATAAGTTGAAGTTAATAAAAGTGAAAATTGTTTAGATACTGATTCACCCCCCTCTCAGTATCTTGGTGTGTTCAACAGAAGTATGTCAATGCCATGAAATTGGATCAAAGCTTCTCAGCTGGTGACAAGGTGTTCTTGAGAGTGCAATCACATAAGGGTCCAATCTATTATGGAAAGGGCTCTAAGTTTGCACCAAGATTTGTTGGACCCTTTGAGATTTTGGAGCGAATAGGACCTGTAGCTTATCATTTACCTTACCACATAGCCTATCATGCATCCACAATGTCCTTCATATTTTTGGGTTGAGGTGTGATGTATTTGATGTGGCTCATGTATTGGATTGACAAGTAAAGTTATATGGGCAGCTAGCTTTGGAGCCCATTTGCATCTTGGCTCATCAGACACTGGCCCTTCGAGGGCAAGAGATGGACTAGGTCAAAGTATAGTTGGACAACTATGATGAGGTTGCAACCACTTGGGAGGATGCTACACATTTGAGGGCACTCTACGCTCACCTCTTTTCTGACTTCTAGGAGGATGTTTAGTCTTAGTGGGGAAGGATGTGAGGCCAACCCTTAGTACACCTCTTGATTTCACTTATACTTGTTATCTATGGATTTATATTTTGACATTAGATATTATTGGGGACTATTGATCTCATCCATTAGACTCTTGATGGCATTATTTTGTGATTGGAGTAGATAAATGTGTTGTTATATTATTGATGATGTATCTATACATGCTTAGGTTATATTATGCTTTTCTATGATAATGAATGTCTTGAATTACATGATGTAATTAAATTAAAAAAAGAACTATTTTGAGTAAATGGATTAGTATACTAAATTACAATTTGCATGATTAAGACTATGTTGATTTGAAAGAGAATTGATTTGAAAATATAGTAAATTATACCATGTCTTATGGAATTGATCTATTAAAATATATGTACTTATTGTTACACATATGGTTCCTAGGGTTGTCATTGATGTCAACACTATCACTAAGTTTCCATTGATGTCAACACTATCATGGTACTATGCTGGTGTTCATGGTTGGATGTCATGTGTCATCCAACAAGAGAAGATACAGTTCATGGTTGGATGTCACACAATTCATGGTGGGATGTCATGTCCCATCCAAGAAGAGAAGGGAGAAGATATAGTTCATATTAATATAGGAATTATAAGCACAAAGATGATCAAATGTATTTTTTATGTTACTAATGGCCTAAACCATGTATGTTCCAAGTCTTATGATGATTGGATTACCAGAAAAGTGTTTTGTTGTTGATTGTTTGAAGACAGTGTTGTCTTTATGAAGGTGTTCTATGTAGGACAATGGAATACTCTGCATTTACAAATATAGCCATGCGGTTATGGAACTATGTTTAAGGTGCAGTGAAGGTGATAATTCCATGTTTTCAAATTATTTGTCATTCTGCTATGAAAGTTATGCTTGATACAATACCAACATGTGTTCTAGCAGAGTAAGTGTTGAAGACCTTTTGGAATGTTTTGCATTCCTTCAAAAATGAAGGATTTCCCTTGTGGTTTTGAGGACATGTTTATGGATGTGTATTACATGCTTCCTTTCAGTTTCAAGGTCCTTGGTGGTCCGCAGTTCATTTTTTAAAATGACAACATGTTGCAGTGTGTTCTGGATGACAGATTGTTCCCAGAGTTCATGGTTGAAGATGTGCGGCACAATTCTTTGATGTGCGGTGGTAAAGGAGCATTTGGACATGTTATATGAGTCATTTGGACTCATTTGGAAGAGTTTTCATGAAGATCTTTCTTGTTTCCAGTACCACACAAGGTTTTCAAGTTGATGTGGCCATTATGCTTCAAGGTTCATGTGTTTTTGGTTAAAGTTGTCCTATTTTCAAATGAGCAGAGTGTGCAAATGAAATTCCTTGGTGTTTGAATCTATGAAGGATGTTTTGGACCTGGTTAAGCAAGTTTTGGTGTCTGCAAGGCATGGATCTTTTGCTAGTGTAACATGTTGTTTCACTTAAGACCTATCTTCTACACGTTTCATATTGTGTGTTGTCTCGCTAACTTGTAAATGTATTTTTCATGTTTTATCTAGATGATAAGCAATGTAATAAATGTAATATCATGTATAAATAGTGAATCAAATTGACTCAGGAGAGTGTGATTGCAAGTTGATTGAAAAAGTTTGCAAGAAGATAAAGAGTAGAATGAATGCATCTTTGATGTGTGACTGAAGGAGAAAGAGTAGAAGTTGTTGATGTTGTCCTGATTCATCTTGAAGACTTATATGTGATAGTGATCAAGTGTAGAGTGTAGCTAACTGATCAGATCATCAGAAGAAAGTGTGAAGAGATACAATTGCAATCATCAAAGGTGTGAGTTTCAATATCAGTTTTCATACAGTAGAAGGACTGTCATACTGTAATCTTTTGTAAGTGTGTTCTGAATTCAAGGAGTAGTAGATTCCTTGGGAGTAATCCTAAAATAAAGTCTTCAAGGATTAGTAGCTTCCTTGAGAGTGATCCTAAATCAAAATTTTCAAGTAGTAGCTTCCTTGGGTAGTAGCCCTAAAAAAATGTTGTTATTTGAGCTTCATATATTGTGAGTTAATCCTCACCATGGTTTTTCCCTTCTAGGGTTTTCCATGTATATTTGGTGTTATGTGTTGATGTGCATTGTCTTAATATTTCATTCTTATATTAATGTTGTGATGCTTAAGTTTTAATATGCTTCGGATAAGTTGAAGTTGTTAAACTTGAAGATTGGTTACATATTGATTCACCCCCATCTTAGTATCTTGGTGTGTTCAACACTTGTGTGACTTCATATGTGTGTAATTCGAGTTGCCTTGTCTATGTTATACATTGGACCTATTGATGTGTGTGTAAGTGTGCAGGTTAATTCTATGGCCAATGAAAATTGGAGGTCTCATAAGTAACCCCAGTTAATAATCCCTATGATTCCTACCTAGTCCCTAAGGTGGACTAAGGTTTTATGTTGTTTGATATTAAATGTTATTATGTTAATGATTTGTTTTATATTATTTGAGTCTCCTATGGTTGACTTAAGATGAGGTGGATGATGAGTGTCATCCATGTGTCCATTTTCATTCATGGGTTTTAGGGGCTATTTAAATGTTTAGTTTTGAGCTTTATTATGTTTATTTCATGTGTTTTAGAGCCCTAGGTCAAGTACCTATTGGTTAGGTACCATTTAGACCCCAAATCATGAGTTTTAACTCATATTTGACCAGTTTATTTGACCATAAGAGTTATGTGATGAATTAGGGTTTTGGGATGAGGGATGGGTGACTTGTCACATCCCAATCCCACTATCTTGGGTTCATGTATCGACTTGGGGGAATCCCAAAGGCCTCACATGTGTGAGCACACATTGTAAGAGCCTTTTGGTAAGAGAACCCCAAATACTCCCCTTTCCCCAATGTCTCACACAATTGTGATGACATTTGTGTGGAGGTGTGCTCTTGAGGAGGAATGAGAGGTTGACAAGTGTCACCTCCCTCCTCCTCAATATATCACACATGTGGGAGAGCACATGTGGGGAGATGTATTTGAGAGAGTGATTGAGAAGGTGACAAGTGTAATCTGCTCATTCATTGGGATGTTTTTTGAGACCTATTTATCTCCCTATTGTTGATGTGAGAATGGTTCTTATTTTGGTTTTGGATTTGGATTTTGGAAGGGGTTTGGGGCTTGGAAAGAAGATTTGAGCTAAGGAGATTTTGGAGTAGGCTCTTGGGAGGCTTTTTCAACCATCTTCATTGACTTGAAAGCTTGAGAGGTAGGTTATCAAGACTTCAATACTCTCTTGTTTATTGCATTTTACGTCATGTATTTGTTAAGACATGTTTATGTCTTTTTGTGTATTTTTTGTGAAGAGTTTATGGGTTGTTCATATGATCTCTCCATGTGAGATATTTTACCTTGTGTGGGGTTGAGAGAGGAGTGAACCTTCTCGAGGAAAGTTACTCTTTGAAAAGGAGATTTCGTAGACATTGGCCTTATTTGGGTGATCTTGGTTTAAGTTGGGATGACATGAATGCCTTGAGGTTTTGGATATATAAGTATGGTTATTTTGATAGAAAGAGGCTATGTTGTTCTTTAGAAATGAGTCTTGGTTACTATGGCTATTTGATGGTCTTTCCCCTTGAGTGAGTGATGTCCACTCTTTCCCCCCTTTGGAATCCATATTTATGGATTTGGTTATGTTAAGATCCTTTGGGTTGGGTGTTTTTGTGAGTGTTTGAATCCCTTGTGTTTGAGCATGAAATTGGGTTACTTATATTCCTCATAGTTTGGGGGTGTCTTGCGAGAAAGCTAAAGGTGGGGAGGTGAGCTTCCCTTGGCCATGGGAAGAGTTTTATTGTCTTTGTAGAATTTCATGGCACTATGAAGGAAGGAGAGGGGAATAGTCTTCTTGATGTGGTTTTATGGTTTTTGTTCAAGGTGTAGTTTGTATGTCAATGTATATGTCTTGGCTCGTTGATCTTGTAAATGGGTTTGGTTATATGAGAGAGAAAATCTCTCTCTTGGGGATTCTCTTATATTGTATTAGTCCCCTTGTGAAATATATTTGATTCAAAATGTAAATGTATAAATAGATGCAACATTTTTCTACCTTACTTGTATAGTTATGCATTGAAAGATTTCATGGAAAATAGAAATACATGTGTGATTAAATGAGAAAGATAATTAGTTTTTAAAAAAGAATCAAGGCACTTGTGGACAATCTCCATTTTACCATCAATTTTTATGATGATAGTCCAAACTCATGTTCAAGGTAGTACCTTTAACTTTAAAAACTCTTACCAAAACTTATTGGTGAAGGATGGATCATGATCACTGATAATAGAGTGAGGCATCCCATGGAGTTTGAAGATTGAAAACAAAAAGTGTTGAGAAACCATAGTAGTAGTGTATGGGTGAGGTAATTCATATAAATAGACATATTTGATCAAGTGATCCACAACCACAAAGATAATCTATTTACCCCCAAAGATTTGAAGCCCCACAATGAAATCCGTAGAAATATTAGTCCAAGCCTGATTGGGAATAGGAAATGGCTGCAATAATCCTAGGGCTT
This sequence comes from Cunninghamia lanceolata, assembly GCA_027924645.1. NCBI lineage: Eukaryota > Viridiplantae > Streptophyta > Pinopsida > Cupressales > Cupressaceae > Cunninghamia > Cunninghamia lanceolata. The sequence continues at coordinate 4,345,520 of BSBN01000914.1, read as the reverse complement.
TGAGATTCGCCCCTTTTTTCCTTTGACACACATCAAATTCAACTACAAATGTCTTAATATCCTACTTAAGGTTGTCCTAAAGAAATCTCACTTCACATGCTAGTAGGTCTTCAAGAAACTCAAGTGTCTTGTAGTAGGGGAAAAGTACAATTCCATTAGTATCTGATGTTAGAAATGAAAGCAACACTACTTTAATAGAAATTTGATTCAAATAAATTTCTGAAATCTTTTAAGTGTGTATTATTGATGGAGATTGTAATAAGAAATGAAACTATACTTCACAGAAATGCAAAATCAGAAATATGAACACATAACACAATGTTTAACGTGGAGAAAACCTTTTTGGGTAAAAAAACTCCACACAGGAAAGAGGCCCAATGTTTGTATTAATCTGAAAATGATTTACAATACAACAACACTTCAACTCTCTTCACCAGTCTTCAATCCGACAGCATTTCGGCAACACCTCAGTACCTAAAAATCTATATTGTAGCAACAAATACAAGGAAAATACTTATAGAAATATTTTCCACTCCATTCTAGGCATTCACCTTCTCTCTCCTAAGATTCTCCAACCTATAAACATTAATTATCATCTTACAAGCATCTTACACTTGTCCAAAAACAACCATACAAAGGTTGGGTACCCAAGACTAAATATGGCCTCTTACATCATCTTATGACATGTCATAACTGTCATAGATTCCACAAAAGAGTATCTTTCCAAGATAGGAACCTTGGGATAAATATAGCAAATATACAACTAACATATCCGTCATATGCATCATAGAATCTTAGAATCTTATGACAACTTGCAGTTGTCATAGATTCACTTACCAAACATTATGATAGTTGTCATACATGCCAAAAATAGTAGATTCCTCAAGGGAGCATGCCTACCCTTATTTACTTTGAGTTTTTACATTTGCCAATAGTAAAAGTCACTCTGTAATTACCTTCGGTTACTTTGAAATTACCTCTGCCAATGAAAGTATTACATCTCCTCATGGATAATTACAAATTACATATAATAAATGGAATAAATACAATATTGGGATTTACAAGGTTAATGGCACCTTATCCCCACATTCTCCCACTTAACATTATATATTGTAAATCAATCCATAGGAAATCAAATGAAAAAATAATCAGGCACTAGAAACAAGGCCCATGGCCTCTCTGCACCACACAAACTTCTTCGTGCTCACAAGTTTGGTCAATGAATCTACAACATTCTCCTAATTGTCTATCTTTTTTAGCTCAATCTCTCCATTTGCAACCAACTCTTGAACAACGTGATATTGAACATCAACATGCTTAGTCCGAGCATGATACATGGGATTCTTGGCCAAACAGATAGCACTCTAGCTATCACAACCAATTTGAATGATCATGCAATCAAATCCAATACCTGTACATAGTCTTCTCAACCAAACTACCTCCTTAGAGACATGAGTAGCAGCCATATACTCTACTTCTATGGTGGACAAAGCAACTATGGGTTGTCTCTTACTCATCCAACTCACTGCACCTCCAAACAGAGTAAACACAACCACTAGTGGACCTTTAACTATCCAAGTCACCTGCCCAATCTACATCAACAAAACCCTGTATGTCCAAAGATTTGTTAGCACTATCAGTACCAGAATAAACCAAACAATAATCAGGAGTACCTGTAAGATATTTAAACACCCTCTTTGCATAATTCCAATGCTGTCTACTAGGGTTAGACATAAATCTGCTCAAAACTCCCACTGCTTGGACAATATCTGGTCTAGTGCAAACCATTGCATATGTCAAACTCCCTACAACACTAGCATATGGCACATTAGACATATCCTCAAAATCATCTTCAGTCTTTGGACACATATCTAATGAAAGCTTAGTACCAATGGGTAAAGAAACTATAATTGGGTTACAGTCTTGCAAACTAAACATCAACAAAATAGTATTCACATACCTACTTTGTGACAACCAAAACTTTCTGTTAACTCTGTCCCTCTTGATCTCCATTCCCAAAATATACCTTGCAGTACCAAGATCCTTCATCTCAAATGCACCTGAAAGTTGGGCTTTAAGCTCATTGATCATACCCTTAGTATTGCTGAAAAACATGCCATCAACATACAAAGCAATAACCAATATAGAATCATCAACACAATAAATGTAAACATAGTGATCCTCCTCGCTTCTAACAAAACCCAATTTAAAAAAAAATGAGTCAAAATTTTGGTACCGCATTCTGGGAGACTATTTCAGACCATAAAGAGACCTCTTTAACCTGCAAACCCAATGTTCTTTTCCTTTTACCTCAAAACCTGTAGCCTCTTGCATATAAATTTCTTCTTCAAGATCTCCAAGCAAGAATGCAGTCTTAACATCCATTTGCTCAATCTCCCAATCATAGGTTATAGAAATGGATAAGAGAAATCTAATAGAAGTCAATTTAGCAACAGGAGAGAATATCTCACCAAAATCAACTCTCTCTCTGGGAGTAGCCCTTGGCTACTAGTCTAGCCTTATACTTTTCCAATGACCCATCTGCTCCAAACTTCTTCTTGAAGACCCACTTACAACCTATGGCCTTTCTTCCTTTGGGCAAATGAACAAGATCCTAGGTGTTACAAGAGTCTAAAGCCATCATCTCCTCCTACATGGCTAACTGCCAAGACTCACTAGCATCTACAGAAATAGCTTCCCTGTAGGATCTAGGTTCATCATTAGTACTCAATAAAACATATACAGAATAGAAATCTGGTAGGCTATACCTATCAACTAGATTCCATTGTCTTGTGGATCTCCTCAAGGGTGGAGTAAGAAACTCAACTCATTCTTCTGCATGATCATCTACACCAACTTCTTTTGTAACAATAGACTCATCTTCATCAGAACTACTCGAATCTTCTTCTTCTTCTACACCCCCCAATCCATCATTCTATTCTTCTTGAGGTACATCTTGTTGTAACTCAAAGTGCACCTTCTTTACCTTTTCTTCTTTCTCTTTTGGATGCTCAGGTTCAAAAATAGCTCTAAGTTCCCTGAAAATAACATCTCTAGAAAAGATAATCTTGCGGGTTAGTGGATTCCAAAGCTTATAACCTTTAACATTATCACCATATCCAATGAATGTACACTTTTTAGCCTTTGGATCCAACTTAGATCACTTTTCCTTAGGCACATGAACAAAAGCCTCACAACCAAAAACCCTTAAATGTGAAACATAAGGTTTCTTACCTATCCACACTTCATAAGGTGTCAAATCAAGGGCCTTACAAGGAGATCTATTTATCAAGTAGCAAGCAGTACACACAGCCTCTGCCCAAAAGCATTTATCCAACTGTGCATCACTAAGCATACTTTTAGCCCTTTTGATAATTATTCAGTTCATCCTTTCTGCAACACCATTCTACTGTGGTGTATATGGAGTTGTCTTTTGTCTGACTATACCTACATGCTTGCAAAACCCATCAAATTCCTTAGAGCAATTTCTTGTGCACATATTTGTGAGTGTATGCTCACAAAATTCTTACCCTGTGTGTCTAATCCACGTGTTACAAGTATGGGCCTAATCGGTGTTGTCATTGATGTCAACATATTCTTGTTGCATTAATGATAATGATTGGATGAGCTATGTACTGAGGATATTGGGAAAATTAGTCTCAATCAGGAACAGTGAAGATCAGTGATGGTAGTAAGGTAAAAGTCCAAGATAGGATGAGTATCAGAGGATGCAGTTTAAAGGGTTTGTAGATATGTGTCTTAAGGTGGTCCAGTAGAGATTTTAGAAGTCCTCATGAATATCTGAAGAAGTTGTGGCTGCTCAAGTAAAACCGGTTTCGGTAGATGTTCAGTGGTGACAGAGTGTTACAGATAGGTCCGGTGAGATCCAGAAATGCATTATCCTGTTCTATAGATTTGAGGGAGTGTTGAGGAAGTCTTTGTGAAGTATCAACTTGATTGGTTCATGGTTTGAAGGCCCATAAGCATCTATTCCTTTGTGACAGTAATGACAGACTGTGTTCTTATGGTTTCAGATGAAGGGGAGAAGGATTTCAGTAAGCAGATGAAGTGTGGATGTTCTTGGTGATTCAGGTAAGCTTGTGGAGGTCTTTGGATCATGTCTTGTTCATGTTGGTGGTCCGCATTGAAGTTAGAGCTCACAATTGAGAAATCTTTCAGATGATGGTGTTATTTTTGAGATTGGCTGACTGGATGAGTTACACATTATGCGGATGTTCTTGTTGATGTTTGCCGACTTAGATGATCATTCCTAAGTTGATGTCTTGTATAAATAAGGGATTGTGAAGACATTTCAAAGTGGTCCTTGTTGAGATGAGTATGTGGTAGCAAGGAGGAGAGCGAAAGGCAGAGCAGAAGTATTGGGCTTAAAATAGAACTGATTCAAGCATGGTGAAGATACTATTCTCCAGTTCATGTATGTGATACTTATTTCTTTGTAGATAGTGTGTCTCTTGTAGGCAGTGAGCCTCTTGTGAGCAGTGTGCTCAGGCAGTGAGTCCTAATTGGCATGTGCCATTTTGTTCTTTCTATTCTTCTAATAGAGAATACAATCTTGGGTTAATCACCCTGTGGTTTTTCCCTTAACCGAGTTTTCCACGTCAAAATCTTGGTGTCTCATGTGTTGATGTGTTTCTGCTATTAATTTGTTGTATTGTGTTTCCTTGATTGATTTATTATTATACTGCTGAATTGCAAAGTGGAGTTAAGTGTTTAATTGGAAGAAAGTTTTGTACAACTGATTCACCCCCCCTCTTAGTTGTGTGCCCTAAGTCTAACACCATGGTCAATGGCAATCTTGCATCACCAAAAATATTGTTATTTTAATTTGGTTTGTTTTCAATAAGGTCTATGGGCTTGGGAAATAATATATTAATTTACAAGAAATGTAATTTCCCTTGGGTGCAATTGTAAATATAATTTTGGTGGGATTTGACTAATATTGTCATAAGTGGGGCTGCCAAGAATCTTGGAATTGATTTCCAAGAGGTGGGTCCAGAAGCTTTGCATGTTGTTGCATGTCTGGGTCATTAGTATGAAACCTAGTCTCGGTAAAATAGGCATAACTTTCTTATATCTTATCAAAATTAAGAAATTAAAAAGGTTCTAGAAAGCTAGGAAGGAGAAGAATGAAACCCAAAAACTATTTTAGAAAATCCCAAAAATTGAGGGTTGGAAGTGACAGGCTATTTTTCTAGATTTGTGGAGGTTGTTTTAAGAAACCAATAATGGTTTTCTTCTCACGCAATTGCTACATATTGAGGCTTTCTCATTTGGGAGAAGGGGATTTTGATGAAGATGTTTTTGCATATTCAGCTGCTACTGGAATAAATCTAGAATGTTGAGTTGCAGATTTTTGTATGTTTGAAGCCCATGTTGTATAAGAGCATATGAGCTCAATGTTTATGTATCTCATTTTTAGATTTTCAATATAATACATATTGCAGATTTCTCTTCCATTTTATGTGTTTCAAATTACTTTTCTACCCTCTTGCATAGTGTTCTATGTGTGTTTGTGATCATATTTCTAAGGGAGAGGATCCACTGCATCACAGATGAATAGCACATGGTTGCCAGTTGGCAATCATACAGCTAGTGGAGAATATTCTAGCATCTTTGACTTAGTCCACCTTCCAACTGGCACACAACATATTTGGTGATATCTTTATCAGCTCTAGTTCATGTTTCCACTGTAACTCTACAACTTTATCCATTTTAGCTTCATTCGGCCTTCTCAAATAGTTCCCATATCCTGCGATAGCAATACAAGAATTAAGCATAATCATTTAATAAATCAGCAGGAAAATAAACATTACATTACATGTGAATCGGGCTTTGAATGTGCAAACATATATATATATATATATATATATATATATCAAGTTATGAATATTAATTATCTATGAAAATTCATGTATCTAAATGTCCATATGAGGTCAAGATGTCCATATGAGGTCAAGAGGGTCTATTCAACCATCGTTGACCGAAAAACATGCTATCGGACCCTAAAATGGCTTCAATATCCTCCATTTTAGCCTTTGTATCTCCTTTTGTATATCACATGCTTTAGATCATGCATATGCTATACATGCGCAATATACACTGTTATGCATATAAGAAATGATGATGTGGTGCAGGAGCACCATGACATCTAGGTTTTGGTTAGATTTTCAAGTAGTTTGTTTTGTTTAATAAGGACTTTGAGACCATCTTAATGTTGTTATGAGGCTTGAAAGCCATATTTGTAATGGACTATGTCCAAATAGCTAGAATCTACTATGGTTATGTTATTAGTCCTAGGTAGGACAGTCTTGTAGTCATAGGTAGTTTGCAAGAGTCAATTTTGTAAGCCTTTGTTGAGGCATTTAAAACAGTCATTAAAGTCATTTTAACCTTCATGTTGTAAGCCTATAGAGGCATGTCAAAGGTTGGAAAGATGTCTACACCTTGTCATAGGTTCTCCACATGTTAAAAAGCATTTTAATCATAAAACAGTCGGTAGAAGACAAGTTTCTTAAAATAGTTTCAAAGACTGCAGTTACAAACCAAGAAAGTAGCTCGATGGTTTGGTAGTTTTGATCGACCCCAGCCATTCCATGAAAATGTTAAGGCTTGTTTTAAGCCAAGGAAGGATTCATTGGGAAGAGGGATGGAATAGATTGACAAGAAATAATAAAAAGACACTGTTTTTTTGCCTTTTTACTGCTTTTCCTATGTTTTTATGTTGTTTCCTGCCGTACTATACTCCTGTATGGATTTGTTTTAATCCATTTGTATATTGGATGGAAAGTAGGAAGTGTTAGCTTGGGTTTGAGCATGGTTTGAGATCTTGATAATAAACTAGATGAAAGATATCATTTGTTTCTCACAAATTGACCTTTAGAAATTGTTGTCTCCATTAGAAATTCGCTATTTCCTACATTTTTCTGTACCTGTATGGCCTGGAAGTGGATGGTGTTGGTGATGATTGTTTAGGTAGTTGAGTTACCTATCCATTCCAAGTGGTTTGGGCTTTTGAAACCCTTGTACATCTCTACAATTCTCTTTTGTCTGAAAGTAGGTTTGAAAACCTAGTTAGGGCTTCTTTTGATAGTCCGATGGGTTTTTCCTCATTCCTCTGATCATTTTCTAGCTGTGATCAGAGGAATGGAATGCAGAATAGTTGTGGTAGAGGCTTGTGAAGGTTGCATGGGTAGGAGAATAGTGTAGGGTGGAGTTTGCCATATAAATGGTCCACCAAGATCCATGAATTGGAAGTTAGTGGAGGACAGCAGCAGAGGGGTGGCAATCAATGATTGTGGAAGTGGAGATGTTGGGAAATGCCAATGATGCAAGAAGCCCTTGGATCTAGAAAGGATCCCATGACTTGAAATATGGATATAGTAAATTCAAGAAGACAATAGACCTCCTGGAGACAGTCACTGTAGAGAAGGCTTGAAGACAGCCATTGCCAAGAAGGTAATTGATTTGTTTGTTATGCTATTGATTTGTCAATGAAGACAGTAGGTATGTTAGGCATGTGATAGGTTTGGCATGCTACAATGAAGTTGAGTTTGTGTTGGTAGAGATCATACCAAAGAGGTTTGTGTGACTGTTTTGCCAATGGAGCCATGTTATGATAGACAATGAGACTGCTATCCTGCAGACCCTACACATTGGGTTAGATGAGTCTGGATTGGAGTTGGACATCTTGGAAGGTGTAGAATGAAGTTATTGGGTCAAAGATCATTTGTTGGTCATGTTGTGTTATGCAAAATGCTAGTATGAAGTTGATTTGTTTTTTTCCTCTCCATCATTTTTGGTATCAGAGCCACTAGTAGGTCCTTGAGGGAGTAAAGGATCTTGTGAAACAGTAAGAGTTTGTGAGAGTTTGTGAAGATGCCTCCTAAAAATCAGATGGCAAGAGAGAATTCTGAGTTGAGAGAAGCCTTAGAGGCAAGAGAAAAGGAGTTGAGGGATAGAAAAGAGCAGGATACTGCAAGGGACAGAGAGTTGAGGCAAGTGAGAAGAGAGAATGCAACAATCTTGGCTAGATTGGAAGCATTGGAGAAGAATCCTAGAAAGGATGAACAAGATGGTTCAGAAGGAAATGAGGATGCTAATGAGAATCCTCCTGAGGAAGAGTTGGATGCTGAAGAAAAGAAGTTTGTGAGATTGCTGAAGGCAGTCCAAGGAAGTGGAACAAAGGCAAACATAGAGTTACCTATCTATCAGGGGAAGATGGATAGTGAAGAGGTGTTAGGGTGAATAGATTCCATGGAAAAAAATTTTGAGTATGAGGAGATGAGTGATGAGAAGAAGATCAAGTTTGCAAAAACAAAACTGAGAGGTACAACACTTACCTGGTGGAGTAGTGTGCAGATAGAAAGAGTGGCTAGAGGTGCAGCAAGAATCACTTCTTGGAGTAGGATGAAGGATATGATGAAGGATCAATTCCTTCCATCTGATTACTCCATTCAGACAAAGAGGATGAGGCAAAATATGAAACAGAAGGACATGGATGTTATGTCCTATATTGAGCAATTTCATAAGCTTAGTATTAGAGGAGGATTGGAAGATGAAGAAGAGAAAGTGGCAAGGTACCTTAATGGGCTTAGGTATAACTTGTAGGATGAGATTGGGTTGTCAGTACCAAAATCACTTGGAGAATGTTTTCAGTTAGCCATCAGGGTTGAAAAAAGGGTGAAGAGGAAGCAAGAAAGACAAGGAGGAAGTGGAAGAGGATATAGAGGTAGGGGCAGACCTACTACTGAAGTTTAGAACAACAATGAGAAAGGTAAGGAGTCTTCAACAGATCAGAGAGGTGGATATAGAGGTGGAGGTAGATTTGGATCAGGTAGAGGAGTGTTCACAGGTAGATGTTATCACTACAATGAGGTGGGACACACATCTTTCAACTGTCCTAAGAAGGATGGTGTTGACAAGACCAAGGATAGAAGAGTTCACTTGGCACAAGAGGAGGAGAAGCCAGAAGAACTAGAAATGTTGTCAACCTCTCCAATGATGGTTGGAGAAATACTCATGGTGGAGAAAGGCAAATTGCAGAAAGCACCACAGGTATGTATTTTTAGAACTAATTGTTTAAGCCATGGAAAGATATGCAAGTTGATTGTAGATTCAGGTTCTCATGATAACTTAGTTTCTTGGGAAATGGTGAATAAGTTGGGATTGAAAACTTTTGATCATCCTAGTCCTTACAATGTCACTTGGGTGAGTCAAGAACAGCAGGTAATGGTTACTAAGAAGGCATATGTTGATTTTACAATTGGTCCATATCAGGACTATGTTTTGTGTGATGTTATTCCTATGACATGTGGGCATATAATCTTGGGTAGGCCATGGCAGCATTTGAGAAGGACAATTCATGATGGGTATACTAATACCTATGTGGTGCACAAAGATGGTAAGAAGTTCAAGATGATACCTTTACTTTGTGAAGAGAAGAAGGAACATGTTGTTATTTGTTTTGGAGAGAAACTATAGTTGAGTATGCAGGTTAAGGATGATGGGAAGCAGCAGGAACAGTTGCAACAGCAGAAGATGGATGATAGTCCTAGAGAGCAGCAGGCTTGGGACTTGAGTTATGTCAAGATTGGGGACATTGATTGCCCTATAAGGAGCCATAAGAGGGAAGGCAAACATTAGATGGTACAGGGAGGAATGAATTAGAACCTCCAGTTGAGAAGAGCTAAAGCATTGCAGTAGCAAGGTCCTAGAGAAGGACACCAAAACCATTTTTATGGTCCTAACACTATTTACAGGAGCCATGCAGGTTGGAGAAGGAGGAAGATTACTCTTGGAGAGTTCATGTTTCCTAGTCAGCAGAACATACCAACAAGATGGAAGACTGGATGGAGCAGATCCCCTAACTCTTGGGACAAGAGTTTTCATCATGCCGGGGAGTATGGTACAGGAGCACCAAGACATCTAGGTTTTGGTTAGATTTTCAAGTAGTTTGTTTTGTTTAATAAGGTCTTTGAGACCATCTTAATGTTTTTATGAGGCTTGAAAGGCATATTTGTAATGGACTATGTCCAAATAGCTAAATCTACTATGGTTATGTTATTAGTCCTAGGTAGGCCAGTCTTGTAGTCATAGGTAGTTTGCAAGAGTCAATTTTGTAAGCCATTGTTGAGGCATTTAAAATAGTCATTAAAGTCATTTTAACCTTCATGTTGTAAGCCTATAGAGGCATGTCAAAGGTTGGAAAGATGTCTACACCTTGTCATAGGTTCTCCACATGTTAAAAAGCATTTTAATCATAAAACAGTTGGTAGAAGACAAGTTTCTTAAAATAGTTTCAAAGACTGTAGTTACAAACCAAGAAAGCAACTCGATGGTTTGGTAGTTTTGATCAACCCCAGCCATTCCATGAAAATGTTAAGGCTTGTTTTAAGCTAAGGAAGGATTCATTGGGAAGAGGGATGGAATAGATTGAAAAGAAATAATAAAAAGACATTGTTTTTCTACCTTTTTACTGCTTTTCCTGTGTTTTTATGCTTTTTCCTGTCGTACTATACTCCTGTACGGATTTGTTTTAATCCATTTGCAAATTGGATGGAAAGTAGGAAGTGTTAGCTTGGGTTTGAGCATGGTTTGAGATCTTGATAATAAACTAGATGAAAGATATCATTGTTTCTCACAAACTGACCCTTAGAAATTGTTGTCTCCATTAGAAATTCACTATTTCCTATATTTTTTCATACTTGTACGGCCTGGAAGTGGATGGTGCTAGTGATGATTGTTTAGGTAGTTGAGTTACCTATCCATTGCAAGTGGTTTGGGCTTTTGACACCCTTGTACATCTCTACAATTCTCTTTTGTCTAAAAGTAGGTTTGAAAACCTAGTTAGGCCTTCTTTTGACAGTCCGATGGGTTTTTCCTCATTCCTCTGATCATTTTCTAGTTGTGATTAGAGGAATGGAATGTAGAATAGTTGTGGTAGAGGCTTGTGAAGGTTGAAGGGGCAGGAGAACAGTGTAGGGTGGAGTTTGCTATATAAATGGTCCACCAAGATCCATGAATTGGAAACTAGTGGAGGACAGCAGCAGAGGGGTGGTAATCAATGATTGTGGAAGTGGAGATGTTGGGAAGTGCCAATGATGCAAGAAGCCCTTGGATCTAGAAAGGATCCCATGACTTGAAATATGGAGATAGTAAATTCAAGAAGACAATAGACCTCCTGGAGATAGTCACTGCAGAGAAGGCTTGAAGACAACCATTGCCGAGAAGGTAATTGATTTGTTTGTTATGCTATTGATTTTTCAATGAAGACAGTAGGTATGTTAGTCATGTGATAGGTTTGGCATGCTACAATGAAGTTGAGTTTGTGTTGGTAGAGATCATACCAAAGAGGTTTGTGTGACTATTTCGCCAATGGAGCCATGTTATGACAGACAATGAGACTGCTATCCTGCAGACCCTACACATTGGGTTAGATGAGTCTTGAATGGAGTTGGACATCTTGGAAGGTGTAGAATGAAGTTATTGGGTTAGAGATCATGTGTTGGTCATGTTGTGTTATGCAAAATGCTAGTATGAAGTTGATTTGTTTTTTTCCTCTGCATCATGATGTCAGGATCATATTTCAACCTAATGACACTTTGTCACTTTTAAGTTCACTTTTGTATCTTATGCACCTTCTACATATTCAACCCTTTGTATATGATCATGTATATACAATACATGCGCAGACCCCAAACAGTTCATAAAATAGATTGAAATTACATTTTGTATCCGGCTTGCATCTTCCTTTGTATTACCTTATGTATATCCATACATACAAATTTAGACTTCAACCTTATCGTGAATTGAATTGGAATTAGTTTTGATTCTGGCTTTGTATGCACCTTTGTATTTCCTTTTGTATCTCGGATACATACAAGCCTTTATACATACAAATATGCATACTCTTACTTATGTCTAAATTGGAATGAATAAATACTTTGGGTCCGGGCATGCATATTAGTTAATATAAGGGATATTAACTAATATGACCTCTTTTATAGATTGGGATGTGATGATGATGTTGTCATTATGTGAGGTTTCATTTGGAATGAAAAGGATGACGTCATGGTCATCTTTTGAAGATCACGCACGTTGAGAAATATGACCGACATTGGGAAATATCACCCTCCAAATAAGATGATGTCATGGTCATGTTGAGTCTTCTTTATATCAGATCAGAATGATGTCACCTTCATGTTGGGAAAGATCAGTCATATTAGTTAATATGACGGACATTGGAAATTAGCTAACCTTTGGATGTCAGGTTGATGATGATGTCACCGTCATATCAGGTCCTTTGTGTAGTAGGATGAGATGACATCACCATCATATTAGCGAAGATGAGTCATATTAACAAATGTGACCCTCATGAATGTGGGGGTGCTTGACAGATAGATGACCCTTAGATTTAAATTTGACGAGTGCATACAAATATGTGGATATCGGTCTCTTTGTTAAAGCACAAGTTGGGTGATATTCGTGAATATCAGTCATATTAATGAATATCAGTCATATTAATGAATATGACCAAATAAACATGATGACGTCAGGGTCATGTTAACAAAGATCGATCATATTAAGAAATATGACCTTGAGGACTGGGGATATCAGGTTTGACCAAACTTTGACCGCCCATAACTTCTTCATTTTAATGAATTTTAGGGTGATACAAAAGGCAAACATGCTTAGAATTTCACACTCTTTCACATGGTAGGGTTCATGATGGAAGATTTAGACTTTGGAAACTTGGGGTTCAAACTTCAAGATCACTAATATACCTCACATTACGCATATGCATACTGACTAATACTTCTTTTACCATTACCGCCTAGAGCACCAAAACAAGGAAACAAGCCATAAAAGTTGGGTTCCTATTTTGCTAAGGCAAAATGGGGCGTGTTGTGTAACCACACAACAGGTCAGTTTTGTTGATCACAAAGAATACTAAGAGGGGAGGTGAATCAATATTCTATAAAACTTCTCTTTCACATATTTATTAATCCATTTACCACATTCAATAATATGAAAGAAAAACAAACATAAGAACATCAACCATAAAGACATAACACATAGACACTAGGACTTTTATGTGGAAAACCCAAAAAGGGAAAAACCACGGTGAGTGTTAGCTCACAATATATTATGATAGAAATACCAAATTACATGAAGGCTCACTGCCTTAGGGGTCACTGTCCAAGGACTCACTATCCAAAGAAGTGCTCACTGCAATAGGCTCACTGCCAAAAATAAGACAAGAGAAGATAGAGAAGGAATGGCTCACTGCTAGAAGAAAAATTCTATAAGTGCATCTATAGAATGCTGAGGTGCAGTTCCATTTACAGCTCAGTATGTAGACTCAAATGCCTTCATAATGTTTGCTCTACTTCACATATGCTCTGCTCTTCTGTAAAAATTTTTTCTTCTTCACACTGATCTGATAAGAAAAGTAGACTTAATTTATATATTCATATTCATCACACCACACACATCTTTTGCATTGCAATGCATCTAATATATATATATCAGCACATAGATTTGGATCTTAATTGGGTTGGCCTAAAACAAATAGTACTTGTATATAGAAGTAGTACCAAGTCAGCCCATAAATTCAAATGTGATCATTATGAAACTCTAAAATTCTTGTTAATGATTCATTACTAATCTCTTATCATACCTTTAGAACTGTAGAATATAATATTCAACTACAGACAAATGTAGATCTCAGAACTGTCACTTAGTCACTGTGAAACATTGTCAAACTGTAAGACGATAAAGAACAACTTATAGAATGTGATAAATAGAGCTTTAGAAGCTATAACTCTAGATTTAGGTAATCATAATAAGTATCTTTGCTACCTTAGAATTGTAAGACAAGATATGCAACAACAGAGGAATTTGGACCCTTTTACTCTGGTACTGTGCATTGTTCCTGACTTAGGTTTTCTCACCTGAACCTAACTAAATCATAGTAAGTCTTCCAGAGATCTTTAGGACTAACACCTTCAAATGACTGCAAACATCATACTTGAACTGCACAATGTGAGCTTCAATTGTAGAAGCATATAAATCCTTACTCTGCCAACTGCCCTGTAAATTGTCAACACTTAGTCATAACCTGCTTGTTACCATAGTCATAACCTATCGGACCTTGTTGCCATCAGACTTGCCATGTTACCATCAATGACAACAATCATGACTGCAAAGCAGTGCCTCTTGCTTAAATGCTAACAATCTTCCCCTTTGGCATTGATGGCAACACATAGTGAAAAATGCTTATCTAGTCACCCTTACTATATAAACTCTATTTTTCTTCTCCCCCTTAGGTGTTTGCCCATTTTTCATAGGTTTTCTTCTCCCCTTTTGACATCAATGACAAAGGTGTATGTACAAATACCAAAATTGAGTCAAACTTTCAAAATTGTCATATTCTTTCGCATATGTATAGGTATAATCTTCAACTTAATTTATTGTGGGTTGTAGGATGTCATTGAAAATGATCTTGATTTGAATTGACTCTCCATCCCAACTCTTCTTTGCATTGTCCAAAATTTGAATATGGCCATTTATTAGGAAGACTAATTTTGCTACCTTTTGTACATTAGAGGGTGTGTCAATTATTGCACTTACCTTCAGTGCTTCTGCTGCAAGATTTGACATTGAGTCTAGCTTAGGACTTATTAGCCCTCTTAATTGACACATTCTATTTTTCATTTGACCTCTCTTATTTATTAGGCTACTTATGTTATTATGATATTAATAACTTGAATCTCTTTGCTACTTCTTGACTCAGTTGTTGGGTCAAATGACTCAGAGATATTTATCAACTACAGTTCCTGATCCTTGATCTTTCTCCTAACTCCTTTATGGCTTCCAACCATGATAATTTTTTTTTTGTACAAATCACAAGCTTCTTTAATGGCACTCTGTATACCTTTTATTCCATTATATAACAAAGTTTTATCATTAACTAACATGGTCTTCAACTCAGCTAATCTCTTCTCATCATTCTTACTTTTGTTTCTGCAGACTTTTCAAAAGATTCAAAATGTGTACTTACTGTGTTTATTAGTCCCTTGAGTTGATCCGGTGAAGATAGTGAAGTATCCTTTTGATATGTCAGCATCATCTTTTCCAAAATATCATATGCTTCTCTGATGAGCTCACTATCTTAGATGTGAGACCTTAGAATTTCTTCCTGAGCCTTGGCTTGCACAATCGATACCAGTTTGAATTTCTGCAAAGGAGACATTGAAGCCAAGTTTATTGGTCCTTGTAGAAGATCAGGTGCATCCAACACTTGCTTTTCAAAAAATTCCTTGACTAAGTTAACCGGATCTTGTGAGGCAGTAGTGTCTCTTGCCATATTAGACACTTCTTCTTCTTTTCTCTATTTACGGGGTTCTAGATCCATATCCTCTTGTTGATCAATATTTTTCTCTAGTGAAGGATGTTGGAATTAGACCAGACAATTGAGAGGGGGGGTGAATCAATTGTCACACAATATAAACTTTTTTTGCTTTTAACCTTCTTTATTATCTTAATACCATATTAATGATGTAAACATTAAAGCATAGATCAACAACATAAAAGAAGAAACATAATCAACACACTTGACACCAAGATTTTGACGTGGAAACCTGGTTAAGGGAAAAACCACGGTGGGGGTTAACCCACAAAGATTTATACCTTGTTAAAAGTACTTTAGAAAAATAGAAGGCACATGCCTTCAGGCGTACTACCTAGAGTTCACTTCTCAAAAAGAGAGGCTCATTGCCTACAAAATTTATTTAGAACAGAATGAATTAACTAAGAAATAACATCTACTTCATGCTTGGTTCAATTTCAATGAATGCTCAAAAACTTTTTCTTTGCCCCAAATTCTTCTTTACTAACTTCACACTCTATACTTCTCTCACTCCTTTTCTTCACTACTCTGCTTCTAATTCTTTATTTGGATTTAATCTGTTTTGTTCAAGGATGATGTTTAACAACTCTTCAACAAGTATTTATACACTTCATCCATCTTGGAATGATCAACAAGGTCAGCCAAACTTAACGCGGATCTTTACACTGTTGGCCAATCATAGTTGAGACTTGAATCTTCCTCTACTAACATGCCATGCTTCATAAAATGATCTTTAGATCATCCACAACATGCTAGGACCATCCGGTCGGCTAAGGCTAGGAAGAACAACAACTTCAAAGAGGAAATCTTTAGTAACAATCTCAAACTCCAATGCGGACCTCCAACATAGTAGCCACATGATCCAGAGACTTCCACAAGCACATTGAACTCACTAATAACATCCACTCTAAACCAAGTTACCAGAATCATTTGTATCTTCCTCCGGAACCTCAAGAACACTATTTGTCATGACTATCAAACTAGAAAAATGGCTTGCGGACCTCCAAACCATGAACCATTGGAGTTGATACACATTGACTTCCCAAACATACGTTCAGATCTGTAGATCATAATATTTCACTGTGAAGCAATCCGGACCAACTTACTGTCACTCTGTCTCTTTTGAATACTACAAGATCTAGTTCTAATCAGATGACCATAACTTCTTCAAATCTTCATGAGTACTTCTCAATTCTTGAAAGGAGTTGCCTCTGACAATCCTCTATACAACCATAAGGTCCATGAACCTTGATTCTTCATTAATTTTCTCAATATCCTCAACATTCTAGTCTCCTGAACATACAATAAAATAAGGTATAGTTGACACCAATGACAACAAGAATCTGTTGACATCAATGACAACACCGCTTAGACACATATTTGCAACAATCTCCCCCTTTGTCATTGATGGCAACATATGTTGTGAAAAATTGATTCAACCATCATGACAAAAACTTCTCCCCCTGACTTCTGCAACTACTTTCTTCATTTCTCCCCCTGTCATCAGTAATTAGTTTTTCACATGTCTTCTCTCCCCCTTTGACATTAATGGCAAAGGGCACATATTTACAACATTTACTCCTTTTTTATTTCAGACTGATCTCCAATGTTTGCATACTGACTAGTCCTCAGAGTAGTATTTTCTCAACATCAATCCAGATCTCAAGATATGACTGAGAATTTTATTAGACTGATGCACCTTAGTGCATCTTAGTTCTAATTCAGAGGGGTAATAACCCCTAACTTCTCTCTGAGATATTCAAAGCTATCCTTGGGAAGAGGCTTAGTGAAGATATCTACAATTTGATCTTTGGATGACACAAACTCCAACTTGACTTCATTCTCATTTACCTTCTCTCTCAAGAAATGAAACTTGATAGATATATGCTTTGTCTTTGAATGTAACACTGGATTCTTTGAGATACTTATTGCACTAGAATTATCATAAAAGATTGTGACTAGCTCCTCAAACACAACTCTAATGTCCTTCAACATTTGCTTCATCCACAAAACCTAAGTATAATTATTTGTTGCTGCTATAAATTCTGCTTCTATAGTAGATAGAGATATTGCCTCTTGCTTTTTGCTCATCCAAGAGACCAATCTTTTGTTGGTAACTGAGAGGGGGGGGTGAATCAGTTATCCTAATTATTTCTTCTTTTGAACTTTCTTATTAATCAAAGCAGCATTGAATTAAACAAACAAACAATATCACGAAATGAGAAACACATGACACAGTATTTTTGACATGGAAACCCGGTTAAGGGAGAAAACCACAGGGTGATTAACCCAAAGATTATTCTCTGTTAGAAGAATAAGGAGTTACAAAAATGGCACTTGCCAATTAGGGCTCACTGCCCGAGCACACTGCTCACAAGAGGCACACTGCCTACAAAGAGACACACTGTCTACAAAGAATGTTATACAATATTTGAACTGATTGGAAGCACCTACATATGCTAGGGTTTAGTTCCGGTTAGGCTTAGTACACTGATCTGCTGCACTTCATCTTTCCTCTGTTCTTTATTCTGCTATCTTTTCACATACCGGATCTTTTTTACTACTTCTGCTCTGCTCTGTACTTGTTTGCATACACCATCACACAATCACCCTTTTCACAACTAAATCCATCCTCTATATATATCCGCACAAGTAATTTCATCACCTTTCTAGTCGGCATCCGGAACAGTCTAGTTTCTTACAAACTCTGTTCTGTCAGCTGAATCCTTGCTCACCAAGCAATGCGCATCAAGCATATACTTGTAGATATCATTAATCATGTCGGCCAAACATGATTCATGCCTTCACAACCTTTACCATCAACAGTAACACATCCGGAAAATATTCTGATGCTCAGTCAGTCAGTTCTTCCTTTGTTTTCACTATCTTTCAGGAATCCGGTACTTAGCTATTCATATCTTTTTCTTTGTCCATCACCGGAGGCTAAATCCTTGGAATATACTGCTCAAGGTAGTCCTCTTGACTTCCCCAAATCCACACTGCACCAAGACACTTCCTCTGAGAGCTCCGGACCAATCTATCAGACCTTGTCACATGCTCTGTTCTTGTTCACCGGACCACAACAGTCTTCATTCTGACTTCCGGTAGAGACACACCATGACTTGCGGATATGTGGGATGACCTTTGTTGCCATCAATGACAACAACCATGAATCCATATAGTGTCTCTTGCCAACAATCTCCCCCTTTGGCATTGATGGCAACACTTAGTGAAAAATGACTAAGTGTTTACACTATGCTCCCCCTTTGCTGATGCTCTATCTTTATATACAATTTTCGGAACTCCCCCTTAGTTGGATTCCTCATTTTTCACTGCTCCTCACTCCCCCTTTGACATCAATGGCAAAGGGTAGGGTCCGCACACCAAAATTTTCAAAAATTTTCTCTATATAGCCGCATATTTACATACTCACATAAACTAAAGAATGTCTGCAAAAGATGTCTTCAGTTGGATCAATTCTATAGCCCAACTTTGCTTCATTCTATCCAAAATTGAAATGTGACCACTCAAAAAAAATGCAAAAGCTTCTGCCCTCTTGAGATCTGTCGGATCATTTGTTTGGGCGGTAGTCTGAGCATCACTGATAGCCTCATGCATAGTTTCTAACTTAGGGATTATAATCCTTCTAAGTTCTCCCATCCGGTTAGTGATATTCTTCCTTTCCTTCTCAAAGTTCTTTATTGCATTTGTGATTGCAATAGTTTGACATTCTTGATTTACTATGGATGAAGAGAGAGGATCAAAACTTTGAGACAGACTTTGTAGTTTGTCCTGTTCTACTTTTATTTTCTTATCAATTTCTACTGTTGCCTTTGACCAGGAGATACAAAATTTGTAGATATCACCGCCATCCTTAAGAGCATTTTCTAAGCTCTTTATTCCAATACTCATATTTCTCCTATCGTTAGAGATCAATCCTAATACTTCTGAAAATCTTTTATCCAAAAATTCCTTCCGGACCTTTTCTTCAGCTGATTTTTCTAGAGAATCAAAATGTGTATCAACACTGCTGACTAAGGTTTTGAGATTACCGGAAGAGGAGGCTGTTGGATCTATATGGATTGATGGCATGATCTTTTCAAGCACTCCGGAAGCAGCATCTATCAACTCACAGTCTTCCATATGAGACTTTAGGAGTTTTTCATTTGCCTTAGCATTTGCAAATGAAGCTATCTTCATTGTCTGTACCGGAGAGAGAGAGTCAAAGTCGAATGGGCCTTTTAGAAGCTCCAGTTCATCAATCTCTAAAGTTTCTTGGCTTAGAAACTTTTGAACAGTTTGTGCAGTGTCTCTTACTGGAGACAGATGTTTCTTTTCTTCTGCAGTTTTATCCTTAGGAGTCTTATCTCCTTCCACATTCTTACCACTTACAGTTGTGGTTTTCTCTGTTGGATTTTTCTCTTTCTCTGCATCCTTGGTGCTGTCAGCCTCTTTTTCTTTTTCTGCTGCTTCTTTCTCCTGTAATTTCTCTTCTTCTTGGGATCCGAAGACTGTAGGAGAAGCCAGAGAAGAGATGTTAGTCTGTTCTAGTGGCACTTCTTCCGGAGCAGATGATTCCAAGTCCGCAGCTGTTTCTGCACCTAAGTCCTCTGTAACAGGAATATTGAACCTTTTGAATGTATTCCGGAGGATCTCTTCAGTGTCCTTGGCTACTTTGTCGGTCTCACCAAGCATATGCTAATTCATCCTTGCTTTGCTTCTGAATTCATCCTTGCAGTCCTTGAATATCATGTTCATTGTTTTGTGATCAATTGAAGGATATAGCTGAATAGCTATTTGTTCTCTGATCTCAAGATCTTTTGCCATGGCATTGTTCTTTCTTATTTCTAGTTCCATCTCTAGACTCTTTGGAATTTCAGAGATAATCTCAATAAAAGCTTTATTGTAGATGTTCAAATACTTAATTATAGCTTCTTGCAGGATCTTTTGATCTGCCTCATTGTAGTCATCATAGAATTCAGCTACCAGTTGAAGGTTCCCATCCACAGTGACTGATTTGACTACACTGTCTAGAGACAGGGTGGGCTTTTCAGCAAATTTCTTTGTCATTTCTTCCTTGTCTTGGCCTGAAGAGGGTTTACCGGATCCTTTCTTCTTCTGCTTCTTTATTTCTTTTACTCCCTCATTTGACTCAGTTTCTTCTTCATCCTTTTGGCTTTGATAAGCTCTTGAGGCTTTCGTCTTAGATCTCTTACCGGATCCTTGGACTTCCAGTTTTGAGCTTTTGGTTTTGATAGGTGTGGATCCTTTAGATGATCTGGTCTGGGTTGAGGATTCCACCGGAGCACTTTTCTTGCTTTTCTTTTCTGCCTCTTTCTTTTCTTCCTCAGATTTTCTTCTCTTTTCCCGGCTGGCATCAAGTGCCTCTTTTGAGATGCCTAGGCCTTGAGCAATATGCTCTACTTCTTTTCTCACCTTCCTTTTTATCTCAAGTTCCCTGAGTTCTACATGTATCTTTACACTCAGCTCCTCAAAGGTTCCAAACCTTTCTACCTTTGGATCTTTGGGCTGACTTAACATGTGTTGAACATGCAGCTCCACTATCTGTTTATCCACTTCATACCCCATGGGCATGATCCAGACAGTCCTTGGCTCCACTGCCTCCATTAGGCACTGATCAGTGTCCACCATAAAGCACACTGAGTCTTTGTATTTTTCAACAAGAGACTGGGGAATTCTTTCTCTTGCTTGCATCGTGCTTTGGAAGTTTTTGAAGTATCCCCATAGGGCTGTATTTCTTGCTTTGGCATCCCCAAGCCCATGTAAATAGTCTCTTATCTGGACTGCAACAGGTTTGTCATTCTGCCATGCCCATCCACTTGATCCGGGCAGCTCATTCATGAAGTAGAAAAATAGACATAATATAAGAGTACCATACTTAAAGGAATTCTTTTTGTCCTTCTTGATTTTCTGTATATTTTCCATTAATTGGCTTAGGAGCAGTTCACAGAGATCATAATCTACATTCTTCCTTAGCATTTCATAGGCAGTATACACTGCAGTTCCGGATACATAATTCTCCCTGCTGGAGTGATAGATCTTGTATCCTATTATCATGGATGCATACTTGATATCCGGATTCAAAATATCTTCAATGGTCATTGCCCTCTTGTCAAATTTTGATCCAGTGGCCTCAGTTACAATGTTGTCTTTGATAGATTTGAGGATAGGTATCCCTCCGGAAGAGTATAGACCAGTTACTACCCTAATTGCCTCTTTTGTGATTTTGCAAGGTCTATCCAGCCATAGGAAGTTGTCATGCATTCTACTCAATGCATACCAGACCCATTCTTCTTCCTCAAAGCAGGGGAAATGAATGAATTGATCAAACTGTTTCTTCTGGATACCCTTGTACTCTAGTTTAAGCTCAAAAGCATTGTCTATCAGTTGTTTGTGATAGAGATCTCTCAATTTGAATTCCCTGAATTCCTCAATGCTTGCATGTATGTAAACCCTAATGTCTTCTGTGTGTAAAACTCCATGAGGAACACTGGAAAATGCTCCTAAGGGATCTACCTCCAATGACTTGTATGGATGTTTCTTAAATTCAGGTCGGGGCCTATCTGAGATTTTTACTATATTTGGAGTAGCCATTTCTTCAAAAGATTTGTAGCAAGATATCGAAAGTGGAAAATACCTTTTGCATCTTCGGTTACACGGAGTGGCTGGATTGATTTCTATATGTAATGACGTTGGCAGGAGATCTTCGGTGAACTTGATGAATTTCATTGCAGAGCTCTGCTTTTCGCTTCTTCTTGGATGTGGAATGATCAAGTGATTGTTGAGAAATCCCTTATATCGTTTCACAAACCCTAATATCTATTTACAATAAATGCTCCACCTGCATTATTCCGGTTTGCCTTATCCGGATAGCTTGGAGTATCCCAGATCAGTCCTGATCTATGAACATCATGCGGATCTTTCAATCATGAACAAATCGAGATGACACATTACAAGAACATCCCAAACACTCTGTCCAATCCGCAGAGTGAAATAATGCACTTCCGGATCTCTCCGGACCCTTTTGTAATCCTCTGTCATTCCAGAGCATCTCCCGGAACAGGTCTTACTTGATCGATCACAACTTCTTTATATATTCATGCGGACCTCTGAAATCTTATCTGGATTATCTCAAGACTTATCTCTTCAAACCCTTTACTCCGCATCTTGTGCCATATTTGGCACCACTTGATTGGCTGGGGGAACAGGATTTTCTTTGAGTCTCCCCCTGAGCCAGAGCTTACTTTTTAATTTCTGGAAGGAATATCAGCACCAGAGTCTAGTGCGGATCCAATTTCTGTATTCTCTGAACTTTTCTTTACCCAAATCTTGCTCATCTAATTCCTAACTTCATCCACATTCATCTTTTGTTTACCCTTGTCTTGATTCTGATTATACACCGGACCTCTTTTGTCCTGATTCTTGCTTCTGCAGACTTTAGCATTATGACCGGACCTATTACAGATTTGGCAAATAACATTTCTCTGCATATTTGACTGATAACCTCTTGATCTGCATTGATTAGCCATATGACCTACTCTATTGCATGTAAAGCATCTACCATTGAATGATTTGTTTATTTGCATATTTCTGCATTCATGAGACTTGTGTCCATACCTTTTGTAGTTAAAGCACTATCCGGAGAAGGATGGATTAGTTTGATTCATTCTTTTTCTGCACTGATTAGCTTTGTGACCAAAGTTATTGTAGCTGTGGCAGTATCCATTGAAAGATGGATATCTTTGAGCATTGGGCTGTCTTACCAGAGGTCTTTCAGGCCTATTCCTTGGATTTTCTGATCCAAAATTCTTTTGACTGATCCGGAGCTTTCTCCTTTCTCATATCCCAAACCGTACTTGTCATCTATCTTCTTTTGACTTGTAAGAAGTACTTCAAGTTGGGCAGAACTTATCTTGAATTTATCTTTATATTCATTTGCTGTTTGAAGATCTCTTTTGAGAGAGACAATTTGATTCTCAAGTTTTTCTTCATTATCTTTGGCATCTTCAAGATCAGATTCAAGATGTCTGATAATCCTGTCCATCTGGTGGCATTCTTCTGATTTCTCTTTAAGAGATTGTCTTAGATTGTCTTCAGCTTTTCTTTTTTCTTCAATCTCTTGAGTAAACTTTATAGTTCCTGATTCCATTTCATGTCTTAACATAATGACTTCTTTTGATAACTTTTCACATAACTTGGTTTTCTCAGTCAATTCTTCATTAGTATTGCTTTCTTCAGTTTGGCTTGCATATTGTTGGAGCAGCTCCTTTCTCTTTTTCATAGAGAGACTTAATTTGTCTTTTAGTTCTCTCATGAATTCATCAGCCTGTTTGAGTCTTTCCTTTAATTCATTGACTTCAGAATTTGACTGTTCAAGATCCTCAAGGGCAGTCTTGAGTTGCTCCCTTAAACCATATGCATCCATTTGAATTCCCAGATCTTCCTCAAGCTGTTAGGCTCTATTAGGAGGAACCTTTCTCTGATACCAATTGTTGGTAACTGAGAGGGGGGTGAATCAGTTATCCTAATTATTTCTTCTTTTGAACTTTCTTATTAATCAAAGTAGCATTGAATTAAACAAACAAACAATATCACGAAATGAGAAACACATGACACAGTATTTTTGACGTGGAAACTCGGTTAAGGGAGAAAACCACGGGGTGATTAACCCAAAGATTATTCTCTGTTAGAAGAATAAGGAGTTACAAAAATGGCACTTGCCAATTAGGGCTCACTGCCCGAGCACACTGCTCACAAGAGGCACACTGCCTACAAAGAGACACACTGTCTACAAAGAATGTTATACAATACTTGAACTGATTGGAAGCACCTACATATGCTAGGGTTCAGTTCCGGTTAGGCTCAGTACACTGATCTGCTGCACTTCATCTTTCCTCTGTTCTTTATTCTGCTATCTTTTCACATACCGGATCTTTTTTACTACTTCTGCTCTGCTCTGTACTTGTTCGCATACACCATCACACAATCACCCTTTTCACAACTAAATCCATCCTCTATATATATCCGCACAAGTAATTTCATCACCTTTCTAGTCGGCATCCGGAACAGTCTAGTTTCTTACAAACTATGTTCTGTCGGCTGAATCCTTGCTCACCAAGCAATGCGGATCAAGCATATACTTGTAGATATCATTAATCATGTCGACCAAATATGATTCATGCCTTCACAACCTTTACCATCAACAGTAGCACATCTGGAAAATATTCTGATGCTCAGTCAGTCAGTTCTTCCTCTGTTTTCACTGTCTTTCAGGAATCCGGTACTCAGCTATTCATATCTTTTTCTTTGTCCATCACCGAAGGCTAAATCCTTGGAATATACTGCTCAAGGTAGTCCTCTTGACTTCCCCAAGTCCGCACTACACCAAGACACTTCCTCTGAGAGCTCCGGACCAATCTGTCAGACCTTGTCACATGCTCTGTTCTTGTTCACCGGACCACATCAGTCTTCATTCTGACTTGCGGATATGTGGGATGACCTTTGTTGCCATCAATGACAACAACCATGAATCCATATAGTGTCTCTTGCCAACATCTTCTTCCCAAGAAAAAAGCACTACCACTAGTACTTTTTCTATCATCCACATCTCCTGCCCAATCAGCATCTATATATGCATGAAGAGTGAAGTCATTATCTTTTGGGCACCACAATCCATAATCAATTGTCCCCTTGAGATATCTAAAAATTCTTTTCACTGCCACAACATGGGATTCTTTTGGATCAAATTGAAATCTAGAAACAAGTCTAACAACATTCATGTTGTTAGGTCTGGTATGGGTCAGGTAGAGCAATCCTCCAATCATTGATCTATACCTTTTATGATTTGCCTTGGGTGAATCATCATCTTTACTTAACATGCATCCAGTTACCATAAGTGTACCTACTGGCTTTAAATCTTCCATTCCAAACTTCTTCAGCAATTCTTTCACATACTTAGACTAATATCTAAAGATATCTTTATCTAACTAAACAATTTGTAGACTTAGGAAGAAATTCATTTCTCCAAACATTGACATCTGAAATTCACTTTTCATCTAGTCAGCAAATACTTTGCACATACATTCATTTCCACCAAAAATGATATCATCAACAAAGACCTCAACAATCAGGATATCCTCATGATTAATCTTGAAGTAAAGATTACTATCAGCATTACCTTTGCTAAAACCTATCTTAAGCAAATATTTATCCAATCTTGCATACCAGGCTCTTGGAGCTTGCTTGAGTCCATACAAGGCTTTTCTTAGTCTACAAACCATGTCTCCTTGATCAGACAACTGAAATCCTTCTAGTTTCTCAATGTAGATTTCTTCCTCCAAATCTCCATTGAGGAAAGCTGATTTCACATCCATCTGATACACTTTAAAATCTTTGAAAGCAGCAAATGCAAGAAATAATTTGACTTCCTCTATTCTTACCACCAGAGCAAAAGTTTCTTCAAAATCAATTCCTTCTACTTGAGAATAGCCTTTGCATACCAACCTTGCTTTGTTTCTTACAACTTCACCATCTTCATTTAGTTTATTTTGGAAAACCCATTTGGTTCCAATTACATTTTTGTCCTCGAGTCTAGGAACAAGATCCCAAGTGTGGTTCTTTTTAATTTGCATTAATTCTTCTTCCATTGCTTTTACCCAGTTTTCATCAGTGCAGGCTTCACCAACTGATTTAGGTTCAATCCTTGAAATCAAACAAATCTATTCTTGATCTTCAGCAACTCTTTTCCTAGTTCAAACACCTTTATTTCTATCCCCTATGATTTGATCTTCAAGATGATTCATTCTTACATACCTGGGGGTTTCAGGAATTACTTGGGTTTTTGTTTCTTGAGCTTGTTCCTCAACACCTGTACTAATTCCTTGAATCTCTGGAGTTTCCGGATCAATATGCATTTGAGTCAGAGTTTGAACTAACCTTCCTTGACTTTGATTTTCATTTTGATCATCTAAATCATATCCATAGAACCTGGAATGTCCTTCCTTTCTCTCATCAACTCTAACATTAGCACTTTCAACAATCTTTTTCAACCTCTTGTTAAAGCACCGGTAAGCCTTACTTTGAGTTGAGTATCCCAAAAATATTCCCTCATCACTTCTTGTATCAAACTTACCTAAATCCTCTTCTCTTTTGATATAACATTTACTACCAAAAACTCTGAAATATCTCATAGTAGGAGGATGACCAAACTATAGTTCATAAGGGGTCTTACCAGAATTGCCTTTGATCTGCACTCGGTTAAGAGTGTAGACAACAATACTTACAACTTCTCTCCAATAAACTTGAGGAACATTTGTTTCCATCATCATGGTCTTGGCAGCTTCTTGAATGGCCCAGTTCTTTCTTTCATCAACTCCATTTTGTTGGGGAGTCCTAGGAGTAGATAACTGAGTTTTTAAGCCATGCTTTTCATAGAAAGCATCAAACTCACGAGAAGTAAATTCTCTACCTCTTTTGGATATCAGACATTTCAATTTTTCACCAATTTTATTTTCCACCATCACTTTGAACACCTTAAATTTTTCAAGAGCTTCTGCTTTTTTGTTTAGGAAGGTTACCCACATCATCCTGGAGTAGTCATCAATCAGCAACATGAAATATCTATCTCCTTGCACACTCCTAATTCTAGCAGGACCATAGAGATCAGTATGTACTAGTTCCAATTGTCCATTTGAAAATTGTTCCTTACTTTTGAATGAAATTTTGTTATGTTTCCCTAATTGACATTCTCTACACATGCTATTAGGTTTCACAAGTTTTGGAAGATCTCTTACAGCCTGAGTGGTACTTATTTTGACAATGTTATCAAAATTCACATGACACATTCTCCTATGCCATAACCAACTTTCATCTATCTGAGAAATAAAACAACTTTTGCCAGAGCTACTTAAATGAAAAATGTTACCTCTAGTTTGAGTATCGGATGCAATTTCAGTTCTGGAACTCTCCAAGATTCTACACTTTCGATCCTTGAATCGAAGATCATAACCTTTATCAACCAACTATCCAACACTGAGAAGATTATGTTTCAGTCCTTCCACATACAGAACATCATTGGTGCTATTCTTACCATCAAAAGAGATGGATCCTCTACCACGGATTCTACCAGCTGAGTTATCTCCAAATTTCATAAGCCCACCTTCATAATTTTCAAAATTCATAAAATTACTCTTGTCTCTAGTCATATGATGAGAACATCCACTATTAATCACCCATTCATCTTTCTCAATAACCTAAGCAGCCAAGGCACTTTCCATATTTGCATAGCTAGCAGATTCAGTAGACACCAGATTTTCTTCTTTGATGGCAATGAACACCCAATCATTTTCAGGGGAACCTCCATGATCAGATTCATCATCTGTGACTCCTTCTTCTCCAGTTTCTTGGACATAGTAACATTTGTTTTGATTTATGTATCTGTTAGGGTTTGGTTTTGAAAACCTCTCTGGACATCTTGAGACAAAATGACCAATCTTATTACAAGAAAAACATTTGAGTGGCAATTTTCCTTCATACTTACTTGATCCTCTTGTCAATCTTTTGGCAAGAAGAGCTTCAAGATTTGCAGTTTCCATTTCGACATCTTCAAGATCCTTCCTTGTCTTCACAAATTTGTTTGATCTTGCAGAAGAGATTTCACCCAGATCATATCTTTGTTTTCCATATACACTAGCCTTAAATGTAGACTCAGACTTGGGAAGAGAATCACCAAACTCACTTAATTCAAAAGTTGAAATTTTGCCAACCAGATAATCTCTTGTAACATCTAAGATAGTCCTGATCTCCTCTATAGTAGCAACCTTATGTTTGTATGAATTAGGTAAAGATCTGAGCACTTTTGATACAATGTCTGATTCTTCCAAAGTTCCACCAACACACCTAATACCACACACAAGTTCATTTATCTTTTGCATGTAGATTGTGATGTTTTCATCTTCGCTCATCCTCATAGTTTCAAATTTTCCTCTCAGACTTTGTAGCTTGGCACATTTGACATATTTATCACCTTCATACAGATACTCCAACTTTTTCCAGATTTCATAAGCAATTTTTAGACCAAAGACAGTTGTCATTTCTGAATTAGTCAGGGCACTCAATAAGGATTCTTTAGCTCAAACGTTATTTTCATCATCTTTGACTTGATTTGGAGTTGAAGGACCTTTCTTCAGAGGTTTATACTCAACACTGGTTATCGCCCAATAGGCATCACCCATGTATTGCAAATGGCACTCCATGCAATTCTTCCAAACATAATAATTTGTTCCATCAAATCTTGGACTATCCTTCTTGTAGGTCGACATCCTGGATCTCCTCAAGTGGTTAGGCTTTTATAAGAGGATCTCGCTCTAATACGAATTCTTGGAATTAGACCGGACAACTGAGAGGGGGGGTGAATCAGTTGTCACACAATATCAACTTTTTCTGCTTTTAACCTTCTTTATTATCTTAATACCAGATTAATGATGCAAACATTAAAGCATAGATCAACAACATAAGAGTAGAAACATAATCAACACACTTGACACCAAGATTTTGTAGTGGAAACCTGGTTAAGGGAAAAACCATGGTGGGGGTTAACCCACAAAGATTTGTACCCTATTAAAAGTACTTTAGAAAAATAGAAGGCACATGCCTTCAGGAGTACTGCCCAGAGCTCACTGCTCAAAAAGAGAGGATCACTACCTATAGAATTTATTTAGAACATAATGAATTAGGTAAGAAATAGCATCTACTTCATGCCTGGTTCAGTTTCAATTAATGCTCAAAAACTTCTTCTTTGCCCCAAATTCTTCTTTACTAACTTCACACTCTATACTACTTCAGATCCTTTATTTGGATTTAATCTGTTTTACTCAAGGATGATGTTTAACAACTCTTAAAAAAGTATTTATACACTTCATCCACCTTGGAATGATCAACAAGGTCGGCCAAACTTAATGCGGATCTTTACACTATCAGCCAATCATAGCTGAGACTTGAATCTCTCTCTACTAACTTGCCATGCTTCATAAAATGATCTTTAGATCATCTGCAACACTCTAGGACCATTCGATCAGCGAAGGCTGGGAAGAACAACAACTTCAAAGAGGAAATCTTCAATAACAAGCTCAAACTCCAATGCAAACCTCCAACATAGTAGCCACACAATCCAAAGACTTCCACAAGCACATTGAACTCACTAATAACATCCACTCTAAACCAAATTACCAAAATCATTTGTATCTTCCTTCGAAACCTCAAGAACACTGTGTGTCATGACTGTCAAACTAGAAAAATGGCTTGCAGACCTCCAAACCATGAATGACTAGATTGATGATACACACTAACTTCCTAAACATGCATTCAGATCTACAGATCACAATATTTCACTATGAAGCAATCTAGACTAGCTTACTGTCACTTTGTCTCTTCTGAATACTACAAGATCCGATTCTAATTAGATGACCATAACTTCTTCAAATATTCATGCGGACTTCTCAATTATTGATTGGAGTAGCCTCTGACAATCCTTTATACAGCCATAAGGTCCATGAACCTTGAGTCTTCATTAATTTTCTCAATATCCTCAACATTCTAGTCTCCTGAATAGGCAACAAAATAAGGCACAGTTGACACCAATGACAACAAGAATATGTTGACATCAATGACAACACTGCTTAGACACATATTTGCAACAAAGGACTTTTCTCAACTTGTTTCTATTCTTGATTATCAACTTTATTCAGCTCATCTATCTTCTCCTTGTTTTCTTGACCATCAGTTTGGCCCTTGTCATTTGTGTCTAGATCATCAGTAGTAGGGGCTTGATCTTCTTCCTCCTTAATTTCTTCATCATTTTTGTCTAATCCTTGCTCCGTTGACATCCGATAAGGGAGTATCATCTTCAATATTTATTTCTTCCTTGTCGTATATAGTTGGAAGATGAAACTCTCTAAGTGCTTCAAAGGTGATTTCTTCAATTTCCTTTGCTAACTTCTCAACATCTCCTAACATTAGTTTGTTGATTCTCTTCTTTGTCCTGAACCTTTCGTTCAACACTTTAGATATCTTTGCTTTTTCTTATGGAGTGATGTTTGTACACAACTTAATTAGTGCACACTCCTAGAGTTCCACATCCTTACCCATAGTAGACTTTTTTTTGACTACATTATTCTTACTAGGCTATCTGAAAGGTTTGTTATGACTTAACTCAAAGCCTTGTTGAACATTTCCAAGAATATTATTAGAAATGTCTCAATGATTCTCATGTCAGCATCATTAACCTCATCATAGAGTTCAACTATTAGCTTGAGGTTGCCATGTGTAGACATGGCATTAAAAGTGTCCTCAAGGTTAATGGTAGCCTATTCCTTAGCCTTCCTTCTTCCTCTTTCCTTTTTGGAGGTCTTCTCTTTGGTAGTACTAGAGGGTTGTGTACGTTGTGCTTTCATCTTCTTCACTTCTTCATCAGATTATGTTTCCTCTACATCACCACCACCAACACTAACATACATCCTTTGTCCTTTTGTCTTCTTCCTTTTGTGGCCTTTACCAATGGGTGGTTCTACAATTGTTGAGGATGGAATACCAAAGTATTTAGAGGTTGTCTTTGAGGAGCTTGCACCCCTTATTTTCCTTCTAGATGCAATAGGTGCCTCTGTTTGTACTTCTTGAATTTCTGGATCTTTATTGGATTTCTTTTCTTGCTTCTTCTCCTTCTCTTTAGCTACCTTTTTAGCCTCAACTCTAGCTCTTGTGCTGGATATTTGTTCCTTGGTGAACCCTTTGCTTTGTGCATATTCTTCCACCATCTTCTAGACTTTCTTTACTGTTTCAGGCTACCTAAGCTCCACATGCACCTTAACAAATATTTCCTCACAAATGCCAAAACTTTGTTCATTAGGATCTTAAGGCTTGCTCAACATAAGATCTAAAAGACCTATTAGAACATCATCTGCCACCTCATAGCCCATGGGTGGTACCCAAATAGTCCTAGGCTCTACTGCCACCATCATACACTAATCTTTATTCACAATAAAACAAATGTCATTCTTGTACTTTTCTACAACTGACTTATGAATCCTCATTATAGATTGCATTAACTTCTAAAAGTTCTTAAAGTATCCCCACAATGATCATTCTGAGCATTCACATCACCTAGACTACTAATATAATCTCTTATTTGTACAGCTACATGTTTGATTAGATCCCAAACAATGTTATTGATTCTTGGAATTTCCCTTTTGAAATAGAAGAATAAACAAAGTATTAACATGCCAAACTTGAAAGGGTATTTTGATTCCTTACTCTTTTTAAAATTATCTAGCAACTGCTGCTGGAGAAGACCACATAGATCATAATCCTTTTTTTCCTTTATCATCTCATATGTGGTGTATATAGCTATTCTGGAGACTGAGT
The DNA here is from genome assembly GCA_027924645.1 of Cunninghamia lanceolata. Taxonomy (NCBI): domain Eukaryota; kingdom Viridiplantae; phylum Streptophyta; class Pinopsida; order Cupressales; family Cupressaceae; genus Cunninghamia; species Cunninghamia lanceolata. Next base: position 4,313,653 of record BSBN01000914.1, on the reverse strand, counting down.
TCTCTCAATTTTTAATGTATATCCTATAGCCATTGATCATAGATGAAAACTTGACTACATGATCCTCAATTGTATTCACAGTCAGAGCCCTCTTGTCAAATTGTGCTCCGGTGGCTTTTATGATTGTTGCATTCTTTATAGATTTCAACTGTGGTATTGGACCAGTAGAGCTTAGATTGGTAACTGCCCTTATTGTATCCTTTGTTATCATATGTGTAGGCTCAAGCCACATGAACTCATCATGCATTCGGCTTAACATGTACTAGACCCATGCATCTTCAGTGAAGGTAGGGAAATCCAAGTACTGTATGAATTTCTTGTCTTCTAGGGCCTTGTATTTGTCCAAGAATTCAAATTGATCTCCACTTAAGTGATTCATGTTCATCTAGGGAAACATGGATATAAGCCCTAACATTATCTTCATGCATAATTCCAAACAAAATTTCTGAGAATGCACCATCTGGGTCCACTTCTGTTGATTTTAAAGGGTGTTTCTTGAATTTTATCCATGGCCTCTCAGTGATATCAACTATTTGTGGTGTTTCCATTTTCATAATAATTCAAACAAATTTACAGTAGGGTTTCAAGCTGTAAAGTACCTCTTTCACCAAATTAGGGTTTTCTTCACTTGAAATCACTCTGAGTACTTTGGATCTCTAGAAACGGTTGCAGTCACTTAGAGTCTTGCTTCAACTCTCCTTGAACTCTTGACAGCTCGAATGTGAAGTGATTAATCTTTTGGATACAACCCTTTTATCATTTGTTTACCAAAACTTGATTATCATTTAATACTATTTTCAAAAAGCTATTAAACACTTCACTGATAACTAGAGTTGATCAAGATTGCTCTGTAATGAGCTGCACTTGAACCTTTTCTACTGGAATTTCTTTTAAAAGATCTATCATACAAAACTTTCCATCATATCTTCGTGTTGGATACCAACACTGACTGTCTGGCTAGGGGATTAGGATTTTCAATACAGCTCCCACTAAGCCAGAGCTCCCAATTTACTTCCTAGAGGAAGTATCTACACTAGAAGCTGGTGTGGATCTATCCTTGACCTCATTAATGTCCTTCTTAATCTAGACCTTGCTCATTTCCTTCTTGATTTCCAATGGATCAATCTTGTTCTTACCTTTATCTTCTCTCTATTTAGTTTTCCTCTTCTCTATAGGATAGTCTCTTTTCTCATTCTTACTTATGCAAAATTTTGCAATATGTCCAAACTTATTGCAATTGTAGCATACCACATTCCTCTATCCCTTATTCCTTCTATTGATTGGATTCATTCTTAATCTGCATTGGTTAGCCATATGCTCAAATCTATTGCATGCAAAACACTTTCCATTGAAGGATTAAGTATTCCTTGCATAGTTAAAACCATTCCTTATCAGAGTTCTGCAATCATTTGATCTATGACCAATTTTCTTACAATTGAAACATTGACCAGAGAATGATGGAACACTCTGATTCATTCTACTCCTACACCGAGTAGCCTTATGACCAAACTTATTGCAATTAAAACAATAGCAATTAAAAGATGGGTACCTTTGAGCATTTGACTACCTGACCAAAGGTGATGTAGAGGTGTTAGGTCCTAGAGATAATTTAACAAGAACAAAAGGTTTAGACCAAATGTGGGCTTCATTCAGCAAGACTTCACTAGTCTTTTTCTTGTCCTAAACTCCACCAAAGGGCTCAAGTTTGGATTCCAACTTCTCAGATAAATTCTAGCACCTTCTAGGGTCTCAACCTACCCCAACCAACAAGGTTCCAAAGGCTTCACAAACCAATTTGATAGATTCTTGACAATTCCCCTTAAACAGGCCTAATCCTTGTAGTCTTGTTCAGCAACTAATTTGTACTTTTCCCCAAACTTTCCCAAAGCACTTCAAAAGCTAATGACTGATCTGGATACCCTTTATCAAGTTATATAACATATCCCAAACTCAGATATTGTTGTTTTGGACTAAATATGACTGTCCTAACACCCTGCTATCTTCCTACAAGGCCTAAATTGACCATTTTACAAAGGAACCCTATGACAAACTTGTCCCACACACTTCAAACCTAAAAAAAGTCTTAGGAAAGGGTTCAAAACCAAGGATTTTCTAGGTCTTATTAGATGGTTTGCACATTTATGGTTTGAAATACAAAAACCTGGTTTCTAGGCCTCAAAACCTAGGGCTTGCTAGATCTTCCACCTCCAATCACTTCCAGACCTCATTCAAAGGTCTAACACCATCTCCTTGACCATATTAAACAACAACAATCATAAAATATCACCCTGTTAAGACGGATCTCCGGCTGCTATAACCATGCCACCATTTCAATGCTTTTTCACAAGCAATCCCTTACTTCAAATGGTGATCACCTTCCAGTTTGAACTCCTCCTACCTTGAAAAGGTTAAAGAATCATAGTATACATGTTAGCAAGGACCTATCCCATGAGAACCAGGGTCTTACATTCATGGGAAGGCCCAAAGATGCATTGCCACCACTCAAAACACACAGAACAGTCTGCTATTTTTTTATGACAGTCAACAAGAACAGAAATAAAACTGATCTAAAAACTTTTTCAGAGCATGGAATGAAGTCTACTAATGTTAACTAAGGTCCTAATATATTTTCCAACACTCAGCAACCAAAGAATCAATGGAAATGAGAAGAAAAAATGCAAGAAAACTGAAATTTCTGTTATTTCCCAGTCTGCCGTACCAAAAAACAGCCTCCAAAGTACTTGTCCATACATCAAATGCCTTGGAATGCTTACATAAGTTCTATCCAACTTCCTTAACCAATTCCCATCGGTTGGAGTTGGTTTAACCACAAAGAAACTACTCAAATTGACTTTCCCTCCTAAATGCATAATTCAAAAATTTGAATTTCTGAACTTTGGTTTAGTGAATTTCTGCCTTACTTAATGAACTTCTACCTTATTTATTTATCATGTTTGATTTTATTTAGGTTCATTAAACCTTCTCATTGATCTTAGACACCTCTATTTGACTCTAGGGGCACTATTGGCCCAACTTACATCATTTTTGGTCCTAGGGTCCTTACCAGGACCCTCAAGACATTTAAACATTACATCATCTTGACCATTACAATATGTCATTATTGTTTTTAGGCTATTCCATTTGACTTGATGGACTCCATGGACTCCTCTCTTATTCACTGATGCCTCCTTGTTCCACAATGTTCTATTAGGTGCTCCTGCACCAAAAGGTCTTCTAGATCTTCTTCTGTGATTCCAAAACTGGTTACCTTTATTTTTCCTCATCTCAATGTTTTCTTGACCTGATTTAGAACTTTCTCCTTTTTCAAATCCCAAGCCTTACTTGTCATTTGAACTCTTCTAACTTTCAATCAACTCCTCAATCTTTGTAGAGCTTATTTTGAATTTTTCTTTGTAGCTATTGGATGCTTCCAAATCACATTTTAGAAGAAAACATCTTTAGCAAATTTTTCACATTCCTCAGACCTATCCTTTACAACTTGATTCAGATGCTTTTCAATCTCCTCTTTCTCTTCAATTTCCAATGTTAAATTGTTTAGAGTTTCATTTGCTTCATTCAATTGTTCACTTAGCTCCTTCCTCTTCTCTTTGAACTTCTTGACTTGCTCCCTTAGCTTCAGGATGCATTCATCAGCTTCTTGGACATGCTCCTTTAGATCCTTGACTTCTGCTTCATACTTTTCAAGATCTTCAAGAGCAACTTCCAATTCATTATTTATCTCATATGTGTAGTTTCCAATTTTGATACTACCTAGATGAATAGCTTCCGAAGAGGTAGGATGTCTTCTGGCTGCCATGAGTTCACTTCCCAAGATCTTCCTTAAGCTATTAAACTTTCTCCAAGGAACCTTGCTCTGATACCAATTGTTGATCACAAAGAATACTTAGAGGGGGGTGAATCATTATTCTGTAAAACTTATCTTTCACATATTTATTAATCCATTTACCACATTCAATAATATGAAAGCAAAACAAACATAAGAAAAAAAATCATAAAGACATAACACATAGACACCAAGATTTTTACATGGAAAACCCAAAAAGGGAAAAACCACAGTGAGTGTTGGCTCACAATATATTATGATAGCAATACCAAATTACATGAAGGCTTACTGCCTTAGGGTTCATAGCTAAGGACTCACTATCCAAAGAATTGCTCACTGCAATAGGCTCACTACCAAAAATAAGAGAAGAGAAGATAGAGAAGGAATAGCTCACTGCCAGAAGAAAACTACTACAAGTGCATCTACAAAATGCTGAGGTGCGGTTCCATTTATAGCTCAGTATATAGACTCAAATGTCTACTCTGCTTCACATATGCTTTTCTCTTTTGCAAAATTTTGTTCTTCTTTGCACTGATCTGATCACAAAAGTAGACTTCATTCACATATTCATATTAATCACACCACACACACCTTTCACATTGCAATCCATCCAATAAATATTAGCAGATAGGTTTGGATCTTAATTGGGTTGGCCTAAAACAAATAGTACATGTATATAGAAGTAATACCAAGTTGGCCCATAACTTCAAATGCAATCATTATGAAACTCTAAAATCCTTATTAATTAGTCATTACTGATCTCTTGTCATACCTTTAGAACTGTAGAATATAATATTCAACTATAGACAAATGCAGATCTCAAGATTGTCACTCAGTCACTGTGAAGTATTGTCAGACTGTAAGCCAATAAAGAACAACTATAGAATGTGATAAATGGATCTTTAGAAGCTATAACTCTGGATTTAGGTAATCATAATAAGTATCTTTGCTACCTCAGAACCAAAAGAAAAAATATGCAACATCAGAGGAATGCAAACCCTTTTAATCTAGTACTGTGCACTTTTCCCGACTTAGGTTTTCTCACCTGAACCTAACTAAATCATAGTAAGTCTTCTAGAGATCTTTAGGACTTGAAAAATTGAATATAACACCTTCAAATGACTACAAACATCATACCTGAACCACACAATGTGATATTCAATTGTAGAAGCATACCAATCCTTACTCTGCCAATTGCCCTATAAATTGTCAACACTTAGTCATAACCTGCTTGTTGCCATAGTCATAACTTGCTAGACCTTGTTACCATCAATGACAACAATCATGACTGCAAAGCAGTGTCTCTTGCTTAAATGCCAACAATTTTCATGATGGAGACCTTCCCTCTTGGCGATGCAAGATGTGATGCTTTCCCTCTTAGTTCACTTGGACATTCTCAAAGGGATGCGAAAGAAGTTTCAAATTTCCCACATCTTGATTGACTTCCCCGCCTTAGTGCAGCATGCCTAACATGTGTTGCACATACAACAATGTTAAGTGCATATGTTATTTAAGTGCGCATTTGATGCACGAGTGTGTTTAGTGACTTGTTTTATAAAATTTTTGTTAGTTTGTTTTTTGTGTCCACGTTTAAAATGTGGGCATGACAAAACACAACCACCTCCCACAACACCAAGATTTCCTTTTGTTGCCCTGTCAAAATTGAGCTTAACCCACCCAATACTCAGACAACTCTATCCAATGATATTTTCCTATTTGTCCATGCACTTGGAAACACTACCTAGCTATTAAAACCTTGTCTAGGCCCCATTCCATACTTTCTTATCATACTTGATATCTTAGTCTTCACTCCTACTATAGTCTCCTAACTCTTTCACAACTGATTCAATATTATCCCATGCTCTTTTTATAGATAATTCTCTTTCTTGAAAAATCCTTTAGTTTTTTTCTAGCCAAATGTTCCTTATCACCATCACTTGAAAGCAATCCCAAATCATCTTGAATCCCCTACTCTTAATCTTCACATTCCATCTAGATAAGAGATTGATAACATTGGTCAAAATCAACCATTTTAACTCCCATCTTCCAAGAAACCAATGCCACAAAACCAAGGAAAAATTAGAATGAATACAGAGGTGATCATTGGTTTCTTCCTCATTTTTGCACAATATGCATCTCAAAGGTTCTACCATACCTAACTTTTGTAAACTATCCTAGGTGAGGGCTCGCCTAATTGCAACAATCCTAAGAAAAGCACTAGCCTTGGGTAATCCTAATTGTTGCCAAATATTCTTCCTAGAAAATTGTCTTAACTCACCATCCTTTCTCATCAAGTGGTGATAAGATGAGAAAACTAAGATGCATCCACTACCATTCACATCCCAAACTAGTGAATCCTCCCTTTTAAGAGATGAAATTAGCCACTTAGAAAGGGAAGCATTTAGTCTTAAGCATGCAAAGTTGTTCACCTATCCTAAAGTAATAAGATTGATCCATTCATTCCCGTTTACATTACTTATCTAGTAGTCCTTAGCCTTTATGCCAATACACTGTTTGAAATGAGAGGCCAAAGGCTTCAGGTCCTCAATTTCAGCTAGAGCAGTCTTTTCAATCCACCTATCCTACCAAAAACTTATCTTATCATCCTTTCCTAATCTCCACTTGATATTAGGCTAAATATATCAACAACAAGCCCTCAATAAATTATAGATACTTGATCATAATTGTAGCAAAGTCTCCTCCCTAAACAAACTTTCCATCCCATTATTCAAATTTTTAGCCTAAATAATGTGATTCATAGTCTATCCCTTTCCTCATAAATTCTCCATGTCAGCTATGTCCCTAATGTCTTATTTGTCCACATCTATTGCCTAAAATCCAATCCTCCAAACTTCATCAGTTTACATACATCCTCCCACTTAATCAAATAATAGCTCTACATAGTCTAAGCTCCACACCAAATGAAGCTTCTTTGAGTGGACTCTATAATCTTGACCACCTTACTCAAAATTTAGAAAATAGACATGACATATACAGGGATTGCAACCAGTGAGGTTTTGATGAGAGTGATTTTTCCAGCAAGGGAAAGCCATTTCCCCTTCCACACTACCAACTTATTTTAATTTTTTCCACCATTACTTTCCATTCTATATCCGAGCTTACCTTATCTAGTAGCGACATCCCAAGATATTTGGTTGGCAACTTGTCCACAACAAAATCCAATATCCTTTGAACCTCCAAACCTTCCAGACAATGATTCTTCAAAAAGAATAATTTGGATTTAAGTGGGACAACCTTTTGGATAGAAACCTTCTCATATCTCTCCAAAACACTCTTTAGAACTCTAGCCTCCCTAGCTGAAGTGTCGTCAAATAAGAGGGTGTCATCGATAAATTATAAGTGTGTAACATTCTTAACCCTCATGGAGACCTAAAGACATTTCAGATTCCCTAAATCAACTTCCACCTTCAACACCCTTCCTAAAACCTCAGTCACAATGAGAAACAAAAATAGAGAGAGGGTCTCCTTGATGAGCACACAATGATACTGAGAGGGGGTGAAACAATATCTAACAATCTTTTACTTTTAAAACCCAATTAATTACATCAACTACACATATGCAAGATCTAGCAAGAAGAAATAATAATTTTCAATGACCTTGAACATAGGACACCATTGGAACTTGCATTGGTGAATGGCTCTCTACTGTGAATGTGAGGCTGCGCGTAGCCTGTGAGGTCGCGTACATGCCTTTTCATGTCTTGTCTGTGCTCTTCCTTGGCATTTTGGTGGTGGTGTGGGGCAATTGTGGTGTTTAGGGGGGTTTATTTCTATTGTTTATGCTGCTCACATTCTTCTACTGTATTGGGTGGGGTTTGTTTTTGACAGAGATGGTGTTGGGGTTCTTTTGATTGGGTTGGGGGCTTCTGTTGTTGGGTTTATAGTGGAGCATCAGGTTTCAACCATTCTGGTGGTGGCTGATTGTGGTGTGTTTGACAATGGATCTTCTTTAGGGATGAAAACTAAACAGTCCAAGTCATTTTTTGTGGGGGATGGCCCTGAACTAAGAAAGTGAATGGCTATTTGCCTAGGAGTCAGGATCATCTGGTCTTGGTTATTTCTCAGGAATCAATGGCTTAAGATGTCTCTTATTGGAGTAGACATGCTTTAATTTGTAAATTTCTCAGGATTCACATTCCTCTGCAAGCTTTGGATGCCTGGATCAGGTGTATGTGGTAGGTTGAGGTCGACATGGAGCTAATGGTGGCTGCAAACAGTTATTTTATGGTTGTTTTTTCCAATATGGCTAGTAGGAATCAAGTTTTTGAGGGAGGACCCTACTTTTATAATCATGTTGGATTATTTATCAAACCCTAGCATATGGGTTTTAATTCAATTGAAGAATTACCATCGAGGGTTCCTATTTGGGTCCGTCTGCCGAGGCTTCCCCTAGAGTTTTAGAGAGAAGCTATTCTTCAAAGGATTGCTGCTCTTTTTGGTAAGCCTGCTGCAATTGCTCAACAAACCCTTGAAAGAAAGGTTATTTATTTTGCTCAGATTTGTGTGGAGGTTGATTTGAATAATCCCTTGCCAGATTCCCTGGAAATTTGTCTTGGCTCTTCATCTTGGATTTAGCATCTTGATTATGAATCCCTCCCTTTTCATTCTCAGATTTGTCATGAGTATGGACATCTTCAGAAGCAATGTCCTAGGATTAATAAGGCTCCTCCTTCTAATTCCTCCCCTTTGGTTCCAAATGTTGGTAATGAGGTCAAAGGAAAATCTCCCATTTTGGAGGGTGAATTGGATAGAGATGGCTTTGTGCCGATTAAGCCTCGGGCTAAGGGCCATGGTCTGAAGAGATCATTCAAGGACAGGTAGAATGAAGATGACTTTAATTAGTTTGAGGTGTTGGACACTTCAACATTGGAGGAAGGAATCCCACCAGATGTACCTTTTGATGCTGGTGGTATGGGTTACGCTATGGAGCAGCATCAGGGATCCAGTCAGGATATTCCATTTTCACAGGGTATGTAGGATCATTTGGTATCTCGAAATGATCCCATGCAGGATGATGATGATATTATTTTGGCAGATTTGGCAAAGGAGGGGATAGTTTTTGGCAAGTGCAAGGGGTCCTCTTTAGCCTTGAGGGTGCAACAATGCACACTTATGAAGGGATTATTTGAGCACTCTTCTAAAATTGACCGCAAGAAGGATGTTGAGAAGATTAAGTGTATTGGAGATTTGTTGGTGGAATCTAGGTCTATTAAACCCATTGATACTCACTTCTCTCCATCCCCCCATGATTGTTCTCTCATGGAATGTAAGGGGGTTGAATAGCACCTCTCGTCAAAAGGCTATTCATGATCTTGTTGTTGTCCACTCTCTAGACATTTTTTGTGTTCAGGAGACTAAACTTCCAATTAATGGTATGCTTCAGTGTGCTTCTAGCATCTGGTATCTTGGTCAATGTTAGTACATTGGATCTTAGGGGAGTTCTGCGAGTTTGGTTCTTTTTTCAGATCCAAGAAAGATTGTTCCACTTTGGTGGGTTTCCAACCACCCTACTATTTCCATGGTTGCCTGTTCTTTGGAAATAGGTGAGACCATTATGGTTACTAATGTTTATGTCCCAATTGATATTCGTGAAAAAATTTGGCTTTGGGCTCATATAAGGTATGTTAGATCATGTGCTCCATTTCTTCCTGGATCTTAGCTGGTGATTTTAATTCTGTGTTGAGCTTGGAGGAGAAAAGAGATGGGTTGCCTCAACTTGGGCTTGCTTCTGATCTTTTTTAGGAGAATGTGGATCTACTAGCTTTAATTGATGTCAATCCCTCTAATGGGGTTTTCACTTGGAACAATAGACGGAGTGGAGAGGAAGCAATCTCATAAAGGTTGGATAGATTTGTTGTTTCCTATTTTTAGGTGGGAGGTAGATTGGTTATTGGTTTTGAAATTCTTGATTGGAGAGGATTTGATCATTGGCCAATTAAACTTTTAGTAACTTATTTCACAGCTCCCAAGAACCCTCCCTTTAAGTTTCAGCTAATGTGGCTTCGGGAGTCTTCATTGCATGATCTTATGGCCAATTGGTGGAGTGATGGAAACCTTGCTTATGGTACAACTATGTACACCTTTGTTAAGAAATTTCAATATGTCAAATTTCACCTTAAGAGATGGAATAGGATGAGTTTTGGTAATTTTAAGGTGATGAAGAGGAATACCCAGGCACGACTTGATGTGATTACTCACCAAATTTGGGATTTTGGTTTCTCAGATGCTTTGGGTCTTGTGGAATCCTAGGCTGTGAGAGTTGTGGAGGAATGGGAGCTTCAGGAGGAGATTTTCTGGAAGCAAAAGGCTCAGATTGATTGGCTTCAGGAAGGGGATAGGAATACTACTTTCTTCCATCATTCTATGTAGGTTTGTCACAATAGAAGTTGTATATCCTCTCTGGTCAATGCGGATGGGATCCTCATTTCTTCTTTGCAGGCTTTGTCTTGAGAGACTAGACAATTTTACTCTACTCTTTTTTTTGAGGATTCACCCCTACTAAAGATGAGGAGAATATGATCCTTGCTTGCATTCCCTCCCTGATCTCCAGGGAGATGAATGAATCCCTCATTCGCCTAATTTCTCTGCCAAAATTGGAAGAGGTTGTTTTTGGAATGAATAAAGCTAAAGCTCCCGGTCCGGATGGTTTTCCTGTTGAATTTTTTTAGAGTTTTGGGATATTATAAGTTTGGATTTGATGGAGGTTGTACATGAATCTCTCCATAGTAAGTTTATGCTTCATGCCTTCAATTCTACTTTTTTGGTCCTCATTCCTAAGAAGGATGGTGTTGATCAGCTCAAATTCTTTAGGGCCATTGCTCTTTGTAATGTGGTGTACAAAATCATTACTAAATTGATTGCAGAGAGACTCAAAGTTTTTCTTCCTTCTATAATCTTTGACGAGCAAGGAGGTTTTGTGGCTGGTAGACAGATCCTAGATGGGGTGGTGATTTCCTCTAAAGTCGTTCACTCTATGGTGATTTCTAAGGAGACGTCTATGTTCATTAAGTTGGATATGGCCAAAGCCTATGATAGAGTTAAGTGGCTTTTCTTGCAGAGAATTCTCTTAAGCTTTGGTTTTAGTCTAGATTGGGTCAGTTTGACAATGAGTTGTGTTACATCTTCCTCTTTTTCTATTCTTATGAATGGGGAGCCTTCTGAGCTTTTTGAGGCTTCCAAAGGCCTTCATCAAGGAGATCCTCTCTCTCCTTATCTATTTATTATTATGGCTAAGGGTCTGGACAGATTTCTAAAGTCATGGGTTTCTTAGGGTAGGATTCAAGGTTGGTTTTGGGAAAATGGGCTTCCTCAACTCTCTCATCTTCAGTTTGTGGATGACACTTCTCTTATGGGGAGGGTCATCTTCAGGAGGCTATTTATTTTAGGTAAGCTTTGGATATTTATCTTGTTGCTTCGGGTTAGAAAGTGACTGAGCACAAGTCTTCTATTTTCTTCTTTAATACTCCTCAAGCTATTCAATAGTGGATTGCAAATATTTTAAGGTTTCAGATTGGGTCTCTTCCCTTTGTCTATCTAGGAATTCCTCTTGCTATTGGTAGGCAACCTAGGTCTTCTTGGCAAAATTTACTTGATAGGTTGTGTAGTAAAGTCAATCATTGGACACATCGTTGGCTTTCTACTGCTACTAGAGTGACTCTTCTAAAGTCTGTTATCTAGGCTCTCCCTATTTACAGGAGCTTTGTTCAAGTGGCTCTTGTGTATTTCCTGAGGGAATTTGATTCTCTCTCATGACAATTTCTTTGGAGTGGTAACTTGTAGTCGGCTAAGTGGAGTCTTGTTAAGTGGGATATGGTGTGCATGCCACAGAAATAGGGGGCCCTTAGATTGCATTCTATTGTTTTGAATGGGCAAGCTCTTGTAGCCAAGTTATTTTGGTAGCGGTGTACTAGTCAGCATCAGCTTTGGGCCTGTATTCTTACCCACAAGTATCTTAAGGATGTTAACTCTTATGATGTTCCTTGTTTCCCTTTGGAAGGAAGGGGATCTATGATTTGGAATACCCTCAAATCATGGGCTCAATTGGTTAAGAAGGGGCTTTTTTGGATTTGTCATATAGGCTTTCAGGATCTTTTTTAGTGGGATTCTTGGGATGGCCATCCTCCTATTCTTTTTGTTTACCCTCACCTCCAATCTCTTTGTGATCACTTTACTGTTGCTGGTTGGAATAAGTTTGAGCATTATAAGTTTGTTTGGAATATTGGTCTGGCTACTACTCTTAGATGGAAGCACTCCTCCGATTGGTCACTAGGAGGGTCAAAGGAGGATAAGCATGAGTTGGCCTAGATTCTTGATTCATGTGAATGTAATTCCATGGTAGCAGAGGATGTCTTGGCTTGGAGTAATAGGGATTTATCTGGTAAGTAGTCTGTTTCAGTGGGTTATGGGGAGTTGGTTTGATAGGTGGTTGGGGACATCGAGGTTACTTGGTGGAAGCATGTGTGGAACAAATTTTCTTGGCCCAAGCGTAATTTTTTTATGTGGTTGGTGGTCCAGAACTGATGTCTTACTTGGGATAACTTGTGCAAGAGAGGGTTCTAGGGCCCCTTAATGTGTGTTTTATGTTGTAATTATGAAGAGAGTGTTTCTCATCTCTTCTTCCAATGGTCCTTTTCTAGGAGGCTTTGACATATTTAGTGGGTTGTGTGGAACCAGGTTTGCTGGCATGTCTTTTCTTTGGCAGAGTTCTTTGCCTGGTGGGGGAAGGCCCCTATTAAGACCTCTTTTCTTCAAGTTATTTGGACTCTTGCTCCAACTTTTTATTATATGGCACATTTGGCTGGAGAGGAATCGCATGATTTTTCAAGATGTGAAGCTGATTGTGCAACATTTGTGGTGGAAGATTCTTCATTCGTTGGGAGAAACTATTTTAGCTAAGTGTGACTTGGCTGAGGGTGTGGATCCTATAGAGGTTGTCTATTGCACTCGTCTCAATCTTCCACTTCAAAGGGGTGCTACTCAGAGTGCTGGATCAGAGAAAGAGATGTCATCATCCTCTTCGAAAGATAAATAGGGAGGGTCATTGGTGTGTTCCTCTTCAGGGTGTGTTGAAAATCAATACGGATGGTTCTACTCATGGAAATCCTAGTCATGCTGGTATTTGAGGTGTTGGGTGGACTAGTTCTGGTACTATGGAGTTTATTTTTTCTATTTATAAGGGTTGGTATACTAACAAAGTGATGGAGGCTCTTGCCATTTTCTAAACTGTGGAGCGTGGTTGTGCTCTTGGGTGGAGACGGATCATTTGTGAGTAAGATTCTCAGGTGGTGGTGACTTTGCTGAACATGCAGTAGTTAGAGGATGTCAGTTGGCATTTGGCTGTTATTATAAAATAGATTCTTAATTTGTGTGCTTCCTTGGATTCTATTTCTTTCTGTCACATTCCTCGGGAATGGAATGGGGTTGCAGATTGTTTGGCTAAATGGGCTTCTAATCATTTTCCGGATTGGAATATTGTGGAAAGGGGCCAATTACCCCCGGATTTGGCTCAAAAGTTAGATCAATTAGTGGAGATAGATAGGAATGTGTAATGCTCTTTCTTTTTATTGCTCTTTTTTGGTTTGAATAAATTTTTACCCCTCTTTTAGTAAAAAAAAAAGATCTAGCAATTAAGTACAAAATGAGAACACACGATTTACGTGGAAACCCTTTTAAGAGAAAACAATGGCACAATATATATATATATATATATATATATATATATATATATATATATATATATATATATATATATATATATATATATATATATATATATATATATATATATATATATATATATATATATATATATATATATATATATATATATATATTTGGTGGTGGTGACTTTGCTGAACAGGCAGTAGTTAGAGGATGTTAGTTGGCATTTGGCTGTTATTATAAAATAGATTCTTAATTTGTGTGCTTCCTTGGATTCTATTTCTTTCTGTCACATTCCTCAGGAATGGAATGGGGTTGCGGATTGTTTGGCTAAATGGGCTTCTGATCATTTTCCGGAGTGGAATATTGTGGAAAGGGGCCAATTACCCCCGGATTTGGCTCAAAAGTTAGATCAATTAGTGGAGATAGATAGGAATGTGTAATACTCTTTCTTTTTATTACTCTTTTTTGGTTTGAATAAATTTTTACCCCTCTTTTAGTAAAAAAAAAGATCTAGCAATTAAGTACAAAATGAGAACACATGATTTACGTGGAAACCCTTTTAAGAGAAAATAATGGCACAATATATATATATATATATATATATATATATATATATATATATATATATATATATATATATATATATATATATATATATCTTCTTTCTTCTTCTTGTAGGTTCCAACCTATAAGAGACTCCAATCTCCACTTAACAAAATTATAGGCTCCAACCTATTGGAGGCTTCAACCCCCACACAAACTGAGATCCAACCTAGCAAGAGGATCCAACCTCCATTTTATAGGACCCAACCTATTGGAGTCTCCAACCCCCACACAAACTGAGCTCCAACCCAGCAAGAGGCTCCAACCTCTTTATCCTTCAATGGCTGATATAGTATTCTTCTTCATAGAATCTTCCTCTCATAAATCTGATTACAACTCACACAATATCTTTCTTCCAAATATGAACACTATCTACATAATAACCTTCTTCCAAAACTCGTCACAATCTACACAATAACCTTCTTTCACAAATCTGATCACTATTTTTGATTCTGTATGATGTAAGTCTTTTCTTTTCAAATTAGGTTCACACACAAATATTTTATGCTCTCACAATTCTAAGCACACACTTTCTTTCACACAATCCATTCTTCAAAAACTAATCATTATCATGCCAATATTTTCACATATATTTTTCATATATATTTGCATTTATCATTCATACATGGGCTGCATATACACTCAAAATAAATCTGAATTGCACTTCATTTTTCTATCCTTTTAACACTTTCTCAATCTTCTCTTATTCATATAATATTCATTAGTCACTTATCTTTCATTCACACTACCTTCCACATAATATAACATCTCAAGGAACATGTCTTCAACCAATAGATGTATCTCTTATAAAAAGATATATCCTTACACATAATCATACCACTTCATAACCAATTGTATCTTTTCACATTATAAGAT
This sequence comes from Cunninghamia lanceolata, assembly GCA_027924645.1. Lineage (NCBI taxonomy): Eukaryota > Viridiplantae > Streptophyta > Pinopsida > Cupressales > Cupressaceae > Cunninghamia > Cunninghamia lanceolata. The sequence goes on along the minus strand of BSBN01000914.1, from coordinate 4,298,646 downwards.
CAAGTCTTTTTGCATAGAGTGTTGCCATAGCAAAATTCTTATTATTCGTGGCAAACAAATCATTCCACCTCATAAAAAAATTGCAACACTTAACTAGTATTGTTAGATGCTCCTGTTCATAACTAATCATGTTATTTTAATTGTATATCTTTATATAAAAATGGATCACTACCCTTAAGCAAGTAGTACCATCTTTTGTTTAGATCAAAGCCCTTCTATTACCAATCATACCACTTAATGAAGTTTGACTTCTACTTTTACTTTATCAATTATTAATCATTGCTACATCATTGCTCTTTATTGAATGCTTCCTTAACTTCATACTAATTCTCTGCCTCATTAACAAGTCATTGTCTTTCCAAAATAATTTGAATGCTTCTTTTATTGATTGTTGTACACTACATCAATTTGTGCACCTTATCAAATCAGATTTCCTAGATATTTCAAATTGCATTCTTCGTAATGCAAATTGCATCTCTAACATATCATTTGTAGGCTTTGTTAATGATATTCAAACAAATCACATACCTTTCACCACATAAAACTGCTACCACTTATCTTTTAATGAATAAGACAATTTTGTCTTATTTATATTTTTCTTAGATGAATATACTCTAGTCAGCGACCTCTTCTTACCATTTAGTTTTTATTGACTTATATAAGGAGAGCTTCATGTGGTTGACCTCCTTTAAGTAATTTAATTTTTGTCTTTTACTATAGCTACCTTTCTATATCTGTTGGTCTCACACCTTATATTAAAATAGTTCAAACAGATCTCTTAATCACACCTCCTTATAATGATTTGTATGCAGATTGCATGACTTTTATTTTCTCTTATAAATAAGACTTTTCACTCTTTCTCCATTATGTTTAAATCTTTAATCTAAACATCCATATGTCTCTAAGTCATCCTCCAAATTCACAATCTCTCTAATGAGAATTTATAATGGGCAACATCAAATACTCCTTTAATGATTCTGTGCCTTTAATATCAATGACAACATATTCCAACAATCTCCACAATGATCTCTTAGATGTTAATCTCACCAACAATCTTAGGCTTTGACATTAGTGACACCATTGTTGTTCATGCACCTTCTTGACATCAATGATAACATGTTCTTATACTCTTGTTTGTTCATGACCATCTTCTTAATCTCAATGACAACATGTGTATGCACCTTTGACATCAATGACAAATCATTCCAACAATCTCCTCCTTTGTCATTGATGTCAACACAAACATAATTCTCTCCTTTTGCATTGCTCCCCTTTACTCTATCTCTCCCCCTTTGACATCAATGGAAAATGGATGTAGCATACTTCTCTTCTTCATAATATGATTCTCTTTCTTGTGATGCTCCCCCTATTTGTATGGCTTCCCCTTTCTCAGGCTTCCCTTTTCTCTAATTCCCCCTCTTTGTCTCTTTGTCTCTTAGGTGATATGCTTCCTTTATAGCTGTCCAAAAGTAATTTTGATGATCTTCTTAAGTTTTAACAAATCAGCAACTTGCTTTGTTATCCCATCATTCACTATGTCTTTAACTCTTCACCAAGAATCTTCTCCTATCTGTCATGCTTCCACTTGACATTAATGGCATCATTCTTCCATTCTATAATTCTCTCTTTCTAAACTTTCCTTTTGACATTAATGGTAAGAAATATTCATATATCTCTAATTTTTCTCTTCCATGAGGTTGTACCTTTCAACCTTTCTATAATTCTTCCTTTTCATTAATGGTAAAGGGATATTCATCATATTTCCATCGATGTCTTCTATGGTATCATTACATCGATAGGAGATCAAACATTAGTATAACCATTGAAAACATCCAACTTACCATTATCCATTCCTTTTGCTTTTACCAACACATGCTTGTGTGATCTATTGTTCAAGAAAGGACTCCTTTGGATCATTCTCATCCTCTTGTTAGGTTTTTGGAAATTTCTCTCATTAAGTGTAGTCTTACAAAATATCTTTATCATCTCTTCTTCTTCATATCTTCTTGTACCATGATAACAAGTTAGAGCTTTGTGATCCTTATTCTATTCTCTCATCCGTAGTATCTTTATCATGATTTCTTCATTCTTTCATTGTCTCATGCCTTCTAGGATCTCTATCATTTGACATCAATTTTTCTTCATTATATTGTAACTTTCTAATATGTAGTCTACTACTAGCATATCATAACTATTATCTTATGACTCTCTCCCTTTGATCAATGACAACATAATGCTCATATAGAATATGCATTAGTTGATCTATCTTGAATTTCTTCTCTATGGAGCTAAAAGATGATGTGGGATTAGCTCCCCCTGAATTTACACTTCTCCTTAAGGACTAATTGATACCTCTTGTGCATGTAGCACAAGCATATATTCTTCCTTCTCTTTATCTTGTTTCCTTCTCCATACTTTTGTAGATTCTTCCTTTTGTTTACCAAGTATATCCACCTTCTTATATTGTTTAGAAGGTTACATAAGACTATATCTATAGAACTGAGCTATATGACCGAAGTTATTGCACTTATGACACACAACATTGTAATCCAACAAAGGAGAAAATGAGTTATAATTTCTACTTGAGAACCAATAAGCACTTTTACTCTTGTTCCAAGCATCATTTCTTTCTTGTGTTCTACACTCTCCCACCTTATGACCAAGGCAGTTGCATTTATAACATATGCTTCTATTTGTAAACCCATAAGAACCTCTATTCTTGATCCAACCACTATTTCTTGCATGTGTCCAACAATCTACCACTTTATGACCAAAGTTATTACAAGAATAACAATAACCATAAAATGAGTGTTGAGACTTGTTCATTTGTGCTTGCCTTAGAGGGAATGATTTTCTAAATGTATTTTTATCCATGTTGTATTTGTGAGGAATATTAGTTTTCTACGGGACATTGTTTTCCTTCCTCTTGTTGTTCTCATTATTGATGGAGCTCTTGAGAACATCTACATAGCCTTTTGGTTTTTCCTCATTTCCTTTCTTTTGTCACTCCTCAAGATCTTTTGTACTTTTCCTTTCTTCATAGTCAATACCACCTTCTGTACTCTTCAAAAATTTTAGGTTCTTGTTTAATTGAGAATTTTCTTAAATTTCCAATTTCTTTCTCAAAGAGACTATTTCAGATTCTAATTTTTCACAACTCTCTTCCTTTTTCTCTAATTGATCCTTACTTCCACTTTCATTTTGTATCCTTATTTGATGTGAAATTTTAGCTCAACTATTATCTTCTCAAATTTTTCTTCTTTTATTTTCAAATAGCTTCTCACTTATTCCTCGATCCTGTTGGCTTCTTCGATTTTGAATTTTAAATTGGTGATCATCTTCTTGGATTCCTCAAGACTTTGTGACATTTTAGCCTTAGCTTCACTATCCTCTCAAGGAACTTGTTGACAATCTCCATTTAAACATCAATTTTTATGATGATAGTCCAAACTCATGTTCAAGGTAGTACCTTTAACATAAAAAAACTCTTACCAAAAATTATTGGTGAAGGATGGATCATGATCACTGATAATAGAGTGAGGCATCCCATTGAGTTTGAAGATTGAAACCAAAAAGTGTTGAGAAACCATAGCAGTAGTGTATGGGTGAGGTAATTCATATAAATACACATATTTGGTCAAGTGATCTACAACCACCAAGATAACCTATTTTACCCCTAAGAATCGAAGCCCCATAATGAAATCCATAGAAATTTTAGTCCAATCCTGATTGGGAATAGGAAGTGGCTGCAGCGATCCTAGGGATTTGGGATTTTCCCCTTTTGTCCTTTTAAACACATCACATTCAACTACAAATGTCTTAATATACTACTTAAGGTTGTCCGAGAAGAAACCTCACTTCACATGCTCGTATGTCTTCAAGAAAATCAACTATCTTGTAGTAGGGGAGGAATGTAATTCCATTAGTATCTAAGTCTTCAGTGTGGAGTTTAGGGATAAATAAATCCTATCTTGATAGGTGATATTTTGACTTGTGTAGCTAAAAATTATCACCAACTATGGATCTTATTCCAACTATCAAATGATATCCTAAACTACAAGGTTAGTATCCTATTTAGTCATGATCGCATCTATCCAATTTGGCAACAAGATGGAAAGAGAATATTGGCATGAGATGGCATTTTCTACTACATTTTCCTTACCTTTCTTATAGACAATCTCATAGTAATAGCATTGCATCTTTACCACCCAACTTTTTTGTTCATGGGAGAGCACCCTTTACTGCTAAAAATATTTCAAGCTATGATGATATATTTTTATTTGGAATTTATGGCCAATAGGTAAGGATGGATAACATATCTTTTTCCTATGTTTATTTATCCAAATTTTGCCTAGTGAGTTGCTTGTTGAAGGCTAGTGGCCATCCTTCCTGCATCAATACCACTCCTATGCATGTTAGAAGCATCACATTCTAGAATGAAGGGTTTGTGAAAATCAAGTATGGTGAACACTGGGGTAGAACATATGGGAATTTTGAGTGCATTAAAGGCCACCTCAACTGATTTAGACTAGTTAAAAGAGTTATTTTTGAGTAATTCTAACAAGGGGCTCACAATTTTACCATAATGATACATAAATTTGTGATAGTACCTTCTAAAGCCCAAGAACTTACACAAGACTTTGATAGACTTAGGGCATGGCTAGTCTTGCATCACTATAATATTTTTAGAATCAACTTGGAGAATTGGTGGTGAAAATATATGGCCCAAATACTCCACCTATTGAACTCCAAAGGCACACTTAAAGCATTTTGTAAATAGAGAATGGTCCTATAAAATCTTGAGGGCTATCTCCACATGACAAAGATGATAAGTCCATGTCTTGTTGTAGATGAGAATACCATCAAAGAAGACCAAAATGAATTTTCATAAGTAGCAAGGAAACATTATATTAATGAGGATATGAAAAATAGAGGAGGCATTGGATAAGACAAAGGGAATGGCCAAAAACTCATAATGGCCTTCTTGAGTTTAGTAGGTAGTTTTAGGAATATCAACTTCTTTGACCCAAATTTGGTGATAGCTTGAGTAGAGATCTAGCTTATAAAAAATTGAAACATTAAGAGCTCATCCATCAAATCATCAATAACATGTATAGGAAATTTATCTTTGATGGTTAATTTATTGAACTCACAAAAGTTAGGGTACACTTGCCAACCCCCATCTTTATTAGGAACAATAACTACCAATAAAGACTAAAGACTATTACTAGGGAAAATAATAACTACCACTTAGAGATCTTTCACCATTTTCTCAATATCATTATTTTGTTGGAAAAGATATCAATAGGGTTAAATATTAGGAGAGTGGCTACCTAGGATGAGGGTAATGGAATAGTCATGGGACATTATATACTCTCATCCAACACTACATAATTTGAGCCAAAGATGGGAGTAGTCACAAGTGAGTGGACCTAATGTTTGCAACCATTGGACACCAAAGACCACATCAGTACCCTCTAAGGAAAGATAAAACATATATATGATCAATTTATAATCCTCCATCATAAGCTTGGCATTTTAGGACCTACCCCCACAAGACATGATATTACCATTGGCCACCATACTTTGAAAATTATTGATGTAGGAGCATCCAATGGTGTAAGGGAAATCTTGCATCACCCAAAAAAAAGATGTGTTTCAAAATTGTTGATGTTCTTTTCATTTATTTTCAAAATTTATGGTTCTGGTTCCATAATCGCTTGAATAATGATGTAGAACTTTCAATTTTTCTAAATTGCTAAAAATAACAACCTACTATTTTTAAAAAGTTTGCATTTGGGCACGGATTGAAGTGAAAATTTATGAGAAGTTACATAACATAAATATAAGACCTTTGGCAAAGGAATCATGCAAAGATCATTTGCAAGATGAATGATATTAAAGTTTATGTTTCCTAAAAAATGCCTGAAAATTATTCAAACTCAGGTTTGAGGAACTAAATGGCTTCGTATGGGCCCAAAAATGGCTGGAATTGGCAAAGCAAGTTCTTAGTGCATAGAGAACTCCGCGAGATTTCTGACACATAAAATAGTTCGTCAATCGGACACCCAAATCAAAAGTTATGGCTCCTGTAAGTTGACCTATTTTTGGAGGGAGATGCAAATTTTGAAATTAGGTTGTTGGCCGCCAAAAAGGCTATTAATAACCATTTTTGGGAACCCTGAGCAATAGTAGAGTTAAGGGGGAAGTGTAGAGTCAAGAATAGGTGGGAAAATAGAAACCCTAGCTGATTTGGGGTTACAAAAGGCAGATGATTCCAGAGTCTTGTGATAAGAAGTTGTAATATGTTATAGCCTGTGGAGGGTTGATTCCTCTGATTGTATTTGAGCTTATGTAATGTAATAAGTTGTCCAAATCAATAAAAGAAAGTTCTATTTTCTGTGTGCAATTTATGTTGTTGTGTGTTTTATGATTTACCCCCTTCATTAATTATTGTAGTCATAGACATATCAATATAGGTTGTCAACTAGTTTTCTGCTAATAAAGTTATAAGTGCTACTGCCATCTATCAGGACCACTATCTTTTGTCTTTTAATATACCCAATGACATTAAGCATTTAGGAAGAAGAGAACTTACCCAAAGCATTATCTTGAGGTGACACAAGATCCTAACTACTTATTTGCATTATCTTGAGACTTATTTGCATTATATTGAGACCTAGCCAAAGCATTGTATTGAGACCTATTTGCATTATCTTGAGACTTATTTGTATTATATTTGTTATGTTGTAAAATGTCCCCCTAGGACTTTTACCTCCTATGTTTAGCTCCTAGTTCCCTTAGATTTAATCACGCATGTTAAAAATGTATCCCGTCCAACAAAATCCCCTGAAACCCATATCAAATGGGGCCTAGGGGTGCACCTTAAATCTTAATCAAGTCCCAAAATAGGCCCCTGGACTTGGGTGCCAACACCCTATTCTAGACCTATTTTTTTAGGATCCAGATTTTAAATATCCATAAAGTGACTATTAAAAGGTTTAGCTTTTTCGGCCTATTCAATTTGAATTACAAATGTTTAGCGGGAATGCATATATAAACATGTTTTAGACTTCATTTTACACCAAGATGGATAATTCAAACTTGTGATCTTGTGCTAAGGATATTCAGGGATTTCATTGTGTTGCAGAGTAGTATTGTGTTGTGTTTGTACTTGTTTATTGTAGATTTATCTTCATCAATCCATCTCCTCATGGCATGAAAGATCTTCATCTCCCTGTGAGAGCTTCACCTCTGAGGTGATATCTACATTGTGTCTCAATTAATTTATCATATCATTTGCTTTTGCCTCTGTCCACCAAGGACACACACTCTATCTAACAATAATGTTGGAAGGCTTGAATGCCATTCTGGGGCTTGACTGAGGCAAGCTCCTAAACACCACAACTCCCAACCCCTCTCTTGTGATTACAAGTGTTGGATCTTGCGAAGAGGAGTTGCAGGAGATCAGAGTACAGCATAAAGATTCTAGATTTGAAGAAAATGATAGAAAACATCCCTAATTAGACATAGGCACTTACTCTTTTGTCCACCAATTTGGGAATGTCAGAAGTCTTTGAGAAGGTTACAGTTTGAAGCATATTTTGATCTAAAGCCCTCAGAAAAAGTACCACATTGGACACAGGCACCCACTCTTTTGTCCTTGAAGTTTCTGTCTTCTAAAATTAAAATCTTGGTATGTCTCTAATCTACATTTAGTGCCTTCGTGTGTGAGCATTTGTTAGGTTTCATCTATTTGTTTACAATTTTGTATAATTAGGGTTTTATGCCTAATTGGATTAGGGTTTAAACAAAACATCAATCTGTTCTATCTTTCCAATCATCTCATAGTGACATCAAACCTATTGTTGAGTCCTCTATTATAGTTGTGACTTGGGTTGATCTATGTCCTTGAATGTATGTGTGAAAGAAGAGTTTGATTGAATCTAATTAACTATACACTATACAACTTTTCTTCAACCCCATTTTTATACATTATAATCTTGAGAGCCAAATAAAGAGATTGATTCCTTCTCAAGAGCACACCTCCTCACAAATGTCCTCACACATGTGTGAGACATTGGGGAAAGGGGAGTACTTGGGGTTCTCTTCCCAAAGGCTCTTACAATGTGTGCTCACACATGTGAGGCCTTTAGGATTCCCCTAAGCCCATACATGAACCTAGGGTAGTGGAATTGGAATGTGACAAGTCACCCATTCCTCATCCCAAAACCCTAATTCGTCACTTAACTCCCATGGTCAAATAGAGTGGTCAAATATGAGTTAAAACTCATGATTTGGGGTCTAAATGGTACTTAGCCCATAGGTACTTGACCTAGGGCCCTGAAACACATAAAATAAACATTTATGTAGCCCCTAAAACCCATGAACAAAAATGGACACATGGATGACACTCATCATCCACCTCATCCTAAGTTAACCTTAGGAGACTCAAATAGAATAAAAAAATCATTAACACAATAAAATTCATTCTCAAACAACATAAAACCTTAGTCCACCTTAGGGACTAGGTAGGCATCACAGAGATTATTAACTGGGGTTACTTGTGAGACCTCTGATTTCTATTGGCAATGGAATTAACCTACACACTTACACACACATCAATAGGTCTAATGTATAACTTAGCCAATTACACACACAAAGTCACACGAGTACATATATTTTAATTAGATCATTTCCATAAGACATGGTATAATTTACTATATTTTCAAATCAATTCTCTTTCAAATCAACATAATCCTGATCATACAAATCATAATTCAATATACTAATCCATTTACTCAAAATAGATAAATCTTTAATTCAATTGCATCATGTAATTCAAAATATTCACTATCATAGAACAATAGAATATAACCTAAGCATGTATAGATACATCATCAATAATATAACAACACATGTCTATCTACTCCAATCACAAAATAATGTCACCAAGAGTCTAATGGATGTGATCAATAGTCCCCAATAATATCCAATGGAAAAATATAAATCGATAGATAACAAGTCTAATAAGTCAAATCAAGAGGTGTAATAAATGTGGGCCTCACATCCTCCCCTCTAAGACTAAACTTCCTCCTAGAATTTAGCAAAGAGGTGACGGTAGATTGCCCTCAAATGTGTAGTGTCCTACCAAGTGGTTGCAACCTCATCATAGCAGTCCCACTACACTCTAACTTGGACTAGCTCTTTCCCTCGAAGGGCCAGTGTCTGAAAAGCCAAGATGTGAATGGGCTCCATAGCTAGCTACCCATCTAAATCTACCTGTAATGCTTCCCAATCTAATACATGAGCCACATTAGATACAAATGCCTCAAAGGTTCCAACAAATCTTAGTGCAAGCTTAGAGCCATTTCCATAAAGAATTGGACACTTATGCGGTCGCACTCTCAAGAACACCTTGTCGCCAACCAAAAAGCTTTGATCCAATCTCTTGGCATCGACATACTTCTTTTAATGATTATGTGTCTCTAACAAACATTGTCTAATCAAGATAACCTACTACTCCATGACCTAAACCACCTCTGGCCCAATCACAACTCAGTCCTCAATGTGGCCTCAACTCAAAGGAGTCCTACAAGGCGTGCCATACAAGGCGTGATAAGAAGGCATGCCTAATGAGTTGTCATGCCCATTATGGTAGGAAAACTTAACAAGATAAAGGTAGTCCTCCCATCTCAACTGGTGATCCATAACATACATACAAAGCATGCCCTCTAAAACTTGATTCACCCTCTCAGTCTACCCATATGTCTTAGGGTGATATGTTGAACTAAACTTGAGCTTTTTGGTTCCCAAAATAACTGCAACCCAAAACCTTAAAACATATTACCATCACAAAGGCGAGGGGTGTCATCAAGGTGATTGAGAGAGGTTTATCAATAAGTCAAGTGTGATCTTGGTCAACTAACAAGAGTGGGTATACTCCTCTACACTTCAGGCTCAACTAGACCTAGGAGGGGTATTCCTAGAGGCATGTAATGGAACACAAACAAACAAACATAGCCATACACAATGTACACTTAACCCCCAAAGTTGTCACTAGGTCAAGACAAACAAGCTGCACATGCCTCTATATTAAGTTGATTACTAAACTATGCATTTGCACCCAATCATAACTGTATACACCTAAAATTGGCTCGGGTCGAATTAAGTAAATATTCTAATATTATCTTAATTCATATTTTCTTCTATCAATTAAATAAATATTATAAGTTTATTTGATTGGTTCATTATCCTGCAATTAAATAAAATTATTTTATTTAATTAAATTCCCTAAATTCTTCTAATGTCTCAAGTCCTAAAATCCACCTCACAAAATCTACTTCATCAATCCACCTCATCTTTCCACCTCATCTCTTCCACCTCACCATGTTGCACATATAATTAAATATTCTTAATATTTAATTAGCTAATATCCTCTATTATCTAAAATAAATTTTTAATTCAATTGTTCCCCACTATCCTCCACCAATTGAATTTTTAATGTTCCCCATTATTCTCCACTCATTGAATCTTTAATTCAATTGTTCCCCATTATTCTCCACTCATTGAATAATTAATTCAATTGTTACCCACTATTCTTCACTCATTGAATTCTTAATTCAATTGTTCCCCATTATTCTCCACCATTGAATTCTTAATTCAATTGTCATAACTCACTATCCTCCACCATTTATTTTTAATTCAATTGTCATAACCCACTCTTCTCAAATAAGAATTTTTAATTCATCCATTATGAATTAAAGATTCACAAATAATGAGAGCCATTGATCTCATCTTTTGATCCTCACCCTCCATTCACTTTTCAGAAAATCTATAAATAAAACTCTTCTCTAAGCAATTAGAGGAAATTCATCTTGCACAATAACTATACCCAAATTTCTCTTCTTCTCTCTATTTCCAGTATCCTCCATTATCATGTGTTGGAAGCTCACATTCAACACAAACAGGTATCAAAGCCATTCTTCCTTTGTCATCCTCAACAAGCAAGCAAGCAAGGAAAGCTTCTGAGGGCTTCACAATCAAGATCAAAGAAAGATAGGCAAACAATGGAAGCCGCAGAGTAACAGGTTTTGTAAGTTTGTACTTCATTTGTTTATTCTTATTATTCGCTTATTTTATTGATGTATTGGGTTAATATTTATCATTATTGATCAATCCATTTTCCCATTAACATTTTGGCGCCCACTGTGATCTAACCCCCATCTTGTTTGTGAGTGTTTGGCTTTGAAAGTTTTGTTGCAGGGATACAAGTGTTTTCTAGAGCACATTCGAGCATCAACTCTCACCAACGGCATCCTACGCACAAACCAAGCTCACCGTTGAGTCCAGAAGGCCTCGGAGCTAAGAAATCACCTATCATTTCCCTAGTTTTGTTTTTGAAAAATTTTGAATTTTTTTTACTTTTCAAAGTATTTTTTGCAAAAAAAATCAAAAACATAATTAAATCACAAAATATATATATACATTACAATAGATCTTCTTTAATTTTTTTATATTTTAGCATTTTCTTTTTATATAAAAAAAAAATACTAATAAAAAAAGAAAAACATCAAAATAATTTCTTTTTTTAAAAAGCTTTGGTGTTAATTTGAAAAAAAAACCAAAAAAACCAAAAAAAACCAAAAAAAAAAAACAAAACATAAAAATAAAATAAAATAAAAACTAAAAAACAAAAACAAGAAAAAATTAAAAAAAATAATAACAAACAAACCCCCCCGCAGCCCCCCCGACCCCCTCCCATCCCCTCCCCTCCCCTTCCCCCATCCCCCCACCCCCCTCCTCTCCCCAAACTCTTGACCCTCCCCTCCCCCTCCCCTCTCCCCATCCCCCCGTCACCCACCCCTCCCTGCAACAACCCCACCCTCCCCTTCCCCCCACGCCATCCCCATACCCCCTCCACTTCCACCGCCCTTTCCTCGCCTCCTTCGCCACTCCCCACCGCATGCCCCTCCCCCTGCTTCTCCTCTGTGCCTCCTCCTCCCGATCCCCTTCCCTCTTCTCTGCCTCCCGTAGACCCTCCCATCCCCCTTCCTCCCCATCCGCCACAGCCCCCCTGCGCCCTTCCCTCCTCTGCCCTTCCCGCCGCCCCCCGATCACCCTCCCTCCCACGGGCCCTGCGCCCCTCCCCTGCGCATCTCCCCACCATCCACCTCCCTCCTACACCTCCCCTTCTGCCTCCTAGATCCACTAACACCCAACCCACCCAACTCCGTCGACTCCCATTCCCGCCACCACCGCCTCTTCTGCCCAGCCACCCTCCGCTCGACTGCCACCACCGCCGCCACCAACACCTCCGCCCAACCACCCTACCACCACCACCTGCACACACACACACACACACACACACACACACACACACACACACACACACACACACACACACACACACACACACACACACTCTAAAAAAAACTAAACCAAAAACATAAAAACATAAAAAAATAAAAATAATTAAAAAAATAAAAATAAAAATAAAAAAACAAACAAAGGAGGGAGTCATTTCTTTCTTTTCCACTTAGCAAAACAGGCTTTTTTTTTCTTGGACATAACTGTTTGTAGGAGTATCGGATTTGCACAAATTTATAGTTGTTGGAAAGCTGATTCAACAAATTTCAGAATGGTATAGGTATTTCTAGCTCACTAGGTCAATATCAACAAGTATAATTAGTCAAAGTTTACTTTACAGTGACAATTTCAAATGGCCATAACTTGGACATCTTTCATCAAATTTTCATGCAATTTTCTTTGAAACATCATAGAATTTCATGTAAATTCTGATTTTCATATCTATTTTTGCTTTCAACAATCATATTTTCATGAAAATTTTTAGATTATATGTTTTGCACCTAATCCTTTGACTTACAAAATTCTTGATTCAACTTTTGTTTTGGTGGACTACAGGTGGATATCAGGAGACTGCTAATCCAGTTTGGTGCAAAAAAAATGTCCACTAAAAACCATCATTTTTCCTAAATGTTGAACCAGATTGATTTAGGCATTATCATACACCTGACATAAGATTCCCATCTAGTTCTAATTAGGAAGGAGTAACCCATTGTTCATACAATTTGCATCTAACTCTAATTAGGAAAGCACAAATGCATACATGCCAATATCACGTAGTCCATAACTAGGAAGAAAGTAATTGAACAACTGCTATATCTACACATTGCTATCTTCTTTAGTTAGATCATTGCTATCTTAAAAACAGGAATGAACATTGCTATCTGTTTAAACACTTCAAAGTTAACAACTCGGGCTATCGTGGATTAAAATTGAACTCATCATTGCTATCTAGGTTAAAAATTGAACCACTACTATCTCAATCGACCAACACTTCAAAGTTAACAACTTGTGCTATTGTGGATAAAATTGAACTCATCATTGCTATCTTGGTTAAAATTGGACCACTGCTATCTTGCTACTCACTTCAAAGTTCTGTGCTTGCCCAAGTAGATAGCTCATCTAGTTTTTTTCATTTTAACTAGAGGAAAAGAACCACTGTATACTATGTTTTGGGAATGATACCAGGACTATGCTCTCCCCTATCTTAGGTGACCAAAATGCCAGAAGTATCATTTTCTCATGTGTTTTTCCTTTAGAGGGGCCTGTTCTTGGATACCGCTTATCCAAGTAGGAATGACCCTAAGTGGTAACAAGCTAGATGCCAAGCCCTTCCAAGCCACTACAAATAAATTGTGTTTGGAGTGAAAGCTTCAAACAACGAGTGAAGTTGTGTTACACCAATAGCCAACCTCCCCCAAAACCCTCCAAGGCGGAACCCTTGTAGGCTGGGAGACTCCATAACAGAGAGTAGTGCTGCCGCATGTGTAACCACTCGAACGGTTGCCCTCATTAAACACCTTTCATTCTAGTGGCCAAAAACCCTTCTTATCCATTTTGAGCCTAGGATTTTGTACTTGTTCTTTCTTTTTAGTCCAAATAAAGTAAAAAAAAATCACAAAAAAATAAAAAACCATAAAAACTCTTTGTGTTTGCTATGTTTTCTTGCCATAAAATTCAGAAAATCAGATCAGAAGAACATTCTTGCAACAAAAAAAAAACCAAAAAACAAAAAAAAAACACCAAACAAACCACCAAACAAAAAAAAGAAAAAATAGTCTAAGCGGTGCAATCTGTCTTCAAGAGAAAGATTTCACCAGTCGGAGGTACCCGTTTCAATTTAGTCTAAGGATCAAAGATCAAGTTCCACCTCGCAATCAGTTTTCATCCATTTCATCCAAACAGTCTCTCTCTCACCAAATCATCCCACCCACCTTCTATCAGGTTTTCTAGTCCCAAAATCAAAGTATCCCATATCAGGTCAACGTAGGTCCTTCTGTATCATTGTGAATTCAAGTAAACCTAGTAGGTCACAGAACTTTACTAGTGGTTCGTTGCACGACTAGTCCCTACATAGTAAGATAGGTATCGAGTACCCTTACTAGTGGCTATCATCTTGTATCCGCCACCTTACTTGACATCATTGAGCGAGAAGGTCCTTTATCCAAGCCATATCCTAGGTATCCCATTCTTAGCAGTCTCTGTCAGCATCTGGCTAAAATCTCTTGTCCCATTCCACCTCATCCCACATCACCTTGCATGGTTCTTACTTGATCTCAATACAAAAAACAACTTGAAATGGTCAGCTCATCCAACTACATCTTCACATCTCACGATAGTGATGAGGAAATCTCTGACGAAGATTATCAGGACACCATCCAAAGTAGGAAATTCCAACACTTAGTAGAGAAAATGCTCTGTGACAAACCCCAAAAATATTTCCATCACCTTGCTAGTCTTGGAACTAAACTCCCCACAGATTTTGATATAAGTTCAATCTTGGAAAACATAGAGGATGATCAGATATGGGGAATGAAAACCCTAGACCCAAACACAAATGATAAAGGAAAGAAAACCCTAGACCCAAACACAAATGATAAAGGAAAGAAAACCATAGACCAAAGTACTCCTATGTAAGAAATAAGGAAAGAAATCGAGAATCTCAAGCACCAAATGTCCGATCGCCAGACAGGTACAAACACCAAAACCTATTCCTTGGCTGATATTGCACCGTACCCTTTTGATAAAAGTTTAATCATGAAACCATTTCCCTATCGATTCGAAGTTCCTAAATTTGACAAATACAAAGGAAAAGGGGACCCTAAAGACCATATCAGGGAATTCAACGCAGCATGCTTAGAAGTAGCTCACAATGAGACTTACTTAATGAGGTTATTCCCTAGATAACTAGGCAGTCAAGCTATGGAGTGGTTCTCACGGCTTCCACCAGGCATCAAAACTTTTGATGAACTAGTCAACAAATTCATCACGCACTTCTCTTATAATATCGAAAATGAAGTATCTATGCTAGATCTATGCAACACCAAACAAAAGAGTGGTGAGTCATTCGCCACCTTCCTACAACGATGGAGACAACTAGCAAGTAAGTGTTCTTACGATATACCTGAGAAGCAGCTATTGGAAATGTTTGTCCATAACCTCAATAATGATCTTAGCTATCAAATACAAATACAATACCCTACATCATTCTCAAAAGTCATTGAAATGGGATTATTCATTGAAAAAGCTATGATTGCCAAGGGGCAAATCAAGTTATACAAAGACACACCTACCTCCAATTACACGACGGACAAATCAAAGTTTTGGACCAAGAATAAGAATGTTGTCAATGATGGGGTGGTTGATGCCAAGGTGGTGGCTCCCAAGAAACAACCCATATTCACTCTCAAAGGAGAAGCAAACAATGTTGCACCTAACAAACCATTCTCTCGGGAACCAAGACCATGGTTCAGTTCAACTCCAAGGTGAAAGTTCACACTGCTAGGTGAATCCCAAGAATCCGCATTAAGGAAGTTATTGGCTAACAATGAAATCTCTCTACCGCTAGCAAGTGATTATGAACCTATAATCAAATCTCCCTATTGGAAGGATACAGACTATTGTGAATATCATAGAGGAAGGGGGCACACAACCAACAATTGTATCTGTCTCAAAAATTTTATCCAAGATGTGCTTGATCAAAATCAAGGAGGCACCCAACAGCATACCTCTAATGAATCACATGTGGCTTACAGGGATCCACTTCTTAATCACGACAGACAATATAACAACAATAACAACCATGGCCACAACAACAACAACCACAACCACAACAACAACAACAACAGTAACAACAACAATAATCGCAACAGGCCAAATCAGAATAGTGGGAATAGCAATGCCAACTATGCAACTGTGCCATTTGACTATACCATCAATTGCCTATCCGAGCATGTCCCACAAATCAATGTCATCACACCCAACCAACAATCAGAACCTAATAGACCTGGTTGTAGTGTCATTACCCGCAGTGGTAAAGTCACGCTCAATACCACACCTCCAAGGTTGTCACCGCCTCAATCCAACTTCCGTCAGTATAACATCATAGACCAGTTACAGAAAACTCCAGCCCCCATTTCAATCTTGGAGTTGTTGCGTCTATCTCCTTCCCATAAGGAGATCCTTGAGAAAGCCTTAGTGGAAACCATTGTCCCCACTAACCTGGCCCAAGAGAAGTTTCAGACCATGGTAGGAAATCTGACTTCCTTAAGCTACATTTCATTTACCGAGCAAGATGACCTCTCTGTGTCTCAACCACATAACACCCCTCTACATATTATCACCTTCATACACAAACATCACATCAAGAGGGTTCTCATTGATGGGGGAGCCGGTTTAAATATTTGCACGTTAAAGCTGGTCCTTGCATTGGGGTTCTCCGAAAGGGTAGTTGATCCAAGGAAGAAAATTACTATAAAAGCATATGATGAGGAAGAGAGAACTACAAAGGGAACAGTAGTCCTACCCATACAAGTGGGACCAATAATAAAAGATGTTGTGTACCAAGTCCTTGATAGGGAGCTCACTTATAATATTCTTCTAGGGAGACCATGGATTCATGCCATGAAAGTTGTCCCCTTGACCTATCACCAATGCATAAAATTCCCACACAACAATAAGCAAGTCACCATCCAAGGCGACCTTGACCAGTTCCAGTATTGCAACTCCTTCCTTGCCAAACCTGATTACGTCATACCAAACAATAGAGCATCTATATCCCCTATCCCACATTAGGAACATACTGCTGAAGCCTCCTCATCAAGGCCCAAAGAGCAAAAAATTACCATAAAAGAAAGCGGAATGGGAGAATACTCCATAGAGCACAACCTCAATCTAGCCAAGATGCCCTTGTCTCCTCGATCTTTTGGCCAACCCAAACATTTTCCAAAGCCATCTGCACCTATAGCTCCTGCAACTCCCTTTGTAAAATGGGGGACCTTAAATGATGAAATAGAAGAAAGAGATCTCCTACAGTGGCTTTATACAGAAGAAGAGAGCACATCACAAGAACCACCTAGGCTCCCAACAGAACTCTATGGGCAAGGTGAAACTATCCTACACAAAATGGGATATGAAGGGCAAGGCCCCATCAGCCTCAAAAAAGAAGGCATCATTGAACCTATTCAACCTTCTTCATCCTCATTAGCTAGAAATACAAATGGTCTAGGATACAAAGGCAAGGGCAAAGCCAAAGAAAATGGGTGTCTAATGTAGGAGCATCCAGAGGCGTAAGGGCAATCTTGCATCACCCAAAAAGAAGTTAATTCAAAACCATTGTAGTTGTTCTCATTTCTTCCCATAATTAGTGTTTTTTGTTCCATAATATCCAGAATAATAATGTAGGACTTTCAGTTTTTCCAAAACTGCTAGAAATAGTGACCTACCTATTTAGGAAAGTGTACCTGCTATTTTTAGAAAGTTTGCATTTGGGCACGTAATGAAGCAAAAACTTTCAGAAAGTTATATAATGGAAATATAAGACCTTTGGCGAAGGAATCAGGCAAAGATCATTTGTGAGCTGAAAGATATTAAAGTTTTTGTTTTCTGAAAAGCCCCTAAAAATTTACGGAACGAGATATGAGGTACTAAAACTTCTCATAATGTCTCAAAAAGTTGATAGAAATCCATTTACAAATTTCTAGTGTGATAGTTCACATCGCAAGCTTTTCGGTGCTTAAAACGGTTTGTCAATCAGACAACCAGATCAAAAGTTATGCTTCTCAGAAGTTGACCTACTTTTGGAGGGAGTTGCAAATTTTGAAATTTAGCTAGAGGCCACCAAAAAGTGCTATTTATGACTATTTTGGGAACCCTGGGCAGTAGTAGAGTCAAGGGGGCCAATGTGGAGTCAAGAATAGATGGGAAAACAGAAACCCTAGATGATTTGGGGTTACATAAGGCTGAAGATTCTAGAGTCTTGAGGTTGGGAAAGTTGTAATGTGTTGCAGCCAGTAGAGGATTTATCCTCTGATTGTAATTCAGCTTCTGTAATGTAATGAGTTGCCCAGTTCAATAAAAGAAAGTTCTATTTGCTATGTTCAATATCTGTTATTGTGTGTTTTGTGATTTACCCCCTTCATCAAGTGGTATCAGAGCAAGGGTTCCTGAGTGTGTAGACAGACCGCCGACCATGAGGCAGTTTGCACCAGGACCTAAGGTTGTGGGTTTGCTATAGAGACCGAGATGCCTCCATGAAGAAATCATGTTGGGAGGAATGCTTTGACAGAAGAGGGTTTTAGAGCCCTACAAAGGCAAATCGATGCATTGCAAGAGGAGCTGCGAAGAGGGTTTGATCTGAGAACAAGAGAAGAAAGCGAAGATGAAGCCAAAGAGGAGCTATCTGAGGAAGAACAAGAAGCTACAGGAGATCCTGCAGAGGTTAGGTTGTTAAGGGCCATTTCAAAGATTGGAAAGAGGCCCAGAATCGAAGTTTCTACATATTCTAGAGATTTGAATCTGAAACAGCTCATTGATTGGATCAATGACATGGAGGAGTATTTCGAGTATGAAGATGTGGAGGACCCAGATCAGGTCAAGTTTGCAAAAACAAAGTTGAAGGGTCATGCCAGTATTTGGTGGAAGGAGGTCCAATTAGAGAGGAACATAAGAGGAAAAGGAAAGATCACCAGATGGGATCGGATGGTGGAGAAACAAAAGAAGCAGTTCATTCATGTGGACTATGAGATGGAGTTGTTGAAGAAGCTGTTGGGACTAAAGAAAGGTAACAAGTCTATTAAGGAGTATGCATAAGAGTTTTATAAATTACTATCAGGACAGGCCATGCAGAGCCCAACAAGGAAAAGGTAGCTCGTTACATTAATGGGTTGAGGCCGAGTATTCAAGAGGAGTTGAGCCTAGTCAGAATGACCACCATAGAAGATGTGTACCAGTTTTCCTTGAAGGTGGAAGAGAAGCTAAACAAAAGATTTGATAGCAAGCAAAGGGGAAGAGGACAAGGTGGAAGGACTGGTGGAAGACCCTATGGAGGCCGTAATGAAGATCAAAAGAAAAGTGAAGAAGTAGGCACCAATCAAAATCAAAGAGGGGATAATACCTATAGCCCTCATGACAAGAACAATGGTGAGCAAAGAGGAAGAGGAAGAGGCAGACCTAGGCAAGGACCTGGAAGAGGAGGTTTCAGAGGAACCTATTTCCAATGTGGAGAAGAAGGGCATCGAGCATATGAATGTCCGCAACATCAAGGAAGGACGAATAGAATACCTGAAGGTAATGCATGAGTTGCACATGTAGATGAAGATGCACAGTCTGAGCATTCTGAAGATGCTGAAAGGGGAGAAACCCTAGTTGTCAGAAGAACTTTGTTGAATGAGGAGAGAGAACCCAATCAGAGGAAGAGTTTACTTCACACAAGGTGCAAATGTGAAGGTAAGTGTTGTGATATTATTATTGACAGTGGAAGCACTGATAATCTTGTTTCAGAGGAGATGGTTGACAAGTTGAAGTTGACGAGAAAAAAGCATCCACATCCATATCAGATTGCATGGTTGTAGAAGGACCATAGAGCTTTGGTCAATGAGCAGTGTTTAGTGAAGTTCAAGATTGGTGACTACCATGATGAGGTGTTGTGTGATATCATACCAATGGATGCATGTCATATGCTATTGGGGAGGCCGTGGCAATATGATAGGAGCACTGTCCATGATGGTCGTGCAAACACATATTCCCTAACAAAGGATGGAGTTCGTCATAAGTTGAAGCCCTTGAAGGAGGTGGAAGAAAAGGTATGTAGTACTGCTAGAATTTGCTTGGTAGATGGTAGGAAATTTTTGGAGGGTATGAAGCATGAGCATCATTGCTTTGCATTGATTCCTAAGATTAGTCAAGAGAAATGTGAAGATGTACCTGTAGAAGTTTCAGATATGTTGGAAGAGTTTCAGGATATTATCTCTAATAATGTACCAGAAGGTTTACCACCAGTAAGGAAGATAAGTCATCAAATGGATTTGATTCCATGAGCCAGTTTGCCAAACAAGGTAGCCCATAGAATGACCCCTACAGAGAATGAAGAGCTGGATAGACAAGTTTAGGAGTTGTTGAGGAAGGGACTGATAAGGGAGAGCCTAAGACCATGTGCAGTACCTGCAGTACTAGCACCAAAGAAGGATAGAGAATGGAGGATGTGTATAGACTCTCGAGCCATCAATAAGATAACGATCAAGTATAGATTTCCATTGCCAAGAATGGATGACATCATGGATTGTTTGAGTGGAGCCAAGTACTTCATGAAAATTGACCTACATAGTGGATATCACTAGATCCGTATCAGAGAAGGAGATGAATGGAAGACAGCCTTCAAGACAAAGGAAGGTTTGTATGAGTGGTTAGTCATGCCATTTGGGCTAATCAATGCACCGAGCACATTCATGTGGCTCATGAACGAGGTACTGAAGGAATTTTTGGAAAGTTTTGTTATTGTTTATTTGGATGATATTTTGATTTTTAGTAAGACTTGGGATGAGCATCTGACGCATATCAAAAGAGTTCTAGAGAAGATGAGGGAGGTGAAGTTGTTGAATAATCTGAAGAAATGTAGTTTTTAAAAGGAGTTGGTGTACCTAGGATTTGTTGTCTCAGAAGAAGGTCTTAAGATGGACCCAAAAAAAGTAAGGGCTATCATTGAATGGCCTACACCAAGGAGTGTCATAGAGGTAAGATCTTTTCATGGTTTGGCAAGTTTTTATAGAAAGTTTATTAGGAGTTTCAGTAGCATTTGTTCACCCTTAATTGAGACAATGAGAGGGGATAGAAAAGAGTTTAGATGGACTAAAGGAGTAGATAAGAGCTTTGATACATTGAAATAGAAAGTGGTAGAACAACTTGTTTTGGCACTTCTAGATTTTAATAAGGTATTTCAGGTAGATTGTGGTGCTAGTGGTAGTGGTATAGGAGCTGTTTTGAGCTAAGAAGGTAAGCCCATTGCCTATTTTAGTGAGAAGCTTAATGATGCCAAGAAAAAGTATTATGTTTATGATCAGGAGTTTTATGAAATAGTTCAGGCTTTGAAGAAATGGAGACATTATTTGTTGCCAAAGGAGTTTGTTTTATATACTGATCATCAGGCTTTGTAGTATCTTAATAGTCAAGGAAAGTTAAATCAAAGGCACTTAAAATGGGTTGAGTTTTTCAGAGTTATACCTTTGTTTTGAAGCACAGGAGTGGGAAGTCCAACAGAGTTGTAGATGCCTTGAGCAGAAGGCAAAATTTGTTGACAGAAATGAAGATAGAGGTTGTTGGGTTCGATGAGCTCAAAAGTTTGTAACCTGAAGATCTAGATTTTGTAGAGGCTTAGAAAGCTTGTCTAGAGCCTATTACTTTGGACAGGACAAAATGGTTGGATTTCATAATCCAAGATGACATGTTGTTTAGAGGAAGCCAGTTGTGCATTCCAAGGAGTTCCATGAGAGAGAACCTGATTAAAGAGAAGCATAGTGGAGGACTGGCTGGACACTTTGGTCGAGATAAGACCATTTCTATTGTTGGTGAAAATTATTATTGGCCACAGTTGCAGTAGGATGTGAGGAAGTTTGTACAGAGTTGCAGAGTATGTCAGATGGAAAAAGGAACAAGTCAAAATACAGGATTGTATGAACCATTACCTATACCAGAGAAGCCATGGGATGATATTAGTATGGATTTTGTTCTTGGTTTACCAAGGACACAGAGAGGGAATGATTCTATTTTTGTGGTGGTGGACAGATTCTCAAAGATGGCACATTTTATTCCTTGTAAGAAGACTAATGATGCTGTTCATATTACAGAGTTATTTTTCAGGGAAGTGGTGAGACTACATGGTCTACCAAAGAGCATAGTTTCAGATCGAGATACCAAGTTTTTTGGTTATTTCTAGAGGACATTGTGGAAGAAGTTGAAGATAGATTTGAAGTTTAGTTCTGCACACCATCCATAGACTGATGGACAAACTGAAGTGGTGAATAGGAGTTTGGGTAACATGCTACGAAGCTTAGTAGGAGATAAGCCCAAGGGATGGGATTTGATTTTACCATAGGCAAAATTTGCTTACAACAATTCTATCAATAGGAGTACTGGTAAATCACCATTCCAAATCGTATATGGTAATAGCCTGAGAAATGCTTCTAAGTTAAGGAAGCTGGACAATGGAGAAAAGACAAGTGCTGAAGCTGAAGACTTTGCAGAACATTTGAAGAAATTACATGAAGAAGTGAGAAAGCACATTAATAAGATGAATATTCAATACAAGGCTAACGCAGATCAGAAGAGGAGGTATAAGGAGCTCCAGGTGGGAGATGAAGTCATGGTTCACTTGAGAAAAGAAAGGTTCCTAGTTGGAACATACAATAAATTAAAAATGAAGAGATTTGGACTATGCAGAATCATGAAGAAGCATGATTCAGGAAATGCATATGAGGTAGAGCTGCCGAGTGGGATCAATATTTCTCCTATTTTCAACATTGTTAATTTATCAGAATATCATGAAGGTGGAATAGAGGATGGACCAACAGAAGTGCAGTGGAGTATTCTGGCATCTACTTCAATAGAGGAGATAGAAGAGATTTTGAATATCCATGTGGGAAAGAGCACTTGGAACAATCAATACGAAGAATATCTAGTGAAATGGAAAGGAAGGCTTGTTGAAGATTCTTCTTGGTTGTCTAAGGCAAAGGTTGACCATTTGGGTTTTCCTCACACAAACACATGAGACGTGACAGGGTCACTTCTCAAATTACCTTGGGTGTCTGATGTAGGAGCATCCAGAGGTGTAAGGGCAATCTTGCATCACCCAAAAAGAAGTTAATTCAAAACCATTGTATTTGTTCTCATTTCTTCCCATAATTAGTGTTTTTGGTTCCATAATATCCAGAATAATAATGTAGGACTTTTAGTTTTTCCAAAACTGCTAAAAATAGCGACCTGCCTATTTAGGAAAGTGTACCTGTTATTTTTAGAAAGTTTACATTTGGGCACATAATGAAGAAAAAACTTCCAAAAAGTTACATAATGGAAATATAAGACCTTTGGCGAAGGAATCAGGCAAAGATCATTTGTGAGCTGAAAGATATTAAAGTTTTTGTTTTCTGAAAAGCCCCTAAAAATTTATGGAACGAGATATGAGGCACTAAAACTTCTCATAACATCTTGAAGAGTTGATATAAATCTATTTACAAATTTTTATTGTGATAGTTCACATCGCGAGCTTTCCGGCGCTTAAAACGGTTCGTCAATCGGACACCCGGATCAAAAGTTATGCTTCTCGGAAGTTGACCTACTTTTGGAGGGAGTTGCAAATTTTGAAATTTAGCTGGAGGCTGCCAAAAAGTGCTATTTATGACTATTTTGGGAACCCTGGACAGTAGTAGAGTCAAGGGGGCCATTGTGGACTCAAGAATAGGTGGGAAAATAGAAACCCTAGATGATTTGGGGTTACAGAAGGTTGAAGATTCTAGAGTCTTGAGGTTGGGAAAGTTGTAATGTGTTGCAGCCAGTAGAGGATTTATCCTCTGATTGTAATTGAGCTTCTGTAATGTAATGAGTTTCCCAGTTCAATAAAAAGAAAGTTCTATTTGTTGTGTTCAATATCTGTTATTGTGTGTTTTGTGATTTACCCCCTTCATCAGCTTGTCTCACGGAAATGATCCATACACTTCAAGAGGACAGCAACATAGATTCCAATGAATATGAGTGGGATGAGCTAACAGAGCATTCCTATGATGACAAAGAGGTTGATACCATCCAAACTTTTAGCCCCTACCATGAGGGACAAATGCTACCAAATAGACCACTAGAGTTTGATTTGCCCATCTCTGAGATTATGCCTTTCAAGGAAGGTTCAAATTCCATCGCAATAAACAACTTAGAGAAAGGTACCATCCTGGACACCACCCATTCCTATACTCCTAGGGTATCCATTCACACCATCAATGAATCAGGCCTATCCTCTAATTCAATCCCCCTTATACATCTTGAGCTTATTAACTGGGATCTGCGAGGAACTCCCCAACTAGACATGTTCCAAAACGATGATGCTTATATTAACTATATGAACCTTAGGGACCACCTACCCAAAGGAGATCATAAAGCTAGTTTCTCTATTGAACTTAATACCATGGCTTATTTTAGAGAGGGTGCCAAGCCTTCCAGTCCAAAAATATCAAAATAAAAACTAGATCTGATGGTGAAAACCATTTTGCGGCAGCGTCAAGCCCCAAAATAGTGAAAAGAGAGGACGCATCCAAAGGTGAAAACCCAACTATGGCACCTGACGATAGAAGGCTTGACACTCTCCCCAGTGACATGCACCAGGAGAAGTCTTAGATTATTGTGGAACTGACAGAACTAGTTAACATTGGAATAGAGGAAGAACCCAAGATCATCCACTTTGCTAAATCTCTTACTCCACTAGAAAAGACCAAGTTTGTACCATTCTTCAAGGAAAAGAGACGCAACTTCACTTGGTCATATGCAGACATGTCAGGGTTAGACCCAAACTTGATCCTGCATCATCTTCCACTAGATCCAGGTGTGAAACTAGTCAAACAAAAGCTTAGAAAGATGCATCCGCACATAGCACTATTGGTCAAAGAAGAATTGAAGAAGTTGTTGGATGTAGGATTTATCAGAGCAATAGACTACCCAGAGTGGATATCCAAAATTGTACCAGTGTCCAAACCAGATGGCAGAGTTAGACTATGCAATGACTTTAGAGATCTAAACAAAGCCTGCCGCAAAGATGATTTTACATTGCCAAACATAGATATCATAGTCGACTTGACAGCAGGACATACCATGCTATCTCTCATGGATGGCTTCTTAGGATATAATCAGATCAAGATAGCACTAGAAGACCAGCATAAGACATCTTTCACTTGTCCATGGGGCACTTTCTGTTGGAATGTCATGCCATTTGGGCTAAAGATTGCAGGAGCCACATATCAACGTGCTATGATGACTATATTCCATGATATGATGCATGTAACGATGGAGGACTATGTAGATGATATCCTAGCAAAGTCACTCACAAGGAATCACATCTAGATGTGTTAGAGAAGGTCTTTCAGAGATTAGAACAATTCAATGTTAGGCTGAACCCAAAGAAATGTGTGTTTGGAGTCACCTCAGGCAAGCTTCTAGGCTTAATTGTATTAGGAAATGGAATAGAGGTGGACCCCACAAAAGTGAAGGCTATCATGGATATGCCACCACCCAATATTCTAACTCAATTAAGATCTCTACAGGGAAAGATGCAAGCAATCCACAGATTCATATCCCAGTTGGCAGACAAGTGCCAACCATTCAGTCATCTCTTGTACAAGAACATTCCATTCATATGGGATGAGAGATGTGAAGAAGCCTTCAACAAACTAAAAGAGTACCTCCTGAATCCACCCATTCTCATGTCTCCTATCCAAGGGAAACCGCTGATACTCTACATATCTGCTACACCTACAGTTCTTGGGGCTCTTCTGGCACAACAAGATTATGAGAATAAAGAAAGAGCCGTCTACTACATCAGCCAAACATTAGTGGGCTATGAGTTGTAATACTCAGATAGAAAAATCATGTCTAGTGGTAGTTTTTTCTTCCCAAAAACTCTGACATTATATGCTAGCACATCCAGTCAAACTTATTACAAAAATAGATCCACTAAAATACCTACTAAGCAAAGCAGCTCTCACAGGTCGCCTAGCCAAATGGGTAATGCTCCTGAGTGAGTACGACATTGAATATGTAGACAGAAAAGCTATCAAAGGGCAAGTCATTACTGATCAGTTAGCAGATGTACCGCTACAGGACACCACCCCAATGCAATTTGACTTTCTAGATGAATCCTTATTCAACATCTCAACACATTCTTGGAAGCTCTACTTTGATGGGTCCTACACAAACCATGGATCGGGGGCAAGAATCTTGTTTGTAACTCCTCATGGTGACACTATTATGAAGTCTTACCGTTTGCTATTCCCATGCACCAACAACATAGCTGAATATGAATCCCTGGTCATTGGTATCAAGATGGCAACCGGATCCAAGAATTGCATGTCTATGGTGATTCTTAGCTTATAATCAATTAGGTCAATGATGAGTACCAAACCAAAGATGAAAAGCTCATCCTGTACAAACGGATGGTCGACGACTTCAAAGAACACTTTGGGACCATCTCCTTCGAGCAAATACCTAGGATTCAGAATAAGGCAGCAGATGCAATGGCAACCATTGCCTCTCTTCTAGAAATACCTGAAAATGAGTCACAGTATGAGTTCTTAGTGGAAACTATCCAGCAACCAGCTTATGATCTTCTTGAGACCCATTCCATTTGCCTTCTAGTCAGATCTGATTCACCTTGGTATGGTAAGACTTACACTTACCTCAAGGACAACATTCTCCCACCTGACCTCTCTTCTAACCAGAGACAAACTTTTATACGACAAACCTCTCGCTACACCATCATAGTCAATACCCTATACCGACGTGGTCTTGATGGTACTTTGCTTCGTTGTTTAGAATGAGAAGAATCCATAAGTGCCTTGCAAGACGTACATGAAGGGATTTGCTGAACACACTCTAGCGGTCCTTCCTTAGCCAAGAAACTCATGCGCTTGGGTTATTACTGCCGAACATGGAAATGGATTCATATCAGTTTGTCAAAAAGTGCAAGCAGTGCCAAATACATGGGAACCTAATACATGCACCAACTCAAGAGTTGAGACCTTTAACAACACCTTGGCCCTTTTACCAATGGGGACTTGACCTTGTGGGAAAGATCCATCCGCCCTCATCCAACAACCATAAATTCAACATAACTGCCATGGAGTATTTTACAAAGTGGATTGAAGCTGTTCCCCTCACCACCATCACAGGTAAGCAAATCTCCTCATTTATCCTGAATTACCTCATCTGCAGATACGGGATTCCTTCATCCATTATCACGGATAATAGAAGACCCTTCAAAAACCAAGATGTCCAAGAACTTTGTGATTGATTCAAAATCCAACACCATTTTTCCTCACCATATTACCCCCAAGGCAATGGTCAAGCTGAAGCATCCAATAAGATCATCTTGAAAATTGTCAAGAAGACAGTTAATGATGCTGGTCGTGATTGGCATATCTAACTCAATCCCACTCTGTGGGCCTACAGAACTAGTATACACACTCCCATAGGTGCTACACCCTATGCTCTTGTCTATGGCTCAGAAGCTATCCTTCCCATTGAAGTTGAATTGCCATCTCTCAAGGTGTCGTTAAAAGGTCTCATATTAGATGAAGAATACAGAGTCTCCAGATTACAAGAACTAGAGTTGCTGGAGGAAAGGAGACAGAAAGCCTTTGACCATCTCAAATCATATCAACAAATGATGTCAAGAAGCTATAACCACAGAGTTCACCCAAGAATCTTCAAAGTTGGAGATCTAGTCCTTAAGGAAAATCCCCGCAATCAACAGGATAGGGAAAAGAAGGGCAAGTTTGAACCCAACTGGCTGGGCCTTATGTAATTGTAGCTGCTTACAGATCGAGGGCATATCAGTTGGCAACATCTGAGGGTGAGCTATTCGATGATCCAATCAATAGCATGCATCTTCGCCGGTTCTATACCTAGGAGAACCCCAATGTAAGGGAGGCACAAAATACAAAAAAATTAAAAAATCAGAAAAAAAGTACAAAAAATATCAAAAAATCAGAAAAGAACAAAAAAAATCATCCTGTGGTGAAAACCTGGCAAACAGGTGCCTTGGATAGGTATCATGATGAAAACCTGGCAAGCAGGCATCATGTATACTTTCTAGCTTCTGTGCCAATAAAAGCAAGTGGTGAAAACTTGGTAAATAGGCATTACTTGTGATAAACCGCCTTCTCCATCTTCAGGAAACCAATCACTTTGAGTCCATTCTTCCTTGTGTCCCATTCGACCCATATTTGTCCCATAATAAAATCCTGACAGTTACCTATCGTGGCTTGATACTCTATCTCTTTGTTGGCCTTGTCAACCAAAGTTTTGTCCCATACCATATCTATTGCGCACGCCTAAGCATAGTGTCTCTCATTGGTTTTCCATGGTTCAAGTCCATGAACTACGTTGCCTCTGCGTCGTCACGTAGGCAAGGCCATATTCCTATGTGCCCCTGAGGCTCGCACGGTCCCATCTGTCCCATTTCTTGTCATCTTTCTTGTTGTCTCTCTTCTAGTCCATCCATGGTCCATTAGGGTTTACCCCAAACTACGTTGCCTCTGCGTCGTCACATAGGCAAGGCCATTTAGCAATGAGCCCCTAAGGCACTAGGTCAGTCCCTTAGGGTCTGTCTCACCAATAAGGATTGTGTAATCTTCTCACCAGATAAACAAGAGTAGCAAAGCAAGATACCAAAAAAAAATAAAAATCTTGACACAAAACATCAATCTATCCAAGACAAAACAAGAGTACCATATCAAAACACTCAAGCTAATTCTATCTCAAATTATGGCAAGAAACAAACACATCTAAATGTAAGAATGTTTTGTGTGGGTTAGATTAACTTACAGTCTTGATTTATGTTATCATGCCTTTCTATGCTACTCGAGGATGCCAAAAGCTAGAGATGCTATGATGGGGGCATGATTATTTTCTTTGTTTGCTACTTGTGGATTAAACTTTAGTAATGCGATGATTTCTATCTAACGACATGATCGGCAAAAGATCATCGAGGACTCCGAGATCCAAACATGAAAAGGGGCAATCCTTGTTTGTTGAAAAATGCAAGAAGTACTTAGGTCATCTAGATTCAATTTTGGCTAGATGCTTGTATTGACTTGCTAAATCAAAAATCTATGTAAGCAATACTCAGGTCATCTAGGTTTAATTATACCTAGATGCTTGTATTTTCTTACAACATAATAAAGCCCAATGATGGAAGTGCTTCAAAATACTTGCTATATCAAGGTGACAAATATCCATATCCATATCCATACCATATCAAATTACATCTCATATCCATACTGTATCAAATTGCATCTCATATCCATATCCATACCGTATCCAATTGCAAGTCTATCCTTAATCCATGCCAATCAAGTCAAGTCAATCTTGTCAAATGATCCAATCACAATCAATGGTCTTGATCCCTGTTCAGTTGTAAACCAACTCAATCAATCAATCAATCAATTGTCTTACATAGGATGATGCATTGTCGAAACCAAACCAACACATGGGTCTTATACGACATGTTTCATTTCCTGAAACCAGACACTATCCTTCGTGTTGCTCTAGGGATCCATCATTCCCCGCCATGACAACACACCTGCTATGTGGATCTAGGGATATATTGTTCCCCACCATGACCACACTGTCATATATCATTATCATATCAAATGTCTTAGACAGGATGTTGCATTGTCGAAACCAGACTCGGAGTCTTATACGACATATCTCATTCCTGAAACCAGACATCATCGATCCATATCATTGGTTTACCGCTCGACAGGGGAATACCTTGTTTGTGCTTGTGTCATTTGTACATACTTGCTTACTTGCTTGTGTGTGTTATCATTTTTATTTTGCATTCCATATCATTCATCCCTTTCTTCTACATTCAACCATTTCATTTCCAGTCAACCTATCTCATTGCGAGATTGTCCGTCTCATGCCTGCCACCTTCTCCCCATCCAATCTCCCGAGGGGGCATCCTATCATCATAACCTATACAAGGGGCAAACTAGGGCATGTATCATTATCAAACTATTCTTATTCTTTGAAACAACGTGATAAAACACATTGCTTCAAAGAGGGGCAAAATGTATACACCTAAAATTGGCTCGGGTCGAATTAAGTAAATATTCTAATATTTATCTTAATTCATATTTTCTTCTGTGAATTAAATAAATATTATAAGTTTATTTGATTGGTTCATTATCCTACAATTAAATAAAATTATTTTATTTAATTAAATTCCCTAAATTCTTCTAATGTCTCAAGTCCTAAAATCCACCTCACAAAATCCACTTCATCAATCCACCTCATCTTTCCACCTCATCTCTTCCACCTCACCATGTTGCACATATAATTAAATATTTTTAATATTTAATTAGCTAATATCCTCTATTATCCAAAATAAATTTTTAATTCAATTGTTCCCGATTATTCTCCACACATTGAATCTTTAATTCAATTGTTCCCCACTATTCTCCACTCATTGAATTCTTAATTCAATTGTTCCCCATTATTCTCCACCATTGAATTCTTAATTCAATTGTCATATCTCTCTATCCTCCACCATTTATTCTTAATTCAATTGTCATAACCCACTCTTCTCAAATAAGAATTTTTAATTCATCCATTATGAATTAAAGATTCACAAATAATGAGAGCCATTGATCTCATCTTTTGATCCTCACCCTCCATTCCCTTTTCAGAAAATCTATAAATAAAACTCTTCTCTAAGCAATTAGATGAACTTCATCTTGCACAATAACTATACCCAAATTTCTCTTCTTCTCTCTATTTCTAGTATCCTCCATTATCATGTGTTGGAAGCTCACATTCAACACAAACAGGTATCAAAACCATTCTTCCTTTGTCATCTTCAACAAGCAAGCAAGCAAGGAAAGCTTCTGAGGGCTTCACAATCAAGATCAAAGAAAGATAGGCAAACAATGGAAGCTGCAGAGTAACAGGTTTTGTAAGTTTGTACTTCATTTGTTTATTCTTGTTATTCGCTTATTTCATTGATGCATTGGGTTAATATTTATCATTATTGATCAATCCATTTTCCCATTAACAATAACAATATTGCATTACTTGAGATGACCCCACTTAAATTTGCATACACAAGATACACAGTGTAGGCATACATGTACATGATTCACCAATTATTAAAACTCTTTGCATCACTTTAGATTTTTTCCTTGATTATTCCAGTAATCATGTACAACATGTAGAACCTAAACTAAAACTACCCCTATTCCTACAACTAAAAAGAGAATGATTTGATTTGAATGATGATTGATCCATCCCCAATATGGACCAATGCCTACACCATTGGGCAACTGAGTCATAAGAAATAAAGAGGAAGGAAATGGAGTAAAACAACATCAATAGAAAACTAAAATGTACTCACATACATTTCTCATATTACACTTCATGCACTAGACATACTTATTTATCCAAAACCAAACTATAATGACCCATGTGCAACAAAGAGATGACCCAACACAAATCTTATATTGATTTAAATGTTGTCACACATTAGAAAATCCCTATTACAAGCACACTAGCAAATGTGGTGAAGGCAAAATACATAGCTGCGACTACGCATTTCCATGAATCATTACAAATAGCCATGGAGATATACCACTGCATAAAGATGTGCATTACAATTCTTTCCTATGCTGTATCAAACACATTCCTCCATTCACTGCCTAGACATTATCCTCTACTTGATGCCCGGAAATCTTCCTTACGCTTTCCTGACTAGACAATTGGTTGAGAGGCCAACCCTTAATGCATCTAAAACATATGCATTTATAGCAGTTTAGCTTACTACACAATTCAAAGTGTTGCACTTTGTCATCAAGTACACCCATGCTACATTAAACTCTAGTGCATGACCCTGTTAGAAGATATTTCTACCAAAAGAATGTCTGTATATACGTATTTTACCAATCATAAATGAAGAAATATCTTGATCTAATCCACAACAATTAATACAGAAATATAGATGATGATGATGAAGTAGTTAAGAAATATCTATTGTATTGAAGACTAGTAGCTAACTCATTCACTTGCACAATTAAATATACAATAGGTACCTAGAATATTAATGAGGGAAGGCTAAATCCACTCCATGACACTTGTAACATTAAATTCATCTACTTTGTTCTTTATGAGTACCTATGCATTGAATAATTTTTTTGTGCTAACACCTGTAGAACCTTGGCCTACAACACATTAATGCTAAGTACAAATCTACAAGTTTCATCTTGCAATCATAGCAAAAATTTAGGAAATCACCTCCCAAAGCTTTTACAACACTTTAAAGGTGTTGTCCAATTCTCACTTACATGCCCCCTCTTAAATCTGACTATACCTAAAGAATCTACCAGGTTGATCTTCATCTTCATCATTATCAGGCATCTTGAATCCTAATTTTATTTCTTTCTGCAATGGACACACCTTCTTTTCCTTATTGGTCGTCCTGTCGGTTTGCTAACTACATAGTTGGTGGACTATAAAGTTCACAAACTCTCTTTTTCTTCAACAAAAGCCTCTTTTTGCCTTCCCTTCCTTTATTCACTTTGTTAGCGAATTCTCCTTTTCGTAAACCAAGGGAAAAGCCTCCTTTTTCTTTTTTGGTACTTAGTCTTCATCTTGGGGCCCCTTTTTTCCTTATCGGCAAATCTTCAAGCTAGCGAACCATCCAACTCTTCTACCTTTCCTTCATTTTTCTTCACCTTCCTCTTTATCGACAATTCATCTTCTTCACAAACTTCTTATTTTGCCACTTCTTTCTTCCTTTTCCTTTTGTCATGGAAAACTCATATCGGTGAATCGGCAAAACCGCAAACCCGCAAACTCAATCAGCCAGTTCAACAGTTCATGAACTTGCCAACTTGCAGATAAAGCCTTCAAGTCACTTTAAAAATTTCCCTTAGAAACTTTTTTCTTACTTTATCTTGTCTTCCTTCATCTTTGTTTGAGCCTTCCTCAGTCGGTGAAATGTTGTCAGTAAAACTTTTAACCAGCGAACCTAATGGTTCACAAATTCCTCCCTTTACTAACAAAGACATCACCCTTCCTCTCTTTCCTTAGAGAAACTTTCAACTTTCCTTCTTTTGTCTCTTGGTCGGTGAATTGGGGAAAACACCAACCAATGAACTTGGTCGACAAAAATGATAGTTCGCGAACTAGCTGATTCGCTGACAAAGGATGCAAACTTCAACTTTTTTCTATCTCTCAAACCTTTTGCTTCACCCCCTTGGCCACCTTATCAACAAATTGGCAAGCTGACAAAGTTGCAAACTAGTGAACTTAGTTAGTGAAAACAATAGTTTACAAACTTATCGATTTGCCGACAAAGCCTACAAATGGACAATTTTTTTCTAAGGGAAGAAAAACATCAAGACTTGGAATTTCTTTTTTTCTTAGAGTTATTGAAGGAAACCAATGGAACATATCTCAGATCATTTATAAATAATGGGTTTAACTGTAAAGGCAAAAGGTGGTATTTTTGATGAATTTGGGGCAAAAATGTGCATGTCTGGAAACTGGTATTTTCAGGTGCCAACACTGGCTCTAGTTGGGGACATGTGACAAACAATGTCATAGTGAGGATCTCAGATCTCCATGCAGACCAAAAACACAAAACACACAGAGGGAAAAAACACAGAATGCATTTACAACAAAGGTGTATATACAAGACAACATGCAATCATAAACACGAGGGCACAAAAGGGAAATGATTGTAATCAAAATTTTAGAGCACTGCATGCCAATTATACAGAAGAATGTTGCAACTACTTGCCTCTATCAAAGACAAGATGAATGAAGGAGTTGATCTCCCTCACATTAAATTTGCACTTTTCACCCAGCTGCAACAATTGAAGACTATCCCCAACACGTGCCAATCTGTAATTACTACTCATGAAGCTAGTATCAAATTCATCAATGCAATCTCTACTATAGGGAAACCATAAGAAATAGATGCTTGACCTATTCAAATCCCTATCATTATTATTCCTAGTAGTAAGGGGTGACAAATATAGAACCAGGTCAGCACTAAAAGAAATAAATGAAGACAAGCCTCCATTATCAAGTGCCAACCTATCATACATATTGACCTCTTCATGAAAATTGAGGGAAAGGGAAAACACCTCCAATTCACATGGCAAGGAGAACTATTCTTGAATGCACTACTAATCCACAAGAGAAGACACTTCATCTTGTAGAGAAAATTGGAAAGGCTCCATCTCAGGTATACCTTCAAAGTGAACAACAACATATTGATCTTCAACTTGGAACTCATGTTGTTATTCAATACTATTCTCATCTTTATGCTAGACCCACTTGAAATATTCAAATTTAGGTATGTCACCATTATCCAAATTCGTAGAAGTTACATCCTTATTACAAAATAAAACTTCATAATCAATAACATTCACATCAAGCCCTTCAACAATTGGTGACCAACACACACTAATCTCACACATGTTGATGTCTTGTTCCTCATTCGGATCACATACCTAATCCATAACTTCATCATCATCAGCATAAGAATCATAATGAGGTGTTTCAAATGATGGACTGCATCCATTCCAAAACCTCTCTATTTCAATCTCAAATGGGCAACTTGTTGCATTACAACTGCCATGCTATAAATAGGTACCAAAGAATTCTATCTACATTACTAGATCAACAACAAAATGGTCATCATGGAGGTCACTTTTACTAATTTTAGTAGTTAAAGGATCATCCAACTAGAACTAGTCAGTACACAAATCATTAGTAAAGGAAGAACAAGTGTGAGAAATATCACTTGAAGCACAAGACAACTTGAATACCACAAAAGCATCCTTAGCACAATCAACTTCATCACTATCAAAAGGTACAAAACCTGGGAGCTCATTAAACAAAAACCCATCATTGCCATCACTCCCATGGATTGAACCATCCAAATATGAAAGAGTACACATGATGTTCACATCCTTTGCATTGTCAAGATATGTTGCATCAAATGCCTCTGCCCTCATGTCCTCACTATCAAATTGCTCCCACACAATATCACATTCACTGGCATCACAACCCACAACAAGGTCCTCAAATTGAAACCAAATGTCTGTACCTTTACCTATCTCAAATTAGTTATCATTGGGTGCAAAACTGCTACTGTCATCTTTAATTTTAGGTTGGGGATCACAAGACAAAGCAACAACATCATCATCCGCAAGGGACAATGCATCCGACTAAAGATAGGTAGCTACACTATATTCGCTTTCAACACAACTATCATATGATGTTGCCTCACATGAGTCCATTCTCCTAACAACACACTCAACCTAATTTGTCATATTACTTCCTACCACATGCTCATCATTCACAATACTCACCTTAGGGGACAACAATCCAGCAACATATTCATTTCTCATTTTAACCAAGGTGTCAAGAGCAAGGTAAGCCTGTTGCAAATTAGCCAGCCTCAAATCTTCCTGTACTAAGCTCAACCCAACTTCATAAGATTAAAAAATTTAATGCAAGTTGGAATAGAAGGTTTGAAAGCATCTAGAATTTTATATAGTGCAACAACAAACTGGTGGCTAAAATCCATGTTCGATTCACCCTCATAGCTTCTGATATTTTCAAGTTCTTGGACAAGAACAATAGGGTCTAAACTACTTACAAAATTTTCAAATGCAACCACTAAATGATCCCAGGAAGAAAAGTGATGGTCAAGGAAAGCAACAAGCCACTTCCTTGCCAATCGACAAAGTGATTAGACAAAGAACCTCATCCACATATCCTCATCCTCAAATTGAAACTTGTCAATGAAATCTGAAAATGCAAGAATATGTGCCTTCCCATCATAAACATCACACCCATAAAAAAATGGCATCTCATAATAGATCTTATTGGGCATGGACTACTTCTCATAATTGACCCATGAAAGGTCCAACTATTTGTATGTGGTCTCATTAGTAATGGGAGGGGGCCGAAAAAGTGAGCTATTGACAACAATAGGAAGGGCATTGGATTGGACCATGGACTGACATAGCATGATTTGATTTTCTAATTCCTTTTCTTGTTGTAGAAAATACTCTAATAGTTGTTTGGTTTTATCAACTTCATACTACAGCCTAGTTGATACATTTTGATTATGCAAGGGTGCTTGACATTGATACAGGGGAATGCAGGATGTAGGGAAATCTAAGTAATAGGATGAATCACTATCAAAAGAATCATAAGCATCTTCATCCTCATAATGATCATGGTATGAGATAGAGGATGATGCATAAGAAGGATTTGCCCTAGGGCCATTAGTGTGCCAAGAAGCCATGACTAAAATTTTCTACCATGCAGGGCGGCACAAGACATAATAGAATAATTGCTTTTGTATTTTGGAGAAAATCTGAATTGGTTATAAAAAGAAACCATGTGTACCTTAATTTTCCAGCTACTACTCATAAACTTGGGGCATTTGAATCACCAACAACATAACTAGAACAACAGCGAACAAACTTCTGTTCTTTGATAGTAGAGCCGTCACCTCTTCCAAAGAGGAATTCCTTGAAGTGTGACTTATCTTCAAGGCCACAAATTTATTCTTTGTTGGGCTCAACAACAAAGTCTTCAATTTAATCTCAACCTAGCAATAATCTTTCCCTAGCAATGGTGCCAAAATGTTGGCATAAGTTGACGGGATGCCAACTTAGCCAAACACATGTAAACTAGAAATTGACTAGCACTAAGGTCTTCAAATTTCTCAACCTTTCAACTCATCCTTGACAACAACACCAAAATTTTGGTTCCCAAAATAATTGAAACCCAAAACCCTAAAACATTTCACCATCACCAAGGGTAGGGGTGCCATCAAGGTGATTGAAAGAGGTTTATCAACAAGTCAAGGGTGATTTTGGCCAACTAATAGGGTGGGTATACTCCTCTACACTTCAGTCTTAGCTAAACTTAGGAGGGAAATTCATGGAGGCATGAAATAGAACACAAACAAATAAACACAGCCATACCCAATGTACACTTATCCCCCAAATCTATCACTAGGTCAAGATAGATTGGTTGCACAGGTCTCTATATTAAGTTGATTACTGTATTATGCATTTGCACCCAATCATAACAATATTGCATTACTTGAGATGACTCCACTTAACTTTGCATACACAAGATACATAGGGTAGGCATACATATACATGATTCACCAATTATTTAAATAGTTTGCATCACTTTAGATTTTTCCTTGGTTATTCCACTGAATTATGTACATCATTTAGAACCTAAAGTAAAACTACTCTTATTCCTATAACTAATAGGATGATGATTTGATTTGAATGATGATTGATCGATCCCCAATATGTACCAGTGCCTACTCCATTAGACAACTGAGTCATAAGTAATAAAGAGGAAAGAAATGGATTGAAACAACATCAACATAAAACTAAAATGTACTCACATACATTTCTCAGATTACACTTCATGCACAAGATATACTTATTTATCCAAAGCCAAACTATAATGACCCATTTGTAACAAAGAGATGACCCAACACAAAGCTTGTATTGATTTAAATGTTGTCACACATTATCAAATCCCTATTACAATTGCACTAGCAAATGTGGTGAAGGCAAAATACACAGTTGCGACTATGCATTCCCCTAAATGATTACAAATAGCTATGGAGACATACCACTACATAAAGATGTACATTACAATTCTTTCCTATGTTGTATCAAACACATTCCACCATTTACTGCCCAGACATTATCCTCTACTTGATGCCCTAAAATCTCCCTTATGCTTTCCTAACCAGACAATTGGTTTAGCGACCAACCCTTAATGCATCCAAAACATATGCATTTATAGTAATTTAGCTCACTATGCAATTCACAGCACTGCAGTCTATCATCAAGTACATCCATGCTACATTAAACTTTGGCACATGGCCCTGTCATAAGATATTTCTGCCAAAAGAATGTCTGTATACATTTGTTTTGTTAATCATAAATGCGGAAATATCCTGATATGATCCACAACAATTAATACAGAAATATATAATGACGAAGTAGCTGAGAAATATCTACTGCATTGAAGACTAGTAGCTAACTCATTCACCTACAAAATTAAATATACAATGGGTACTTGGAACATTGATGAGGGAAGGTTAAGTCCACTCCCTGACACATGCAACATTAATTTCATCTACTCTATCCTTTTATGAGCACCGGTGCATTGAATAATTTTACTGTGCCAACGACCTGCAGAACCTTGGTCTAAAAGACATTAATGTTGAGTACAAATCTACAAGTTTCATCTTGAAATCAAGGCACAAATTTAGGAAATCACCTCCCAAAGCTTTTACAACCCTTTAAAAGTGTCATCCAATTCTCACTTACAACCCCTCTTAAATCTGGTTGTACCTAAAGAATCTAATAGGTTAATCTTCATCTTCATCATTATCGAGCCATCTAAATCTTGATTTTATTTCTTTCTACACTGGGCACACCTTCTTTTCCTTATTGGCCTTTTTGCTGGTCCATTAAATACATAGTCGACGAACTATCAAGTTTGCAAACTCTTTGTTTCTCTGATAGAAGCCCCTTGTTTCCTTTCCCTTCCTTTATTCTCTTTGTCAGCAAATTCTCCTTTTTGCAAACCAAGGGAAAAGCCTCCCTTTTCCTTTTTGGCACTTAGTCTTCATCTTGGGCCCTCATTTTTTGCCTTATTGGCAAAACTTCAAGCTGGCAAACCATCCAACTCTTCTACCTTTCCATCATTTTTCTTTGTCTTCCTCTTTATTTGTGATTTTTCTTCAATATGAACTTATTATTTGTTGCTTCCTTCTTCCTTTTCCTTTTGTCAGGGAAAACTCATATCAGTGAATCAGCGAAACCATGAACCTATGAACTTAGTTAGTGAGTTTGACAATTTGCAAAATTTCTGACTTGCCGATAAAGGCTTCAACTCACCTTAAAACTTTCCCATAGAAAAATTTTTCTTATTTTATCTTGTCTTCCTTCATCTTTGTCAGAGCCTCCCTTAGTCGGCAAAATGTTGTTGGTGAAACTTTTAACTGGTGAACCTAATGATTTGTGAAGTCTTCCCTTTGCCAATGAAGACATCACCCTTCCTCTCTTGCCTTAGAAAAACTTTCAACTTTCCTTCTTTTGTGACTTGGTCGGTGAATCGAGGAAAAAACCAACCTAGGAACTTGGTTGGCAAAAACGGCAATTCGCGAACTAGCCGACTTGCCAACAAAGGCCACAAACTTAAACTTTTTTCTATCTCTCAAACCTTTTCCTTCACCTCCTTTACCGCATTATCAGCACATTGGAAAACTGATGAAGTTACGAACTAATGAACTCAGTCAGTGAAAATGACAATTCGCAAACTTGTTGATTTGCTGACAAAGCCCACAAATGGACATATTTTTCTAAGGGAAGAAAAACATCGAGACTTGAAATTTTTTTGCTTATAATTCTTGAAGAAAACCCATGGAAGATATCTTAGAGCAGTTATAAATAATGGGTTCAAATCTAAAGGCAAAAGGTGGGATTTTTGATGAATTTGGTGTTAGGGTTAGATGGTAAAAGATATCAATTAAATGCAAATAAAGATTAAACAGAGGAATGAAAATTACACAAAAATAATAACAAGAGACAATTTTAACGTGGTTCACCCAAACTTAGGCTACATCCACCAACAGAGAGTACAATATTATTATCCAGTAAATCAAA
This sequence comes from Cunninghamia lanceolata, assembly GCA_027924645.1. Taxonomy (NCBI): domain Eukaryota; kingdom Viridiplantae; phylum Streptophyta; class Pinopsida; order Cupressales; family Cupressaceae; genus Cunninghamia; species Cunninghamia lanceolata. Next base: position 4,258,798 of record BSBN01000914.1, on the reverse strand, counting down.
CTGATTACAACTAGCAATCCCTGCAACTCAATACCACTACAAAATGCTACAATACATCAATGGAAACCCTAACCCTTAGCTGCTTTTATCAAGCCTTATGTTGGTTACAAAAATAGGGGTTTTTTTATGTCAGCCAATAGAAAAAAATAACTCTCAATGCCTTAATAAAATAATAAAAAATTGTTGGAGGTTTTGGGGGCACTGCCCCCGATCCCCCACAAGGGCACTGCCCCTCCACCCTGCCCTGTATCGCAATAGGGAGCGCACCAGGGGCATTGCCCCTAGACCCCGTTAAATAATTTGGGGGGAAATTACGCTGATAAAAGTGGGGTAAATTTAACCTCTGAGTTTGATTAGGTTCCATACAACAATAATCTCCCACTTGGAGACTGATCAGACTCCACACCATATCATCTCCCACTTGGAGACTGATCATAACACCACTGACCTTGTAACTCCCATTGGAATTAAGCACCATGGACTCTGTTGTTCTAATTTTATTATTTTTTAGTCTTGAAGACCAGCTGAAGCTGAAGAGGATCTCAGCTTCTCCCTTGTTACTACCTTTGTAAACATATCTATTGGATTTTCATCTGTATGTATCTTTTCCAGCCGTAATTATCCATCATCCAACACCAATCGAATGAATTGATACCTCAACTATATGTGTTTGGTCTTTGAATGCAAGGCAAAATTCTTTGCAAGATGTATGGCACTCTAGCTATCTGTAAACAAATAACTGTTAACCTATTGTTTGCCCAATTCTTCCATGAAATATTGCAGCGATATCATCTCCTTGCTTGCCTCTATTGTAACTACATACTCTGCTTCTGTGGTTGATAAAGCAACCACCTTTTACAACTGTGAGATCAAACTCACCACTGTCCCACCTATAGTAAAGACATAACCTATAGTACTCTGCCTAGTATCAATATCTCCTACCAAATCTAAGTCTACATAACCTGCTAAATCAGTACTAAAGCCCCCAAAACATAAATGTTTATTGGATGTACCTTTCAAATATTTGAGAATCCATTTTACCGCATTCCAATGCTCCAATCTGGGATGACTCATATATCTGCTTACGAATCCTACATCATGTGCAATATCTAGCCTCATGCATACCATGGCATACATTAAACTTCCTACAACTGAAGCATATGGTACCTTGGACATTTTTTCTTCCTCCTCTTGTGTCTTAGGACACATCTCCTTAGTCAATTTCAAATGTCTAGGCAAAGGTGTGCTAATATCTTTTGCATTCTCCATATGGAATCTCTACAACACCTTTTCAACATAATCAACCTGAGATAGTCAATTTTCTGTTCTTCCTATCTCTAGAAATTTTTATACCAAGGATTTGTTTTACTACTCCCAAATCCTTCATAGAAAATGATTGTGCTAACTATTGTTTTAACTCTCTTATGTGATCCATGTTAGACCCTGCTACAAGCATGTCATCAACATATAAACATAAAATAATGTAGCTGTCATTATCCAACCTCTTAAAATAAACACAATGGTTAGAATTACACTGGCTATAGCCTTGCTCATCCATAAAACTATCAAATTTTAAATACCATGGCCGAGGGGCTTGTTTTAGGCCATATAAACTCTTCTTCAATCTGCACACCAGTTTCTCCTTACCTTTGACCTCAAATCCCCGTGGTTGTTCCATATATATCTCCTCCTCCAAATCACCATGAAGAAAGGCAGTTTTCACATGTAGCTGTTCCAAATGTAAATCTTTAGCAGCCACAATACTTAAAACAGTACGAATAGAAGTGATCTTAACAACTGGAGAAAAAATCTCATCAAAATCAATACTTTTTTTCTATGCAAATCCTTTTACAACTAACCTTGCTTTAAATATGTTCTTACCTCTAGCTTCCTCTTTTAGCTTATAAACCCATTTGTTTCGTAAATCCTTTTTACCTGCAGGCAACTTGCATAATTTCCAAGTCTGATTTTTCAGCAAGGAGTCCATTTCTTCTTTCATTGCAAGCTCCCACTGAACCTTTGTACCCACCTACATAGCTTCATCATACCCTTCTGGTTCACCAACATCTGTTAACAAATTAGAATACAAAGAGGGAGAAAACCTTTTAGGAGGTCTACTTAGGCTTGTTGACCATCTAACATTCATTGGAATTTGTGGTATTTCTTATTGCTGTTGTGAAGCATGAGGAACCACTGGAACATTACTATTTAGAGCATCATCTAGCACCACATAATCCTTTTCTTTCTTCTCATGCTACTGCAACTGATCTTTGTACATCACCTTCTCATTGAATACAACATCCTTGTTTCTCACAATTTTTTGATTTTTAAAATCCCAAAGCCTATAACCAAATTCATCAATGCCATATCCAACAAAGGTACACTTTTTTGATTTTGCATCTAGCTTGGTTCTATTTTCAGAATCTACATGTGCAAATTCTTCACATCTGAAGGTTTTAAGAAAAAAATAACTCACCTTCTTACCTATCCATGCTTCCTCTCGAATACCACAGTCCAAAGGAACTGAAGGACCTCTATTAATTAAATATACAACGGTATTGACAGCCTTTACCCACATGTTTAAAGGTAGTCCAACATTCAATCTCATGGTCCTTGCATGCTCCATTATTGTCCTATTCATGTGTTTAGCCACTCTATTTTCCTGTGGAGTCCTGGGAACTATTTTCTACCTACGAATTCCATTAAGGGAACAATAATCCTCAAATTCTTTGCTACAATATTCACCACCATTATTAGATCTAAGACATTTTAATTTTTTACCCGTCTCATTCTCAACCAAGCTTCTCCATTTCTTAAATGTTTCAAATATATCAAATTTTTGCCTAAGGAAATAAATCTAAACCTTCCTAGTTGCATCATCTATGAATGTAACATAATACTGAGAGCCACCAAGAGAAGATACCTGAGCTAGTCCCCATACATCTGTATGCAGAAGGTCCAACTTTTCATCTTTCTTTTGCTTCCCATCCTTGAGAAAACTAACTCTCTTTTGTTTTCCATACACACAACTTTCATAGAAATCTATATTAATACATTTCAGACCTGGTAAAACTTTCTTAAAATGAAGTACCTTCATACCTTTTTCACTCATATGCCCAAGTCTGTTATGCCACAATGTTGTCTCAGAACCTGCAACAACTATTTTAGTCTCTTCCTACGAACCTACAATAACTGTTCCTAAACTTGTTTGGTTTTCTCTGCAACAACTAAAGTAGAAGGAACAATATGACCTAGACAAAGATATAAGGTGCCTACTTTCACACCTTTTCTACTATTAAGGCACCTCTTGAAACCTTCCAATTTTTATCACTGAAAGTAACTATGCAACCTTCATCAGCTAGCTACCCTGCTGAAATTAAATTCCTACTTAGCCTTGGAACATGCCTTACCTCTTGTAGTAGCCAATGATTCCCATTCTGCAACTTAATCTTGATTCTTCCCTTTCCAACAATTTGACAAGGTTCGTTATCTCCCAAATAAACCAGCCCAAAATCCCCTTGGACATAATCAAGAAAATAACTTCTATGGAGCGTAGCATGAAATGAGGCCCCTGAATCTAAAACCCATGAATCATCAGCATTATCTAGGGAAAGAATCAAAGCATCATCTTCAGATTTATTACTTACCACATTTACCTCCTTATTACCTTCTTGTTTGTTTCCTTTATTCTTCCAAGACCAACAATCTTTCCTCAGATGACTTGGTTTCCCACAGTACCGGCAATCATTCTGTCCTCTAGATTGGGATCTCTTGTCCTTTGATTTTCCTTGTGACTTCCCATGACCTCCAGAACCTTTTCCTCTCTCCTTTGATCTGCCCCTGCTTTCTACATTCAGAACACTACCTGATGTGGACCCTCCTGAGCTTTTCTGTCACATTTCCTTGCTAAGGATAACACCAACAACATCATCAAATTTTAAAGTGTTTGAATTAGAGATAGAGTTATTAACAGCCATTACCAAGCTATTCCAACTTTCTGGAAAAGAACATAAAACCAAGAGAGCCCTCACCTCTTCATCAAATTTCACTTTTATAGAAGTTAACTGACTGGTAAGCATATTAAACTCATTTAAATGATCTGTCACAGATCCACCTTCAATCATTTTCAGATTAAACAAATTCTTAATGAGAAATACCTTATTTGAGGCTGAGGGTTTTTCATACAATTTAGCCAAATCTTTCATTAGTTCACTTGTTGTCTTCACTTCTATTATATTGAATGTCACAGATGGTGCCAGACACAACTGAATGGTTCCTAGTGCCTTTTTGTCTAGAAGTTCCCAATCCTCATCTGTCATTCATGTTGGTTTCTTGGATATTCCTTCCAATGGCCTCCATAAATCTTTTTGATAGAGATAATCCTCCATCTGCATCTTCCATAATTGATAGTTCTTCCCATTGAATTTATCTACCTTCAATTTACCCTCGTCCGCCATTGCTCCCACTTAACAGTGAGACTCCACTCAATCATGAGACCTTTCTATAGATGATAATCAAATACAATCCGCTCTGATACCACTTGTTAGGGTTAGATGGTAGAAGATATCAATTAAATGCAAATAAAAATTAAATAGAAGAATGAAAATTACGCAGAAATAATAATAGAGAGAGACAATTTTAACGTGGTTTACCCAAACTTGGGCTACATCCACCAATAGAGAGTCCAATACTATTATCCAGTAAATCAAACTGATTACAACTAGAAGTCCCTGCAACTCAATACTGCTGCAAAATGCTACAATACATCAACGGAAACCCTAACCCTTAGCCACATTTATCAAGCCTTATGTCAGTTACAAAAATAGGGTTTTTTTATGTCAGCCAATAGAAAAAATAACTCTTGACACCTTAATAAAATAATAAAAAATCATTGGAGGTTTTGGGGGTGCTACCCCCAATCCCCCGTGAGGGCGTTGCCCCTCAACCCCACCCTGTACAGTGACAGGGAGCATGCCAGGGGCGTTGCCCCTGGACCCTGCAAGGGATGCTAGCCCTTGTCCCTGTTAAATAATTTGGGGGGAAACCACACCAATAAAAGTGGGGTAAATTTAACCTCCGAGTATGATTAGGCTCCATACAACAACATTTGGGGAAAAAATATGCATGTTTAGGAACTAGTTTTTTAGGTACCAATAGAGCTAAGTGCCCAATGCTTACTATAGTGTTGTCCCAAATGTTGATGTGAAAATTGAATCTCTATAAGAAATGACATGACGACGAACCCCATGAAGTCTCACTATCTCATTCAAGAAGGTCTTCACCACTGTTGATGCATTATACATAGTACAAACTAGTGAGAAATGTGCCAACTTAGTCAACTTATCAACCATCACCATGATGGCATCATGGTGGAAAGATGAAAAAGGTAGACCAATAATAAAGTCCATGGAAATGGTGTCCTATTTCCACTTAGGTATCTCATGATGCTGATGCTTAGCCTTGCCCTCTGTCACTCAAGGAAAAAAGTTACAAACTTTGCAATGTGACATCTCATCCCTGCCCAATGATATAACTATCTAAGGTTTGCATGCATCTTCTTTACCCTAGGATGTGCTGCATAAGGTACTCTATGAGATTTTGAAAAAACCACTGTATGAAGATCTCCTATGAGGGGCACATAGCTATAGTCTCAATGTCATAAAAGTCCATCTGTCTCAATGAATTAACCTATATACTTGCTCTTCAAAGCCCTCTATGATTGTATCTCTTTCTAAACCTCTAGGAACCACTCATCCTCTAGTAAATGTTGCAAGATACGTCCTCTCAAATCTACACTCAAAGTCATAGTCAGGATCTCGTGTCACCTCAAGATATTGCAAATAAGTCTCAAGATAATGCAAATAAGTCTCAACATTTTGGCCAAGCGAGAGTGCATCTCCCAACTACTTAAGGATAATCTAGCCCAAAATTATGAAGCAATAGGTAGATCAGCATAAGATAGAGTGTGCTTTTGATATTTGTGGTTAGGTTTTTCTACATATCTATCCTTACAAGCAACTATCATTAATAGACTAGAATGGTCATAAGTTGGCTCCCAAATTTTATGGTCCTTATTAGGTGATCAAGTGCATAGATGAGGTGGCATACAAGTTATCGCTTCCACCATCTTCTCAAATGAACCTAGTTTTTATTGTCTTTTGTCTCAAGAAAGTGATTGGACATGCAATCTGGTCATTGATAGAACTAACTAATTTGGATGAGGGCTCGATATTTTTGGAACCTAAGGCTAATTTGGATAAATGAAACAAGTACCTTCACAATTTTTATATTAAGGAGTTATAAGTCTAGTGGAAGGGCTTGCAAGCTAAAGATTCCACATAAGATCCTTCCAATATTCTCTCTAGGTTTCCCCATCTCAAGCTTTGAGGATAAATATTTTCAAAGGGGCAGCAATGTTATGTACCCTATTTGATTTTTTGATAGCTAGTATTAGTGGATATATATACTTTATAAGTTCCCCTTAGGTAGATTTAATAGTCTTTGTAATTTGTCTAACTAGTTGTTAGAATAAAGTATGTATCCCACATTCATGGGGTGGTAGTAGTTTCCTTTGGAAAAACTCTATATATTATATTGACTTGTCAATTGTAAAGGCATCTTTGAATATTTGTATTTTGACCATACTCTTAATTTGGAGGTTGCCCCTTTGAAGTGGCAATTATGAAGATAATACAAGAATTTTTCTCTCATTTCTATAATATTTATGTGTTCATCATATTTTTTCTTTCCAATTCATTACACAAAGATAATCATGGCAAATGTATCATTGTTAAGCCAAGAAATTGATTAATGTTAGTGGAAAAAAATTTCTTCTATTGATAAGAGGGAAAGGAGAACATGAAGGGATAAAAATAATAACTCTTAATCAAATTCATACTCATCATGAGCATGAAGAAATAAGTGAGATGGTAAAAAAAAATTAGATATGTTCTCAAAGATAAAGGAGTTGCACTCTAAATGTGCAATAGAGTATGATATTTAAATTTTGCTAAATTGTCCTTTTCCCAAAATGGGTTTTACCGTAAAATCATAATAGAGGCTAATGAATTCAAGTATGAGGTGAAGAAATTATTCAAATAAGGGATGGTAACATGTCCAAGTTAGTGATTTTTTTAGAGGCTAATATTCGCCAATTGGCTAATAGTTAAAATTGGGGATTCAAAATTTGGTTAATAGTTCAAATTGTAAGGTGACCTTTAATCACCACATTTTTACAAAATTTTATTTTAGTCCTTGTTAAATCAATAGAACATTTATTTTATTAGACTTTTAAATTCAAAAATTTGTCATGATATTCAATACCTGATTAGATCAAATTCATCTAAATTTTATAAGTTATAGTAGAAGATGAAATTAATTTGCAAATAATATTATATAATTATTGGTTACTTAGGGCCATATCACCAATTTTTAATCACTACCATTGATTTTATTTATAATCTAATGGTTGGGGTTGTATTCCATGGGTTAAAATGTACCCACAAAGCTCTAATGCCCATTAAACCTGAAATTATATTTGGGCCATTGATCTCAATTTATAATCTAACAGCTGGGGTTAAATTCTATGAGCCAAAATGTACATGTGGAGCTCCAATGCCCATGGGGCCAAAAATTGCATTTGGTCATTTGCATTTGAGATCAATGGCCTAAAATACAAATGGCCCAAATGTAATTTTGGGCCCCATGGGCATTGGAGCTCCGCGGGTACATTTTGGCTTGCAGAATAGAATCCAAACTGTTAGATTATAAATAAAATCAATGGTGGTGAAAAAGAATTTAGGGCTGACTTAAAATATTCAATATTTGATTTAAAATATTAAGGTTCATTAAGGAATTATAGACATGAGCACTACACCTTAAACTAATCAATCACTGTCACCCTCAAGCTCTTACTTTTCCATAGGAATTTAACTTTTTAAAAAAGGAAGGATTCACCATGGTAATTAATGCATTTGCCTATTTTTCATCAAGATTTGCTAGGATTTTCTACAAATTTGTAGTGATGTAAAAAAATTCACCAATAAAATTAACATTTTATTCAAAAAAAGGAAAGATTCACCAAAGTAAATTATTATTTTTTCCCAAAAAAATTAAAGATTCGCTAGGATTTTATATCTTTTTTAGGAGGGGTTTCTTAAAGTTATCACTAGTCCAAGTCATAATGCCCAATTTAAAGGATGAGACTTGGTGCATGTGTATGGATAAGAGGAGATTGAATAAAAGTACTATCAAAATAAGTATCATTTGACTCATATTGATAATCTATAGGATTGGATATAGAATACTAAGTTCTTCACCGAGTTATACCTCCAACTAGGGTATCATCAAGCAAGGATCAAAGAAGAATACATTTGGAAAATGATGTTCAACACTAGGCAAGGTCTCTTATAATGGTTGGTTCTTTGTTTTGGATTATACAATGCTTCAATCACCTTTACAAACCTAATGTATAAGTTATTAGTTCCTATTATTAATTTTTATGTTGTTATATATTTAGATGACATCTTGGTATTTAGTAGGTCATATGAAGAACATGTGTCACATCTTGAAAAGGGACTTTGAAATTCTCAAGGAGGATAAGTTGTTATAGAATGATAAAAAGTGTGAGTTTACAAATACATCATTGGTGTATCTTGGCTACATTTTTGAAAATGGAGAAGTGAGGATAAAACCTTTTAAATTTGAAGCAATCTTGAATTGGAAAAACCCTAATACTATAATTAAAACTAGGATTTTTATAGGAGTTGATCAATACCTCAAAAACTTAGTGAAAGAATTTTCTTATGTGGATACTTCATCACATAAAATAATTGGAAATGGAAAGAGGTTTCATTAGGTAATTAAAAAATGGTATTTTTAAGTAGCATAAGAACAAGATAAGCTCAATACCTATTCTATCACTCCTTAATCTTCAACAATCATTTGAAATAAAAATTGATACAAGTGATTATGGTATGGTTACATTGTTTCTATGAGGAGGTAGGCCCATTTTTTACCATTAAAAAAAATTCAAAGGAGTTGTCATAGAATAAAATACTTATGATAAAGAGCTCTATTCCCCAATTTTAGTGATGAAGAAATGGAAACACTATCTCATAAGTAGAGAGATAGTGGTGCCTATTGTTCATCAACCTTTTCAATACTTACAAGAACATACTAATTTTAAATAATCACCCCATTATAAGTGGAGGAGACTCTTGCAACAACTCCATATTATCATTAAATACAAGCATATATGTGATAAAAAAGTGGAAGATATGCTCCCTAGACTGCTACTTGTCTTAGTGATGAGTACTCTTTCTATGTTGGAGCAATTAAAAAAACATATATGCTAAAGTTTACGTCCATGATGATGATCTCAATGAGGTGTATCATCCAGTAATAAGAGGTAAGTGTTGGCAAGAGATACTGCTCTGATATGGATCTGTATGTTGTCATTGATGGCAACAAGGCTTAGAGATCCTATCACCATGACAAGAAGAGATATCTCTGGAATAACATATTAGATTCCAGATCTGGTTGACAGAAAATGGCTAAGTATGGAAAGTATGCAGAGTAGAAGACAAAAAGTTAGCTAGTATGTCTCTACAGATAATGATCTCGTAATGCAGTTCAGGTATGATGTCAGTTGGTGTTTGATAGTGTTATGCCTTAGAGATTAAGTTTTGATCCTCTTTAGAAGTCATCTTGAAGAAATGTCTAAGTCCGGGCAAGAAAAGGTATTGCAGGAACAGTGAATAGGGTCTAGTGCAGTGGTCTGCATTCCTCCACAGATAAGTATTTCTTTATGCAGTTTTGAGGTGTTGTAAACACTTATATGAGGTGTCTTATTCTAGAGTTAGGAGATCTAATGTTCGCCGGAAGGATATCTACAAGCTACTAAGTACCAGAATAGTGTTTGACAGAGACAGAGTTTGAGTTATGATGGTCTGCATTTCTCCGCAAGATGATATCATGCCTTGCAGTTTCGATGGTAAGATTCAGAATGTGTAAAGAGTTCTTGACATGATTTTGGAAGTGTTTTGTTATCAGCAGTAGAAGTTGTAAGACAACTGAGGAAGTTGTTAAGCATGTTCTTGAGGAATAGGCTAACTATTGAGATAAATCTTTGTGCAAAGAAGAGTTAATGTTTGGAGGATTTATGTAAGCAATTGAAAGATTAGAGCTGACCTATATGAACATGCTTGGGAGAAGATTTGCGTCCGTGCGACACATAGTGCATTAGATTGAATGACAAGGTATATCTTTTTATGTACATGTTTCACTTCTTGGATGCCGACCTGATTATGGAGTAAATCATGATGTGGGTATATAAAGGCAATGAAATTTAGCTAAGTTGTGTGTGGGAAAGGTGTATGGTATGTGAACATGTGAATAGAAGGGAAGAATTAAAAGAGAAGTAGTGATGAAGACTTGGGATTTAAAATATGGCTGTTAAATGCCTACACCCTAGCATAGTGGCAAATGCTAAAGCAATACTTAGATGTCATGTGTGATCTATTTAGAAGTAAGGTTTTGTTATCATGGAAGTAAGCCATCAGTGAGCCTCTAGTAGGCTTTAACAACCCTTATTGTAATCTTGCTAGGTTTAGGGTTGAGGCAGTGAGCCTGCTAAACTTAGTTGTACTTCATGGCTGTAAGCCAGCATGTTCTAGGCCCGTGGAGTGACCAAGCCTGAACATCATTTTTGTAAAGATTGCAATATATTTATTGGAGCTTATCCTCTCTGTGGTTTTTCCCTCTTTGGGTTTTCCATGTAAAATCTTGGTGTTATGTGTCATACTTTTGTGGATGCTATTCAATTGTATATTTTTCTTCTATTCAATTATTCTTTTGAAATGGTTAAAAGTAAAAGTACATGAAAAGATTTATAGAACACTGATTCACCCCCCTCTTAGTGTTCCTGATGTTCAACAATTGGTATTAGAGCAAGGTTCCTTGGAAGAAGTTTAACAGTTTGAGGAAGATCTGGGATAATGTGATCATGGAAAGGAAGAAGGTATGGAAATTATGAAAGGTACAATCAACTAGAAGCAGATCTTATAGATCTCACTACAATAGAATAGGCCATTAGCACCTAAAATAGTGCTAGATTTTAGTACAATTGAGCTCAGAAATTGGACACTTTGTCCGGCGCAATTTTGCATGATTACTTTCGTACCGTATTTAGCGCTAACTTTAGAGACAGATTTAGCATTGACTTTTGCACCAGAAAGCAATAGCTAGATTTGGTACCAGATTTAGCATTGGATTTTACACCCAATTTGGCTTCCATTTTTTCTTCTGGTTTGACTTCCAGGTTTGCTTCTTGTTTTGCTTCCATTTTTGCTTCCAGTGTTGCTTCTGATTTTGCTTCTAGATTTGTTTCCAATTTAGCATTGGATTTGGCCCCCAATTTGGCTTCTAATTTTTCTTCTGGTTTTGCTTCTTGTGTTGCTTCTAGGTTTGCTTCTAGTTTTGCTTCCAGGTTTTCTTCTAGTTTTGCTTCCAATTTTGCTTCCCATTTTGCTTCCCATTTTGCTTCCAGATTTGCTTCCCATTTAACACCGAATTTGCCACCCAATTTGGCTTCTAGTTTGGCTTCCAATTTTGCTTCTTGTGTTGCTTCCAAGTTTGCTTCTAGTTTTTCTTCTGGTTTTGCTTCAGTTTTTGCTTCCAATTTTGCTTCTAGTTTTGCTTCCAATTTTTGATTCCAGTTTTGCTTCCCATTTTCCTTCCAGATTTGCTTCCAATTTAGTGCCAGATTTGGCTTCCACTTTGGCTTCTGATTTTGCTTCTAGTTTGGCTTCTTGTGTTGCTTCTAGTTTTGCTACCATTTTTGCTTCTGGTTTGGCTTCCAGGATTACTTCCAATGTTGCTTCCGATTTTACTTCCAGGTTTGCTTCTAGATTTGCTTCCATTTTTGCTTCCAATTTTGCTTCCAATTTAGCGCCAGATTTGGTACCTAATTTAGCTTCCAATTTTTCTTGCATGTCTACTCCCATTTTTGCTTCTAGTTTTGCTCTTAGATGTACTTCATATTTTGCTTCTTGTATGGCATCTAAAATAGCTTCTTTTTTGGCTTCCTAATTGACGCCAAGTTTTGCTTCCATTATGACCTCCTTTGTTGCTTTGGGTTTTGCTTCCAATTTAACAAGATAATTATATAAAAAAATAAGATAATTATTATAAAATAACAAGATAATTATTATAACATGATCATCATCTATAATTAAAACAAGTGAGTTAAATATCTATAATTTAATTGAATTTTACAACATCCATCTTGCAGTAAATTAAAATCATCATACATAATAAATATCCATCCAAAACTCATCGACCACTTTCAATATATATAAATTGACAAGTCAATACTGATAAGCTCATCATCATATATAACTAAAACAAGTGAAAGTCAAATATGCCAATAGATTAATAACATGTCAAAATGATACATGTCCAACATTTGACATAAGTCAAAATGATACATGTACAAATGATATAAGGAAAAATTATAAATTATGTAACTCAAAATGATACAAGTCAAGATGATACATGTCTAATGATATAAGTCAAATTGAAACATGTGAAAATGATACAACTCAATAATATGGTACTGCAGGCCGTGAAAATAATACATATGATACTAACCATGAAAAGAGGCATCATAACGATATATCAACAATGATCCATGATGCAATCTATATGATCATGAATGTCACTGGATACTACCAGCAACTGCCTCATCATCATCATCACCATCATGATCATCATCATCATGATCATTGCCGTCATCATCATCATTGTCATTGGCCTCGTCATCTTCTATATCTACATCATCATCATCCTCTGCCATGTGATCTGTACCAGAACCAATATAATCTGGATCTATATCATCAGGATCATCTTCATCTTCTGGAAGACCCATGTTCTGCAAAAAAAATATTTAAAATGAAAAGTTATTATTTATTTCATGCAATAATTTATTTTTCTGTTATATATCTAATATTCTAACATATGAAATGAAACCATAATCATATTACATCATATCAAAGTGCACATACCATAATAAAATTTCAAAAAAGTTACAGCTAATATGTCATTCCAATGATGTAAAACATGCAACAATTCTAATAAACATTACTAAAGATCATAAAAAAATTTGTTATACAATTTAACTATCAACTGTAAATTCTATTACATAACCTTAAGTGCCACAAATTGTGTGGTCAATGTATGTTCTTTTTCACTATTAATCTAATAACCTGCATCAGATAGAAACATTAAAGAGTTTTTAAGTAGCAGTTGATTAAATTCTCTTACATGTCATTAATGAATGCATAGTTTTTTTTCAATAATTATTTATCTTAAGGTTCATGAGTAACCTTAAAATAAAGGTCTAATAGTTGTTCCATGGGGCATGTTTAACAAACCAAATGCAATTGTCAACTTTTCACCATGGTGGTAGAGAAATAATTCTTTTTCCCATCATTCCATAGCATTAAGTAAATTCTTGAATCTGGAAAATACTTGCCCTTCATCTTCCAAGCCAATTTCTCCAACTTTGCATAGGTCTCCTTTGTCTATGGATGTGATATGTCTCCCACAAAAAAAACATGTACCATTTTATGCCCTTCAATCCAACTGCATTTGGGCATTTTTTTAATTCCTCTATCTTTCATCAATCTCCTTACCTCACCACACCAGCCCACTTGTGGATAGATGTTTGAGAGAAGAACATAAGTTGTGCAACATTTTTAGGATTCAAATAAAAAAGTAGTGTTGCTGTAAATACTCCTAAGCCTATATTCGTATGTGATCTATAGGCACCAAGAAAACACATGCATACAACCAACACATATTTAATATGTATCTCAATGATAAAGTTTAGGGTGTCTTCAAGATAGCTAGCAATGGCAAGGAGGTCAACCATACATGTAAATAGAGAGGCCCTAGTTAGCAGGTTGTATGGGGAGAAGGATGCTTCTCATTTTCATGAATCCTAAGTCTCATTGCTACATATGTTGCTTAAAGAAGGGCCAATTTTAAACTAGGTAGTTGTTTTGTCACTCACTTTGTGCAATGACATGATGAGAGTCGAGTCTCCTTATATCACTATAGATTTGTATACAGCAACCTCTAATACAATAACACCATACAATGCACACTTAACTTTATGGTACCTTAGCCCATACATGATGCTACAAAAATCTGAAGGTACCTCCTACTAAAGATGTCATGCCATAGACCAGATACCACTGTACAGTATATATCACATCTACAGTAACAATTTCCTTCCAAATGTAGGGTTACAATCTATGATTAACATGCATAGACCTTTCTAGTGTTTACAAGATAATTCCTTAGTCAACATCATACTAGTGTCCACAAGATGTTTCCATAGTTAAAATAAGAAATTAATGCTACTTTGCAAACAATAAGCAAGCCTTTAGAGAGCTTAAAGTTTCCATTTACATTCATGCACAATAACTTAATCAACCCTTAGGATTTTATGGACAATGAAAAATAGAAGGTCCTATATTCCATTTATGAGTCCTCTATCCAAATGATGCAGTGATCACAAGTACATAATATCTACTATTTCATGGGTAGTGCTCAGACATTCAAACACAGGGAAGTCCATACTAAGATAAATTTGTTCATAAACAGTCTCCAATTTAATAAATACTAGCTTGAAATCACATTTCTAATTTAGTACAAGTCATTACAATGAACTCAAAGGTCATTGTCATCAAACAAATGCCTTCACAATAGACTGTTCTAGTTACAAGTACAATACAACTATTGCAATATTACACAACTGTATGCAATTGATAAAACCCATTCTTTCCAAGAGTCAACTGGTAATAAAATACAATCATGTAGTGTTGTTTCAACATTGTATTCCATTGTGGCTTCAATAATACAAACCTCATAACCTTGGAGGGAGTGTTGGGGGGCAAGTTGACCTGAACCAAGGATCCAAAACCATCCCAAAAGCCCACCTAGGAGTGGCATTATTAATCCGAACAAGACCTCACATCCACAATTGAGAGAGTGGACATTTATAGGTGAAATACCAACACCATTAGGGTTTACAACTATGTCAAAAAAGATAACCATGAACCAGGCTAGGTTTCCTCAAGACTCATGGTATGTTGCAATGATAGCATTCTAGGAATTCTAGCTACGGTTTGAAAATCCACCTCAAACTATGACCAAATTAATGTAGTTTCCTTCATGATAGAAATCCAAAACACAATAACCAATAGTTTGCCACAGTTTGTAAGTCCCATGATCTTAAGTCTGAACTCTCACAGTTAACAATATTTTCCTCATCCAAACCCCTTAGCATAGGCTTTCATGAGACCACATACAGCTACACAAGTTAAAGGAAATGTTTCACCAAAATGGTCAATGTAATTTTACAATAATGGATGAAAAGGAGCTTTCCTTCAAAGAAATGTTAGCTTAGTTGAAGAAGACCAGTTGGCGATTTGAATCTTAGTCTCCAACCCAAACAGCAAGACACTCAACCAACATGATGAGCACACCCAAAGTCTCCCTTCCTCTAAATCACTTATAGTCCAACCATCAACCTTCCTTCCTCGACACCAAGGCAAAAAGAAGAATTCCCCTCCAAAATGGTTCCTCACTCCTTCCTTTTCTCCCTCACATACCACAAAACCAAGCACATTAAAGACTAGTACTTCCCAAAGCTATTATGGCAGATGAGAGTTAATGCCTACTGCCAATGATGGCTCCTTCTCAACAAAAAAAATGTGCATATTAAAATTTAAATTTCCACTATTATATTTCAAAGGGTTGAAATATAACCAACAACTTAACTGTAATGTATGCCCCCCTTTAAGTCTTATAATAAAAAGGTTAGGAAACAAAGACTTGAGATAAATGATTTGGTCTGTTCACTTAGGAGACCACCTGAAAACTCAATGATAACTACATCCGCATGAGCAACAAGAATGACAAGCAACCTATGAATAACAATCCACTTGAGTCAAAAAGACAAGAAGATCAATAGAAACCAAACACAACAAATAGAGTACAACTGTAACTGTTTGTCTCAAGTATCACTCTATAACATCTTCAAAGATTATTGAAACTCAACACAAGAAATACAAATTGACATATTAACACAACAATATCAAACTAAGTTATGGAAAATCAACTATTGATACCTTGTTCTCCATCCAGATTACAAAATTGGTCCACTTTTTGCTTTATAACATTTCCTTTTCAAATTGCGTTGGTTGCCGGCCATATTTCTCCTCCTGTCAAAACATGGCACATGGACTAGTTAAACTAATTAATATGCAATCATTTACTTTTTCCTAGAAAATAAAAAAAATATCATTTAACATATTAAATATACTTACAAATGTATAGATCAAGGCTTGTAAACCTTTCTGGCCACTGTGATGAGTGGCATGAAGTTTGTCAAGCCTAACCTTAGAGGCCTTGTCCTGAAACATATACTAATTCAATTTAGGTAAAGCATAAATAAAATTTAAAAATCATTTAATAAATTTGATATAATCTTATGAGCAAATTCAAATACCTACATACTCTCCTCATTGGACTTCCTCCGTGCATTGGACTTCTCATATGCTTTTACAAGCTCTTTCCATACTTTGAGACTTACATCAATTGGCCTTTTTTTGAGCCTTTGCTTGGGAGGTATTGTTTTTATCTTTTTTGTTTGGTTGCACTGAAATCTCTTGTAGTTTTGAGACATTCGTAGCTTTATTTTCTTTACAGACCAACCTGTGCCAAAGTCTCCATGTCTTAGATAACTTCTTTTTGTAGGTGCATGGGTATCTTTGAGAATGGCAAATGTAGATGGTCTTTGAACCTTTAAAGGCATGATTCCTTCAACCTATTCACAAATGTTTTTCTAGCATCTATCATTTGAACTTCCCCTGAAACCACATCGTATTTTATCTTGGTATCATAGCTACCAATGCAAGATGCAAAACATGGCGTGGTGGTTGAAGAAGTCTGTGTCCTAGGAGTGGATATGACATTGGAAGCCTTTACTCCCTATTCCACATTCTTAGAGGTTACTGTTATTGATTTCCTCCTAGATCTTTTACCCAATCCATGATTGGTTGGGGAATCAATTGATTCCCTTTGACATTGTTGATTTGGTTGCAATGTTTCAGGGGCTTTACTAGATCATCTTTCTATGTATCTAGCAAGCATTGTCAAGTCAAAACCATCCGATTTGTTCACTGTGTCTACCCCCACTATGGAAGCCAATGCCTCTTTATCTTTGTCAGTCTCATGTCCCTATATATATAAAATAAATTTCTTTTTTTAAATTTAGAAATAGAAAATTAAATATTAAAAATCAAAGAAATAATGGAAACATTTACAAATCTATAAATTGACAGTGAATTACTTGATTGTGGCCAGAGTTTGCTCCCTTCCCTCTATTGCTTGACATTTTGAGGTGACCTAGGGCAAATTAATTTCATCTAGTCTATGGAGGCAATCGTAGCCAAGTATAAATTAATAGCATGCTTGACCAATCACAGCCAAAAACAAAACTTAACAGCTTGTATTTTGGGTATGATGTACAAAGAGACCTTATTCGACAGGCCTTCTAAAAATGGTAAATGCAAGTTATACTGCAAGAAAGGATAATTAACAACATTACTACTCCAATTTACCCTAAAGCATGAGTACAACATATTAGAAAAACATATTTTGAGCTCAAAATTATATCAAAATTGATAAAAACCTAGGTCGATAGTTAACTTAATTGCTAAAAGGTAGATGAACAAGCTTGGTTGAATGGTTGAGGTAGCTAGAAACCCCAAATTTAGTAGCTAGCTAAAGTAATTTTATCTCCTGGATGTATAGAACCAAAAATAAATAAAATACAAATTCACGGATCTATTGTAGAAACTTTTCAGTAACTTCTGTTTTTGACATAATAAAGTCGTCGCTTCGCAGGAAACCTAAAACAAAGGCAGAGTACACTGTGTTGTGGGCTTAAATGTATTAAATTATTTGTGTTTTTTTTGCGTGGTATGTTTTAACGCTGGCATGAATTTTAAATTTTTTTTTTAATTCATTAGTCAGTGCTAAATTCGGTGTCTCTAATGCCAACTTTTGTGCCAACTTTCAGCCCTAAATTCATTGCACCCTACACCACCTCTGCATCACAAGATTCAACATTTATGACAATGTGTACAACCATTGGTTATGGTTCCCTTCCATTCCACAATAAATCTACCATCATTCATCCACTATCCTATATACCCTCCACATACCATCACTATGGTCCATGCTTTGGCATAAGTCTGACATAATCCACATCATAATCCACTTTTTTCCCTACATAATCCACATCATAATCCACTATCTGCCTAATCCATTTGCCTTCCATGTATCCCTTACCAACATCGATGAGGGCACTTGACATTGTCCATGTGCGAGGACATCATTCTGTAATGGGACTATAATGTTTCATTGCAGCATAACGCAACCTTCAACCCTCAACCTTAAAAACTATACCTTAAACCCTAATCCCTCCACCCTAAACCGTAATACCTCAACCGTAAATGCTATCTCTAAAGCCTAAAGCCTCAACCCTTAAACCTTAAACCCTAAACCCTATCCCTAAACCCTAAACCCTCAACACTATACCTTTAACTCTAATCCCTCAACACTAAACCCTAAACCCTTAACCCTAAACACTATACCTTAAAGTCTAATCCCTCAACACTAAACCCTAATCCCTCAACCCTAAACCCCAATCCCTTATCGCTAAACCTTAAACCCTATCCCTAAAGCCTCAACCCTCAACAACTGAACCTTAAATCCTAAACCCTATCCCTAACCCTCAACCCTAAACAGTACTATGCCTTAAACCCTAATCCCTCAACTCTAAACCGTAATCCCTAAATCCTCAACCCTAAACCCTCAACCCTCAACACTATAACTTAAACCCTAATCTTAAAGCTAAACTTAAAGCTTCCACTCATTCCACCATCCTTAAGGGATCCAGAAATGCGAAATTAGATGCCTCTACTAATAAAGCCAAACATCCTAAGGGTCCTCATGCCTTGGGACATAAAAATAAAGAGTCAAAGAAAAATCAATCCAAAAATTTATCCAAGGCCATACCTCCACAAGAAAAGTCCAAAACCAAAATGGTATGGGTACCTAAGCAATAAGAAATCAAGTTAAATGAGGCATCTACCTCTAAAAAATCCCAACCATCTACTCCCATCTCAAATTCCCATTTGTCTCAAAAGTGTCAAAAAATTCCATCCCACAAGCCAAACAAAATTAATAAAACACCTAAGTCTATGTGGATTCCTAAAGCCCTTTATCATCCATCTCCTAAGCAAACATGTCCATTGCACCCTACACCACCTCCGCATCACAAGCTTCAATGTTTATGGGGATGTGTACAACCATTGGTTATGGTTCCCTTCCATTCCGCAATAAATCTTCCATCATTCATCCACTATCCTACATACCCTACACATACCATCCCTATGGTCCATGCTTTGGCATAAGCACGACATAATCCACATCATAATCCACTATCTGCCTAATCCATTTGCCTTCCATGTATCCCTTACCAACATTGATGAGGGCACTCGACATGGTCCATGTACGAGGACATCATTCTGTAATGGGACTATAACCTTTCATTGTAGCATAACGCAACCCTCAACAATCAACCTTAAAAACTATACCTTAAACTCTAATCCCTCCACCCTAAACCCTAATCCCTCAACAATAAATGGTATCCTTAAAGCCTGAAGCCTCAACCCTTAAACCTTAAACCCTAAACCCTCAACACTATACCTTAAACTCTAATCCCTCAACACCAAACCCTGAACCCTCAACCCTAAACACTATACCTTCAACTCTAATCCCTCAACACTAAACCCTAATCCCTCAACACTAAACCCTAATCTCTTATCACTAAACCTTAAACCCTATCCCTAAATCCTCAACCCTCAACACTTGAACCTTAAATCATAAACCTTATCCTTAAACCCTCAACCATAAATAGTACTATTCCTTAAACCCTAATCCTTCAACTCTAAATTGTAATCCCTAAACCCTCAACCCTAAACCCTAAACCCTAAACCCTCAACACTATACCTTAAACGCTAATCTTAAAGATAAACTTAAAGCTTCCACTCATTCCACCATCCTCAAGGGATCTAGAAATGCAAAATTAGATGCCTCTACTAATAAAGCCAAACATCCTAAGGGTCCTCATACCTCAGAACATAAAAACAAAGAGTCAAAGAAAAATCAATCCAAAAATTTATCCAAGGCTTTACCTCCACAAGAAAAGTCCAAAACCAAAATGGTACCTAAGCAATAAGAAATCAAGTTAAATGAGGCATCTACCTCTAAAAAATCCCAATCAACTACTCCCATCTCAAATTCCCATTTGGCTCAAAAGTGTCAAAACATTCAATCCCACAAGCAAAACAAAAGTAATAAAATGCCTAAGTCTATGTGGGTTCCTAAAGCCCTTCATCATCCATCTCCTAAGAAAACATCTTGATTGCACCCTATACCACCTCTGCATCACAAGCTTTAAAGTTTATGGGGATGTGTGAAATCATTGGTTATGGTTCCCTTCCATTACGCAATAAATCTATCATCATTCATCCACTATCCTACATACCCTCAACATACCAACCCTATGGTCCACGCTTTGGCATAAGTCTGACATAATCCACATCATAATCCACTATTTTCACTACATAATCCATGTCATAATCCACTTTTCTCCTCTCTACATTCCACGTCATAATCCACTATCTGCCTAATCCATTTGCCTTCCATGTATCCCTTACCAACATCGATGAGGGCACTCGACATGGTCCATGCGTGAGGACATCATTATGTAATGGGACTATAACCTTTCATTGCTGCATAACACAACCTTCAACCCTCAACCCTAAAAACTATACCTTAAACCCTAATCCCTCCACCCTAAATCCTAATCCCTTAACCATAAACGCTATCACTAAAGCCTAAAGCCTCAACCCTTAAACCTTAAACCCTAAACCCTATCCCTAAACCCTCAACCCTAAACACTATACCTTAAACCCTAATCCCTCAACACTAAACTCTAAACCCTCAACCCTAAACACTATACCTTAAACTCTAATCCCTTAGCACTAAACCCTAATCCCTCATCCCTTAACCCTAATCCCTTATCACTAAACCTTAAACCCTATCCCTAAAGCCTCAACCCTCAACACTTGAACCTTAAATCCTAAACCATATCCCTAAACCCTCAACCCTAAATAGTACTATGCCTTGAACCCTAATCCATCAACTCTAAACTGTAATACCTAAACCATCAACCCTAAACCCTAAACCCTCAACACTATACCTTAAACCCTAATCCCTCAACCCTCAACCCTAATCTTAAAGCTAAACTTAAAGCTTCCACTCATTCCACCATCCTCAAGGGATCCAGAAATGTAAAATTAGATGCCTCTGCTAATAAATCCAAACATCCTAAGGGTCCTCGTGCCTTAGGACATAAAAACAAAGAGTGAAATAAAAATCAATCCAAAAAGTTATCTAAGGCCATACCTCCACAAGCAAAGTCCAAAACCAAAATGGTATGGGTACCTAAGCAAAAGAAATCAAGTTAAATGAGGCATCTACCTCTAAAAAATCCCAACCATCTACTCCCATCTCAAATTTGCATTCCTCTCAAAAGTGTCAAAACATTCCATCCCACAAGCAAAACAAAAGTAATAAAATGCCTAAGTCTATGTGGATTCCTAAAGCCCTTCATCATCCATCTCCTAAGAAAACATCTCCATTACACCCTACACCACCTCCGCATCACAAGCTTCAACATTTATGGGGATATGTGCAACCATTGGTTATGGTTCCCTGCTATTCCGTAATAAATCTACCATCATTCATCCACTATCCTACATACCCTCCACATACCATCCCTATGGTCCATGCTTTGGCATAATTCTGACATAATCCACATCATATTCCACTATTTTCCCTACATAATCCACGTCATAATCCACTTTTCTCCCCTCTAGATTCCATGTCATAATCCACTATTTGCCTAATCCATTTTCCATCAATGTATCCCTTACCAACATCGATGAGGTCACTCGACATGGTCCATGCATGAGGACATCGTTTTGTAATGGGACTATAACCTTTCATTGGAGGATAATGCAACCTTCAACCCTCAACCCTAAAAACTATACCTTAAACCCTAATCCCTCAATTGTAAATACTATCCCTAAAGCCTGAAGCCTCAACCCTTAAATCTTAAACCCTAAACTCTATCCCTTAAGCCTCAACCCTAAACACTATACCTTAAACTCTAATCCCTCAACACTAAACCCTAAAGCCTCAACCCTAAACACTATACCTTAAACCCTAATCCCTCAATACTAAACCCTAATCCCTCAACCCTAAACCCTAATCCCTTATCGCTAAACCTTAAACCCTATCCCTAAAGCCTCAACCCTCAACACTTGAACATTAAATCCTAAACCCTAAACCCTAAACAATACTATGCCTTAAACCCTAATCCCTCAACTCTAAACTATAATCCCTAAATCCTCAACCCTAAACCCTAAACTCTAAACCCTCAACCCTCAACACTATACCTTAAACCCTAATACCTCAACCCTCAACCCTCAACCGTAATCTTAAATCTAACCTTAAAGCTTGCACTCATTCCACCATCCTCAAGGGATCCAGAAATACAAAATTAGATGCCTCTACTAATAAAGCCAAACATCCTAAGGGTCCTCATGCCTTAGGACATAAAAACAAAGAGTCAAAGAAAAATCAATCCAAAAATTTATCCAAGGCCATACCTCCACAAGGAAAGTCCAAAACCAAAATGGTATGGGTACCTAAGCAACAAGAAATCAAGTTAAATGAGGCATCTACCTCTAAAAAATCCCAACCATCTACTCCCATCTCAAATTCCCATCCCACAAGAAAAAACAAAAGTAATAAAATGCCTAAGTCTATGTGGGTTCCTAAAGCCCTTCATCATCCATCTCCTAAGCAAACATCTCCATTGCACCCTACACCACCTCCGCATCACAAGCTTCAACATTTATGGGGATGTGTGCAACCATTGGTTATGGTTCCCTTCCATTCTACAATAAATCTACCATCATTCATCCACTATCCTACATACCCTCCACATACCATCCTTATGGTCCATGCTTTGGCATAAGTCTGACATAATCCACATCATAATCCACTATTTTCCCTACATAATCCATGTCATAATCCACTTTTCTCCCCTCTAGATTCCACGTCATAATCCACTATCTGCCTAATCAATTTTCCTTCCATGTATCCCTTACCAACATCAATGAGGGCACTCGACATAGTCCATGCGTGAGGACATCATTATGTAATGGGACTATAACCTTTCATTGTAGCGTAACGCAACCATCAACCCTCGACCTAAAAACTATACCTTAAACCCTAATCCCCTTTTCAACCAAGATCAAAACATTATACCCTTAATCTCATAATAGTAATCAATTGTGTTACAAAATCCATAATTAACCTAAGTCTCGCATATCCATTCCACGAATTGTACCCTTTGCCTTTCCTAAGAACATATTGGCCCAATGTGACCCCATCGTTGGAACCTTTCACTTTTCTATATCGATGGCCCCATAAAGATATAGTATCACTATATCAGTAAAACAATGATCTATCAAGGTAACCTTTGAGGTCATCCCACCAATAGACCGATAAAATGGAATCAAATGAGCTTATCGGGATAACATGCAGACATCAGTGGAAACCACATCATGGTTCTACTGACAGGCTGATAAAGTTCGTAGAAGGTTATATCACTGTAACATGTGGATTTCAGTGGAATACATATCACACCCTCACTGATGAGCCGATGAACTTGATAGGAGTTAGCTTATTGCAAGAACATGTCAACTTCGACATAACTTATATATGAGTTCCCCCGACATGCCGATAAAACCAAGAAAGACAAAAGCATCATTGTAGCTTGTAAGGATCAGTGGAACTAAGGATGTAGTTCCACCGATAGCTTGAAATAACTATAAAACATTGAGGATATGAAGAACATCGATTGGACTAGGGCACATCAGGGCAACTTCATATGGAACCTCGCCGATGGACCGAGAAAGGGAAATTTATCGATGGAAGGGATGGATTTCAGTGGAATATAAAACAAAGCCTCAATGATATAGTGATGATTGTTAGACAAGATTGATGTGACATTCCAAGACATCACTCGAATATTTGTAATTAATAAACTGACAAGATACACATTGATGGTGCATCTATGAGTTGAGATTGAAATAATTTATTCCACTCCTATAAGATTTGGCTGAAGAAGGTTATATCGCTGGAACATGTCAACTTTAGCAGAACTTATATACGAGTTCCCTCGACATGCCAATAAAACCAACAAAGACAAAAGCATCATTGTAGCATGTAAGGATCAGTGGAACTAAGGATGAAGTTCCCCAATAGCCCAAAATAACTATAAAACATTAAGGATATGAAGAACATTAGTCAGACTAGGGCACATTAGGGCAACTTCATAGTGAACCTCATCGATGGACTGAGAAAGGGAAATTTATTGATGGAAGGGATGGACTTCAGTAGAATATAAAACAAAGCCTCAACGATACAGCGATGATTGTTAGACAAGATTGATGTGACATTCCAAGACATCACTCAAATATTTGCAATTAATAAACTAGAAAGATACACATCGATGGTGTATTTATGAGCTGAGATTGAAATAAGTTATTCCACTCCTGTAAGATTTGGCTGAAGAAGGTTATATGACCGAAACATGTCAACTTTGGCAGAACTTATATACGAGTTCCCCCAACATGCTGATAAAACCAGCAAAGACAAAAGCATCATTGTATCATGTAAGGATCCGTGGAACTAAGGATGAAGTTCCACCAATAGCCCGAAATAACTATAAAACATTGAGGATATGAAGAACATCAGCCAGACTAGGGCACATCGAGGTAACTTCATATGGAACCTCATCGATGGACTGAGAAAAGGAAATTTATCAATGGAAGGGATGGACTTTGATGGAATATAAAACAAAGTCTCAGTGATACAGTGATGATTGTCAGACAAGATTGATGTGACATTCCAAGACATTGGTTGAATATTTGCAATTAATAAATTGGCTCGATGGCAAGATACTGATGCAGGAGCATCCATTGGTGTAAGGGTAATCTTGCATCACCCAAAAAAAGATGTGTTTTAAAATTATTGATGTTCTTTCCATTTGTTTTCAAAATTTGTGGTTCTAGTTCCATAATCGCTTGAATAATGATGTAGAACTTTTAGTTTTTCCAAACTACCAAAAATAGCAACCTGCTATTTTTAGAAAGTTTGCATTTGGGTATGGAATGAAGTGAAAATTTATAGGAAGCTACATAACTAAAAAATAATACCTTTGGTGAAAGAATCATGTAAAGATCATTTGCGAGCTGAAAGATATTAAAGTTTTTGTTTCCTAAAAAATGCCTAAAAATTATTCAAACTCAGGTTTGAGGCACTAAACAGCCCTGTACATGATTGAAAATGGTTGGAACTAGAAAAATAGGTTCTTGGCATGTAGAGAACTTTGTGAGCTTTCTGACGCATAAAACAGTTCATCAATCGGACACCCAGATCAAAAGTTATGGCTCCCAGAAGTTGACCTATTTTTGGAGGGAGATGCAAATTTTAAAATTAGGTTGTTGGCCACCAAAAAGGCTATTAATAACTATTTTTGGGGACCTTGGGCAATAGTAGAGTTGAGGGGGAAAGTGTAGAGTCCAGAATAGGTGGGAAATCAGAAACCCTAGCAGATTTGGGGTTACATAAGGCAGAAGATTCTAGAGCCTGGTGATGGTAGCTGTAGTGTGATGCAGCCTGTGGAGGATTGATTCCTCTGATTGTAATTGAGCTTCTATAATGTAATAAGTTGTCTAAATCAATAAATAAATATTCTATTTTCTGTGTGCCATTTTTGTTGTTGTGTGTTTTATGATTTACCCCGTTCATCAAGTGGTATTAGAGCACGCGTTCCTAAGTGTGTAGATAGATCATCGACTATGAGGTAGTTTGCACCAGGACTTGAGGTACTTGTGGGTTACTGCAGAGATCAAGATGCCTCCATGAAGAGGGTTTGATCCAAGAACAAGAGAAGAAAGTGAAGATGAAGTTGAAGAAGAGTTATCTGAGGAAGAACAAGAAGCTGCAAGAGATCCTATAGAAGTTAGGTTGTTAAGGGCCATTTCTAAGATTGGAAAGAGGCCTAGAATCAAAGTTTCTACATATTCTAGAGATTTGAATCCAGAAAATCTTATTGATTGGATCAATGACATGGAGGAATCGAGTATGAAGATGTGGAAGACCTAGAGTGGGTCAAGTTTGCAAAAACAAAATTGAAGGGCCATGCCAGTATTTGGTGGAAGGAGGTCCAGTTAGAGAGGAATAGAAGAGGAAAAGGAAAGATCACTAGATGGGATTGGATGGTGGAAAAACTGAAGAAACAGTTTATTCTTGTGGACTATGAGATGGAGTTGTTGAAGAAGCTAAAAGGATTGAAGCAAGGTAACAAGTCTGTTAAGGAGTATATAGAAAAGTTTTATAAAATTACTACCAGGACAAGCCATGTAGAGCCCAACAAGGAGAAGGTAGCCCATTACATTAATGGGTTGAGGCCAATTATTCAAGAGGAGCTGAGCTTGGTCAGAATGACCACCATAGAAGATGCCTAGCAATTTTCCCTAAAGGTGGAAGAGAATCTGAATAAAAGATTCGATAGCAAGCAAAGGGGAAGAGGTCAAGGTGGAAGGACTGGTGGAAGACCCTATGGGGGCTGAAATGAAGATTCAAAGAAAAGTGAAGAAGTTGGCACCAGTCGAAATCAGAGAGGAGATAATACCTACTACCCTCATGACCAAAACAATGGAGAGCAAAGAGGAAGAGGAAGAGGCCGACTTGGGCAAGGACCTGGAAGAGGAGGTTTTAGAGGAACCTGTTTCCAATGTGGAGAAGAAGGGCATCGAGCATACGAGTGTCCGCAACATCAGGGAAGGACAAATAGAAGACCTAAAGGTAATGCATGAGTTACACATGTAGATGAAGATGCGCGGTCTGAGCATTCTGAAGATGATGAAAGGGGAGAAACCCTAGTTGTTAGAAGAACTTTGTTGAATGAGGAAAAAGAACCCAATCAGAGGAAGAGTCTATTCTACACAAGGTACAAATGTGAAGGTAAGTGTTGCGATATTATTATCGACAGTGGAAGCACTGACAATCTTGTTTCAAAGGAGATGGTTGATAAGTTGAAGTTGACAAGAAGAAAGCATCCACATCCATATTAGATTGCATGGTTGTAGAAGGACCATAGAGCTTTGGTCAATGAGCAGTATTTAATGAAGTTCAAGATTGGGGACTACCATGATGAGGTGTTGTGTGATATCATACCAATGGATGCATGTCATATGCTATTGAGGAGGCTATGCCAGTAGGATAGGAGCGCTGTCCATGATGGTCGTGCAAACACATATTCCCTAACAAAGGATGGAGTTTGTCATAATTTGAAGCCCTTGAAGGAGGTGGAAGAAAAGGCATGTAGTACTGCCAGAATTTGCTTGGTAGATGGTAGGAAATTTTTGGAAGGTATGAAGCATGAGTGTCATTGCTTTGCATTGATTCCTAAGATCAGTCAAGAGAAATGTGAAGATGTACAAGCAGAAGTTTAAGATATGTTGGAAGAATTTCAGGACATTGTCTCTAATAATGTACCAGAAGGTTTACCACCGGTGAGGAAGATAAGTCATCAAATGGACTTGATACCAGGAGCTAGTTTGCCGAATAAGGCAGCCCACAGAATGACCCCTGCAGAGAGTGAAGAGCTAAATAGACACGTTCAAGAACTGTTAAGGAAGGGGCTGATAAGAGAGAGCCTAAGTCCATGTGTGGTACCTACAGTACTAGCACCGAAGAAATATGGAGAGTAGAGAATGTGTACAAATTCTCAAGCCATCAACAAGATCAGGATCAAGTACAGATTTCCATTACCCATAATGGATGACATAATGGATTGTTTGAGTCGAGCCAAGTACTTCACGAAGATTGATCTGAAGAGTGGGTATCACCAGATCAGAATCAGAGAAGGAGATGAATGGAAGATGGCCTTCAAGACAAAGGAGGGTTTGTATGAGTGGTTAGTCATGGCATTTGGGCTAACCAATGCACTGAGCATATTCATGTGGCTCATAAATGAGGTATTGAAAGAATTTTTGGAAAGTTTTGTTATTGTTTATTTAGATGATATTTTGATTTTCAGTAAGACTTGGGATGAGCATATGGTGTATATCAGAAGAGTTTTGGAGAAGCTGAGAGAGGAGAAGTTGTTGATCAATCTAAAGAAATGTAGCTTTGCAAAGAAGGAGTTGGTATACTTGGGATTTGTTGTCTCAGAGGAAGATCTCAAGATGGACCTACAGAAGGTGATGGCTATCATTGAATGGCCTATGCCAAGGAGTGCTTATGAGGTAATATCTTTTCATGGTTTGGCAAGTTTTTATAGAAAGTTTATTAGGAATTTTAGTAGCATTTGTCCACCCCTAACTGAGACAATGAGAGGGGATAGAAAAAAGTTTAGATGGACTAAAGAAGCAAACAAAAGCTTTGATACATTGAACCAAAAAGTCACAGAGCAACCTATTTTGGCACTTCTAGATTTTAATAAGGTATTTCAGGTAGATTGTGATGCTAGTGGTAGTGCTATAGAAGCTATTTTGAGTCAAGAAGGTAAGCCCATTGCCTATTTTAGTGAGAAGATTAATGATGCCAAGAAAAAGTATTCTATCTATGATCAAGAATTTTATGCAATAGTTTAGGGTTTGAAGAAATGGAGACATTATTTGTTGCCAAAAGAGTTTGTTTTATATACTGATCATCAGGCTTTGCAGTATCTTAATAGTTAAGGGAAGTTGAACCAATGGCACTTAAAATGGGTTGAGTTTTTGTAGAGCTATACTTTTGTTTTGAAGCACATGAGTGGGAAGTCCAATAGAGTTGTAGATGCCTTGAGCAGAAGGTAAAATTTGTTGGTAGAAATGAAGATAGAGGTTGTTGGATTCGATGAGCTCAAAAGTTTGTATCCTGAAGATCCAGATTTTGTAGAGGCTTGGAAAGCTTGTCTGAAACCTGTTACTTTGGATAGGACAAAATGACTGGATTTCATAATCCAAGATGGCATGTTGTTTAAAGGAAGCCATTTGTCCATTCTAAGGAGTTACATGAGAGAGAACCTGATTAAGGAGCAGCATAGTGGAGGATTGGCCGAACACTTTGGTCGAGATAAGACCATTGCTATTGTTGGTGAAAATTATTATTGGCCACAGTTGTAGTAGGATGTGAGGAAATTTGTGCAGAGTTGCAGAGTATGTCAGATGGCAAAAGGAGCAAGTTAGAATGTAGGTCTATGTCAACCACTACCTATACCAGAGAAGCCATGGGATGATATTAGTATGGATTTTGTTCTTGGTTTACCAAGGACACAGAGAGGACATAATTTTTATGGTGGTGGATAGATTCTCAAAGATGGCACATTTTATTCCTTGCAAGAATACTAATGATGCTATTCATATTGCTGAATTATTTTTCAGGGAGGTGGTGAGACTACATGGTCTACCTAAGAGCATAGTTTTAGATTGAGATACCAAGTTTGTTGGTTATTTCTAGAGGATATTGTGGAAGAAGTTCAAGATAGATTTGAAGTTTAGTTTTGCACACCATCCACATACTGATAGACATACTGAAGTGGTGAATAGGAGTTTGGGTAACCTGCTATGATGCTTAGTAGGAGATAATCCCAAGGGATTGGATTTGATTTTACCACAGGCAGAATTTTCTTACAACAATTTCGTCAATAGGAGTACTGGTAAATCACCATTCCAGATTGTATATGGGAATAGTCCAAGAAATGCTTTAGAGTTAAGGATTCTAGACAAAGGAGAAAAGACAAGTGTTGAGGCTGAAGACTTTGTAGAACACATGAAGAATTTGCATGAAGAGGTGAAAAAGCACATTAATAAGATGAATATTTAGTACAAGGCTAAGGCAGATCAGAAGAGGAGATATAAGGAATTCCAGGTTGGAGATGAAGTCATGGTTCACTTGAGAAAAGAAAGGTTCCCAATTGGAACATACAATAAGCTAAAAATGAAGAAATTTGGACCATCTAAAATTTTGAAGAAACATGATTCAAAAAATTCATATGAGGTAGAGCTGCTGAGTGGGATCAACATTTCCCCTTTTTTCAACATTGCTAACTTATCAAAATATCATGAAGGTGGAATAGAGGATGGACCAACAAAAGAACAATGGAGTATTCCAGCATCTACTTCAACTAAGGAGATATAAGAGATCTTGGATAGC
The DNA here is from genome assembly GCA_027924645.1 of Cunninghamia lanceolata. Lineage (NCBI taxonomy): Eukaryota > Viridiplantae > Streptophyta > Pinopsida > Cupressales > Cupressaceae > Cunninghamia > Cunninghamia lanceolata. The sequence continues at coordinate 4,228,309 of BSBN01000914.1, read as the reverse complement.
CATGTGGGAAGAAGTACTCAGAACAGGCAATATGAAGAATATCTGGTGAAATGGAAAGGAAGGCCTATTGAAGATTCTTCTTGATTCTCTAAGTTAGAGGTTGACTATTTGGGTTTTCCTCACACAAACACATGAGACGTGATAGGGTCACTTCTCAAATTACCCTCGGTGTCTGATGTAGGAGCATCTAGTGGTGTAAGGGTAATCTTGCATCACCCAAATTTTTTTTTATAAAAAATTGTTGATGTTCTTTCCATTTCTTTTCAAAATTTGTGGTTTTGGTTCCATAATCGCTTGAATAATGATGTAGAACTTTTAGTTTTTCCAAACTACTAAAAATAGCAACCTGCTATTTTTAGAAAGTTTGCATTTGGGTACGTCACATGGAATGAAGTGAAAATTTACAAGAAGCTACATAACTGAAAAATAAGACCTTTGGCAAAGGAATTAAGCAAAGATCATTTGCGAGCTGAAAGATATTAAAGTTTCTGTTTCCTAAAAAAATGCTTGAAAATTATTCAAACTCAGGTTTGAGGCACTAAACAACCATGTACAGACCTGAAAATGGCCAGAACTGGTAGAACAGATTATTAGCATGTAGAGCACTCCATGATATTTCTGACGCATAAAACGATTCATCAATCGGACACCCAGATCAAAAGTTATGGCTCCTAGAAGTTGACCTATATTTGGAGGGAGATGCAAATTTCAAAATTAGGTTGTTGGCCGCCAAAAAGGCTATTAATAACCATTTTTGGGAACCTTGGGTAGTAGTAGAGTTGAGGGGGAAAGTGTAGAGTCAAGAATAGGTGGGAAAATAGAAACCCTAGTAGATTTGGGGTTATAGAAAGTAGAAAATTCCAGAGCCTGGTGATGGTAGCTGTAGTGTGATGCAGCCTGTGGAGGATTGATTCCTCTAATTGTAATTGAGCTTCTGTAATGTAGTAAGTTGTCCAAATCAATAAAGAAATATTCTATTTTCTATGTGCCATTTTTGTTGTTGTGAGTTTTATGATTTACCCCCTTTGTCAGATACACATCTCAAGGTGCATTTATGAGCTGAGATTGAAATAAGTTATTCCACCCCTATAAGATTTGGCTGAAGAAAGAAGGAGAAAGGAATTTTGACTTCTCGTATAGCAAGGAGAAGAAAAAGGCCAACTAGAAATATATTTCAAGTAAGTATATCGGTCCTGACTATAAATTTATACTGTGTAGAAGCTTTGGAGTCTACATTATGAAAAATAATCTAGAGAAACATAAAGCTAAAAAGTAGCAGGTCGAGAAAAGATCACTGAATCAAGATTTAATTGACCAATGCCCAGGGTCTGGGCTAAGACCAAAAATAAGTGCCTAGTCTAATCCCTCCATAGATAAATTGATAGAGGATTGTAAGGAGTTAGATGTTTGGACCCCTCTTCGAGGGTATCAATTGTTTCTATATCATTTCAAGAAACAATATATGTATGATCCTATTAGTAACCCTTGGAGGTTAAATTTAGCAAGGCTAATAGTGTCTAATGTCTTTATCAATGTGGATTTGATTAAAGCCTTAGCTAGCAAATATGACCTGAAAACAAGAACTATTAGATCACACACTGGTGACAATATGCTGGTGCTTTCCAAGAATTTTATTGCGAATGTTTTTCAATTGGAATGTGGCTTTGACACGCCCATTACAGTCAGAGACCTATTGCTAGAGTACAGGCATATGGACACCAGTTATAACAGAGGCACAGGCTAAAATATGGCAAGGGTTAGATGAGGAAATTTTCCAATGCTGAGAACCCTCCATTTTCTGAAGAATTATTTGAGGAGTACTTTTGTTACACTTATTATGCTGCTGGTCAAGTCTTAGGTCTCGAGGTTCCCCCACAAATGTCAATTGCACCTATGGTGTTAGCTGTAGATATTCAAACAAAGGGAGCAAGGCCTTTTGATTATGTAAGTTACATAGCTAATGCTCTAAACTATGGATTGAAGAAAATCAAACATAATAGTGATAAGATTAATTTCAAACACTACTCTTTATTAATGCATTTGCTTTTGGACGAAGGGCATGGTAGAGGATGGTGGAGTTCAGAGATGAAAATTTGGGAGTCATTTGACAATGGGGACCCAAAACCAATGCAAATGTGGACTTCACTATGGGATTGTCGTTTTGACAGATCTCATTATTTTTTCTTTGAAGAATATTTTGTGAAGCCTCTAATGCAACTATTGGGACATTCTCATGACTATAGCCTCTCTCCTAGGATACAAAGGTTTCTTATGCCAAAGGAAAATGATCCAAAGACTAACGTGGGTCATAACTGGGGAGATTGGTATGCCTTTTTAGACTACACCAGGATACGAGTCTATGGATTTGAGAGTTCCCCTTATCTATTGCCTAGGGTTGTCCTAGATAGAATTGCATACTTAGAAATTGTGAGACAATTGGCTAAATCTGATGCTATTCATCTAAAGAGGAACAAAAGACAATCATTCATGCCCAACACTTTCTACTTTGGGGAATTCACAATAGTCATGAATGAGGGTTATGAAGAAGTCAATGCCAAACTAGCATAGTATGGTCTCCCAATAGGAGATGAAAGAAAAGGTTTCGATACAAAGGGTTTTATTCATAGATCCAAGGTCTCACAGGGTCTATCTATTTATGAACATCTTTTTTTAGAAGTAGATATAATTAGAAATCGAGACGAAGCCTCTACTGAATATAGAATGGCTATATTTAATAAAATTCTTCTTACAGAGGATTGGAAATGCAAGAACGTTCCTTCATACTCAAGAGCCTTTTTTGAAATTGAAGACACACTATCAAGAGTTGAGTAGCTTATTGCTCATGTAGATGAGATAATTGAGGGTGTACCTTTAATTGCTTTTGATACAGCTTACATACAATACTCTGGGACACAAGCTCAAGAGGTGTGGCCTCTGACTCACATACCTTCACAACCAACCCCTGAAGTATCATTTTCTATAGATACAGATATAGATGAAGAAGTGAGTGATGATGAGATTGAAAAAATGCAACCAATAAGTGCTCCTATTCTTCCACATTATGAGCCTCCTGTAGAATTGAACCATGTAAAATTTGAGACTTCTAAGGATCTGTTTGATGACATCAGAGTTATGGCTGCTCAGAAGTTTGTCTCTAATGATGAATTTATTAAGACTCTTGAATTTAAATCTTTTGTATGTGAATATAAAGGAAATAAAATGAGGCAAAAAATTAAAGATACTACCCCTGAGCAAGAAACTGCTACCTTGGAGGAATTGAAAAAAGAGATTGATAGAGAAATGGAGTCTATTACTCTAGAAAGAGGAAGACAACTACTCCAAGAAGCCAAGTTATTGCTTGTTCCAGGTTGGGATATGAGCTCTGTCATTGTATTTGACATGTTCAGGTGGAGGGAAGATAAAACACTGAGTTTGACAAAGGAAGCAAATGAGAAACTATACTCATGGTCGGGGTATAATGTAGATGAAGTCACTTTATTGATTTGGTCTTGTTATCCCCAAGATAAGATACCAATAATAACCAGTGACCCAAATCAAATGTTTGTTCACCTCTTGGTCAAAAGGTTAGGAGACATAGATCCCTTGGAAACTGCTGAACTAAATGTTAATGTAGCAAAGTTTAGTAAGGCCCAGATTGAGAAATTAATCAAGGAAAATGACAAGTTGAAGAAAGAATTAATATACCACAAGGAAAGAGCTTCTTCTTCTACATCTAAGGTACATTTCCCATGGATCTAGAAGGATAAAGAAATGATAGAGGCATTAATAGATGTAATCTATTAGAAAGAATACCATGCTAAATCCTAGAAAAGATGTGAGAAGATAGAAAGGGAAGTAAAGACCCTCAAATACACCATGGCCTCTGAAATAATAAAAGAAAGGTTCAAAAAGATGTGGGAATATGTAGATATCTATTGGAAATTATTCCAAAAAAATATATTCAGCCATTATATAAAAAAAAAGATTGCAGGAGAGGATGATGGAAAGGAAAGAGGAACTTTCAGACAAAAAACTTCTAATAGAACAAGGATTCCAGATGTATGATAAGTTGGTCAAGATGCATGAAAAGTATCATAATAAATTAGATAAGGAGTTGAATTCTTTTGATATCGCTCCCTCAATTCATGATGATACTAGAGAACCACGAAAAATATGAAGAGTGGAAGGAAGATGTATCCATAGTTCTAAATACTACTTTAAAAGAAATCAATAATGAAGATATGATCATGCAGAATATTCACAAGTATCTTGAGAAAATGATGAACATGGAGCACGACATGAAAGGGATAGCCCTTAATGTTGACACATGCAAAATAGGAGTATATTGAACATTTATCTGAAATTAATATGTTCCTATGCAGAGAAATTGATACGACTGACGCCGCCATGAAATCTTCAAAGGGAGTAAATTAGCTAGCAGACAAATGAAGCACCTTATGGAAAAATAGAAAGCCTTTCGTAGGCCTTGAATGGTCACGGGCTTCTATTTGCAGATTAATAGATTGGTGTTTTCTAAAATCAGAAATTTGTTTGTTTTCTTAATATTGTTAATTACGAAAAGACATGACCCATTGTAACTAGCCTAAAGCTTGTTTGCTTCCCATATATATAAGGGAACCCAAGGCCACTTTATTATCATGAGGAGATCAGATATTAGAATAGGAGATATAAGTAGATAGCAGAAGAAATTTCATTTAAAGACCATGTTGCAAACAATATTTTGAAGAAATCAATTGAAAATATCTGATTCGGTGGTTCTATATTGGTATCAACTGTTTGTTAAGTTAAGAAATTATTTGACTATCTCCAAGTTGGTGTTCCTTATTATTTGAATTTATTCCAAGTAGAATATTAAATTCATCAAACACATTTGTTGTTCCTATGTAATTTGCTTAATTGGTTTCTTCAAGTAGGAATTAAAATCCTTTTAAACAGATTACAGTAATTGGGAAATATCAATTGGATAGATAAGAAGAGTCTATAATTGAAAGCTATCATACTGTCTCTAAACAATATTATTAAGTTATTCAAAACTAAATATATCAAGTATATTTTTTATTTTGTTAGTGCACATTTGCTATCATTGTGTGATCCCTTTTAACTGGTTCCTTCAAGGAAGGATTAAAATCCTCTTAGATAGATCACAGTAATTTAATAGATCTTGATTAGATCAATAAGAAGAGTCTACCAACCACATCCCTGCATGTTTATACGAGTTATAAACTAGAATATTGTGCCAAATAGTTAGAATTATTGCCAGATATACACCACTGATCTTAGGTTCTCACTTGAATCCATTTACCCAACGAGGCACTATTCTTACTCATTTCATTAGTTGAACATATTCACTAATTTTGCCTTGATATTGCTTATACAATTTATACCAAATTAGAACCATACCATTTTCAATTACTGTTCAGACATTAGAAGTAAAAGTAGGCATCAAGTAATTATCTATTCCACACCATTTGCCACTGTGGGTAGATCCATCACTCAGCCAAGATCACACATCCATTCAATCTGCTTCATTAGTGAGGTGCACCCGCCTAGATCTAGCAGAACCTAAAGTGCAGGGAGTCATCAACCCTATAGGTTAACTCTGTTGCGTTAGTTTAAAAATATCACAAATCTAAGCATAGAGCTTGGCATCCTCTTAGGATTTGCAACCTACATTTTTGAGACCTAACAAACCCTAAACCCTCAACCCTCAACACTATACCTTAAACCCTAATCCCTCAACCCTAATCTAAAAGCTAAAATTAAATCTTCCACTCATTCCACCATCCTCAAGGGATCTAGAAATGCAAAATTAGATGCCTCTACTGATAAAGCCAAACATCTTAAAGTTAAACATCGATGAGGGCACTCAACATGGTCCATACGTGAGGACATCATTCTCTAATGGGACTATAACCTTTCATTGTAGCGTAATGCAACCTTCAACCCTCAACCCTAAAAACTATACCTTAAACCCTAATCCCTCAACCATAAATGCTATCCCTAAAGCCTGAAGCCTCAACCCTCAAACCTATCCCTAAACCCTTAACCCTATCCGTAAACCCTCAACCCTAAACACTATACCTTATACTCTAAACCCTAAATTATAATATGGAATCATGAATTATGGTAGAAAGAAGTTTGTATCATTTTTTAGATATATAAATATTGTTAGAGTGTTTTAGGAATATAAAACTTATCAATTATGATATCCATGGCATCAAAAACAAAATTTATAATATGGAATCATGAATTATGATAGAAAGAAGTTTGTATCATTTAGTCCAAAATTGCTATCTCTTTATGGAGCCATGTGTTTGTATCTCTTCTAGAGCCATAGAGGCATTACTTAGGATAAAGATTGACATAGAAAACTAGAAGAATAAATGTAATTCAAATATTTGGGATTTAATTGGAAAAAAGTCAAAAATTTTAAAAAAATGTTGTTTTTCCATCTAGCATGGTTCAAAATGTTTTTTATTTTTTTCTTTTTAAAAATAGAGTGAGGTCTAAGGGCAATGCACTTGACCAAAGGTGGACTAATAGTTGCTTTGCATGCTTTTTGTTAAGGTGTCTAATAGTTCCCAAAACAAAGGTGGACCAATAGTTGTTCATTAAGTCATGTTTTGTTGGTCAGTTGATGTGGCATCACATAATTGGTTGTTTTTAAATCTAAAGGGCACATTTCATTCAATTATAGGTACTTATAGTCAACATTAACAACCTTAAAGTTACAACTACTAGTGCTAAAGTTTTAAAAATATTGAACCTTAAGTCCACAAACACTATCACAGCTATTGGAACATGCTCAACAATTGGGTCCTCTCCCCTATCTTACTTTTAGTGATACCGAGAGCCCCATTGAAGATATCCCAAAAATCTCACCAACACTATTTTCAGATCATAGTAATCTGGGTGTATTAATTAGATTAGTAAGAAGAACCACATAATTAGGGTTGGCATTTTGTTTCTAAGTTGATATCATCTACTATTCTTGTTTGATTTATTCAATTGGTTCCTTCAAGTAGGGATCAAGGATCCTTTTGATAAATTACAAGTAACCTGGTTGTGTCAATTGGATTATTAAGAAGAGTCTGTTAATTATTTCCTTGCATGGTTATACAAGTTATTAACCAATATTAGTGTGCCAAACAGTTAGAATTACTACTAAATATAAGCCACTTATCTTAGATTTTCATTTGACTCCATTTACCCAACAAGGCACTGGTCTCACCCATTTCATTTTACTTAAAACTCAAGGATTCAAACCATCTCACTGTGATTTTTTAATTGTGAATGCAAAAACTCAAATCAATTCACTATACCTACAAATTGGTTATACAAGGATTCAAATCAGTTCACTGTATTTGCCAATAGGAATGCAAGGATACAAATCATTTGCATATAACAACTAGGAGGTCTGTACAATTGAGGGCTGATGTAGAAAGGTTAGAGAATAAATGCAAACATATAGGAAATTTATATAATCTGTCAGGACACATTTGTTGTTCATGTGTGGTTATCTTGATTGGCTCCTTCTAACCTCTTGGTGCACAACTATTATGTGACTATTGTCATTGTTGTGTATTACAGGATCCAGAGGAGGCCATGAAGAGAGGATGTGGACAACGTAGAACTACTAAATCATAGAGAGGAAAGTGGGTGGAAATAGATATGACAACGGAATCTACAAATACAATAGAGGTAAGAAGATAAAGCAACCTCAACCAAAGGAGGAAGGTGTTTATGAATTCACAAATGCTACAACATAGAGGAGATAAAGTCATTTTTTTGTCCATGAGGCCTCTGAGGTCAAACTTATTGGTTGAAAATGCACAGGAATGGTGATTAAATGTGATTCTATGATCAAGGGAAAAGTTTGAAAATTAAGATGGCCAAAACATGATATGAATATGTCACATATATGACTAAAGTGAGGTTTTGTGTTGGATAGTATATTCATTGAAATGATATAATTGATGTACTAAACATTATTTATTATGTTGTGTATTATAGGGGCCAGACGAGGCCATGGCAACAGATCGTGTCATATCAAATGAGAACACAACGGATGAAGCATGACATCAGGTACTCAAATTTTGACTTAACTTAGGAAAAAATGATCTGATGGCATTTTGTGATATGTCCATCTTTTTTCACAGTATTATTGAAATTTATAATGTATTATCCAATCTTGACATAAATTAATGCATGTTGATTATTTTAGATTGAGATTGGAGCAAATGCAGAGCCTGAGCGTTCAACTAGCAAAAGAAAAAGATATGTACGTGGATGTGGACCTAAAACTATTAAATCACACAGTCAATAGTGGGTGGAAGAGGATATGACAATGCATCTTGCAGAAACAACAAATGATTGCATTGAACAAGAGGTTGGTCAGGACTATAGTACATGGGATGAATACTTTGAGAAAATTGTTGTTTGTGGATGTTCTGTATGTCGTGGAAAGAAACAATTCAAATGAGCAATTGTACAAAGACATTACATATATGATGAGCTTCTAGTTGGTAGTATGCCTCCTACAATCGATTCAAATCCAATAGGAATTTGGTAAGAAATTTTCCAATTTGATATAAATAACATGTATACTTCATTTAAACATTGTTTTATAGTATTTAAATAACTAATTTTTTTCTTAATGGACACTTGTAGGATAAAGTTCTTGGTTTAAAGTTTCCTAGATCACCGAATTCCAGCCTAGAGGGCAATGATCATTCATCAGATGATACATCTAACAAAAATATGTGCCAATATACCAGCTCCAAAGATGAGGAATTGATGAAAACAAGTAATAGAACAAGAACTGGTTTAAAGATGCATAATTTGCTTAAAGACAAGGGGAAGGTGGACTACATACCCTATGCGAATGAATGTGATGGAGATGATGACTTGCCCTTGAGTTTGAGATCAATTTACAAAGGGACATTTGATCATCGACTATATTGTGCTTGGCCTAGTGATCAACAACTACCTAGAGTGTACGAGGTGTTTAAATTTTGGGAATACATCTACATGATATGATCTTCCAATATTCATGGAACAAATCTAGGCCTCTTTGTCATCCAAAATGTACATGTGGGATCTAAACATAGAAAGAATTTAGAACAAACCACTAGGAGATTAATGCCATATTATGGTCCATCATATTATAGTGGTGAATGGCGAAGGCTAGCAAAATATAAGCCTAGCATGTCAGCATAAGGTCTAAATTTGAATATGTATACACATCATCTCTAATTGGAAAGTGGAAAAAAAATGAAAAGAAGTAATCTTATGTATATAGATGGACGTGCATACACACAAAAAAATTACAGGATTTATAAATAGTAGTAAGCGAAGGGGCCCTAATGTAAGACCAAATTGTCAATTTGTTGAGGTTATAAATGATAAAGATGGAGATATGGAAAGAGAGGTTGATAGATTCATAATGGTTGAGGCTATTATGGACCTTACCATTGGTGATGAGTTATTGATTGATTACCCCTTCTTAAAACACACTCCTGCGCGAAAGAAAAGGGAAGAAAAAGGTCTCCCTAAGGATGTTCTTAAGGGCAAAAAACCAAAGAATAATAAATGAGTGTGGACTGATGTTTTATAAACTATGTTGTCAAAATTGTGTTTTCTTTAAATTATTGTATAAAAAAGGTAGTCTATAAAATAATGTTCCATTATTCAATTGATGTATATATGTTCATACAATTTTTATTTTTATTTTTTAAGCCATATTTGATTATATTTCTTTAAAATTGATAAATTTTGAATTTAGTGCAATTGTTGCCAAACATTAAATAATGCTTGCATTTGTTGATAGGTAGAAGATGTTGATGAAACACATACTAATACCCAAGATCTAACTGGGTTATTAAGGTTTGGACATGATGATCCAAACCATCCTTTCAACCATACCAGGTAGAAAAGAGCAACATTGAAGAGAATACTAGCAGTTGAGAAATTTGAACTGTTGATGAGATCCACATACACTGATGACATGCTAGCTAGCCTTAATGATGATGATCATGATAGTGAAAATGCAGTGCATGAAGAAGGATTGAATGAAATGCTTATAGGTTTCTTTGGGGATGGAAACAATGATGACAATAATGATCATATGGTTGACAGTAACGATGATAGCAGGGGTAATTACCACCAATGTAATGTTGATGATAAAATCCTGAAAGACTCCATCAAGCAAGCAGCGAAGACACCCGTGTTCAAATCAGGTGCAAGTAGAACTCAAAAATGGCATGCACATTATTATTATTAGAAATCAAGTCACTATTTGGTTGGTCAGACAAAGCATTCACTACCCTACTAAAGTGAGATGAAATCCATTTCTTCCTTTACATTGTCAATTGGTGTACATAATTCGTAAACATTCATCAACTTCGTGTATATTTCTTTAAGGGGAATTTAAAACCATATATTGTATATAAATAGTCCTAGTATAGATTGACATATGAAACATGTTCATCATAAGTCAAACATTCAATTGATTTAATCTCTAGCAATCTTATAGGGCACTAAAAACTAAAATATTCCCTGAAGAGAATGGGTTGCCATCAACTTGCAGAGAGGCGCGTCTGTTGTTGGTTGAGTTGGGGATTTAATATAAGAAAATTCATTCATGTAAAAATGATTGCATTTTATACAAAGATTAATATGAAAACAAGGTAGAATACCTTGTATGCAAAGAGAAGAGATATCGTACAGATGTACAAGGTCCTACAGTTCCAAAGAAGGTTTTATGTCACATGCCAGTTATACCTAGACTTCAATGAATGTTTTGTTGCAAGTCACTTGCACAATTGATGGACTGGTATGCAAAAAAAGGAGTAAAGATGGATTCATACAAATTCTGGCCAACTCCAAAGCAATGAAACATAGAGGAAAAATGGCCAAGAAAATTCAAAGATGAACCCTGTAGTATCAGGTTTGGTCTTGCAATTGATGGAGTGTGCCCATTCTCTTTCCTAAGCTCAAATTATAGTGTTTGTCCAGTCAGATTGATAGTATACAATATTCCCCCATGGATGAGTGTTAGAAAGGAGCACCTTATGCTAACTCTCATTGTTCCAGTAAAACATCAAGTAAAAAATATGGATGTTTATCTTGCACCTTTTATTGATGAGATGCAACTGCTATGGAAAGGCATAAGAATGTATGACATATCACGTCCTCCATCAAATAGGTCCTTCATGTTGTATGGTGTGTTATGTTGGACTATTCATGATTTCCCAGGACTTGGTGTTTGTTCTAGTAAGATAAAATATTTACGTATTTACACTCATAATTTATTTCCATCCCAACTTTCATACTTAGTTTTATACTATTTTTTTGATGTTATTAACATTACTTATTGAATTGCAGGGCTTCAAACAAAGGGGATATTTGCATGCATAAGATGTGCAGAACAATTTCAAGGGTGATATTCTAAAGATCTACATAAATTTATTTACGCAAATAATAGGGTTTTTCTACCACTAGATCATAAGTTTAGAAATCGTCTAAAGAATCAATTTGATGGAAAAGTTGAAAATAGAGGCCCTCCCATGATTATGGGTCCAGGTGATTGGCTTAAGAAGTATGAAGATGCTGAATTGAAAGCTTGGGAGGATTTTTTTGATTGACGTGATTCAATTGAAGAACCAGAACAAGTTGTAGTTAATATGCCACAAGGAATGAAAAGGAAATCCATATTTTATGAGCTCCCTTACTAGAAGGATCTATTAATATCTCACCTATTAGATCCTATGCACATCTTCAAAAATGTTCTAGATTCTATATTTTGACATATATCAAGCAAAGAGGACACCTTGTCTTCGAGGAGAGATATTGCTCTTTCGCATACCAAAATTGATAGAAAACATTTGTGGCCAAACAGGGAAAATGAAACATATGGAGAAGCTCCATGGATTTTGAAAAAAAAAGAGCTAGACCAACTAAAAAATGTCATCTGTTTAATAAGGACACCTACTGGCTATGGGTCATCATTGGCTAAAGCTTTTACAGTTGATGGACATATCATAGGATTTAAAACACATGATTTTCATAATTTTATGAAGGTATTATATATCATCATTTAACATTTACTGGTAACATTGATTAAGTACTAAATATATTTTGATATTTTGTTGTGTGAGGAAAAATTACTAATGACCTTTTCATAAATGTGTTTGATAGCATATCATGCCATTGGAAATTAGGGGGGATTCATGTCTTACAGTTGACTTAAGGAATGCCATAAGTTGATTATCAGCATTTACAAGGTATGTGGTTAGATGAAATGTTCATGTGTGAGAGACATAGAGATATTATATTGCATTTTAATTTTTGACTAAAGGTTCATACTAATTTACTATTCGTATATTAGGTGGGTGACCTCCAAGGAGATCCACGAATGTGAAGTGCCAAAATGGAAGAAGGAAATTGTAGAAATTGTATGTGTATTTGAGAAGGAGCTCCCTACAAGTTTCATGGACCTACAAGTCCATTTACTTATACACCTAGTTGATGACATTGAATTGGCAGGTGTCATATCAACGAGGTGGATGTTTTTCTTTGAGAGGTATATGAAAACTCTAAAAAGATATGTCCGACAAAAGGCACATCCAGAGGGTTGCATGGCTGAAGGGTATGTATTGAATGGAGCATTTTTCTTCCTGTGTGAATTCCTTGGTAAGGATTTTGTAGATGGGCCATGCTTCTGGGATGAAGAACGAGCACCAGATATTATTGATGGAGAAAAACCACAATCTAATGGTGTTCAAGTAGAAATTAGTAAGTAAATTCATGATCAGTGTTGTTGTTTTTCTTGCAATCATTAATTTACTCTATAATTTATTTGTCAAATTAACATCATGCAGACATTTGGAGTTTGAAATAAACATGTTGACATGTAATAGGTGTAGACGAAAGTGCTATACTCGACAAGTTCATTCTATACCACATGGACTTTATGAACAAATGGATCGATCTGTATGATAAAAAGAGAGAAGAAGCGTTAGAAGCAAGGAGACAGTTTAAGAGATCAAACCCAAGGAATACTCCACTTACCACTAATCTGCTTGGGGAATGGGGCAAAGATTACACACTAGAATGGGTTACTAAACAAATTCAAAATCAAATAGAAGATGCAGGTATAGATTCAAACATAATAGAAGATGAAATCAACATTTCTAGAGGATGTGAAAGAAAGGTATAGTTGGAATTTTACAAAATGTTGTTTCCTTACAATTTTGACACTATTAACTATTTTAATATTCATTGAATTATATTTGTTTTCACTAAAATAAATGGTCTTTCACAGGTGAGGATATATCCAGCAATGTGGTCATATGGTCGACATTATCATATAGAAAGTGTAGATGTAAAGAGACGATCCCTCGATTGTGGCATCATGGTTGACTTCAAGCAATCTAGTCAATCAAGCTCAAAAGATAAGAATATAATTGAAGGGAATCTACAATATGTTGGGAAAATACAAGAAATTATTGAGTTGGATTACTGCCCTTTTAAATGTGTTTTTAAGTGTAGATGGTATGAAGCATTTGAGAGGACATGAAGACATGATACCCATAGTGGATTGTTTTCTATAGATTCCTCATGTTTCCTACAGGAGGATAAGGAGCCTCATGTTCTACCAATTCATTGTGAGCATGTATTTCTTTAACTCAAACAAGAAGCGGTAGTGATCATTAATCTATTAATTCATAGTTTATTGCGAATATATACATGTGTTTATTAATCAATAAAATTTTTATTCCATACATCTAATATATGTATGTCGTTCATGTGCAGGTATTTTTCTATGAAGATATTTTGGACCCAAAATGGATATTTGTCATACATTATGATCCAAGATTAAGGCATGTATTTGATGATGCATTAATGGATACTGAGAAAAACAATGATGGCCAACAAAATGAGAGGGAGGGAGTAGAGAACATCGAAGAAATTGACATCCGTGATGATGTTGAAGATGGTTATGTTTAGGCACAAGAAGACAACAATCCAGAGTTAGATGATGTTATGGAAGACAACAATATGGATGGTATAGAAAATGATGATCCAAATACATCTGGTAATAATATAGATGGTCTACAGTCAAATTTTAATGATGATGAAGATGATGTAGGTCAAGATGAGGATTATTATAATATTAAATGCTTGAAAGAACATACGAACATTGACAATGATACACTTGATGACATTGTAGCAGACAATAATGTTAATAAAGAAGACTTCTAAATTTTTAGAATAATTAAATTTTTAGAATTATTAAATTTTTAGAATTATTTGCAATCCATGTTTAAAAAAGGATGATTCTTATGGCCTAAACTTTGTAATGCATCAGTAATATTATTTGTGTTGATACAAATTACCTATTGTAATATCCTTAAATTGTTCAATCCTTGGTATGAATTGTTGGCAGAAAAAATTAGGATTACTTGGATGCAATTTCCTTTTCATTGCTTTATATTTTGCTTTAATGTCAAGGTCTCAACCTAATCCTTATTTTGTACTAAGAATAAACCTTAGGATTAACTCTACAATGGCCTCGATTCATTGAGAGGAAGTTATGATTGAGGATTTTATGACTACAACATATTTTAATTTTGTCAAACAGTTCACGTTTTTTATTTATGATTCCATATTTTGTGCATATCCTGCAATCATTGCAGTCCATGAGACCACATTTCTTTGAGGCATTTTGTCAAATAGTTCACGTGCCTTGTCTATGGTTCCACATTTTGCATACATGTCTAATATGGCAGTTGCAACTACAACATCTAATAAAATTCCTCTATCCTTTATGTATTTATGGATGTCCATACCCTATTCCAAAGCTCCCATTTTGACACAGGCAGGGAGGATGCTAGCAAAGGTTATGGAATTTGGCTTTACACCACCCAATTATATTTTATTTAAAATTTCTAAATCCTTTTCAACAAACCCATTTTGTGCATATGCTGCAGTCATTGCAGTCCATGAGACCACATTTCTTTGAGGCATTATGTCAAATAGTTCACGTGTCTTGTCTATGCTTCCACATTTTGCATACATGTCTAACATGGTAGTTGTAACTACAACATCTGACAAAATTCCTCTATTCTTTATGTTTTGATGGATGTCCATACCCTATTCCAAAGCTCCCATTTTGACACAGGCAGGGAGGATGCTGGCAAAGGTTGTGGAATTTGGATTTACACTAGCCAATTGCATTTGCTTTAAAATTTATAAAGACTTTTCAACAAATCCATTTTGTGCATATCCTGCAGTCATTGCAATCCATGAGACCACATTTCTTTGAGGCATTCTGTCAAATAGTTCACATGCCTTGTCTATGCTTCCACATTTTGCATACATGTCTAACAGGGCAGTTGCAACTACAACATCTGACAAAGGAGGACTTAAGCATTCAGAAATCTAAACTATGATGAATCCATGATCTTATCAAGCATGATCTTATGATAGTGTTTGGATTGGACCTGTATAGTTTTAGGGCATTCACACATCTCAGTTACAGTGTGGTGTGTGAGGAATTATTACTAAATGGTTCGTACCATGCACATAAACTATACACATATCCGAAGACTGTAATATGACATTATTGTGATGGAATCCTAGGTTGGAATGAAATCTAGGCCTTAGACCATTTTAAATTGATTCCTTGCAAAAAATTGGATATGAGAGCCATTGTGTCCTCGGATACCATTCCACTAGTCTGTGGACCTAGTGAAAGGTGTGCAACAAGTCTAAGAAGCAACAACATCCTTCTTTCTGTCATACTAAGAGCCACAAAATAATGGATTTAAATCATGGAACATATATAGTTGATACCTTTAATGCATCTTCCATGCAAGTGAGTTTAAAACTGAAGATTTGAGTGTAGGAAAGGGCTTCTGAATAAATGTTCATTAGTAAATAAAGAAAATAAATAGTTTTGAAATGGAAAAACAAAAATCACAAAATCTAAAGGTTTCCATATTCTGCTAAGCCCTTCTCTATCAACACATCTACTTGGAGTGCAACTTTGACATTCCTTCAAATCACCTTGACTAAACATGAATTAAGAGTAGGTCATTGATGCAAACTAAACATGAAACAATCAACTGTGCAAGATTATTTTGTGCTTATACAAAATGAGTTATGCAATTTATATGGTAGTTATTCTAGTTCATGATGGGAGGCATATGTCTAAGGTTGTATGTATTAGAACAGTAAAATAAAATAAGCATCAGAAAGTCATATGGTAGTTGGCTTAGATGACATTTGTGAATTACTTATAAAGTAGAATGCATACTATTCCTTGCAACTATATATTGTTTACCATCTTTAGTCTTGAGGCAATAAGGCAACCTTTTACTTCAATTCTAGTTGTCTAGAGATTTGGACAAGATTTAAACTATTTTCAAAAGACTATTTTGAAAAAGTTAAGTGCATAGAGAATTTGTCAAATACATAGCAAACTGATTTAGTTTGCAAGAAAGAAAATTATCAAGATGTTAGATACATTAAACCCTTCCAAATAATTCTATTAATGCCAACAAATGACCAAAAATATTATTCAAAACATACAACAAATAGATATATCAATGAGAAAAGAAAGGGGTCGCAAATAAATGACCTTTAATGTAGTTAGATTTGGAGGTGATAATAGTGTTAATTTGGTTATATAAGCTGTACTTATCTATATTTTTGCAAGGACGTTGTTATTGGTATGCAATTAATTTTTTACTTCTGGAACATTTGAACAAAATGTACAAGAATAGATGTAGTCATGGGTATCAGAAGGGGAAATACAATTGTAATTAACAAGTCATGGTAGATTTTATCATGATTCTAGTAGCTATTAAATCAAAACTTAGTGGCTTTGGAAGAGTCATTGTGTGAGCATATATATAATTGTACATTTCATTGCAAAAGTTATTTTCATTAATTGTGTAGAAAGTAATTAATTCTCAAATGACAATTGACAACATTATTTTAACTCTATAAATTAGTGGCTCCCTTGATCAGAGATGGATGACCTAGAGAAGAAAGTATTGATTAAAGTGTTTAGATTGAAGAGTTATTTTAGGATATTGTTATAATTCTTTGCCAAAGTGTTATCCTATTGTATTCAATTGTGCATTTGCCATTCAAATTTAGCGTTAGAATCTAGAGTTGATTGAAGTAATATCCCTTCTTGTGAATCATAACCAATGTCAACACTCATGCTTGAGGAGAAAAGTATCTATGAAATCACTAATCAATATCATATGCATAGAACATCGAAACCAATTGTGTTCATTTTCTAGTTTTTGTACTGTATCTTCTCATGTATGATACCCACTTCGAAATTAAAGATGTCGATAACAAAAGTTTTTATTCCTTTGTTTTTAAATAAACTTTTCACATGAAATTTGCATCTTTGTATACTATAACTCATATCAAGAGTCTTCAATTTTCAGTACAAATTTGTGTAAGTTGTCCAAACCTTGACTTGTCTTAGGTGCATATGCAAAATACATGTAATTTAGCTCATAAGCTCAACCTGAAGATCGTGAATTAGTATAGTGCCTTACAATCACTCTTTTATGATAGGGTAATGCTTATTAGCATGAGTGATTAAATGGTTCATTTGCCGCAGCATATCTTTTGGAGGAGATCATAACAAAAAATTTGTAGATTATGCTAGACAAGGTGGATGGAATAGTGAGGACTTGTAATTATAGAGAGATGTAATTGATTAAATTGCATATCAATTAACTTTCATTGAAAATATAACTAGGCACAAATTAGTTTATCTCTATTTCTATCTATCTATCTCTCTCTATAATCTTCCAATCTCTCTCTCTTTATATATATATATAGACATCATACCATGACACAAATCCCTTCCTCCATTACATCCTCCCTAACCCCTTTCCCAACATTGATAGCCCACTACCCATGCCACCTCATTTTCATAACACATTTGACCATAACATTGCCACAACAATCATCACTCATCCTGACACCATCCTCCACCATGTGACATTTATCTAACACAGATAGGCATTAAAGTCAGTGCTAGAGTCGGCATTAAAGTCAATGCTAAAGACAGTGCTACTGTAGGTGCTAAAAGTGATGCTAAAGGTGGTGCTAATGTGGGGCTACTATCGGCGCTCAAGTTGGCACTAATTAGGGGCTAATTTGTACCTAAATTAGCACCTATGTGTTCTGATCAGTGCAAAAAATGCCAAAAATAGTGCCATCCTGATAAATAGCGCTAAATTTTTCAAACAATTGGAGAAAAATACATTAAAATAGTGGGTGGAAGCAAAAAATGAATTACAAAAGGGAGCTAATCACAAGGATTTGTTGTAGTGTCTTGAGAACTCTGAAGTAGAAGTCAGGGATCTAAAAGAAAATTTGAAACAAGCTGATGAATGCATCTTAAAGCTGAAAGAGCAAGTCAGGAAATTCAAAGATAAATACAAAGAAGTTAGTGACCAATTGTTATCAGCAAATGAATCCCTAAATGATTTGGAAGTAGAAGTTATAGAAAGAACAAGAGAAAAAGATGATCTAAATTTGATTGTGAAGAACAAATTAGAAGATTGTGCTAAACTTGAAAAAGAAATTATAAGTTTAAAAATAGATCTGGAGAAGGCCAAAAGTTTTGAAGAAAAATTCAAGATAAGTACTGCAAAGCTTGATGAAATGATTGCTAGCCAGAGGAATACCAATGAAAAACATGGCTTAGGATTTGAGAAAGGAGAAAGCTCAAACTCTGATCAAATGAGGACAGAGTCAAGGGAAAACAAAGGATACTAGTTCAGAAATCAAAGAAGAAGACTTAGAAGACCTCCAGTCAGACAACCGAATGCTCAAAGGTACCCATCTTTCAATGGTTATTGTAATTCATGCAATAAGTTTGGTCATAGGGCTACTCAGTGTAGGAGTAGAATAAATCAAAAGATTCCATCATTTTCTAGTCAGTGTTTCAATTGCAAGAAAATTGGTCATAGAGAAAATGAATGTAGAAATCAGACTAGGAAAATGAATGTAGAATTGGTCATAGAGCTATTGTATGCAGAAGTGAAGTTAGGTGCAATGTATGCTATAAAATGGGATACAGATCAAATGAATGCAAAAGTTCAGTAAGAACAAATTTTCAAAATATCAGGAATAGTCAATCATTCAATGGAAAGTGTTTTGCATGCAATAGATTTGTACACATGGCTAATCAATGTAGAACAAATTCAATCAATGGAAGGATCCAAGGTCAAAAGAATATGGTATGTTTCAATTGCAACAAATTTGGACATATTACAAAGTTTTGCAGAAACAGGAATGTGAAGAGAAATAGTTATTTTGAAGAAACAAAAATAGAGAAAAGAAATGATAGGAGAAAAGAGAAAGTTAATCCGGTTGAAAGCAAGAAAGAAATGAACAAGGTATGGATCAAGAAAGAAGTAATTGAAGTCAGGGATTATTCTGTACTAGTATTTAGTGTAGATACTTACTCCGAGAAGTAAATTAAGAGCTCTGGCTCAAGGGGGAGAAGTGTGGAAAATCCAAATCCCCCAGCTAGAAAGTGGGTGCCAGAATCTGGCACAAAGGCGTATGATGAAATTTTATGTGACACAACTCTTAGAAGGAAGAATAGGAAGAAAAATAGTTAACGCAACATATTGTGAAGCAATCCTAATTGACCATATTCTACAGTGAGGGGTTTTTAACAGCCTTTTTGGATGAGCATTTAATGGTGACTAAGTCAATTGCACGAAGAGTTAAAAGGAACTTGTTTTCACTTTGCATTTAGCATAACAGTGTATCAATTGGATCTGCAAACTACAGCCATGGAATTTCTCCTTTTGACTGAGGATAAATGAATCTACCTGGTCTTGTACATTTAGAAGTCCCTCGAAGGTTGTATTCATAGTAGTTGTAAATCAAGCAAGGACTATGGTGGATTTTGAGAATTTTCTACTAGAGGTAGCTGGTCAAACTAATGCCCATGATGGAAAATATAGGAATCAAGCTCCAACAAAGAAGAAGCAATCTATTCCTTTTCAGATAATGGCAATGATTCCAATTCTGATAATGTTGGAACAACAAATAGAAAGACATATGGGTCAAGGATGCCTTTGAAGAAGAGATTTGATTCTGGTGAAAAAGATAATGATGATGGGGGCCAGAGAGATGATTTAGATAGTGATGGATTATAGTTTGGGAGTGAATTATACAAAGATGATGAAGATAGGGAGTGGATTCAAAAGATGTCTAAACTAGATAAGAAGATGATTTTGGCAGAGAAATTTGAGGCGTAGGATAAATATTTTTAGTACGAAAGAGGGCTGAAGCTTGACAAAATCAGACTAGGAATTAAAAGGGAAAAGATGTAGGACCACCATCTTCATGGATGCGCTCTTCTATGTAATCTACTAGGACAGTGAAAGAAAATGCCTTAAATGAATTTGTTGCAAGGAAATAGAAGGTACATGATTCATATGTGTAGAGAAAACAAAGGAACACTATTGAGTCATTTAGAGGATAGGATTCTTCACCAGGAAGATGAAAGTCTCACGCTAGTTCTAGTATTAGTCCATCATCTTCTAGTATCAAGGATCAGAGTCCAAGCAGTCATGGAGGTCCATATGACAGTGATGGAGAAGGTACAAATTCTAATATTCCTTCCCTTGAAGATATTAAGAATATAACAATCCGGGGATCAAATCTTGCCAAGTGGTTCATGGAGCCATTCCTTGAAAAGATCATTGTGGTTTGTTTTGTAAGAATTAGGATTGGTATGTCAAGGTTAGGATAGCATATTCACTGTCTTTGTATGGTCAAAAATGTAGACACAACCAAGGCTGACAAGCATTACAAATTTGAGAATGGGATTATCCACAAACACTTGGATTGTGTTTGAGGCAGTGATAATAGTGCAGCTAGATGGAAGATGGAGAGGATGTCTAATTTGCCACCTCTTGAGAAAGAGTTTAAGAAATGAGAATGGGAAGTAGAGTACACTAAGGGCTAAATTTTGGGAAGAGAAGAAAAAGGCACTGAAGGAAATAAATAATTTTGAAATTGTAAAGCAGATGTTGCAAGAGAAAAAGATGGTTTCTACAAGGCCATCAAACCTAGCTGCTAAGAAGGATAGGATGAGGAAGAAAATGGAGCTTGTAGAAAGAAAACATGATCATTTAGAAGAAGGTAGGATCAAAACAAGGTTGAAAGACTTAGGAGTCCTTTCACTTCAGAGAAAATGCAAGGATGCAAAAGCCATAACGCTTACAAAGCTGAATAAGAAAAACAAATTTGAAACTTTTTAAGAATGCTAACTTTAATATCTTTTCTCTTGTCATTGGACTAGATCACAAAATTATTACATCGTAAAGAGTGATGCTACTGAAGCAAACACAGAGGCAATTTAGGCAGAATTGAAACAGATCTGTCTCCTGAGTATCAAACTGAGGACATAAAAGATAGGGAACAGTTAAAGAGCCCTCACCAGAACAAAACATAGAACAACAAGAAAATATGGACATAAATCATCTTGAACGAAGTGGAGAAGAAATATATAAGAGAGAAAGAGACACTGCAGATGTCTTAGTTGGTGCTGAAAGGGAACAAGCTGTAGATGAGTCCAAACTTCTTTGAGGAATCAGCTGAACTAGGACAAGGTCCAGAATAGTCCAAGACTATGGCAGATAAAGCACCTAAATCAGAGTCCATTGAGTCTAAACTTGCAAAGGAAGAAAATTCTACTAGATGAAGCTGGTACTAAACCTGAAGGACCCAGGGAATCTGTAGTAGTAAAGAAAAAAAAAGGAAGAAGGCAGCAATAGTAGTTGCTAAAGAGAGGGGCAGGAGGTTAAAGGAAAGGTCCTAGGGAAAAAGGTACCAAAACTCGTGAGAGAAATGAAGGAAAAGTTAACAAGGTTGAAAAAAGAAGAGGAGAAAAGGAAGCTTCAAAGGAACAAGGTAGAAGGCAAACATCAACAGGCAAGTAGAAGGAAGAAGCTCACATGGACGTGGAAACCAAAAAGGAGGAGGAAGATGATTGGGACACTAAAAGTTGAAATTAGAATAGAAAAGTGCAAGTATGCACCCTTTTCCATTGATGTCAAAGGGGGAGAAGTAGATTAGTGAAAAATGGACAATCAGCTTAGGGGGAGTAAGAAAGTACAGTGTATATAGTAAGGGGGAGCAGTCAGGCATTTTTCACTAAGTTTTTTCATCAATGCTAAAGGATGAGATTGTTGGCAAGAGACATTGCTCTGGTATGGATCTATATGTTGTCATTGATGGCAACAAGGCTCAGAGATCCTATCACCATGACAAGAAGAGATATCTCCCAAAGAACATATTAGATTCTAGATCTAGTTGATAGAAAATGGCTAAGTATGGAAAGCATGCAGAGTAGAAGATAGAAAGTCAGCTAGTATGCCTCTGCAGATAATGATTCGGTAATGCAGTTTAGGTATGATGTCAGTTGGTGTTTGATAGTGTTATGCCTTAGAGATTAAGTCCTGATCCTCTCCATAAGTCATCTTGAAGAAATGTCTAAGTTTGGGCAAGCAAAGGTATAGTAGGAATAGTGAACAGGGTCTAGTGCAGTGGTCCACATTCCTCTGCAGACAAGTATTTCTTTATGGAGTTTTGAGGTGTTGTAAACGCTTATATTAGGTGTCTTATTCCATAGTTAGAAGATCTAAAGTTGATTGGAAGGATAGCTACAAGCTACTAAGTACCGGCACAGTGTTTGATAGAGTTTGACAAAGACAGAGTTTGAGTTCTGATGGTCCGCATTTCTCCGCAAGATGATATCATGCCTTGTGGTTCCAAGGGTAAGATTGGGAATGTGTAAAGAGTTCTTGACATGATTTTGGAAGTGTTTTGTGATCAACAGTAGAAGTTGTAACACAACAGATGAAGTTGTTAAGCATGTCCTAGATGAACAGGCTGACTATTGAGATAAATCTTTGTGTGGAGAAGAGTTAATGTTTGGAGGCTTTATGTAAGCAATTGAAAGATTAGAGCTGACCTATATGAAGATGCTTGGGAGAAGATTTGGGTCTATGCGACACATAGTGCATTGGATTGAGTGACAAGGTACATCTTTTTATGTACATGTTTCACTTCTTGGATGCCAACCTAATTATGGAGTAAATCATGATGTAGATATATAAAGGTGATGAAATTTGGTTGAGCTGTGTGTGGAAAAGGTGTATGGTATGTGAGCTTGTGAATAAAAGGCTAGAATTAAAAGAGAAGCAGCGATGAAGACTTGGGATTCAGAATACAGTTGTTAAATGACTACACCCTCGCATAGTTGCAGATGCTAAAGCAATATTCAGATGTCATGTGTGATCTATTTGGAAGCAAGGTTTTGTTATCAAGGAAATAAGCTGGTAGTGAGCCTCTAGTAGGGTTTAACAGCCCTCAGGGTTTAACAACCCTTATTGTAATCTTGCTAGGTTTAGTGTTGAGGTAGTGAGCCTGCTAAACTTAGTTGTACTTCATGGCTGTAAGCCAGCATGTTCTAGGGCCATGGAGTGACCAAGCCTAAACATCATTTCTATAAATATTGCAATATATTTATGAGAGCTAATCCTCTTTGTGGTTTTTCCCTCTTTGGGTTTTCCACGTAAAATCTTGGTGTTATGTGTCATGCTTTTGTGGATGTTGTTCAGTTGTATATTTTTCTTCTCTTGGATTATTCTTTTGAAATGGTTAAAAGTAAAAGTACATGAAAAGATTTATAGAACACTTATTCACCCCCCCTCTTAGTGTTCTTGACATTCAACAGTAAGGGTGATTGATTTGATCCTAAAACTAATTATTACCTTGTAGATAAGATTCTACGCAAGGCAAAGAAACTTTATGTGCATAAATAAATTTATTCTCATAAGAGAGGCACATACATATTGATTTGTAGGACACTTTAGTGTCACCAAAATAGTTGTAAACCTTTAGTGTTATATATATTTTGGACTTATCTTTAATTGTATGTTTCTAATTATATAATAATCAAGCCCAACATTTGGAATCTTGGGTATACCAACTTTTGTAAGTTCCTAAAGAACTATAGGAGACAATATTCATGGACTTCATAGGTGGGTTACCAAATACAAAGCATGGGCATGACTATACATTTTTGGTTGTGGACCAATTAGTAATATGTACATTTTTATGGCTTGTAAAAAGACACTAGATGTAAGTGATGTAGCTAAATTATTAAATTTAAGCATGTATAGATACATTTTGAACTCATTGAAAGAATCATATCAAATTGAGATGTAAGGTTTCTAAGAATTTTTTGTGTACACTTTAGAGTAGGGTGGAAACAAATCCTTCTTCATTATTCAATAAAACATCTATTTCAACATTGATATATCCTCTTGTTTTAAAAAATTTATAATTAGCATTATTAGTAATAAATGTATTTGGAGATTTTCTTTTATCCATTTCCATATTTTCCATGTCCACATTTTCCATATCAACAATATCCACTTCAACATTTGTTGCTTCAACTATTGCCTCTTCCATATTCACCACACCAACATTACCCACTTCAATATTTGTCACATCAATGTTTGTTGTTGCCACAAATTTTACTCTCATAGGTATTTATCCTTTTACCTCCTCTCAATGTGCTTCAAATTCTTCCTATGTTATGTTCTTCATCTTCCTCTTCCATTTATTTTCTTTTTTTTTAATCTTTTATATCAATCATAATCACCAAATAAATGGATATAATATAAAAACCACCAAATAATTGATAATACTATGCAATAATCACTAAAATTCAACACTTTCATTCAAATGTGTACTTCAAAACAAAATAATCAAAAAGATTTGAATATTCCTTTAAAAACTTTTTGTTTTTATGTGTAGGTTTTTGTTTGTTCTTAAGTGCATATCATAAAAGACCTCATAAAACTAGATATCAAGTATAAATAGATTATTGGTTAGAATGGACATCTAGTCTTAGTACAATTTGCTTGAAACTAAATATTTAGCATATTTAGATATCTAATTCAATAGATATTCAAACCTTTGAAATTTAAAAATTTCCCCCTTATTTTGTATGGTTTTATGCTTGGTAACCCAAACCAAAGGTTGGGACCCATTTTCACAGCTCAAAATTTATAAATTTGTCTAAGTCACGTGTCTTCTTTGTGTTTTGGACTATTTTTACCATCATCTAAAACCAATTTGAAAATTCCCATAATGGGCCCCATTGGTCATTTTTTGGCTTAATGTTGTTCTTTGGATTCCCCCATGCTTTTGTCATGTGCTAAAGTTTGTAAATATTTTGTCCATTTTCTTCCATTTTGTGGGTTTTTGGAACTTATAGGGACTTCAACCATCTTCCAATTTTCCTCCATTCCCTCTTCTTTCATCAATTTCATAGTATTACACATTGTCCAACTTTCTGTGAACTTTTGTACCTTTGGCAAAAGCCTTTCCCTTACCTATTTTCTCACATTCTTGCATCCTTCCTCCATTTTATAGCTTGGAGATCCAATCTGAATGACCAAATTCCCCTCTTGATCTTACAAACTTCCTTCTCCTACTTTCTTCCCTTTTCATCTTTCCTATAGAATTGTAGGTTTCCCATGAACTTCTTCCACTTTTCCTCTTTTGGTTTGAAGTCCAAAAGTTTGGTTAGACCCCACATTTTCTTAGAACATTCAAATGACTTATGTTTTGTGAGATTATGTTGCCCATCTTCCATCTTCCTTTCTAGTCCAACATCCACTTTAGACTTGAAACTCTATAATCCCATTTCACATTTCACTACTCCTGGCAAACTTGTGGGTTTCATGTGGACTTATTCCAATTTTCCAAAGTTTATGGTCTTAGTCACCCCTAAATTTCCATATTTCTCCCATATCCTAAATCATTCATATTCCTCCATTTTCAACCTTGCAGAATTCTTCCTAACTTTTAAACATGCTTTAGTTTTTGGTATCCATCATATTCTTGTACCCCTTCAAGTTTACCTTTGCAAACTTTCCATGGACTCATGGACTTCTACTTTTCCCTCCATCCTTCCAATCCCCAATTCCTGAATTTCACTATTTCCCTTCACATTTCTTATGGAAATTTCAATTTCCCATGAACATGTTGACATCTAACCTACAAATCCACATTAGATTCTCATAAATACACTAAATGCCTCACCCACTCCCCCAAACTTCCTACTTAGATGTCATTAATGGATAGAATCGACCCTCTACAACTATGAAAACAAACTTCTCCCACCAAAATATGATTTCTCATCCCAAGGGTGCAGATCTAAATGCATATTTCAAAGGAAGATGAAGAAGATGAATTGATTGTCATTAATGTTGTAGTTGAAAATCTAGTCCATGATAGTCTATGTACAAGTGCCAAGCTATCCATATCGAGTGGGAAATATAACTTCCTTACAAAAACTCATTTTTGCACTTAGCTCAAGATAAATTTCAAAGGATTTGGTGTACTTTCTCATGTTTAATGCCTTGACCTAGAGATAAGATCTCACAAATCTTAATGAGTTGCAGGATGGCACGATCCTAAAATGTTATAAATAGGAGGTTACACGATGTGAGAAGAGTTGATCAAATTTTCACCTCTAAAGGATTGCATGTGTTGAATAGTAATCTAGGGCTTTCAGTTATTACAAGTTTAATTTGTTATAAGAATAATATTTTTTAAATCATAGGAAAGCTTTCATATGGAAATGGTGTTTGTAACTAAATATCTCCATGGTAATTTGTAAATATTTGGGGGAACCCTCAAACCTAGTTGTGGATTTTCTCTTCACACTTTTATTGGCATGAATGTAATAGGGGTTTGATAAATGTGATTAGTATAAATCATTGTAAATATTTTGTAATCATCATCCATTTGTTTCATGTGGATTTTTGTTGTATTTGTTATGGATTATTAAATATGCTTAGTTATATGGCATGATATATTTGATGTGTGTGTATAGATAAATCTAGTTTTGGTTGTGATTTGTTGGTGTCTCTTGTAATTATCTACAATCTATGACTTTTTTACCCTTTACGATAGGCACTAAAATTGGAGGTTGATAATCAATCATACTAATAAACATAAAATCAAATCTCACTAGTACATTAGAAGTAGGTTAATGTTTTGTATTGCTTTCATGATTCATTGGTATAACCCAAGGAAATAATTTAAGTAAACTGTTATGGAGTAAAAGTGGCCACATGCCTTTTTACCTCCTAGATCCTATTTGCTTCATTATACATTCTAATTGATCATCCTAAAGTAAATTTCTAGACACCAATGACATTTTAGACCTTTGGGACCTCCTTTATCTTAACCTTGGCCTAATTTGGGCCCCTAAAATTGTGTACCAATAGCCCAAGTCTCCCCTGATTGGTCAAGGCTAATTAATGGCATGTCAGCTTGGGCCCTTCCAAAATGTTCCCCCTTGTTAGCTTTTGTGATTTCAATGGTAGTGGGAAAGCATATATAAGTGAGTTTATGTCTTAATTTTAAACCTAGATGGATAACATGAACTTATGATATTGGAGAAAAGAACATTCATTGTGTTATTGTTGTAGATTTGTGTTTGTATTGTGTGTTTGTTGCATATATGACATCATCATACATCTCCTTATGAGTTGAAGAGATTTCATCCCCCTAAGGACTTCACCTCCAAGGTGACATCATTGCTTTTTGAATCATTTTATCATTTGGATTATCTTTAGCCTCTTCCCTACAAGGGCACAATCTCTCATTAACAATGGTGTTGGGAAATATTGAATGGTAACCTAGGATTTGACTGAGGCAAATCCCTAAACACCACAAACCCCAAATCCATCTCTTGTCGTCTTGTGTGTGGGTTACAGGTATAGGTTTTGGGAAAAGTGGAGCTACAAGAAGACAGTATAGGAATTATAGTTTCAGGATCTAGAAACTATTCTAAATTATCTCTCTCAAGAGACTTGAGTGGTTGGTGCCCTAGTCCACAGGGTTTCCAAATTTTGGATCTAATCTCTGAGCATCATTTGTAGCATCTTCTTTCATTTGACCTTTGGTAGAATCTCACTTCTGGACTTGGGTGGTTGCTGAATTTAACCTCTGACACCTCTGCTTTTGGGAGACAGGTTTCGACATCTTACTGATCATCTCTGTACTTTTGGTTTCTAGATTTCTATTGTTGATCATCTATTTCAAGCTAATTATCATTATTCTAGGGTTTAGTGCATTGATTAGCCTAGGGTTTGATAAAAGACTTGGTTGAATCTTATCTTTCCTTGACAAACAAGAGTACAAAATCTGTAGTTGAGTCCTCATCCATCTTGTAGTGACTTAAGCTCAATTTTGTCCTTGAATGTTGTAGTGAAATGAGGGTATGATCTAGTATACTCACACATTCCATCCTTCCCTCCTTTTAACATATAACATAAAAAATGATAGTTATTTAACTTAGAGAATCATGTCTTGCATGTGTTCATCTTGCATATGTGCAATGATGTCAATATAAACTTAAGAAGAGGTTCTTATATACAACTAGTTAGTCCTTACCCTAGTGACAAGTCTTGGAGCTAAGCATACACTAGGTACAACTATAAAGGGTTAGTTTGGCTCATCATTCTTTATTATAAATCCTATTCCAGATACCTCTAGGAACACCCTCCCAAGTCTAGGTGAGCCTAAAGTGGAGGAGAGAATACCCACTCTTAGAAATTGACCTTTAATCATCCACACTTTGTTGATGAGTTCTTGATCTATTTCCACGAAGACAAATCCCTAGTCTTAAGATAGATTGATACTCTAGGATTGTAGAGCTACAATTTTGGGACCCAAAAGAATAGAACCATTATCAAGGATGTCTAGAAGCATACATTGGGTACAACTATAATGGGTTAGTTTGGCTAGAAATTTTTATTACCTTGGTCACTCTTTTTCCTCTAAGGATATCATCTTTTGAAGAGATGGAAAATATGTTGTCAAACTTCAAAAGTCTCTATTGATGATCTATGTAATCACTATTGGTGCTATGTCTCATATTTCATGTTGGTGCAATAGTAGGTTACGGTACATGATTTTTTTCATTCTTCTTAGTGAGACTTTATTTCTTGCTTAAGATAAACTTCTTCTTGTAAGAGGTGTACTCCTATTTTAGGTCTGTAAGTTTCTCTAGGGTAGCTCCTTCGTATCTATATACTTATGATTCAAGCCCTAGGTATTATTCTAGTGTGTATGACTTAAACTACTATAGCACATGAATGATGTTTTAGCTCTAGTAATCATACTTCATCTCTAATAAATTCCTAAAACTTGCAAGTATCTTTGCAAGATCATAATGATATCATTAAGCAACACAGATAAAGTGAAAGCCAAAACAACTACTTGATTCTAGGTTACAATCTAATGCTCATCCTACTGCCCCAAAAAACAACATAAGTCAATCTCCTATTATCCCTCTTGATACCACCTACAAACAACTAGACTTCTCTTGGGTCAATTATGAAATGTAAACTATTGTAGTTCTAGGGTCTTGAACCAAATACCTATATTTGATGGGTGTGATATTTATGAAGGGGAAGCATGTGTTGAAAGATTCTCATATTTCATGGATAAATTCCATTTTGAAGATGAATACATGTAGATGAGATTATTATTAGGTTTCTATATGGGAATGCATAGAGATGGATTAGTTATTTTCTTGAGCACCATTTCTATTATTGGAATGACCTTGTGACTACATTTGTTAAGAATTGCATATGCAATGTTGACATTACTTCTCTTGTCTATAAACCAGTGAGTATCAAAAGGTAGGGGAGAGAGTCAAGTTATGGATTTAGTCACAGGTTAGCTTTTCTCATTCTGATATTTCAAATAAGTTTAGACCTAGTGTAAATGTATGTATTGAAATCTTTTGTAAATCCTATGAGGCTAGTTTAACCTTGGTGCTAAATGAATTAAATAATAAAAGTCTACAATAGGCTAATGGGAGAGTTGACTACCTTGATAAATTAAAAGAGGAATATATAATGCAACTATTGTTATTAAATGTGGATGTAGCTTCTAAGAAACAAGTAAATCTATAGTGTGTTTAGGATGCTCAAGAGAACCCTATGGCTAATGGGTTTTTAGTAGAAGTTGAGAATGATGATACTACATATTGAGATGGTTATAGTGATGAGATTAATAGTGTTTCAAGTAATTTATAGTTAGATGGTTTAGTTCATGAGGATGATAATAGTAGTAACTATCTAGTTGATGCATTTCCATGCTTTGTACCTCTTGGTGGTGATGTAGATTATAAATTTTTTTAATTGCACTCATATGGAGATTAAAATGATTTATGACTCATTTGGTTTCCATCAAACCTTTTCAAGATGGAATTGAAATAGAGACATAATGTGATGGATTCAATCTATCACTTGAGGTGCCTCAGCATGATTCTTATGTTGATGATGATAATGAAGATGTGGATCAAGTTTTTGACTAAAGCATGGAGTAAAATATTAGTATGTGTGACAATGGTGTATTTTGGCCACTTGTCATCCAAGAGATTGATGTGAACACTAGTGATTATAAATCTTTCCTTCATGTTGAACGTCAAGTTTTTAATGCTATGGATTATGGTGATGCACCAAAGTTGGAATCTTTTGTGTGGATTGGGAATACAAGTGAAAGTGCTTAAGTGAGTTGCAACACATGTATGAACTTATAGATCAACATGTTGCAACGTGCAAATTGATGGTGTACTTGAGCTTGAGACATTCTAGTTTTGAATTCATGGAGATATTCTACTTTTCATTCCAATCAAGGTTGTATTCAAGTATACATTTCTTTGCTATGTGAACTGGAGATGTTCTCTCTTTTCCTTAGTTCAAATGAAGAGGTTAATAGGCAGAGGAATATTATGGCCATTCATGGTGTATTCCTACTTTCATCCATGTGTACTAATGTTGACTTGGTTTTTTTTATCCACCCTATGTTACTATGAGCATATTCATTATGTGAGTAATACTGAGGCATGGCAAGGGTCATGCACCTTCTGTTTATGGTTGAATTGCAATGGTGACTCTAATGGTTGAGTTAGTCTTCACTTCTTAGGCATTATTCACAAAGTTATGCAGGAATGTAAGAATTATCATTTGATGTAGCTAGTTGGTAAGTACATTTTCAACTTAAGGGAGACCATCTCCTTCATCACACTTATTTTTTATAGAGGCAAGTGGTCTATGGTAATTTATCCATGGCCTTGTGTCATGGATTTCCTTTGTAGGGTCTCACCTACAAGTTATTTTCAAGTTTTGTTTATAGCCATATGTTCTCAAATATCTTTATTCTCTCATGTTGTTTGTTGTAGGTTGTCTTGAACATAAGTTTCCTTGTACATTTGCCTTGTAAATATTGGTTTATTTGGTCTCCCCTCCCTCCTCTTACATTTTTCCTTTTTGGTTTGCCTTTTGGACATAGCTAGATTCTTGTTGTGCCTATAAGAGGCACACATCCCCAATTAGTGCCAATGTTGGGACCCATTTTCACATGCCTCAAATTTGAAAATTTTTCTAAGTCACGCGTCCTCTTTTTTCTTTGACCTATTATATTCATCATGTATAATTGATTTTAAAATTATCCCAATGTGCCCCTCTTGGTCATTTTTTGGCTTAATTTTTTTCATTTCCTTCCCCCATCTTTAAATTGTCATGTGATAAAGTTTACAAAAATCTAAAAAGTTCAAGTTTGGGGATTTTTTATCCATTTTATACCATTTTAAAGGTTTTTGAAACTTCCAAGGACTTCAAACACTTGCCACTTTTCCTCCTTTCCCTTTGCTTTCATCACTTTTGTAGTCTTGTGCATTTTCACCATTGGCAAAAGTTTTCCCCGTCCCCATTTTCCCACATCCCACTTCCTTCATCCATTTTGTAGTTTGTAGATCCCATCTAAATTTCCATATTTCCCTCCCAATGCCACAAACTTCCTTCTCCCACTTTCTTCCCTTTTCACCTTTCCTGTAGATTTATGATTTTTCCATGGACTTCTTCCATTTTTCCACTTTTAGTTCAAATTTGAGATGTTTGGTTGGACCCCACATTTTCTTAGAACATTTAAATGACTTATGTTTTGTAGGATTCTACTACCCATATTCCATATTCCTTTCTAGTTTGACTTCCCCTTATGACTTGAACTTCTGCAAGCCTATTTCACATTTCACTACTTAGGGACTTGTAGGTTTCATGCAGACTTCTTCCACTTTTTCAAAGATTCCTAAGTCCCAATCGCCCTACATTTTTGTATTTCTCCTATATCCAAAATCATTGATATTCCTCCATTTTCACACTTGTGATTC
Source organism: Cunninghamia lanceolata (assembly GCA_027924645.1). Lineage (NCBI taxonomy): Eukaryota > Viridiplantae > Streptophyta > Pinopsida > Cupressales > Cupressaceae > Cunninghamia > Cunninghamia lanceolata. Next base: position 4,195,950 of record BSBN01000914.1, on the reverse strand, counting down.
TTCCTAACTTTCAAAAATCCTCCATTTTTGAATATCCATCATTTTTCCATGCCCCTTCAAGTTCACTTTTACATACCTTCCATGAGCTCATGGAATTCTTCCACTCTTCCCTCCATCCATCCAATACCCAATTCCCTACATTTCTTTGTTTCTTTTCACACTTCTCCTTGTTGACTTTTCAACTTCCCATAGGCATGTCCATGTCCAACCTCCAATTTCACATCAGATTTCTACAAATCCACAAAATGCCTCACCCACTCTCTTGAACTTCCCTAGATTCCATTAATGACTAGATTTGACCCTCTGTAGCTATACAAACACACTTCTCCCACCAAAATTTCATTTCTCATCCCAAGGGAATGGATCCAAATGCATATTTCAAAGGAAGTAAAGAAGATGAATTGATCAACATTAATGTTGTATTTGGAAACCTAGCTACTGATAGTCTATGCACAAGTGCCACAATATCCATTTTGGGCAAGAAATATGTTTTCCTTTTGAGAAATCACCCTGCACTAAGCTTAAATAATATTTCAAAACATCTAGTCTTCTTGCATTTAATACCTTAACTAGAGAAGATCTCACAAAATCATGACATGCTGCAAGATGGAATGATTTTAAAATTTTATAAATAGGAGGTTGCGTGATGTGAGAATGTTTGATAAAATTTTCACCTTTAAGGGATTTCAAGTGTTAAAGAGTAATCTAGGGTTTTTATTTCTTACAAGTTTAGTCTGTTAGTAGAACAACATTTTGTAAATCATAGGAATGGTTTCTTATGACAATGGTGTTTGTAACTAATGTCTCCATGGTAGTTTATAAATCTTCAAGGGAACCCTCAAACCTAGTTGTAGAATTTATCTTTCCATATTTATTGCCATGAATGTAAAAAGGGTTTGATGAATATGACATCGTTCTAAGTCATTACAATGATTTTGTAATAGTCATTCCTTTGTTTCATGTGGATTTTTTAGTATTTGTTATGGATTATTAAGTATGCTTGGTTATATGGCATGATATCTTTGATGTGTGTGTATTCATAAATCTAGTTTCAATTGTGATTTGTAGGTGTATCTTGTTATTCTCTATACATTGTGACTTTCTTACCCTTTAGAATAGTGTTGTGTGGTTACACAACATGCCCCATTTTGACTTGACAAAACAGGGACCCAACCTTTTTGCTACTTTGGCTTGTTGTTTGTTTACTTTGGGTGGTCTGGTAAAATTAAGTCATGCAGATAACCTTGTAGGGGGTGGATAGGTCACCAAGATGAGGTCAGTTTCCAAAGTTAGTATTTCATATCATCAACCTCATGGTTGGAAAGTGCACAAAATTCTAAGTAGGTTTGCCTTTTGGATCACCTCGAAATTCTCTATGGGGAGAAAGTTATGTTAAGTCAAAGTTGCGGTCAAACCTGATATTCTGAGGAAGGGGGTCATATTTCAAACATCAGTCACATTATATGAGATCACCTCTATATGAGTTTATCACCCAATAGTTAGTTGGTCCACAAAGTCTGGACGTCAATTTTACATAGTAGTTGTTATCTGCCCGTCAAACGACTTCATTATATTTTGTGGGGTGGTCATATTTCTAATATTTGTCATCTTATGAGTTGATGAGTGCCAAGTTGTACCCATGGAATACATCTTTCCTAATGTCTGCACCTAGATAAGCTAGCAAGATTGTTCTATTTAATGATTAATTGAGATAGATTACTTAAGATTATAATTTCTGATTGAGTGACTAATGTGCATGGAATTGATGGAAAAATACAACTTTTTTTTTTTTTAATCAACAGGTGTGGATGCCAGGAACAATAATTTTGTGCATCTCTGGAGATAGTTAGCACAACACTAGGAGTTTTGGAGGAAAGAGAAAAGCCTCTCCGGAGCTGAACAAAGAAAGTTACAAACATCTCCAGAGCTATAGACATATCTCGGAAGCTGCAGATAGGGATAGTTGTCTCTAGTGCCTCCTGAGAGCAGGGCATATTTCTAGCATAAGCTGCTGATCAGGCACTCTCAACAGATATCATAATACCCCTTATCTCACTCAAATCATCACCTAAGTGGTGAAGGGTCATCTTTAGTTAAACTGCTAGAGTTTTATCTTTTCAAAGTTTTTGCATGAGTTATGGATGGAACTGATTTAATATCCACATTTTTAGGGCCTCGTTGCCCAAATGTATTAAGACTCAAACTTAGATTCTGAGTGGACTTCTATTCCACTCAAGTCTACTTTTATTACATGACTATTTTCCATAGTTAGACAATTAAGTACAATAAAGAGATGGATGTCATCTCATAGAAGAACTGGTAGAAAAGATCAGTGATATGTCATCACTCATTTTCATATATACTTATAGAAACAACAGAAGAAATATACAATGATTGAATTATTCTGATTCTCAATAATCTCAGTTTGGTGATATCAATATCTTTCATGAATGCAAGGCGAATGGAATTGGTTTGAATTTAGTTGTGATCTTCTTTTGTGTTGATTCTCTACTGTAGCCTTTAGCCCAAGGGTGTGGAGCAAGGGCCCACTCTCACCACCAAGGCAGGAGGCTAGTACCACTGTTTTATTACTTTAGATTTTGTTGTGAAAAGTATTTACTGATTTTGATAGATAGATGCATGTTACTATTTTTAAGATTGCTTTGAGTAAATTTCCTATTTAATTCTATTTTTAGCATTCATTAAATTCATTCAGCAAGTAGACAGATTAATCTCTTCAAATTAGTAGAAGCTGTTAGGATTAGCTAGGGAAACTGGTAACTATAGAATCCCTAATTACAGACAACCAAGGACAGAGCCCCAGATTTTGACATCTGAAAATAGATTAAATGATGAGGTACAACGACACCTTGTCATTTTTGGTGTTGTTGCCAAGGATATCTTGTGTTAATTAGGGAAACTAAGTTAAAATAGTTTTTAGGATAGATCTGTATGGTTAGAGCTAGAGATTTAAAAGGAAGATATATCAAGCAGACACCCCAACAACAAGCTATAGGGGAAAGCAGTGGGGTGACATAAGATCTTGTTGAGGAGAGAAACCTAGAACCTACTTTGGAAGCTGCACCTCAAAACAATAATCCCTTAGATCCTCCAAATCTTCCACTTGCTGATTATATCTAGGAATTACAACAAATGTTTTAGGCAGATCCTCTGGTAGAACCTAATTTTCTAGAACCTCGGGGAGAAGAACTAGTACTAAACATGGACAATGATAATCATGAAGAAGAATAAAATCAGGCTCTAAGAACCTTCTCATATCCTATTGTTTTGGCTATTGGAGACAATGCTCCTATGAAGAATATCTCACTAGCACACTTGCCAAACTTTAGAGGACTTTCTTCTAAGGATCCAGATCAGTTCTTGTTTGAATTCAAAGTAGTCTGCCAAACTTATGATTATGGATCAGATAACCAAAAACTCAAACTATTCCCTTCAACCCTGAAAGATTCTACGATGAGATGGTTTATGGGTTTACCTCAGAATTCTATCCATTATTGGGATCAAATGGAAATAGAGTTTTTGGAAAAATACCAAGATTACTGTAGATCCAGTAATAAAAAAAAATTGTTTAAAATTAGGCAAGGGGAGGAAGAGACCTTAGAGGACTATGTGGATAGGTTTAATTTTGCCTTGAGAAGGTATGGCAACCCAGTAGATCACTCCTTGGCTAGAACCCTATTTGTAAAAGGATTGGATAAAGAATCAAAATAGGCATTGGATCTAATGGGAAAAGGGAATATCAACAAAATAAAAATACCTGCTATAGAAGAACTCTGCAAGAACTATTCTAGAACCTAAGATGGAGTGAGGTCATCCAAAACTTTTAAAGGGAAGAATGAAATAGGATAGTTAATGGAAGAAGTTACAAATCTAAAAATAGACATTTTGGTCCAATTAAATACCTCATTAGATGGGATTCAAGCAAAAAATAGAACAATTGATCAAAACAGAGCAACTGAACCAATCTCCATCTATTGTCTTAGGTGTAGAAACAAACATATGTTGAGAGAATGCCCTTTGGACAAATCAAAGATTTGTCAGATCTGTGATAAGGAACATCCTACCAGTCAATGTAGTCAACTTCCAGCCTTGAAAAGATTAAGTAAGAAGAATGTTGCAATAGAAGAGGAATTGAACTATGTGGGACAAAAACAAGCTGGGAATTTCCCTTATAATCAGTATCCAAACGAGCCCTCTTACAGGGGTCCTTCTAATTGGGGAAATACTCAGTGGAATCCAACTTGGCATGGGCCTCAAAATAATCCTCCTTGGGGATAGCAGGATTGGCCAAGTCAAAATTGGCAAAACCAAAATTGGCAAAACTAAAATTGGCAAAATCAGCCTTGGGTAAATCAACAGTGGCCACAACAGTTTGGATCACAAAACATGCAACCTCAATGAGGTTCTCAATAGGGATATAATCAACAATACTAGGGACAACGTAGATGTTTCCAACCTCAACAACAAGATTTACTAACTAGACCGTCCAACACACAAGGTCAATCACAAAATGAACTAGTTAGCCAACCACCTTTACCAGCTCAACCTATACCAAACCCACAGAATAAACAGGGAGCAATTGTTTACATGACAGAGCAAGAAAATTTGGTTGGAATTAATGCTATATATTCAAATAATCTCCAGTTGCATTCTAGGAAAGCATTCCCAAGACCATCTCCTCCAACTATAGCTGAAGTAACCAATGATGAGGACCCTGAAAATCCATCCACTCAACCCCCAGAGGAGATTACTAACAAAAAAGTGCTAGAAGAATCACCATTGGACAACTTTGGAGTTGCTCCTAAAAGACTGGCTCTGGAGAACATTCCTAAACACAATTCTGACAAGAGCTCTGGAGATGGAAAAACTAGCACCATACCCAGAATGGCTTAAAACGTATGTTCCCTAGAAAAAGATCTTACAAAAACAAATCCAAACCAACCTGGAATCAGAATTTTTACAAGACATTAAGAAACTAAACATTGAAATTCCTCTTCTCCAGACAATCAGAGATGTACCAGAACTAAATCAATTCATTAAACATTATTGTATCAAAACACAAGGCAGGAAGAAAAACTTTCCCTCCATAATACAGGTGGAAGGAAAAGTAGTAGATCTATTGATGGGAGAAATTCTCCTCCCAAAATATGGAGACCCTGGAAATCCTGTCATAACTGTTTTCATCTCAAGGGTAGAAATTTCAAATGTTCTAGTTGATCTGGGAGCAGCAATTAATGTGATGATAGTTCACACAATGAACAAATTAGCTCTATCAGGTATCCAATCCACAACTACAATCCTTCAACTTGCTGACCAATCAATAGCTGTTCCAAAAGGAGTAATCACTAATGTACCAGTTGTGATAGATATATGGGAATTTCTAGTGGACTTCCTGATACTAGAACCTAGAAACCAGAGAAATACTTATCCATTGATTTTAGGAAGACCATGGTTGGCTACAGTAGCAGCATCTATTGATTGTCAAACTGCAGATATGGTCATTTCTAATGGGATAGATTTGAAGAAAATATATTTGTATCCTCTAGCTAAACCATCAATACATTATACAGGAAGAGTATGGGTGGATGAACCAGAGAACAATGACAACAGTGCCTTAGTTTCTATGGTAACCATCAAGGAACATCTGGGAGAGTTAGAAGGAGAAATATACTATGATACAATAGAGGACATCATTCCTTGTGGAGAAACCTTTTACAGAGACTTAGCCACTTTCTATATGTTTCTTCCACATTCTTTTCCTCTCAATACCATGACTCCAATGTATGGTTTAACTACATCTATGGATCAAATCACAAAATAGGTCATGATTTTACTAGGGAAAACACTTAATATCAATACTCAGTTAACAACAAATCAGGAAGAAAAACTTATCCAACTTCTAATTTCCCATTCAGCATCTTTTGCTTGGGAATACCAAGATATGAAAGGCATACCTCTTGAGATTTGTACCCATCATATATACACTGAGGATATTAAACCTGTCAGACAGCCACAGAGAAGATTGAATCCTACTTTAAAGGACATTGTCAAAACGGAAATAGAAAAATTACTTCAAGCAAGGTTTATATATCCAATCTCAAATAGTCAATGGGTCTCACCCCTTGTCATGGTGCCTAAAAAGAATGGGAAATGGAGGGTGTGTATTGATTATAGAGAACTAAACTAGGCCACAAAAAAAGGACTACTTTCCCTTACCATTCATTGACCAAGTACTGGACAACCTTGCTGGGAGAAAGTATTTTTCTTTTCTAGATGGATTCAGTGGGTATAATCAAATTCAAGTAGCACCTGAAGACTAGGACAAAACCACTTTCACGTGCTCTTGGGGAACTTTTGCTTACAAAGTTCTTCCCTTTGGACTATGCAATGCCCCAGCAACATTTCAGAGACTTGTTGTAGCTATTTTTACTGAACTAGCTAATGAATGCATGGAGGTCTATATGGATGACTTTAATGTGTATGGGGATAAATTTGGAGAAGCTCTCACAAACCTTGAGAAAGTACTAAAATGCTGTGAGAAAAATCAGTTATCCCTTAGCCATGAAAAGTGCTTCATGATGGTGGAGGAAGGAATTATTTTGGGACACCATATTTCAGAAAAGGGGATCAAAGTAGATCAAAACAAGATAGAAGTGATCACACAGTTGCCTTCACCCAAAAATTAGACAGATGTTAGAAGTTTTCTGGGTCATGCAAGCTACTATAGGAGGTTCATAGAAAATTTCAGCAGAATAGCTGCCCCCCCCCCCTGTTTACCCTAATTAACAAAGACACATAATTTCTATGGACAGAAGAATGTCAATCAGTATTTGAAACCTTGAAAGAGAAGCTTACTGTCACACCAATTTTGAGAGGACCTAATTGTACTTTTCCATTTCACATGCAGACTGATGCTTCAAATGAGTCCATTGGGGCAGTTTTAGGACAAAAGGAGGAAGGAGAAAGTATGCATGCCATTTATTACATTAGTAAAAACTTTACCTCTGCAGAAAGAAATTACACCACAACTGAAAATAAATTCTTGGCAGTCATCTATGCCATAAACAAATTCAGGCATTATATCACTAGATATAAGATATTTGTACATACTGATCATGCAGCCATCAAGTACCTAATGAATAAACCAGTAGTGGGTGCAAGGATCATCAGGTGGTTATCGCTATTGCAGGAATTTGATATTACCATAGTTGATAATCCAGGAAAGTTTAATTTGGTTGGTGATTTTCTGTCAAGATTGCATACAGAGGAGAAAACCAACTAGTGGAGGACAAGTTCCCAGATGAACATCTTTTTGCTATCTCCTCTGCTGCACCTTGGTTTGCTGACATAGCTAATCTTTTAGCTACAGGCTTGTATCCATCCCATTTTACCTCAAAACAAAGAAAACATGTAGTTAAAGAAAGTTTATCTTACAAATGGTTGAATGGTTTACTATTTAAATGTGGTCCTGATTTCATTCTATGCAGGTGTCTAAAAGCTGATGAAATTTTTGATGTGTTGAGAGCATGTCATGATGAACCATCTAGTGGCCATTGCTCCTTCCACCGGACAGTCCACAAGATCCTCAGATCTGGTTACTACTGGCCCTCTCTTCATAAAGATACAAAGAAGTATGTGTAGCACTGTGACCAGTGCCAAAGGATGGGACAACCAACCTTTACCCAGGAGATGTTACTACATCCTCAAGTCATGATGAAACCATTTGAGCAGTGGGGTCTAGACTTTGTGGGACCAATTTCTCCACCATCATCAGGCAAAGAGTACATTCTAGTATGCATAGACTATTACTAAGTGGGCTGAGGTTCAAGCATTACAATTTGCAAGAGAAGAAAAAGTTGTTGATTTCCTTTACAATAAGATTTTCTTAAGTTTTGGAGCCCATGGATTTTGACATCTGAAAACAGATTAAATGATGGGTACAACGACACCTTATCATGAGTATCACCCTCGTCAAAAAATATCACCCTATGCCAATATGATGATGACATCATCCAAGCCCAATGAACAAAGAAATCACCTTGGTGATGAAGTCATCATTCTATTTTACCCCGTGGAGGTATATATCCGGTGCCCACCATATTCAATAACATGACAATGATGTCATTACAACACAACGCTTAAACAAGGTCGTCAACATACTGATGTCACCCTAATCTTTTTCAAAGAGGTCATTTTAAGTGCGGGGCTCATATCTTTAGCATCCCCTGATCTTAAATTCAGGACCCAATTTACATGTGGTCAACATTGACTACCTCACCTGATTCTTTACACTAATTTTGCCACTCAAAGGTGAAAGGTCATTTTATCCAAAGGGGGGGTCGTATTTTGAATATCACCTAATCTTTCGAAGATCACCCCCTGTTTCCTAACATTAAATGGACTTGAATGCGGTAGATGGATTCCCGCTGACTATGAATATAATTCAAACACAGGGCATCATCCATGAATTCTCTCCAGAAGATCAACAGATTCAATTGATTTAACATAGTTTTACCCTAATTTTCCCTACGGATGAGTTTAAAAGTAATTCTCCAAGGTTATTTTCATTTACCTTGTAAAAAAATGAGAAATTACAGAGCGGAAGATTTCAAACCCTCATACGAGCTACTTGTGAATGGACTAGATCTTTCAACGTAATGGATCGGGTGATCCTTAGCATCTGCAGCCCTTTTTTGTAATCATCCACCTAACCCAAGAGAAAAGCGTTATCAGGTAAGTAATTGAAAACTCTCCTATTGTCATTATCTGCATGTTCAGGTAGTATGTTCTTTCTTGTGGTTTGAATCTGTAAGTGTGCATATCATGATGAATTAAAAGAGTAATGAATGGAGTATGCACGATGCTGTAGAGATATATATAATGATTTATGAATACATATGGATATCGTATGGTAAGACAAGGCATGTTTATTGTAGGATTCCATGGTAGATCTTAGGCAGAACAGGTCTAATGCAGAATTTCTTAAGCCCATGTTTGTTCAGTCCGAGGGGGTGTAATTCAAGTATGGCGTCATTGGTGACACTCACCAAGGGGATACAAATTTAGCAGTATGGTCATCCAGAATAGATCATGATAAAGACAATACCCTTCTGGATGCAATATATGTTTTAGGGATGTGGCATGTAGCTGGATTCCCTTATGCCATGGAAACCCCAGAGTTAGTGGTAGAGTGTGCTAGGAACTATAACCCTCAGACAAGGCAGGTGGAGAAGTATGGAAGAATATATGCTAACTTTTCAATTAAGGGCATCACATCTACTTTCAATTTTCTAGTTGGAAAGAGGGTGGTCAGTGTGGATCTACATAAATTGGAGACAGAGTATAATAACAATAAGAAGAATGCAAGGAAGAGGATGTACCAGTGGAGGTCCAAGAGCAGCACCTACACTGCCTTGACTAAGTTGCCCATCCACTTGTATAACTTTGATTTCGATGATGAGTACCAGTACATGATTGCCTTGCTCAGCAGGATGACAGACCAGCCTCATGCTAGAAATTTTAAGAATTGGATGTTTGGAATCATCCAGATGGTCCTTTATATAGATAACAAGCCATTATGGGCCAAGGTAATCAGTCATACATTAGATGAAGAGATGAGGAACCTAGGAGGTCAGGAATGCTCATTCCACATGACCTCATATGTTGTGTACTCATGTACCTACAAGGGAACCTTTAATGCCCTGACTATAGTGGGTAAGGTTAGTGATGGTGTAGATGATGCCCACATATGGGATCATTATCCTTAGATACAGAGAAAGAACTACCTCTTAGATTACAAATTGGTGAATGATGCATTCTCTATGCATCTAGTCAGAACAATGGAGGAAGATAGAACCAAGAGACTAAGCATGGAGGCTCAAGAAGTTGTTTATAGACATGGGGCATGGTTCATCCAGTATGCCACATTTTCATATATAAGAATAGAAGGTTTTGAAGATCAGCCCCTTATGCTACCAAGGTACCCTACTGATGGGGTGGTCTTGATGGAATTTCTTAGACAACTATCTACCATAGTGGAGGCATATAAAGTACAAAAGAAGATACCTCCAATACTATTTCTAGTATCTATGGGATGGTATATGTGCTCAGATTCACAGAGCATAGAGCATGTCATGGGAGGTCTAAAATTGATGTATCTGCAGCCATTTCCATTGGCTAGAGCTTATGACCCCTATGGTAGGATGTAGAAAATAATGGGCAAACCTATTCATCATAAGCATCTGGAGGATTTCTAGACAAATTGTGAGGATGAAGCTGAGGTGAGAAGAAGAAAATACCAAAGGCTCACCTTGAACCAGATAAGGACATATGACTACATCCCAGTGCCGGCACAACTGAAGAAAGATGATGGAAAAATGATATTAAATGAATATGAATACAAGAAGGTCTACAATGACACCATCTTAGCCCCTGATCTAACACAACCAGAGGATATTTCCTTGGATCAGTTTATAGGTGGGGTGCTGCAGTTAACCCAAACTTGGGTAGATGAACAGATAAGCAGATTGAAGAAAAAGGGTGTAGCCCTTACTGTTGATGCCAAGAAGAAGAGGCAAGAACTAGTGATGAGGAGTATGATGACTTCCTCAATGAGAAAAGGAAATCAAATGGAGAGAGACTACCTACCCAAAAACAGAGGAAGGGTCCCCCTAGAGGAAAGAAAACTGATGATGAGCCTAAGGGGGTGATAATCAAGAAAATTGCCATACCAGCTGTAGGTGTATCAACATCAGAACAGGCATCTACCTCATCTGCACCACCTTTGATGGACAAACCAAAGACAAAGAGGATCCTAAGACTAGCTATACAAATCACAGAAGTATGGGAGGAAGGCCAAACCTCATAGCATGAGGTAGAAGAGGATATCCCATTTGAAGAAGAGCCAGTAGATAAAGAGCCTACAGGTGATGACCTAATGATGGTCAGTAAGAAGAGAAAGGTGGTGCCACTGGCATCACCCCCCAAGAAGCAGAGAACATCCATGCAGGGTGAGATCAAGACTTATCCTAGTATTGAGAGGAGCTGGTGGTGAAGTGTTTAGGAAGGAGATGCAACATGATGTGCCACTTCCCACTATAATCAAATTTAAGACTAAGAGAGCTGAGGAACAAGAAAAAGAGACTTTGAAGGTAGGTCAGGGTGGTCCTTTCTCCTTGGAAGACATTGTGGACTTATCAGATGATGAGGTAGTGTAGAATGTGGCCTCTCAGAGAATGGAGACTCTCACCTCTAGTACCCACATGACTCCACATAGGACCCCATTAGCACAGATGGCAGTATTGGAGGAGGTAAAGAAAACAACTCAAGAAAAGGATAGTAGCCCAACAAATCGGGCTTGACAATTTGGTGGATCAGGTGACCAGCCTTGCAGTTATAGATTTGACATACAGGGAGGATGTGAGCCCCAAAGACAAAGCAAGTGCACCTGATGTAACATGGAATGTTGAAGTAGCCAAGCAGGTGGAAGAAGAGAGCAATGCTCTAGATATGGGCTAGTAACAACATGAGATACCTGTTGAGCCAAAGATAGTTGAAGTCCAACAAAAGGGTGAGGGTGATAAAGATACATCAGGTGATGATTCTGCCCGGACTCGAGGAGATATAGGAGAAAAGGATAAATTAGGTCATGAAGACCTTAAGACACAAGATGTCGGTGCATCAAGTACGGACCAAAATATGACCCAAGATCAGGGTGATGTACCAGGGCCAAACACTCAGACATTTGCCACAGATGTTAATATGCCTCAAGATGAGGAAAATACCAAAGTGGATGAAACACAGAAAGAGGGAGTGTAGGATCAAGCGCAGGATCTTCATGTGGACATTCCATAGGATCCTCCCCCACAGAAAGAGACCCTCAGGAAAAAGATATGCAACAAGATCCCTCTCAAGAGGAACAACATGAGGAAGAAACTAGGAAGTCACCTTCTCCATGCAAAATAGAGACATATATTGGAGAACAAGGTGGACATGATGATGACAAAGGATAACAAGGATATGGAAATGAAGTGCCTCAGTGGTTGGAGAAAGAAATAAGTACAGAACAAGGCTTTGAAATTCAAGAATTTGATGTTTCCACCTTGTTTGCAGAGACAATCATGAAGCCCAAGAGGAAATCCAGATTGACATCAGCTATTAGAAGAGATCCTGCTGTAGGCAAAAGGATAGCCCAAGTAGCACGTCCCACTGTAGAGAAAGAGAAGGGCAAGATCACCCTTGAAGAGTTCCAATGTCATGCCCACAATTCCCATGCGGTCACAACACGTATTCACGCGTTTCATGTTCACATGCATCATGTGGTCATGATACGAACTATCAAAATTTTTTCCCATGCTTCCCTAGAAATCCCCTCACACGTGTAGGCGTGCTCGGCGGCATACCCTTAAGGCGAAAATAATATAGTTGTCGGCGGGATACCAAGTACATGTGCACACACCCTACGCAAGAAAACATGTGGTTTCCTGATTTAGGTAAATCTCATGAATTACATTTCAACAACAGTTGTTTTAGGTGATAGATCATTTTTTAGCAAAGCATGATCATCTGCTTCTTTCCATTTTGTAGAATTTAATATTAATTTCTCCTCCTTCAGACTTAGCATTTTCAACCAATCCCGTTCATTTGCCCTCTCTTCCTTTTTTTGGAATTTAATTTTGATTGTATTTATATCACGTTCATTTTACCGTTTCTCTAAAATTTAGTTTTGATTGTATTTCTATCTCATTCTCCTTCCTATTGTGCAAGATCTTCTTATGTTATCCTATTTTTTTCTTCACGTTCTTTATCGAATAGCAATAACACTACATCCTTTACATTATTCCTAATTTCTTGGTAAACCAGATCACTTACACAGGGTTGGTTAACTTCACTTGACTCAGTCCCCCTAGGGTTCCGCTCTAGGTTTTAGTTCTACGTTTGAATTAATTTTAATAATCAACCTGTTCCTAAATCGGATTAATGATAGGTTAAACTTACTTAGTTCTCTTAGCCCTGTTCGGAAATGCCGCACATTTTCTCCTCTTTGTTTTCCAAGGTTAGCTGTTCTTTCTCTGTCTCTTTTTTTTTTTCAATTGGATGTTTATTCTCTAAATCTACAGTTGAGTTTAAAATGACCACTCATGGAATGCCTGTGATAGCTTGTTTGCATTTATTTTCAGTGTCCTTTGTAAATGAAGGGATCATACTTTCCTCTTCATTTTCCTATCATTTAATTTGGGATAATTGTTAAAACTTTTGAGAAACTCTTCCTTAAAATTAAAATATATTTACCTATGCTCTTTTTGAATTGTAATTGTATAAACAATGTATTTCTAAATTACAACTCTGAGTTTAAACATCTATTCAATTCGTATTATACATTATGCATAAGTAAATCCCACTTTCCTCAATTAAAATTTCTTTTTCAAGTCAAATGTTTTAAAGTTTGCCTTCAAATGAATAGTGAAAAGTGAATAGTAAAAGTAAATAGTGAATAGTAAAAATAAATAGTGATTAGTGGAAAGTGAATAGTAAATAGTGAAAAGTGAATAGTAAAAGTGAATAGTGAAAGTGAATAGTGAAATGGTCCCCATCCTAGGAAGAGACCCTCGAGGTGGCGGTAATTTCAAAAGCAATACTGCAACCCAAATTTCATTTCTTTTATGGCAGCAAAATTACAACTTGACTTATAACAAAATTTAATACTAATATTTCTACTAAGCTTGCACGGAAATAATACTTTTACAAACTTAATTAAAACATCAACTAACTCACAACTTTGCAATTAGAAGAAGAAGGAACTAGACAAGTCTAATATCCTTTTAAAAACAAATTTTCTCTTCCTTTGCTCATTTTAAAATGGTAAAACTTAATGAACAATAAAATACAAACATCAATCCAATCACAGAGGATTTCCTCACAACTCCAAAAACAACAATTTATACAACAATAGGGAGATAATTTTCTTCTTTTGGAAAATTAACAAGGAAGGAGCTATTAAAAGATCAGGCTCTCCATAAGACTTAAGGAAAATAAAATATTTTCTAAGATCCAATAATCTTCTCCAAGCTTCGCAATAAGCTCCTAGAAAACCTGCGTATCACACAAGGAAAGAAACACCACACAAGCTGCTCTCCTCCCTACCGTAGACCCATAAGAGGGTCACCCCCGAGCTAGGGAGATTATCCACACACCTAGGGGATTCAATACCACTTCACAACAAGATAAAAACAACACACCAAAACACAAATACACCCATAGATATTTACACAACACAAAACTCATCCACTGTGAGTTTAAAGAGGGGTAGGAGAGTGGACACACTCAACTCTAAAGTACCACCCTTCACAATATTTCAACACAAATTTCTCATGGCCTCAAGCCAAACAAGATAATCAAATTCCAAGGAATATCATCTTTGGCTCTCAAGCCATATAACCAATTTTCTCAAAGTCACACAAATGCTTTCCTCATGGCCTCAAGCCAAACAAATAAACCAAGATCCCAAAGTAGATAAAAATTTGGCTCTCAAGCCATACCACAAAATTTCTCAAGATCACACAAATGCCCTCAAGGGTTTCAACATAATCAAATTCTAGAACAAGGAATGAACTCAAGGAGGATCACTCCTCCCCTACCTGACACTTGATGAGCATTTCTCCCAAGTGGAAGACGCTCTATCAACACCCCACACTTGATGAGCATTTCTCCCAAGTGGAAGACACTCTGTCAATACCCCACACAAAAATTCTCACAAAAACAAAAGAAATACAACACAAGCAAGATAAATAATTTTCACATATCCTTCATGCAACAAATAGAAATACAAAGAAAAAGCCATGAAATCCAACCTTTAAAAGCCCTTTAATGGATGAAGTTGATGTAGAGTTCCTCTTCAGCCTCCTCTCCAAATCTCCCTTCTCAAAAAAAAAAACAATCTCTCTATGATCACAAGCAAGGGATAATGAATGGAGGATATAGGATGGCTAGAATAATTTTGGCATTATGAGGCTATGAAGAGGAGAATAGAGAAGGAATTGGGCATTATGAGGATGCTAGAAGAAGATTTCCTAGAGGCAATTAGGCATGATAAGTATGCAAGAATGAAGTCCCGCTACAAGAATGAAGTCCCCTCCTGCAAGAATGAAGTTCCCTACAAGAATGAAGTCTCTTCCTCTCCCTTCTAATGGCTTAGAGAAGGGTCTTATTTATAGATTTTTGAAAAGATGATGGAGGGTGAGGATCAAAAGATGAGATCAAGGGATCTCATTATTTGTGAATTTTAAATTCACATGTGAGGACAAAAATGAATTTATAGATTAGATAATGCAATAAGGCAAAAAGCTAAATCAAATGCAAGTAAACACAAGATTATACCTTACAAAACACAACCTAATCCCATCAAGGGAAGGAGGAGCCTTTGCACCCAAATGAAGCTCCCAAGACCAAGATTATCCCTAGACTATGGATTCAAATGTGAAGTGCTCTTATATTGTGCAACTCACTATTTACTCAAAGATGATTTTGGCATGGTAACTTTGCATGGAATTGGATGATGAAAATGACTTGTGAGAGGTTGTATTTATACACTTTTTGAGAGGATTTTGATCCAAGGGTGGAGATTAAATGGAGAGATCAATGGTGGAGGATGAAGTGATGTGGAGGGCCTAGATTTGATCTTGGAAGATGGAGGGCTAGGAATAAAAGTAAATCTTTTATTCATTTTTGGGAAAGGGGTGAATAAATGAGGTTGGGTGAGATGGATTATTTGTGAATTAAAAATTCACATGGGGAAGGGTAAAATGAATTAAAAATTCATTTGGGGAAGAGAGTTATGACATGTGTAAGAGGAGTGAATGTGAGGTGTGATTTATTTGAATTTTAAATTTGGGGAATGTGGAGAGAAGTGCTAATGAGGGTTTGACTTACTTAATTAGGGTGATTATCCTAATTAATGTGGCTGGAATAAATTAATAGAGGGATTAGAGGGGGGATAAGATTAATTAATTAGTGATTTAATTAATTAATCCTAAGGCTAGGATGAGATAGGCTAGAGTAGGCAATTAAATAATAGCTATTTAATTGTCTAGGGTAGGGATAGGCTAATTAGTAGGCTGGATTAATTAGTTAACATGGTTTTAACTAATTAATTAGATTTAGGGAAAATGGGGGAATTGATTTAATAAATTTTGCATATTTATTAAATCAATTGGCTAAGGTTTGGACTATTGAATTAATAAAATTAATTCAATTTTGGGGATAAAATGGTGTGGATTTAGAAAATGAAAGGGGTGATCAATTAAATAAAAATTTAATTAATTGGTTGGAAAGGGAATTGGTAAGTTTATGGATGTCGGGAGTCAGTTTGGTGGTCGAGACATTTTTAGGTGTCTACATTTGCCCCTCTTTGACGTGGCATCAGGACCTAGGAGGGAAGTGGCGTCAGGTCGAAGAAAAATATGCCCTAGCTGCCAGGAAGGAATGAGATGGATAGGGGATGCCCCCTCGAGAGGTTAGCGGGAATATGAAAATTTTGCAGGTAAGCTCTCAAAAGGATGTGACAGAAGTGACAGTGGGAGAGGTGATGGAAAAAGAAGATGGTGGGAGGAAAAACGGAGGAAAAAGGCTGAGATTTGCACCCTGGAGGGAAAAGAAAGGGATAGAGGGATGACATGGCCCACTATATTAGGAAAAGTGGGCCTAAAGAGTGCCACATTAGCACACTTTGACCTTCTAGAAGAAAAGACAAGGAGAGATGGTTGAGCGCAACCCACAGTTCCCGCGATTTCATCACATCTCAGAGCAATTTTGAGAGGTCAGGCGGTCACCCGAGGCTGGACCCTAGGTAGGGCCTAACCTGAACTTTGTGATTTTTTATTTTACGCACATGTTTTTGGGTTTTGGGATATGGGTTAGGAGCACATGGCGCCATAGACAAGGCGGATTAGCGCAATCCTACGGATTAGCGCTATCCGCCAAGGTAAGGTAAGGCAATTTTGTCGCCATTTGGGTGAAATATTGGCGCCATCATCTGGATTGGCACCAAAAGCTAGAAAGAAAAACATATGGCCTTTTGGCGCCATATTATGGTTATATCGTCGCTATCGTCTGAAATAGCGCCATACTGGGGAATAGTGCTAAAAGTTGAATTGACGTGAGAATGGAGTGTTGTGCCATCATCTGGATTGGTGCGATACAGGGCGCGTAGTAGCGCCAATGTCTGCATTGGCGCGATACAGGGAGCGCAGTGGCGCCATTGTCTGTATTGGCGCGATAGGTAGGGGAAAGTAGCGCTATTTTTAAAATAGCACTTAGGGACTGTCTGTGTGGGGCCACATAATTTGGGCCTGTGAGACATTTAGAAGAAAAAGGCGTGGGGGGAAAATAAGTTAGTATCTAATGAAGAAGTGGTGACTGCAGGATACAGAGCGGTTTATACTGCAGTCGCGGGAGCGACGAGTGCGATCCTTAGTGGCACTCTTCGATGAGGAGTGGCGGCCTCGACTAGTGAGGCTGGGGCTTTGGACGGTGGTAGTGATGCTAGTGCTGCGAGCTCATAGAGCTCTGATGACGGCCGCAGTGGAGCGATACCGCAGCGAGACTGCCAGCTTTCTGCTACCGACAGGCGAGATGACCATCACACTTGAGGATGTTTATCGCATCCTCAAGCTGCCGATCTTTGGTCGACGCGTGAGGTATGACACGACGAGGGGGCAGGCTGCATTGACTAGAGTGTTCGGAGCAGAGCACGTGGTGTTTTCGGTAGATGGTAGGGAGACGGACTATGACAGGATGCTGGCGGCGGGTGCAGATCCCTTTACCTTATTTCTATGTGCGTTGATTGGAGGTGTGGTGCTGCCGGATAGGCGAGGCAGAGGTTTTCCTGTGGGCTGGGGCAGGATGATAGAGGGGATGGTGAGTCATGGTATTGTCTACGTATGGGGGCCAGTGATGCTAGCATAGCTGCTCCACAAGATGCACACGGTTGCCTATCTTCATGACAGGGCCTTATTTGCTGGGGTTACACTATTACACATATGGCTTTGGGAGCACATCCCTGTGACTCGGCCGACCTGCGGTTATTATCGGCAGCCGTTTGAGGCGTTTGTGTTCTTGTATCGGGATGCAGTGTATACCTATACTGGACAGGTCCGCCACTGGTGGAGGATACTGGATGACATGATTAGCATGGTCTATCATCCATATATTAGTTGTGAGGAGTGGCCTGATGATGTGACCCATATCCCATACACATTTCAACAGAGATTTCTTATGGGTCGTGGAGACCATACCATAGAGATGTACCTACCCTTGCGGGTTATGCATCAGTTTGGACTGCTACAGGATATGCCTCAGCAGATGATGATATATGCGCGGACACCATGGGATACATCTCATTGGCCCTCACCATTATAGCCACAGGTTGCACTGAATGATTGGGCAGCACTTCGGCCAGTTCAGTGGGATTGGAGGAGCACCATGATGGATGCAGGTACTACGCCTGCTTATGAGGCATGGTGGCAAACGCATCGGCCCACTCGACTGACAGATCTGATGGGGGAGATATCAGAGGATGAGGGAGAGGGAGATGATGAGGTCATTGTGGAGGACTACATCGTGGAGGTGATGGATGATGGGTCGGAGAGGGTGATCGCTAGAGATGGTTAGCTTGTGGATGAGGTGGCAACAGTGGCAGCGGGACAGGGACCAGTGGGGCAGGGGGCTCCAGTACAGCAGGTTCCTGCACAACAAGTTCCAGCACAGCAGGTTCCAGCACAGCAGGTTCCTGCATAGCAGGTCCAGGCTAGGGGCGGACGACAGGGTAGAGCACCGTGACGGCGCGGTGGACAGCTGAGGACAGAGCAGGGTGATCTATCCCCATCATGGGTGGAGCAGTTGCGAGTCAGTAGTCATGATGCTGGGGCAGGGAGTTCAGCGGCAGGGATGGAGGCAGAGGTTGAGAGGCTGACGCCTCGGCGACGGTCACGGGAGGAGATGGAGGAGGTAGAGACACTACGTGCTCAGGTGGCCAGTTTAGAGGAGGTGTTGGGGCTTCGAGAGGCCGAGTTGGGATAGCTGCAGGGAGTAGATATGCAGGTGGTAGTGCTAGAGGCTGAGCTGGCTCAGGCTCAAGAGGACATGGAGGATTTGAGGCTAGAGCAGGATGCAGTGCTCGTGAGAGCACATCAGGCAGAGACTGCGTTGAGCAGTGCACAGGCTATGGGTGGGGGTCTTGCCCCAATTTTGGCAGGGATGTAGACTCAGCTGGCTCAGGCTCAGACACATGCGCATCAGATATAGGGGCAGTTGAGCTAGCACAGGGATAGGTAGCTCAGGTACAGGGACAGGTAGCTCAGGTACGGGGAGAGCTAGCAGAGGCCAGAGCACGGATGGAGTATTATTGAGGGTTATACTATGCAACTGTACCCGCAACGCAGTGAGCATTGGGTTACAACCAGGTCAGTAGATTGGGGGCATCGAGATCACATCGATCTAGATCTATTCAGTCAGCTCAGCAGACGATGCCCCCTCCCACATATGTGCCCCAGCAAGATCCTCAAGTACTAGTAGCACCACAGCCACAGCCGCCGCCAGGATCACAGGCTCGACCAGGGTCATCATCTTCTACCCCCTCAGAGAGAGGATCCTCGATGTGATAGTTATACCATGATAGCCCTTAGAGGCATTGTATCAGGACACTTTATTTTTTGATGATGTGAGCGATACACATTTTTTTTGCGGTGATTATATATGATGCGAGACTTCTGATGGTTTATGATGTTCTATTACGATAATGCTTATATGATGGATGCACATGTTACATTTTATATGTTGTGGATGTATGATGTTGTTTCAAATGATGTGTGTGATTTGGTGGATGCAATTATGTTTTTGTGATATATGCATGGTGTTGTGATTTTATGGACTATATGATGTAACTAAATATGTGGATTAACAAACATTTATTATGGATGAAAATGTATGGGATTATGTATATGCTACTAGATGATATGTTGTTTCAATGATGATGATGTTAGAATGCAACTAATTGTTTATTTATATGTATGGAATGCAATGTGATGATGCTATATTTTAATTTTATGGTGCGCCTGTGTGATAAATGAGTGTGATATGATGTTAATGATATGCAACTAAAATGAATCTTTTTGTGTTTTATGCAAACTTAGATGGATTAAGAATGAACCTAAAATGAGATGCAAATGGATTAAAATGAACCTAACATGTGATGCAAATGAATTAACATGAACCTAAATGGATATGCAACTGAAATGGATGAAAAATGAACCTAAAATGATATGCAAATGGATTAAAATGAACCTCAAATGAGATGCAAATGGATTAGAATGAACCTAACATGTGATGCAAATGGATTAACATGAACCTAAAATGATATGCAAATTGGTGGTGACATGTAGTTAAATGATATGTGCTAAATGCAGTATCGGTGATAGGTGGTATGCAAACTAGGTGATAGGTGAGGTAGCCTAGTCCTAATACACATGATGTTCCTTGTGTTGACCCTGAATGGTGAGACTGTGGGAGAACGTGTTAGGTGTTGGGGATGATAGGGGTGAGAGCGTCTAGTGGATGGCGGTGGGGGGATTGGAGGATGGTTAGGTCATAAGATACCACATCATTGAGGGGGGGAGGGGGTTTGGTTTGGTTCAAGATGTGTTAAGTGGAGATAGGTTGGGATGATGGGGTTAGTGCGGGAGTTAGATTGGTGGGGGAGGGTTGGAAAGTGTTGATCAAATCTAGGCCAATATGGGATAGGTGACTGAGTGATTAGGATGATGATGTTGAGCTAGTATTAGTAGTTGCACAAAATTAATTGAGAGCATTTCTTAGTTTAATGTAGCAATGTAGGATACAGTTCACGAAGGTATGAAATGACCTAGGTGATGATGTATATCCGACGATTGCATGGACTAGACCCACAAACAATAGGTTGGTTTCATGCATGCCCAAGGTAGTATAATCTTGTCTAGTAGAGGAAGGGGACTCATAGCAGTGAGTGTGAATAATGCATATAAGGTGTTGATACCTGTATATGCAAAATAGGACACATCATGCTAGAACTGACCTGGACTTCAAGATATGAATACTATTCTTGGAGTAATGAAACCAACCCACAAGCACAGCATACTGAAACAATGACTATGTCTACTCCAAGGGCTATCCACTACGTACCATGATATAATGAGATCAAGGTAGCTTTGGAGATTACTTGGAGTGAGACAAAAAGATAAAAATCAATAAGCAAAAAGACCAAAAAAAGATACAAATAGCCTTTGTGTGCTCTTGCCAAGAGACGTGATGATAGAATGATAGATTTTTGTCCATTGTAGGAAAGACGTATCCTAAGACGCAGATCTGTTTTGATTGGAGAGTTTGTGGAAGATGGGCAAAAGAACATTCGGGCCAAATGGAAGATTATAGTTGGTATATTGCTTGATGATTTTTGCGCGAGGGACCATGTTGCAATGGTATGTGTAGCATGCGTATCGTTTCGTAGATCTAGAAAGCTCAGTGAGTGGGAACCATCCCAATGGGTGGGATGGGTGCATCTTAGATACCTAAGTACTGGAAACATCCTTTGTATTCCAGACTGCCTACATACCCTGTGTCCACGGGATCAAGGTACTTTTACGATGCTGGTGAAATGAATATGTAGTTCTGGCAAGACTTGATGATGTGGGAATGGTTTGGGATGGAATGTGACGAGGGTTGATGTGTGTTTAGATGATCATGATGGGATGCGAGATTGATACATGGGGTGATTGTTTTTGGATTTTCTATTTTTTATGATGTTTTTGGATTTTTCTGATTTTATGATGTTTTTGGATTTTTCTGATTTTATGATGTTTTTGGATTTTTCTGATTTTATGATGTTTTTGGATTTTTCTGATTTTATGAACTATACAAAGGAGAGCTTATAAGGATCCTTGTTCCATGGATGGGGTTGTGGGTGGGTGAGGTAGTGCAGAATGGGCGAACAAACTTGATGTTTCAGAATTTCAAGCCATGGGATGTGTGGGTATGGAGTGTTATGATGGAAAGAGGACTTATTAAATGGTAGAACCGGCCACTACGCATGGCGCCTAAAATAGTTTTTCACCATGGTACTTATCCAAGGCATCACCGAGGTGATTTTCACCATTGGAAGTTTTTATTGCACTCTGATTTTTCTTGATTTTTTTTATTTTTTTATTTTTTGTATATATATATATTTTTTTATTTTTTGACTTGTGGTACCAGATGGGTTATGCATAGAATCGCTTGAGATGCAAGATGTTCATTGGCTCATCTAGAGGCTACCCCTTAGGTGTTGCAAGCTGATAAGCTCCTGACCCATAGTTGGCAGTGACGACATAAGGTCCTAGCCAATTAGGTTCAAATTTTCCTTGCTTCGGACACTCTTGTAGGTTCTTTTGATTTTCCATTAGGACCAGGTCACCTACCTCAAACTTTCTGGTCTTGATCTTTTTGTTGTAGCTTCTTCTGAGGCAGTTTTGGTATGCCTGTAAGTGATTTAATGCATTCAGGCGTTTCTCATCCAATAGTTCAAGTTGATGCAACCTTGCGATGCGATAGTCTTCATCAGAG
Source organism: Cunninghamia lanceolata (assembly GCA_027924645.1). NCBI lineage: Eukaryota > Viridiplantae > Streptophyta > Pinopsida > Cupressales > Cupressaceae > Cunninghamia > Cunninghamia lanceolata. The sequence continues at coordinate 4,173,303 of BSBN01000914.1, read as the reverse complement.
ATGATATTTTTCAATGATACTCAGAGGGATGGGAGCTCGACCTCTATAGGTAAAATGGCTTCTGATCTGAATACTAGTGAGTATGGAGTGGCTCCAGTAGGAGTGCGGATGCTGGTGCGGTAAGCCCATAGGGCGGGGTTGAGTTGGAGGTGCCAATCGTGGCCAGCTTCATTGACTGTCTTTTTTAAGATGTGGAGGATGGTTTTATTAGAAGCCTCTGCTTGACCATTTCCTTGAGGGTAATATGGCATGGAGAATCGGTGTTTGATGTCGAACTTTTTGCACAAAGTGCGAACTTCTTGGTTTTTGAATGGCTTCCCATTATCAGTGACAATGGAATGGGGGATACTGTAATGGTAGATGATGTAGTGGAGAATGAACTTGGAGATTTGGATGCCTGTGGTGAAGTTGAGTGGTATTGCCTCCACCCATTTTGTGAAGTATTCGGTAGTAGTTATTATGAATTTATGGCCGTTGGAAGATGAAGGATGGATTTTCCCTATGAGGTCAAGTCCCCACTGTGAGAAAGGCCATGGTGTTGTGATTGGTTGCAGCTCCTGTGCTGGGGCGTGGATGAGATCACCGTGCTGTTGACATGGGAGGCATTTTCTTGATAAACTGATGTGCATCCTTGTCCATGGTGGGCCAATAATAGCCAGTCCTCAGGATCTTCTTAGAAAGAGCTGGTCCACTTGAATGTGCCCCGCAAATACCTGCGTGTACCTTTTCCAAAGCTGCCTCGGCTTCCCTAGAGTCTAAACATCATAAAAGCGTACCATCAAGACTCCTTTTGTAGAGGGTGTCACCTACAAGGATGAAATGGGAGGCTCGGCGAATGAAGGATTTTTTCTATGATGAGGATAGGTTGTTGGGGAGGATGTTATCGTGAAGGTAGAGGTAAGTTTCCTGATACCAGGGGGATAAGGGACCAATGATTTCGCACACTAGCTCAAATTGGGGAACGTCATATGTTGGGATGGGGAGTTCTTCAATCAGGAATTCACATTTCTTGCTGCCTTGCTTCATGTCAACCAGAGATCCGATGGTGGCCATGGCATCTGCCGCTTTGTTGTTTAACCTTGGGATCTACTCAAAGTGAATGTCACCGAAATAATCTTTAAAGTCATCGACCATCTTCTTATAGGGAAGAAGCTTATCGTCCTTGGTTTTATATTCATTATTGACTTGCCTGATGACTAGTTGAGAGTCGCCATACACAGTTAGTTTGTCTATTTTCCATTGGATGGCCATTTGGAGACCTGTGATGAGGGCCTCATATTCTGCTACATTATTGGTGCATGGAAATGTGATTTTGAATGACTTAGGGATCGTGTCACCTTGAGGGGTAACAAACAGGACGCCTGCCCCCGAGCCTCTGTGAGTGTAGGATCCATCAAAATACATCTTCCATGTATCTGCGGCTGGTGTGATTGTCAAGATGGCCTCGTCTAGAAAATCTACTATTCTAGGATGTTCTGCCTGAATAGGTGCCTCAGCCAGCTGATCTGCTATGACTTGCCCTTTGATTGCCTTTCTCTTTGTGCATTCTATGTCAAATTCGGTGAGAATCATGACCCATTTTGCCATTCTTCCAGTGAGAGCTGCTCTGTTTAGCAAATATTTGAGTGGGTCGATCTTAGCAATGAGCTTAGTCTTGTGATTGAGCATTGAATGTCTTAACTTTTGTGATGTGAAAACCAAGGCCAGACATGCTCGTTCAATCTGTGTGTAGTTAAGCTCATAGGAAATTAAGGTGCGACTGATGTAGTATATGGCTCTTTCCTTCCCCTGCTCATCATCTTGTGCTAACAAAGCCCCAACTGTTGTGTCGGTCGCAGAAATATACAAGAGGAGGGGCTCTCCTTGTCTTGGTGGAGATAGAATAGGGGGATTAGCCAGATATGCTTTTAGTTGGTCAAAGGCCTCCTAACACTAAGTAGTCCAGGTGAAAGATGTATCTTCCCTGAGGAGATGCTGGAATGGTTGGCATTTGTCAGCAAGTTGAGCAATGAATCGACGGATAGACTGTAGTTTACCCTGTAGGCTTCTCAGTTGTTTCAAGGTTTTAGGAGGTGGCATTTTAGTAATAGCTTTGACTTTTGCCGGGTCCACCTCGATTCCTCGTCTGGAGACTATGTATCCCAACAATTTGCCTGAAGTGACGCCAAAGACACATTTTTTTGGATTTAGACAAACATTATATTGCTCTAGCCTGTCAAAGATCTTGGCTAGCACATCTAAGTGTTCTTCTCTGGTTTTGGATTTGCCAAGTAAGTCATCAACGTAGTCCTCCATGATGTGGTGAAAGAGGTCGTGGAAGATGATAGTCATTGCTCGTTGATAAGTAGCTCCTGCATTCTTTAGGCCAAATGGCATTAGTACCCAACAGTATGTCCCCCATGGGCATATAAAAGATGTCTTGTGCTGATCTTCTTCGGCAATTTTGATTTGATTGTATCTTGAAAAGCCATCCATGAGGGATAGCATCTCATGCCCTATGGTAAGATCCACGATCATGTCAATGTTGGGAAGCGGGAAGTCATCTTTTGGGCAGGCTTTGTTGAGGTCTCTGAAGTCAGTGCAACAGTGGATTTTGCCATCTGGTTTAGCAACGTGTACTAGATTCGAAACCCATTCAGAATAATCAATCGGACGTATGAACCTGACATCTAGTAACTTTTTGAGCTCTGCTTTGACAAGAAGGGCCACCTGAGGGTTCATCTTTCAGAGCTTTTGTTTGACTGGTTTGGCATCAGGATGCACTGCAAGATGATGAACGACTAAGGCAGGATCTAGCCTTGGCATGTCTGCGTAGGTCCATGCAAAGTTGTGATTTCTGCATGTGAAGAATGCCAAGAAGTCTTCTTGTTTGAACAAGCTGAGAGATTCTGCTCGATATGTGATTTTCGGCTCTTCCTCTGTCCCTAGATTCATTTCCTGTGCCGGTTCAACCAAGATGGGTGATCTATCAGGATATACTTTATCTATTTCTGGGAGGCCCATGCTTCCATCTCCTGGTGCCTCATGGAGTTTTCACCAGGAGATACGTCCTTTATTTTTACTTTTTTAGGATCTGATACTGCTGTGGAACAGTTTTCACCATCAGATCCATTTTTTGTTTTTGTATTTTTGCGACTAGAAGCAGGGGTTGTCTCCCCAAAATAGGCAGCCGGATTGAGTTCCATGATGTATCCAGCCCTGTGATCTCCCAAGGGGAAGTTGTCTCTTACTCCCATCATTTCAGTAATGGCTTCGTCATTAGGTGCGATATCAAAAATAGGAGGTCCTCATTGGTCCCAGTCGATGAGGTTAGGGTATACCAATGGTAGGTCATTGGATGATGAGGCGAGAGTAGTGACGGAGTAGATGGTGCAAATGGAGGAGGCGAAGAACTCGGCAAAGTCGCTAAAGGAGTCTTGTAGGTCTGTTTCGTTAATATTGTCAACATCTAGAGAAACTGGAGCAAACTCGGCTAAGATACATTCACCGGTATTAAGGATGCATTGTGGTTGACCATACCCTAATCCTTGAGTATAGGGGTTCCTTGTTGCTTGCAGTGGTTCCACAATGCCCTGTTCATGAAGGCCAATGCCGCCTTGTCCTTTGTAACCCATGCTTTTGACTATTTCAGATCCTTTGCCGTAACTGTTTGCTGGGATGGTGGGGATGTCTTGTTCTGTTTCCTCATCCTTGTAAAGCCAAGATGAAATATCTTCAAGTATGTCCTGATCCAGAAGGTGTTTCTTCTCAAAGATGGGCGAGGGTTTGCATTTGATGATAATGGTGTCAGCTGCCTTTGTGTTTGGTGTGCCAAATGTCTTAGGAGTGGGTAATAATCCCACACAAAAGGTACCATGAAGGTTGTATTCCCCACAGCCTTGGTCGCTGATATTGATCTTGACCTCAAGAGGTGAAGGTGTTTGCGATGAAGTGGTGGCGATGTTGGTGGGGTCCATGTATGAAGTGGAAGCTATTGGAGTGATTTGGGTGGTGGCTTTATTGTATGGACAGAAGGTTTGGTTGTGTCCTTCCAGAAAACTGTAGTATTGGAAGGGACAGGGATCGGCATAAATAGTGACTTCGGTGCGGGGGAATTTGAGACATTGATGGAAAGTGGAGGGGATGGCCTGCATGGCATGGATCCATGGGCAGCTGAGAAGAATGTTATAGGGAAGGTCAAGATCAAGAACCTGACATTTGGTTTCAAGGATTTTCTGTCCCATTTGAATAGGGAGCTTTATGGTACCCTCGGATAGCCTCTCGGTGTCATCATATCCTTTGATTGTTATGCACTCGCTAGCATCCACAACCACATCTGAGTACCCCAAGTGTTTTAGCAATTTTAGAGTGCATATATTTAGGCTGGAACCACCATCTATTAGAACCCTTTTAATGGTGTGTTTGTGAATGCGGACCTCGATATGTAGTGCATCATTATGTAGTTGTTCGGAAGTAGGGAGATCTTTTTCAGAAAACGTGATATGGTGTGGTGTAGCAATGTGGCCGACCATGGCTTGAAATTGACTGACATCCAAGCTTGTGGGGACTTGTGTTTCCAAAAGGGCCTTGTCGAGAATGTCCTTGTGGCGGGGTGATGTGCGAAGCAGCTCAAGGATGGAGATTTGCGTGGGTGTCTTTCCTAGATGGTCTAGGAGGTTATATCGAGTGGTGGGTGATGGACGGGTGTTTGGACGAGGGGGAAGGGGATCAGATGTGGATGGGGGTGTTGGTTTAGTGGGAGGGGCAGTGCGGATTGAGACACGGCCTCGACAGGTTGTGATGGTACAATCGGGTGCTTGTGCCCGAATGGTGATTGTGTTGACAGAGTGGGATGAGGTTTCAATGCGGTCGATAATGGAGTCGTAGTGTGTGGGTGGTGGAGTGACATTGTACGCTTGATTGGATGATGAAGCTTTGTTATGGTTGGGCAAGGGATCCTTGTAAGCTCTGAGATTGGTGTTGGGTGATGGCTATGTATTGTGCTCAAGGTTGACAAGATTTTGATCTATTAGGTCTTGGATATAATGTTTTAATTGCATGCAGTCTGCTGTTTTATGACCTGCCACGCAGTGGTATTTGCAATAATCATTTTCATTATACCATGCTGCCTTGAGGTCATTGTCTTGGCATGGTCTGATAGGCGGGAGTGTGATTTCTCCTTGCTTGAGGCATCTATCGAGGATGTCCTCAATAGGTTCTGCTAACGGCGTGAAATTTCAGCGAGGTTTACGGGGTTTATTTGGTCCTCTTTGGTTATTGGTGTTTGCTGCATACGTGTGTGCCGGTGTGTGGTTTTGGATGTGTTGGACAACCTTTACATCGGTGACGCCATCGTTTAGATTATTCTTGTTCTTCCCCCAATAATGTGATTTATCATTAGATTGCATGTTGGTATTGTTGTTGGTATTGGGGGTGTTATGATTGGGTTTGTGGTTGTTGTTATTGTTGTTGTTGTTGGACTTGGGATCGTAAAGTTTGATGGAACCCTTGGCAATGAGGGCTCGTTCCACAGTGGTGCCTTTGTCGATAACCTCTTCAAAGGTAGATGCGCATAGAATCTGTAAGTGAAAACCTAATTCCTGATTGAGATTGGCCACGAACATGGTGAGAAGTTGTTTTTCAGGAATAGGCCATGGGAGCTTGCTTGCTAGGCCCCTCCACCTTTGTAGGAAAGAAGCAAAAGCTTTGCCGTTCTTTTGTTTGGTGTTACAAAGGTTGGTCATAGACATCTCATGTTCAAAGTTGTAGGAGAAGTGGTTGACAAACTTCTCCACAAGCTCAGGAAATGTTCGAATTCCAGGTGGAAGATGGGCAAACCATTCAGCTGCTTGGCTGCCAAGGCTTCGCGGAAAGAGTCTCATAAGATATGTGTCGTTGTTAGAGACTTCGAGGCAAGCAATGTAGAATTCTCTAAGGTGATCCCTAGGGTCTCCCTTTCCCTTGTATTTGTCAAATTTTGGTGTTTCAAAGTTTTTAGGGAAAGGGGGCATATACAATGTGCGGTCAAATGGGTAGGGGCAAATATCCTCAAAAGAATAGTATTTGTGTTTGCCCCCAGTTTGTAGGTCATCCACCTTTTGAATTAAGCCTTGTAGGACGGTGTTGAGATCCTGTGGTTGTTGCGGTTGGAATGTGTAGGGTTGTTGATTGGTGAGATATTGGAGGTGGGGTGGGATTTGATGTTGGAGATTGGTTTGATTAAGATGTTGGTGTTGTGGATTGGGGTTTGGATTGATTAGTACCTACTGTTGTTGGTGTGCATAGAGTTGTTGGAGAACATGTGGTGGTATTTGGGGATTGGGATTGTGTTGACCTATGAGATTGACGTTGGGTATGTGGACGTTGGATGGGTTAGATGTGTTGTGGGATTGTTGGTGCATGTAGAGTTGTTGGAGAATATGTGGGGGTATTTGGGGATTGGGATTATGTTGACTTATGGGATTGATGTTAGGTACATGTATGTTGGATTGGTTAGATGCGTTGTGAGTTTGTTGTGAGAATAGTTGTCGTAGGTATGCAAGGGTGTGAGGGTTTGGTGGGGGCACACTTGTGGAGGTACTTGCTTGTGTGATGTTGCCTGGTATGCCCATTGTGTTTGAAGCGGAAGGGTTGACGGTAGTCATGGTAGTGGAGGTGATGACAGGTTGGGAGATGTTAGCAGTGGATGTGGAAGTAGTAGATGTGGTAGCGGTTGAGGTTGTGGATGTGGTAGATACATTAGGTGTTGACGTTTGAGAGATGGTGGGCTGGGTATGTGATGTAGATGTTTGGATATTTGATGTGTTGGGGACAATTGTAGAAGTGGATGGTTGTGACGATGTCGTAATGGGGGGAAGTTGAGCACCAAGCTTGAGAAGATGGTCAAGATATCTTTTTGGGTCCAATCTTAGGACTTTATCCAGTAGGTCCATATTATCGGCATCTTGCGTGAAGCTCAAGACATCTTGGTCATCTTGGGATATGGTGGGGACATTTTGTGGTGGGGGTGGGGGTGGTGTTGGTGCTTGTGGTAAGAAGTGAAAAGGGTTGTTGGCGCCAAATGGGGGGATGAAGGACTATGTAGGTGGATTGTATGTTTGATAAATGGGTATGTTGCTATTGTTGGTGTTAGGCATGCCAAAGGACCATTGTTATGCCATTTCTTGATTCTTTTTGTATTATGATCTTGTGATGGGCATACGCATATGGATTTGATTTTCTAGACGTGGGATGAGATGGAGACCTTAGAGAATCAAATTGATTTTGTTGGACCCAAAGATGGATGTGGTAGTGAGATGGAGTAGGAGGGTATGATGAAGATCGATATGTCTTTCCAAAGGTTTTATCCTAAGGGTGATATGAATGGGTGATATTGATGTTTTTGCAAAAAATTTGGACCAAAGATGGATGATAAGAAAGGGACTTGATGTTTTTGATTTTTTGATTGATTTAGGATGGTGAGGATGATGTTGTTGATGTTTCTCGAATTGAGATCTAGATTTTGATTTGGCACACAAAGGATGATGATTTTCTTTGTTTGGGGTAGACTAATGACCTTACACAAAGAGAGGTGATTTGTTTTTTCTTGAAATGTAGACTAATGACTTTTCAAGGAAAATGTGATGTTAATGATAAGATCTAGATCTAACTTTGTCTCAAAAGGGTGACAAGATTTGATTGTGGATGATTTTATATTGGTCCAAGGAGATATGCAAAAGGACTGAATGGGGATGGATAGATATGTATTTGTGCTGATAATGGGGTCCAACAATGGTGGTGATTAATTCTCTAAGGTCAAGAAGGTGCAATTTTGGGAAATTTTTTGAAGAAAATGGCTGGACTGTTGGCGGATTTCTGTGAGATGGATACGGATTATGGAAGAACAGAAGGTGTAGATCACAACAAACTAGGTCTTTGCTTCAGGCAAGTCAATCTCAAAATAGTGCCAATCCATGAGTGAAAAGGCGCTACAATAAGACAGATATGGCGCTGAAATAGGGTTTGACAGGTTTCTGATGGCACACTTTTGGATTTCTGACAGCAGAATTTTGGATTTGTCTGTTTGGGATGTGACTAACTGATTTGTTTTGTCTCAGGCACGTCAATCTCAAAATAGCGCCAATCCACAGGTGAAAAGGCACTACAATAAGACAGATATGGCGCTAAAACAGGTTTCACAGATTTCTGATGGCAAACTTTTGGATTTCTGAGGTAGAATTTTGGATTTGTCTATTTGGGATGTGACTAACTGATTTGTTTTGTCTCAGGCACGTCAATCTCAAAATCGCACCAATCCACGGGTGAAAAAGGTGTACAATAAGACAGATATGGCGCTAAAATAGGTTTCATAGATTTCTGATGGTAAACTTTTGGATTTTTGACGGCAAAATTTTGGATTTGTCTATTTGGGATGTGACTAACTGATTTGTTCTGTCTCAGGCACGTCAATCTCAAAATAGCGCCAATCCACAGGTGAAAAGGCGCTACAATAAGACAGATATGGCACTAAAACAGGTTGGACAGATTTCTGATTTGTTTTGTCTCTTGGCTTGTGAAAAAATCAAAGCACTTTAACACACATTTAAACGCAAAACAAGCAATGATTTTTGTTTGTGAAATGACATGATTTTGTTTAGAACAAGCACACTTTTACAGCTTAAGGCGAGATTGTGACAATATTTGTTGAATCCCCTAGCTGCGCCTATTCAAAGCGGGTAGCTCCAGGATCTTGGTAGCACCGGCTCCTCCTTACAATTGCACACACTTCTCACGCACACCAAGATCTGGGTTTCTTATAAGGCTTGACCCTCTCCAAACCTTTAGATTGTCCCTGCTACCTCAGCTAAGAACCGCATGAATCGGGGCCACTTCAAGGGTTTTGCCCTCTGCGTCAACAAATAGAAGGATTTTGGCTTTTTACAACAATGGCTCTTAGTAAGAGCATCCGTTCAGGTGGTTATACATGCGGCAGCACTACTCTCCATTATGGAGTCTCCCAGCCTCCAAGGGTTGCGCCTTGGAGGGTTTAAGGGGAGGTTAGCTGTCGGTATAACAAAACAACACCTGTCGCTTGAGACTTTCCTCCCAAACACCTTATTTTATATAGCGGCTTGGAAGAGCTTGGCCTTAACTTGATGCCGCTTGGGTCATTCCCACCTTTCGAAGCGGGGTGGTAGGCCCTCTAAAGGTTGCAAAAGCAATACAATCATGAAAACACTTTTGATCCCCAAGTTCATTCAAAGATGCGAGGGGAGAGCATACGTGTTCCCTATGATTATATTACACTCAACATGGTTCAATTTTAGATCTTTAGATTAGATGGGGGGTGATTAATGCAAAGTTTTGTGAGGAGTTTTTGATTCCCAAGATCACCAAAAGGTGGGAGGGAAGAGCATACACTTCTCACTCTACTTGACACAATCACGAAGACACATCACACAAGTATTAGATTGTCTTGATTAAATGCGTGTAAATGCAAGTTTGTTGTTCTTTTTACCTAATGAAGTATGCAATTTGTTGTTCTTTTTATAGCCCAAATCGAAGTGTTTTGATTGTTTGTTTGTTGGCACACAAAGTATATTTTAGAGCACCAAAAATAAATGTTATGATCACACACTTCAATCAAGGAGTTGCTTGGGTTAATTTTAAAACATCAAATTGAAATGTTTGTTCAAGACATAACAAAACAAACAAGGGTTCTTTTTAGCTTCCAAATTGAAATGTTTGCTAACTAATTAACAAACCATCCTGCAAAAAGATTTCGTTAGTATCCGCAGTACCTACAACAAACAGAAAGGCAAAATAGCGCTAAAACAGACATATACAGGCGCCACTGCGGGCAGAACAACCCGACTTATGTAAAATGGTGCTAAACTAATTTATGGCGCTAATTAAAATCTACTATAGCGCTAATGAAATTAATGGCATTGATATAAATGATAGCGCTAATAAATCCTAATTTAGGCACTGATGCAGACGATAGCGATGATCCGTTGTAGTGAAGGCGCCACTACGTGGTTTTTCTGAATCTGTGGAAGACACCGATGGTGCTAATCTGAAGGATGGCGTCAAAATGCGGAACTGATGCTATTGGGTCGTTTCTCTCAAAAATTTGCCATAACCTCCCCCTGTAATTCCTTGTTTTCCTGCAAAACAGAGAACAAAAAATATAGAAAATAATAGGAAAAGCAATAAACACACGTGAGTATGGTTAGCATATAAAATAAAATCACACAGAAATAGCGCTAAAAGAGAAATAGCACTGAAATACGGCAGTGATGGTGCTGCTGCGATGGTCGAATAGCGCTGATCCTGCAAACGGCCAAATACTAACACAACAACTCACAAACAAGGATTAGATTAGACCTTGTGGGTCCCACCGGGCGTGCCAATGTAGATAGATAATGCAATAAGGCAAAAAGCTAAATCAAATGCAAGTAAACACAAGATTATACCTTACAAAACACAACCTAATCCCATCAAGGGAAGGAGGAGCCTTTGCACCCAAATGAAGCTCCCAAGACCAAGATTATCCCTAGACTATGGATTCAAATGTGAAGTGCTCTCAAATTGTGCAACTCACTATTTACTCAAAGATGATTCTGGCATGGTAACTTTGCATGGAATTGGATGATGAAAATGACTTGTGAGAGGTTGTATTTATACACTTTTTGAGAGGATTTTGATCCAAGGGTGGAGATTAAATGGAGAGATCAATAGTGGAGGATGAAAGTGATGTGGAGGGCCTAGATTTGATCTTGGAAGATGGAGGGCTAGGAATAAAAGTAAATCTTTTATTCATTTTTGGGAAAGGGGTGGATAAATGAGGTTGGGTGAGATGGATTATTTGTGAATTAAAAATTCACATGGGGAAGGGTAAAATGAATTAAAAATTCATTTGGGGAAGAGAGTTATGACATGTGTAAGAGGAGTGAATGTGATGTGTGATTTATTTGAATTTTAAATTTGGGGAATGTGGAGAGAAGTGCTAATGAGGGTTTGACTTACTTAATTAGGGTGATTATCCTAATTAATGTGGCTGGAATAAATTAGTAGAGGGATTAAGGGGGGATAAGATTAATTAAATAGTGATTTAATTAATTAATCCTAAGGCTAGGATGAGATAGGCTAGAGTAGGCAATTAAATAATAGCTATTTAATTGTCTAGGGTAGGGATAGGCTAATTAGTAGGCTGGATTAATTAGTTAACATGGTTTTAACTAATTAATTAGATTTAGGAAAAATGGGGGAATTGATTTAATAAATTTTGCATATTTATTAAATCAATTGGCTAAAGTTTGGACTATTGAATTATCAAAATTAATTCAATTTTGGGGATAAAATGGTGTGGATTTAGAAAATGAAAGGGGTGATCAATTAAATAAAAATTTAATTAATTGGTTGGAAAGGGAATTGGTAAGTTTATGGATGTCGGGAGTCAGTTTGGTGGTCGAGACATTTTTAGGTGTCTACAGAATTAAAGATTCATTTTTTTTGAAAGAGTGGATTATGACAAGTTGAATTTTTAATTCAACTCATAAGGTAGTGGAGAACAAAAATGAATTAAAGATTGTAATATTTATGAATTTTTTAAGATTGTAATATTGAAATAACCGCACTATCCCAAGTGGAATTAAAAAATATCCCCACTATCCCAAGTGGAATTAATAAAATATCCCCACTATCCCAAGTGGAATTAATAAAATATCCCCACTATCCCAAGTGGAGTTAATAAAATATTCCCACTATCCTATCCTTCTCATGCCTCCAAATTTGTCACTTAACTTCACTATGAAGTTAAGGTGACCATATAGAGGTTAACCAAGGGTTACCCAAGTCAAAAGTGACCCTAGAACCATGGGGTATAACCCAAGGTCAATTTAAACTTAGTTAGGACACCCAAGGTCAAGTTAAGACACAAGAAAAGGGTGTCAAAAATTTAAATTAAAAAAAAAAATTCAAATACAATTCTTACAACACAAATCATAATTTAATTTTACAAAAGGGTAGACCTAACCCATTCAACCTCATGCAAGACAATATTACAACATTACAATATTGCACCAAACACAGAGTTGATCTTGGTTCCTCGTGGAACTAGATCGGCTTCACAAGGGATTACGACATAAGGTGTGGAATAATCTCCAGTATCTATGGTTTTGTTAGAAATACCTGCACACTCAATCTCAAAGTTAATTCCACATACACATATTATAGCCAAAGCAAATTTAACATATTAATGAGGATGTATAACAAATCACTACCTATATCCATCTGGCAACCATATTATATAATAATCAATCATTTTATCATTTTAATCTAGAGCTAGGTGAATAATAGGATACACACCAGTCAGAAAAGGGCGGGCCTTACATCCAAATCACAACTGTTGATTTGGGTTTTGCCAATGAGGACCAAGAGGGTCAGGAAGGGAAGGATATCATTAATTCTTTAACCTAAAGGGTAAAGAAGGAGAAAGAGAAAAATAAATAGCATAAGAAGCACATTGCCCAACTGCATTCATATATAAAAGGGTTGATCAACCCTGATAGTACACCAGTGGATCTAGCAGTCCCATTGACTGTCATATCCCAGGGAGAGGTCACGAAGTTGGACATCATGAAACATGAAGCCATGATAATAGAGAAGTGGATGCTATCAGCCCTCACAGGAGTTGAGGAAGTTTTGAGAACCTCTTTATAGAGGTGGAACTCTTTAAGCAGCTTGAAGAGAAAAGTAGACAAAATGCAGAATGAAATAGAAAGGAGGTCAATCCAATTGGAAAAAGACCTAACTACTTTGAATTAGATGAAGAGGATTGATCCTCAAATCCTAATAAACAATCAAGTATTGAATAATAATACCACCCTAGTGATAGACATATGGTATGAGGATATCAAGTTTGAGTGTGATATCCTAAAGAAGTGTAGTGGCAAGCTCAGGGATACAAGTATAAAGCTGCATAGTATGATGGCATATGAGACAGAGATCCTGGTAGCTTTTGAAGGGAAAGTAGAGGGGAATATTGAAAACCAAGATGCAAATTTTGCCATTAAGGCACTGCACGATAATTTCCAGCTGATGGAAGATGATCCCCTAAGATCATAAGGATCAAGGTTAAGGTGGAGATTTATAATGAGACTTTAAATAGTAGAAAGGGTAATATGGATGCAATCAAGGATAAATTCCAATCTCACAAGCATGCCATGACAAAATCCAAAACCCAAGATGGCGGAGAAGTAGATAAAATAGTACAAGTCTATGAGAATATCAAGACGGCAATGAAGGTCCATATGTAGGATGATGTTCATCAAAGTGATAGTGGTACAGAAAGCAATGAGGATGATGATCATGATGAAGAAGAACATGAAGAAGAGGAACTTGAGGAATAAATGAAGATGCATCACAAAGAAGACATATGCATTAGGTACTCATAAGATAATGAGTCATCTAGATGGTTGCCAATTGGCAACCTATTGTTGGCAAGAGACACTATATGGATTCATGATTGTTGTCATTGATGGCAACAGAGTTCATCCCACACACTCGTAGGACATGGTATGTCTCTACCGGAAGTCAGAGTGAAGAATGTTGTGGTCCAGTAAACAAGAACAGAGCATGTGGCAAGGTCTGACAGACAGGTCTGGATCTCTCAAAGGAAGTATCTTGGTAAAGTGCGGATTTGGGGAAGTCAAGAGGAGTATCTTGATTAATAGATTCCAAGGTTTGAGCCTCCGGTGTGGTAAGCATAAAGCGATATGAATGCTTGAGTGTCAGGTTCCCAAGTGACAGTATGAATAGAGAAAGAACTGACTGGCAGAACATTAGACATTATTCTGGATGTGTTAATGATGATGGAAAAGGTTCTTAAGGCATAAGTTATGTTTGGCCAATGTGATTGATGACTTCTACAAGTATATACTTGATCTGCATTACTTGATGTGCAAGGATTTAGCTGGCAGATCAGAGTTTGTGAAAAGATTAACTATTCCGGGTGCCGACTAGAAAGGTGATGAAATCACTTGTGCGGATATATATACAAGATGTATTTTGTTGTAAGAGTTGTTGTTGTTGGTGATGTGCAAATAAAAGTAGAAGAGCAGAGTGAAAGCAGTAAGGAAGATCCGGTATGTGAAAGGAAAGCAGCATAAGAGAAGAGGAAAGATGAAGTGCAGCAGATCAGTGTATTGAGCCTAATTGGAACTAAACTCTAGCATATGCAGATGCTACCAATCAGTTCAAGTATTGTATAACACTCCTTTTTGTAGACAGTGAGTCTCTTGTAGGCAGTGTGCCTCTTGTGAGCAGTGTGCTCGAGCAGTAAGCCCTAATTGGCAAGTGCCATTTTGTATTTCCATTCTTCTAACAAAGAATACAATCTTGGGTTAATCACCTAGTGGTTTTCTCCCTTAACAGGGTTTCCATGTCAAAAATATTGTGTCATGTGTATTTCCATTTCATAGTTATGTTTGCTTATTTGGATTAATGTTGTATTAATTATTAAGAAAGTTAAGAAAGAAGAAAATAGTAGGATAACTGATTCACCCCCCCTCTCAGTTATCAACAATTGGTATCAGAGCCAAGTTCCTCCTAACAGAGTCTAACAACTTGAGGAAGATCTGGGAATCCAAATGGATGCATATGGTTTAAGGAAGCAACTCAAGACTGCCCTTGATGATCTTGAGCAGTCAAACTCTGAAGTCAATGAATTAAAGGAAAGACTCAAACAGGCTGATGATTTCATGAGAGAACTAAAAGACAAATTAAGTCTCTCTATGAAAAAAAGAAAGGAGCTGCTTTAGCAATTGGCAAGTCAAGGTGAAGCATATGATGCAAATGAAGAGCTGAATGAGAAAACCAAGTTATGTGAAAAGTTATCAAAAGAAATCATTATGGTAAGACATGAAATGGAATCAGGAGTTATGAATTTTACCCAAGAAGTTGAAGAGAAAAGAAAAATTGAAGATAATCTAAGATAATCTCTCAAAGAGAAATTAGAAGATTGCCACCAGATGGATAGAATTATCAGACATCTTGAATCTGATCTTGAAGATGCTGAAGATAATGAAGAAAAACTTGAGGATCAAATTGTCTCTCTCAAAAGGGATCTTTAAACAGAAAATGAATATAAAGAGAAATTCAAGATAAGTTCTGCTCAACTTGAAGTTCTTCTTGGAAGTCAAAAGAGGGTAGATGACAAGTGTGGTTTGGGATATGAGAAAGGAGAAAGCTCCAGATCTGGTTAGAAGAATTTTGGATCAGAAAATCCAAGGAACAGGTCTAGAAGACCTCCGATAAGATAGCCTAATGCTCAAAGATATCCATCCTTCAATGGATACTGCCACAACTGTAATAACTTTGGTCATAAAGCTAATTAGTGTAGAAAGAGAATGAATCAGACTAATTCATCCTTCTCCGGATAGTGTTTTAATTGCAAACGGTATGGTCACAAATCTCATGAATGCAGAAATATGCAAATGAACAAATCATTCAATGGTAGATGCTTTACATGAAATAGAATAGGTCATATGGCTAATCAATGCAGATCAAGAGGATATCAATCAAATATGCAAAGAAATGTTGTTTGCCAAATTTACAATAGATCCGGTCATATTGCAAAATTCTGTAGAAGCAAGAATCAGGACAAAAGAGGTCTGGTATATCATAATCAGAATCAAGTTAAGGGAAAACAAAAAGTGAATGCAGATGAAGTTCAAAGTCAGATGAATAAGATTTGGGTGAAGAAAAGTACAGAGAATGTAGAGGATGGATCCGCACCAGACTCTGGTGTTGATATTCCTTTTAGAAACTAAAAAGTGAGCTTTGGCTCAAGGGGAGACAAAAAGAAAACCTTGTTCCCCTAGCCAGTCAATTGGTGCCGGAACTGGCACAAGAAGAGTTGCAGATTGAAGGGTTCATAAGGGAAACATCCAAACAAACTATGGTTAAGATTTGGAAGATCCGTATGATGTTTAAAGATTAGGATTGATCCAGTTCTTCAAGTCATCTGAATAAGGCAAACTGGAATAACTTAGGTCTAGCATTTATTGCAACCTGACATTAGGGTTTGCGGAGCAATATAAGGGTTTTCTCATTAATCACTTGTTCATTCTGCATTCAAGAAGAAATGAAAAGTGAAGCTCTGCAACAAAATTCCTCAAGTTCATCAAAGATCATTTGCAGAAGTCAATTCATCTAGAAATCGATCCGGCCAAATTCGTGAAACCAAAAGGCACAAAAGGTATTTTCCATTCTCAATATCTCTCCGCAAATCTTTTAAAAGATGGATACTCTGAATATAGTAAAGATCTCTGATAGGCCTCACCCTGAATTTAAGAAACATCCATACAAATCGTTGGAGGTAGATCCCCTAGGAGCATTCTCTAGTGTTCCGCATGGTGTTTTGCACACAGAAGACATTAGGGTTTACATACATGCAAATATTGAAGAGTTTGGGGAATTCAGACTAAGAGACATCTATCACAAACAATTGATAGATGATGCTTTTGAGCTTAAACTAGAATATAAGGGCATCAAGAAGAAACGTTTTGATCAGTTCATTCATTTCCCCTACTTTGAAGAAGATGAATGGGTCCAGTATGTATTGAGTAGGGTGCATGATAACTTCCTATGGCCGAACAGACCTTGCAAGATCACAAAGGAGGCAATTAGGGCAGCAACTGGTTTATACTCCTTTAGAGGGATACCTGTCCTCAAATCTATCAAAAACAACATTGTAACTGAGGCCACCAGATCAAAATTTGATAAGAGGGCAATGACCATTGAAGATATTATTGACCTGGATGTCAAGTTTGCATCTATGATAATAGGATACAAGATATATCACTCCAATAGGGAGAATTCAATATCCAGAACTGTAGTATATACTGCCTATGAGATGCTGAGAAAGAATGCAGAATATGATCTCTGTGAACTTCTTTTGAGCCAATTAATGGAAAACATATAGAAAATCAAAAAGGACAAAAATAATTCCTTTAAATATGGTGGACTAATACTATGTCTATTTTTCTACTTCATGAATGAGCTACTCGGATCAAATGGATGGGTATGGCAAAATGACAAACCGGTAGCAATTCAGATCAGAGACTACTTACATGAACTTGGGGATACTAAGGCAAGGAATATAGCTCTATGGGGTGACTTCAAGCAATTTCAAAATATAATGCAAATCAGAGAAAGAATCCCCAAATCAGTAGTTGAGAAATACAAGGATACAGTGTGCTTCATGGTAGACACTGATCAGTGCCTAATGGAGGCAGTAGAACCAAGGATAGTCTAGATCATGCCTATGGGGTATGAAATCGATAAACAAATTATGGAGTTGCATGTTCAACACATGCTCAGTTAGCCAAAGGACCCAAAAGCAGAAAGATTTGGAACCTTTGAAGAACTAAGTGTGAAAATTCATACAGAGCTAAGGCAGCTAGAGATCAAGAGGAAAGTAAGAAAAGAAGTAGAAGATGTTGCCAAAGGCTTTGGCATCTCAAAGGAGGCACTTGATGCCAACAGGAAAAAAATGGAAAGGGCTGAGGAAGAGAAGAAGGAAGAAAAGAAAAATGAGGAAAGTGCTCCAGCAAAACCTTCCACCCAGATCAGATCATCAAAGCAATCAACACCTGTTACTGCTAAAAGCTCAAAAATGGAAGTCCAGGCATCCAAAAAAGGAGAAAAGAGAACAAAGAAAAAGGCAACAAGGTCCTATGTTAGCCTAAAGGATGATGAGGAAACTGAATCAGATGAGGAGATAAGGAAACTAAAGAAGAAGAAGAAATCATCCGATGAACACTCTATCGGTCAAGAAGAATAAGAGAAGGAAGAGGAATTTGTTGAAAAACCCACTCTATCCTTAGATGTTGTAGTAAAAGCAGTCACTATGGATGGGAACCTACAACCCTTAACAGAATTCTATGATGAATATAATGAAGTAGATAAAAAGATTCTAGAGGAAGCCACAGTTCAATTTTTGAACACTTACAACAAAGCTTTTATTGAAATTATCTCTCTAATTCCCAAAAGCTTAGAGAAAAGGCTTAAAATGAGGAAGAACAATGCTCGAGCAAAAGATCTCAAGATCTAGGAATAGGTCGCCATTCAATTATTCCCTTCAATCACTCCGAAACAAATGAATATGATCTTTAAAGATTGCAAGGATGAGTTCCGCAAAGCCAGAATGAATCAGCTCATGCTTGGTGAGACTGACAAGGTAGCCATGGACACAAAAGAGATTCTCTGGAAAGCCTTCAAAAGATTCAATATTCCTATCATAGAGGACTTGGGTGCTGACCCCTCGGCCTCAAATATTGCAGAAGAGTTCACTGAGAAAATGGCAGAAGAAGTAATGGACATCGGTACAGAAAAGGATAAGGACTTAGAATCCTCTGTTCCAGAAAAGGAAGAGGTGGCTCATGAACAAACAAATATCTCTCCTCCGGTTTCCCCTGCTGACTCCGGATCCAAAGGAGAAGAAAGAGTAAAGGAGAAAGAAGCAGAGGTGAAGGGAAAAGAAGATATTAGTGCAAAGGTTGTGGAAGGGGAGAAAGCTCCAAAAGATAGTTTTATGACTGCAGAAGAAAAGAAAAATCTGTCTCTAGCAAGAGACACTGCAGAATCAGTCAAGAACTTTTTGACAAAAGCAACTATGGAGATTGATGAACCGGATCTATTAAAAGGGCCACTAGACTTTGACTCTCTATCTCCAGTGTAAACAATGAAGATAGCTTCATTTGCAAATGCGAAGGCCAAAGAGAAACTACTGAAATCTCACATGGAAGACTATGAACTTATAGAGGTAGAATCTAGAGTTTTGGAAAAGATCATACCATCTTTTCAGAAGGATCCCACAGCCTCCTCTTTCGGTAATCTCAAAACTCTAGTCAACAGTGTTAGTACACATTTTGATTCTCTAGAGAAGTCAGCTGAAGAAAAGGTCTGGAAGGAGTTTTTGGATAAGAGATTCTCTGAAGTACAGGGTCTGATAACAAATGATAGGAGAGTTATGGATATTGGGATAAAGAGCTTGGAAAATGCTCTTAAAGATGGTGGAAATATGTATAAATTTTGCTTATCTTGGCCCACAGTGACCAAAGATATTGAGAGGAAAGTAAAAAAACAAGAGGATAAACTATTAAGTCTATCTCAAAGTTTTGATCCTCTCTTATCCTCCATAGTAAATCAAGAGTGTCAGACTATTGCAATCACAAATGCAATAAAGAATTTTGAGAAGGAAAGGAAGAACATAATTAGCTGGATGGGTGAACTTAGAAGGATCATTATCCCTAAGTTAGAGGCCATGCATGAGGCCATAAGTGAAGCTCAAATCATAGCCCAGACCAATGATCCAACAGATCTAAAAAGGGCGGATGCATTTACATTCCTATTGAGCGGTCATATATCAATTTTGGACAGAATGAAGCAAAGTTGGGCTACTAAATTCATTCAATTGAAAACAACTTTTGCAGACATACTTTAGTATATGTAAGTATTCCTTATGTATTTACTTATGCGGACAAAATTTTGAAAATTCTGGTATGCGGACCCTACCCTTTTCCATTGATGTCAAAGGGGGAGTGAAGAGCAGTGAAAAATGAGGAATCCAACTAAGGGGGAGCTCTGGAAAATGTATATAAAAACAGAGCATCAGCCAAGGGGGAGCATAGTGTAAACACTTAGTCATTTTTCACTAAGTGTTGCCATCAATGCCAAAGGGGGAGATTGTTGGCAAGAGACACTATATGGATTCATGATTGTTGTCATTGATGGCAACAAAGTTCATCCCACACATCCGTAGGACATGGTATGTCTCTACCGGAAGTTAGAGTGAAGAATGTTGTGGTCCGGTAAACAAGAACAAAGCATGTGGCAAGGTTTGACAGACAGGTCCAGATCTCTCAAAGGAAGTATCTTGGTAAAGTGCGGATTTGGGGAAGTCAAGAGGAGTATCTTGACTGATAGATTCCAAGGTTTGAGCCTCTGATGTGGTAAGGATAAAGAGATATGAATGCTTGAGTGTCAGGTTCCCAAGTGACAGTATGAATAGAGAAAGAACTGACTGGCAGAACATCAGACATTATTCTAGATGTGTTAATGATGATGGAAAAGGTTCTTAAGGCATAAGTTATGTTTGGTCGACATGATTGATGACTTCTACAAGTATATGCTTGATCCACATTACTTGATGTGCAAGGATTCAGCCGACAGATCAGAGTTTGTGAAAAGATTGACTATTCTGGGTGCCGACTAGAAAGGTGATGAAATCACTTGTGTGGATATATATACAAGATGTATTTAGTTGTAAGAGTTGTTGTTGTTGGTGATGTGCGAATAAAAGCAGAAGAGCAGAGTGAAAGCAGTAAGGAAGATCTGGTATGTGAAAGGAAAGCAACATAAGAGAAGAGGAAAGATGAAGTGTAGCAGATTAGTGTACTGAGCCTAACCGGAACTAAACTCTAGCATATGCAGATGCTCCCAATTAGTTCAAGTATTGTATAACACTCCTTTTTGTAGACAGTGAGTCTCTTGTAGGCAATGTGCCTCTTGTGAGCAGTGTGCTTAGGTAGTGAGCCCTAATTAGCAAGTGCCATTTTGTATTTCCATTCTTCTAACAGAGAATACAATCTTGGGTTAATCACCCTGTGGTTTTCTCCCTTAACAGGGTTTCCATGTCAAAAATATTGTGTCATGTGTATTTCCATTTCATAGTTATGTTTGCTTATTTGGATTAATGCTGCATTGATTATTAAGAAAGTTAAGAAAGAGGGAAATAGTAGGATAACTGATTCACCCCCCCTCTCAGTTATCAACACCTGTGCCACGAGGAAATATTGACTAAGTCAAAGAGTGATAATCTACCATTGATCTTAACTAACAAATCCTGACTGTAGGTTATTTGTAACTACTCCCTCACCTTATTCTATAAAAGGTGCAGGGGTGCCATATTTTGAATATTCGAAACTTAATTGAAATTTGATTGCTAAAATATCAGGACTCATTTCAAAGTTGTTGTAAATGTACATGTTATGCATACTGAATGAAAGATAAGGCAATTTGATTACAAATCATCATAAATTTTGAGTAATCTATGTTTGAAATCTTGATACATGCATTGATCAACTACGTCCCTTGGAGTGCTTGTCATTCTGCATGTGTTGTTTTCATTCCTTATCCTTTGAAGTTAGCATCATTTGTATCTAGCTGTGGAACATCCTGGTGACAATATGGTTTGATTTCTTCTCCTCATGAATGTATCTTGTATGTATGTGGTTCAATGGATAAAGATTCACCAAAATTAGAAGCATTTGTTGAAAATTCTTTCAATTTCATAACAATTCATCACCATAATTACAAATAACAAAGAATTAGAAGTAAATAACATGAAATATGTCGATATCCTGTAGATAATTGGAAACACATAGCATATTTAGAGTTAAAGCATGTTAAATTGACAAATATTATGCAAATACATGCAAATATCCACTCACAGACACATCATTTGAATAAATATATTGTATAGAAGAAAGAACAGGATCGTGATGATCAATAAGCAGAAGAATTGATCAAACTTGCAAATACATCATTATCTTTGGAAATAGAGTAGAAATAACCTCTCTGTGGAGTAAATTTATAGGAAACAAAACAATACTGATCATCAAGACAAATGTAAGACCCCTTGAAATGGAAGAAAACATGTCACATCAACCTTTGAGTAGCATCAGATGATCATGACCTGATCAACGGAGACTTGGAGTCATCAACTCACCTTAAGCTGATCATACTTTACAAGATAATAAAGGTTTGATGTACAAATTTTTATGCATGTTGTTATGACTCATCATCATCATCAAAAAATAGGCACCAATCTTGGAGGCTAATGAACAAACATACTCGTAAACATACTATTAAATTTTTCCACCATGTGAGTGTTTATGTGTGTCAAGGCTATTAGTTTGGGCATACATTAGTTGATCTCTCCATCCTTGACTACATCAAAAGGTATTGGACAAAGAATATTTCTTTTAAGAGAGAGTTGTGAGAGGAGATTGCATATAGAAGCATGGATTATGAGGTGATTTATACATGGGAGTAACACTAGTGTGATTTATGTGCAAAGTGTAACCCACAATTATGTTGGCAAGAGACACTGCTCTAGAAATAATCTATGTGTTGTCATTGATGGCAACAAAGTCAAGAGAATCCATCAGTATGATAAAGAGACACTACTCCAGTAAACAATCTTGAGTTGGCAACAAGGCTTAAAGTACTTTGGTTCGGAAGCCCAAAATGGCTAAGTATGGGAAGTATTCTGAGTAAGGGACATAAAGTGAATCAGTATGCCTCCGTAATTGAAGACTTGTAGGTACGGTTCAGGTATGATGTCTATATCCACCTATTCCTATTATATTCCAGTGATCAAGATATGACTTC
The DNA here is from genome assembly GCA_027924645.1 of Cunninghamia lanceolata. NCBI lineage: Eukaryota > Viridiplantae > Streptophyta > Pinopsida > Cupressales > Cupressaceae > Cunninghamia > Cunninghamia lanceolata. The sequence continues at coordinate 4,150,884 of BSBN01000914.1, read as the reverse complement.
CTCCAAACGTCATCAGGTGAAAAGTCTAAATCTGGGTGGATACTGTTAAGATAGGAACAATGTATAGTGTAGAGCAAAATGGTCCGTATTCCTCTGCAAGTGAATATTCTATTATGTGGTTTTAAGGTATTGTAAACACTTGTATAAAATGTTCAATTCCAGAGTTGTGAGATCTGAAGTCCACCAAAAAAATAGTTTCAAGCTACTGAGTATTGGCATAGTGTTTGACAGAGTTTGACTCAGACAGAGTTTGAGTTCTGATGGTCTGTGATTCTCTGCAAGATGATGTCATGCCTTACTATTCTGAGGGCAAGATTGGAATATGGGAAGAGTCCTTGATATGATTTTGGAAGTGTTTTGTGATCTGCAGTAAAAGTTGCAAGTCAATAGATGAACCTGTTAAGCATGCTCTTAAGGAACAGGCTGACTAATATAATAAATCATTATGTAGAAAAGAGATAGTGTTTGAAGGATCTACTTAAGTAATTAAATAATTAGATCTAACCTATATGAACACATTTGGGAAAAGACTTGGGTTTGCATAACATATAGTACATTGGATTGAGCCAACAAGCTACATCTTTCAATGGACACATTTCATATCTTGGATGCCAACCTGATTATGAGTCAAATCATGATGTGGATATATAAGAGCAATGAATCTTAGTTGAGGATGTATGTATATGTGGGTATGATGCGGGCATGCGAATAGCAGAGCAGAAATAGAAGATCAGTGATGACGAAGACTTGGGATTCAGAATTCAGTTGTTAAAAGACTGCACCTTGGCATATTGATAGATGCTTATGCAGTAATCCTTTTCATATACTATTTGATTGGCATTTGGTAGTGAGCCTTCTTCATTAAGGCAGTGAGCCTCCAAAAGGGTTTAACAACCCTCATTGTAATCTTGCTAGGTTTAGGGTTGAGGCAATGAGCCTGCAAGACCTAGCTATACTTCATGGCAGTGAGCCTGTATGTTTCAGGCCCGTGGAGTGACCAATCCTAAACATCATTACTTGTAAAGATTACAATATATATTTGAGAGCTAATCCTCTCTGTGGTTTTTCCCTCTTTGGGTTTTCAATGTAAAAATCTTGGTGTCCATGTGTCATGCTTCTATGGTTGTTATTCATTTGCATGTTGTGCTCTTGTTTAATTTATTTTGGGAAATGGTTAAAAGAAAAATTTTATAGAACACTGATTCAACCCCCCTCTTAGTGTTCCTAATATTCAACAATTGGTGTCAGAGAAGGATTCCTTGGAAAGAGTCTAACAACTTAAGGAAGATCTAGGATGGTGTGATCATGGCAGCAAGAAGATTTAGAAATTATGAAAGTAACAAGCAACTAGAAGCAACTCTTATGGATCTTGAAAATTCTAAAGTACAAGTTAGGGATCTCAAATAAAACTTGCAACAAGATGATGAATACATCTCAAAGATAAAAGAATAGGTCAAGAAATTCTAAGACAAATACAAAGAAGTTAATGATAAATTGAGATCAGCAAATGAAGTCCTGAATGATTTGGAAGTAGAAGTTATAGAAAGAACAAGAGAAGAAGATTATTTGAATTTAATTGTGAAGAATAGATCAGAAGATTGTGCCAAACTTGAAAAAGAAATTGTAAGTCTAAAAACAAACCTGGAAAAGGCCAAAAGATTTGAAGAAAAATTCAAGATAAGTATTGCAAAGCTTGATGAAATGATTTCTAGCTAGAAGAGTGTTGATGACAAGCAAGGTTTGGGATTTGAGAAAGGAGAAAGTTCAAAATTTGGTCAAATAAACACTGAGTCAAGGTAAAATAGAGGATACCAGTTTAGAAATCAAAGAAGAAGACCTAGAAGACCTCCGGTCAGACAGCCAAATGCTCAGAGGTACCCATCCTTCAATGGTCACTATTATAAATGCAATAAGTATGGTCATAGGGATTCTCAATGTAGAAGTAGAATGAATCAAAATGTTCCATCATTCTCTTGTAAATATTTCAATTGCAAGAATATGGGTCATAAAGCAAATGAGTGTAGAAGTGTGTCAAGAAATATGCCAAACCATTCTAGAAATGGTCAATTCTTCAATGGCAAGTGTTTCACATGCAATAGATTTGGACACATGACTAATCAATGCAGATCAAGGATGAATTCATTTAGAGGAAGAAATCAAGGACAAGGAAACATTATATGTTTCAACTCCAACAAATTTGGACATGTTGCAAGATTCTACAGAAGCAAGAGTATGAAGAGAAATTACTATGTTGAAGAAAGAAAAATAGAGTAGAGCAATGATAAGGGAAAAGAAACGGTTGATCCAATGAAAACCAAGAATGAGATGAGTATGATCTGGATTAAAAAGGATGTAAATGAGGTTAAGGATGGATCCACACCAGCATCTGGTGTAGATACTTCCTCCAGGAAGTAAGTTGAGAGCTCTGGCTTAGGGGGAGCAACACTAAAAATCTAAATCCCTAAACCAAAAAGTTGGTGCTGGAATCCAACACAAAGATATGTTGTAGAATCTGACATGAAAGATCCCTAGAAAGAAATTCTAGAAGAAAGAGCTCCAATGCAAAATATTGTGGAGCAATCCTAATCGATTGTATTCTATAGTGAAGGGTTTAATAGCTTTTTGGAATGAGTATTTATGACAACTTAGGTTAAGTCTTATGAAGGATAAAAGGGAACTTGTTTGGTCTCAAAATCACTTTGCACTTGAAGGTATCAAGTATTTATAGAGATTGGAGTAGACTTTGAGTAATGACAACCAAGATTTGAAGCGCTTGGAGAAGTTCAGAGAAAGGAAACCCTAATTTGGCAAAACAAGGTATTTCCATTCAAACCCTACTTGTGAATTTGTTAAAATTCTGAGATGGTGTCACCGCAAGTTGTTGATATTACTGAGTGACCTCAACCAAAATTCAAGAAACACCCATTCAAATCAACCGAAGTCGATCAGTTGGGTGCATTCTCAAATATTCCTCACGGATTCATGCATGCAGAGGATGTTAGGGCATATATTCATGTTGCCCTAGAGGAATTTGGTGATAGCAAGTTTACTAATCTCTACATAAAACGCTTGAGTAATGAGAATCTCAATTTGAAGAATGAATATCAAGCACTGGAAGAAAATAAATTTATTCAGTACTTGGATTTCCTAACATTTTTGGAGATTGAATGGGTCTGGTATGTGTTAAGAAGGGTTCATTATGAATTCATATGGCTTAAGAGACCTTTCAAGACTACAAAAGATGTTATAAGGGCAATCATTGGATTATGCTCTACTGAATCAGTACCACTATTGAAAGCCATGAAGAATGATATAGTAATGGTAGCTACTGGAGCAAAATTTGATAAGAGAGCCTTGACAATAAATGATATTGAGGATCATGATATGAAATTTGCCTCAATGGTGTTGGGAGACAAAGTTTATTTCACCAACCAGGAAAACTCTATTTCAGGCACGACCATATACATAGCCTATCAAATGATTAAGGAAAATGCTTACTATGACATCTATGAATTGCTCCGACAACAAGTAATGGATAACCTAAAGAAGACAAAATAAGGTAAATACCCCTTCAAATTTGGCACACTGATCATGTGTTTATTTTTCTATTTTATGGAAGAGTTGCCTGGTATGAAGAACCTATTCTGGACCAATGATAAACTTGTTACAGTCCAAATTAGAAATTTGTTTAGTAGCATAGGCACCATTGATGCACAAAATACAACCCTATGGGGTTATTTCAAAAACTTCCAAAGATCAATGCAAGCTTGGGAAAGAATCCCCAAAACAGTTGTTGAAAAATACAAGGATACAATCTGCTTTATTGTGACCAAAGATCGGTGTTTGATGGAGGTCATTGAGCCTAGAATGGTCTGGGTTATGCCTATGAGATATGAGGTAGATGGATCTGTACTGGAAAATTATGTCGAATATATGCTAAGTAAACCCAGAGATCCCAATGAAGAAAGATTTGGGACCTATGAGGAACTGCATGCCAAAATCTTAGTTGAAGTGAGAAAACCTATGATTTCTAAGAAAATGAAGAAAGTGGTAGAAGAAATTGCCATAAAACATTAATTCACTAAGGAACAAGTCAAAGAAGCAAGATAAAAAGGCCAAGCGGAAAGGGAAGCAAGGGAAAAGAAGTGAAAGAGTTAAGGTTCTGGATGAACCTAAAGAAAAGGAAAAAAACCTTAAGCAACAAAGAGGTCTACTAGAAGCTCTACCTCCTCTTCTGGTCTTACATCTACCAGCATAAAGGAATCTATAAAGAAGCCAATTGACAGAGGAGAAAAAAGACAGAAAACAAAAGGTAGAAGAATGTATGTAAGTATAAGTGAAAAAGGTTAAGAACAGACTGAGTCTGATGAAAATGTCAAGAAAATGAAAACTGAGACTACTAAAGCCTCTGAAAAGAAGAAACCTATCAAAAGACAAAAGGTAGATGAGTCTCCAGCCACATTAACACTTGAAGATATACTAAAGTTTGTCACTGTTGATGGAAACTTGAAACCTGTGGCTAAATTTTATGATGATTACAATGATGCTGACAAAATGATTTTGGAAGAAGCTATCAGAGAGTATCTAAACATATACAATAGAGCTCTCATTGAGATCATTGGTGATCTCCTAGATACCTTGGATAGTATTCTATTAGTCAGAAAGGAAATTGTTGTGGCTAAGGATATTGAGCTCAGAGAACACACATTGATAAAATTATGTTCAAATATTACTCTAGAAAAAAAGGCCAAAATCTCCAAAGCAGTTAACAATGAGTTCAGATGAAAGAAAAGAATGAATGCACTGATGATAGGAGAAGCTGACAAAGTTATCAAGGAAACAGAGGAGGTCATTTTGGAAATACTAAAGAAATACAATATTTCTACTATCTATGACAATGAAGAAACAAAAGATGAAGACACATCTCTACCAGAGACAAGCATGATTAAGGACTGAAACAGAGTGATCAAGTCCCTGACACAACACATTGAATATGTTAGATCAAGGAAAAATTGAAACTAATATGCCTCCTGAGAAATAGGATGAGGTTGAAGAAAATAGGAAATAGATAAGGAGCCCTTAACCGAAACAAAACATTGATCAATAAGAAATTATAGACATGGATCTTCTAGAATGCAGTGAAGAAGAAGCATCCGGGAGAACAAGAGACACTGTAGATGTCTCAATTGGTTCTAGAAGACATCAAGGCACAAATAAGTCTAAACTTCTTCAAGGACCAATCAACTTAGCCTCATTATCACCTGTGTAGAAATTCAAGTTAGTGTCTATTGTCCAAGCCAAGGCACAGGAAGAAATGCTGAAATCTCATGACCAAGACAGTAAATTGATCAATGATGCATCCAGTGTTCTGGAAAATATGATGCCAACTATTCAAAAGGATACCTCACTATCCTCTGTTGATCGTCTTAATGGGTTATTAAACTCTGTAAGTACACATTTTGAGTCTTTTGAAAAATCGGTAGAAGAAAAAGTTAGAAAAGAGTTCGATGAAAAGAGATTGATTGATTTAAAGGCTATGTTAGCAAAAGATAAAACTACATTACAAAATGTGATAAAAGGCATACAAAGTTCCATTGAAGAAGCCTATAAAGTTTATAAATTTTTCCTATCTTGGCCAAAAGTTACAAAGGAATTAGAAGATGAAACCAAAGATTTGGAACTCAAATTGCTTAATATCTCTGAGACATATAATCTAGTAGTTGAGTCAATAAATGCCAAAGAAGCTCAAGTTGCAAACGTTCATAATGATTTAAGCACTCTGATGAAGAAAAGGGAAGAAATTAGAGACAGGTTGTGCCAGCTAAGGGGACTGATAAGTCCAAAATTTGATTCCATGACCAATCTGGCAGATGAAGCCTTGAAATCACTCACACTAGTTGATACACCTTCAGATGTGTAGAGTGCAAAAAAGTTAGTTTTTCTAATAAATGGTCACGTCCATATCCTAGAAAGTGCAAGAAATAGATGAAATGGAGAGATAGATATGATAAAGAATATCTATAAAGATATTCTACCTTCAATGATAAATTAAGATAAAAAAGTGTATCTATAAATAGGCGACAAAATATAACAGTTTGAAACACTTTTGACAATTTCTAGCTCCATATCACACCCTTTTCCATTGATGTCAAAGGGGTAGAAGATCAGTGGAAAATGGATAGACATCTTAGGGGGAGAAAGAAAATAAAGTGTATGTAGTAAGGGGGAGCAGTCAAGCATTTTTCACTAAGTGTTGCCATCAATGCCAAAGGGGGAGATTGTTGGCAAGAGACACTGCTCTAGAAATAATCTGTGTTGTCATTGATGGGAACAAGGTCAAGAGAATCCATCAGTATGATAAAGAGACACTACTCCAGTAGAGAATCGTGAGTTGGCAACAAGGCTTAAAGTACTTTGGTCCGAAAGCCCAAAATGGCTAAGTATGAGAAGTATTCTGAGTAAGGGATAGAAAGTGAATCAGTATGCCTCTGCAATTGAAGACTCGCAGGTGTGGTTTAGGTATGATGTCTATATCCACCTATTGCTATTATATTCCAATGATCAAGATCTGACTTCCTCCAGAAGTCATCAGGTGAAAAGTCTAAGTCTGGGTGGATACTGTTAAGATAGGAACAATGTACAGTGCAGAGAAAAATGATCTGCATTCCTCCTCAAGTGAATATTCTATTGTGGTTTTAGGGTATTGTAAAAACTTTTTTGAAATGTTCAATTCTAGAGTTGTGAGATCTAAAGTCCACCGGAAAAATAGTTTCAAGCTACTAAGTATCGGCATAGTGTTTGACAGAGTTTGACTCAAATAGAGTCTGAGTTCTGATGGTCCACAATTCTCTGCAAGATGATGTCATGCCTTGTGGTTTTGAGGGAAAGATTGGGAATATGGGAAGAGTCCTTGATACAATTTTGGAAGTGTTTTGTAATCTGTAGTAAAAGTTGCAAGTCAACGAATGAACCTATTAAGAATGCTCTTAAGGAATAGGTCGACTGATATAATAAATCATTATGCAGAGAAGAGATAGTGTTTGAAGGATCTACTTAAGTATTTAAATGAAATGATTAGATCTGACCTATATGAACATGTTTGGGCAAAGACTTGGGTCTGCATAACATATAGTGCATTGGACTGAGCTGACAAGCTACATCTTTCAATGAACATGTTTCATATCTTGGATGCCGACTTGATTATGAATCAAATCATGATGCAGATATATAATAGCAATGAATATTGGTTGAGGATGTATGTATATGTGGGTATGACATGAGCATGTGAATAACAGAGCAGAAATAGAAGATCAGTGATGATGAAGACTTGGGATTCATAATTTAGTTGTTAAAAGATTGCACCTTGGCTTATTGACAGATGCTTATGCAGTACTCCTTTTCGTATACTATTTTATTGGTATTTGGTAGTGAGCCTTCTTCATTAAGGCAGTAAGCCTAGTAGTGAGCCTCCAAAAGGATTTAACAGTCATCAGGGTTTAACATCCCTCATTGTAATCTTGCTAGGTTTAGGGTTGAGGCAGTGAGCCTGCTAGACCTAGTTGTACTTCATGGCAGTGAGCCAGAATGTTTTAGGCCCGTGGAGTGACCAAGCTTGAACATCATTATTTGTAAAGATTGCAATATATATTTGAGAGCTAATTCTCTCCGTGGTTTTTCCCTCTTTGGGTTTTCCACGTAAAAATCTTGGTGTCCATGTGTCATGCTTCTATGGTTGTTATTCATTTGCATATTGCGCTCTTGTTTAATTTATTCTAGGATATGGTTAAAAGAAAAATGTTTATAGAACATTGATTCACCCCCCCTCTCAGTGTTCCTGATATTCAACAAATTATAGCCAATTTTATGACCTATTGTCTACTTATTGACCAAAAGAGTGACTGGTACAGGAAGGGCCAAAGTTTCAATATGGTTTAGGAGAGCAATTTCTAGTTATAGATAGAAGAAGTCTATTATCTAGAAGAGACCAAGATGAATTCTTGAAGAATAAATAGAGTGGTCTTGAGAAGACTTGTGAGATTGTCTTGTATAGACAAAATAGAGGATGCTAAAATAGAAAACAAAAAAAACATAAGGAGATAATGGGTTTGATGAGAACTATGGAAGAAAGGATTAAATAAAAGAAGACCTCATGGAAGGAGACTCAAGAGATAAAGTGCAAAAGGTTGTATATAGTGGTAGTCCAAACTATTTCAGTAAAATCATAATAAGAAAACCAACTTCAAAAGATGAAGAAGATGTGTTCTCACGAATGTAGCAAGTACTTTTTCTAAGGAACATAGGGAGTGGGAGTATTTTCAAGTAGATAGAAGGAGAGGAAGAAATCCTTACATATGAGGATGAAAAAATGGACAAAACTATAGAGAATCATGTAGAGGAGAGGCATTGGAGATTTATTTTCTTTAAGTTATTTCTATACAGGGAACATTAGTGATGATATAAGACTTAAGAGTAATGGTCACGAAAGAATTGCTTATAGAAATTGGTCAATGGTCTAATAAAGGAGGCCTCCAAGAAGCTACAAATTGAGAGGATTTAGGCCAAGGAGTGAGACGACTATAGAGAATATGCAAAAGATAGAGAATGAATTGAAGTAGAGAGAGCAAAACTTGGATGTACCAAAAATAACACTAATATTATAGCAAAGATGTGATGAAACAACCATCCAAAAATAGAACATCTCTTCATTAGAGGGGTGAGAAGAACTAAATCCCTATTGGTTTTACTTGAGAAAAGGGAGGGTTGTGCATAACCCTTAGATGAAGAAGGAATCATCTTAAATAAGGATAAGGAAGTATGAGTGGCTAATCTAGAAGAGGTGATAGTGATTATTCCTAAGGATGTGAGGGAGGAATGGAGAAAGGTATAGAGTAATTCATTTGAAAGACAGATTTCATGAGAGGCAATATGCATAGGATATTATTGACTATACCAGGGATAACTTTAAGAAACCCCCACCCTCAGAGAAGGTGTATAAACCTGGCGAATTATGTATACTTCTCGAGAAAAATATTAATTTTATTGGCGAATTTTTTCATTTTTCTGAGGAAAAAAATAATCTTATTTGGCGAATCTTTTGCAATTGCTAGAGGTCCATGGAAAATCCTAGCAAATTGTAATTTTTTAAAAACCAATAAAATATTTTCATTGGCGATTAAAAACTATTTTCAAACCAATTAAATATTTTAGTTGGTGAAATAAAACCTATTTTCAAACCAGTAAATATTATTGTGGGCGAATTATATCTATTTTCAAAATAAGAAAATATTTTTGCTAGTAATTAAAATCTAATTTCAAACTAGAAAATATATTTACATTGGCGAATTAAACCAATTTTCAAAGCAATAAAAAATTATTGGCGAATTTAAATATAGTTTCAAACCAATAAAAAATTAATTGGTGAAATAAATTGTTATGCCAATAAAAAATCATACTATGTGAATGGCATCAAACTTTAGTTGAAGTTCCATTCCAGGCTGCAGTTTTGACACACTCATCTTTCTACATAAAGTCTCCAGAATAGAGACAAGTGTCAAGTAACAATGATTCTGATTAACAAAAATTAATAGATAATTATTTAATTGAGCTACATAAATTGCCTTCCCAAATACGTGCAATCATTCTTTTCACGACATTCCTTATTTATTATGAAAGGATAGAGGTCACTTTGAGCATGGATGTCATTAAATGGAAAAAATTCTAATAGATTTTGGTTGTTAGATGATTGCAAGTCGACGGCATAAGTACTGACACACCCAATTTCCCAAATTTGTAGTTGTACAACCGAGGATTTACGCTCTGCCGCACTGCCACCTTTGCACAATAATCAATAAAATATATTATATTTTTTATATATATGTCAACCATTGATCTAATAATATCTAATGGCTGCTAGTTGATTTTGGAGGATTTTGTTAGCAATGTGTAGCGTTGGAGCTCTACCTTCCAGAATTGAACTACAACCATTCATTTTTCATTCTAGGGTGCATCAAATGGTCAGTGGTGGTAAGATTGATTTGATTGAACGCACTTAACCACATAGATTAGCCAATGCTCAATTAAGTTCATTAATGGCAAGTGAGTACTGAGTCGTGACAAACCACACAAATTAGCCAATATGAATTAAACGAAGTTGCTTGTTATTTATTACCCATTTGTCACAGACGTACATGTAATGTATATATGATAGTCTTTAGTGTTTCAAACTTATATTACATTACTAAGTTTCAGATAGGTCAAGAATCAATAGACTGTAAAAGTTCAAAGTAATGGCTTTCATTACAACAATTGTGCGAAGAAAGTAAGTTACCAAGTATTTATTTTGTGATCATTCATGATTTTGATTTTAACTGTGTGATAGAGTTCTCAGTTCACAGATGTAGAACAGTAATAAGAATCTAAGATGATGGAAAATTTTGTTTGTGTGTGGCTATGCAGGTTGTTATTGCTTTGCATGTCTCGGAATGAAGAAATACAAGCATTTGTCAAGTGGAATAAATCGTGTCAAGAACCAACACTTTTAACATTTGCAAATGATGCATTCTATTCTGGGTGGTGGGTTGAATCTTCCACACATGCATGCATGTATGAGAAACTGGAAATTTGAATTGACGCATGGAAATGGTATTGCAACTCAATTGCCAGTGACCTTGAGAAAATTAATTTAATTCTCCTTTACTGGCCTTATTGTTACCCATGCCTAGTGGTTTCTTGTACATATAATGCAAGGTTCTATAGTGAATCATTGACTGACATTGTGAATGAGCACACAATTAAATTTGTAACAGATCCATTGCCTGTTAATAGGATAACTATGGACTATAGTGAAATATTCATTACGTGTCGTCAAAAAGAGGAACCAAAAAGATTTTGGAGGATCAAAGCAAGGTTTGAAGGTTGAAGGATAGGAGTTTTGTTTAGAACCCCTAAACAATATGAAGGGTGATGTTAAATTTTACTAAATAATATAGAAGTAATTATGGTTTGAAATTGCAATGTATATAGATCATAGATGTTTCAAAGAATGAAATTTTCAATATAAAATTATATATTATATTATATAAAATATGATATTATTATAAATTTATATATTATATTAAATAAAATACTTTTCCCAAGCATTGATTTTTAATTTATTAAATAGACCTAACAAGTTATTAAATAGCTTTTGGTAATGGTCGATCCTTACACTAGCTGAAGATTGACGCTCCAAAAAATCTGGACAACGAATAAATGAATAAATGCATGTCAGTTGAAGCATGTGTTCATTAACGATCTTCCTTTAAATCCTAGAGGTATCCAACAAAACAGCACTCGACTAGCTTGCTCAAAATATCACATGGAGACTCCCATAAGGCTCCGCTGCAATAAGTGCTAGGTCACCTTTCTGGGCCATATCAGAGATGGTAGACTGATGAACATTTGTAACCAGCAAAACCTATTCTTCTTTGAGGTAGTGAAGATGGTCCTCAGTAAAGACTTCTTGGTCTCCGAGGATAGATATAAGGTAAATTCAGATATTTCCTCATGCTTTCTAGCTTCTTTGTTAGACCTAGGAGAGGCAAAGGTGGATGCACTGATAATTCTACGGGGGGTATTCACTCCATATATTCTTTTGGATGACTTAGACGTGGTGATTGATGTAGAATTGGGGGTCGGTATCCTATGGCCGAGAGACCTGGAGAAGCTACGGGAGGGACATGAGGGCGTAGCTAAGCAGTCATTCCTCCTAAACATGAATGAGCAACAACTTGGAAGGCACAAGCTTTGGGCAGCTCATGGGAGACACCTTCTTTGATGGGCAATTGGAATGGACACAAATGATACTCTGGTATGGCTTCAATACTTCATAGCCATTGTGAATACAGGGGGATCCTACTTGCAGTGGCCGTAGGAGTGGTTGGTCTCCCAAGGCCACTTTTTTGGTGATTTCTATGCTGGGGTGGTAGGGTGGCAAGTTCTCGAGGAGTCGCTCAGTCAAGGGGCTAGAGATTTCTATGATACTATGGTAGCCTCTCTGGTGCTATGTATTTTTTGGACCTTGGGATGGCTACTGGAGTGGTTTTTGTATTGATATAATTTCTTGAGTGTAAATCTTTTTGTAATAATATAATTACCCAAGTGTAAATCTTTTTGTATTAATATAATTACCCAAGTGTAAATCTTTTTTGTATTAATATAATTTCTACTTTTTGTATTAATATAATTTGGTCTCTGTTATGGTTAGAGGTTTCTAATGTTGCTTCTTATATGTTTGCTTTAATTTATATATGTTGACATGGATTTGGTGATGGTCTCTGACTCTCTGTTATGATTAGAGGTTTCTAATGGTGCTTGGCATTTGTTTGCTTTTTGACTCTTGAGATAGGCATAGCTAAGAGAGCTATAATATATGTGAACTCTCAATCTTTTTGGATTTAATTTGATTTCAATTTGGTTGTTTTTGGATAGAATTAATCATGAAATTTTATATGTACAAGTAAAATTACACTTTCTATTGATAGTGTATTTCATCTACATGCATGATGCTTGAAATATTTGCATAATTAGGTTTTGACACTTGAACCATTAGATTTCCAAATATCAATGGTTGACATTTCATACGAGAAACCCTCTACATAATCTTATGTTGATTTTCTACCTCTGGTTGCTGGTTGTCTAAGTTGAAACCTGAGCCATCAAAACTATGTTGTTTACCGGCCCCTTATACCTAATCTTGTCAGTCATAGCTTGGTGGGGAACAGGTTAACCTAGCGAGCTAGCAGGGTCCACTTTTTAATTATTTAAGAAGTTAATATGCAAGAAGGTTGTCGGTCAGTGAAGTCATGACTTCATGTCCTAATATTTGTAAGTTGACTGGCCCCTTAATCTAGGATTCTAGAGGTTACCCTCTATCGTCAGTTGCAGGAAGGGCGAAATCTAATGGTCACGCAAGGGTGCATGAGGAATCTATCAGGAGAGAATATTCCCTACACGGCTACGACAAAATAACACATGTCAAAAAACTAAAGTTGGCATCCTATCCCACTAAAGACTTGATCCAACGGTTGTAGGAAGGGCAAAATCTAATGGTCACGCAAGGGCGCATGAGGAATCTATCAGGTGAGAATATTCCCTGCGTGTCTGCGATAGATTGACACATGTCAAAAAATCTAAGCTGGCATCCTATCCCACTAAAGATTTGATCCAACGGTTGCGCATTGTTGCAAGGAGAATCTCTTTGGTTGGAATCTGTGCTACGCGGTCATGACATCGCGACATGTGGCATTCTCTTTTTTGAGAAGTGAGGCATGCTAGTGTGGGGTAGGTAAGAGGTGGGCCATCATAGGCTGTTACACTGCGAGGTGCTACCACGTATCCGACTCGTACATTTTTTGAATGGTGACAAAGATTGTCAAATCTAGTCAGCCAATCAGGACCATGGATTTCAGAATGTAAGGAAAAGATCAATGGCCCTAATTCAAAGTTTCAAAAGAGAAATATTTTGAAGTTCTTGCAGCATGCAGTACATTAATATATAGAATTGTGCAGGAATTCAAGGATTAAGGTATTCTTGAGAGCGTGACTGCATTTAGAAGAAATCATCAAAATGAGCAAGAAAAAGTAATCTCAAGCTTCTACAAGCGTGGAAAACTAGTAACTGTACCTCCTCTGTGCCTGGTTTTTCCAACTGTAGGTTAATTTTGAAGCTTTTAGGGTTGTTGTCAACCATAAAAACCCTAAGTTACCTTCATAAAAGAAAAATGAGTCAGTCAGGCCAGCCTTCCACTTCAAAACGAAGCTTAGATGAGGATCTTATGATCCAACTTCCTGGTTCCGCTAGAACAATTTTGAAATTGCATGGCCCAGGCAGAGTCGAGGATAAATTTCTTGACTACTACTATAATTGCTGGGATACCAAATTACCTATCCCAGGTTGGATCCTCTTTGAGCATTGGCATAAGAGGATGAACTATAAGACCCCTATCTGTCATGCCTGGAAATATGATTTAGCCAAGCTCATTTGTCCCAATGTTTTCCCCAACCTTGACTTAATTAGGTCAATAGCATTAAGGTATAATCTAGCCATTAAGACAATAATAGATGGAAATGGTTCAACATTGATCAAGTTTACCAAAGGATACATTGCCACTGTATTCAACTTGGACCTTGCAGCCAGCAAACAAATTGACCTCAGGGCTTTCAAGAAAAAATACCAAACTCTGAAATGACATTACAGGGAATATAACTTACCAAAGCATAGGCCAAGGGGTGTTGGTGGGAAATTAGTAAAGATTTCAGATGATGAGGAGGAGCCTTTTCATTGTAGTATGTTTAATGAATATTTTGTCAGAACCTATCACAGTCTATGTCAAGTATTAGGTAGAGATGCTTTAGAAAGAATGTCTATTTCTTTGATGATGATGGTTGTTGATATTCAGAAACCAGATGTCAAGGAACCATATGATTATGCCACTTTCATAGCTGACCATATGCATGATCAGATGACAAAGATCAAAAATAATTTGTCTAAACCAGATGTCCAAGTTGAATTCATATGGTACTCCTTGTTGTGCCATATGTACTTATTTGCTTTATCAGGGATGTGGTACCACAATTTACACGTCAAGGATTTAGATCCTCAAGGGAACAAGCTGCCAGTGCAAGTATGGACATGTATGCTGGATATGCATTGTGTCAGAGTAGATTATTTCATCTTTGAATAATGTTTTGTGAGGAGAATCCTTGGATTTTTGGAGCTAGAGGGTGAAAGGTTGCATCTTGATGTAATGGATTTCTTACGACCTCTAGACAAGACTCCCCACCTTGAAATTGATCATAATTGGGGTGATTGGTTCTATCATGAGCATACTACTTACATAAGGGTCTATGGATGCCAGACTGCACCTCACATACTGCCCAAATATGTGCCAAAGAGGGTGGTATCTTTAGAAGTTATAAAGCAACTAAATGATTCTAACAAAAAGCACTTTAGGAACTACAAGAAAGGTTCATTCTTCCCTTCTTCCATCAGATTTTGTGATTTTGTGATCCCTGATAAGAGTGGGTTGGACCAGATTTATTCATTTATGCAATGTTTTGGAATGTATTTTGAACAACCAATGTCTTTTGACCCTGAGGGATTCATCAACAAAACCAAATTCAGAGTCAACAACTACAAGGGAAGGGTCCAGTACTTTCATTAGATGGATTACAATGAGGACATTTCCAGGAATTGTTTTACTATGAATGAAGTCCACCACTTGAGGATCAAGTGGGTTGTACTATCATGGCTAGTGAGAATATGAAGAGAAACATGAATCCTGCATATCCAGGTGCATTTGCAGAAGTGCAAGACCCAATCAAGAGAATTGAGAAAATACTGGATAATGTAGAAAAATTATTTGCCTCTGCCAGTACAGGAGAATGGATATATGCTTATGAGCCTGGAAGCTCAAGTGGAGAGTATGATGTAAAGAGGGAATCAGTTGGCCCCTCCCCTGCCAAAAAGGCCAAGATTATTGATTTGGAGAACCCAGAGCAGATAGAGGTAGTTGACCTAGAGGGGGAGGAGGAACATGCACAAGAAACTAGCCCTTGTTCACCCGATAGATTGAGACCTTATTCATCCCTAGAGAATAGGGCAGTGAGAGTAATGAGAAACCCTACTTTTGATATTGAAGATGTTAGGGTGATGGCCTGTGACAAGTTTATGGAGGATGATGAATTTGTCAACACTCCTAAATTTAGGAGCTATGTTTTGAAAGTGAGGAGTGAGGAATTTTAGAAGAAAATTGAAGATGCCAAGGCTGGAGCAGACCCAAAGGAGTATGATGTTATTACTTAGAGGGTCCTAAAAGAAGTACAATAGTTTATAAGTAAAATGACTCTAGAGGAAGGGAGAGCACTGGTGGAAAAAGTAATATTTTGCTTCTACCTCACTGGACTCTATCAGATGCCATTGCATTTGATATAATCACCAGAGATGATTCAGATGTGATAGGGGAAGAGATTGAAAGGGCCCTCTCTAATGCAGCCTTCAACCCTAAATTTGAAACATTGGCAATATGGCCTCTAGCCCCAAACAACAAAAAGCCTAGGGTTCAATTAGGAGAGATGATAGGGGATGTAATAATAAAAAGAGTATCTGATACCCCTGCTCCTCAGGCTGTAAGCCTAAATGTACAGACTACACAATTTGCAGAAGCAACTACTAACAAATTACAAAAGGATTACAATCAGATGCAACTTGATTATTCTAAGGCAGTTGTAGAGATAAACATGTTGAAGTAGCAACTATCATTGGTAGCTAGTACTTCAGCCCCTCCTCCAGTGATCCCAACTATAGAATTTTTTCTAGTGGATACAGAGCCTCTCCTTGTGGAGATTAGAGAGTTGAAGGAGGATAATAGGAGATTGAAGGAGGAAGAGGATAAAAAGGTTAAATAGATGGTCACCAACTTGATCAAGAACAAGGTGACACACATTTTGACCAGAGTTGATGAGGCTTGGAAATCCTACTTATAGTTGAGACCAGCCTATGAAAAGCATGAGTCTGACAAACAGAGACTATTGAGCTTAAAAAAAATGGTTACATAGAATTGAAAAAGTCAAAGAATTTCTAAGGTGTGCCAGGTATGATTCCAATGCACCTACTGACATATAGAAGGTGCTTAACATGTTGAAGTGTTTTCAAGATGTGGCCAGTTTCTAGTTGAAATTTGATTTAGTTGTGAATGAGAGGTTGCAAGGTTTTGAAAGGTTGGACACTAAGTGGTTGCCTCCCATCTTGGATGGTGATGGAAAAACAAAAGACTTGGACAAGTGGAGAAAGGAGATTGTAGACAATTTTTATCGATTAATTCCCACTTGTTGTGATGCAATTGCAAGTGATCCAACTATGAGTATGCAAGTACTAAGCTTAGCATTAGACAATCTAAACACTCTTGAAAGGAATCTTTCTACATTCTATAACCACATAAAAAGTATGTTGGATGCAGGTATGTCAACCATAATGGCCAGATTGAAGAAATACTTTCATTCCCTTGGCCGACAGAGGAGACATACAATGAGTGGAATGACAAATATGGAACCGAGGATTGACAAGCTTTTGTTCTCTATATCTGTAACAATTTGAAGTACAATGTATTCAATGCTGATAGCATGTTCCTGATCTATCGAGGAATTGTCTTGCTCATTGAGTCATTTCATAGTGTTGGTTGTTTTAGACTTGGCAAATTTTGATGAAATAATAAGATACAGTCTTGCTGGGTGGCATAAATTTAGCAGTTTCATGTTGTTTCTAAATGAGTAATGCTTTGTTACATGTATATGGTTATCTGTCTCCAAGTTGTGTGTGTTTTTCTTCTGAATCTAAATAGCTTAGGGTTATTAAAGATTCTAGAACATTAAATGAATGAAGAAATGCAGATTATGTTTATTGTTTATATCATAAAATACTCATTGTTTGATGAACATTTGATGGATGGTTCTAGTTGCATTCCAGAATGAAATGCACAGAATGATGGGCTTGTGAACTTAAATCTCCAGAATCACCCTAAACCCTTAGATTTACAAAGATCAATGGTTTAGAGATAGTTGTGAGCTGTCAAACATGTACTAATAGCGACACATTGAAACTTGGCTTGACGTTTCATTCACTAAAAAAGTCACTTCATAAAAAAAGCAAACTTTTTAGTTTCTACTTTTTACTGCTAAGTGATTTTATTTTTAAGTGAGAGCCAAGAGGATCATCACACAGGGCATCGGGGAGATTTCATATTGCTCGTTATAGTGCACCAGGGAGATTTTAGATTGCTCATTGCAGTGCCATTTCCAACAAAGCTGGTAAGGCAAAACATAGAAACCTTAGGTTACGTTTCATCGTTTCTTAAAATCTTATTTTGTCAAACTTTGCATTTAGGGTTGAGAGACTTCAGAAAAATTTCACACTGTATAAGCATGTCTACCACCACTAGCAGACCAGACAAAGTTTTTGGGAAAGGCAGAGCAGGTACAGATAAAAAAATAAATTATTCTGAATTGCTTAAAACTTCAGGTTTGACTAATGAATACCATGATATTTATGATCCTAACATGTATGGTGGATTTACCTTAGAACTCAGATTTTCATGTGAGAATAAGGCTACCAAGAAAAAGAATGTTGATCGTATCAATGCACCATGGGTAACTGGATTAGGGCGCATGATGTTACATGAGGTTTTCCCTTGCCCAGAATTTATCATGGTTTGTGCCCACAATTATGATGGTAACAAAAGAGCAATTGTAAATAAGGATACCAAAGAAGAAATTTTATCCATTAATGCAGAAGAATTTGGAAAAGTGTTGGGGTTTACAACCCAAGAATTTGGATACGTCCACATTGACCTAGAAAAGATTGCTAGTGATTATGAAGCAACGGATGAAAGGAGAAAAAATTCTTTCCTAAATAAAATAGTTGAAGAAAAAAACATCTTGAAAGATAACCGTAAGCCTCCTTATCCTTTGAAAATTTTTAAATCATGGGCTCAGGATACTATTTCCATGCTAGCATTTTGCCTCGGACTGGATAGCAATTGGGAAGTGGATGCAAGCCTCCTTGAAATGGTATATAATATCCATTATGGTAATGGTGTACATGTCAAATATAAATTTATTGAGCACATTGCAGAATCCATGCATAAACAATTTTTAATGATTAAAGGAGGTTCCACCAAGACATTTAGGTTCACAACATACTTGTGCTATTTTTTTCTATTCAAATTTAGTGGAATGTTTCAGAACAACAAGCTTTAGATTCAGCCCTATAGCAATGCTGAGGAAAATAAAATGGCTCTAGTATATGATTGGACCACTAAGATAAGGATGCATGATTCTCGAAGGAACTACAATCATTTTGTAGACTACTTTTTGGCTCCATTGCATCAAGCAATTACAAATAGTCCAATGCCTAGATTACCTATATCATGTAGAGATTTCATTCAACTAGGACAAGAAATACAATTGGCTGATTGGTACTTATTGGAAGAATATACTATGCTAAGATTTTATGGATCAGAAGTAGAGCCATACAAACTTCCAATACATGTGATAGAAAGGGTTTTCTACATTGGAATATGTAAGGTAGATGCAAAGTACTAATGAACTATACTTTACCAGTCAGCAAAAGAAGACCTTATTTCCTTCTTTACCTTTTTCATGTGGAGGGTTCACATTCGAGATAAAAGCATTTAAGGTGGCACAAGATCTTTTGAGATTTTTTAATTTTGATGTTGTCTATCATTGGCAGTATGATTCATGTGACACCATTAAAACAATGATTGTGGCCAATAGGAATGCTACAAGTAGAATTCAACATCAATGTAAACCCTTGCTAGGATGAGGTCAAAATTACAATGGAGAAAACTGTTGCTGAGAAAGGTATTTCTTTTGAATAGTTGTCAGCAGAAATTATGGCATTACACCAGGTCCAAATTACAGGAGCACCAACAGAGAATGAAATTAGGAGGTACAACAATTTTTATAGAAAAAGTGATAAACCATCTATTAGAGAAAAAATGCCAGATTATCTAGATGATTCTGTTACAAAAAAATCTTGGACACGGTAAAAAATTGTTGCATTTTGGTCTATGAGAAAGGATCTAGGTGAACCGAGAACTGATGCAGACTATGGAGAAATCGATGAAGATGAAGAATTTAGCAAATTATGGAATATAGAGCATCCTAATGAATGTGAAGATGAAGAAACTGAAAGTGATAGAGATGATGAACTTGTCATGTCCCCTTTCTAAAATAATTAATTAATGGTCAATATTAACCCATCTTATTCTTCCATGGGTTAATTGGGCAAGCATAGGAAGAATAAATATTTAATATTTAATATTGTCCAACTAATATCTATTTCTAGAGGACAATTAAATATTAAATTAAATATTTTGAGACTCAAAAAGGGGCATTGGGTTTGGTGAGGTGTCCATTTGCATGAAGATTTTAAAAATCTTGGTAAATCACAAGTGGCGGGGGATTTTATGACAACGTATGACAACTTATGACAACTGTCATACCCTAAAATAGCAAGGAATCAAGGAAAAACGTGGGAATCTTGGATTTCCCTCTCTCCCATGAAATATTGGTACAAAATATGTAATTTTGGTGATTTGGGGGCTATTGTTGATTTGATATTTTTCTCTCAAACTTGCAGATTTGTAGATTGTGGCTTCAATGGACGAAAACCCATTGGAGTAAAGAGGCTTGTGGACGAAAACCCATGAGTTTCAGGTGGCCAGAGGATGTAAACCCTTTGATCACAAAGAGTAGCTTCATCCAGAGGTTGCACAGAGCTTCGAGGATTGAGTAGTTTCCGGCAATTTCCGGCAGTGTCCATTGTTTGTGTGTGCAGGTGTTCTTGTGTTGCCGTGGGAGTTCCAGAAGTGTTGGGAAGAGTTGCTATTGTTGTTTACTTTGGTTTCCTATGTATTAGCTGTAGATTCTTATTTTCTAATGTCAAAGATTAGTATTGGAGGTTGTGGGTAGAGTTGTGTTGATTTTGGCTTTGTAGGTCAGAATACCCATTGTGTATTTCAGCATTATTGTGAAGTTTTGGTGGTGTAGATTGCTACTGAGTGCTGTAGGTTTTTCTGTTGCTACTTTAATGATATCAGATCATATTTCATGTACTTTCCATCTGAAAATTAAACAATATCAGTCTGGGTGTCTTTTGGTGTATTTCGGTGATTGACGGTGTTGGCAGTTTTTGTGGGTTGGATCATATTCGCTCCAGATTTGGGATTTTGGTTGCTGTTTATGTTATGGCTGTTATGACAGTCCAAAATGATGTAAAATTCATTTAATATTAGATCAAATCAGTTCCATTAATTTCTGGGCAAGTTTGTGTTAGTTTGGAGTTGTTATGTGCATGACTAGCTTGCTAGTCTTGGTGAAATTATTGTATTTTTTTGGTGGTGTTAAATAAATTTATTTTCAGATCTAATTTCAAGTTAAAATCTTAGTTTGGATCATTACAGTGGTATCAGAGAATGATCTTGCCAGCCTGAAGGTTATTCAGATGATTGATGATACCGAGTGACAGAGAAATTAGATATTTGAGGAGACAGCAAAGGAAATTGCAATTGGAGGAAACAATGGCAGATAGAAGAGGTGAAGAAGAAGATGATGCTTCAAGGAAATTTACTCAAATGATTGAGGCACAGACCAGACTTGCTGAAATGTTTGGGCAAATGTTGCAGTGGATCCAAAACAACAACAACAATAACAACAACAACAACAACAACGAAAACAATGGTGGTAGTACTTCGGGTGCAAACAATAGTAACAATGGAAAAGGGAAAGAAATTGAAACACAAAATTTAGGGGCTGCAAATAAACCCTTATTCCTACCTGAAGAGGAACCTGAACAAGTTGAGTCTACAACTACTAGTTTGTTCAATGCAGAGACCCTTAACAAATGGCGTGGAGAATACAATGCATTGGCAGATGAGATCAAGAATGATATGTCTTGGGGAGAATATGTAAAATTCCTGAGAAGAGGTGAATCTCAAAAGAAGGGGAAAGGCCAAAATAAAGAAGTAAGACACAAGTTGGGTAAGTTAACCACAGCTTTCTTTGATGGAAGTGAAAAGATTTCAGCTAGGGCTTGGCTGCAAAAGATAGAAACATACTTTATGCTCAATCCCATGACAGAGAAGGATGCAATTCAGTTTGCCACTTTGCATTTGGAAGGAGAAGCCTATGAATGGTGGTACCATGGTTGCACTACTTTGGGACATGATCAAGTACATACCTTTGGTGATTTCAAACAAAGGATTCTTGATAGGTATGAACTGAAAGAAGAAGAAGAATATTTCAGCCAGTTGTCTGAAATTAAGCAAAAGAATTCAGTAAGTGAGTATATAGCAGACTTTCAAAAAATTGCAGTGATGGTACCTGAAATATCAGAGAAGAGAAGAGTACATCTATTCATCACAGGGCTCACCGAACCTCTTAGAGGGTTTGTTAGATCTTTCACACCTCTCACCTTGCAAGAAGCCATCAAGAGGGCTCTAACCCTTGAGCCATCAATTCCAAAGAATGCTTTCCCACACTCCTCCAAACCAAACACATGGCATCATAAGGGAGGATTCCAGAAGAAACCATTCCATGCAGCTGCACCTATACAAAAAAATACAACCCCTAATACTGCAAAGAAGATGGATGAAGAAACAAGGAATGAGCTTAGGAGGAAGAAACTTTGCTTTTCTTGCAGAGAGCCTTGGGTCCCTAGACATAAGTGTTTGGGAAAGGGACAAGTCCATTACATAGAGGTTGTCTCAGATAAGGATTCAGACTCAGATGGTAATGAGGAGTTTCATGACATAGAGGATGCTGAACCAGAGGTTGAAGAGGAGACAAAAAAAGAAGGTTCATTAGCTGCACTTTCGGGAGCACCAAGATATCATCCTTTCAGGGTTCGTGGAGTGTTAGCAGGATAGCGAATGACTGTTTTGATTGATAGTGGGGCAACCCACAATTTTATTGATGAAGGGTTAGTAATGAAGAGAGGATTGAAGACTGAAGAATTTGAAGGGTTCAATGTGACAGTTGCAGATGGATTCACCATGCCATGCACCAGAGTGGTCAAACAATTAAGCATCACTATGGGAGACTACAAGGTTTGTGATGATTTTTATGTTGTTGGTATTGGTGAAACTGATGTTGTCTTGGGTGTTCAATGGTTGCACTCTATTGGAGGACACTATCAGAACTACCAAACTATGGAGTTCAAGTTTCAGTCAGAAGGCAAGGAGATTACACTCAGAGGGATTGCAAATGGAGCTCCATGAGTGGTGACATCACAGAAGATGGAGAGGACTTTCAGAAGAGGTCAAGTTGCTTGGGTAGCCACTTGCTTGATCTGACCTTCAAGCTCTCCAAATGGAAAAGGTAAATTTCATTTTGAAATTCAAGAAATTTTAGATAAGCATAGCATTGTTTTTAGTGATATACCCCCAGGATTACCTCTAGATAGAGGGTTTCAGCATGTTATAGAGTTGGAAAAAGATGCCAAACCTATTATAACTACGCCATACAGACATCCAAGGGGTTATAAGGAAGAGATAGAAAAGACTATCAGAGAGCTCTGAGATATGGGATTCATTAGACCAAGTTCTAGTCCTTTTGCATCATCTGTAGTTCTTGTGAAGAAGAAGGATGGCACTCTAAGGATGTGCATTGACTATAGAGCCTTGAATAAGAAAACCATTAAGAATAGATATCCCATACCAAGGATAGATGAACTTATTGATGAGTTGCATGGAGCTGTTTACTTTTCTAAGATTGATTTGAGATCGGGATATCACCAGATTCAGATGAGAGACAAAGATGTGGAAAAGATAGCTTTTTGATGTCACTATGGGCATTTTGAGTTCTTGGTCATGCCTTTTGGCCTCACTAATGCACCAGCAACTTTCCAATCATGCATGAACAAGGTATTTAGCAAACAACTCAGGAAGTTTGTCTTGGTTTTCGTTGATGATATATTGATCTATAGTAAAACTTGGAAGGAACACTTGGAACATTTAGATACAGTTTTAGGTATTTTGGAGCAGCAATCTTTCTATGCTAAGTTATCCAAATGTGAGTTTGGACTAACTGAAATTCTTTACTTGGGATATGTCATAAGTTCTAAGGGTGTTCAAGTAGATCAACAGAAGATTCAAGCAATACTTGATTAGCCTCCACCTACAAATCTTACACAGTTGAAAGGATTTTTTGGGTTATGTTGCTATTATAGGAGGTTTGTAAAAGGTTTTTCTCAGCTTGCTGTTCCATTAACAGATTTGACTAAGAAGGGAGCTTTTGCATGGTCTGAAGAAGCTCAGAAAACTTTTGACAAGTTTAAGGAGGTAATGAGTTCATGCCCTGTGCTTGCTATTCCTGATTTTTCATTGCCTTTTGTAGTTGAATGTGATGCTTCGGGTGAAGGTGTTGGGGCTGTCCTAAATCAAAGGGGACATCCAATTGCTTTTGAGAGTAGAAAGCTAAACAATCTAGAAAAAACATATCACATTTATGACAATGAAATGTTGGCAATTATGCATGCACTAGAGAAGTTCAGACAATATCTTGTGTGTGGGAAGTTTGTTGTGAAAACTGATCATAATAGTTTGAAGTATTTCCTTGATCAAAAAGATTTGAATGATCGTCAGCAAAGGTGGGTAAGCAAGTTGCAGGCATATGATTTTGAAATAGAATATATGAAGGGTAAAAGAAATGTGGTGGTGGATGCACTTTCTAGGAAGCCAACTTTGTGTTCATTATCTTCTATTTCTGCAGAGTGGAAAGACTCTATCATTGCTGAATATGTCAAAAATACCTTTGCATCTAATTTATTAGATGATTTAGTAGAAGATGAAAAGTATACAGTGAATGATGGGCTGATTTATTACAAGAATCGAATTTTCCTTGTTCCTGAATCAAAAATCAAGAAAAAGATTTTAAGAGCTTTCCATGATACTCCCTTGGCTGGTCATCAAGGTTACTTCAAAACATACAGGCAGATCCGTGAGAGATTCTCTTGGAAAGGTCTGAAAGAGGATGTCCACAAGCATATCAGGGAGTGTATGACTTGCCAAAGGAACAAAGGAGAACAAATTTTTCCTGCAGGTCTCCTACAACCACTTCCAATTCCTGAACAGAAATGGGAGAACATTTCCATGGACTTTATCACAGGACTTCCCAAGGTACAAGGTAAGGATTGTATATATGTGGTGGTGGATAGATTAACAAAGTATGCTCATTTCTTTCCCATCACTTGAGAGTTTAAGGCTCCCCAAGTAGCAGAGTTATTTTTCAAAGAGATATTTAAGTTGCATGGTTTGCCAAAGAACATTGTTAGTGACAGAGATAGTAGGTTCCTTAGTTCTTCTTAGAAGGAACTATTTCACTTGACAGGAACAGAGCTCACACCAAGCACAAGTTACCATCCACAAACAGATGGACAAACAGAAATTGTTAACAAGTGGATAGAGGGGTATTTGAGGAACTATGTTTCAGATCAGCAAACTACTTGGGTCAAATGGTTGCACTTGGGAGAGTATTGTTACAATACATCACATCATATGTCAATTGGTATGCCTCCATTTCGAGCTCTTTATGGTTATGATGCACTTTCTTTTGTTGATTTGATCTTCACAGATAGTAGAGTACCTGCAGCTAGTGATCTTATCAATCATAGTCAAGAGATCATAAGATCACTAAAAGATAACTTGAGGCAAGCACAAAACCAACAAAAGATATATGCAGATAGGAAGAGAACAGAAATTTTTTTTGAGGTGGGAGACTTGGTATTTCTTAGATTGCAACCATATAAACAAAGCTCTTTGAAGAAGAGCAGGGCTGAAAAGCTTAAGCCTAAGTTCTTTGGGCCTTACAAGATCATCAGGAAAATTGGTGAGGTAGCTTATGAGTTGGAGCTTCCTCCAAATAGCAGGATACATAATGTATTTCATGTTTCTTGTTTGAAGAAGGTCCTTGGACAGCAAATTGTGCCTTCATCTGATTTACCACCTTTGGATGATGAAGGGGAGTTGATTTTGATACCTGAAAAGATCTTGGAAATGAGGGATAAAAGATTGAGGAACAGGAGCATTTCAGAATATTTGATCAAATGGAAAAATTTGCCAGTGGAAGATGCAACATGGGAAGGACCAGAAATTCTTGATCATCCAAACTTGCATTGCTTGAGGACAAGCAATTTCCAGGAGGGAGGACTTGTCATGTCCCCTTTCTAAAATAATTAATTAATGGTCAATATTAACCCATCTTATTCTTCCATGGGTTAATTGGGCAAGCATAGGAAGAATAAATATTTAATATTTAATATTGTCCAACTAATATCTATTTCTAGAGGACAATTAAATATTAAATTAAATATTTTGAGACTCAAAAAGGGGCATTGGGTTTGGTGAGGTGTCCATTTGCATGAAGATTTTGAAAATCTTGGTAAATCACAAGTGGCGGGGGATTTTATGACAACGTATGACAACTTATGACAACTGTCATACCCCAAAATAGCAAGGAATCAAGGAAAAACGTGGGAATCTTGGATTTCCCTCTCTCCCACGAAATATTGGTACAAAATATGTAATTTTGGTGATTTGGGGGCTATTGTTGATTTGATATTTTTCTCTCAAACTTGCAGATTTGCAGATTGTGGCTTCAATGGACAAAAACCCATTGGAGTAAAGAGACTTGTGGACGAAAACCCATGAGTTTCAGGTGGCCAGAGGATGTAAACCCTTTGATCACAAAGAGTAGCTTCATCCATAGGTTGCACAGAGCTTCGAGGATTGAGTAGTTTCCGGTAGTTTCTGGCAGTGTCCATTGTTTGTGTGTGCAGGTGTTCTTGTGTTGCCGTGGGAGTTCCAGAAGTGTTGGGAAGAGTTGCTGTTGTTTTTTACTTTGATTTCCTATGTATTAGCTGTAGATTCTTATTTTCTAATGTCAAAGATTAGTATTGGAGGTTGTGGGTAGAGTTGTGTTGATTTTGGCTTTGTGGGTCAGAATACCCATTGTGTATTTCAGCATTATTGTGAAGTTTTGGTGGTGTAGATTGCTACTGAGTGCTGTAGGTTTTTCTGTTGCTACTTTAATGATATCAGATCATATTTCATGTACTTTCCATCTAAAAATTAAACAATATCAGTCTGGGTGTCTTTTGGTGTATTTCGGTGATTGACGGTGTTGGCAGTTTTTGTGGGTTGGATCATATTCGCTCCAGACTTGGGATTTTGGTTGCTGTTTATGTTATGGCTGTTATGACAGTCCAAAATGATGTAAAATCCATTTCATATCAGATCAAATCAGTTCCATTAATTTCTGGGCAAGTTTGTGTTAGTTTGGCGTTGTTATGTGCATGACTAGCTTGCTAGTCTTGGTGAAATTATTGTATTTTTTTGGTGGTGTTAAATAAATTTATTTTCAGATCTGATTTCAAGTTAAAATCTTAGTTTGGATCATTACAGAACCTGATGATGATAGGTATGAACAAAGCATTTACAAACCTAGTTTAAGTCATAACACAAAAAAACATATACTTCAGGAGCAGTCATAGCAGAAAAGTTAGGTTATCAAGGTGGTGGTTTGGGGTCCCAAGGACAAGGCATTTGGAATCCAATA
The DNA here is from genome assembly GCA_027924645.1 of Cunninghamia lanceolata. Lineage (NCBI taxonomy): Eukaryota > Viridiplantae > Streptophyta > Pinopsida > Cupressales > Cupressaceae > Cunninghamia > Cunninghamia lanceolata. The sequence goes on along the minus strand of BSBN01000914.1, from coordinate 4,123,713 downwards.
GGTGTAGTCACCAGTGCAAGAAAACCATTTGATAAATGAGGCCTTGGAGCTAAATCAGCTAATAAAATACACCAAGGTCATACACGTAGAACTGGAAGAATTGAATTTGTTATAGATTCAAATCTTAATCCTCATGGTCAAATGCAATCACAACTTGGACATGCCCATGGTGGAGAGCCTAGTGCGACTGACACTACCACTAGTGGAGAACTTAGTCAACATGTGCTACAACAATAGGTCCAACAACAAGTTACACACAAGAGGACACCAATACAAGATACCACACAAACACTCAGTGATCAAGCGACATAGAAGAGACAAAGGATTATGGCACGTCCAAGTCCAACTACTAGTTCCACTACAAAGGAATTATTTCTAGGCACTCCCGCAATTAGTATGGCTATAACAGAAATTGCAAGTACTCTTATTCCTTCACCATTCAAGCATTCCCTTATTCTTGTGTCCCCAGGTTTTGATTACATTTAGGAATTTAAAAAGAAATTAGAATTGTATAAAAAGGATAAGAAGCAACTGATGGAGAGTGTGTTTGTTGTAACTTCAGATCCTGCAACAACCATGACATTACCCACATTTGACACAAATACATAAATCATGGAATACACATTTGTTGTTCCCACAATTCAAAATAAACTAGAAAATCAGATGGATCGATCTGAATTTCAAGTGAGTAGTTTGCAATTTGATTTTTTTGGATTAAAAAATACAAACAAAATTAATATATCAAAGAAGAACAATGAATTGGTGTACACATCATTGCTAAAGCATTATAGAGAGAAAAAAAGGTTGTAGAATCAAATAGAAAAATTCTAGGCAGATTTAGCAAATGAGAAAGCAAAGAGGAAAGCAATGAATAACAAGAGCAATGAATTAGAAAAAAGAATAAAAAAATTTGCCTCTACATCAACAAGCAAAGAGGATTAAAAAACAGAGGTGGAATTGAATGGACTGAAGCAAGAGTTAGGTGAGATCAAAAAGAAATATAATGAGGAAAAATCCATTTCAGAAAACTTAAGACAAAGCATTGGGAAAAAAAATGAATAGTGAGAACAAAAATTGGAGAAAGAGAGGCAAAAAAATGGAACATTGGCTGCACAGCTTATGGAAGCAAAAAATGAAATAAAATCTTGTCAAAAAATGTTAACTGAATTTTGTAGACAAACAATCAGGCACATGAAACAAAAGATTTGGGAAGAAATAATGCAGAGGTTTGATCAATTGTGTGAATTATTTCAAGTCATTGATGCCATGAGACTACATTTTGATAATATGAACAAATATTTAATGGGCAACACAAATCTGTAACTACAGGTAGAAGAGAAATCTACAAATCAAGTTCTAGAAATAGTCTACAAAGCTAGTGACAATGAATTGATTTCAAAAGACATTACTAATCGAATTGAAGCCTCAATGAAGGTGACATCTATCATTAAAAAGTGTTCAAGAATGCGTGAAACAACAGAATTTGTGATTGAGGCTGTAACAAAGATTAAGGAGGATGAAAAGGTAAGGAACTTGACAAAGCTTGGTTTACCATAGGGTTTTGACACAAATGACTGATTTATTAGAAAAGATAATTTTAGAAAGAAGATGGAGGATGCAAGGAAGATTGATTTGGACCAGTTTCTTGGGAACCCAGATGAGGCAAACTTTTTGGACTTCATCAAACAACTGATACTCTTGAATGTATATTTGGCTGAAACATTCAAGTTAGACCTAGGATCCAAATTGAAATTCGATGATACATTGTTAACAAAAATTCAAGTCAGACAACATCAGCTAGAAGAAATGACAATTCCACCACTTGAATAGTGGAATTTGCTAAAAAAATTGTTAGAATGATTTGATATTGATATTATGAGTTTCAACTTTCCGAGTTCCAACTCAGCTCTGTGCAGAGTTGTCTTTGACTCTTGAGGAAGATTTTTCATTGCTTGTATGTACTCTTTCATTTAAAAATCAATAGAAAATTCAAATTCAGTAATGTGTTGATGTTTAATTATCTATATTATTTAATTTATCAACTAAAAATAAACTCTAGTTTCAACTACTAAATACACATTCAATGATTGTTGATGTTCATTGTTCTATATCCTACTATTGTTAATATGTTAAATTAATTTTATTTACCATATCAAATCAAAAACCAAAATTCTACTTTACTACAAATTTTATGTTTTATGCACAAATAAACTTTAGCAAGGAAATATTAAGCATTGAGTTGAATGATGAATCATTGAGTACATGTAAAACTTATCAGTATGACACAATTAAAATATGAAATAATTAATAATATGTTAATGTATTCAATTTGATTCACAATTTCAAGGAATACAAATTTCAAATATCATCAACTATAGTTTTGGAATATGATTCATGAAATGCAATATAAATACCTAAAAACTGCTAATTCACTTCCATTTCCCAAATCGAGTCAGGGTCCTCAAACTGACGTTCAAAAAAAGAAAAAGGGTCATCTTGATTCTGAGTCTGGTCTTCATTTTCTTCATCTTGATTCTGAGTCCCAAAGTCAAATTCATCCATCATTGTGTCACTGTCATTTGTCCCACCACTACCAACGTTTGAACTTGAAGAGTTGCACAACCCTCTTCTTTCACATATGGACTTCTATATTGTAAGTGCCCTTTCATAAGGAAAATTTTTGACATTATATGCACTTCCTAACACCCTCAAGCAATTTTCCAAATTCTTGTCTAGTTTGTTTCTTATCTTTGATTTCAAAAACCCCAATGCACTCAAAACTCTCTCATCTTCCACTGAACCCAATATAATTGTTTGACATAAATCAGCAAGTTTGAAATATTCTGATATTGAATCACGCAATATTTCACTTTGACCCAAGTTTTTCCAGGCCTTTGTTATTGATCCCGTTTCGAACGGATTCTCCATGGCATTAAACTAGTCTATCATACTTCTTGCAAACTGACTACATTGTCCTTTAAGCTTATTTCCATCTATAATTCCTTCTATTCGTTGTCCATTGCATTCTACACTTTTCGAGAAGTGTGTGGTCAATGTAGTTATGTTTTGATGAAAAAAGCTTGGGCTATCTCTATGGCCTTGAACCCAAAATTGAGGATACACAATAGACATGGCATCAAGTATTTCATCTCAAGGGAATCAATTATAAATCTCTGTTGAAAGATTGCTTGCAACTTCCTTCAAATTACTACTAACAGATTTAACAATCCCATCAAAATCATCCTTTCTAACAGGTACTTCTCTGATAGAGCACCTGACTATCTTACAATGGTGCATTGGTATCTCAAATCCACATACAAAGCACACATAACTCCCTGCTTGCATTAAATTGTAAATAATTTTCATGATGATTTGAATATGTAATTATCTGCCACCTATAAAAATTTGGGCTTTGAGAAGTTAGATCTAGATATAGATTATTGAGGGCCATGCATGTCATTCTACATAGTTTTCTATACTCATAGATATACATATTTCTATCTTGGGATTTCTTCACAAGATTGTTCATTTCATCCAGTATGGGGAGAAGACTAGCTAAAGTTAAGAGTGTCTCTATATTGCTTAACCTATGTAAGAGGTTAGGAGCTTTGTCTACTGTGTTACGATGCTCATACATTGTTCCAATCAAGGATGGATATTCTGAAAGAACTCGTTTAGCTGGTCCATAAAAGGAGATCCATCTGGTATCAACATCCTTAAGAAGCTTGTTTCCTACTATTATTCCCTCAGCAAAATTTTGAAATTCTACAAAGTGTTTGGGGCTTCGGCAAAAGTATGTGTGGAGCTCGCAGACTAGATTTTCAAATTTTGATACTGTAGGAAATTTGCTTACAATTTTAAATGCTAAATTCATTCTGTGGGCCATATAGTGAATGTCAAGCATGTATGGTGCACAAGTAGTTTGTAATTTTGTGCAAAGACTAGTCCTATGACCTTGCATTACTGCATCTCCATCAACTCCTACACACACCAACTTTTTTGCAATTGTCAAGTCATCCATACCTGCAATTTGATTCAAAGACTTCTTAACTAGTTTAAATATATGTTGTGATGTTGAACTGTCCTTCATTTTATGAACACAGAGTAGATGAGCTCGACGTACATGTTCTTTTATAGTATACACATTCATATAGACCCAAGAAGTATTATCTACCATAGTAACTTCATCTAAAGATAATGCAATGAAGTTTGACTCTTTTACATTCTCCTTTAAATCTTGTTTTTCCACCATAGCGAGACAGTTGCCCATTCCCATCCAACATTTATTGACCAGTGTGTGCTAGGATAGTGAGGAGCACTCAAAAAAGATAATAAATTACTATACTCTAGGTAGTCTATCATAGGACACCTTCTGGACAAAATATGAAAAAAACACTCATCTGAACAGTTTTTGCCAGTTGTGCTCCTTCCATTGCTTTTCCAAATTGAGCCTTGATTGTACCTCCACTTGCAGCAAGCTTCGTCATTCTTTTCTTATGCTCATCATATTCCACAGCATACTTCACATGAAGCCATTCTTCCTTTGATTTCCATCTTACTAATGATGTTTTCTTTCCATCTATGATATGTTTTTCATAAACTTTACCTATATGATTTTCTATAGTGTCAAGCTTTAGCTGCAATTTCTTATCTCTTTTACAATTCCAACTACAAATCACACACTTACATTATGTTGGTTGTTCATCTTTGTTTGCTTTCTCGACTGGTTCAATAAATGAGTACTTTGACACCCAATCAAGCTGAAAATTCCTTGACATTTCCCACTCGTGCCTGAGTTTTGAATCTTTTGATTTGCCTTTTCTTTTCTTCTTGCCAACATCATCTATAGCGCTAGCATTTTCTTTTTCATCCAAGTCAAATATCTCAATCTAGCTAATCGGGGTATCCCTCGGAACATCTTCGGTAGTATTGCCATCCTCATTCTGGCTAACTAGGGTATCCCTTGGAACATCTTCTGCGGTATTGTCATCCTTAGTTTGGCTAACTAGGGTATCCCTTGGAACATCTTTTGTGGTATTGCCATCCTCATTCTGTCTAACCAGGGTATCCCTTGGAACATCTTCTGCAGTATTGTCATCCTTAGTCTGGCTAACTAGGGTATCCCTTGGAACATCTTCTGCGGTATTGTCATCCTCATTCTGGCTAACCAAGGTATCCCTTAGAACATCTTCTACAGTATTGCCATCCTCATTTTGGCTAACCAGGGTATCCCTTGGAACATCTTCTACGGTATTGCCATCCTCATTCTAACTAACCAGGGTATCCCTTGGAATATCTTCTGCAGTATTGCCATCCTCATTTAACTCAATGGTAATCCCACCTTCTGGTGGTGGTGAGGTATTGCAAATGGCTTCTTCATTATTATTTGGTGCAAGAGTTGATGGTGTAGCTCCATCTTGATTTGATGGATCAAAAACATTGCCAGTTCCAAAGTAAGACTGTATACTAACTCCACCTTTTCTGCATTTTGTTGGCCTCCCAGTCCCTTCACCACCCTGAGGAGTCTTACCCTTGTCACACTTGCGGCTCAACATCTTGACCTCCCACTTCGAATAAAAGCTGGAAAAAATGTCTTCTTGTTTAAGGACATACTCATAGAATATAGATCACATTCCCTACTAAATATCTTCTTTAAGATTGAATCAAGAATGGAAGAGGGATAAAATCATAAAGAAATCTTAAAACACTAATACTATGAAGAAATGATCACTCACCTTTAAGTTTAAGTTTTTACTGACTTGCTATTTGCTAATGCAGGAATGCTTGTGTTGTAAGTTTGTAACTTTGCCTATGATCAACATCAAGATGCCAACTCCAACTTCTAAAATTTGAATCGAGAGCTCACAAGTCACAAGTTTAGAACTGAAAAAAATGTGTAAGAATAAATCAGAGTTTCGATTATATTTATATCATTCCATATTTGGAAAATTCTACAGGAATTCTATATGGTATATCAAAAAGATTTGGCAAATCCTGTGTGATTATATAAGGAATACATTTAAGTGTCGGCGAATCAAACCTTGATGGACTACATACATTGAAATTTCCAAGGTGAATATGGCCCTAAGATTAGCATGGCAATGTCATGCAAATTGGTGAAATGGCCCCTCATAATCAACTACTTGTAAATTTTAATTGGCGAAATGGGCCCTCACGCATAGTGACCATGTAATGGGGTTGGTGAAATGGGTCCTCACGCGCAGCGACTGTTTAATGGAGTTGGCGAAACATGTCCTGATACATAATGTTGTTTTAATAGTATTAGTGAATATATAGGTGATTTAGTACTTGCTTCCAAAATTCCAGGCGAAAATATTAGTCGACCCATTTGAAATGCATAATTTGTTATGGCGAAAATCTTACTTCATTGATTCTCATAAAATAACTCAATGGTGAATGGATATGGATTTGACCGATAATACATAAAAATTGAGCGATTTCACCACCTTGTTGGATGTGATTTATTCGCCAATTCTGACTTGGCCGATTAGCGATATTCGCCACTAAAAAAATTCCCTAGACTATACAACATAGTTTGTTTATAGGATTGGAAATAAGTAGAGAGGTTTGGAACAACTTGTAGAAATGGTTGGTTGAGATAAAAAAGAACATCATATTGAGGATGTACATGACAAAGTCTAAGAGATCTGACTCATCAATGAAGTAGAGGAAGGATATGAGAAGAATAGTGAATATGAATCCTTTAGGAGACATGAATTATGCAACACTATAGTATGGAATTAGGGGTGGTAATAGAGTATATTCCCAAGAGTTTGAAAATTAAGGAGAGTTATAGTGGAACAAAGATATTAGAGTCACAAAGAGTACAGATGAAAGGAAATAGATGAATCCTAGTAGAAATAATAATGAACAAACAAGAGGGATGTTGGAGATTAGTAGTTGTTAAGCAAGGAATCAAAGTTCCTTTTTAAATTATGAAATAAGAAGTTATAAAGTACAAATTACAATAAGAGAAGAAGAAATGAAGCATTGGAGGAGTTGAATGAAATGTAGTAGAGAACATATAGATCCATAAGAGAAATTAAAATCATGGCTAAAACTTACTGGAGGAGAATGCTATATGGCCTAGCCAAATGCTAGAAGAAGTGAAGGAATAATATTAAAAAATATAGAGGTACTTATACCAAGTGATGGGACACATTAAGGTTATGAAGGAGAAACTAAAAGAGTGGTTCTACCATTCAACTCTTATTTGTGAGCACTAAGCTCACAAATATTTTACCTAGGGTGTGTAATGTAAGAGCATCTCAGGAATTGATCAATTTTGCATCACCTAAAAATAAGTTTTTTGTCTTCTTTATGTTTCATAGGTTTTTGTTCAATTTTAGTTAGAGTTAGATTTTGTGGTTCTTATAGTACATTGCTTCAATCCTAATCAAGATGGATGGTGTTAATATGAAGCCTTTTGGATGAATCTTTGTTCTTGTAGCATAAAATATAGAGACTGGAGTATAGTATAAACCCATGTGGTATTGCCAAAGATTTAGATATTCAAATGGAGGTCATGTGACATCATATTATGTCCTCAAGTTCATACTAAAATTTATGGGGTCTAATGTGAGATTTCAAATGTTCAAAATATTTGATCTAGATCCTTCTATCTCTTTTTCATAAGATGCAAAAGGATTGACCAATTGAAAAGCATCACCAAAAGATCTAAATTAGGTGTTTCACCCATTGGGGCCAATGTTAGTCATTATAGAAAACCAAGATCATGGAATAGACTAACAAGCACATGAATTGTAATGGAATCAACTAAATGTATTAGGCAATAAGGCGAGTATAAATAGAGTTGTTAGGTACCTGAATATCCATGAAAAGAGGATAGGACTCCTCTATCATGGAGTTGTGGCGAGTAACCTCCCACAAACATAGTGTGAGTTGTCGATGCAAGTTGACACCTCTCAAAACAGATCCAACTACTTTGACAAGTTCAAATGAACATGTGCCAATATGCCTATGTAGGCTTAATTACAAATGTGTACACCTATAGATTAAAGGTATACACTAACACCCCCCTTAACCATAGCTTAGGTGAGTATAATAAAAAATGGGTCTCGACTATATGCCTAGTGGGGTACCCATGTACAATGCAAAAGAAAAATGAGTCCTGACAATAAGGTACTCAAGTAATATGCAATCTCTCAAAACCAGAGAAAGATAGAAAACCCAGTGGGAAAAAACTATCCTACAAAAGAGAGAAATTATATAGGTGAATAAGTACTACTTATTTCACTAAGTACAATATAAGATTCCCCCCATAGGAGAGAAAATGATAGAAGGTCTATGAGACCCCCCCATAATACATGTCCTGCTACAGTGATGCTGAATAGTCGACAAAGGATGTAGATGTAGATCCACGAAAGCTGAATAATGCTCCTTCGCTTGGGAAGAAAAGAAACCACCTAAGAATGCAAGATATCATGTCATGCAAGAAGATGTATGTATGATCTTGAATCATGCAGAAGCCCATCCAAGGATGATGATACCCATGTTGATGCCTTCAAAGAATGCTCAGGTGTCCCCATGTCGATGCCGAAGGATGCCATAATCAAATTAGGTGCATGCGCAATAGATGAGGATGATGATGATCCAGAACCATGTGTAGGACAATGTTGAGCATGAATATTTGAAGAGGACAACGGAGATGTAGCTTCATTGAAACTGTCATTAAAGAGAACACTGATGTCCTTAATGTGTGCTTCCATGTCAGCAATGCGGGACTCTACAAATAGACAAGTGATGTCAGGTAGAAATATGTCCCAATCAGCAATGCTAGTGTTACATCCCCATTTTCTAACTTGCTATACTTTTACTTTTTATTTGGGCATAAGTAAATTCGTTGAGATGTTATAGACTTAAGATAGGATATGACATGGAATTGTATTGAATATCAATTATAAAATCATGGAAATGATTATGTTATGGTCGATTTAAATACTGTGTTATAAGATTTGATTTACTAGTTGAATTTATCGAATAAAGATGCACTAATCTCTTATTGTTTGATGACAAGTGAAATAGGATTACAGGGTATCGACTCTTAGAGAGGAGAGAGAGAGTATCTTTCGAGAAGAGAGAGATAAACCTTGGATAATGAGTGGTCAATTTGCCAAACGAGTCTAGTGTTAAATGATAATGTGAACCAATGAGTCGTATGAGGTAAGTCTTATCTTGCCAGTTTTATTTTGAATCTAAATCGACAGGTAGTCGATATCCTGATTATCATTTAGTCAAGTCGATGGTGAGTCGACATAGTCGTTTGTGAAGTAAACAACGTCATTGACGTAGAACGGTTGTTTTTATCTCCTTGAGTCACTTGAGGTTTTATTGTCGCCTCTTAAACATCAAGACATTCCCATCAAGTTAGATGATGCTAATATTGTCGACATTTAATGTCAACAGATGAACCTATTTGTGGCAGATTTGTGGATCACGTCTCCTAGTCGAAACATGCGAGAAGTCATTTTGTGCATCAAATGATTTAGAAAACTAGTGTTGCGTCGCACCCAATCCATCGTGATTGCCATCAAAACACGTTAATCATGTGTTGTGAATTTGTTTCCCTTTCGTAAATCAACAGAAATCGAATGTGAAGTCGATTTATGCTATAACTATTTTTATCGTCATTTGGAAGGATATTCCGAAATGGTTTTAGTCATAACTTAGTTAACGAGAGGTATTTTTCATCAGTTTGCTTGATGTCGACTTCTTGTCGAGTCATGTTGTTTTATGCCCAAGTCTGTCATTTTGGACGTCTACTAATTTGAATACGTCATTTCCCTTCGAGCTTAAGACTTGAGTCATCATAAATCAAACCTACACCTTCTTTATTAAGTCAGTTTTTACTCCTCTCTTTTCAAACTTGGAGACACAATAAGCTTTTATTATTTCATCACCTTGTAAGAATTTGACTCCTCTAATCGTGTCAGTTCCATACTCAGAAGTTAGGAAGCCTTCTTGTGTAAGTAGTGGACGAGGTTGTTGTGCCACGTCGCATTATAGGAGTCTCCTTCATGTTTAGTGGTCGCGGTTGTTGAGGGAGTCGGGTGGTTGTAGCAACTGACCTCCTTTTGTGTAGGCATGGAATGACAGAGTTAAAGGCCATTATCCTCCTTCACCGTGGAGGCGGAGAGGTAGTTTTTCTATGGAGAAGATATTGTGAACCGTGGAGGTAAATGAAATGGATCTTCTTCGCCGTGGGCAGTCTTGAGGTAGGTGGTGTTTCTGTAGTTAGAAATTGGAAAACGAGAGTTAATGTGGAGATACTCCATCGACGCGGGAGGAGGATAGTGTTTGTTGGAGACTGTCGCTATTTAGAAAGAAGATAAAACGGCAGTGAGGATAGAGTTTAGTGAGGAGTCCTCACGTTGGACATGGGTTGTTTTAACAAACTCCTGAGAGCATGCCATGAGGGGAGGAACTCACTTTAACTTTGTGAGTGGAATTTTAGTGAGGAGGAGTGGAATGGTTGGTGGGCAGATGGAATAAGGAGGTTAGAAAGAATTTAGAGGGAGGGTACGTGGAGAAGGGGGAGTTGGGTAACCGGACCCTGAACACTACGCCTAGAGGCCAAAGATACACGTTTTTGGGTGAGGCTGATATACAGCACGCACACAGCCCTTCGAAGGGCATTTGAAGACTCACAAAATTTGCAGGTCTGTGTCTGTCCATCTGTTGGCTCTCTTCACAAGTCTTCAAGGGCATCTAACCTTATGGAGTCACGCCAATATAAAGGTGTTCGAAGCCCTGGGATACATGCATGAGGAGGGGCATCGTGGAGCTCATTATAATGCAGTAATAAAGGTATTATCACCCCTAAAAGCTACTCTTTGAATAATCATGGTAGATAAACTTGCAAGACTCGTCTTTGTATAACTAAGAGGGTAGTGTCGACACTGCAAGTTTATTATAAGTATTATATTGAGATATACAATGTTTTTCTTACAAGTCTAAATTCAAGAACATGCTATGAGAGATAGTTTTTCCCTTGCAAGATTTAATTCATGACTAAACTATACTTGTATTCTTATAAACCAAAGAAGATAACGTGATTATAAAATATACTTGTGTTAGCAAGAAAGTTATTCTTGAATAGATGTTCTTATATTTAAAATGTAGACATAAAACTATGCGTATCTTGCATGCATATAATGGTCATGGCCAAAGAGCCACTGCAAACTATTATCATATGCCGGTAGATAATTACTGAGACTAGCATTGGCGGTCGCATGCATGAATCAAGTGATTCTTGCAGATCGAGATATCAACCCAGACCACCATTCAAATACCTCATAATGACAAAAGACCCAAGTTTATAACAAAGAAGGAGCAATGGGCCGAGGAATTTGAATTCACTTCTTTCCAAGAGGAGGACAATTTAAATCATATGCGTTCTCCTTTCTTAAAGTTGATGCATGCAAGTATTTACTCTTTATGAGTCTTTACCAAGTTGATAATGGATGCGAATCTATATGTATTATGATGGATGGGAAATAGCCGATTATAGCTCTTTTTTATTACTTTGTATGGTTGACATAAAACCAATGGTATAAAACATTCTGTCATGACCATATAATGACCCATAAACTTGTATTCTTCGTTGTGAAGGCATATATGTCTGTGCATGCATGTTGTGCCTGTGAGGCCGAACACCTTGTGAACAATCTTCTATCTAGTCAAGGGTTGAGAAACTTAGAATGACCTCGTAGACCAAGGGGTTACCTCCTTTCTTATTAAATTATTACTTAATGTCTATATATGTTTGAACTATTCCATTATGGTGGAATAGGGAGGACAAAACCTAAACTTGACCCAATAGGGAAATTTTATATACTAAACTCCCTGATCTCTAAATAGATCGACAAAGAAGGGGCAAGTACCCTAATTATGAATGTTTATTCTTACATGTTAGAGAAGGACCTTAATTTGAATTCAATTGGATAAAAAATGGGGTTAGACTATCAACCACTTAGAATCAAACTAAGCTTGGGAGACTCTTAGACTTGGAGTCAAATTATTTGACGTTATTGATATTGAGGATACCTCTTATAATTTAAAATAGATTTGTTTAGAAGTTTGAGACAACCTTTAAGTCAAAAGAAGACTGAAGGAAAATTGGTATTCAACAAAAAAAAACTATTCTTTCTAGAATTGATTGGTTGATATTCCATTTTCATGGAAAAGGAAAGACAAACCCTAGGTTGACCTAGTAGGGTAATATTATATAATATACCTTTATGGCTACTTTATGAATCGATGATAAAGGGATAAGAACCCTAATTTTGTTCATTTATTTTTGGTGTATAAACCTATTTGATGGTTTCCAATTTGACTTAAGTTTTAAGTGTCGATAGGTTATGGATTTCAGATGATGCAAGGATGCAAGGAGATACCCAAGTGTAGAAAGTCATTTCTTAAGATCTTTGGAACAACGATGGTGTCTTGAGAATCTATCGAAGTCAAGAAGAATAGATTGGAGTTATATAAAACTCTTTAGTTAAACCTTAACTTGATCCAAATGTGGTATGTTCGTTGGGATCGTTATTTAAATCATGATTGAAGGGATGAGTACCCTAACTAAGTATAATTATTCTTACATGCAAGAAGGGAATTAGATTCCTAGACTATAATGCTTAACCTGGTTAAGGTTATCATCTTAGTCATAATTAATCTATCTATATTTATTATGAGACAATAAGTCATGGACCTCAGGATTTGCGATGATGCAATGAGAGTCCTCATAAGGAAAGAAAGTTGTATAGGTCTATGGATTATAGACAATGAAAGAAAACATGTATGGGTCTAGAAGACTCAATTGTTCAAACATCATACTTCTTAAGCTAAACAAAGATGACCAAGTCGAACTGTAGGAATTTGACAGTATCCAAGTCAAGTTGGAGTGGGTGAACAAGACGACATCGTTCTTTGTGAACGTTAATTTATATTGAAACTATGGCCATAGTAATGCATATGTCTCTGTATGCATTGTCGATTCACTGTATCTGGATTGCACGTCCTATCAGGAATCATACTTTGCTAGAGGGTATCTAGGGTTGTATGATAGATAGAGTTGTGTAAGATATAACACTATGTACTCGGAAAGGCAAATTATCACTAGTCTCCTTGGTCTATACTTCTCGTGAAGGGAAGGGCCACTTCCGGTTAGGAAGGAGTGCGGGAGACCGATGGTCTGTGGTTGGAGGTAAATCACTGGAAAGATACTCTCTCTATCTAGCAGAAGACATGCCGAGGCTTGCGATAAGGATATCAGAATTCCGGATGCAGTATATTATTGAGACTTGTGTTTATTGAGACTAAGTAAAACATTATCTGATTTAGGTATTTATGATTGATTTATTATTGTAAACATTGTACTTGAGAAAGACAATATGGTTTATTGAATTTGTAATGGTATATCTTGCAATTGTAATTACTCGACTATATGTTGAATAAAAGAAAAAAAAATTCTCTATCTCATTTTTACCTTGAAAATTTACTTTATGGTAAAAATTTGGTTTTTGCTATGTTTTTAGAACGTGGATGTTACATATGGTATCAGACCTATCGGGTTCGACACTAGGGCTTATGAGTCCACTGTGCTAACCTATGGCCAACATTATGCGGTTAGCTAATGTTCAAATTTTCTTGTGCTAGAATGACGTGGAGAAGAACAAAGAAAATAGCTAGGAAGTCTATTCCCCAACATTTGCCTAGATTATTGGTTAAGAAGAAACCTATCGAGGAGGTTGAACTTAAAGAGAATATTACTTACTCTGAAGGTGCATGGATGGAGGATTCAGAGACTTTTGCTGATGCACTTAAGCATATTTGGTTAGAAAGAAAACAACATTCTGAACTGGCCAAGAATCCTACTATTTCTACTGGTGTAGTAAAACCTAGTGAATTGTAGCTAGTATGACATGTCACTTGAATGTTGATGTGATGTTTTGTTTTAGGAAAAAGGTGTTGGAGTACTTGTGTGTACATCCACCCTTTATGTTTGTGAATCTGGAAGATTGTTAACTGACAGTGACTTATAGTCTTATCGTATCAACAATATAAATCAGGATGTGGTTACTCCTAAATAAATTATAATAAAGATGACAATGTTTTATACCAATCTTTGGATTATTATGAGATAAATATGTTTGATGTTTTAAGTCGCTTAAGATTCAGAAAAACTGTTAGATAACTTAATTATCTGGTATGAGGAAAATGAGAGCATGTATCATACTAGAACCAAACCAGGGTGAAGGTCTAAAAGAGAACAAATCTTTAGTTAAACTCTTGATCAAATTGGAGCAATCCTCACCATGTTTAAAACTAAGGAGATACCTAGTATTTTGGAAAAGAAAGCCTTTCCACCAAAGTTGATGGAACAGTGATTGAATCAACAGAAAACCTTGATCCTCTTAGAATTCTGGGATGAGTTACCTGGAAAAGTACCTTATCCTATGACAACTTTAGGATTAATGGAATCAAAATCCCTTATAAGAATTATTGGCTAAAAGGTTTGGTTAGATCTAGTATGTTACCATGGGGTGCACTAGATATTGTTTTTGTCAAGAAGGACATAACTCTACAAATGGGTATTTGGTATCTTTTGCTCATTAAAACCACGATAAGGAGCAAAAATCTTTCACCACGTATCGATGACCTCTTTGATTAGATGGGTTGAGTTGTTATGTTTTCCTAGATTGAAGGATGAGGGTACCCTTGAAACAACCTTTAGACAAGAATGGGTACGGTGAGTTTGCAGTGATGTCCTTTGGACGTACTAACACCTTGTTGTATTCATGAATCTCATGAGCAGTGTGTCTAGAGATTGTTTAGACATATGTGTTCTAGTCTTCTAGAAGATGTACTTATTTATTTTAAGCATGAAGGAGAACATTAATCCATATGTACAAGTGATTCTATAATGATTAAGAGAAATTACAACAGCACCAATGCTATGAATTCCTGTTCCGAAGGACAGTTTGAGGGAAAATTGATGCCTCAGGAGTTGGTTTAAGGGGTGTACCTTTACATGATGAGTAATTTTAGAAAGCTCTTGTGGTAAAATTTAAAATATTCAAGGTATGAAAGGTTTTTCATTTTAAGTCTCATAGACTATTGAGTTTCGGAGAAAGAATGTGTGTTTCTAATTCTTCTGAAATAAGAAAACTGATGTGGAAATAAGTTCATACTCCACCATACCCAAGACATCTAGGGTTAACCAACTAATAACAGATATAAAACCTCTTTAATTCTTTAAGGAATAAAGAATGATGTTGCGAGATTTGTATCATATTGTCTGGAGTGCCAGAAGGAAAGAGTAGAATATCAATTCCTGTATGATTGATGTACCCGCATGACATACCAGAATGGAAATGGCAAGTTGTTTGCATGGATATTGTACAAAGTCTTTCTATGTCTGGGAAAAGACATGATGCCATTTTGAGATGATAAACTCTCGAAGGTAACACATTATATACTAGGGGATTGAACTGATGGAGCATCAGTGTTAGCACGCATTTTGTGCAAGATGTGTTTTAGACTGCTTGGTTTCCTGAGAAGGTTATCTCAGATAGAAATACGCATGAAATGTCAAGGTTATGACAAACCTGTCCTCCATGTTAAGGACTAAAACTTTAAAGAGTATACTTTTATTATCCTGTGAACAGATGGTTAAACTAAGGAAGTTAACCATGTTTTAGAAGATAGTTCCAAAACATGCTGCACGGATTAGCAATGCAAGTAGGGAGACTACTTATTACATGAAATCTTTGATGATATGTAACTTTTGCTATTAAGATGGCTTGAATTGAAACATTGGACAGAAAGATGCCGAACTCCTATAAGCTGGGTAAGCTAGAAGGTAGGATTAGCATTAGTCCGAAAATGTTATTAGAATGCATAAAAAGATTTAGCTGATCAAGAAAGATTAGAGGAAATGGATAATGAATAAAAAAAAAGGGGCTATGTTAATGATTAAGCGTACACCAAGACAATTCTCGGTGAGAGAAGGAAAAATTCTTTTAAGGGTTAAACCCCTGACAGCATTTCCTAAAGAATGGAATGTATTCTAAACCAGTCCCTAAGCATAATGGACCTTTCTAAACTTTACGGTTAGAAATTTTATTGATATCTAGAATCAATCTATTATCAATTATTGCCAAGAGGCAACATGCTTTTTGTGATTTATATATGAGGAATATATTCGTGTAATATATAAATGTTATAATCTATGAATGATTTAAAAGTACAAGAACCTAGGAGAGGTTATGATCAAGCTTAAATTGAAATACTTGAAGATCATAAGCAATGCTTGTGTAACATAGAGGTTATGAAGTGTGAGGTCCAGTGGGACCAGTATGCATAGAATAGTTTTGCATGGGGAGAAATTACCATGAATTCTAGCAGAAATTTCCTCATTTACTTTATGCTGATAGCAATTTAACAATGAATATGCTTTTAAGTTGTGTTTTGATACTTTATATCATCGAGGACGATGAATCTTTAGGGGAAGGATATGTTACATCCCCATTTTCTAACTTGCTATACTTTTACTTTTTATTTGGGCATAAGTAAATTTGTTGACATGTTATAGACTTAAGACAGGATATGACATGGAATTGTATTGAATATCAATTATGAAATCATGGAAATGATTATGTTATGGTCGATTTAAATACTGTATTATAAGATTTGATTTATTAGTTGAATTTATCGAATAAAGATGCACTGATCTCTTATTGTTTGATGACAAGTGAAACAGGATTACAGGGTATTGACTCTCAGAGAGGAGAGAGAGAGTATCTTTCAAGAAGAGAGAGATAGACCTTGGATAATGAGTGGTCAATTTGCCAAACGAGTCCAGTGTTAAACGATAATGTGAACCAATGAGTCATATGAGGTAAGTCTTATCTTGCCAGTTTTCTTTCGAATCTAAATCGACAGGTAGTCGATATCCTGATTATCATTTAGTCAAGTCGATGGTGAGTCGACATAGTCGTTTGCAAAGTAAACAACATCATTGACATAGAACGGTTGTTTTTATCTCCTTGAGTCACTTGAGGTTTTATTGTCGCCTCTTAAACGTTAAGACGTTCTCATCAAGTTAGATGATGCTAATATTGTCGACGTTTAACGTCAACAAATGAACCTATTTGTGGCAGATTTGTGGATCATGTCTTGTAGTCGAAACATGCGAGAAGTTGTTTTGTGCGTCAAACGATTTAGAAAACTGGTGTTGTGTCACACCCAATCCGTTGTGATTGCCATCAAAACACGTTAATCATGTGTTGTGAATTTGTTTCCCTTTCGTAAATCGACAGAAATCGAATCTGAAGTTGATTTATGCTATAACTATTTTTGTCGTCATTTGGAAGGATATTTCGAAATCGCTTTAGTCATAACTTAGTTAACGGGAGGTATTTTTTGTCAATTTGCTTGATGTCGACTTCTTGTCGAGTCATGTTGTTTTACGCCCAAGTCTGTCATTTTGGACGTCTACTAATTTGAATACGTCATTTCCCTTCGAGCTTAAGACTTGAGTCATCATAAATCAAACCTACACCTTCTTTATTAAGTCAGTTTTTACTCCTCTCTTTTCAAACTTGGAGACACAATAAGCTTTTATTATTTCATCACCTTGTAAGAATTTGACTCCTCTAATCGTGTCAGTTCCATACTCAGAAGTTAGGAAGCCTTCTTGTGTGAGTAGTGGATGAGGTTGTTGTGCCACGTCACATTATAGGAGTCTCCTTCATGTTTAGTGGTCACGGTTGTTGAGGGAGCCGAGTGGTTGCAGCAACTAACCTCCTTTTGTGTAGGCATGGAACGACAGAGTTAAAGGCCATTATCCTCCTTCACTGTGGAGGTGGAGAGGTAGTTTTTCTGTGGAGAAGATATTGTGAACCGTGGAGGTAAATGAAATGGATCTTCTTCGCCATGTACTATCTTGAGGGAGGTGACATTTCTGTAGTTAGAAATTGGAAAATGAGAGTTAATGTGGAGATACTCCATCGACGCGGGAGGAGGATAGTGTTTGTTGGAGACTGTCGCTGTTTAGAAAGAAGATAAAATGACAGTGAGGATAGAGTTTAGTGAGGAGTCCTCACGTTGGACATGGGTTGTTTTAACAAACTCCTAAGAGCATGCCGCGAGGGGAGGAACTCACTTTAACTTTGTGAGTGGAATTTTAGTGAGGAGGAGTGGAATCGTTGGTGGGCAGATGGAATAAGGAGGTTAGAAAGAATTTAGAGGGAGGGTATGTGGAGAAGGGGGAGTTGGGTAACCGGACCCCGAACACTACGCCTAGAGGCCAAAGATACATGTTTTTGGGTGAGGCTGATATACAACACGCACACAGCCCTTCGAAGGGCATTCAAAGACTCACAAAATTTGCACGTCTATGTCTGTCCATCCATTGGCTCTCTTCATAGGTCTTCAAGGGCATCTAACCTTATGGAGTCATACCAATATAAAGGTGTTTGAAGCTCTGGGATACATGCATGAGTAGGGGCATCGTGGAGCTCATTATAATGCAGTAATAAATGTATTATCACCCCTGAAAGCTACTCTTTGAATAATCATGGTAGATAAACTTGCAAGACTCGTCTTTGTATAAATAAGAGGGTAGTGTTGACACTGCAAGTTTATTATAAGTATTATATTGAGATATACAATGTTTTTCTTACAAGTCTAAATTCAAGAACATGCTATGAGAGATAGTTTTTCCCTTGCAAGATTTAATTCATGACTAAACTATACTTGTATTCTTATAAACCAAAGAAGATAACGTGATTATAAAATATACTTGTGTTAGCAAGAAAGTTATTCTTGAATAGATGTTCATATATTTAAAATGTAGACATAAAACTATGCATATCTTGCATGCATATAATGGTCATAGCCAAAGAGCCACTGCAAACTATTATCATACGCCGGTAGATAATTACTGAGACTAGCATCGGCGGTCACTTGCATGAATCAAGCGATTCTTGCATATCGAGATATCAACCCAGACCACCATTCAAATACCTCGTAATGACAAAAGACCCAAGTTTATAACAAAGAAGGAGCAATGGGCCGAGGAATTTGAATTCACTTCTTTCCAAGAGGAGGACAATGTAAATCATATGCGTTCTCCTTTCTTAAAGTTGATGCATGCAAGTATTTACTCTTTATGAGTCTTTACCAAGTTGATAATGGATGCGAATCTATATGTATTATGATGGATGGGAAATAGTCGATTATAGCTCTTTTTTATTACTTTGTATGGTTGACATAAAACCAATGGTATAAAACATTCTGTCATGACCGTATAATGACCCATAAACTTGTATTCTTCGTTGTGAAGGCATATATGTCTATGCATGCATGTTGTGCCTGTGAGACCGAACACCTTGTAAACAATCTTCTATCTAGTCAAGGGTTGAGAAACTTATAATGACCTCGTAGACCAAGGGGTTACCTCCTTTCTTATTAAATTATTACTTAATGTCTATATATGTTTGAACTATTCCATTATGGTGGAATAGGGAGGACAAAACCTAAACTTAACCCAATAGGGAAATTTTATATACTAAACTCCCTAATCTCTAAATAGATCGACAAAGAAGGGGCAAGTACCCTAATTATGAATGTTTATTCTTACATGTTAGAGAAGGACCTTAATTTGAATTCAATTGGATAAAAAATGGGGTTAGACTATCAACCAGTTAGAGTCAAACTAAACTTGGGAGACTCTTAGACTTGGAGTCGAATTATTTGACGTTATTGATATTGAGGATACCTGTTATAATTTAAAATAGATTTGTTTAGAAGTTTGAGACAACCTTTAAGTCGAAAGAAGACTGAAGGAAAATTGGTATTCAACAAAAAAAAACTATTCTTTCTAGAATTGATTGGTTGATATTCCATTTTCATGGAAAAGGAAAGACAAACCCTAGGTTGACCTAGTAGGGTAATATTATATAATATACCTTTATGGCTACTTTATGAATCGATGATAAAGGGATAAGAACCCTAATTTTGTTCATTTATTTTTGGTGTATAAACCTATTTGATGGTTTCCAATTTGACTTAAGTTTTAAGTGTCGATAGGTTATGGATCTCAGATGATGCAAGGATGCAAGGAGATACCCAAGTGTAGAAAGTCATTTCTTAAGATCTTTGGAACAACGATGGTGTCTTGAGAATCTATCAAAGTCAAGAAGACTAGATTGGAGTTATATAAAACTCTTTAGTTAAACCTTAACTTGATCCAAATGTGGTATGTTCATTGGGATCGTTATTTAAATCATGATTGAAGGGATGAGTACCCTAACTAAGTATAATTATTCTTACATGCAAGAAGGGAATTAGATTCCTAGACTATAATGCTTAACCTGGTTAAGGTTATCATCTTAGTCGTAATTAATCTATCTATATTTATTATGAGACAATAAGTCGTGGACCTTAGGATTTGCGATGATGTAATGAGAGTCCTCATAAAGAAAGAAAGTTGTATAGGTCTATGGATTATAGACAATGAAAGAAAACATGTATGGGTCTAGAAGACTCAATTGTTCAAACATCATACTTCTTAAGCTAAACAAAGATGACCAAGTCGAACTGTAGGAATTTGATAGTATCCAAGTCGAGTTGGAGTGGGTGAACAATACGACATCGTTCTTTGTGAACGTCAATTTATAGTGAAACTATGGCCATAGTAATGCATATGTCTCTGCATGCATTGTCGGTTCACTATATCTGGATTGCACATCCTATCGGGAATCATACTTAGCTAGAGGGTATCTAGGGTTGTATGATAGATAGAGTTGTGTGAGATACAACACTATGTACTCGGAAAGGCAAATTACCACTAGTCTCCTTGGTCTATACTTCTCATGAAGGGAAGGGCCACTTCCGGTTAGGAAGGAGTGCGGGAGACCGACGGTCTTTGGTTGGGGTGTGTGCAAGAAGTTGTGTCCACTTTTTGGCCAAAAAGTGGAAGTGTTTTCCCTGATTTTCAGAATTTGTCACATTTGACCTAAAAGTTTGAAGCACTTAACGGTGGAATCTTGGAATAAGTCACTAAATATGAAATGTAGTACTCGGAGTCTAGTTTCCAAATATGTAATTTTTTTCAATACCCAGATGATAGAAATTGATTTTGAATAGGCGTTTCTAAAAACTACTGTTTAAAAGTCACTTTTTTTTTACTATACCATGTACGTGTACGTCATCCATATTTTGACCTAAATAATCATATTTATCAAAATCCTTTTGGGAAAAGCTTTGTAACTCACTAAAACACGTTTTCCATATTTCTTTGTAATTTTTTATTGAATAATTTTTTTTATTAATTTTTTATTAGTTATTTTTTGTCTTTTAAAAAATCATCGTGTACGTCACGCATAAGATGACCTAAACTTAACATTTTTTGAATTTTTTTTTTTAAATTGAAAAGAATTGTCTAAAGTACGTTTTCATACATTTTTTTTTACAAAAAAATATTTTAATAAAAAGTTATTAAAATATTAAAAAACCCTGATAATTCAAGGTTATGAACATATTTCATCAGAAATTGATTAAAAAATAGAAAAATTAATTTAATTGTAAAAAAAATTACATATTTAGAATCTATATTGTCTCCTCTATAATGGGTTTTAATTTCGTCAAAATATTCTGCAAAATAGACCTTTAAATATATGCCCAAAGTCACTATTTTGTTGTGACATTGACAGGGCCTTCAAGTTGCAGGTCAAACTAGGTCCAGAGGTCAGGGTCGGGTCCCCAAAGCATTTTTTGAAGCGGGTTACAAAGCAAAACCTGAGCCTAAAATTCAAATTTTGAATAACGGGATCCTGTTTATAAAACGCGATCCCGTTTCTTTATCCATCGGCCGTGAATAAAATGGGATCCCGTTTTATATTTGCCCATTTTTTTAAGAAGACTGTACTGTGACTGTCATTTCTGCAACTTGCCCTACAGTACGGCCGACAGCGACACTTGCAACATTCTTTGGCATATTTCTTTCTTTTGTAGGTCCATCAACTTGAAGTATTGTTGGTATTTTGATAGAAACCATCATGGAGACGTTATTTGAGTGAAATTTTGTTGAATTGGTACTTGTTTGAAGGAATTGAAGCACATTCAAGTTTTTGACATTCATTTGTACATGCTTCATAAATTTTTTAATCATGGGATCACAAAGTCGTAATAAGAGGAAAGATAGGAAGCTATTAACTCCTGAAGAAATTGAAGCAAAGAGAGTGAAGGAGGCAAAAAGACAAAGAGATAGAAGAGTAAAGATTCAATCAATGAACAATGCTGAAGCATCCAATTCCACAACTATTGAAGATAAAAATATTGAGGAGACCATGGATATAGATGATGCAAGTTTGCAAGAGGTGAATGTCGAAACTAATACGATTATGCAAACTACTCCTGGTATGTCTTCAAATCCCTCTATTAATGCTATGGAGAATGTTTCAATGGGCACAAATCCAGGTACTTCAAATCCACTTTTGAATGAAATGGAAATAGTGTTGATAGGAGATTTAAAACAAGTTGGATATAACAATGTTGAGATTGATAATATTTGTAGAGATCAAAATTTGAAACAAATTGTAGTTGAAAATGAAAATGAAAATCCTTTTGTTGAAAATGAAAATGAAACCCCATTTGTTGTTGAAAATGAAAATGAAAACCGTTTTGTTGTTGAAAATTAAAATGAAAACCGTTTTGTTGTTGAAAATGAAAACGAAAATCCTTTTGTTGAAAATGAAAATGAAAATCGTTTTGTTGTTGAAAATGAAAATGAAAATCCTTTTGTTGAAAATGAAAATGAAAACCGTTTTGTTGTTGAAAATGAAAACGAAAATCCTTTTGTTGAAAATGAAAATGAAAACCGTTTTGTTGTTGAAAATGAAAATCGTTTTGAAGTTGAAAATGAAAATGAAAATCTAGGAAGTGATGTTGAAAATGAGAAATATTTTTTCAAAATTGAAAAAGATGTTTTGGATAATCTTCTTGGTAAAATTTCTTGGAGACAAATAAGAACACATGCCAATAGATTATACAGGGAATTTTTTATCGTAAAAAACTATCATTTCAATGTCAACTAATGATGCAATTAGAGAATGTGGAAAATGAGAAAAGTAATGAAAATGTTAGGCATTTTTGTTAAACCAAGAAGAAACGATCAATCACTAAAACATGCTATGTCTACTGTTGCTAGTGCCATTGAGTCTATTGGAAGTAATAGTCGATCCAAAGATAAAAATGCAGCAAGACGAGCTATAACAACTGCTATAGTGAATAAAACAACTTTGAATAGAAGAATGGTAAGCAATATTAGTGGAATTCTAAAAATACATCCTAAAACATTGGTAAGAGTGGCAAAAAGAAGAGAAAGTATAGAAAATGATCCAATTAACCAATGTTGGAGTTTTAGTGGTCGACTCCCAAGATCTGACATGAAACTAAATGTTGAAATCAGATCTTTGATCGAAAAATATTGGCATCATAATACTAGGGTATCGTCTAATGTTAGAGATGTTTTAAAATTAAGAGTGGGGTCCAAAGTTCGCGATCCTCATCCAAAACACCTATTAGATACAACGCAAACTGAATTTTATAGAAAATTTTGTGATGAATTAGTGTTACCTGGTAATATTAAAATAAGTCAAAGATCTTTTGAAAAATGCAAACCATGGTATGTAAAGATTAATAAGGAATGAATATCTTGTTGTTGTAAAATGCATGTTCAATTTCGTTATTATTATGATGTGTTTCAATATATACGTTGTACTTTACATCGTAACATGATTATACAGGAATGTGATATTAATATGCCAACTGAAGTGATAAAAGATTTTATATCAAGTTTGTTCTGTGAAAGATCTAATGAAAAAGGTTTTTATTTAAGTTCATGTATTTCTGGACAATGCACTAGTTGTGGCAATCTTTCTTTGTTAAGAGTTTGTATGCATGAAAGTGTTGAAAATGATTTTGGACAACAATTAGTGGATGCTAAAAGATTTAAGAATGTTGAATATTATTTAAAAGATGGAAAATTTGGAAAGCGTTGTGATTTAATTACAGAAAAGGTTAGTGTGCATGCATTCATATCAGAATTTAAAAGTAAAATTGTACCAAAATATGTCAAGCACTCTCAACAAGCTCGATGGCTTGATGGACAATTTCGTGAATGTAGAAACACATTTCCAGTTGGTACTATACTATCAGTGGCTGATTTTGCAGAAAACTATATTTTAGCTCCGCAAGAGGAAATTCAATCACAATATTACAATTCAGTGCAGGTTGCTATGTTTGTTCATATTGTTTATAGACATGCAGATGATAGCATAGAGAATGATAGAAAAGTTTTGAGGGAGTATCATTTCTATTTGAGTGACAACCGGTTACACTCGTCAGAGTTTGTTCAATATTGTTTCAATATATTCTATACAAATTTAAGAGAAAGAGGAATCCAGATGACTGAACATCTTATATGGTCAGATAATTGTACGGGGCAGTTCAAGAATGCTCGAATGTTCTATTGGTTATGTAGGGTTCACAAGGAGAATAATGTCCAACATATGTGGAATTTTTTTGAAGCTGGACATGGTAAAGGAGAACATGATGGAGCTAGTACGTGTGTTAAAAGAATTCTTGCTAGACAACAATTAAAATTTGAGGATGCAGTAAAATTTAAAGATGCACATGGGATTGTAGATTGGTGCAATACAAGATTATGTACACCTGGATCAAGCGAGTACTCTATAGTTCGTCAATTCTTTTGGTTGGTTGAAGAAGAAAATATTCTACCTAGACTTGCTTGCCAGACAATCAGTGGATCTACTAAATGGCATTCATTTAGGAGTTCGAATGCAAGTACATGGACTATCTGGACAAGGGAGCTTGCATGTTTTTGTCAGTTTTGTATTTCAGGAGATTGGAAAGCATGTGAGAATACTGATATCAAAATAGAATTTAAATTTAAGTATATATACAATTTTTTAAAACAATATACATACTATAAGAGTGTCATGTGAGATGCCCAATGATGGAGGAGTGCTCGAGACACCCTGAGATGGAGGATTCAATGTGGAAGAACCCTGAACCAGTTCATAAATAAGTTCATAAATATTTAATTGTACACACAATCAAGACTGAATTTTACAAATTTACAAATCATTGATTTAATGTACACCAAATGGGTGCCCGAGATGAACAGGTGTCGATGAAAAATTAATTCGATCAATTGTGACCCCTGTTGCCATCATCTACACCAAACAAACCAAACAATTCGATTGTTAAAATATTGCAATTTAATTGATCATCTATATGTTGATTAAAAACACATGGTTAAAAAATTGTTTTAAATTCAACATGTGTACATAACCTATATATACCTGTGTCGAATGATCAGTGGGATGATCCTCAGCAAATAGATAATCAACAAATGATTCAGTGCCCACATTATCAGATGATGCATGTGTAGCTGAAGTGGGTGCAACTGCCTGATCAGGTCCATAACACAACTGATTGCAACTCGTACATGTATGAGGCATCGACACATGTGGAATGGCACTAGGACCACTTCCATCATCAACTCCTCCATGCTCTCTAACTCAAGTTACCATCATAGAAGTCTGCTCATGTAGGCTACCTGAGAGTGAACTCAATGTGCCTAGTGTGGATACCACTGCACGATGCTCAAAGGGTGAAGGAATGGCAGCAACAGGAGGGTCAATAAGAGGTTGAATAGGCACCGGTCGTTGGGGATCAACCCGTGCCCCCAACCTCTATTGTGGCACGCCACCACCAACACCCTGGAATGATCTAAAATCAAAGTAGTTGGGTTTTTTATTCATAACAAACTCTACATATAATTTTCTCAAAAAATATAAAGGGACCTCACAATTAGCATGAGGTGGATAATCAAACACCATCCACCATCTATCCCAA
Source organism: Cunninghamia lanceolata (assembly GCA_027924645.1). NCBI lineage: Eukaryota > Viridiplantae > Streptophyta > Pinopsida > Cupressales > Cupressaceae > Cunninghamia > Cunninghamia lanceolata. The sequence goes on along the minus strand of BSBN01000914.1, from coordinate 4,097,721 downwards.
AAATTGGCAGACATTCCTTCATGCCTACACCACCTGATTGATATTCTTTTCTTATTTGCAGGAATAGGTTCATTTGTAATGGGATGTCTAAAATATTGTGCTAAATGAGCTTTTGTAATTTCTAGATCCAAAATAGTCTTATAGGAGAGGCCATCAGCATAAAATTAGCACCTCTCCTCTCTCCATTTCCAGAATCCATCAAAATCTGAGTCAATAGACCTCACAGAATCTACAATGTTTTGCATCAAAGATGCAAAACGTACTACGTGAGGTGGCATGAATTGTTCACTGCGAATGGAATTCAGTTTTTTTTGTATCGAATCCACATTTTCATTTATTATGGCTCGCAAGCGAGCTTGGTCAGTTCTAGGTGGGGGTGGAGGTGGAGGTGGAGGTGGGTCATCTGCAGGTGGGGCATCTAGAGGTGGGGCATTTGGCGCTGGGGGTGGGGGTGGGGGTGGGGGTGTGGCCAGATCATCTTGTACATTCAGGAAGTCCTCAACATCAAAGTGAATATCATCTAGATTCATGATGTATATATAAAAATCTAGATATGAACCTGCATATATATACATATAAACATACAAACTTCAGTACAAATTTAAAATTAAATCAAGAATATATATATATATATATATATAGATGTTTCAAGAAATTACACTTGAAATAAATTTAAATTAAAAACATACAAATAATGTATACATGCATGTACAAATTTCAAAATGTAAGAGAGCTATTAGGACTACCATTCAATAATGATTGATACAATGGGCAATATATATTTCAAAATTTCAATGTGCATTTAAGTAAGGACAATTCTCTAGACAATCATCATGTATTTCTTAAATGTGAATATGCATCCCAAATTTTAGAAGTTATTTTAAAGAAATATGGTGCATTTAGGAACTTGGTGATTGTTGGGGTAAAGAGGAATATATGATCATGCTAGAAGAGGCACTGATTAGTCTCATAATTGGCCAAGGTTGCTTTGAATAAGGTTAAAACAAGGAGATACCCATGTTGATATTCACACCCTTTGGTCCACACCTACATTGGGATGGATTAAGCTTGAAATTTTGATGGGTAGCCAAGGGTAATCCTAGTAGGAGGAGTATGTTTATTAAGAGATGATAAGGGAAAACCTCTACCTATCTTAAAGCTTATGATTTTGGTGTCAAGAAAAATAATACGGTAGATTCTAGGGCCATGATATCCAGGGCCTCAAGATGACTTGGAAACTAAACAAGATATCCCTTAGTGTGGAAGGAGATTCCAAGATCAACATTGATCATATGAAAAAGCATAGATGAAGCTTGTGGTTATTGGAAACTATTATATATTGGAATCTAGAAACTTGTTGAATACTTGTTTAAATCTATCTCCTTCAAACATATCAATGGGGCCACCCTAGGATAAGGCTTGTGTAATTTGTCCCACCACCCTAGGATAAAGTTTTTTAGTTTATTAGTAATTCTAACACTACTTTGAAACTTATTACTCTAGGGTTAGGGCCACTATAATTTTCCCTACCACTAATATATCTTAAGACACCTATTGGTTTATATGTTTGATGTCATTGTAGTATATTAATTTCCCCTACCACTATTGATTGAAAAAAACTATACCATATATATTAAGTACTCTAGCTCAATGATCTTAAGATTAATGAAATCAGGACTAACTATATCATCATTATGCTTAGATACACCCAACATGCTAATCAAGAACTTAATTACCTTCACAACCCTAATAGCATTGTATCACTCCTATTAGGGAGTGGACTTGAATGGGGCCAAAAGATTCTTTACCTCTTACGATTGTGACTTTGGGTTTGGCATGGTCAACTTGGAGAGGTTGTGTCACGGCATATCCCTATAAGAGGATGAAGGGTGATAGGAGGTTGTAGGATGGCTAAAAGCATTCACATGACCATAATGTTCAAGTTTAAATTTCAAGATATGCATCATGGTCTACAAGGTTCTCTTGTTTAGAAGGTTCATCATATTCTAGACAAGGAACTCACAATCATTGGTACCAAATTCAAGACCTCCTATTACAAGTCTCCATATATAGCTTTAAACATAACACCTATAAACACAAAATTTATAGGGCTTGAATACAAGCCCGCCTCCTAGTTAGGAGACTTCCAAATAATTGGTGAACTCACATGCAATAAGGGAATAACACATGCATACAAAATATGTAGAAGAAATCGCTGTAGCATGACTCGTGATTAATTAAAGTTAGGGTTAGGGTTTCAATTAGGATCAAGCTTAGGGTTAGAATTGAGGTTAGGGTTAGAATTAGAATTCAAGGGTTGCTAAATTAGGGTAAGTATTAGAGGATATTTCTAAGATTTAATGAAGATAAACCTTCATGTCTTGATGCTAAATTGGATGATTCTATCCACTATGAGAATTAAGATGAGGAGGAGGTGACATAAATCCCTCCTATCAAATTCAAACAATGTTAAAAATGTTAAGGAAGTGGTAGAGGCTTTGTAAGGCTTGTGTAATTTGTCCCACCAACTTAGGATAAAGTTTTTTAGTTTATTAGTAATTCTAACACTACTTCAACTTATTACTCTAGGGTTAGGGCCACTATAATTTTCCCTACCACTAATATATCTTAAGACACCTATTGGTTTATGTTTGATGTCATTGTAGTATATTAATTTTCCCTACCACTATTGATTGAACAAAACTATACCATATATATTAAGTACTCTAGCTCAATGGTCTTAAGATTAATGAAATCAGGACTAACTATATCATCGTTATGCTTAGATACACCCAACATGCTAATCAAGAACTTAATTACCTTCACAACCCTATTAGCATTGTATCACTCCTATTAGGGAGTGGACTTGAATGGGGCCAAAAGATTCTTTACCTCTTACGATTGTGACTTTGGGTTTGGCATGGTCAACTTGGAGAGGTTGTGTGGCATATCCCTATAAGAGGATGAAGGGTGATAGGAGGTTGTAGGATGGCTAAAAGCATTCACATGATGATAATGTTCAAGTTTAAATTTCAACATATGCATCATGGAGACCTACAAGGTTCTCTTGTTCAAAAGGTTCATCATATTCTAGACAAGGAACTCACAATCATTGGTACCAAATTCAAGACCTCCTATTACAAGTCTCCATATATAGCTTTAAACATAACACCTATAAACACAAAATTTATAGGGCTTGAATACAAGCCCGCCTCCTAGTTAGGAGACTTCCAAATAATTGGTGAACTCACATGCAATAAGGGAATAACACATGCATACAAAATATGTAGAAGAAATCCCTGTAGCATGACTCGTGATTAATTAAAGTTAGGGTTAGGTTTTCAATTAGGATCAGGCTTAGGGTTAGAATTGAGGTTAGGGTTAGAATTAGAATTCAAGGGTTGCTAAATTAGGGTAAGTATTAGAGCTACAATTATGGTTTGGGTTACGGTTAGAGTTAGGATTACAATTACAATTACAAGTAGCTCGTTAGGGTTGGGGTTAGGGCTAGAGTTAGAGTTACAATTACAATTACAATTACAAGTAGAGTTAGGGTTAGGGTTATGATTAGGGTTATAATAAGGGTTAGGGTTTGAATTGCATATAGAATTAGGGTTAGGATTAGGGTTAGAATTAGTGTTAGGGTTAGGGTTGGAATTGCATATAGAATTAGGGTTCAATCTAGCTAGAAATAGATAAATTAGTCAAGATGGTTCTAGCTCAATTTTGTTTCCTATTTCCTAGAAAATGCAAAACTAGTTATTGTTTTCTATTTAGTTGTTAGTCCCAACTCTTTCCTTTTAAGAAGTATATCAAATCTAATGTAGTAGTAGATACTTCTACATATACAAGTTTCTGTTAGGAGAAAATATATTTTGCCAAATATATTTAGAGTTGTCTATAGTGTGTTCCAGGGTAATCAAATGATGTAAGTCACAATTTAGAGGGTTGAGGGATAAGTTTGTGTTGAGTCTATAGGACGTGTTTTCTTACATAGACCGAGCTCCATAATCTAGGTGTCTCCATGTCTAACTCAAATGTTTCAACTTGGTCCATATTATATCCAGATTAATGATAAAATTATATATATATGGCTATGCACAAGATCCATGACCATATCAATGTTTGGTAGAGAAAAGTTATCTAAGTTGGGGTAGATCCTTTTTTGATGTCTCAAAAGTTAGTGCAAACATGAATTCCCTTAGTTTTCTTGTTAACTAAGACCACATTAGATCTACCCATTTAGGATAAGTAATAGTCTGAATGAACCCTGGACATCCAAGAGTTTATACAATTCTTCTATGACCACGAGGGCTACTTGGGGGTGCATTTTGTGTAGCTTTTATTGAATAGGTTTGGCATTGAGGTGAACCACAAGATGATGCATGACTTTAAAGATGGAGTCTCAAGGCATAGATCACCATAAGACCACATGAAGAAATCAATGTAATATTTAACATGGTGACATGGTTATATATGCCTTCTTTGATGTCAAGGTCCAGTGGAGCTACTATCTTAGAGAGTTTAGGGTCCAAGCTTCTATTCATAGGTTGATGTTTATAGCATGTCCTCAACAAGGAGAGGGGAGTCATGTCTTGTATCTAAGTGGTATCTAATGGAAGGTGAAGTTTGTCAAATTGAGGAGCTCTTGGGAAGTGTCCATTTTTATTGTATCATTTTAATCGATCACAAGTTTCTTCTTATATAGATTGTTGCTATTCTGCCTAGACTAGGGTGCCTCAGGACTAAAGGGTTCTTTCTTTCTCTCCAAAATAAGCATTTATGTAGGTGTTAAGTATGGTGGAAAAGTCTTTCTTATGATTACAATGGGGATGTGGTCTTGACACTTCATAAGTTTCATGATGGCTTCATCATTTTGGATGTGATAAATTGGTTTTATTATGGTTTGTTGTAATTTTTTTACATGATAGTTAGCTATTCAATAATGCCTTTAAAATACAATGACATACACTGTTATAAGTAAATTTTATAAAAACCAAATATATATATCATCCCAATGCTATATAATCTTTGACAGTTTGTTCAAAATCTCTCCTTTCATATGATACAATCGTTTCAAAATTTCAATTGCATTTTCCAGTTAAAATGTTTAAATACAGCTATTCAACACTCAAATTGAACTCAAATTTTGATAGTTTGTTCAAAATCTCTCCTTTCATATGATATAGTATTTTCAAATTTTCAATTGTATTTTACAGCTAAAATGTTTAAATACAGCTATTCAACACTCAAAATGAACTCAAATTTTGATAGTTTGTTCAAAATCTCTCATTTCATATGATACGGTATTTTCAAAATTTCAATTGTATTTTACAGCTAAAATGTCTAAATATATCTATTCAATTCTCAATTTTAAACATAATTTTGACAGTTTGTTCAAATTCTAACCTTTTATATGATACAGTCTTTCAAAATTTCAATTGTATTTTACATCTAAACTATCAAAAATCAACTACTGATTTCATAAACCCTAAACCCTAAATAACAATTCAAAATTTAAATTTTGATTGTATTTTACATCAAAACAAACAAGGGAAGCTTAAAACAATTCATGGGTAATTTGTAGAAGTGGAAAAATCCACTTACTTGGTGGCTGGATGGTCTCTGAACTCGGGATCTCGTTTTCGCCTGTCGCCTATCGCTGTTGAAAATGGGGTCTCTGCCATTTTTTTAAAAATTTAATACTTTTTAAAAACGGGATCCTGTTTTATAAAACGGGATCCCGTTATATATAACACGATCCCGTTATATAAAACGGGATCCCGTTTCTGGCTTCTAGGTTCAGGATCCCGGGAAAAAATAGGATCGCGTTTTTGGTTCTAGGCTCAGGATCCTGAAGCAAAACGGGATCGCGTTTTCTATAAACGGGATCCTGTTTTATATAAACGGGATCCCATTTTTGGTTCCCCGATTTTAGATTTTTTTCTAACTCCGAAACTTCCACCTTAAGTGGACACAACTTCTTGCATTTACCCGTTGGAGGTAAATCACTGGAAAGATACTCTCTCTCTCTAGCAGAAGACATGCTGAGGCTTGCGATAAGGATATCAGAATTCCAGATGCAGTATATTATTGAGACTTGTGTTTATTGAGACTAAGTAAAACATTATCTGATTTAGGTATTTATGATTGATTTATTATTGTAAACATTGTACTTGAGAAAGACAATATGGTTTATTAAATTTGTAATGGTATATCTTGCAATTGTAATTACTCGACTATATGTTGAATAAAAGAAATTTTTTTTTCTCTATCTCATTTTTACCTTGCAAATTTACTTTATGGTAAAAATTTGGTTTTTGCTATGTTTTTAGAACGTGGATGTTACAGCTAGGAAGACTAATATCCTGCTGCGAAGAAGCACCAAAAGCTTTTGAGGAAGCGCCTCTAGAATCTAATGAAGCAACAGTAGGAGTGATGACTTCTTCTATGTCACTGGAACATTCTATTTTTGTGTCATGATTAGGGATATGAGTTGTGATCAAAGCATGATCATGTGGGAATGGAGAAACATTCAAGTCTCCATATATCTTCCAAATTTTGATCCATAATGCATGTGGACAATCATTATCCATGATGGCATACAAAGTTGCATCTGATATATGTAAATTTTCATATCCCATGATTAGAACAAGTTAATTCATCTAGAAAAATAGAAACCACTTAGACTTCTCATCACGATGATTAAACCACTTAGACTTTTGAGATTGTTTACCAAGTTAAGGGACAAGTCCATACAGATGATGTATGAGATTATGGAACCTGAGGTGTTTTAGGATGCCTTCACACCAGGATTTATAGTTTCCCTTGTTTAGGTTGATTACAGAAGAGTGAGTTTCATATCCCATGATTAGAACAAGTTAATTCGTCTAGACAAATAAAAATCAACACAATTAGGCAACCCAGATTAGTTAGATCCCTAATTGAACTTTATGTAAAGTGGCACTTTATAAGTTGAGTGCATGATTTTGCTTAATTTCCCCCCCTTAAAGTGAACACTTCATAAAGTATTGCCTTGTGAAAAATGAACACACAAGACCCCCCCTTAATTATGTGTTCCCCGGCCCGCCCCCCCTCCAAAAAAAAAAAAAATTGACACTTTATAGAAGGAGTGCTTTAGGTCACCCAAAAAGAACATAAATAGGCACTTTATAATTCCAATACAATTTTATGCTAGTTAGATCCATGACAAAAAACATACACTTTTACAAAAAGAAGCACTCGATTCTAAGTTGATTTGTAAAAGTTATTAAAGTTGCAAGATTTATGCAATTTACAAAAAAAAATTCCTTCATGAGCAACACAAATTTAGAAAATAAATTTTGCATGCAAAAATTGTTAGTGAAAAAAAAATTTGGAGGAAATTTTAGCCCCCTTGGGCTATGCACGACCAGGGGCTAAAGCCCCATGTGACCAGGGGCTACAAATATTAGCATTTTTGGAGATGAATAGTAGCAAAGAATAGGGTGAATGAATCGCCGAATGAAGGGGAAAGAACCATTGAATGACAGTGTTAGGGCATCATTTCTGCTGAGGCATCAGTATGAGCATTCAAATTTGGCACCTTGGCCCTCTTGAGCCATCCTAGGCATGTGGTTTGCCTTTCCTGGCTATCGCAGGCCCTTTGTGGGCGTCCTAGACCTCCCTGTCACCCCTTTGCTGTGTTCGGTGGCCTTCACTTGCTCTTCGCCCTTTTCAATAGGCGACTATGCTACACCTTGGTTCTTCACTTTGACCTGCAACCCATCCTCCCAAAGCCAAGAAAAATTCACACACGGTTAACAAAAAAAAATGAAAGAAACAAGTGCCTCACGGTTGGCGTGATTCCTGTCGAATGGGGCCAATTAACGACATTGGGTGCAGCCTAAGACTATTCCAATATGCTCTGATACCTTGTAGAAACCAAGATCATGGAATAGACTAACAAGCACATGAATTACAATGGAATTGACCAAATGTATTAGCCAATAAGCCGAGTATAAATAGAGTTGTAAGGTACCCGAATCTCCATGAAAAGAGGATAAGACTCCTCTATCATGGAGTTGTGGTGAGTAACCTCCCACAAACATAGCGTGAGGTGTCGATGCAAGTCGACACCTCTTAAAATAACTCCAACTACTTTGACAAGTTCAAATGAACATGTGCCAATACGCCTATAGATTAAAGGTATACACTAGCATCCGTTATGGGGAGTTAAATTATGGAATTGGCCAATTTGAAGACCTAATTAACCTCAAAATTATGAATAGACATCTTTGTAGTGCATTTGTACGTGGGAGGTTACCCCTCTTCATTGGGAGTGTGTAATAGGATTGCTAAAACGTTGTCTATATATACAAGTAAAGTGGGAACTAAAAGGAGCAATGTTGATTAAAGAACTTTGGTCTACAAGGGATGTGGATTTAAATAGGCTTGAGAGGAAGGCTTTGAGACCTTGGTGTACTGCTAAGTGGCTTCATCTAAATTTGTTGATCAATAAAAGATATCATTTGTAAACATTTTGTTGTGTTAAATTTTTTTCTTTGTTGATGTTTCCCATTGTGCAAGTGGTTGTTTGAAGGCTATGGATTTGGGCATCCCTTAATTGGGATATATATTCCCAACTACATAAGGGTTTGATCCTTCTTTGTAGATTCAACCTTTTCGATGAATTTGACATGTTTCCCTATGACATGTTGAAACTTGGTTGCCTTTGCAATATAAAATTTGTGGTGTGTGTGTGTGTGTGTGTGTGTGTGTGTGTGTGTGTGTGTGCGTGTGTGTGTGTACACACAGATATATATAGATAGATACACACATAGGTGTAATTTATTGTACAAGAAGTTTACTTTAGTGAAACCTCTAAATTGATCTAATAATTTGAATAAGTTTAATTTGAAGATAATCAAGAAACAATACAAGATACCTAATCTGCCACTAATGATGCAAAAGTTAATGCCAGCAAATGCTTTGATAGTACAATGCTATGTACCTGATACTGTGATTGTCAAACCAAATATTATGGATCCCTCTAATAGGTAAGAGTGAATTATAGTATGCATATTGCAAAGTTCATTCTCAAGTTGACAAATAATAACTAAGATAGAGTGCTTCTGGATTAAACTGTGTATGTTTTTTCATCAACATTTCGGATTATGCTCAATGATCCACATTGTCCTCTTTCTGATGATGGATCATTGAGCATGATCCGAAACGTTGATGAAAAAACATACATAGTTTAACCTAGAAGCACTCTATCTTAATTCATGGACTGTGGAAAACTCATGCCTACCAAATAATAACTAATTAGAAAGGACTCCATTTGAATCTATTATTAAATTTCAATTTTAAAATTTAAGTGTCAAATCTGCAATCGGGATTCAGATTCAGGTTCCACGTTTGTGAATTTAACCCATAATAAGAATACAAAAAAGGAAGATTAGGCCCAAATCCTTCAGAGGGAAATGCTGCTCACGCAACAATTTAATATTTAACCGAAAATCTCGTGACCAATAGGATGACGAAATTGTCTATGTTTTGTAGATTGCTTCAAGACAACTTTTAGACCCACAGCATATATTCAAAAAACATTTTTCAACTTTTAATAATGAATACATATTTTCTTGTGGAATAGAGAGCGAAGGCTGCATAGAGAATAATTAGAAAAATAATACACAATTCCAATTTGATACCATAAATTGGCAGTACTTAGTTTGAATGAAATGGAGTTGAGTTATTTAGGTTTGGAAGGCACATTCGGCAGGAAGTTGAGTGTAATTGAATCTGGGCAGATCTAGGCAATAATCGTATAAGAGAAAGTTATTGCGAACCCATTGCAATTGTCCCTGTTGTGAATAACTCAAGGTCTGATAAGCTGCCTGATTCCACCAGCAATCAGGATCACCGCTTGAAGAACACTCATCAGTTTGGCTGCTGTTTGTGCAGGCCGCTATTGTGATGTTGGATAAGGAAGCCACAAATGGGGCGACGGACCAGTCAATCTTGACGAAGCCTCCTTGCGTTGCCCATTGATCTCCGTCCCATATGCTCGAATATACTCTCATGGCCTGCTTTAGATAAGCCACTCCCACCTCCTCGTGGTTGCCAAACACTCTTATAGGCAATCCATCTACCATAATCCTGAAACACATTACATTACATATTACTAAGTGGGGAGAAATATTAGAACTACAAGGCCGAAAGAATCAACTTTTCAGATGAAGCATAAACTAGGAGTTAATTGGAGGATTAAAATTTAGCCATACAATTTGATGGGTTCAGTAGAACTCATAACTGTAGGTTTACTGTTACACCAAAACTTGTAAGTGTTAGTGAACTTTTCAAACCAGCACTTTCACCTAGATCTAGAGTGGTGGTTAGTCCACAAGATCAATTCTCATTGAATCTGGGTTGAGGCTCTGATATCATTTGTAGGTTTACCGTTACACTAATACTTGGCAAGTGTTAGTGAACTTTCCAAACCACGACCTTCACCTAAACCCAGAATGACAGTGAATCCACAAGATCAATTCACAAAGATATGACGGTTAATCCAACAACAACAATAGAACAACTTAATCAAACCCAGTGATCGCTGGTTGTAGTTAACATGCTGATTGTCTTTCAAAATAAACATTGATGCTTATGGGTCTCCATGTAAATAACCAGTATATTGCCAACAAACGACAAGCAAAATGAAAATGAATGATTGGATCAAAGAAATTACATGATCTGCCAAGGGTTCCATAGGATGGTGTAGTTGTGGAAGTCGACTGTGGGGTCGAACCATAAATAAAATTGCTGCTCCCGACCCCCTATACCTTGACCGAAGATGTTTGTGTGCAGTTTGTAGGGCTCTCCTGAACTATTTCCCAGGAATTCCATATCTATCTCGTCATGCATGTCACCCTCAGAGCTTAGCTGCATGCCACACAATGACATTTATTTATTTATGCATGCATTCTATCACATTCACTCATTAACAATAATAAAAACGAATCACTCTCTCTCACATAGAATGTGGTTACTGTGCCTGCGGAATTTCCCGGAACAAGCTTCATAAGCATACTGAAGCTCCCAGACAAGAATTCCTGCTTTGATTGGATTAACGATCCTAAAACAAAAGGAAACATCAGATTTTAGTATGTAAAAATATTTTGTTTCATATCACTTTACCAAAGATCCATCATCATCTTTATAATTTGTTTAATGGAGGAATCCCAAACTCAGCAAATCTTGTACCAAACGGTGACCTTAAATGCATCCAAATACAAAGACAAATGATAAATGAAAAAAAACTAAGGGGTTAAAAAGTAAAGGGAGAAAACATCAGACTATAATCCAAATGAATGCAAATGTTAAGAGGATGAAGTCAAATTTACCTGAGACCGGACACAGAGAAAGATCCAAGTCCTGCCCATCGTTGAATATGCTGACATTACCGGCGCCCCACATCACATCTATATCATCATAGAAATTTGCATAAACTCTGGTAGCTGTTGATATGAGCAGGAACAGCACAATACCATTGAGAGGGCTGAAGGCACCCATGACTCAACAGGATTAAAGCACCCTAGATGAAATGAAATTCCCTCTCTCTTCCTCTTGATCTTCTTATATATATGAGCAGGACAGCAGAATATCTGGTAGCTGTAGATCATGGGAATAAGGGACAGTCAGAGAATGGTAAGAATCAGGGAAGGAATGGCCAAAACAAAAGAATTTAAAGATCTTTACAACCGCATAATTAGCCAGCTGTTTCGCCTGTCAGTATTGGAATTCAGCGAAGATGGGTGAGAAGGATGCAGAATGCCTAGGTGATAACAATTAGTAGAGAGTAAATGATTTCCCAATCCCCATTTTTGGGTATCAAAGCATTTTCTCTTGAAGTCAAACCGAATGCATTGCCAACCTGGTGAAGAGAGGCATCATAAATTCCAACACCGTCGTTTCCCATCTCCTCCACCAACCTCTTTCCACCACAGTCAGTATAGAAGGATAAAACTTGTTACCGATAACATCCACTCTGTTATATTGCAATTTACAGGATAAGTGCTAGTGCTATCTGCTGTATTTCAATTTACAAAGACAATTGTTAATGCTGTTTTTTTTTTTTGATCCTCCGAAAATTAGGGATTCTGGGTTTATCAAGACCTTTTTTTTTATATATTGAACAATGCTGGTTACAAAGGGTTTATCAAGACTTGGATTTGATTGTCTTTAAATTTAGAGAGAGAAAAAGGAAACGGAATGATAATATATATATATAGTTTTTTTTCTTTTTCTTTTTTGGTATAAGGAGGCAGTTTGCATCATACAACTAGATTTGTGCTAGCAACTTTTAAATAAACTATATATTTTCTATGTTTTAAAGTATTCATATTTATTATTTGTATAATGTGTAAAATTAGTTTTAACTTGTTTATTAATATTTGTATATGTAAAAGGGTCAAATAAGAGATTCATTATTGTGCTTGTGAATGATTAAGTTTTATACAATAGAAAATAATTTTATTATTTTGGGTTTTTTAACTAAAAAGATTTTCCGAAGTAATATATCATTCTATTTATTCTATAATATACATTAGATTATATACACTATTTCTTTTGAACATGGGTTTATCAAGCTTCTTTTCTATATAATAAAAAAGTAATATGTTTTCTTTGAAAATATAAAGACATCATATTATGTAGTGCTAATTTATTACACCTTCTAACTCTATAACTCTCATAACTAAGAACTCATTTCTTATTAATAAATTAAATTTCTTATTGTTATAAATTTATTGAATAATTATAAACCCTAGAAAACTTAAAGTTCCAATATTATTATGTTTCTTTCAATGGTATTTTATAAAACAAAACATTCTTTCATTCATTTCTTTAATGATAAATGGTCTCTTAAATATAATTATAACTAGATATTATCATCATCCCCATTGTTAGTGCCCATTTATGCCATGTATTCTAGTATATAGGGATCTAAGTTCACACTTGATAATTTGTTTAATTGACTTTTTTAAAGAAAATGTTGTCAATGAAAATGTTTTAACATCTTTGATCTATAATGACATATTAAAAAGAGATTATTTTTTAAGTTTAAGAATAGAAATGTACTTTAGGAACAAGCACTATTAAATTATTGATTCCTTAAAGGGATGGTTACGAAATTTCTAATTTTGATTTTATAGTTTTCTTATACACTCAAACACCCTCCAACATGTATTTAAGGACATGATGAGCTTGAATTGGGATCATCAAGGAATTTCATATTAAATGTATCTTGAATAGTAGCACAAAAGATAAAGAGTTATTCAACAACAAGGAGGACTAGGAAAATGAAAACACGTGGATTAGATCTATAAGTATTTCAATATTCTAAAAAGCTTAAAGGTGTGCATTTTCCAGTCTAACTATTTTACTTTACCTTATGCTTTCTAAGATAAATCGGTGATTTACATATGTGATGTAGGAGCATCCAGGTAGACTGGCAATCAACACCAACCAAAAAAAATGTCAATTTGTTTTCTTTGAGTTTTGGTTCATTTTGGTCTTTGTTGGTATATCTTGGCTTTGGAAGACACATTGCATGATCAGATTTGACAAGTTCAAGTTTTCGCCATACTTTGGCTTCAACGCACAACAGCCAGTTTTCACCGAAATGCCTTATGGTTTTGGAGAAGTAATCATTTCGTGACTTATGCTGGTAGATTGGTGAAAGTTTAATAGCTTGAGTTCCATGAGGTTTGGTATATAATGGTTTAGCAGAAAGCTGGTGAAAGTTTAATAGCTTGAGCTCCGTGAGGTTTGGTATAGAATGGTTTGCCATAAAGCTTCAAAGTGTTGAGTTACACATCCCTACAAGTTTTCGTAAGATTTCAAACCCTGGTGAGGAGTTATTGCAAAAGTCAATTTTTTGTTCCATGTATTCATTTCGAAAACAACATGATGATATTGTTGGTGCATGTTGGACAAAATGTCACAAGGTGAGGAAAGTGGCAAACATTGATGCAACATTGGGCAGGAGACAAAGACATTCAATGAGAAAATATCAAATAATTGTCAAGTCCATTTGAGCTTTGTGTATATGCTGGCACTGACAAAGTTCCTAAGTTTTGGCATGAGTAATGGTAGTTTGGTGATCCGTTGATGCATTTTTTATACCTTTGTGTTGATGATGGTTTTGTTGATGATGATTTAGTTTCCTTGTCGACATGGATTTGCGAACATGAGTTTGGATGTGCAACATGGTCCATGGTTGATCAGCATTGATATACTTCCCATCTTTCCTTTACCAAGGCAGGGGCATCAGCGCAGGAAGATCTGAATATTGATTTGCATACCCAAATTTCCTTAAGGCAATGCATGGTCTTAGGGGCTGTGAAAAGAAGGGATTTGGATTAGTAACACCACAAGCCATATGACAAAACTTAATAAATTTGTATGCTGGAAAACGTTAAGAGGAAACTTGCACAGGTTGTGTAGGAAGCTAATCCACCATCATAATAATGATATCAAAGGCCACGGGTAGTTTTGGGAGGGGGTCATTTGACTTAACTTACAATACTTTTGATTTTGAGGCTCTTCATATCTCGTGATGTTGAAGAGCATGTGATAGATACATAATCTAAAAAGAGCACTGCTGAGGGAGAAGAGAAGGCCAACCTCTTGAGGCAAGGACAAGGAATTGATAGCCTTGGAGAGGCACGCTGCCAGAGGATTGAGAGAGGAAAATTTGGATGGGGTTTGACCCACCATAGAAGTAGAAAACATGTAATTTGGAGATGTTGCAAGAAGAGAAGGCAACGTAGGGGGCTGCCATCAGAAATAGAGGTGTTTGAATAGAGAGAAACCACCATCAAAGAACACAGGTGAGTGAAACAAAGTTCGCTACCAGAAGATTAAAAGCACACATATGAATGTTCGATAAAGAAGTCATCTAAAAAGAAAAAGAAGAAAACCTCCCACTCTAGAAGCCGCTTAGGAGAGACAGGGGAAAGGTAATTAGTAGGAGGAAATGAGCGACCTACTAAAGGCAAATAAGTTTGGTGAAATTGAATGCCTCTCTGGATGATCGAAGGGTCTTCATACAACATCAAATAAAAGACAAGAGAAGCAGCAGTAAAGCGCCAAGATTGGAGGAATAGACTATATGTGTAAAGGTGCAATTATAGTAAGCTGCAGAATGTCTCTTGGAGGCATGGAGTGAGACAAAGTACCAAAATTTGAGTAGTTGTTGTATATCGAAAAATTTAGATTTACAAATGGAAATGATCAAACAATTGAAATGCATAACCTAAACCCAAATAATTCAATACCTCGAAGATGCAAAATGAGCTTGATTGATTGATCGCTTTGTTGTGTTGATTGCTCGATTCCGCAGCATAACGTTGATAAGGAGATAGATGATGGATGCAAAGGCTCTAATGATATTTCAACAACATGTGGATACTTGAGGATCAATGCCCCTTTAGAAAATTTGACAGAATAAGGGTGCTTAAGGCTCAATGCATGCTAATGGCTTGTGAGGGGGTTGATTTATAGGAAAGACTTGGTTCCAATGGATGGCTAGGATCAATTAGGGCTTTAGGTGAAATGGATGGATAGGATTAAGTTAGGTTTCCTTGCACATCAAGAAATTGTAGTCATATGACATGTGGCAAAGGAGGATGAGGCTTAGGTGTGCTTGTGTAGATAAATACTAAAATTAGGTCCCATTAGTTGTGCATGTGAAAGATAAAAGTTGTGACACATGATTGACTAGACAAGTGTTGGAATGTGATGAAAGATGAGTGTTTAATTCAAATAAAATATTTGAATTAGTTGGGATATGAGTTGGATATTAATTAAATAAATAAAATTTATTTAATTAATTGAGAAGTTGAATAGGATGAGATAAGATATGATGTGAAAATTAATTAAATAAATAAAATTTATTTAATTAATTGGGATGGGGATAAGATAAATGGGATTATGAATGGGAAATTAATTAAATAAATAAAATTTATTTAATTAATTGGCTTAATGGATAAATGGGATTAAGAGTGGGATTAGGACAAAATGTTACATGATGTCTAGGATAATGTTTTAACAAGGTGTTGTAGGACATGGACAAAGTTGGGACAAATTTGGGTGTCTACATTTTGCCCCTCTTTGAGATGATGTTCAAGATGATGAGCTTTGTGTTGAGTAACATCATTTCAAAGAAGTTAAGGTATGGATAATTGATAGGGATGCTGATGATGATGATAGAAAGGATAGGTTGGTGATGCCCCCTAGAGAGGATAGGTGGGTTGGACAAACACGGGTATGCTCTCGAAAAGAAATGGCTTGGCTACAAAAGAAAGATAAGGGAATGGATAAAAGAAATGGATGATGTGTTATGCTGCAAGGAAGGTGAGCAACCATGATGTTTGATATAGCACTAGACGTTATGCACTAAGGTATAAGGACCAGGGTGACGATGTGTCTTGTGCCCCAACATAATACAACCTTGTCTAACGTATGAGGAAGAAAACTTAGAGCATTGAGTCCTAATGCATAAAAGGTATGATATGACCTTAGATGCAAAGGATAGTGCAAGAAGCTATTCCAACATACACAAGATATGAATATTAGTTGGAAATGATAAGGATTTGATACAAATGCAAGATAAAATAATAACACACACAAGCAAGCAAGCAAGCATGCACAAATGATACAAAAACAAACAAGGTATTGCCCCTGTCAAGCTGTAAACCAATGATTAATTGCTATTTGTTTTGTTGATAGTTGAGAGTGTTGTCATTGTGGGGAAAGCTATATCCCTAGATCAACACAAGGTTGTTTGCTGAGTTGGTTGGCTAATTGGCTGAGTGATTTGGCTTACAACAAGGCTAGGATCAAGACCATGGATTGCGTTTGGATAACTTGGCTTGATTGATTAACTTGATTGGTATAGCTTAATGATGACTTGCACTTGGATCTTCATTTGGAATGGTTGGAAGATGATGAAATGTTAATTAGATTGATTTGATGAAGGATGGATGATTAGACGAAGTGATGGATTGAGCTGCTTTTGATTTGCTGAAGTGAGTGGATTTGTTTTGATGGTTGGCTTGATGTGCTTGAGTTGATTTGCTTTGGTGTTAATGTTGATGATTGATAGGATTTGTTTTGAATGATGATAGTGATGGTGTGATGATTAGAGTGTACACTCAATCTAAGCATAAGCAAGTGTTCTTAGTGTGCTCAAAGGATGTAAAACAAACAAGGTATTGCCCTTGTCAAGTCATAAACCAATGATTGATTGTTTGATTGATGATGATAGTGTTGTCATTGTAGGGAAAGCTATATCCCTAGATCAACACAAGGATGTGGGAATGCTATATCCCATTGATGATGATTGATGATGATTATGACAAGATTAGGATCAAAAACTTGTTGATTTGATTGGATAATGTTCCTTGATTGATTAGCTTTCTTGATATGGATTAGTGTGACTTGGATTTAAGATCATTGCTTAGATTGATTCGATTGATATGATTGAAATAAGTGATTGAGTGAAATGGACGAATGAATGTGATTGATAGGAAGAATTGATGATGATGATGATTTGATTTTGATTGAATGTTGATGGAGTGGATTGTTTTGGATGATGATTGAATCGATCTTATTGCTTGAATTTTTCGTTGGATATTTGATTTTTTGGATTTTTGAGAATATTTTTATTTTTTTGGAGTTCTTTTTTTTTTAAATGTTTTGATTTTTTTTTGGATTTTTTTTTTTTTTTTGAGATATTTTGAATGTCAATGGATTTACAATTTAGGTAGCCTTTGTGCTAGATACCAATGACAAGGGAAAAAACCAAGTCTAGGTGCAAAGGGTGGATAAAAGGATGGGCTCATAGTAAATGTGATGGAAGGCTCATGATAGATGGGTGAATAAAAGGATAGGCCATCGAATGGAAAGCTCATGATAAATGGATAGATACAAGGATAGGCTATGGTGGATGGATGTATGCCTCATGATAAATGGATAGGTAGGCTATAGTGGAAAGCTCATGATAAATAGATGGGGATAAGCTATAAGAAGAAAAGCTCATGATAAGGATACGCCATAGTGTATGGATCATAAGGGAGCTAGGATGTGATCTCGAAAGGCTATGTTGCATAAGAAGAATAACTTGCCCCATTCTAGGATTTTTACATGACAAGGCTTATGACAATGGGATGACATGATAGGTTTTACATGACAAGGTGTATGATAGGTGGATAATGATAAGATGGATTGATTAAGAAGGTATGAGGTATACCAAGAGATATCCAAACATGTTTCAAGATTTTGCCCCTATGTCTTCATCAAAATCAAAAGGTAGAAGGATGGATGAATGGATAAGGATGGTAGGATGTAGCATGATAGGATGGAAAATGATATAATGGGATAGATAGTTTGGAAATGGATAGGTTGGATGAGACAATGTGCCCCCAAGTGTAAGTGACATAGAAGATCAACCTACACATGACGCCTGTTTGCCAGGTTTTCATCATGGTACTTATCCAAGGTGCCTGTTTACCAGGTTTTCATTGTTGGATGAAGGGATTTCTCTTTACTTTTTTTATTTTTTTATTTTTTTGTTTTTTTGCTTTTTTTTTTTTTTAGATGGGATGACAATTACACATGGCGCCTGTTTGCCAGGTTTTCACCATGGTAATGGATAGGAGGGACTCAAGTGGCTAGTTCAATGGATGTTGGTAGTCCTATTAGAGATGGATGTCCTCGCATGGACCATGTCATTATGCTCATATATGTTGATAAGGGATTGCATGGTTGGGAGATGGATTAGGTGGATAGTAGATTATGATGTTGATTATGTAGGCTTATGCAAAAGCATGGACCATAGGAAGGTGATTGAGGAGATATGTAGGATAATGGATGAAGGATGGGGAGATATAGTTATGTGGAGGTGTTGCGGAGTGGAAGGGAACCATGACCAATGGTTGCACACAACATGATAAACATTGAATCTTTTGGTGAGATGGTGGTGTAGGAAGCAATGGAGATGTTTGCTTAAGGGATGGTTGATGAAGTGATTTAGGAACCCACATAGATTTAGTATTTTTAGTGCTTTTGTTTTTCTTGTGGGATTTTTGAAGGGAATGGAAGTTTTGGGTGGAAATAGGCTCTTGGATGGATATAGGTGGTTGGGATTCTTGAGATGTGGATGAGGATGCCTCATTTGCTTTGCTAGTTGTTTGCTTAGGAACCCAAATCATTTTGCTTTTGGGCTTTGCTTTTGAAGGTATGGGCTTGGATAGCTTTTTGGATTGCTTTGCTTTGGTTCTTTGCATTGATTTTTCATGTTTGTGCCCTAAGGCATGAGAGTCCTTACGATTTTTGGTAGGACTTTTAGCTTTATAGGTAAAGGCATCAAAATTTTTGCTTTTGAATCCCATGGGGTGGGTGGAGTGGATGGAATGATTGGAAGCTTTATGCTTAAATGATGTGTGCTTTCGTTGGTCATGATTAGGGATGTAAGGATACTTATGAATGATAGGTATGTTAGGTGTTGGAAGCAATGGTGGAAAAGTGGATGGAGGGATATTTGGAGTTGGTAAAAGTGGAGGTAAAGTGGATGGCGAAAGGTGTATGCTCACATGCTTTTGATATTTATAGGATGATAGAGGTGGAATGGAAACATATGTTTTGGGAACATGATGTGGTTTGTGATGGAAAGTGGCAAGCTTAGGAGAGATGGAGGAATTATGAACATCTTTAGATTGTTTACCTTGGGGTGTATATCCAAGGCCATATGAGCATGGAGGAACTTTGACATGGTTTGACTCCAAAATACCTTGTTCATAAAGGACTAGACTTTTGCCTTTGTAGTTCATGTTTTGGAGGATGCGATTGACTATGGGACTAGATATGTTTAGGGAACTAGACTTGAGTTCCTTATTGGATGGAGAAGGTGAAGTGGATAGAGGTTGTTGTTGTCCTAAGGAAGAACATGCATGTATAAGGGTGGATAGACCAATAGGACATGATGGATTTGAAATGAGATCAATGATGGATGTGGAAGGGGGATCATTAGGATCTTGATTAGCATTATGTTCACTAAGATCCAAGTTATTTGTTTGATCTTTTATGCTTACTTGGGGGACAAGTGTCTCATCATGACAAGTGGATGTTTGCTCATTATGGATAGGGCTAGATGGCAAATGACTAGGAGCAATTTGGATATCTTGCTCATGGATAGATATAGGATTATGGATAGGATCAAGGTGCTCATGGATAGCTTCTTCATAGGTATCATCTTGATCATAAAGAAGGTAAATGTTATGGATGGGTTGCATGGAAGTGTTTTGATCTTGAGTTGGACTAGGGCTTAATGTTTCCACATGTTTAAGATTATGCTCTTGACATACCTCTTGACTTTGGATGGAAGTGGAAGGTTCTTGAGTGGACTTGATAGGCTCTTGATAGTTATCAACATGAAGGCATGATGGCTCTTGACTTAGGCTTGTGGTTGGAGACTCTTGAATAGACTTGTTGGCTTGTACGTCACATGATGGGCTTAAAGGGCTAGGTATGTTAATGGAAGCCTCTTGAAGAGGCTCAAGGATATGTGAACCACATGATGAGATTATAGGATTGGACATGACCTTTGGAAGTTCATTGGTAGGCTCATGAATTAGTGTTTGACATGGAGGTAGTTTATTCCTAGCTAGTAGCCAATGGATCACATCCTTTGCAAGTGTATGGGTGGATGGAAAATATAATGGATGTATGATAATGGTAGTTGGTGTTGGATTAGGATTAGGACTAGGATTAGGTTGAGACCTAATTGGATTGGATGGATTAGGATTTGGACTAGATGGGGATGATGTGGCATGATTTCCCATTATAGGTGGGTACACCTTGTAGACAATTGAGATAAATATTGGGCATTGATTTGTATTATGGCCTTTGGTCCTATGGTATGCACAATAATCATGTTCATCATATGGACTTTCTTCACATGGTTTGACTTTAGGAAGTTCAATGAGTTTTGCTTCAAGCATCCTTTGTAAAACTCTCTCAGCCACATCCTTTGGTGAACGATTAGAATGATATGGTGAGGAAGGTAATGAGGGGCTTGGTGGTTTGGAAGGTAAAGGGATCAATGGACTATGATTAGGATCACATGGTGGTGTTGGGATAGGATTAGTTGGCTCATGTGTTGGCGGGTGATTAGATGATGAAGGCCACTCATAAGATGCATTTGCTAGATTGGTATCTCCCTTGTCAAAGGTAATTAAGTCTTGCATAGGATAACTTGGGCTTGTTTGATTTATGTACAAGGGATTACTTGGACTTGGATGTGCTTCTTGTTGCAAAGGTGGACTTAGGTCTATCAATGGTGTTTGGTGGTCTTGTTGAAAAGGTGTACTTGGACCTGATTGATTTATGTATAAAGGGCTATTTGGACTTGCATGTTGTTCTTGTGATATCACTTGATTGCCTTGTGGATGGGCTTGGTAGTGCATTGGAATGGTGGTATGAGGGATTGGATAAGCTTGAGGTGGAGGTTGATAGGTTGATGTGGCATTGACTTGGTGGATAGGTGGATTAAGTTGATAGGAAGTGGATAGATATGACATGTGGCTATAAGGTGGATTAGGTTGATAGGAAGTGGCTAAGGATTGTTGTACTTGTCGAGCTTGACTAGTGGCTAAAAGGTGTTGGACTTGGGCTATGGAGTGTTGTAGTTGAGGTGATTGGCTTGCATGGGGTTGAGCTTTTTGGATGAAGAATTGTAATATTTCAATGGCGTCTTGGTTTAGGGGTTGTAATCATTGATAAAGATTTTGGAGGAATCTTTGGAATTTGATTTCTAGGTCCTCTAGTGTAGACATGTTGTCACCACGTGTTTGTCTTAAGTCCTTTTAGCAAGTGCTTGCTTAGGGATTTGGATGATGATGTGGAATGTTTAGATGATGTGTTTAGATTGATTTGTTTATGTGTTTGGGTGTTTAGAGCTTGATATGACAATATTCAAACAAATGATTATGCATATACACACATGAATCACTCACGCAAGACACATAAGCAAGTTGTTGACTTTGAAAATGAAATGTGATGATTATGCAAGCACACATGGAAGACACATCAACAAGCCTAATGTGTAGTCAAGTGGGTATAGCCAATTAGGTCTTAGGCTATCTATTGCACAAGGTTGACTATGGAATTGAAAGTGAAATCCTACCACACAGCTAGGAGAAAGGGGTAACCCACCCTTCACCTTCACTTCCCAAAGGTATAAAGTTCTTTGGGGCTTAGCCAAGAGTGACAAGATTCCAACTCCCAATGAGGGTGTCTTTCGATTCAGCCTCGATTGAGGTCGTCCCTTGGAGTGGTGTGTCTCCAAGCAGGCCTCCTAAGAAGGGTATGACAAAAGCAAACCAAGTGAGTTGTCACTTGATTCACACTCGCAGTTGTTAATTTCCCCTTAGAAACTTGAAATGTGTAACAAACAGTTCAAGCACTTATTTTTTTTAGACCCAAATCTAAATGTGATGGAAGACAATGGTTTGTTTTAGCCCAATTTTTTGATGTGAATTTGCAAACAATTGTTTATTTTAAAGCCCAAATCCAAGTGTGATAACAAACAAGTTGTTTGTTTTATGCCCAAAATCGAAATATGTGATCAAATAATGATAAGAGATGAGAGATTAGAATGAGTGCACCCCATAAAAATTGCTTTCCAAGTTGCTATTATGATTGATCCAAATGTTGCTCCAGCTCCTTTGATTCACTTACAAGTCACTGCAAAAAATAAAATGTGATTTGGTTCGCTAGATTGGAAGATATGATTTTTTTTTTCTAAAAGTCGCGCGTCAAAAATTTCTAAAAAATTAGAATCGCAGGGTCAACTTCAAATCGCCATAACTCTTTGAATACTGAACCAAATCTTTAATGTAACCACTTTTCGGAAAGCTCTCGAAGTCCTCTTTCCAACGAATCTAAGATCTCCTTTTTACAGGACCTGTGTAAAACAAAAAACCCTCTGCAACAGATCTGGTCATAAATTAAAAAAAATCAGCAAAAAGTTGCGCGTCAAAAATTTCTAAAAAATTAGAATCACAGGGTCAACTTCAAATTGTCATAACTCTTTGAATACTGAGCCAAATCTTTAATATAGCCACTTTTCGGAAAGCTCTCGAAGTCCTCTTTCCAACGAATCTAAGATCTCTTTTTTCCAGAACCTGTGTAAAACAAAAAACCCTCTGCAACAGATCTGGTCATAAATTAAAAAAATCAGCAAAAAGTCGCGCGTCAAAAATTTCTGAAAAATTAGAATCGCAGGGTCAACTTCAAATCGTCATAACTCTTTGAATACTGAGCCAAATCTTTAATGTAACCACTTTTCAAAAAGCTCTCGAAGTCCTCTTTCCAGCGAATCTAAGGTCTCCTTTTTATAGGACCTGTGTAAAACAAAAAATCCTCTGCAACAGATCTGGTCCTAAATAAAAAAATCAGCAATATAAAATATCTTCAACCTACAAATCAAAGTGCATAAACCTGCAAAAAGAAGGTGAGTCCCCTACTTGGCGCGCCAAATGTATATCGAAAAATTTGGATTTATAAATGGAAATGATCAAACAATTGAAATGCATAACCTAAACCCAAATAATTCAATACCTCGAAGATGCAAAATGAGCTTGATTGATTGATCGCTTTATTGTGTTGATTGCTCGATTCCGCAGCATAACGTTGATAAGGAGATAGATGATGGATGCAAAGGCTCTAATGATATTTCAACAACATGTGGATACTTGAGGATCAATGCCCCTTTAGAAAATTTGACAGAATAAGGGTGCTTAAGGCTCAATGCATGCTAATGGCTTGTGAGGGGGTTGATTTATAGGAAAGACTTGGTTCCAATGGATGGCTAGGATCAATTAGGGCTTTAGGTGAAATGGATGGATAGGATTAAGTTAGGTTTCCTTGCACATCAAGAAATTGTAGTCATATGACATGTGGCAAAGGAGGATGAGGCTTAGGTGTGCTTGTGTAGATAAATACTAAAATTAGGTCCCATTAGTTGTGCATGTGAAAGATAAAAGTTGTGACACATGATTGACTAGACAAGTGTTGGAATGTGATGAAAGATGAGTGTTTAATTCAAATAAAATATTTGAATTAGTTGGGATATGAGTTGGATATTAATTAAATAAATAAAATTTATTTAATTAATTGAGAAGTTGAATAGGATGAGATAAGATATGATGTGGAAATTAATTAAATAAATAAAATTTATTTAATTAATTGGGATGGGGATAAGATAAATGGGATTATGAATGGGAAATTAATTAAATAAATAAAATTTATTTAATTAATTGGCTTAAGTAGGATAAAGATGGGGATTTTAATTAAATAAATAAAATTTATTTAATTAATTGGCTTAATGGATAAATGGGATTAAGAGTGGGATTAGGACAAGATGTTACATGATGTCTAGGATAATGTTTTAACAAGGTGTTGTAGGACATGGACAAAGTTGGGACAAATTTGGGTGTCTACAGTTGTAGGTGGATTGAATAAGATTTCTCAGAGGGAAGAGTTTGGGAGAGATATCTTAACCTGTGTGTAGGCTTGTGAAGAAGCAGAGCTGTGAGAGTGTGAGGGGAAAACTAGAGAAATTCCCTGCGTAGTTGAGAAGGCCATTGAGGGCCCTATGTGTAAATATGAATGTAAGGTGTTTGTTCCATTTCACTAAAATCAGTGAGGCAAATTGTATTTGCATTTGGTTGTGTATGATTTGGTATATTGGTGTAGTTGTTTGCAATCTTGTATTGTTTTGGGCAGAGTGTTGCCTGTGTGATTGATTGTGTGTGAGTGTTTGTTTGGCAGAGGGGAGTACTTTGGCGGAGGGGAGTACCCTCCTGCACCAATATGTTTGTGTTTATGAAGTATAAATCATCCTCCACATTTAAATGCACACTCTGACTAAAATAGTTTTGAAAAATTCAACTATAATTTATATAAAATACAAGTAATTGAAGTATAGGGATAACAAAAGGGATAACAAAACTTGGATGTAATAAAAATAACACATAATATTATAGAAAAAATGTGATGAAATAGCCATAAAAAAATAGAAGGATATCTCTTCATTAAAGAAGGGGCAAGAAGAACTAAAGCCCTAATGGATTTAGCTGAGAGAAGGGAGGGTTGTGCTTAACCATTAGAAGAAGAGGGAATCATCTTCAATAAGGATAAGGAAGTGCGCTCGTGGCTAATCTAGAATAGGTGATAGAGATTATTCCTAAGGACATGAGGGAGGAATGGAGAAGGGTATACATTTAAAATCAAGATTTCATGAGAGGCAATGTACATAGGATATTATTGACTATGCAACATAGTTTTGTTTATAGGAGTGGACATAAATAGAGAGGTTTGGAACAACTTGTAGAAAGGGTTGGTTGACCTAACTAAAGAACATCATATTGAGGATGTACATGATGAAGTCTAAGAGATTTGAATCATTAATGAAGTAGAGGAAGAATATGAGAATGATAGTGAATGTATATCCTTTAGGGGACATGAGATTGAATTAGGGGCTGTAATAGGATATATTCCCAAGAGTTCAAAAATAAGGGAGAGTTATAGTGGAGAGAAAAGATTGGAGTCACAAAGAGTATAGATGAAAGGAAATAGATGAATTCTAGTAGAAAGAATAATGACTTGAGACAAGAGGGATGCTAGAGATTAGTAGTTGTTAAGAAAGGAATCAAACTTCCTTTGTAAACTATGAAACAAGAAGTTATAAGTGTGGAACCTAAGTTATTTTTATATGTGGAAGACATGACCTTGAAGTAAAAGGTCAACCTATGAACAAAGACAAACAAAGTGAGAAGACCTATTGGGATTTATTAAGTACAAATTACATTGAGAGAAGAAGAAATGGAGCATTAGAGGAGATGAATGAAATATGGTAGACAACTTAGATCCATTAGAGAAATTAAAATCATGGATAAACTTGGTGGAGGAGAATGGCATAAGGCCTAGCCAAATGCTAGAAGAAGTGAAGGAAGAAAGAAAAAAAATATGGGTACTTATACCAAGTGATGGGGCACATTATAGTTGAAAGAGAAACTAAAAGACCTTGATTCTACCATTCAACATTTATTTGTGAGCACTAAGTTGGGTAAGTGCAAGAAGATGAGTCAATTTTTTGCCAAAAAGTGGAAGTGTTTTCCTGTTTTTCAAATTTTGTCACACTTGGATTGAAAATTTGAATCATTTACACATAGAATATTAATATGATGCAAAAATATGAAATGTAGGATTTTGTTTCTAATTTTCAAATATATAATCTTTTCTAATACCTAGATGATAAAAGTTAGTTTTTATAGGATGTACAAAAATTGGCTTTTTAAAAGTCCCCTATTTTTTTCTCAACCATGCATGTGTACGGACATTACAATTTGACCTAAATGAAGGTATTTTTCCAATTCCTTTTGTGGAAAGATGCACAAGATGTTAAATTTTGGTCACAATACTTTTTTGTAATTTTTTGATAAATATTGTTTTTTTATTAAGTTTTTATGGCCCCAATTAGTGTTTTTTAAAACCCCTCATGTACGGCCAACATAATTTGATCTAAGCTAATCAATTCACTAAAAACATTTATCACGTAGATAATGATGTCTAGATTGGTCAGGGATAATTTTTTTCAAGAAACTTTCAAAATCAAAGTTATTAAAAAAATAGTAACGTATTTTATTTCAAGTTTATAAGTCTCTTTGTTTTAAAAAAATTAATAAATAGAAAATTATGTCCAATAATCCAAAAAATTGCATAATTGATAACTAGACTTTGAGATCTATAATGGGTTTTAATCTTGTTAAAAGATTCCAAAAAAAAGTCATTGACCATAGTGGTGAAATCAATTTTTTCTCTTGTTGTTTATAGGGTATCCTAGTTGCAGGTCCAACACTAAGGCATGGGTTTCCAAGAATTTTCCAAGCCTAAAACCAATGCAAACCCACAAGATTACAATTTCAAATTTTAAGAAATGAGCGCCTGCTTATAAATGGGTCCCTGTTCAAAATAAAACAGGTGCATTCTCAAATAGAACAAGTGCCCATTTCTATTTTAGCCATTATTATTTTTTTCATAAAAAAATAGTATGTCCTATTTTTTGCAACATTATTTTTTACATGTACAGTCGACAACGAAGAATTCTATAGTTTTTTATATGTAGGCATCAATTCAAGCTCTCAACAAGGCATATTTTATTTAATTTTTACAATGATTAATCATAGGATCATTTTCAGACAGAATGAAGTAGAAGAACTATTTTTTAGAGAGATCAAATAAATAAATTATTTTTTAGAGAAATCAAGAAAATATCATAGTGAATAGAGGATCTACATCTACTTGTACTTCATAAAGTTTAAGGAGGGATCCAACTCTAAGTATAGTACAATATCATTTGTTAATTTTATCGACACATTTTGGTAATCATGGGATCAAATAAATGTCAACAAAAAAAGAAAAGGAAGGTCATGACACTACAAGAAATTGAAGCACATTGAGACAAAGAGGCAAAATGACAAAGAGATAGGAGAGAGAGGATTCAAAAAATAAAAAAAAATGATGTAGCATCCAATTCAATGATTATTGAAGAGGAGAACATTAAAGAGACCAATATAGATGACGTGAATGTAGAATATGCAAACATGGAAGAGTTCAAGAATATGGAAAATGCAAATATAGATACAAATCTAGGTATGTCTTCAAATCCCTTGAATTATAATAAGATTAATGATTTAAAGGACGCTGGATATGTCTTCAAATCCCTTGAATGATTAATGAGATGTTTTGAAATTAAGAGTGAGGTCAAAAAATCACATGATCCTCATCCAAAACATCTTTTAGACATGACTCAAATAGAATTATATAGAAAATTTCTAGATGATTTTGTTATAGAAAATTTTAGTATAAGTCAAAGATCATTTGAGAAATGTAAACCTTGGTATGTCAAGATTAATAAGCAATGAATATCTTGTTGTTGCAAAACTCATTTGCAATTTCATTATTATGATGTTTTCTGATATATACGTTATAATTGAATACTAACCAAATTATGCAGGAGTATTGTATTAATATGCCACCTACAACAATTAACAAGTTTATAACAAGTTTACTTTGTGAAACACCTGATGGGAAATTATTTTTTTCAAAAATGTGTGTTTCTAGACAATGCAATAGATGTGGTAACCTTTCATTGTTAGGAGAATGCATGCATGAAATTAGTTCACATGATTTTGGGCAACATTTATTCAATGTGAAGAGATTCAACAATGTTCAATATCCATTAAAAGATGGAAAAACTAGAAAGCATTATGAGTTAGTCACAAAACAAAGTAGTGTACATGTATTCTTTGTAAATTTCAAGAATAATATTGTGTATAAATATGTGAAACACTCTCAATATGCTCAGTGGCTTGATGAACAATTTCCTAGATGTAAAAACATATTTCCAATTGGAACTATACTCTTAGTGGTTGACTTTGTAGAAAATTATACCCTTGCCTCACAAGAGAAGATTCAGTCTCAATATTATAACTCAATATAGGTGGCCATCTTCGTTCATATTTTATATAGACATACATTTGATAGTATAGAAGATGATAGGAAAATTTTGAGGGAGTACCATTTCTATGTGAGTGATAACCAATTACATTCATTAGAGTTTATGTAGTATTGTTTCAAAGTATTTAATGACAACTTAAAATAAAAAGAAATCTAGATGACACAACATCTTATATGGTTAAACAATTGTACATGACAATTAAAGAATGCTTGAATATTTTATTGGTTATGTAAGGCCCATAAAGAAAACAATATCCAACATATGTGGAGTTTCTTTGAAGCTGGACATGGTGAAGAAGAACATGACGGAGCTGGAACATGTGTGAAAAGAGCTCTTGCTAGGGAGGAACTAAAATTTGTGGATGCAACAAAGTTTAGAGATGCATGTACAATTGTGGATTGGTGTAATGCAAAATTGACTACAAGATCAAGTGAAAACTCTAAAGCTCAACAACTTTTTGGTTGGTTGAAGAAGAAAACATTTTTCCCTGAGATAAAATTGTGATACAATTAGTGAATCAATAAAATGGCATTCATTCAAGAGTTCAAATGCAATAAAATAGACTATATGGACTAGAGAACTTGCATGTTTTTGTCAGTTTTGTATTGGCGGTGAGTAGGAAGCATGTGGAAATACATATTGGGTTGAAGGATAGAAATAAAGATCCCTAATACCTCTACAAACACATGATCAACACGAGATAACATTTGAAAGGGATAATCAATTGCAAGCATTATATGACTATGATCGTATTTCAGATCTTGTATAAGAAGGTACATTAATTCAATATTTAGTTTCATTACATTGTTTTGTAATCTATAAAATTCTATACATGCATGTATATTTTTGTGACTTATATATCACGTGTCCTACTTTATTGAATTTGAAATTTTTTTGCAGGGCATATGTATGTTGTTTATGTACCTATGGGTAATGAAGAAGAAATCGAGTATTGGTTGGCTTGATGTGTTGAGGAAAAACACAATTTGTTACAATCTAGAGTAGATAATGATAAATTTGAGTATCCAATAGGTTCTGTGATTTTTGTTGGCACTTGGCTACATAAATATATGATAAGGAGGAATTGTATACCTACATTTGAAGATTATGAAAGCCATAATAAAATTTTACACTACTTGCATTTGGTTGTGGCAACAAATATACAATTAGTGAGATATCAAGGGAGACAAATCACAAAAGAGTTATGGACACTTTTTATAGAAGAGCATGAGGCAATCATATATGCATTACAAAAAAGAAAGGCTGCATATAGTACAATGGAGATTTTTTTAAAAATTGTTTGTATATGTAAAAATATTTAAACTTTTAATATTTATTTTCTAACTAATGTATATTTGTATACATATTTACTTGATAACACTAATTGATTTACTTTCATGTTCTAACCAAATTATTAAGTGATTTCATGTCCCCTTGAGTCATCCTCTTAACTCCTCTTACACCATCCACTACCTATGTTTCATAAATTAAGTAATTGTGATTTACTTTAATAGCTTTAGAATTTGGTCTAGGATGTGAGTTTAGGATTAATAAGATTGATAGTTAATTGATTGCATCTCCCCTTAAGTATCCTCTTAACTCCCCTTAAGCCATCCCCTAGCTATGTTCCATAAGTTAGGTAAGTACGATTTAGTTTAATAAGTTCAACAAATTGGGTTTAGAATGTGAGTTTAGGATAAGTATATTTAATATAATTAATTGATTTAAGTTAGCACACCCTTACCAAAATACTAATTGATTGCATCTCCCCTTAAGCCATCCACTAGCTATGTTCCATAAGTTAGGTAACTACGATTTAGTTTAACTGGGTAACTTAGAATGTGAGTTTAGGATTAAGTATATTTATAGGTAATTGATTTACTAGAATGCACTCTTACCAAAATACCAATTTATTGCATCTCCCCTTAAGTGTAGTATGCTACCCAGAATTTTTTTTAAGATTTAATACAATAATATCTTAGTAGGGTTAGCACAATAATGTATGCAACTAATAGATTACCTCCTCACTTTCTGATCACCAAGTTCCCAAGATGGGCGAGGTGAGAGCATGCAATGCTTTGGATTACAAAACAAACTTTGTAATGAAATTAAATACAATCATCTGCTAAATAGCAGGCATCTACTTTTCAGCAGGCATTCGCCTATCTGGTGGGGATTCTCCAATTATTCAGTGGGTGAAAGAACAAGAAAGATAATCATTACAAATTCCTCCACACTAGTGGTTGAACCATCCAGGGGTTATAGTGTTTGTAATATAAATGACTAATTACAAATAAGAGAAATATGATGCAACTCTATTAAGAAATTTAAAGTAGAACATCATCACATCACCACTACTATACTTGGCAACATGTAAGACAACCTACATAATCATTAGCACCAATAAACACATGAGAATATCTGCTCCAGCTGAAGGTAAGCAAGATGAATTACTGATGGAAAACTACACTTAGAAAATTAGACTTCCATTGTTGTATGGACAGCTCAACAAGATAATGGTCCTTCGAATCATGCATGTATGGCACCTTAAGACCTTTCACAAATCACCCACACTCTTTTAAGACCCAGTTGCCATCGTTGATGAAGATATTTGATCTTAAAAACCCAAGCACAAGGCATTACAAGCAGTCATACTTTGCTGGTACAGAATCCCTGAAGCAAGTATGGATGGCTCTAGAAAAACATTTATAATCAACAATAATATTACAACAAATTCATTAAAGTGTGGTTCCATCCTCTAAAATATTGTCCCAACATCTAGTCCCAATCAAACTTCACAAAGAAGACTCAAACAAAATTGCCAGGCAATGGCACGACACTCAGGGCGTACAGCCCAGGTTAAACCATACAAAAAGTTAAATAAAATTTATCAACTTCTACTCAAAACACATAAAATCCATCAAAAATCTGCCCAAGGAAAAACTCTAATCAAAGCTCAAAAGATATTTTTCAATCCATTTCCACTTTGTGCAACTCCTAAATGAAGTCACTTATTTTCTAGCTAGGGCGGATCTTTCACCACCAAAATTGAACTTCTTCTAGAGGGTTTTTGTCCTCAAGAAGGTAGGAAGAACTCTCAGGTTCATTCCAGTAGCATAACAGTGTAAATTCAACAAGCAGAACCCTCCAAATGAGCTCTCATCCTCTTTATAAAGGAACTTTAGGAGTTACAAAAGAAATGAATTATTTCTTGGAAATAATAGCTTTTTTCCCTCCAACATAAATGATTATTTTTTCCCCAACTTGAGTGCTCAATTTAAGTGCCTAAATAAAAAGAATATCTTTTAGCCTTTTCAATGAGCTATAACACTTAGTCACTTTTTAATTACTTTCACCCTTAGGAGATTTAAGTGAAAATATTAATTACAATAGCTCATTTAAATATCACTTTTGCAGAAAATCCCAAACTTCATCCAAATGCAAAATAAACTGCACCAACATGCTCCATAGGGTTTGGGATAGATAACGATGCCTTTCGGGTGACTTACGAAAAATAGATAGCTCCTCCAAGAATCTTGGAGAGCAATCCAGGAACTCAGACAAACTTCTGAAAGTTGCATAGTTATCTTGACACAACACTGAGCCCAAATCCAAGATTAGAAATCAACAAAACAATTGAACCAAGAGTTCTTTGAAAAGGGGAACCCCTTACCATACCAAGGTAGCCTATCAGGATTCTAGAAAATAGGCTATCAGGCCTATAGCTGACTAGGCATAAAAGGGAACATTATAGTCCCCCCTCCTTAAAATTGCTTGTCCTCAAGCAATTGTAATATGGAATAACCAAATATCATCATCCAATACCCCCAAATGCATCTTGTCATAAGATTATCCTCATGTGTTAACCTCCATAATGGCCAAGTAGAAGTTAACCATTCAGGTTGTTTCCAAATATCCCACTAAAATCTCCATACTCTACCTGATGTTAGGAAGGATGAAATATCACTACCATATATATGAAGCCTTACTCTCTCATCCTTCCAAGGGATAGGAGCACAAACTTTGACCATCATGTGGCTGTCCAAAAGAGTTAACAACAATTCATACTCTAAATTTATCAGATGCATGGCTCTAGAATAAGGACTGCAGCTATACAAGACAAATTTCCATGTTTGATTTTGAAAAATGGGCATTAGAATGCTCGATTCCATCTTGGGAAAGGCTAGAAATGACTCCCTCATATTTTCCATTTGAAAACAACTTCTTCCCAAGTTGGAAACACCTGGCCACACATCATAAGTTAATGCAAACTCAAGACTGAAGTGGCTAGTCTACCACAAAACAACCGAGTTAGAAATTAAATTTTGATCCCTTTCACTCCAAGGTACATCTCTCTGATCTCCATAACCTTCCAACATACTTTGTTGGTGACTTCTTTGCTGATCAAAAGATAATGGAGCATCTCTAACTAACATACATTACTCCCTTCCTGCATTACTATGGATATTAACATCAAAAATCATCTTCAATGCATCAATATTTTTCTATCAATATGAAAACATGCATTATTTTCCACATCATCCCCCTGCTATCCCTGAAAATTAGAAACAACTTCCCCTCTATTTTCTTGTATCTTGACTATATCATCATCCATGTTCATAATTGTTTCATCAAACATTGCCTCTGAATTCTATTCAAAAAAAAAGATTATGGGGTGTTGCCACAATAATGGGTTACACTTTTTGGGACATCCTGATTTTTGCTGAAATCACATATTTTTATAAAATATAATGATTTAAGCCTTGAAAGGTTCCATTTAAAGGATTGTAATTGAATAGGGATTGATCAAATCCCCTTAGATCAAACCCCGCAAGTTTTAACCATACCTGTCATTGAGTCTGTTGACTTTTTCCCAGACTGGATGCTTATTCCCAGATTTCCCTACAAGGTAGCCATCAGTGATCAACAGGATCTCTGGGCCAGGGGGCCAACAGTGTAGGAGATAGACTCTATATTTTATCTCCTCTTCTTCTTCAGGCTCTGCAAGACCTAGGGGGGTATTCCCTACTCAACATCCATGAGGATATGCATACAAGGCTGGGATGCTGACAGAAAGCAGATAAGTCCTCCTGTAAGTAGACCAAAATTGAAAGATAAGAGCAAAGGGGCTAGCTTTGGGCCTATTTGCAGTTGTAGACAGAGGACTGAGGTTCCTAAAACTAACTCTAATGTCCTAATGGTTGTTTTAGATTTTGATTTGGATTTTAAGTTTGGATGCAAAGTTGGATATGGTTGTAACACAAACACAAAGCAAGATTGGTGCCTATCCAGGGCCTGGAGTCAGTAGACATACACCTGTGAATGATCAGCATGAACAGCTAAAACTGGATTTCAAGGGGATATATGTGATACCTGCCTTACAGGTATCTCCCAATACAAAGTGTTAGGTTATCTCTACTTATGGTATCCCTACTGCAGTATACCCTTCCCAATGTTCAACCTGAAAATAGTTTAATCTACCCCTTGAGCAGAAGTTAAAAGATCAGACATTCAACATAGGAATTCTATGCTCTAGAATCTAAACATTACTCAAATATCTAGATTCAGAAGAAGAATACATGCAATACTGGAGACAGAATTAACACAACACATGCTAAGATAGCATTTCTCATATAAGTTTAATCATGAAATCAGTGGGTTCATGCCCAAAACATACAACAAGAGATACATAAACTCACAGGTAAGCTGTACAGAGCAACCAGATCAGCTTGTTATGCATTACAGAGCCAAAAATCTTCAACTTTCAACAACCAACAAATGAGCAACACAACCTGCTTATAACAGCCAGGTAGGTGCTCAGCAATTAATTACATGGTTGACCAAAAATCCCGCCAGATACACAATATCAGAAAGATGGCGCTCAAACATTACCAGATTGGCGCCCAAACTTGAATGCAGCAGGTAGGGGAGAAGACAGGAAGATTTCTCGAGCCCTGCGCCACTGTCCGCTGATGTACACCTTCAAATCGGGTACCAGATCCGCCCACGCCATCGCCCATACCTCTGCAACAATCGCCATTGATGGCGCACCAACCCGCGGCCTCGGGAAGAACATTAATTCTGCATCGCAACCATTTCCCGCCGAGATTCATCATCATGATATTTCGAATATGCAGGATAACATTATCCCACATGCACCCCGCGATGACCTCTTTAACACTTTATATACTAGGTCATGAGCATATATCATGTCGGTGCTTTTGCTCCTGACGACACTAATATAAGACTTCATCATCATCATCCTCTAGCAGCATGATATCCTGTTGCTTGAAAAATCACCCTGACGTCAGCATCATATCGCAATACAACCCGCATGATAATCGCCTTCATCCGCACAACCTGATCCATCGGAGGAACATCCTCCTGCTGAGCTTATACCAAAAGTCTGGCCGATGAACATCCTGATGACATCATCATCATATCCTGCTGACGTCATCATCATATCTGCCTACTGCGCACCTCCTCATATCCGGATGACGTCATCATCATGTTTGCAAATATCGGGAGATCTCCTCAAGATGATCAGTGTTAGAAATATGACCCCCCCGGGACCTTGATGATGTCATCATCATATCAACATCAGGATGATATTCGGAAGACAACCGGATATTTGGAAATATCGTCCTGATGCACAAATATCAGGTTGCACTGTAGCTCCACTATAAGATCGGGGCGATAGATGAATATGATGATGCTTGAAAAGATCACCCCCACTAGATAATGCACGAAGCCGGCAGGCGGATATCTCCTTGATATCAGCATCATCATGACACTGGAACAAACATACATCCGGATGATACTCAAAAATGAAAATATCACCCCCTCCTTCGAAAATATCATGATGCAGATAGGCAGAGAAAAAGATATCACCCTGTTATAAGGATGACGTCAGCATCATCAGGATGTCAAAACAACGAACAAGAAGTGATACAACATCATCAGGATGATATTGACTAAGATCATCCTGACGTTCAAAATATGATGACCCCAATGAATATCGGGTCGCACTTAGAACTCTTCAACAACATCATCAGGATGATCATAACCAAGATCACCCGATGATAAAGATATCACCCCGGCGAAATATCATGAAGGCAGAAAATATGATGACCCTCGCAAGCAACATGGTGATAACTGGAAATATGATGATGATGACGACGACCCTTAGGAAAAAACAAGTCAGGTCGAACAACTTAGAGAATAACCCCTTCAGAATATCGGGGCAACATCATCATCATGTTTGGGCAAGGTGATAAATGGAAGATCACCGGATATTTGAGAAATCACCCCCGCAAGCAGATCAGGGCACACTGTAGCTCATCAGCAGGATCAGGATGATATCCAGACATCACCCGATATTGAAATATGATGATGACGATGAGAAACCGGTCGATGGAGAACATGATGATGCCGACCACCATCGAAGACAAGATGATGATGATGACGATGACCTCCTCCTCAGGAAAATATGATGCTGCAGCTGAAAAATGTTGAGGAGGTCCAACACTTAGAAAAAATGGGCAGGAAGATAAAGGGTTCAAATGAAGAAACCCCCTGATCATGAAAAATCAACCCTAGGTCAAAATGAGTGCTAACAGAGTCTCCTCTACACCTATCAAAATGTTGATAAAAACCCATTTTTGATTTACCTTTTGAGGGATCAAATGAATTCATTTAAAATTTTATGTTTTGTATGTATGTAGTCCTTATTATAAGCTTCCCAAAAAGTATAATTTTAAATATATTTAATTTGAATATTATATTTATTTTTTATTTCTTGTGAATGTAGGTTTTTTAATGAACATCAAGGTATTTGTTTTATACATACGAAAAAATAGGAAAATATAGAAAAAAAATTCTAAAAAATATGTGTCCTCTAGGTATTTATGTCCTTATTCAAACAAAAAAAAAACAATTGAATTCTGATACATACAAAAAAGGTTATGCTTTACATAGTACACCTATCTCTAAATTGTAATTGGTTTGACTTCAAAAGTTAATTAAAAGAAAAATATTCAATAAAACATTATGAAACCAAATTCATCCTCTAGATATCATAGTTAAAAATTTAAATTCAAAAATATTAGAATTTATCCTTCATAGAATAAAAGTTATGTTTTACACAGTAAACGTCACTCTTTAAAAATATTGTTTACTTTTAGAAACTAGTTATTGAAGGAGATGGAAAAGGAAATATAATTTGATTCCAAAAAAAAAAAAAAAGAATCTACATACAAAATGTGACAAATCATTAGTTTACATCATCTTCAAATTCCTCACAGTTTAGCAACTATAGGTGTCTGAAAGTGAAGATGTTTTTCAAAATGTTCATTTCAATGTCAGCTTTGGCCAAAAAGTGTAACCCACTATTGACATCAACATGATAAGTCAATTCAGCTCCCATATCATAAAGTGGATTGACAAATGAGTGAAAATCAGAATTATACCCTTGATTTACCACTTCCAATTGTGAAACAAATTCTGATTTTAATTTCTTAACTGTTGTTCTGTAAAAACCAGCAAGCTCCACTTCATCTTTTGGAGGCTTCCAAAGCAAACTATTGTGAGATTCATCACCTAGTTCATAAAATCCAACATGCACATCAGCACTATGTTCTCTTTCCATTCTTTTTGTAATAGGAGCTCTAGCTATTCAATTAGTCATTCCCCTCAAAACCACAGTCTTATCATCAGCTTGAAATTTGAGTTCCATGGTTTGAAGGTTCAAGCGTATCTCCCCCAAAGATTTTAACCATTGAATGCCCAAGATTATCTCTAAATTTCCAATTCTAACTATATGGAAAACATCTTTAACCTCGTAATTACCCAATTGGAGACTTAAGTTTGGAATTCTTCTAGTACATTGGATAGTAAACCCATCAACCACAATAACATTGAATCCCTCAAATTCTTTAGTTTGAAGACCCCTTCTTGCTACCACTCCTTCGTCAATGAAGGTATGTGTGGCACCAATATCAATGAGAGCAATAGTTTGTTGTCCACACAACACACCATGAACCTTAAAAGGATAATTCTCAAGTTGGCTAGATATTCTACCAAAGATCTTGTTAGACCATTTTGGTGCTTCATCTTCATCATTGGTCTCTAAATCATTGTGTTGATCTGAATTTTCTGATTCAGATTCATCAATCACATAGGCTTCTAACTCTTGAGCCTTGCCCTTTTCATAACACTTGTGTCCCAGAACCCAAGGTTTTCTACAAGTGTAACATAATTTCTTTCTCCATAGCTCTTTCCATAGCTCATCGTCAACCTTTGGAGCATTAAGTTTAGGCTGCAATTGTTCTTTTTGTAAAGGCTTCTTGTCTTCCCTCTTGTCATTCTTCTTATCAAAGAATGTCTTGGTCTGAAATTTACTCTTAGGGGCAATAAATTCCATGTTTCTAGCCTTTTTTATGGCTTCTTGTAATGACTTAGGATCCAAAGCCTTCACCCAACCCCTCAATGGTTCCAACAACCTCTCAATAAAGAGGTAAGTAAGCCTCCCCTCGGACACATCAGTAACTATCATAGAAATTCTTTGGAAATCTGCAATGTAGGCATCAACCATATCTTTTTGCCTAACACGAGCCAACTCCTTGAAGTGACTCTCAGGATCATGCTTATCAAAGCAATCAATAGTATCTTCATATGTTGTGATAAGGCTATGACCCTAAGTGATCATGACATGCATCCACCATTCGTGAACATCACCTTCAAGATGAGCAACACCAAATTTAATGGATTCTCCTTTGAGCATTGGGTTTAAACATAAGTAATTATCAAGATTTTGTACCCATGGTCTCACTGTCCATTTTGAGGATCCACCAAATGGGGCAATGGGCACCTTTCCAAGCTTCCTATGCAGATCTCTATTTTGGATCTTGGGCCTATTTTGATACTTGATTTGGAAAAAGTCTTGAAGTGACATAGCATTTTGGAATTCTTTCCCCAAAGATTGCCACTGACACTGATAATCTGCAAAGCTTTCAGCCACAAACTACTATCTTCCAACTTGGTTTTGCTGCTATCCCAAAAATATTGGCATCATAGGCCTAACTTTAGAGGACTGAGAAATTATGTGTCATTGTTTGGATTGCTAGCATTATTGGAATTGCTAGCCTCTGCATGGTTCCCATCATTTCCCCTATTTCAAGGAGACTCTCCACCCATACTCTAGTTCACCAACTATGTCAATAGTCTAGTCATCTATTGATTACTCCTCACAAGCTCCTACTACCCTCACAAGATCATTCAAAATATCCCTAGTATTGGTATCTTGTAGGGGTCTATACCCCATACTATTCTCTTCTTTTGATTCTGAATCAAACTAATACCTTCTCCTTCCGTATGTGATGAATTTAGTTTCCCCACAATTCATCAAAGGCACATGAAGACCAATCTAATTTCAACTCTGAATGCTGATTTGAAGGATGACCAACAGACTGGCAGGAAGACTAGCTCTGATACCACTTGTTGTGCCTTGCACACACACCCCATTCAAGAATGGAGACCCCCTCTTTTGATTTGGCTAGAGAGTCATTTTGTCTTTTGAT
Organism: Cunninghamia lanceolata; assembly: GCA_027924645.1. Classification (NCBI taxonomy): domain Eukaryota; kingdom Viridiplantae; phylum Streptophyta; class Pinopsida; order Cupressales; family Cupressaceae; genus Cunninghamia; species Cunninghamia lanceolata. The sequence continues at coordinate 4,058,520 of BSBN01000914.1, read as the reverse complement.
CTCCTAAGTGATTGTGTGGTCAAAAGTGCATTTTGACCTTGATAGAAGGGTGATATCAAAAATCACTTCAAAAATCTGCTAGGATGAGTTCTTATTTTCCCTTTGAGGGCCTTAAAATGACATTTTGCGCTGAATTGCCCTTCAACTGACCTTTGCACTGAAAACTTCCTTGTCCGACCTTAGCGCTAAATTCCCAGTGCTCTGACCTTTTGCGTTGATTTCCCATCTGTCTAACCTGGCGCTAGAAACAACTAAATCAAACTTCGGCGCTGAAATCGATCTCTTCCGACTTGCACCAAAATCAATGATCACCGACTTAGTCGGACAACCTCGAAAGGCCAGCAAGTCAGATGAACCTGATTTCTCTGCTAAGTTATGCAAACTGAACCTCCAAGTTTTTGCGCTAAAAGTAACCTCGTCTGACTAGGTCCGACACACTCAAATTCTCCACCAAGTCAGACATTGTCAAAATCCGCGCAAACTCTACACTGACAGGTCGTACGCATGTGCATTAATGGTGGATTTTGCAAGGTTTATAAGGAAAATTAATCAAGTTTTAAGTCATTTTGATGATGCTTAGCTTGGAAATTTTGGAACTCTGTCCACCCTCTGTCGATTTGTTCAAGCTCGAACCCGCGACCTACCTACAAGCCAAACACGCCGCCATCTCGACCAGGTAGGGTTTCAACCCTCATTTTCAAGCTTTTATTTTAAAGTAGTTAGGGTTCAGTCTAAACGGCAAATTTCTTAAGAAATGAGCATTTAATCTACATTTTAGGTTAGGGTTTATGTACCAAAGTTTGAAATTTCTATTCATAAAACCCTAGTTTTAGCTCACTGAGGAAATGGACGAGTCAAAATGGTTTAAAAGTCGCAAACTTATAAGTTTTTTTCGTTAAATCTCTGATCTCGATGCTAAAATAAGCTCTGACTGACCTACAAAATTGAACCCTCATTAGTTGGTCAGAGACCTCCGAAACCTGCGCTAAATGCGTAGTTTCATTTAGTGCTAAAATTAACCTCGTCTGACCAACCTACAGAATGAACCATTATTTGGTTAGTTGGAGACCTCCAAAATCCGTGCCAAGCACCTAGTGTCATTTAGCACTAAAACTAACCTCATCCGATCAACACACCCAAAATTCTTTTCTCCAACTTGGTTGGAAGGTCTAAAAAACTCGCAAGATCTAAAGTTACCTTTGCGCTGAAAAGACCTCAGTCCGACCTTGCGCTAAAAGATTATGTCTCCAACTTGGTCAGATGGCTCAAATTCCCCCACAAGGTCGATGCTACCTAAAAACTCTGTCAGAAGCTTACCTCGACTTAGCACTAAAAGCGACTCCTTCTGACCTACACTATAATACCCTCCTTCCGACCTAGTCAGACACTACCTAAACCCGTGTAGGTCAGACCAGACCGAAATTCACGCTAAAACTCAAAAATTTGAAAGGAAGGTCGGACCTGCCTGATTTCCCCACCGAGGTTGGATGACCTCAAATCTAGCGCCTTTTCTTCTGACGGTTGGACAACCATCAAATTAGCACAAAACCTTGCAAATGATCGAATTTCTTAAAATTTTCAAAGGGAAGGTGGTTCAAAATGATGAAATTAATGTTGTAGTGCAGTGTTACTGGTAATTTTCATGAATTTTCTTGCAACATTAAATATTTGATTGCATGCAATGTTATTTCCTTCACAAGTATGTTAGTAGTAAATGGCAGATTTACATTGATTCATCTAAACTTAGGAGTATGTTAGGAGTTTCTTCGATATATCAACTTATAAGGTCCGGTCCTATAGACTAAATGACTGCTCGGGCCCAAGAAATGAAGTACAAATTCAAAGGAATCCCTCCAGAAACAAAGTTCCACTCTGGGTGGAGTAATGTAGGGGATACAGACTTAGGTCACATCGACCTAGATGACTTTAGAATAAGAGTCTTTGGTCCAAGTCCAACCCCCAGAGCCAAAATACTCAGAGATAGTGGTATTAGATATGCTACTGCATTTCCTACTTTAGTTCAGTGTGCAGAGCTAATAGCTACATGTGCAGAAAGATATGATGTTATGACCAGGACAATCCAAATGGCAAATGGGGATGTCCTAGCTGATCTAACCCCACCTTCTCTGGCTGAGACCTTTGACATTCCCTGGCACAAGGTTATAACTATGCCAGATAAACAAGGCTCGAAGACAACATACAATAAATATGTAGAGGGATGCATGAAGTATATAAATGACCATTGGGTTAAAAGCAAAACGTCTGCTCTCATAAAGCTCCCCAGAGTACTATATAGAAGTGACTTTCATGATGAAATCGGAGACATAGTAACATGCTTGAGAAGAATATATGGGTTATCAACAGCATCAACCTTTGAGGATTGGATGTTTCTTATAATTACTGAGATATTGAAGGGAACTAAGTTCCACTGGGCTCAGATCCTCAGTGACAACATCCATGAAGCCTTCAGCAATTTCAAAGAAAATCAATACTTCAGATGGACATCCTATGTTGTCTATGCACTGGCAAGAATGAATCACTATGATGGATTGTCCCAGGCTGGTGAAGTTGGGAATGATGAGAAGAATCAGATCAAAGTATATGAATGCTATCCGCAACTGACTTCATCTCAATCATTGATACATTTCAAATGGGTAAATGATGCATTTACAATGTACATAGCCAGAAAGTTGCAGGGTAACATAGCTTTGAGAATTTCCACCGAGGCTATGAATGAAATAACTAGATATGGCAGGTGGTATATCCAGTTTGAAAAATTTACATACATAAGGGTACAAGGATTCACTGGAATGGACTACAGACTACCTCGATAGCCTGATGATAAGACAGTGCTTCTAGAATTGTCTAGGCAACTGATACCATGTGTAGAGAAAATCAAGCACTTGCATAGGCCTAGTGTTCAATTTCCTATCAAATTCAGCAAAGGACTTTATGCATGTCCTTCTCTAGCATCAGTAGAACACTCAGACAAGGAGCTTTAGCTCTTGAATCTACACTACTATAATGCAAGGGGTCATTTTGATCCAAACAAAGTGATGGAGAGATTTGTAAGTAAGAAGCTCTTTCATAAAGTGCACATTGAAGACTTTTGGGCCAATTGCCCTAATGAGTATTAGATTATGAAGAAGGCACATGCAAGGCTGCCTCTGGATTTCATTAAAAGGTTTCATATAATGGTAGTCCCTGATTAGTTGCAAGATGATGAAAATGTTATGCTCAGAGGACCATGGGAGGTGCAATACCATCAACCCATTCCATTGCCAAATTGGGCAAATGCAGAGGAAAATTCTCTAGATGTTGTTGAGGGAATCAATCAAACTGAGTAAGGCCTAGGTTAGATCACAGGTGGCTATTCTGCATGAACAAGGAGTCCATCTTACTTACACAACAGTAGAATCAGACAAAGACTCTAGGGGAGAAGAGGATGAACCCATTCAGGTCACAGATGAGGCAGAACCAATTGAAAAATAGAAATCAGATAGTGAGGAGCACACATCTTTGGCAAAAAAAGAAAGGAAGATGAAGAAGCCATCTACAAGGTCTCCTCAGAAGAAAGACCAACCTCCCTCAACCAGGACTAGAACTTCTAAGAGAAAAGATATGCCAAGTGGTGCTAGAGAAAGCTCTAAGGCTAAGAAGGCAAAAGTGAAAGAAGCTAACAAGGAGGCTGCCACAACTAAGAACGATTCCAACCCTCCAACTGCCCAACCTCCTAAAAAGAGTGTTGACACTGCTATCTCAACCTTTGTTGCCACTTCTCCTTCCAGTCCTCCTTCCTTTGTTGCATCCGCTTCACCCATAACCCAAGAAGCATCTCCTGCCACCTCTCCTGCCTTTACCATCACCACCACCTCTTGTTCACTGGGAATTTCTTCTAGTGACTCTAGCAGTCCTATTTCTTCCACTCTTGCCATCCCATACCCTTCCACTACCATTACACCTACTTTCTCTTTACCAATACCTCCCATTTCCACCACCTTTCACCCCCTCTTCCTCTACCTTCACTGACCTTCCCTTTGCCTCTTGTCATTTCTTCCTCCTTATCACTGATCTTGACTAACCTGACACAGGTCAGTTCACCTTCCTTGACCATCTCTTCTACTGTCCCTATTTCACAAATGCATACAGATTCATTGGCAGTCCCACTGCTGCCCGGAATTGACAAAGTGTGTGCAGAGTTAGGATTGAAAGAACCAGAAACAACACTTGAGGAAGAAAAGGAGGCATTGTCTGAAATGAACAATGAGGACCTCCATGAACCTTCAGCCGATGTGGACATTATTGAGATATGTAATAGTCCCCTTGATAAAGATCCAATGGTAGAAGTTTTAAGGATTGCACAAGAGAATGTAGTAATAAATCTAAAGGACTTTGCACAAGAAGTCCAAAGAAGAATGAAAAACAAGAACAATCCAAAGAGTTGGCTACATCTGACAAGGATGGAGCTCCTGAATTAAACAAATCTTCTGCTCCTGAATGGCTACAAGGCAGGATGGTATATCCTGAACCATAGGTGGAAGTAATGCAGCTTGACTTGAGCGCCATCCTCTCACAAGCCCAGAAGCCTCAGAAGCAGAAAAAGGCTAAGATCCAATCAACAATTTATAAGAATGAATCAGGTTTGAGAATAGAAGAAATAGCAGTCCCGCCAGCTGATACAATAAGAGAACAAGTTAGGGCAGAGGATTACATCATATCTACTGTTGATCTTGGTCCAGCCACTCATGCTCAAAGGGTGGATGATTTCAAAGGATCAGTTACATCAATTTTGGAACAATTGGATAAGGATGAAATGCCTAAGAAAGACTTGAAACAGTAAAACAAAGAACTAAGAGCATGTCTTTAATTTTTGATAAAACCAGTAGATGCAGGAGGAGACATAAGGACAATACCTACTTTGTTGTCCACTGATGAAATGAATAAATTGGGTGAGGTTAGAATGAAGTCCCAGGGTACAGCAAATTGGTTGCTAAAAGTCTTTGAAATGGGATGTGAAGGTATAAGTGCCTCTGCTCAAGCACATAAAAGACTGGTGGAATTGCATACCAAGTGGAAAGACTTGCATGAAGAATGCGATACTTTTGATGATAATTATTCACATATGTATCCTCGGATCAAAGGTATCAGAGAATTGCCAGCTCAGACCTTAGTCACAGAGAACATTTTGACTGGGAATAGGCTACCAAAAGCTATTGAATGGTATCAACAACTACTTTTGAGAAAAGAAACCTTTGAGCACATAAGAGAAGCATACAAGCCAGTTGATGAGGAGTTGAGGTCAGCCATATACAAAATTAATGACTCTTTGAGGGACTACAGGGAAGTGTCTTATGATGATTATGCCCCTTTTGATGTTGAGAAGTGCAAAGATAATTTGCATAAGGTAATGTTTGAAGACACTGCACTCAGTAAGGAAGAAAGACTGGATAAGGCAAGTGACCTCAAAGCTAAGTTCAAGGAATTTCAGAAGGCAGGGGCAGAGATAGAAAGAATACATGGCAAATTCAGTCAGGAATTGGAAGTGTTTGATTACCGGATACATCATCTGAAGGATCCAGACCCATCTAACATTAATTCTGCACTCGATGCCTAGTTGACTTATCACAACAAGTTGGCCAATGAAGACAAAATTGACTTGGATAAGGAATCCTAATATTATTTTGATTATTCTAGTGATACAATCCCATCACAATTGTAAATTGCTATATTCGGGGCAGCATGTGACTCTATTTCATCTTTTTCTTGCTTCCAAAATGCTCTTTTCTATTCATATGCTGAGTTGGCTAGTCAAAATGACTAGATTCAATGTATCTGGGGACTTTTTTCATTTTTTTGTAAACGACAAAATGTTATCCGAGAATTGATGTGAGCTATTATTGATGTAAGCTGGACCGTTGGTGTTGAGTTAATTCCACCATTCATTTGAAAGCTAGGGTATGCTGCTTTTCTATATAAAGGGCTGCCATTACCACTATTTGTAAGAGAGATTTTGATACCGAATTGTTGACTCTATGCCATTTGAGCTAATACAAAGCAAGTTTCTGCACTAAATCTGAGAATTTGTATCTTGTGTTGATTCATCTTTTGGTTTTCATGGTTCGCATCTTGCTCTCCTCTAGTTAGATTAGTTGTGCTTTCATAACATTCATGGTTTGCTGAAGTATTTGATGAATATTCTAAGTCCATACTTTTAGTTGTTTGCTGATGGTAAATAGCTGTGTAAATTTAATCTGGGCTGATTATTTGTGCTAAAGTTCAATTGCATTTCACAAGTTAAGTTGTGCCTCTCATTGGGTATTTAACAAATGAATGTGATCTAAAAATCTGTTGACCTCCATTGAAGCTAGCACTATTTTCTGCAGCACTGTAACACTCATTTCAGTTTGGTAACTCAGGAAGATGGTTCAAAGTTTTGGAATGTTTGTCTACTAAAGATAACCTTTGCATTGTGAATGTCACTTAGGATCCCCTCTAAAACCCTAACCTTTTGTCTTTTCTTTTAAATCATTGTTAGTTGTTAGATTAAGGATCTCAACAGCATTTTATCTTGTTTATCAGCTGAAATCATAATACGGTTTATGTGTATTTACTACCCAAACTTGAATATAAGTAGATTGCATGTAAGACCCCTTGTAGGCATAGCTAGAAGATACCAATTGAGAGATTCCAAGAAAGCTAAGACCTAGCTGTATTATCCTTGGAGTAGTCTTACCTTGGGTAAGATACTTTTCAAGAGAGGTGTGAAACTAGAAATCACACTTGCGTTGTTGCGTGTTAAAACCACCATCAATAGAATTGGGGCTAGAAGGAGGACAACTTTTCCCTCAACTTAAAAATCAGCAAGTCTAAGGACTAGACAGAGACACACTAGATCTAGCTTAACTGGAGAAGAGATGCTGTCCCTTGTAGAATTTTGACGAACAAGAAGGGATCAAGGAATACCCAGAGTCCCTCGAGCTCAGTCAGCCCCTAGGAATACTACTGCAGCTCCCATTAATCATCCCACCATGGCTTTCTTTGCAGGAAATAACTAGTCCCCTTTTCTGTTCAATGACTACCATGACATGCCAAAGAACCCAGACAAGTTTTGCTCGAAGTTCAGAGTAAATGATCTTGATAGGACCACAGATGAGCACATTAAGATTTTTGAAGCTAACATGCTCATGTTACGAGTGCAGTACGAGGATGTGATATGCCGGTTGTTCCCTTATTCTTTGTAGGAAGAAGCTTATTACTAGTTTGCCAACCTCCCTGCAACATCCATTAATTTGTGGGTGAACCTGAAGATTGCTTTTCTAGATAGGTTTTGTATGCCTACCACCCTAGCTGATCTCTATCGGTCTTTTGTGGAGATTCATAGAGAAGAAGTTGAGATGATAAGTTCTTTTAACAACAGATTCCAGAAGGCTTACAGCCATTTGCAGGCTCCTTACGCTATAGATCAGGTTGATGCCTTGCCTATCTACTATGCTGCCCTAGATAAACTTACCTCCATGTTTGCAAGGAAAGCTAACCCAATACCTGCTAGTTTAGCTCAAGCATATTCTGCTCCTGTCAAGGTAAACACCCAGTTAGGGCAAACAGCTTTTGGTCCATTGAACCATGTGGGGCCTATTGCCATGCCAAATCAAATACCTATGATAAATCATGCATTAACCAATCATACCCTTGTAATGAACCCAATTCCAAACCCAGCTACAACACAAGCCTTAGTGATCCACCTAGGTAATCTAGCAGTTGAAATGCCTCCAGCACAAATGCATTTCCTACATTCTTCAGAAGCAGCCAAGATCAAAGAAGACAGAGATGATATCAAAGAACTGGTTGAACAAATGAAGAAGCTTACTGCTGAAGTTACTCACCTCAAGAATCAGAATGCTTATATGCAGTAGAGGGGCAGAATCAACAACATTTTCAGAACCAACAGTACTCTCAAAACCAAAGTCAGAACCAGTTCCCAAATCAAAATCAACACCAAAATCAAAACTTTCAGCAGCTGTCAGATCAATCCTAGAACACTAGACCAAACAATGGAGGAGTACCTTCGCCCCTGGAGAATCAAAACAACGATACCAGGCCCCCAGGATGGATGATGTTAGCTGAAGCTACTTTATCTACTTGGTACAGACTGCACAACACAAATGTTCATTCTAAACTAGACTATTCAGAATTCTAGATTGCATCCAGCATCTTCCAGATGGAGATTCAAAATGCTGAAAATTAGGAGACTTCGCCAACCAGGTATGAAATTGTTCCTTCACAAAGGGATGATACTGCCCTAGTTCTTGATAGTTATACATTTCCATTCCAAGATGATAATCAGCATGAGGAAGAAGAGTTTGAAGAAGTTAATGCATATCAGCAATACAATAAGACTCCTTACAACCTGAGAAGTAGCAAGCCTAAAGGTCCTTTCACCACTTCCATCCCTCCAAATAGCTATCAGATTCCACCTAACCTGAAAGCTACCAATAATCCTGAACCACCAAAAGTTCCCCATCAATAAGTATACCAAGGTATTGCTGCAGAAAATTCCCAACGATCTGACATAACAAAAATGGGACAATATGTGGCTGAGGAACTTAAGAAAATGAAGGTCAGTCTTTCTACGTATGAATTGCTTAAGATACCTAAGGTTAGGACATCTTTCTTTCAAGACCTAGGTGTTGGAACCAAGACTGATTACATACCAAAGGAGAGTATCACCAAAGATAGCATTGATAAGGGGAAGGAAATAATACATGTAACTGATGTAGAACAAAAGATGACACTATACAAGGATAAGAGGGAAAGTCCCCCTTTCCTCTTAACACTTCGAATATTCAATAAGAACCTTCATAACTGTTTAGTAGATTTTGGTGCTTCCATGAATGTCATGCCACTATCAGTTTGTAAAGCACTTGGGCTCACTCTAGCCAAGTCATCCCGGAAAGTGACATAGTTGGACAAAATTGAAGTGAATGTAGTAGGAGAATTGAATAGGATACACATGCAACTGGCTTATGATCCTAGGATACAACAATATATAGATATTCAAGTAGTGGACATCCTAGATCAGTATGGCATGCTTCTGAGTAGAGATTGGTCTAGAACTTTGAATGGTTATATGTCAACTGACTTTTCTCATATGTGGTTACCATGGAAGGGATTGGCCAATCAGATACATATTGAAAAAGAACCCAAGATGAAGCATATGATCACATAATTCAATCAACCCAATGAAATTCTATTTTCAGAAGTTGATTTAGGAGTATATCTTCCACATAGTGGTCAGTCAGAAGAAGTTCTCATGCTGAGCTGCTTAAGACCCTCCAAGCCACTTATAGAAAGACTGGAAAGTACAATAGCATACATTCAATCAGATGCGGAGGACTCTTCAGAAGAAGATGAACCTGGGGTATTTGAGGGATTTTGTGATTTCGTAGCCAGATTTGTACAAGATCAGACTGCTGTTGGAAAGCAGGTTCAAATGGAAGAGCTACTGTTGCCCAATTGGTGTCGTATACATGATGCATCTCATTCTAAATTTACTTGCTAGCTGTCTCAAGAAGTAGTCAAACAAGTGCAAAGACAACTGAAGATCCCTATAATTTTGAAGGAGGTGTTAACTAAAGAAAATAAGGAAGAGCCCAAGCCCCTTCCCAATGAAGAGAAGTCTGTAAAATAGGCTAATGATAGCAAAGACTTTCGCTTATGGACCTTAAGATTTGATGGTTCAAGATGCAGACAAGGGTCTGGTGCAGGGGTCGAATTGATCAACCCCACTGAGAGTTCATTTTTAGCATCACAAAGACTGCAGTTCCCATGCACAAACAACATCACTGAATATGAAGCATTAGTGCAGGGATTGCTGCTAGCACTATGGAAGAAAGTTAGAATTATCCAAGTATTTGGTGATTCTGAGCTAGTGGTTAAGCAAGTGAGAAAACAGTACTCATGTAATGATAAGAGATTAAAGAGATATAAGAACAAAGTCTGGGATTTGATTGAGTGCTTTGATGGTTTTAACATCCAAGTCATCCTAAGAAGACAAAATCATGTTGCAAATGCTCTAGCTCAAATAGCAAGTACCTTAGAGCTAGCATCAATGGCAGGACTAAAGAAGTTCTCTGTGGAATTTGTAGCTACTCCGTCTGTACTTGACAATGTTACCAATTTCCAAGTTTTCGAAGATGATCAACACATCATTAATTTCCTTACTTCATTAGATGTGTTCACTACTCAAATAATAGATGAAGAAGAAATGGAGCCTGCTGAAATGGATTTAGGAGTACTAAACTTGAAAACCAACACGATCCCACAAGGAATGGTAGAATTGGAAAGACTGTTTGATGCAGATAAATTAGGGACTGAAAGGAAAGAAGGAGAATCCCAAGGAGGAAAGTGTGAACCATTTAACTTAGGAACAGAAGAAAATGTTAAGAATGTGTTCATTGGGAAAGCTAGTACTGAAGAAGAAAGGACAGGAATCATACATGCATTAAGAGATTATCGTGAGGTTATAGCTTGGAGTATGAAGATCTAAAGACATACGATACCTCGATCATCACCCACACCATCCTGCTAAAACCAGGAGCAAAGCCTTTCAGACAAAGGCAGAGGCCAGTGAATGCTCTGCTAGAGCTATTGATTTTCAAGGAAGTACAGAAGCTGCTGTTAGCCAGGATAATATTTCTAGTCAAACATTCTGCATGGGTAGCAAATTTGGTTCTGGTCCGAAAGAAAAATGGAGAAATCAGACTTTGTGTTGATTTCCGTAATCTAAATAGAGCATCTGAAAAGGATAATTACCTGTTGCCCTCATTGGACAAAGTATTGCAGATTGTTAATGGGTCCCAGATGATGTCATTCTTGGACGGGTATTCTGGTTATAACTAGGTGATGGTGGAATATGAAGACAGATTGAAGACATCCTTCACCTGTAAATGGGGCATCTATGCCTATCACCGCATGCCATTCAGTTTAATTAACGCTGGCGTGACTTTTCAACACGCTATGGATGTTCCTTTCAAAGGATTGGTTGGGAAATGTATAATCATCTACATGGATGAATTAACAGTATTCTCAAAAATGCGAGAGGATCATGTAGCAGATTTGAGGAAGGTATTGCAGTAGTGCAAGGATTATGGTATATCACTCTACCCCAAGAAGTGTATTTTTAGAGTAACTAAAGGAAAACTGCTGGGGCATGTAATATCTGAACAGGGAATATTTATTGACCTAGACTGGATCCAAGCAATACTCAAAATACCTCCCCCGGCCAGCAAGAAAGAACTTAAGTTGTATTTTGGTAAGATCAACTTTGTACATAAATTCATTACAGGGTTTGCTGAGATTGTTCAACCCCTCAACGCCATGCTGAAGAAAGATGCTAAAATAGATTGGACTCCAGAAGCCAAGGCTGCCTTCATAGAAATTAAACAAGCTATATCCAATGCACCTATCTTGATGAGTCATGATTACACTTTGCCATTTCATATATACTCATTTGCTTCAGAACATACTTGCACTGCCATGTTGACACAGAAGAGGTCAGTTGATGATGAAAGGCCCATTGCTTTCATGAGTACTCCACTAAAAGATGCAGAGCTAAGATATCCAAATGTGGAAAAACAAGCATACGCTCTGGTAAAGGCAGTTAAGAAATTCTGTCATTATATCCTAAGTCAAGTAATTGCCATAGTCCCAGATGCAATAGTTAAAGCATTACTGATGCAAAGTGAATTGTGGGAAAGAAGAGGGAAGTGGGTCACCATACTGCAAGAGTTTGACATAGATATTCAACCCATGAAATTGGTAAGAGGTCAAGCTCTGACTAGAACAATGGTTGAAGTAGGACCAGACTTGGTTTCTCAACAATACCTATTAGAAGATGTTTCAAAAGATGAGTGGTATGGAGATATCATATTTTATTTACTCAATCAACGATGTCCACCATGGCTGAATTCAGTGCAAAGGAGAGCTCTCAAGCTTAAAAGCAGTAGTTAGATGATAAAAGGATTAGTTCTTTACAAGAAGAATCATGAAGGTATCTATCTAAGGTGTTTAGATAAATCAGAAGTTGATCAGGTGCTAACCATTTTTCACGAGAGGTTCGGGATAGGTCATGGGTCAGCGCACTCAACAGCTAATCAGGTTCTTCGTGCTGGGTATTACTGGCTGACTTTGTTAAAAGACACACATTCACATGTAAGAACCTGTCATATATGCCAGACCACTGCACACAGAGAATGCAACGCAGCCATGCCTTTACAACCAGTAGTGGAGGTATGCCCGTTTGCCCAGTGGGGCCTTGACTTTATCAGTATGATCAATCCGCCTTCCTCTATAGGCCATAGGTATATTCTGATCACTATTGATTACTACACTTGATGGTCTAAAGCAATAGCTTGTAAGAAATGCACCACAGAGGTAGTCATTGAGTTTGTTGAAAAGCATATTATCACTAGATTTGGTTGTCCATTTACTTTGATTTGTGATAATGGCTATGCCTTTTCATCATTACATTTTTCTAACTGGGCATTTGATTATGGGATTACTCTTAAGTTCTCATCTAACTACTATCCACAAGGGAATGGGGTACCTAAATCAACAAATAAAAACCTGCTCAAAGCCATTAAGAAACTATTGGACAAAAACCCCAAAGATTGGCATACTCAACTTAGGTTCGCTTTATGGGCTGATAGAATCCGACATAAAGTAGCTCTGAACAGATCTCCTTATCACTTGGTCTATGGGATTGAACCCATCTTTCCTATCCATTTGAGAATCCTGGTACTTCAATCCATGCAAGACTACCTTGAAACTGATGATCAATTATCCTCAAGGTTGGCCCAATTGTTACACCTTGAAGAGAAGTACGACGCTAACATAAAAAACTTTGCCAAATATCAGGGGGTCATAAAATGGTGGTTCGATAAAAGAGCCAAGGTCAAAGCCTTCTATATTTCAGATTTGGTCCTATATTGGGACAAAGCACATGAGAAGAAGGGAGAACATGGTAAATTTGATAAACTTTTGTTGGGTCCCTATCAGATCTATGAGATCCTTGGAGACAGTACATATCGACTCAAGAGCCTTACTGGTGGGGAGCTACCACTGCCTGTCAATGGCCAGTTCCTAAAGCACTACTTTCAGGCCTAAGAGGCAGTCATGCCTCGTTTTAGTGTACATAGTTAGGGGGGTTTGCTTGCTTTGGTTAGTTTAGGTTGCATTTAGCTTAGTTTTCTTTCTTGCCTTTGCTTTCCTTAGGTGTTAGGTGCTTTGCTTAGATTAGTTGTCCTTTTGTTTTTGTCTACTGTGCTTTCTCTTCCGCGGGGTCTTTGTTTCTGATGTGGTGGTAGTCGTGCAGACCTGCAAATGCTTCTTTGATGGGTGAATAATCGTGAGTCTTCCTTCGAGAAGCTAAGGTTTCCACCTAGTCTTTGCTATGGGTTTCGTTGTTATACCAAGGGGTATGGTGTTTGTTCATTGAAAATAAGTTATTAGCTAGTGCACCTGAAGTATTTTCTAACCTTATATCTTTTACACTTTAAATAATCCTAAAGTAGCTAGGCGAGTCTAGGTGATCTTGTGTCAAGTGAAATGGCTTGATTTCCTCTTCTGCCACATGCACTACCAATCCTAAAGAAAGCAGGTGACACTAAGTGTCACTAACTTTTATTGGGTAAAAATAAAAGGTGTTTCTCCACACTAGACCCATCATAGTGCAAATAAAGAAACTACCAAATTGCAAAATACTTACAAAAGATACTACCAGAAAAGATTGACATCAAATATCATTGTGCTATCAAACTTGACTGATCATCAATCTATTCCAAGGCTCAGCAATACTTCAAAATTCAAGCATTTCTTGGTGGTAGAATGATCTCATCCTTCTAGCTTGTCTCAGGGGATCCTAGGTGAACTTGGTTCCGGAAGGATGGGAATGAATACAACTGCACACACTCAACTTTTTAGGATGTGGATGGTTGCACTGGTCAGTAATCTTAGGTTCTTTGATAAGATACCTTGCTTTTTCGTATAAATGTGTGGGAAACACAGAGATTCTGGGTTCAAACTGAAAGTTTATCGTCGAAATGCTCGGGAGAATTTCCCAGCAGAGTCGCCATTTATTGTGCCTTGCACACACGCCCCATTCAAGAATGGAGACCCCCTCTTTTGATTTGGCTAGAGAGTCATTTTGTCTTTTGATCTCCTTAGTGATTGTGTGGTCAAAAGCGCATTTTGACCTTGATCGAAGGGTGATATCAAAAATCACTTCAAAAATCTGCTAGGATGAGTTCTTATTTTCCATTTGAGGGCCTTGAAATGCCATTTTCTGCTGAATTGCCCTTCAATTGACCTTTAAGCTGAAACCTACCTTGTCTGACCTTAGTGCTAAATTCCCAGTGCTCCGACCTTTTGCACTGATTTCCCATCTGTCTGACCTGGCGCTAAAATCGACCTCTTCCGACTTGTGCCAAAATCAATGATTACCAACTTAGTCAGACAACCCCAAAAGGCCTGCAAGTCGGATGAACCCGATTTCTCTGCTAAGTTATGCAAATTGAACCTCCAAGTTTTTGTGCTAAAAGTAACCTCATCCGACCATGTCCGACACACTCAAATTCTCTAGCAAGTCAGACATTGTCAAAATCCGCACAAACTCTACACTGACAGGTCATACGCTTGTGCATTAATGGCAGATTTTGCAAGGTTTATAAGGAAAATAAATCAAGTTTTAAGTCATTTTGATCACGCTTAGCCTGGAAATTTTGGAACTCCATCCACCCTCTGCTGATTTGCTCGAGCTCAAACCCACGACCTACCTACAAGCCAAACATGCCACCGTCTCGACCAAGTAGGGTTTCAACCCTCATTTTCAAGCTTTTATTTCCAAAGTAGTTAGGGTTCAGTCTAAACAGTGAAATTTGTTAAGAAATGAGCATTTAATCTACGTTTTAGGTTAGCATTTCTGTACCAAAGTTTGAAATTTCCATTCGCAAAACCCTATTTTTAACTCACTGAGGAAATCGACAAGTCATAATGGTTTAAAAGTCGCAAACTTAGAAGTTTTTTTCGTTAAATCTTTGATCTTGGTGCTAAAATAAGCTCTGACTAACCTACAAAATTAAACCCTCATTACTTGGTCGGAGACCTCCAAAACCCACGCTGAATGCTTAGTTTCATTTAGCGCTAAAATCAACCTCGTCTGACTAACCTGTAGAATGAACCATTATTTGGTCAGTCAGAGACCTCCAAAATCTGCGCTAAGCACCTAGTGTCATTTAGCGCTGAAACTAACCTCATCAGACTTGGTTGGAAGGTCTAAAAAACTCCACAAGATCTAAAGTTACCTTTGCACTGAAAAGACCTTGGTCTGACCTTGTGCTAAAAGATTATGTCTCTGACTTGGTCAGATGACCTGGATTTTCCCGCAAGGTCGGTGCTACTTGAAAACCCTGCCGGAAGCTTACCTCGACTTAGCGCTAAAAGTGACTCCTTCTGACCTACACTATAATACCCTCCTTCTGACCTAGTCAGACACTGCCTAAACCCGTACAGGTCAGACCGGACCAAAATCTGCACTAAAACTCAAAAATTTGAAAGGAAGGTCAGACTTGCCCAATTTCCCTGCCAAGGTCGGATGACCTCAAATCCAGCGCTTTTTCTTCTGAGGGTCAGACAACCCTCAAATTAGCGCAAAACCTTGCAAATGATCAAATTTCTTAAAATTTTCAAAGGGAAGGTGGTTGAAAATGATGAAATTAATGTTGTACTGCAGTATTAATGGTAATTTTCAAGAATTTTCTTGCAACATTAAATATTTGATTTCATGCAATGTTATTTCCTTCACAAGCATGTTATTAGTAAATGGCAGATTTACATTGATTCATCTAAACTTAGGAGTATGTTAGGAGTTTCTTCGATATATCAAACTTATAAGGTCTGGTCCTGCTGACTAAATGACTGCTTGGGCCCAAGCAATGAAGTACAAATTCAAAGGAATCCCTCCAGAAACCAAGATCCACTCTAGGTGGAGTAATGTAGGGGATATAGACTTAGGTCACATCGACATAGATGACTTCAGACTAAGAGTCTTTGGTCCAAGCCCAACCCCCAGAGCTAGAATACTTAGAGATAGTGGTATTAGACAGGCTGCTGCATTTCCTGCTTCAATTTAGTGTACAGAGCGAATAGCTACCTGTGTAGACAGATATGATGTTATGACCAGTACAATCCAAATGGCAAATGGGGATGTCCTAGCTGATCTGACCCCACCTTCTCTGGCTGACACCTTTGACATTCCCTGGCACAAGGTTATGACTATGCCAGATAAATAAGGATCGAAGACAACATACAATAAAGATGTAGAGGGATGCACGAAGTATATTAATGACCATTGGGTTAGAAGCAAAAAGTCTGCTCTCATAAAGTTCCATAGAGTACTATATAGAAGTGAATTTCACGATGAAATCAGAGACATATAACATGCCTGAGCAGAATATGGGTTACCAACAGCATCAACCTTTGAGGATTGGATGCTTGTTATAATTACTAAGATATTGAAGGGAACTAAGTTCCACTGGGCTCAGATCCTCAGTGACAACATCCATGAACCCTTCAGCAATTTCAAAGAAAACCAATACTTCAGATGGACATCCTATGTTGTCTATGTACTGGCAAGAATGAATCACTCTGATAGATTATCCCAGGTTGGTGAAGTTGGGAATGATGAGAAGAATCAGATCAAAGTATATGAATACTATTCGCAACTGACTTCATCTTAATCATTGATACATTTCAAAAGGGTAAATGACGCATTTACAATATACATAGCCAGAAAGTTGTAGGGTAACACAGCTTTGACAATTTCCACTGAGGCTATGAATGAAATAACTAGATATGGTAGGTGGTATATCTAGTTTGAAAAATTTACATACATAAGGGTACAAGGCTTCATTGGAATGGCCTACAAACTCCCTCGATACCCTGATGATAAGACAGTGCTTCTAGAACTGTCTAGGCAACTGATACCATGTGCAGAGAAACTCAAGCACTTACATACACCTAGTGTTCAATTTCCTATCAAATTTGGCAAAGGAATTTATGCATGTCCTTCTCTAGCATCAGCAGAACACTCAGACAAGGAGCTTCAGCTCTTGAATCTACACTACTACAATGCAAGGGGTCATTTTGATCCAAACAAAGTGATGGAGAGATTTGTAAGTAAGAAGCTTTTTCAGAAAGTTAACATTGAAGACTTTTGGGCCAATTGCCCTGATGATTATGAGATTATGAAGAAGGTACATGCAAGGTTGCCTCTAGATTTCATTAAAAGGTTTCATATAATGGGAGTCCCTGATCAGTTGCAAGATGATCAAAATGTTATGCTCAGAGGACCATGGGAGGTGTAATACCATCAACCCATTCCATTACCAAATTGGGCAAATGCATAGGAAAGTTCTCTAGATGTTGAGGGAATCAATCAGACTGAGTAAGGCTTGGGTCAGATCACAAGTGGTTGTTCTGCATGAACAAGGAGTCCAGCTCACTTACACAGCGATAGAATCAGACAAAGACTCTAGGGGAGAAGAGGATGAACCCATTCAAGTCACAGATGAGGCAGAGCCAATTGAAAAATAGAAATCAGATAGTGAGGAGCACACATCTCTGGTAGAAAAAGCAAGGAAGATGAAGAAGCCATCTGCAAGGTCTCCTTAGAAGAAAGACCAACCTCCCTCAACCAGGACTAGAACTTCCAAGAGAAAAGATATGCCAAGTGGTGCTAGAGAAAGCTCTAAGGCTAAGAAGGCAAAATTGAAAGAAGCTAACAAGCAGGCTGCCACAACTAAGAATGATTCCAACCCTCCAACTACCCAACCTCCTACAAAGAGTGTTGACACTGTTGTCTCGACCTCTGTTGCCACTTCTCCTTCCATTCCTCTTTCCTCTGTTGCCACTTCTCCTTCCATTCCTCCTTCCTCTGCTGCATCCACTTCACCCATAACCCAAGAAGCATCTCTTGCCACCTCTCCTGCCTCTACCATCACCACCACCTCTTGTTCACTCGCAATTTCTTCTACTGACTCTAGCAGTCCTATTTCTTCCACTCTTGCCATCTCATACCCTTCCACTACCATTACACCTACTTCCTCTTTACCTTTACCTCTCATTTCCACCATCCTTTCACCCCCTCTTCCTCTACCTTCACTGACCTTCCCTTCGCCTCTTGTCATTTCGTCCTTCTTATCACCGGTCTTGACTAACCTGACACAGGTCAGTTCACCTTCCTTGACCATCTCTTCTATTGTCCCTATTTCACAAATGCCTATGGATTCATTGGCAATCCCACTGCTGACCGGAATTGAAAAAGTGTGTGCAGAGTTAGGATTGAAAGAATGAGAAACAACACTTGAGGAAGAAAAGGAGGCATTGTCTGAAGAGAACAATGAGGTCCTCCATGAACCTTCAGCCAATGTGGACATTATTGACATATTTGATAGTCCCCTTGATAAAGATCCAATGGAAGAAGTTCTAAGGATTGTACAAGAGAATGTATTAATAAATCTAAAGGACTTGGCACAAGAAGAAGAAAAGGAAGAAGAAAGAAGTCCAAAGAAGAATGAAAAACAAGAATAATCTAAAGATTTGGCTGTATCTAACAGGGATGGAGCTCCTGAATTAAACAAATCTTCTGCTCCCGAATGGCTACAAGGCAGGATGGTATATCCTGAACCACAGGTGGAAATAATGCAGCTTGACTTGAGTGCCATCCTGTCACAAGCCCAAAAGCCTCAGAAGAAGAAAAAGGCTAAGAGCCAATCTAGAATTTATAAGAATGAATTAGGTTGAAGAATAGCAGAAATAGTAGTCCCGCCAGCTGATACGACAAGAGAAGAAGTCAGGGTAGAGGACTACATCATATCTACCATTGATCTAGGTCTAGCCACTCATGCTCAGAGGGTGGATGATTTCAAAGGATCAGTTAAATCAATTTTGGAACATTTGGATAAGGATGAAATGTCTAAGAAAGACTTGAAATAGCAAAACGAAGAACTAAGAGCATGTCTTCAATTTTTGATATAACCAGTAGATGCACGAGGAGACATAAGGACAATACCTACTTTCCTGTCCACTGATGAAATGAATAAATTGGGCGAGGTTAGATCGAAGTCCCAGGGTACAGATAATTGGTTGCTAAAAGTCTTTGAAATGGGATGTGAAGCTATAACTGCCTCTACTCAAGCACATAAAAGACTGGTGGAATTGCATACCAAGTGGAAAGACTTGTGTGAAGAATGTGATACTTTTGATGAATATTATTCACATATGTATCCTTGGATCAAAGGTATCAGAGAATTGCTAGCTTAGACCTTAGTCATAGAGAACATTTTGACTGGGAATAGGCTACCAAAATCTATTGAATGGTATTAGCAACTACTTTTGAGAAAAGAAACCTTTGAGCACATAAGAGAAGCATATAAGCCAGCTGATGAGGAGTTGAGGTCAGTCATATATGACATTAATGACTCTTTGAGGGACTGCAAGGAAGCATCTTATGATGATTATGCCCCTTTTGATGTCGAGAAGTGCAAAGATAAGTTGCATAAGGTAATGTTTGAAGACACTGCACTCAGTATGGAAGAAAGACTGGATAAGGCAAGTGACCTCAAAGCTAAGTTCAAGGCATTTCAAAAGGCAGGGGTAGAGATAGAAAGAATACATGGCAAATTCATTCAAGATTTGGAAGTGTTTGATTACCGGATACATCATCTGAAGGATCCAGACCCATCTGACATTAATCCTGCACTCGATGCCTGGTTGACTTATCACAACAAGCTGGCCAGCGAAGACAAAATTAACTTCGATAAGGAATCCTAATATTATTTTGAATATTCTAGTGATACAATCCTGTCACAATTGTAAATTATTGTATTCGGGGTAGCACGTGACTCTATTTCATCTTTTTCTTGCTTCCAAAATGCTCTTTTCTATTCATATGCTGAGTTGGCTAGTCAAAATGACTAGATTCAATGTATCTGGGGACTATTTTTTGTCTTTTTTGTAAAGGACAAAATGTAATCCGAGAATTGATGTGAGCTATTATTGATGTAATCTAGACCGTTGGTGTTGAGTTAATCTCCACCGTTCATTTGAAAGCTAGGGTATGCTACTTTTCTATATAAAGGGCTGCCATTTCCACTATTTGTAGGAGATATTTTGATACCAAATTGTTGAGTCTATGCCATTTGAGCTAATACAAAGCAAGTTTCCGTAGTAAATCTAAGAATTTGTATCTTGTGTTGTTTCATCTTTTGGTTTTCATGGTTCGCATCTTGCTCTCCTCTAGTTAGATTAGTTGTGCTTTCATAATATTCATGGTTTGCTGAAGTATTTGATGAACATTCTAAGTCCATACTTTTAGTTGTTTGCTAAAGCTAAATAGCTGTGTAAAGTTAATTTGGGCTGATTATTCATGCTAAAGTTTAATTGCATTTCACAAGTTAAGTTGCACTGCTCATTGGGTATTTAACAAATGAATGCGATCTGAAAACCTATTGACCTCCATTGAAGATAGCACCGTTTTCTGTAGCACTATAACACCCATTTCAGTTTGGTAACTCAGGAAGATGGTTCAAAGTTTTGGAATGTTTTTCTACTGAAGATAACCTTTGCATTGTGAATGTCACTTAGGATCCCCTCTAAAACCCTAACCTTTTGTCTTTTCTTTTAAATCATTATTAGTTGTTAGATTAAGGATCTCAACAGCATTTTATCTTGTTTATCAGCTGAAATCATAATAGGGTTCATGTGTATTTCTTGCCCCAAACCTGAAGATTTGTAGATTGCATGTAAGACCCCTTATAGGCACAGCTAGAACATACCAATTGAGAGATTCTAAGAAAGCTAAGACCTAGTTGTATTATCCTTGGAGTAGTCTTACCTTGGTTAAGATACTTTTCAAGAGAGGTGTGAAACCAACAATCACACCTACGTTGTTGTGTGCTAAAACCACCATCAACACCACTGTAGTATGCTACCAATATTTTTTTTAGATTTAATACAATGATATCTCAGTAGGGTTAGCACAACAATGTATGCAACTAATAGATTACCTCCACACTTTCAGATCACCAGCTTCCCAAGATGGGCGAGGTGAAAGGATACAGTGCTTTGGCTTACAAAACAAACTTTGCAATGAAATTAAATACAATCATCTGCTAAATAGAAGGAATCTTCTTTTTAGCAGGCATCCACTTATGCATTGGGGATTCTCCACTTATTCATTGGGTGAAAGAACAAAAAAGATAAGCATTACAAATTACTCCACACTAGTAGTTGAACCATGTAGGGGTTATAGTATTTGTAATATAAATGACTAATTACAAATAAGAGAAATATGATGCAACTCTACTCAAAAATTTAAACTAGAACATCATCACATCACCTCTGATATACTTGGCAACATGTAAGACAACCTACATAATCATTAGTACCAATAAACACATGACAATATCTGCTCCAGCTAAAGGTAAGCAAGATGAATTCTTGATGGAAAACTACACTCAGGAAATTAGACTTCCACTACTGTATGGATGACTCAACAGGATAATGGTCCTTCCAATCATGCATGTATGGCACCTTAAGACCTTTCACAAATCACCCACACTCTTTTCAAACCTGGTCACCATCATTGATGAAGATATTTGATTTTAAAAACCTAAGCACAAGGCATTACAAGCAGTCATACTTTGTTGGTATGGAATCCATTAAGCAAGTACGACTGGCTCTAGAAAAATGTTTACAATCAGCAATAATATTACAATAGATTCATTAAAGTGTGGTGCCATCCTCTAACAATATTGTCCCAAAATTTAGCCCCAATCCAACTTCACAAATCAAACTCAAACAAAATTGCCAAGGAATGTCATGATGCTTAGGGTGTACAACCCAACATGAAGCATACAGAAACTTAAATAAAATTTATCAACTTCTACTCAAAACACATATAAAATCCATCAAAAATATGCCCAAAGAAAAACTCTAATCAAAACTCCAAAGATATTATTCAATCCATTACTTCTCTATGCAACTCCTGAATGAAGTCACCTGTTTTCCAGCTAGGGCGGATCTTTCACCACCGAAACTAAACTTCTTCTAGAGGGTTTTCATCCTCAAAAAGGTAGGAAGAACTCTCAAGTTCATTCCAGTAGCATAACAGTGTTAATTCAACAAGCATAACCCTCCAAATGAGCTCTCATCCTTTTTATAAAGGCACTTTTGGAGTTACAAAAGAAATGCATTATTTCTTGGAAATAATAGCTTTTTTCCCTCCAACATAAGTAATTCCTTTTTTCCCAACTTGAGCACTCACTTTAAGTTCCTAAATAAAAGGAATATCTTTTAACCTTTCTAATGAGCTATAACACTTAGGCACTTTTTAATTATTTTCACCCTTAGGAGATTTAAGTGAAAATATTAATTAAAATAACTCATTTAAATATCACTTTTGTGGAAAATCCCAAAATTCATCTAAATGCAAAACAAACTGCACCAACATGCTCCACATGGTTTGGGATGGATAACGATGACTTCTAGGTGACTTACTAAAAATAGATAGCTCCTCCAAGAATCTCGGAGAGCAATCTAGGAACACGAACAAACTTTTAAAAGTTGCATATTTATCTTAACACAACACTGATCTCAAATCCATCATTAGAAATCAACAAGACAACTCAACCAAGAGTTCTTCAAAAAGTAGAACCCCTTACCATACCGAGGTAGCCTATCAAGATTCTAGAAAATAGGCTATCGAGCCCACAGCTGACTAGGCAGAAAAAGGGAACATTACATTAATCCATCCTCTTAACTCCCCTTAAGCCATCCCCTACCTAAGTTTCAAAAATTAGGTAAGTTTAATTTACTTTAATAATAACTTGGATTTGGTTTAGTTTAATGTATTTTAGGTCTCCTACAACTAGTTGGCATGATTCTCACTAAGTTGGTGCATTCAATGTTTCACATTCATATGGGACTTTCCTATGCTACACATCACATCAATGTAAGGAATTTCTACCATAATTTTGCAACTTTATTTTATATAATTTTTTCACTTGACTTATAGTTGTACAACTCGTGTATTTATAGTTTTAATTTATTTACTTGCAATAATTGTATGCATACTTACTTGTTCATTGTATATTTTATCATCTTTGTTTCAGGTAGATCCTACAAATAGATGACATAATTGTCATCACTTGTACATTCTATGCACATGTGAGATCTGACATCCTTTGAAATAAAAAATATATATATTTTACAATTTACTATAATCTAGGAGTCCAAAACCTTGAATTAGGACTCATGCAATTGTAATTTTGACTATGTATTTTGACTTAGAATTATGACTCCTATACTTGTAATTTTATTGTACTTGTATCTAGAATGTTATAATAGTATTGTTGGTTCTTTGATAACATATGTATTTTTTGTTCATTCATAATTCTTTGTTACAATTAACTTGTTCAAGGACAATATTTAAGAGATGTTCAATTATGACTTTATTAAGACTTGCAATTAGGAAATGAAATTAGGACTTTAATTAATATTAGCAATTATGAGATGAACATAGGACTTAATAAAAACATAAAATTAGGACTTGCATTTTTAGGGTAAATTAGGGCTTAGGAGATCATGAAAATGTGACATTAATTAAGAGATCCATTAATCATAATCCACATCATCCATTAATTATCCCATTCAAATGTTAATCAACCATAGTCATAATCCCATCACTTGAGCTTAATCTAATTCCCTCATTTGAGCTTAATCAAGTCTACCATGTTAGAAAGAGCATGCAAAAGATATCAATTAAATGTAGATAAAGATTAAATAGAGGAATGAAAAAATACATAGAAATAAAACAGCGAGAGACAATTTTAACATGGTTCACCCAAACTCGGGCTACATCCACCAATAGAGAGTCCAATATTATTATCCAGCAAATAGAATCAATTACAACCACCAATCTCATGCAACTCGATACCGCTGCAATATGCTACAATACAATATCATGGAAACCGTAACCCTCAGCTATCTTTATCAAGCCTTATGTCGGCTACAAAAATAGGGTTTTTTATATGTCGACACCTTTATGAAATAATAGACAATTTTTACTTTGGGGATGTTGCCCCCAGACCCCCACCGTAGGCTCCACCCACGGGCCCTCACTGGGGGGATAAGCCCCCCGAGCCCCATAGGAGGGGCTCTACCCCCTACACTCCCCCATTAAATAATTTGGGGGGGAAAGTGTGTCGACAAAAGTGGGGAAAATTTAACCTTTGAGTCTGATTAGGCTCCATATAACAGCATACCATTCCACTAGCCCTCATCCTAATATCATCTCACCATCTAATCCTAATTGTGCCTAATCCTTCATCCATTATCACCTCATAATCATATTAATCCAATTCCCTTTTCCACTTAATCCCCTTTAATCCATCCTAGTCCTTGATCTGGATTATCTTAAAATTATCTCAACCTCGATGCTAATTTTAATCCAAATATTTCTCATCCCTAATCATCCCATCCATAAATCAACCCTAGTCATAATCCCATCACTTCAAATAGGACATTAATTAAGAGATCCATTAATCATCCCATCCAAATGTTAATCAACCCTAATCATAATCACATCACTTGAGCTTAATCTAATCCCATCATTTGAGCTTAATCAAGTCTACCATAATCCACATCATAATCCACTATCCCTCATCCTAAGATCATCTCATCATCTAATCCTAATTGTGCCTAATCCTCCATCTATTATTAGGGTATATGGACAAAGATGAGGGACCAAAAAATTGCCACATGACTTTTTGGTCCCATACAAGTCATAATGCGAGTGCATTATAATGTGCTTGCATTATAATGGGCTCACGTTTTAGGCTCAGTAATACTAAGCCATAATGTTGGAGCATTATAATGTGAGCACATTATAATGCGAGTGCATTATAATGCAATGCAAGCGCATTATAACACGCTCACATTTTACAAAAGCACAACTCTCTCTCTCTCTCTACCCTCTCTCTCGCCTCCTACCCTCTTTCTCTCTGACCTCTCTACCTCCCTCTCCCTCCCCTCTTTACCTCATACTCTCTCTCTCTCTCTCTCACCTCTCTAGCTCCCTCTCCCTCTCCCTCTCCTCTTTATCTCCTACCCTCTCTCTCTCACCTCTCTACCTCCCTCTCCCTCCCCTCTTTACCTACTACCCTCTCTCTCTCTCTCTCACCAATCTACCTCCTAGTTTTCCTTTTCCTTTCCAATTTCCCTTTAGATCCCACCAATTTTTCCCTATTTTACTATTTTCCACCTCTCCTCTCATTATTCTTCCCATCCAATAAACTTTAATTTTATCTCATTTCCATTTCATCCTCCCAATTTATATCTTCATCCCTCTTTGCATGTCATAGTTTTCTTGTTTCCATTTGCTTTGTTGATAAGGGAGAGGGAGAGGGAGGAAGAGGGAGAGAGGGGGAGATGGAGGGGAGAGAGAGGGGATAGATAGGGCGTTAGAGAGATATATATAGAGAGAGTCCTAGTTTTCTTGTTTCCATTTCCTTCGTCAATAAGGGAGAGGAGAGATAGGGAGATAGAATAATGATAGAGGAGAGAGAGGCAAGAGATAGGGAGATAGGGAGATAGGGAGAGATAGAGGAGACAAAGGGGAGAAATAGGGAGATAGAAAGTGAGTGAGATGTCCAGAGAGATAGGGAGAGAGATTGAGAGGTAGAGGGATGATAGAGGGAGATAAGGGAGAGATATGGAGATAAAGGTTTAGGGTTTAGGCGTTAGGGGTTAGGGGTTAGGGATTAGGGGCATTATTTAGGGTTTAGTTTTTTTGAGAGATCGAGAGAGTGTGTGCTTTTGACATGCAACCCTAAACCCTAAACCTAAACAACCCTTAATAATTCCCCTAAACCCTAAAACCAATAAACCCTAAACCTCTATCTCCCTATCTCTATCATCCTTCAACCTTTGAATCTCTCTCCCTATCCCTTTGGACATCTCACTCACTATCTATCTCCCTATCTATCTCTCCTCTCTCTACTTATCTATCTCTCCCTATCTCTTGCCTCTCTCTCCCTATTATTCCTCTATCTCCCAATCTCTACCCTCTATATCTCCCTCTCCCTTATCGATGAAGGAAATGGAAACAAGAAAACTAGAGGGAAGAGGGAGAGATAGGGAGATAGAGGAATGATAGGGGAGAGAGAGGAAAGAGATAGGGAGAGATAGATAGTTAGAGGGAGAGATAGATAGTTAGAGACATAGAGAAGAGATAGGGAGATAGAGAGTGAGTGTGATGTCTAGAGAGATTGAGAGGTAGAGGGACGATAGAGAGAGGGAGATAAGGGAGAGATAGGGAGATAGAGGTTTAGGTGTTACGGGTTAGGGATTAGGGGCATTATTTAGGGTTTATGGGTTTAGAGAGAGAGAGAGAGAGACCGCTTTTGACATGCAACCCTAAACCCTAAATAATGCCCCTAAACCTAAACCTGAGCAATCTTAAACCTCTAAACCCTAAATAATGTCCCTAAACCCTAACTCCAAACCCCTAAACCCTAAACACTAAACCCAAGAAGCCCTAAACCTCTAAATCCTAAATAATGCCCTTAAACCCTAACCCTTAAACCCTAAATAATGCCCCTAAATCCTAACCCATATCCCCTAAACCATAACCCCTGAATCCCAAACCCCTAAACCCTAAACACTAAACCCAAGCAACCCTAAACCTCTATCTCCCTATCTCTATCATCCCTTTACCTCTCAATCTCTCTCCTTATGTCTTTGGCCATGTCCCTCACTCTCTATATCTTTATAGATCTCACCTCGGTCTCCTCTATATCTCCCTATTGATCCTCTCTCTCTAAACCCTAAACCCTAAACATCTAAACCTTAACCCCTAAACCCTAAACCTTAACCCCTAAACCCTAAACCCTTAACCCAAGAAACCCTAAACCTATATCTCTGTATCTCCCCCTATGTGTCTATCACCATCATCCCTCTACCTCTCAATCTCTCTCTATGTCTTTGGCCATGTACCTCACTCTCTATCTCCATATCTCTTGCCTTGGTCTCCTCTATATTTTCCTATTGGTCCTATATTTCTCTCTAAACCCTAAACCCTAAACCTCTAAACCTTAACCCCTAACCCCAAAACCATAAACCCTAACCCCTAACCCCTAAACTGTAAACCCAAGCAACCCTAAACCTCTATCTCCCTATCTCTCCCTATCTTCCTATCTCTATCATCCCTCTACCTCTCAATCTCTCTCCCTATGTCTCTGGACATGTCCCTCACTCTCTATCTCCCTATCTCTCCCCTCTATCTCCTCTATCTCTCCCAATCTCTATCGGTCCCCCTCTCTATCTCTCTCTAAACCCTAAACCCTAAACCCTCAATTGCTAATCCCTAACCCCTACACCCTAAACCCTAAACCTAAGCAACTCTAAACCCCTAAACCCTAACCCCTAACCCATAAACCCTAAATAATGCCCCTAAACCCTAAACCTGAGCAAACCTTTATCTCTCTCTCTCTCAATATGCCTATACCCTAAATAATGCCCCTAAACCCTAATCCCTAACCCCTAAACCCTAAACCTAATCAACCCTAAACATATATCTCCGTTATCTCTATCATCTCTTTACATCTCAATCTCTCTCCCTATCTCTCTAGACATCTCGCTCACTCTCTATCTCCTTATCTCTCCCCTCTCTCTCCTCTATCTCTCCATATCTGTCTCCTCTCTCTCTACCTATCTATCTCTCCCTGTCTCCCTATATCTTGCCTCTCCCCTATCATTCCTTTATCTCCCTATCTCTCCCTCTCCCTTATCGACGAAGGAAATGAAAACAAGGAAACTAGGACTCTCTCTCTCTCTCTCTCTCTCTCTCTCTCTCTCTCTCCACCCTATCTCCCTCTTCCTCCCTCTCCCTCTCCCTTATTGACAAAGAAAATGGAAACAAGAAAACTAGGACGTGCAAAGAGGGATGAGGATATAAATTGGGAGCATGAAATGGAAACAAGATAAAACTAAAGTTCATTGGATGGGAAGAATGATCAGAGGAGAGGTGGAAAATAGTAAAATAGGGAAAAATTGGTGGGATCTAAAGGGAAACTGGAAAGGAAAAGGAAAACTATGAAAGCTAGGAAAAGGAAAACTAAGAGGTAGATAGGTCACAGAGAGAGAGGGTGGTAGGTAAAGAGGGGAGAGAGAGGGAGGTAGAGAGGTGAGAGAGAGGGTAGCAGGTGAGAGAGAGAGGGGGTAGAGAGAGACAGGAGGGAAGTAGAGAGAGAGAGGGTAGGAGGTAGAGAGGGGAGGGAAGTAGAGAGTGAGAGAGAGGGTAGAAGGTAGAGAGGGGTGTTGAGAAAGTATGCCTCAAACTCATTGATGAAACCCTAGTTTAGTTCCCAAAAAGCTCAAATGTTGCATCTATTCCTTTACTGCCAACCTGCAACAGTCAGCAGTGAGATTGGCAGGTGTGTGGGTCTTACCGCCACCCCATTACAGCTTGTGAGAAGGCCTACAGTGTTGCAGTGAATATCTCACCATCTCATGATCGTCTGTCGATGGGCTTGAGGTGGTGCGGTGTTTACCGCTACCTTGCAGCGGGTCATGGAGAGACCAACAGTAGAGTGGTAGAGCCACCGTCATACCGCGATGGTCTAAGTTTTGGCTGGCGGTATAGCGGTGGCTACCTACCACTCCACAATGGCAACTAGAAGGTTATGTAGTAGAGAGGTATACCCTGCAGTCTCACGATAGCTCGAATTATTGCCTACATCAATGTGGTAAAGATAGGGTAGTGATGGTTACGTTTTGCTCGATGGTTTGTATCTCTGACAGTTAGACAGTTTGAGACTGATTGCATATGGAATTTGAATCTGTTGGTTTCCTTTGAGGTGTGGAACATAGAGCGAATGCTGCAGTGTGTTGAAAGTTTCGTAGTTCAGTAACATCTAAGAAAAAATGTTGAGAAATTGATCAAAGAGGTTGAAATAAGGGAATTGTAATGCTGCTGAAGTTGAAGCTGTGAATTAGATCTAGAGGCATAAGTCTGTAACTTTGTATGTAAACATTATTTACTATAATACAAAGTGATTTTTCTTGGTGTGTGGGTTTTTCTCCTGTAAAGGCTTTCCCACATAAATCTAGTGTTGATTTGTGTATGTCTCTTGATTGTCTATTCTGTTATTCTGATCAATGTGCATCTTTATGAACTATAATTGAAAATTGAAAGTAGTTCTGCACTTCTCTTTTGAAAATTGGCATTAGGAAGGTGTTTACACACTTAGCTTTCCTTACAAGTGGTATCAGAGCCTGGCCAATTGTGTTATCCTTGTGGGTGAGTCAGATTTTTTGTGCTAATTCTGTTGAGAGCGAGTTTTGTAGAGAAATCATTTTGAAATTTGATTGCAGATTTGAGATGGCAAGCACATCTAGAAGAATAGAGATTAAGAAATTCAATGGAGGTAATTTTGAGTTGTGGAAACTCAAAATGGAAGATTTGCTCATGGATTGTGAGTTGTGAGCTATAGTGTCCTCAACCAAACCTGCAGTAACCTCACAAGATGATTAAGATACAATGGACCAGAAGGCCAAGGATCTGATCAGAATGTGCTTGGCTGATTCAGTTCTGCTGAATGTCCATGAAGAGAAGACTACGAAATCTTTGTGGAAGAAGCTTGGTGACATTTATTAGGGGAAATCTCTAGTAAATAAGCTATTCTTGAGGAAGAAGCTGTATTGTTTGAAGATGGAGGAAGGAGCATCTGTTGCAGATCATTTGAATGCATTTAATATGATCATTTCTCAGTTGACCTCTGTGGGTGTGAAGATTGAAGATGAGGATCATTTCATGATCTTATTTTGTTCGTTGCCTGACACGTGGGATCACCTGGTAATGGCTATTGGGAGTACAACAACCACTTTCAAGATGGAAGATGTGGTTGCTTCACTGCTGTCAGAGGAAATGTGAAGGAAGTCTTCTGAGATGGCTAAGGAGGCCCTTGCTATTTGAGGTAGAACAAAGGAGAAAGGCAAGAAGAAAGAGAAGAAGTCTAAATCCAAGTCAGAGGGGAGATCAAAGTCTCCTGGCAAAAATTCCAAGGTGAAATGCTAGAATTGTGGGCAGACTGGACATATCTGAAAAGATTGCAAAGAGGAGAAAAAGAAGAAGAAGAAGAACAATTCTTCTGATAATGAATCTTCTTAGAGTGATGCAAATGCCTTCATTGTAGCCTTGGTAACTCAGGGATTAGATGATGTTTGGCTAATTGACTCAGGTGCCTCCTTTCACATGACCTCTCATAGAGATTGGTTCTTGAAGTATGACGAATATAATGGTGGAAGGGTGTATCTGGGTGATGATTCTCACTGGAAATTGTTGGCTGTGGAAGAGTCAAAATTAAGTTTCCTGATGGAAGAATAAAAGGAATCAATGATGTGATGCACATACCAGGTCTGGCTTGTAATCTACTTTCTGTAAGTAAACTAAATGATGTTGGCATGCAAGTTTCTTTCTCAAATGATGGCTGTAAAATGACTAGAGGCTCAATGGTGTTGGCTAAGGGTGCACACATAGGTATTCTGTTTAAGTTTGACGCACATGCTGTTCAATGTAACAGTGTCTTTGAAAAGTCAAGCAAAGCTGCCCATGTAGGGAATGAGAACCTTGTTCCTCTAGGTGCAAGTTCCTTAGAGGTGAAACTCCCAGTGGAGAAAACCATACTGCGGCATCATAGACTCAGTCACATTGGTGAAAAAGGCTTAAAAGCCTTGAAAAATAAAAACATGGTTGAAGGGCTTGATGATTGTAACCTTGAGTTTGAATTTTATGAACATTGCATTTATGGAAAGTAACACCGTGTTTCTTTTTACTCTAGTCCTCATAAATCTTCTAGCATACTGGATTATGTTCATTCTGATGTTTTTGGTTCAATAAATGTTTCTTCATTATCGAAGTCAAAATATTATGTTTCTTTCATAGATGATTATTTGAGAAGGACATTTGTGTATTTTCTAAAAAGTAAATCAGAAGTGTTCAGTTAGTCTAAGGAATTTAAACCTTGGTAGAAAATCAGACTGTCAGGAAAATTAAATGCTTAAGGATGGATAATAGCGGTGAATTTTGTTCTATAGATTTCGAAAGGTATTACAAAGACTATGGGATTAAAAGGCATAAAACTACACCTTACACTCCATAGCAAAATGGAGTTACTAAAAGGTTGAACAAGATGCTAATGGAAAGGATGAGAAGTATGTTGAGCAGTACTAGTTTGGAGCAGAAGTTCTGGTCTGAGGCTGTGGCTACAATATGTTAATTAATTGATCTCCCTCTTCAACAATTGTTGACAAAACACCTTTGGAAACATGGTCTGGTAAGAAGCCCTCTTTGAGACATATTTGTGTCTTTGGCTGTGAGGCATATGCATATGTGTTGAATGAGAAAAGATCTAAATTGGAAAACAAGGCTGTAAAATGTATCTTTATTGGCTATGGCATTGGTGTTAAGGGATACAAGCTTTGGAACCCTGTTACTGAGAAGGTATTGTACAACAGAAGTGTAATCTTTCGTGAGACCTTCTTTAGTTGATCTACAACTAGAAGTAAAAGAAGACAAAAAGAAGGATGTTGAAATTCCTCTTACTCCAGAAAAGGAAGAACAATGAATTCCAAGTGTACCTGAAAGTGAGGAAAGCTCTAGTAGTTCTGAAAGTTCTGAACAAGAAGAACCTCAGCCTCAGCCTATGAGGAGGTCTACATGTGATAAGCAGCAACCTGAAAGGTTTGGATATTCTATGTTGGATTCTAGTTATTCCTATGCTTTGATTACTAACACTGATGAGCCTAGGACTATGAAAGATGCTATTAATATGTCTAATTCAGATTACTGGTTAGAAGCCATGAATGAAGAAATGGAATCATTGAAAAATAATGAAACTTGGGATTTGGTACCTTTGCCTGAAGGTTGAAAGCATGTTGGTTGTAAATGGGTATTAAGAAGAAAATTGGTCTGGATGGTAATGTTGAAAAGTATAAAGCTAGGTTGGTCGCAAAAGGTTATTCCCAGGTAGAGGGAATTGATTATTGAGAAATATTTTCTACTGTAGCTAAGCTAACATCTATCAGATTTCTTTTGTCACTTGTAGCAGCGTATAACTTAGAGATCGAGCAGATGGATGTGACAACAACATTTCTTCATGGTGATTTGGAGGAAGAAATTTATATGTCCTAGCCTAAGCACTTTGTTGAAAAAGGTAAAGAAACTCTAGTTTGCAAGTTAAAGAAATCTTTGTATGGTCTAAAACAATCACCTAAAATGTGGTACCAAAAGTTTGACACGTTTGTGTTGTCATTGGGATTTGTGAGATCAAAATCAGATCATTGTGTTTGCTATAAAACTAAAAATGGTCATTTACTTATTATTTCTCTATATGTGGATGATATGTTATTCATTGGGAATAGTAAGGGTATGGTTTTTGAATTAAAATCTCAATTGTTAGCATAGTTTGAAATGAAAGATTTAGGTACAGCTAGGTATATTCTGGGAACAAAAATTAGAAGGGATAGGGCAAATAGAAAACCTTGGCTCAGCTAGAGCAAATATATTAATTCTGTCCTATAGAGATTTAATATGATAGATTGCAAGCAACTAGTTGTTCTAGTGTTGCAGGGAACAAAACTTTCTATTGAAGATTGTCCAAAATCTCCTACTGAGATGGAGAACATGACTAGGGTGCCTTATGCAAGTGTAGTTGGCAGTCTAATGTATGTAATGGTCTATATAAGGCCAGACATTGCCCAAGCAGTGGGAATGCTTAGTCGGTTTATGGATAATCCTAGAAGGCCGCATTGGGATGTTGTGAAAAGAGTTTTTAGATATTTGAAGGGTACTTCTGAGTACACCTTGTGTTATCATGGTAACTCTAGTGGATTTAAGAGTTCAATTAGCATTCATGGATATGTAGATTCTGATTGGGTAGGGGACATTGATAGCAGAAGTTCCACCAATGGATATGTATTCACAGTGTTTGGTGGTGTAGGTAGTTGGATGAGAAAGTAGCAGGCTGTAGTCACTTTGTCCACTACCAAGGCTAAATACATGGCAGCAACTCATGCCTGCAAGGAAGCCATTTGGCTTAGACTTTTGTGTTCTGATATTAGGTTTGATGCAGGGCAGATTACTATCTGTTGTGACAATCAGAGTGCTATTTGTTTGGCAAAAAATCCCACTTTCCATTCCAGGACAAAACATATTGATGTACAGTATCATTTTGTTCATGATATGGTGGAGGATGGAAAGGTTAATATAGAAAAGGTGGATACTCTAGAAAATGTTGCTGATGCATTGACAAAACCAGCGAGCACAGATAAGTATAGATGGTGTGCTAGTTCAATGGGCCATGGGGCTTATGATTTACAGTGAATCCAAGCGTTGGAAGGGGTTTAGTGAGTTCTTCATCAAGTGGGAGAATGTTGAGAAAGTATGCCTCAAACTCATTGATGAAACCCTAGTTCAGTTCCCATAAAGCTCAAATGTTGCATCTATTCCTTTACCGCCAACCTGCAGAAGTAAGCAGTGAGACTAGCGGGTGTGCAGATCTCACCGCCACCTCATGACAACTCGTGAGAAGGCCTATGGTGTTGCAGTGAATATCCTGCCATCTCGCGATGGTCCGTCGGTGGGCTTGCGGTGGTGCAGTGTTTACTGCCACCTTGCAGTGGGTCATGGAGAGACTGGTGGTAGAATAGTATAGACACTGCCATACTGTGACGGTCTAAGTTTTGGCTGGTAGTATAGTGGTGGCTACTCGCCACCCCGCGGTGGTGACTAGAAGGTTATGAAAAAGAGCGGTATACCCTACAATCCCATGATAGCTCAAATTATTGCCTGCGTCAGTGCGGTAAAGACAAGGTAGTGATGGTTACGTTTTGTTCGACAGTTTGTGTCTCTGACAGTTAGACGGTTTGAGACTAATTGCATATGGAATTCAAATCAATTGGTTTCCTTTGATGTGTGGAACATAGAATGAATGTTGTAGTGTGTTGAAAGTTCTGTAATTCAGTAACATCTAAGAAAAATGTTGAGAAATTGATCAAAGAGGTTGAAATAAGGGAATTGTAATGCTGCTAAAGTTGAAGCTGTGAATTAGCATCTCGAAGCATAAGTCTGTAACTTTGTATGTAAACATTATTTACTGTAATACAAAGTGATTTTTCTTGGTGTGTGGGTTTTTCTCTCGTAAGGGTTTTCCCACTTAAATTTGGTGTTGATTTGTGTATGTCTCTTGATTGTCTATTCTGTTATTCTGATTAATGTGCATCTTTAATGAACTGTAATTGAAAATTAAAAGTTGTTCTGCACTTCTCTTCTAAAAATTGGCATTAGGAAGGTGTTTCCACACTTAGCTTTCCTTATAGGGGGAGGGAAGTAGAGAGTGAGAGAGAGGGTAGGAGGTAGAGAGGACAGGAGATAGAGAGGGGAGGGAAGTAGAGAGTGAGAGAGAGGGTAGGAGTTAGAGAGAGAGAGAGGGAGAGGGAGAGAGAGAGAGAGAGAGAGAGAGAGGAAGGGAGGGAGGGATGTTTTAGTTCACCATAATGTGAGCACATTATCACATGTTCATGTTATGTGAATGCACATACATAACGTGAGCGCGTTATGCTTTGCCTTGGTAGTTTTGAAGCCTTTATCTTGGATTTGCCTTGGGCTTCCAACCCAAAGGCTTGGACTTGTAGTCCAAGGGGAGATCCAAATCTCCTAGAAAGTCAAAAGTTATTTGCTGGAATTGCCGTAAGCATGGACACTTCCATAAGGAGTGTAAAGAAGAAAAGAAGAAGAAAAATAATA
Organism: Cunninghamia lanceolata; assembly: GCA_027924645.1. Lineage (NCBI taxonomy): Eukaryota > Viridiplantae > Streptophyta > Pinopsida > Cupressales > Cupressaceae > Cunninghamia > Cunninghamia lanceolata. Next base: position 4,023,599 of record BSBN01000914.1, on the reverse strand, counting down.
AATTTGATTATGATTCTGAGTCTGAGAAGGAAGATAGTGATGCGTTTATTGTAGCTTTGCCCACTTGTGTAGGTAATGATCCATTGCTAATTAACTCAGGTGCATCCTTTTATATGACCCTTAATAGAGATTGGTTTTTTGAGTATGAAGGATTTGATGGAGGTAAGGTGTACTTGGGTGATGATTCTCATGTAAATATTGTTGGTTGTGGTAAAGTTAAAATCATATTTCTTGATGGTAGAATAAAAAGTATCAATGGTGTGTTGCATATCCCTAGATTAACATGGAATTTATTATCTGTGAGCAAACTAATAGATGCATGCGTATAGGTAGTCCTTTCTGATATAGGATGCAAGATGGTTAGAGGTGCTATGGTGATAGCTAGATGTGTTAGATTCGGCACATTGTATAATCTTGATGCATAAACTGTTGAGTGCAATAGTACTTCTATGAAAAGGTATATCTATGACTACTTCATTGGAAAAGGAGAGGGTTTAATTTTTAGTGGATGGTCATGGATTTTAGGTACCTAAGGGTACTCTTTCATCTAAATCAAAATTACCTATAGAGAAGACTATGTTATGGCACCAAAGATTAGGCCACGTAGGAGAAAAGGGTCTAAGGACCTTGAAAATTAAAAACATTGGTTAAGGTTTAACTAATTGTAATCTTGATTTTGATTTATGTGAGCATTGTATTTATGGTAGACAAAATCGTGTTTAGTTTTGCTCGAGTTCTCATAAATCATGTGGTGTATTGAATCTTATTCATTCTAATTTGTTTGGCCCTATAGATGTTCTTTCCATTGGAAATTCCACATATTATGTTTCATTTATTGATGATTATAGCAAAAGGACATGGGTATATTTATAAAGAGTAAATATGAAGTATATAGTTGATTTAAAGAATTTAGAGCAATGGTTGAGTTACAGACTGGAAAGAAAATAAAATGTTTAAGGACTGACAATGACGGGGAATTTTTCTCTAATGATTTTCATAGATTATATAAGGATTATAGAATTCAGTGATAAAAGACAACTCTGTATTCTCCACAGCAGAATGGAGTTACAGAAAGAATGAATAGGACACTAATGGGGAAGGCCAAGAGTATGCTTAGTGGTACTGGTCTAGAACAAAGGTTTTGGACTGAAGTTGTTTCTACTTCTTGCTACCTTATTAACATGCCTCCTACATATGCACTTGTTGATAAAATGTCTATGGAGGTGTGGTTGGGGCACAAGCCTTCATTGAGACATCTTAGAGTTTTTGGTTGAGAGGCATATGCACATGCACCAAAGGAGAAGTGAACAAATTTAAAGAATGAGACTATGAAATGTATCTTCATTGGGTATAATTATGGTGTGAAAGGATACAAGCTTTGGGACCCTGTTGCATAGAAGGTAATATATAGTAGAAGTGTTAATTTTAGAGAAACTAAGCCTTCTTCTATTACATTGCATCCAGATCAAAGTGAATAGAAAGATGTGATTCAACTCCATTCTACACTTGAGAAAGTTGAATCAAGGCCCCTAGATAGACACAAAGTTGAGGAGATCTCATCTAGCTCTGAATCTTCAGAAGAGGAGGAAGAACCCCCAACTCAACTTGTTTGAAGGTCTAGAAGGCATATACAACCACCTGAAAGGTATTCACCTGATCACTAGAGATGTATTGTTTCTTTGAATACTAACATAGATGAACCTAGATCTATGGAAGAGGCATTGATGATGAATGATGTATAGTCTTGGAAGATTGCTATGGATGAAGAAATGATAGCTTTGAAAAAGAATGATACATGGGACATAGTGCCATTGCCTGAAGGACAAAAACCTGTTGGTTGCAAATGGTTGTTCAGGAAAAAGATTGGTTCAGATGGTGGTATTGAGAAGTACAAAGCATGGTTGGATGTGAAAGGTTACTCTCAGGTTGAGGGTGTTGATTAGGGTGAGATACTATCTCCTGTTGCAAAAATGACATCCATTAGATTATTTCTTTCTATTGTTGCTGCTTATGATCTAGATGATGAGCAAATGGATGTGATAATGGCTTTCCTTCATGGTGATTTGGAGGATATTTATATGAAACAACTAGAGCACTACATTGTCAAAGGAAAAAGTAATTTGGTTTGTAAATTGAAGAAATATTTGTATGTCCTCAAACAAAGTCCTATGATGTGGTACCAAAACATTTATACATATGTTTTGATTTTGGGATTTGACCATTCTAAATTTGATTACTATGTTTATCATAAATCTGATGGTGATCATTTCCTATTTATTGCATTATATGTTGATGATATGTTATTTATTGGTAAAGGGAAATGAATGATTTTAGAACTAAAGTCTTAACTTGCAACTAAATTTGAAATGAAAGATCTTGTTGCAAATAAACACATTCTTGGGATGGAAATAAGAAGAGATAGAGTGAACATAAAACTATGTCTTGGCTAGAGTAAGTATATCAATTTAGTTTTATAGAGGTTTAACATGCGGGGTTGTAGACCATTATGTGTTCCTTTTATAGTTAGAATGAAGTTATCTTCTTCACAATATCCAACATCTCCATCAAAGATGGAAGTCATGAGCAAAGTGTCTTACTAGAGTGCATTCAGAGGTTTGATGTTTGCTATGGTCTATACTAGACCAGACATTGCCCAAGCAGTGGGAGTTCTTTCCAGATATATGTCTAATCCTAGTAGAGTTCATTTGGATGAAGTTAAAAGAGTCTTCAGATATTTGTGGGGTACCTTAGAGTATTCATTATGTTATCATGGTAATTTGATAGGAGACATGCACTCCCTTTATATTCATGGATATGTGGGTTCAGACTAGGAAAGTGATGTTGATAGCAGATGATCCACCCATGATTATATATTTAATTTATTTGGTGGTGCAAGTAGTAGGATAAGTAAGCAACAAACTATGATTTCTTTGTCCACTACTGAAGCTGAGTATATGGAAGCTACTCATGCTTGTAAAGAAGCCATTTGGCTTAAGAGACTATGTTCAAATATCAGAATAAAACAAGGTGTAGTGATAGTTTATTGTGAAAGTTAGCATGTGATCTACCTAGCTAAGAACCCAACATTTCATGCCAGGACCAAGCACAATGATGTATAATATCATTTTGTTAGAGATATGGTTGAGGATGACATGGTGAATCTAGTTAAGGTAGAGACTTTGATGAATGTTGTTGATTCGTTAACTACGCCTATGAGCATAAAGAAGTTTAGATGGTGTTTGGAGTCTATGGGCCTTTCAGCCCCTAGCAATTAAATTATGGTGTTGATACTCCCTTTGCTCTTTAAAGGTATTCAACAAGTGGGAGAATGTTAGGAAAGGTGTCTCAACCTTGCAACTACAAAATGTTTCTATTCTTCCCAATTTTGGTCTTTTCAAATAACCTTTATCTTGAAGAATGGTTTAGAACTTTCAAAGTTTCCAAAAGGGCTAAAAATGGCAGGACTTACTATTTTTACTAACTCTACATTTGAGCACAGATAGACCTAGAATTTTTCCAAAAGGTTCAGAATTTCCAAGTAAACATCTTGTGTGATTTTTGACTCAAGATCGTACCTAGAGTGTAAGATATTAAAGTTAATATTTTTTGAAACTCCCAGAAAAATTTTGAACTCAAATTTTAGGCACTTAGAGGTCCCTAAACAACTTGAAAGTTGTTATAACTAGAAATTCTAGTTAAATCCTGATAGATCTCTTCATGATCTTTCTGACGCATCAAATGGTTCATCAATCGAACACCCAGATCAAAAGTTATGGCCTCCAAAAGTTAGACCTCCTATTTTGAAAAATTGAAAACATGTTGGACACTTAAAAGAGCTATAAAGGGGAAATTTACACATGTTAGTGTGTGATTTGGAATATCACAAGGCATCTTTGATTGGAGATAAATTGGACGCCACTTTTGGGTCATTTTGGCTCATGGTTTTGTAATTACCATTTGCAATTTACTGTATTGTATCTCCTATATATCAAGAACTTGAGATGGAGGTTGTGTGTAAGAGTCTTATTGATGTTGTGTTGCCTCTAGATCTCTAATTGGCTATACTCTTGTGAAATTTTTCTCTGTAAGTATATTGTAATCTTCTTGATTCCTAAATAATATATTGGGTGGCTTTGGAGTGTGGGATTTTTCTCCTGAAAGGGTTTCCCCACGTAATTATTGTGTCATGGTATGATTGCTATTTGTAACTATTGTAAAGATCTAAATTTTTTTGCATATCTCTCCCTTCAAGATTAGTGTAGGAACTTGTTCCACTACCTTAACTGCCTAACAAGGGTTTACGATTTAGGATCTAGGATTTAGGGTTTATAGTTTAGGGTTTACACTTTAGGGTTTACTGTTTATGGTTTAAGATCATGAGAAAACAACTGATTACATATAAAAACAACTAATTATGAATTTAGGGTTTAAAATGAAATGCAAATTAAAACAAGATAAAAAAATAATAAAAAATAATAAAAAACAACCAAATAATTAAATCACCTACCTACAAAAGCTGACAGTCTATCCGAAGAAGGTAGGGAGGTCTTAGAGGCACGAAGTGGGGGATAGACAATGTGGGTGCCCATTTTTTCTTTCTATTTCCATTATCTAATGGTAGTTTGTAACATTGAAAATGAGATCGCATGTTTGTCAAAAAATAAATACTTTTAGAGAACGAGTGTCTGTTTTGTAAATGGGCAGTCGTTTCATTTACAAAAGCTCATATGTAACGGGAGCTTGTTTAGTTGCAGGAGCCTGATCTTGAGTGGGAGCCCATACCTTAACGGGTGCCCGTTTAGGCTCGGATCCTTGTCCCAAAGCGGGTACCCGTTATTTTCAAAGCAAGTGCCTATTCTAGCCACATTTTTTCTTGCTCTGAAAACTTCCACAACATATGGACCCATCTTTGTGCTTTTACCCAGCTGACAAATATTTTTCCTTAGGTGTGTAATGTAGGATCATCTTAGGGATAGATCAATTTTTGTAACCCAAAAATAAGTTTTTTTCTTTTCTTTATGTTTCATAGGTTATTGTTTAGTTCTAGTTAGATTTATATTTTGTGCTTCTTATAGTACATTGCTTCAATCCTATTCAAGATCTTGTGGTAATGTGAAGCCTTTTGGATGAACCTTTGTTCTTGCAACACAAATTATAGATACTGATGCATAGTATAAACCCATGTGGTATTGCAAAAGATTCAGATATGCACGTGGAGGTCATGTGACATTATATTATATGTCCTCTAGTTCATATTAAAAATTATGGGGTCTAATGTGGGATTTCAAATGTTCAAAATATTTGATCTAGATCCTTCTATCTCTTTTCCATAAGATGTAAAAGGATTGGTCAATTGAGAAACATCATTAAAGGATCTAAATTATGTGTTTCACCCATTGAGGCCAATGTTAGTCCTTATGGGGAGATAAATTATGGGACTAACCAATTTGAAGGCCTAATTAACCTCATAATTATGAATAGACATCTTTTTAGTGCATTTGTACATGTGAGGTTTCCCTCTTCATTAGGAGTACATGTAATAGGATTGCTAAAAAGTTGTCTATTTATACTAGTAAAGTGGGAACTAAAAGGGGCAATGTTGATTGAAGATCTTTGGTCTACAAAGGATGTGGATTTAAATAGGCTTGAGGGGAAGGTTTCGAAACCTCTACTAAATGTCTTGATGTAAATTTATTGATCAATAAAAGATATCTTTTGTCAACATCTTTTGTCTTAATTTTTTTTCTTTGTTGATGTTTCTCATTGTGCAAGTGGTTGTGTGTGTTAAGTCTATGGGCTTGGGCATCCCTTAATTGGGACATATATCCCCAACTGCATTAGGGTTTGATTCTTTTTTGTAGATTCAACATTTTCTATGGATTTGACATGTTTTCTTATGACATATTGAAACTTGTTTGCCTTTACAATATAAATTCTGTGTGTGTATATATATGTATGTATGAATATATGTGTGATACACACATATATTATATAATATATGTGTGTGTGGTGACACACATATTATATATATACATAATATATATGAGTACATATATGTACACATATATATAGTTGTAATTTGTTGTGCAAGGAATTTTACCTTAGTCAAACCTCTAAATCAATTTAACAATTTGAATAAGTTAAGTTTTAAGATAGTCAAGCAACAATGGAAGATACCTAATCTTCACAAATGCTTTGATAATATAATGCTCTCTACATGATAGTGTGATTGTCAAACCAAAGATGATGGATCCCTTTAATAGGTAAAAGTGAATTATAGTATGCATATTGAAAATTTTATGAAGTTGACAAGTAAAACTAGTTAGAAAAGACTCTATTTAGATCCATTATTAAACTTAAATTTTAAAATTTAAGTGTCAAATCTGCAATTGGGATTCAGATTAAGGTTCCACATTTATGAATTTAACCCATAATAAAGAATACCAAAAAAAAGATTAGATCCAAATCCTTAATAGAAAAATTAATATTAAACCGAAAATCTCATGACCAATAGGATGACGAATTTGTCTATGTTTTGTAGATTGCTTCACATCTTCTAGACCCACAGCATATATTCATAAATATTTTTCAACTTTCAATAATGAATACATATTTTCTTGTGGAATAGAGAGCGAAGGCTGCATATAGAATAATAAGAAAAATAATACACAATTCCAATGTGATACCATAAATTGGCAGCACTTATTTTGAATGAAATGCAGTGGTTATTTAGCTTTGGAAGGCACATTCGGCAGGAAGTTGAGTGTAATTGAATCTGGGCAGATCTAGGCAATAATCGTATAAGAGAAAGTTCTTGCGAACCCATTGCAATTGTCCCTGTTGTGAGTAACTCAAGGTCTGATAAGCTGCCTGATTCCACCAGCAATCAGGATCACCGCTTGAAGAACACTCATCAGTTTGGCTGCTGTTTGTGCAGGCTGCTATTGTGAGGTTGGATAAGGAAGCCACAAATGGGGCGACGGACCAGTCAATCTTGACGGAGCCTCCTTGCGTTGCCCATTGATCTCCGTCCCATATGCTCGAATATACTCTCATGGCCTGCTTTAGATAAGCCACTCCCACCTCCTCGTGGTTGCCAAACACTCTTATAGGCAATCCATCTACCATAATCCTGAAACACATTACATATCATTAAGTGGGGAGAAATATTAGAACTCCAAGGCCGAAAGAATCAACTTTTCAGGTGAAACATAAACTAGAAGTCAATTTGAGGTCTCTTTACTGTACCATTGAAGGATTAAAATTTAGCCATACAATTTGATTTGATGGATTATGTAGGTTTGCAGATACACCAAAACTTGTAAGTGTTAGTGAACTTTTCAAACTAATATCTTTACTTAGATCTAGAGTGGTGGTTAGTCCACAAGATCAATTCCCATTGAATCTGGGTTGAGGTTCTGATACCATTTGTAGGTTTGCCATTACACTAACACTTGTAAGTATTAGTGAACTTTCTAAACTACCACCTTCGCCTAGACCCAGAGTGGCAGTTAGTCCACAAGATCAATTCCCACAGGTGTAGCGGTTAAACCAACAACAACAATAGAACACCTTAATCAAACCCATTAATAGCTGGTTGTGGTTAACATGCTGATTGTCTATGTGAAAATAAACATTGATGCTTTATGAGTCTCCATGTAAATAACCAGTATATTGGCAACAATCCAGAAGCAAAATGAAAATGAATGATTGGATCAAAGAAATTACACGATCTGCCAAGGGTTCCAGAGGATGGTGTAGTTGTGGAAATCGACTGTGGGGTCGAACCATAAATAAAATTGCTGCTCCCGACCCCCTATACCTTGACCGAAGATGTTTGTGTGCAGTTTGTAGGGCTCTCCTGAACTATTTCCCAGGAATTCCATATCTATCTCGTCATGCATGTCACCCTCAGAGCTTAGCTGCATGAGCACACAAGGAAATTTATTCATGCATGCATGCGATCACATTCACTCATTAACAATAATAAAAACAAATCACTCTCACTCACATAGAATGTGGTTACTGTGCCTGCGGAATCTCCCGGAACAAGCTTCATAAGCATACTGAAGCTTCCAGACAAGAATTCCTGCTTTGATTGGATTAACGATCCTAAAACAAAAGGAAACATCAGAGTTTAATGTGTAAGACTATTTTGTTTCATATCACTTTACTAAACCCATGATAAAGATCCATCAGAATCTTTATAATTTGTTTAATGGGGGGATCCCAAACTCAGCAAATTTTGTACCAAACGGTGGCCTTAAATGCATCCAAATACAAAGACAAATGATAAATCAAGAAAAACTAAGGGGTGAAAAAGTAAAGGGAGAAAACATCAGATTATAATCAATTTGTGGGTACTTCCGAATGAATGCAAATGTTAAGAGGATGAATTAAAATTTACCTGAGACCGTACACAGAGAAAGGTCCAAGTCCTGCCCATCGTTGAATATGGTGACATTACCGGCGCCCCACATCACATCTATATCATCATAGAAATTTGCATAAACTCTGGTAGCTGTAGATATGAGCAGGAACAGCACAATACCATTGATAGGGCTGAAGGCACCCATGACTCAACAGGATTAAAGCACCCTAGATGAAATGAAATGCCCTCTCTCTTGCTGTTCCGAAAGGACAGTCAGAGAATGTGGGATGGAACGGCCAGAGCAAAAGAATTTAAAGATCTTTACAACCGCATAATTAGCCAGCTGTTTCGCCTGTCAGTATTGGAATTCAGCGAAGATGGGTGAGAGGGATGCAGAATGCCTAAGTGATAACAATTAGTGGAGAGTAAATGATTTCCCATTCCCCACTTTTGGGTATCCAAGCATTTTCTCTTGAAGTCAAACCGAATGCATTGCCAACCTGGTGAAGAGAGGCATCATAAATTCCAACACCGTCTATTCCCATCTCCTCCACTAACCTCTCTCCACCACAATCAGTACAGAAGGATAAAACTTGTTACCGATAACATCCACTCTGTTATATTGCAATTTACAGGATTGATGGTAGTGCTATCTGCTGTATTACAATTTACAAGACAATTGTTAATGCTGTTGTTTTGTTTGATGCTCCGAAAATTAGGGATTCTGGGTTTATCAAGACTTTATTTAATATATTGAACAATGCTGGTTACAAAGGGTTTATCAAGACTTGGATTTGATTGTCTTTAAATTTAAAGAAGAGAAAAAGGAAAAGGAATGGTATGCATATACATATAAAAATAATTTTGGTTTTTTTTTTCTTTTTTCCTTTCTTTTTTTGATTTAAGGAGGCAGTTTGCATCATACACTAGATTTGTAATTTATATTAGATTATATACACTACTTATTTTGAATGGATTTATCAAGTTTCTTTTCCTTATAATAACAAAGTAATATATTTTCTTTTAAAATATAAAGACATTATATTATGTATTGTTAATTAAATTAATACACCATAATTATATCTTGGTTATTAACATGTAAAATGTTTTGTTATTACACTTTCTAACTCTATAAATCTCATAACCAAGAGATCATTTCTTATTTATAAATTAAATTTCTTATTCTTATAAATTTGTTTTATAATTGTAAACCCTAGAAAACCTAAAGTCCCAATATTATTATGTTTCCTTCAATGGTATTTTATAAAACAAAACCTTATTTAATGATGAATGGTCTCTTATATATAATAATAACTAAATATTATCATCATCCCCATTGTTAGTGCCCATCTATGTCATGTAATCTAGTATATAGGGATCTAAGTTCTATTAGAATATAAAAAGATGAATAACCCAGAAAACTAGTGCAATGAATGGATTAATAGACTAAGAAGCAAATGATACAAGATTAAAATACTCCAAGAGAGAAATACAAATGCTCATAAAGAAAAATAGCATTAGGGGAATGCAAAAGCAAAAGGTCCATAATACAATGTAAAAGACTAGCTAGGAGGTGAGTATATATAGAATATGAGAGAGGGGAGAGGTGACAAATATGACCAATGGGAAGAGTCCATCATAATAGCCTAAAATAGGCAAGTGTAACTCCCATGGAAGATGTCAACACCTTACACCCACTCACACTAATACTCACTTAATTAATCTTAAGCAAGCTTAATTATATGTGTAGGAAAAACTTAAGAATAGGAAAATAGAATAGCCAACTAGAAAATAAAAATGTACACTAATACCCCCTTAAACACATCTTAGGTGGGTGAAAAGATGGGTTTCGACAAATGAAACCTTATGAGGTACCCATGTACATAAAACCCCTCTAAAGAGAAGTAAGCCCACAAGAAAGAGGGAATAGCCCCCCTCCCCCAAATAGAGAGAAGAGACCCCCAGAGTAGAGAGAATCAAGATTCCGAGTGAGAGGAATAAGAACCAGCCAAAAGATGAAGCCTCCCACACCCCAAAAAAATCTCGCAAATGAAGGTACTCGCTTTCTGTGAAGGGTTTGGTGAAGATATTGGCAACTTGCTCGAAAATCAAAAAATAGTGGAGGTTGATGATGTGGCCATAAATGAGCTCTCGGATATAGTGCATATGGACCTCAATGTGTTTGATCTGCTGATGATGGACTGGATTCCTCAAGATCTGAATGACACTCTGGTTGTCACAAAGTATGATTGATGTTTGTATGATCTAGATACCAAACTCAGTGAAAATATTTTGAATCCAAATGGCCTCAGTGACAACATTCATAGCCCCTAATACTTGACCTTAGTAGAAGATAGAGCAATAGAAGACTGCTTCTTTGATGCAGGAGCATCATAGGCAAACAAGCAATTGACATCATCCAAAAATAATTTTAGTTTGTTTCTTTGAGTTTTGGGTTTGTATTAGAATTTCATAGTTTTAGGGACACATGGTGTGAATAGATTTGGCAGAATTGAGTTTTCACTATATTTTGACTTCAACACATAACAGGTAGTCTTCATGAAAACAATTGTTTAGGTGGATTAGCGGGGTTTGATGTCGAATCCTCTTATGGGCAGATTGTTGACTCCATTTTGGAATCAATGATGAAGGATTAGTGAGCAGACTACTTATGTTTTTCAAGATGTAATTGTTTTGTGACTTGTGCTGGTAGATTGGTGAAACTTTAAAATTTTGCATTCAGTGAAGTTTGAGGTCGAAGGGCTTGGCGAGAGTTTAGGATTGCCAACAGCTTCTCTCCAAGTTTTCTAATGATTTTAAGCTTCTGGTAAAAAGTTAAAAGGAAAGTCAGGTTTCTGCTCTCGGCACATCAAGTCAGAGTCACGTAACAAAATACCCAATGTAGAAGCTGCAGTAAAGAAGGTTATTGAGAACTTTGAAACTTTTCTTTTGGGGACTATAAGAACCAAAATCATGCACAACCTCCACAAGGACCCCTATGATGAGTTATAATCCTTGTCAGGTACATATAAGCATGAAATAACATCCTCTCAGCAGTAATTCTCTTGGTGACGTATCTTTTCTTCCTGCTTGTGTTGTTTCTCCTTTGTTGTTTTCTCTCTCTCTTCACTTTTTGATATTTTCAACACTTGTCGATTTGCATTTCCTGTGCTTGTGACCCTGTTCCTAAGCCTTGTATGCATCTTGTAGGTGAGTTGTCATCTCTTCTCAGTGTTTTTCATCTTCTCGACCCCCTAGAAGCCTTCTAGAGGCCCCCTAGCCATCTCCCACTTTCAGTTTTCACTTTCACTCAACCAATCCAAATCTCCCCCTATTATTTTTAGATCTCCCCCAAGAGATCCTACTTTACAAGTGGAGATTTAGATTTTCACACATGATTGACCTATTTCTAGAGGTAGATCCCCTTCTTTTCACCCCTTCTTCCATCTCCCATCATGCACTCCAACCCAAGTGCCCTCCTCTGAGGGTCACCCATGGGTTGCCCCCTGGGTGACATAACTGGTGAAAGGGGTGATCCCTGGGTAACCCGATCATGTTTCCAGCCATGAAAAAACTCAAGTTTCTAATTTGAAAAAGCTTTGTTTTCACCTATTTTTCTTCCTTTTTTCATGGATTTCCATGCCAAATATAGAGTTAACTATTTCATGCACCTACACATGCATAATTAGCTATATTTTATGTTTAATTAACATCTCATGCATTCCCATTCACTCCTTCTTCACTTCTTCTTTAGTGATAAGACTTTACTGGGTAGATCACTCTAATTTTAGCCCAAATCACTCTTGAATCCTCTGAGTTAACTCTCCAATCAAATTGAGTTAACTCTCCTTCTTCACCTAACATCCCTTCCTCTAACCTATAAATACCCCCTCCCTCAAGCACAAAGGGAGGCAATTTCATTTGTGCACACAACTCTTGCAAGTTATTACTCTCCACATCAAGCATTCTCATGCTCATATAGGACATAGGAGCCTTTTGTTTTGTTCATTGCTTCATCTTGATTTGATACAAAGCTCATTATGCATCCATACGCTACTCATATCAAGTCATAGTGCTCATCAAAGCTCTCATTGAGCTCTCTTTTCAAAGTTTCAAAGCTTCTTTTGCTTCCATTGTTGTCTTATTGCCTAGAGGATTCCCTGCTAGTACATGAGGATACAAGGTTGCAAGCATAAGAATTTCTTATGGTAGTGGAGGCTCATGAGTCTCTAGGTTCCTTTAAGCTTTCTTTTAATTTGTAGTAATTAGATAACAAAAATTGCTCTTGGAATTGGTAATCTTGTTGCTTTTTCCTTGATAGGATAGACAGTTCTTGCATTATTAGAGTAATTTGCTTTCGAAGTTCATAGATTAATTCATTTTAAAAAAAAAATCCCTTTTCTTAGATTAATTTGTTCCAAATATTCAGAAAACCCCAAAAACATAGTTTACATTGCATTAGGTAACTTCATTATAGCTTGCATGCATTTCATAATTCCTAGATTAGAAAAAAGCATTTTCAATTCCAAAAACATTAAAAAAGCACAAAAGAAGTTTTTCGTTCATTTAGACTTGCATTCATAAAATCTAAAAAGAACAAAAGCATTAGAGAATTAGAAGGTTTGCAAACCCTTAATTCCATCACAAGGTCAACTACAGTCAAAGATTGGTCAAAACCCTCGATCACATCACAAGGTCGAACGAAGTCAATGCATAGTCAAACCTTAGGTCAAACAAATCCTACGTCAAAACCTAGGTCAGGTCAAGGTTAGCTCACAATCGTCTATCTCTTGTCTTAGCTCACAAATGTGCCCTGGATAAAGAGGTGAGTGTTAGTTGCTATTGCACCAAAAGATCGACCTATTAATGCCTGATACAACCACTTAACTTAACAAGCACAGGAGGTGGTTAAGCCCTTGTCACAAACCATCACAGTGTAGCACTGAACAAGAAGACCAAGGGTCACACCTTGCAACAATCCCCCTCAGTGCAAGTACAGGGCTTGAACTCGTGACCTCGGCTCTGATACCAACTGTTAGTTATCGTTGCACCAAAAGATCGACCTATTAATGCCCGATACAACCACTTGACTTAACAAGCACGGGAGGTGGTTAAGCCCTTGTCAAAAACCACCGCAGCACAGTGCTGAACAAGAAGACCAAGGGTCACACCTTGCAACAGTGAGTGGGTGGGGGCAATCATCGACGAGATAGAGGAAATCTACCTAAGACTGCAACAAGACCCTCTAGTCATCCAACAACAAGAAGCATTTAGACAACTCTTAGTACAACAAGAATTCATCCAACAATTTGAAAGACAAAAAGCAATCAATGAGAACAATAGCTCACCCACACAAAGGTGGAATATCAGAAACCTTAATAGGAGAACAGTGACTAGTGACCCTTCAAGTCATATAGTTATCTTTAAAACAATGATCATTGAACAACACATTCACACAATTACACAACAAAATAGGCCCCAGGATGTGGTAACCCCTCTCTTCAAATTCCATCTCTCTAATGAGCTAGACCACCCCCGTGTCTCGCCTCCTCTCGACTGGCTACTTCCATGTGAGTGAGAGAGACATGGTAGTTCACCCCGTGGCAAGGAGGAAAGGGTCCATGTGCACGCCAAAATCTGACTCGACAATCCTAGGCCACTGATGTCATGATTTTGAGCATACAAGGACTAGTATTGCAACAAGGATATTCTCATGCTCTTGATTATCTTTCATATGGAGTAGATATGAAGCAAATTCATTGGTGTGATATTCTTTAGAGATAACAACTACAAAAGAAAGACATGTAGATCTACTACCTGGACATTTTTCTATATTCAAATACTATAGTTGGAAATGGCTTTCTGGCCTATGTGTCTTGCACCCTTTGAACTAGAAGGACTCTTGAGTTCTCATCATCTCTCAATCAACTACAAAGTAGGACATGGTTGATGCATTGGAGTCTTTTATATTCTTCAATCACGAGAATGGAAGAAATGACATTATTGACTTCTTTGGATGCTATCTAGACAAATGGACACCATCTTGTTCAGAAATATGTTGCTACTGTGGTGATTGTCAATAAAAGGAGGAGAAATGTGCTAAACAAGCTAGTTAAAGTTAGTCAACAAGAGCAATATGCATATGAAGGTCCCACTACAAAATTTATAGAATACTTGTATATAAACTATGATTTTGAAGGGACTCAAAAATTAAAAAAAATAGAATATCTTTCAGCCATATAAAGACAAAATAGATGATGTTAGATGGGGTCGTTGAAAATATAAGAAGTGGAAAGAAGCATCAAATTAAAATAAGTCGCCCATACATTGAATGAGGGGATGCTACGAGAAATAAAACTCCTTATACCTTGTTGATAGAAGTGAATCGATTCATTTGTGATTATGCAAAATAGAAACAAGGCATAAGAAATATTGGAGGCACCAATTGCATTGAAGTGAGAAGTTGAAATGCCTCACTTGAGGCTCATTAAAAACTTGTAAATCAATATTGAGTAGTAGAGCCAAGAAAGGTAGAGGAAAAGGAAGAAAGGTGCAGAAAAGAGAATAGGGAGAGAACTGGTTCTAGTGTGGAGAACACCAGTGAAGGAAAAACAAGGTGCCTAGTGAGTGCATGATTGGTGTAGCTACCTAGGATGTAGAGGGAGATATGACAATGAGTCTGCTACCATAGTGAAAGAAAACCAAGTGTTTATGTGCATGTAAGGGAGGCCATTGACGGTCGATAATGTAAATGATTCTTAGTAGATTTGGTATGTTTGTTTTGAATAGGAATCTTAAATAAGATTATGAGTAAGATGGTGGTATGTTGAAATCTGAGTTTGTTTGGGGTAGAATATTTCATGAGCACTTTGTGAGGCAAGAGGGGTCTTCTTGTGTTAATTGGTATCAGAGCAGGGTATCTTGAGAGTGTAGAGTATGCACTAGGACCTACGGGTAGAGAAGAGAGAGAAGGTAGTTGTGGAGAAATCAAAAGAATTGTTGTAGGTGTGTGAAGTTCTGAGAAATTGAGATCTGGAAGCTATGGAGGAAATCATATTTTTAGATTGAGAGTGTGATGTGTGGAAGATTGCAGAAGCATGAGGATATTTGTGAAGAAACATATGATGTGGACTGGTTGGAGGAAGTACAAAAAGAGGAAGACCTCCTTGATGATTGTGGATATAAATGCAAAGATGGATAGGATGGAAGTGTGGAAATGTGGTGAATTGGTCAAGCATGATGAAGATAAGCATGATGATGCAACAGTATGCTTGGATGAGAGCATGGAATAAAATGGATGTTACAATAGTGAAAGAAGAGGTAAATTTTAATATTTTTGAATTTAGTGATGAGGAAGTTGATATGAAATTGCATATTGTTGAGGTAAGGAGCTAGTGCAATTACAAAGAAAGAGAGATCTTATAGTTACATATTGGTATGTGAATGGTGCATATTTGTATGTAGAAGCTGTAGAGGATGGTGCAGGTGGAACTTGGTGGAGGTGGTCAGTTTTTGGTGGGTTAGATCTCAGAAAGGAGGAGAGGAGAGTAGAGAGTATTTGGAGGAGGAGGTCAAGCTATGGTGGACATGAGTTTAGGAGAGGAAGGAGGAAGAAGGTACACACTTGGTGGAGGAGGACGACAAGTGTCCCGATGAAATGCTGGAAGAGGTGGATAAAGAAATTCTTTCTGTCTAAATCAGCAATGGAGTTCACTGCAGGTTGCACTCAACCTAAAAGAGTAGTCCCACTACTCAACTCCATTTTGTGAGTCCTACTCACAAAATTTTCCTACTTGGCATGTCTAATGCAGGAGTATCCCGAGAGAACAAGCAATCAATATCATCCAAAAATAATTTTAGCCTGTATCTTTCAATCTTGGGTCTGTATTGGCATCTCACAGCATTGGGGAAACATGGTGTGATCAGATTTGATAGAATTGAGTTTTCACTATATTTAGACTTTAGCACATAACATGTAGTCTTCACGAAAATAATTATTCAAGTAGATTGGTGGGGGTTTCATGTCAAATCCTCATACAGAAAGATTGTTGACTCCATTTTGGAATTGATGACAAAGGTTTCATGAGTAGACTCCTTCTAGTTTCCAAGATGTACTTGTTTCATGAATTGTGCTGGTAGATTGGCGAAATTTTAAAATTTTGCATTACGTGAAGTTTGAGATAGAACAACTTGGCAGATAGTTTAGGATTGTTAACATATTCATCTTTGCATTTTTTCAAATGATTTTGAGTTTTTGGTAAAACTTTATAAGGAAAATCAAGTTTTTGCTTTTGGCACATCAAGTCAAAGTCATGTAACAAAATACCCAATGTAGGAGTTGCAGTAAAGAAGGTTATTGAGAACTTTGAAACTTTTTTCCTAGGGACTACTATTGCAAGGAGGATATTCTCATGCTCCTGATGATCTTTCATATGGAGTAGATATGAAGCAAATTTGTTGGTGTGATATTCTTCAAAGCTAAAAGCTACAAAAGCAAGACGTGTAGATCTACCACCTAGACATTTTTCTATATTTAAATACTACAATTGGCAATGGCTTGCTGGCCTATATGTCTTGCACCCTTTGAACTAGAAGGACTCTTGAGTTCTCGTTGCCTCTCAATCAACTATAAAGTCAGATATGGTTGATGCATTGGAGTCTTTTATATATTCTTCAATCACAAGAATGGAAGAAATGACATTATTGACCTCTTTGGATGCTATCTAGACAAATGGACACCATTTTCTTTGATATGTTTCTACTACAGTGAATGTCAATAAAAGGAGGAGAAACATGCTAAAGGAGATGGTTAAAGTTATTCAACAAGAGAAATATACATATGAATGTCCCACTATAGAATTTATAGAATGCTTGTATATAAACTATGATTTGAAGGGACTCAAAAACAAAAAGAAAACAAAATATCTTTTTAGCCATATAAAGATAAAATGGATGATGTTCGATGGTGTTGTTGAAAACATAAGAAGTGGAAAGAAGCATCAAATTAAAAGAAGCCACCCATATAGCGAATGAGGGGACACTATGGGAAATAAAACATTGTATACCTTGTTGATAGAAGTGAAAGGATTCATTTTTTATTATGCAGGATAGAACCAAGGCATAAGATATATTGGAGGCACCAACTACGTTGAAGTGAGAAATTGAAATGCCTCACTTGAGGCTCATGAAAATCTTTTAAATCAATATTGAGCAGCAGTGCCAAGAAAGATAGAGGAAAAGGAAGAAAGGCATAGAAAAGAGAGTAGGGAGAGCACTGGTTCTAGTGTAGAGAATGCTAGTGAAGGAAAAACAAGGCACCTACTAAGTGCCTGAATGGTTTGTGTTGGTTTTAAGATAGACAACTGAGAGGGGGGGTGAATCAGTTGTCCCAAAATTTTCTTTTATCAACCACTTAAATCCTTCCTGTAATTTAGTAGCATAATAATAAATCAATCATGGAAATGCAATGCAACAATTCAAGAGTAGAAACACATTAACACATATGACACCAAGATTTTAACGTGGAAAACCCGGTTAAGGGAAAAACTATGAGGTGACTAACCCAAGATTGTATTCTCTGTTAAAAGAATAAGAAGAACAAAATGGCACATGCCAACTAGGGCTCACTACCTGAGCACACTGCTCACAAGAGGCCCACTACCTACAAGAGACACACTGTCTACATAATGATAAATATTACATACTTGAAGTAAAGAATAGCATCTTCACCATGCTTGAGTCAGTTCCATTTAAGCCCAATCCTTTTTCTTTGCCTTTTGCTTTCCTCCTCTCTACCACACTCTCATCTTCACCAAGATACCTTTGAAATGACTTCACAACTCTTATTTATACAAGACATCGACTTTGGGATAATCATCAAAGTCGGCATACTTTACAGAGCAAATACACAAATACAACTTGACTAATTACAAAAAAATTCATGCGGATCATCACATTGTAGGCCACACAGATCTGAGACTTCAATCTTCTTTGAGGAACATGCCATGCTTCACAGAACATCTTCAAGATCATCTGCAAGATGTGTAAATCATCCGATTGGCCAAGTTTAGGAAGAACATCATCATCTGGAAGTAATTCTTCAATTACGAGCTCAATCTTCAATGCGGACCACCAACACAAACTGGACACAATCCAGATACCTCCACAAGCTTTCCTAAATCACCAAGAACATCCACACTACTTCTGCTTACTGAAATCAATCTTTCCTTCATCCAAAACCTCAAGAACACAGTCTGTCATTACTGTCATAATGGAATAGATTCTTGTGGACCTCCAAACCATGAACCAATTGAGTTGTCAATTCACATTGACTTCCTAAACACTCCACGAAATCTGCAGAACAAGATATTGTATTTTCGGATCTCACCGAACCTATTTGTGTCACTCTGTCACCTTTGAATATCTACGAGAACCAATTTTACTCATATGGCCATAACTTCTTCAAATCTTCATGCAGACCTCTCAAATCTTTACTGGATCACCTTTAGACACATATCTACAAACCCTTTGATGTGCATCCTCTGATCTTCATCTTTGCTGGGATCTTCACTTCATTGTCTTCACTATTCTTCTATGTTCCTGATAGGACTAATTTTCTCAATATCCTTAGCATACAAATCAACCAATCCTTGTCATTAATGCAACAGGAGTATGTTGACATCAATGACAACACCAGTTAGGCCCATACTTGTAACAATCTCCCCCTTTGTCATTGATGGCAACATATGATGTGAAATATTGTTTTAAGCATCAAGACAAGTACTTCTCCACACTGACTGACAAAGCTCCCCCTATCAACAAGAACCATTCACATGTCTTCTCTTCCTTTACTGCTCCCCCTTTGATCAGCAACCACTTTTTTTTTCACATGTCTTCTCTCTCCCTTTGACATCAATGGCAAAGGGCACATACTTGCATCAATCAGAATCATACCAACTACTCCCCCTTAGTAGCAGCTTCCCATCATCAATCTAGACCACAAGATATGGCTGTGAGATCCACCAGATTGATGCACATCAGTGCACCTTAATTTAGAACTAGAGGGGTAATAACCCCTAACTTCTCCTTGAGATACTCAAAAGAGTCCTTAGGTAGAGGTTTAGTAAAAATATCTACAATCTGATCCTTGGAGGGCACAAACTCCAATCTGACTTCATTATTGTTCACCTGCTCTCTTAAAAAGTGAAACTTGATGGATATATGTTTTGTCTTTGAATGCAACACCAGATTTTTTGATATATTTATTGCACTTGAATTATCACAGAAGATTGTGATAGGTTCCTCATACTCCACTTTGATGTTTCTTAGCATTTGCTTCATCCATAATACTTGAGTGTAACTACCTGCTTCTGCAATATATTCTATTTCTGTAATGGACAGAGATATTGCCTCTTGTTTCTTGCTTAGCCAAGAAATGAATCTTTTCCCTAAAAAGAATGCTCCACCACTGGTACTCTTCCGGTCATCCACATCTCCTACCCAATCTGCATCTGTATATGCATGAAGAGAGAAATCATGATCTCTAGGATACCATAAACCATACTCAACTGATCCTTTCAGATATCTAAGAATCCTCTTGATTTCCATGACATGAGATTCTCTAGGATCGGCTTGGAATCTAGCAACAAGACCAACAACATTCATAATGTTAGGTCTAGTTTGAGTAAGATACAATAGTCCTCCAATCATTGACCTGTACTTTTTCTGATCAACCTTAGGAGAGTCGTCATCTTCGCTCAATTTACATCTAGTTGCCATGGGAGTACTCATTGGTTTTGAGTCTTCCATCCCAAATTTCTTCAACAATTCTTTCACATACTTGGTTTGTGAAATGAAGATTCCTTTCTTTGTTTGAATGATTTGCAGACCCAAGAAGAAATTCATTT
The DNA here is from genome assembly GCA_027924645.1 of Cunninghamia lanceolata. Lineage (NCBI taxonomy): Eukaryota > Viridiplantae > Streptophyta > Pinopsida > Cupressales > Cupressaceae > Cunninghamia > Cunninghamia lanceolata. The sequence goes on along the minus strand of BSBN01000914.1, from coordinate 4,003,322 downwards.
CCCCAAACATGGACATCTCAAATTCATTTTTCATTTGATTTGCAAAAGTTTTGCACATACTATCTCTTCCTCTAAAAATGATATCATCAACAAATGCTTCAACAATCAAGATATTTTCATGATCAATTTTGAAGTACAAGTTACTGTCAGCAGTACCTTTGTTGAAACCAATCTTCAAAAGATGCTTATCTAGTCTTTCATACTAGGCTCTTGGGGCTTGTTTGAGTCCATACAGTGCTTTCTTCAACTTGTAGACCATATCACCATGATCAAACAATTAAAATCCATTTGGTTGCTTAATATATACTTCTTCTTCCAAGTCACCATTCAGGAAGGTAGACTTGACATCCATTTGATATACTTTGAAGTCCTTGAAGGCAGCAAAGGTAAGAAATAATCTAATTGCTTCAATTCTTGCCACCAGAGCAAAAGTTTCTTCAAAATCAACTCCTTCTACTTGAGAATAACCCTTGCAGACCAATCTGGCTTTATTACTGACTACTTCACCATCTTCATTCAGTTTATTCTGGAAGACCCATTTGGTTCCAATCGCATTCTTATTTCTAGGTCTGAGAACAAGATCCCAAGTGTGATTTTTCTCAATTTGCATCAGCTCTTCCTCCATTGCTTTAGTCTAGCTTTCATCACTGCATGCTTCACTCACTATCTTTGGTTTAATCTTTGAAATCAGAGAATACTTTTCTGAGTCTTGAGCAATCTTTCTTCTTTTTTAAACACCTTTGCTTTTATCACCTATGATCTGATCTTCAGAGTGATTCAGTCTTACACACCTTGGAGTTTTGGGAATTTCTTGCACTTCTATTTCTTGAACAAGTTCATTCAAACTTATCTCTTCTTCTTGATTCTCCGGATCAGTCTAGATCTGAATTTCAGAGGGGGCTTGGACTTCTTGGATCAAAACATCATTCTAATCATCTTCTTCATATTCATAAAACCTTGAGGGTTTTTTAATACCTTCATCAACCTTCACATTTGTACTTTCTATAATCTTTCTCAATCTCTTGTTATAACACTGGTATGCTTGCTTTGAGTAGAATAACCCAAGAATATTCCTTAATCACTTCTAGCATCAAATTTGCCAAGGTCTTCATCTCTTTTAATGTAACATTTTCTATGAAAGACTCTAAAATACTTCACAGTGGGAGTGATGCCAAACCAGAGTTCATAAGGGGTCTTACCAGTATTGCTTTTGATTTGTACTCAATTAAGAGTATAGACATTAGTGCTTACAACTTCTCTCCAATAGATCTAAGGAACATTTGCTTCCATCATCATGGTTCTAGATGCTTCCTGGATGGTCCAATTCTTTCTTTCCACTACGTCATTCTACTGTGGAGTCCTTGGAGCAGACAACTATCTTTTTATCCCATGTTTCTCACAGAATTCTATGAACTCTCTGGATGTGAATTCTCCACCTCTATTAGACCTGAGACATTTTATGTTTAATCCGGTTTCATTCTCTACCATAGCTTTGAATATTTTGAATTTCTCAAGAGCCTCAAATTTCTCTTTCAGAAAAGTCACCCACATCATCTGGGAGTGGTCATCAATTAATAACATGAAGTATCTATCACCTTGCAAACTCCTGATTCTTGCCAGACCACATAGATCAATATATACTAAGTCCAATAATCTGGTAGAAGATTGTTCCTTAGTTTTGAATGTGACTCTTCTTTGCACAAACTATTAGTAGGTTTCACCAGTCTTGGAAGATCTCTTATAGCCTGAGTGTTGCTTATCTTGATGATATTATCAAAATTCACATGACACATTCTCCTATGCCACAACCAACTTTGATCAATTTGAACAAATAAACAACTTTTGCCAGTACCAACCAAGTGGAAGATATTACCTTTTGTTTGAGTACCGGATGCAATCTCTATTCCAGAAATTTCAAAGATCTTACATTTTCCATTTTTGAATCGGAGATCATAGCCTTTGTCCACCAACTATCCAATACTGAGAAGATTATGCTTCAGACCTTCAACATATAGTACATTACTAGTGTTGTTCTTTCCATCAAAAGAAATAGTTCCTCTACCTCTGATTCTGCCAGTAGAATTATCACCAAAATTTACAACTCCTCCTTCATATCTTTCCAAATCTATAAACTTATTTTTGTCACCTGTCATATGGTGGGAGCATCCACTATTAATGACCCAATCATCCTTTTCTTCAACTTGGGTAGCCAGAGCTCTTTCTATCATTTTATGATTGACAGATTCAGAGGGCATTGGATCTTCTTCCTTGATGGCAATAAACACCCAGTCACTTCCAAATTTGTTTCCTATCTCTGATTCATCATCTGTTACTCCTTCATCATCATCATCTTCATGAACATAATAACATTTCTTTTGGAATCTTGATCTATTAGGATTTTCCCTTGAAAATCTTTCCGAACACCTTGAGGCAAAATGACCAATCTTACTGCAGTTGAAACATTTGAAGGGCAATTTTCCTTCATACTTACCGGATCCTCTTGGCAGTATTTTTGCAATAATGGCTTCAAGTTGAGAAGATTCTACTTCATCTTCTTCTAGATCTTTTCTTGGTTTTTCATACCATGATAGTTTCTTTGAGGAGTTCTCTCCTGGATCAAACTTTTGTTTGCCTTTTATAGAGGTACTAGCTTTGAATGCAGATTTCGTCTTGGGGGGTGTATCTCCAAACTCGGCCAGTTCAAATGTAGCTAATTGTCCAACCAATTGATCTCTTATGATATTTGAAAAAGATCTGAATTCTTCAATAGAAGCAACCATGTATTTGTAAGCAAGAGGTAGGGATCTGAGAACTTTGGCAACAATCTCATCTTCATCCAAGATTCCACCAGCACACCTAATGCCACAAACAAGCTCATTTACTTTTGGCATAAAAGTAGTGATATTCTCATCTTCATTCATCTTTAGGTTTTCAAATTTTCCTTTCAGACTCTGTAGCTTGGCACATTTAACATATTTGCCTCCTTTATGCAGAAGTTCCAATTTTTCCCAAATCTCATATGCAGTTTTTAGATCTATAACATTTGTCAGCTTTGAATCAGATAAGGCACTTAGTAGTGCTTCTTTACCCTGAAGATTGTCTTCAGCATCTTTGATTTCATCTATAGTTCTCGGACCATTATGTGGAGGAACATACTTCTTTGAAGCCATGATCCAATATTGCATTCTCATACATTGCAAGTGACATTCCATGTGGCTTTTCCAAACAGTGTAATTGGTTCCATCAAACCTCAGACTATCCTTTTTGTAGGAAGACATCATGGATCTCCTCAAGTGGTTAAGCTCTTTTGGAAGAACTTATCTTCGATACCAATTGTTGGTTTTAAGATAGACAACTGAGAGGGGGGGTGAATCAGTTGTCCCAAAACTTTCTTTTATTAACCACTTAAATCCTTCTTGTAATTCAACAACATAATAATAAATCAATCATGGAAACACAATGCAACAATTCAAGAGCAGAAACACATTAACACATATGACACCAAGATTTTAACGTGGAAAACCCAGTTAAGGGAAAAACCACGGGGTGACTAACCCAAGATTGTATTCTTTGTTAAAAGAATAAGAAGAATAAAATGGCACATGCTAATTAGGGCTCACTACCTGAGCACACTGCTCATAAGAGGCCCACTACCTATAGGAGCCACACTATCTACAGAATGATAAATATTACATACTTGAACTGAAGAATAGCATCTTCACCATGCTTGAGTCAGTTCAATTTAAGCCCAATACTTTTTCTCTACCTTTCACTTTCCTCCTCTCTACCACACTCTCATCTTCACCAGGATACCTTTGAAATGACTTCACAACTCTTATTTATACAAGACATCAACTTTGGGATAATCATCAAAGTCAACATACGTTACAGAGAAAATACACAAATACAACTTGACTAATTACAAAAGACTTCATGTGGATCATCACACTTTCGGTCACACAGATTTGAGACTTGAATCTTCTTTGAGGAACATGTCATGCTTCGCAGAACATCTTCAAGATCATCCACAAGATGTGTAAATCATCTGGTCGGCCAAGTTCAGGAAGAACATCATCATCCGAAATTAATTCTTCAATTATGAGCTCAATCTTCAATGTGGACCACCAACACGAACTGGACACAATCCAGATACCTCCACAAGCTTTCCTGAATCACCAAGAACATCCACACTACTTCTACTTACTGAAATCATTCTCTCCTTCATTCAAAACCTCAAGAACATAGTCTGTCATTACTGTCAAATTGGAATAGATGCTTGCAGACCTCCAGATCACAAACCAATTGAGTTGTCAATTCACATTGACTTCCTAAACACTCCACCAAATCCACAGAACAAGATATTGCATTTCTAGATCTCACCGAACCTATTTGTGTCACTCTGTCACCTCTGAACATCTGCTAGAACCGGTTTTACTCATATGGACCTCTCAAATCTTTACTAGATCACCTTTAGACACATATCTACAAACCCTTTTATGCACATCCTCTGATCTTCATCTTTGCTGGGATCTTCACTTCACTGTCTTCACTGTTCTTCTTTGTTCCTAATAGGACTAATTTTCTCAATATCCTCAGCATACAACTCAACCAATCCTTGTCATCAATGCAATAGGAGTATGTTGACATCAAAGACAACACTAGTTAGGCCCATACTTGTAACAGTTTGGCTACCTTTGATGAAGAGGGAGATATGACAATGAGTTTGCTACCATAGTGAAGTAAAAATGAGTGTTTATGTGCATGTAAAGGAGGCCATTAAGGGCCAATAATGTAAAAGATTGTTGGTAGATTTGGTATTATTGTTTTGAATAGGAATCTCAAATAAAATTGTGAGTAAAACTATGTTATGTTGCAATCTGAGTTTGTTTCGGGTAGAATGTTCCATGAGCATTTTGTGTAATTAAGATTTGTGAAATTGTGTGTTTTATGAGGAAAGAGGGGTCTTCTTGCACTAATTGGTATCAGATTAGGGGATCTTGAGAGTGCAGTGTATGCATTAGGACCTGCTGGTAGAGAAGAGACAGAAGGCGATTATAGAGAGCTCAAAAGAATTATTTTAGGTGTGTGAACTCTTGAGCAATTGAGGACTAGAAGATAAGGAGGAAATAATATTTGTAGATTGAGAGTGTGATGTGTGGAAGATTGCAGCAGCATGAGGATATTTGTAGAGAAACTCTTGATGTGGAATGGTTGGAGGTAGTACCAAAATAGGAAGATCTCCTTGATGATTGTGGATATAAGTACAAGGATGGATAGGATGGAAGTGTGGCAATGTGGTGAATTGATAAAGCATGATGAAGATAAGAATGAGGATGTAGCAATATGCTTGGATGAGAGCATGGAAGAAGAGGGAAATACTAAATTTGTAGTAGCAACTGAGTGTGCTTTGGAGGACATGAAAGCCATATAAAATGAAAAAGAGGTGGACAATGAGAATGAAGAGGTTGTAGATGTAGATATGTGGATTGAGATGGCAATGATAAAGCTTGAGACTATTGCAGAAAATTGTGAAGACAAGGATGATTTAATGTTGCAGATTTTGGTGGTAGACAAAGAGTGGTTTGATAATCTTACCAGTGAGGATGAGAAGATGGATGTTACAGCAGCAAAAGAAGAGCTAAATTTTAATGTTTTTGAATTTCGTGATGAGGAAGTTGATATGAAATTAGATAGTGTTGAGGTGAATAAGGAGCTAGTGTAAGTAGATAGAAAGAGAGATCATATAGTTGCAGATGAGTATGTGAATGTTGCATATAGTATGTAGAATCTATAGAGGATGGTACAAGTGGGACTTGGTGGAGGTGGTCAGTTTGTGGTGGGTTGGATTCCATGAAGGAGGAGAGGAGAGGAGAGTATTTGGAGGAGGATGTCAGGATGTGGTGGACATGAGTCCATGAGAGGAAGGAGGAAAAAGGTGCACACTTGGTGGAGGAGGATGGCAAGTGTCCCAACAAAATGTTGGAAGAGGTGGAAGAAGAAATTCTTTCTATCTAAATTAGTGATGGAGTTCATTGTAGGTTGCACTCAACCTAAAAGAGTAGTCCCACTACACAACTCTATTTTGTGAGTCCTACTCACAAATTTTTCCTACCCGATGTGTCTGATGCAGGAGCATCTCAGGCGAACAAACAATTGACATCACCCAAAAATAATTTTAGTTTATTTCTTTTAGTTTTGGTCTGTATTAGCATCTCATAGCATTGGGGAGACATGGTGTGATTAGATTTGGTAGAATTGAGTTTTCACTATATTTGGACTTCAGCATGCATAATAGGTAGTCTTCATGAAAATAATTGTTCAAGTGGATTAGTGGGGTTTGATGTCGAATCCTCTTATGGGCAGATTTTTAACTCCATTCTAGAATTGATCATGAAGGTTTTGTGAGAAAACTCCTTTTAGTTTCCAAGATGCATAATTGTTTTACGACTTGTGCTGGAAGATTGGCGAAACTTTAAAATTTCACATTCCATGAAGTTTGAGCTAAAAGGGGTTGGTGGAGAGTTTAGGATTCTTGACATCTTCATCTCTATAAATTTTCAAATGATTTCTATCTTTTTGTATAAAGTTATAAGGAAATTAGGGTTTCTACTCTTGGCACATCAAGTTGGAGTCACGTAACAAAATACCGAACATAGGAACTGAAATAAAGAAGGTTATTGAGAACTTTGAAACTTTTCTTCTAGGGACAAATATTACAAGGAGGATATTATCATGCTCCTGATCATCTTTCATATGGAGTATATATGAAGCAAATTCATTGGTGTGATATTCTTCAGAGCTAGCAACTACAAAAGAAAGACATGTAGATCTACCACCTAGACATTATTCTATATTCAAATACTACAATTGGCAATGGCTTGCACTAGCCTATGTGTCTTGTACCCTTTGAACCAAAAGGGCTCTTGAGTTATCAATGCCTCTCACTAAATTGCAAAGTCAAACATGTGGTTGATGCATTGGAGTCTTTTATATTCTTCAATCATGAGAATGTAAGAAATGGCATTATTGACCTCTTTGGATGCTATCCAGACAAATGGACACCATCTTCTTTGATATGTTGCTACTATAGTAATTGTTAATAAAAGGAGGAGAAACATGCTAAAGGAGTTGGTTAAAGTTATTCAACAAGACCAATATGCATATGAAGATCCCACTACATAATTTATAGAATGCTTGTATATAAACTGTGATTTTGAAGGGACTCAGAAACAAAAAAAAATAGAATATCTTTCATCCATATAAAGATAAAATGGATGATGTTAGATGGGGTCATTGAAAATATAAGAAGTGGAAAGAAGCATCAACTTAAAAGATGTCACCCATACAACAAATGAGGGAATGCTAGAGGATATAAAATGCCTAATACCTTGTTGATAGAAGTTGATCAATTCATTTATGATTATGCAGGATAGAACCAAGGCATAATAAATATTGGAGACACCAACTACATTAAAGTTAGAAGTTGAAACACCTCACTTGAGGCTCATTAAAAACTTGTAAATCAATATTAAGTAGCAGCGCCAATCAAGATAGAGAAAAAAGAAGAAACGTATAGAAAATAGAGCAGGGAGAGCACTAGTTCTAGTGTGGAGAATGCCAGTGAAGGAAAAACAAGGTGCCTAGTGAGTGCCTACATGGTATGGCTACCTGGGGTGAAGAGAGAGATATGACAATGAGTCTGTTGCCATAGTGAAAGAAAATTGAGTGTTTATGTGCATGTAAGGGGGGCATTGAGGGCCGATAATGTAAATGATTGTTGGTAGATTTGGTATTTTTGTTTTGAATAGGAATTTCAAATAAAATTATGAGTAAAACTATGTTATGTTGCAATCTGAGGTTTTTTGTGGTAGAATGTTGCCTGAGCACTTTGTGTAATTAAGATTTGTGAAATTGTGTGTTTTGTGAGGAAAGAGGGGTCTTCTTGCAGTATTCTTGCTTGACCAACAAATAGGACTTGATCCAAGTGAGAAGTTGTAACTTGAAGTAGACTTGTTATCTTGAGAATCGCATGCCCAATTTGAATTTGTGTAGTCCACGAAGTCAAGATCAATGCGTGATGCATAGTGAACCCCAAAATTGTGAGTACCCTGAATGTAGTGAAGTATCTTCTTGGTTGTTTTCCAATGTGGCTCATAGGGCTCTTGCATGAATGAAGAGACCATGTCTACAACATATGAAATGTTAGGTCTTGTGTGAGTCAGATAAACGAGACTCCCAATAAGTTGTCTGTACAAAGTGTCGGTAGTCAAAGGTGAAGAATAATGAGTCTCAAGTTTGACTCCAAAAATAAAGGGAGTTAGAGCAAGGTTATAGTTAGCCATGTGAAACCTTGAGAGCATATCTAGAGCATACTTAGACTATGTGATGGTGATCTTGGAAGCAAATTGAAAGATCTCAATCCTGAGAAAGTAATGCAACAAGCCCAAGTCATTCATAAAAAACCTAACATGAAGGGTAGTTTTGACTGCTCCAATGGCAGTTGAAGAACTCCCTGTGACCAACAAGTCATCAACATATAGAACGAGAAATAGGAGTGAATCATCCTACTACAAAATGTAGACATTAGGATTAGAATTGCACTGAGTGAACCCAACTATTAGATGGAAGGAGTCCATCTTGGCATACCAAGCTCAAGGGGCATGTTTGAGGCAATAAAGAGACTTTCATAGATGGCACACAAGTGAAAGATCCTAAATGAAACCTTGTGACTACTCCATGTAGACCTCCTCTTGAAGATCACCATAAAGAAAGGAACTCTTCACATCCATCTGATGAACTTCCCAACAATGGGCTACACCAATGGAAAGGAGAAGTCAGATGGAGTTCATTCTGACAACTAGCACAAAATTCTCAGAGTAGTTAATCCTAGCAATGTGGTAGAATCCTTTGGTGACCAAATGAGCCTTATACTTATCAATTGGACCATCTAAAACAATTTTATTTGATAGATCCACTTACATCGAACAAATTTTCTTCTGTTACACAGAGGGACAAGAACCCATGTGTGGTTCCTCATCAATGAACTATACTCTTCCTGCATAGTTCTATCCCACTCAAGAATACCAAAGACTCTTGAAAGGACTATGGATCAGAGGTAGTAGCAATGAAGACATGTGGAGCATCCTATAATTGTGAATGAGTCTGCCTGGTGTCTGATGGATCCCCAACCCAATCACCTACAGACTGCAATGTCTATCTAGAAAAATGTAGACTAGAAGTTACAGGATCTAGACGAGAATCATCACCCTCTGAATGATGACTAGGAGAGGAAGTAGGTGAATCCTCAAAATCAATTTCAGTATTAGAAGTAGAGGAAGAAGACTCTTCATCATTAGGAATCTGCTTAGGTGAATCTAACTCATTAGAAGATCTATCGTGTAGCCCAAGTGACTCCAATGTCATAGTAGAAGGAGGTGGAGAAGTGATAAGAGTTGAGATTGAAGATCCATCCTCAAATTAAATTTTCTCTTATTGATGAACAACTCGTGAGTATTAGGGTGGAGCAATCAATAACCCTTTACACCATCAGGATACCCAACAAATATGCAAGGCATGCTTTATGAATCCATGACCTTACATTTCTCTGCAAGAATGTTGGCTCATGCAAGAGAACCAAGAACTTGAAAGTGCTTAATTGATGGTTTTTTATGTATCCAAGCTTCAAAAGGAGTGACCCCCTTCAAGGCTCAGTGAGGAACACGATTCTAGAGATAATAAGCATGGTTAATGGCCTCTTCCTAATACTGTGGTGCAAGAGATTTGGAGTGAATCATGCAGTTCATCATTCCCTTCAAGAACCTATTCTTTTATTCTACAACATTTTACTGATGAGTGTATGGAGCTAAATGTTACAAATCAATCCCCTATAAAGTTCAAAACTACTCAAAATGATGGTTGACATATTCACCACCATCATTAGTGCATAAGACTTTGATGGCTTTCTCATATTGTTTCTCTACAAAAGTTTTGAAGTCCTAAAAATGATAAAATATCTTAGACTTTTGTTTGAGAAAGTACACTCAAGTATACTGAGAAAAGTCATCAATGAAACTTAGAACAAATCTGGCCTTGCTAAAGGATGGATGAGGAAATGGACTAGCCAAACCACTGTGAACTAACTCCAGTATCTATGAAGCTCTCCATACCTTACCTTTGTCAATTTTTTACTTAGGATGCTTACCAAGAATGTAACCTTGGAAAACACCACTTGAGAACTAAACTGAAGGCAACTCTGTGACCATGTTGTGTTGGTTGAGCTGTTGCAAGTAGTGGAAGTTAAGATGGCCAAACTGCTCATGCCATAATTTACTCACACCATCAAAATGAGTGAGCAAAAAAAATGAAGTAGGGTTAGGAACAAAGTGAGAAAATAGATAAATTCATGATTGATGATCTACTCTACCCACTACAATTGTATAACTACTGTGCAACTTACAAATCTCTACTAAATCAAAAGTGAACTCAACCCACTTGCCTGAACTCATGTGAGTGATATGATATCCTAACAGGAGATTAGTTTATATTAAATGAGAACACACAAAGAACATCATGGAACTTGCCATCTCCCAAATCAACAGACCCTCTCCCACACACTTCAACAAGAGTGTCATCACCCATCAAAATAGAAGGCATAATACACTGCTCCAAAGATCTGCAAGTTCTTCCCTACATGAAACCTTGTGGTGCGAAGCACCCAAATCAAGAACCCAAGTAGGTTGTTGTGAAGCAACTGCTACAAGGGCTTTTCCCTTCCCTTTACCTTTGATGTTATCTTTCACCTTGTTAGACACCTTATTAGAACTCTATTTTACAAATTTAGGAACATTGATATTATTATTTTCAAGAATGTGTGTCAAGTGATCAATTTCTTTCTTCAAACATTTATGCTCATTATGATCAGGTCATTTACAATATAGGCGTATTTGACCTTCTCTTTCTTAGGCTTGTCACCATTTGAAGATTGGGTCTCATTAACTACTTTTGGAGCACCTTGTTTCTAATCCTTCTCCTTGCTATTATTTTGTTCATTATCCTTATTGTTACTGCTTTGTCCTTTCTATTCTTTTGTGCCTTGGTTGGTAGCTAGGGCATGTGACTTAGAGGATTTTAGAGTGCCCATCTAGATTATCTTATCTTGCTCCTATGTGAGAAGGATAGCCAAATCATCCAAAGATAGCATGGTGTATTGAGTCCCAAGTGCACCCTTATTAGCATAGAAGGTAGAAACAAACATGGAATATTCAGAACTTAGCTTAGAGAGAATACTAAGAATCAGTTGTTCATCATTCTTTTCAATTCTGTACTATTTTAATTACAACCATAGTGACTTTAATTTGGTGAAGAAATATTGGATTGTGTTAAAATTGTCTTGACTTAGACTAATTAGTTCATTTTACAACATATGACCCCTCATTGAATCTTGTGTGCCAAATAGTGTTTCTAGCTTTGTCCATATTTCATTTGGTGAATTCAAAGATTCAATATGAAAGAGTAAATCAAGAGAATTAGACAAACACAATGTCCCATAGGCCTCATCGCACTTGTTAAACCACTTAGGCTTTTCTTCACCTTTAGCAAGTTCAGTTTCTAGTCCCATTGTTATCCTATGCAAACTAGTTTTTCTTAAGTAGATTGTCATGTGTGATTTCAACTCAAAATAGCTATAAGGAGTTAAGATGGGAACTATTGTTTGATCCATGATTTAGAATTGCGTAAATGAAGTGCTGAAAAGAAAAGAGAACACAAGTACACCTCCCTTTTTCACTAGTTTTTGAAATGACTCCCCCACAAATTATAATGTTGGCACTTTATAATTAGTGTGATTACAATGCAAATGTCAGGTTTTTAGAATCTTACAAGGCCCAAAATGGCCAAATACTAAAACTATAGCTCAATTACAATATGAGAGCATCAATGTGGAGTATATAGAAAAATATGAACTCTAAAAAAATGGTACACAAAAAGGAGTTCGTTTGCATAATTTATGGCTCTCGGAAGGTCTCAAAACAAGAATTATGCAGTAAGAACTGGAAGAATCTTCAATTTCTAAAAACTAGAGCATCAAGTTAAAGAAACCAATTTCACCATGATCTAAATTGTAAATTTTAACCCAAAATAAAAAAAATATGCCAAAAAAGGCCTCTGTATGGCTACAAACGAGCATTCTGAAGTTTGGGTGTATAGTTGAAAACTCCAATGGTGAGGTGTAAAGGTTAAACACTATTCACAACCTGAAAGCATAGTTCACAGCTTGGAAATATTGTTCATGGCTTGAAAACATCGTTCATGGCTTGAAACATTATTTGTGGCTTGACAACACTAAAATTGTGGCCTAAAACATTGTTCATGGTCATACTACTAGAAAAGGAAATAATATTTTGAAGTTCCTGATGTCTGATATTGACAAACTTTACAAGAAAATGAGGGTTTTTGGGCCTTCTGGACACAATGGAAAGGTTCTTTTAGCCTCAAGGTGACCCAAATTTGAGTAGTATATTAGTACCACTCATCAACCCGTCATTTAAAACTTGAGATTTTAATCTTTGATTTGGTGAAACAAAAGTTTGATTTGATTTTCTTGATCCTTTTGGATAATATGGAATAGCTGAAAATACCACTAGGATTATGAAAAAATTTGCAAACACCTAGATTCCAAAAAATACAAGTATAAAACCATAGAGATTAAAATATTTCCGTCAAACTTTTCTAATTCTCTAGATCATTCGAAGATGCAAGAGAAGAGCATACTGGGTTTTCAGGAAACCTACAAATAAGCTTATTAGCCCCCCCAAATCTCTCAAATAAGGACACTAAAATCTATTCTGTAGTAGAATAGCTATGATACCATATTATAATTTAAAAAGATGAATAAACCTAGAAAACTATTGCAATGAATAGATTAATAAACAATAAAGAAAATGATACAAGATCAAAATAACAACACAGAGTTAGTCTCCAAGAGATAAATGCAAATGCTTATTAAACAAAATAGCATTAGGTGAATGTAAAAGCAAAATGTTGCATAATACAATGTAAAAGACTAGCTAGTAGGTGAGTATATATGGAATATGAGAGAGGGGAGAGGTGGAAAATATGACCAATGGGAAGAGTCCACCACAATAGCCTAAAATAGGCAAGTGTAACTCCCATGGAAGATGTCTACACCTTACACCCACTCACACTAATACTCATTTAATTAATCTTAAGCAAGCTTAAGCATAATTGTTGTCGATGAGGATTACACCCTTATACAAAGTTGTGACACTCTGCAATCCTTCAAAACATGGGGACAAACTCAGGCTGTGGGTGACCTATAGTGAGTTTGAACCTCCAGATTGTGGGCTGGTTCCCTTAAAATATTCTATTTTGAAACTATGATTTTCTATTTTGGAAAAGGGTAAGAAGGAAACTATAAGGAAATAAAACTTGTAAAATTTGGCGATGCACCTAATAAGGATGGAAAATTTCTAGTCTGGTTCACAATAGAATTCAAAAATCTGACCCACACAATCCAATCTTGGCATAAATATCACAAAAACTATTTCTGAGGAAGGCTAGAAAATAAACTCTTTATGAAGGAAAATGACTTCTCACAACATAAAAGAACTATTTTATGTAACACAACCTAAGACCTGTAATATCACTATGCTTAACACTGCAAGTAAGAGTGAGACAATAATTTTAAAGGTTTTGATAATTAAACACAGTAAACTTCATCAAATCACTACATACAATTAGCATCAAATGGAAACGCAACTACTTGATTCCAAAAAATAAAGGAAATATTGCATAAAAATAAAGAAATTGGACCTGTAATCTACTGTGATCTCTATAAAACTATAAAAAATGAGCTACAAAACTTCCTTCTCTCTCAATGTGTAAAAGAGAAAAGAATGCAAGAACTAGCAAAATCCAAGTTTTGCTTTACAATATATAGTTTGCTCTTTCCAAGAGGCATGCAAAAATGAACTGTAGCTAACTGCCTCTAAAAATAAGTCCTCCAAAGTGATCCATGAGAAAACTAAAAAATCCCTAAAAATAAGGGCTCAAACTGCCACAAATTGAGCAAAAATAGCTCCAAGATGACCCTCTCCATGTGGTTGACCAAGAAGTTGGCCAAAACCCCTCAAATTGCTCCTCAAAACATGCAAAAAGGCTCCAAATAGCCTCAGTTAACTCAACTCATCAATTTGCATGAATATGCTTTTGCAAAATTGATGTGAGTAAATAATAAAGTAATTAGAGGATAATTACTCTATTGTTAGTTACAACTTGTACTATTTTTTATTTTACAATTTGTGAAAAATAATAAAGTAATTTGAAGAATATTACTTTACTATTTTTTTACATTGGTTTAGTTTGTAAAATCATGCATGATGAGAAAAAATAAAACTCCTTATCTCTCCAATTGCATTATCAAAATGCATAAAACACTTAGTCATAATCAAGAAACCCTTATGACTCCACATGCACCAAGGAGAAAATAAATATCCAACTCTGCCTTATCACTCCATTTACAATGCAAATCCTAGCCTTACTGCCATATATCTTCACCATGCAAAACAAAAACCCTAAGTCACCTTACCACCTTGCCATATGCATCATTATGCAAAATATACCTTCCTTTTCTCCATTGTCCCCTCATGCAAAACAATGATACCTCTGCCACCTTTCTTGCCACCTTGTAATATCATTTTGTCTTTTACACATCATTTACCTTTGACTTTTGAACGATGAATTTTATAAGGGATAAAGAATATTCTCTTTGACCACATTCAGTCACTTCACATGATACAAATATTACAAGAACCTTGACAAGGTATCATGAGGGGATAATCATCCTTCAACAATATGATAGTCGACCATGAGGTAAAAGGTTTTGTTTGAATGTTGCAAGGCATAACACTTACTGTATGATTATCGACCACCATTTGACTTCAAACAATATGCCAGAAATACATTTTGTCGGCCCTTTCTAACCATGATTGTTAGGAGATCTCATGACTTGATGTCTTGACCCCGATCCCATTTTGGATAATGCGATGATTTAAGTTTTACATAGTCAAAAAATCATAAGGAAGAAAAAGAAGTTTCGATCAAAAGGGTGAGAAACCCTAATCACTTGGTCATTTTCACTTGCTCTTTCACCCGACCGCTGCTCTGTAACTCTCTCTGGCATTAGGGTTTGATACTCCCTCAGCTTCTCCTTGAGTTCTCTGAGGTCTCTGTGCTTGATTCTCTTGCATCTCTTGAGTGGAACGAAACGACAGAAAGTGGTAAGTGTAGTATCTCCATCTTGACTGGAATTTCTTTATCATTTTCTAAGGTTTTTCAATAATAATGGTCGCGGCCATACTTACACTTTCTCATGCTATATTCTTTTCTTGACATTACTTTTGTTCTCTATGTTGAAATCTTTTGCAAATGTGAGAAAATATGGTAAAAAGGAAAACCTCCTAAGGAGGGCATGGCCATGCATTTCTTCTCTCTATAACTTTGAAGGTAAATCACTTTACTTCTTCTTCTTGTAGATACTTGACTATCTTTGTATATTCAAAAAGAGATCAGGGTTTCAATTTTTTCCATCTGGGTACCATTATATTCCTCTCTTTTTGTTATCTATGTACAACATTTTCTTTTGATTTTCTCTAATATAAAGCTTGAAGGGTTTGAGGGTTTCTTTGAAATCTTGCCAGGAAACTCCCTTTTTACCCATGGCCATTCTTCTAAACACTTTATATCATTCTTCCATGATGGTATCTGCAAAAAAAGAGAAAAAGGTTTTTTAACCTGTGATAAGGGTTTTCTCAAAAATGGATGTATTTTCCATTCTATGGCACAACTATGACAGAACCATACTGTAGCACCATTATTTTCCTATAATAGCAAAAAAGATGTTAGGGTTTCATACTTCTCCATGTGGGTATGTCAGAAATTCTCTCTTTCTGTCATGGCCATGCTATAAAAACACTTCTCTGTAATTTTCTTTTTGATTTTGTCTGATATAAAGCTTGAAGACTAGGGATTCATTTCTGAAAATGAGGTTTTTGAACACTTTGACAATTGGGTGTCTTCCTCAAGCATAAAACTTGCTTTTCTAGTTACGACCATGGTAGAAAAATTCACTATGTCTGATTCCTTTTTCTGTATGCACCAAAATGCATTAGGGGTTTATCCCTCTTCAAGGGTTTGCAAAAAATAATCATAACATTTAT
This sequence comes from Cunninghamia lanceolata, assembly GCA_027924645.1. Lineage (NCBI taxonomy): Eukaryota > Viridiplantae > Streptophyta > Pinopsida > Cupressales > Cupressaceae > Cunninghamia > Cunninghamia lanceolata. Next base: position 3,987,087 of record BSBN01000914.1, on the reverse strand, counting down.
TCACTATTTTGAGAATCCCTTTTTCATTCCTATGTATGAAACAAGACTCAGTTCAGAAATTTGGAACTAGGGTTTGAATTTTCATAACAAAGAAATACTCTTTGTCATCTTTGAGACTTATTCCTCTAATTCTATAGCTTCTTCTACTAAACTTGGACATTCTTGAGTGATAGTAAATCTCATTTCTATAACTCTGAGCAACAGTATTATCCTTTTTCTATAAAGAAATATTGTAACAGTCTTATATACATGAATCTCTTTTCTAAGAATGGGATTTTATCTTGGCATTTCATTTTGCTTTGACTTGTCAACTGTTAGACACTCCTCATTGTGCTACACTTTCACATTCACTTTGGCACTTAGAATTATCTTGTAGCATGTTTATCATATCATTAATTTTTATCTATATCATGTATTTGACCTTATGTAGTTTTATCATTTTATCCATCTGTCAGATGCTTTTGTCATTTCAAATAGATAATGATACACCTGTACTTTATTTAGTTGAAACTGTAGTAATCATTTGATGTTTTATATGTTGTATCTCCTTTCAATCATGACTGTCAGATGCTCCTCATGATGCATTTATCTTATTCTGTCCTTCTGGAGGCATAACCTGTATCATTTGTTTTAGCTGCACTTGATCACTATGAGCACCTGTGACATGTCATTTTACTTACTATCCTTTTATCATAATCAGATAATACTTTTTCATGATACGTCATGTAACTTATGTAAATGATACACAAGCTCTGTCTCTTAGAAGCATTATCCTATAACTTTATCTTCATCGGGTAGTAATGTAAACACTTATATGACTGATGAAGTCAATGACATACATAAGGGTGACTTTGTGACTTATCTTCAACTATAATAACATATGTATGATCAATGAAGACACCTGTAGCATATCTTCACACTGTAGCTACATTTGTCATTTGTTCATGATATTTAATCACCTAAGATGAAATAAATACCTGCTATACTTTAAGATGGCTCCTATAACTTGTTCTTTCTATCTAATGTGCATATGAGACATGATTGGCATATGTGTCTTTATCTGATGTAATCAACTGATCATACCCATACTTGTTATCTGTAATTGGTTTATCTAATTTTATCTTTTTAATCTCTAAACATTTAATGCATGATTTGTTCACACTAATCTGCACATGTTCATTATGCATATAACTCTTAATCTTTAATGGCTCTTGAATTAATTAATGCATTTGAGAGTTATATTCCATTATGAACATCTACAGATAGGGATTAGCTTGATAATGTCTTTGTAAACTGATACTTTATCTGATCACAAGTCTGCTCTTCATCTTATTTTCATATTTCTATCATTTCACTTAAGTCTGATTTTGTGAACTATGGCATGAAATATGACAGCAATAAAGCATTCTGATAATGAAATGAACAAGAAAAATACCTTTATGGTTGCATTTCTATTTTTTGTACTTTGTCAACTTGACTCAAGCATTCTAATCTTATCTGATTTGTTTCAATCAACTGCAATTAATGTCATGATGACACACCTTCTCTGTACGATGATTAAATGATGCATGATGTACTTTGAATGATGCATCTTGTCTTATTCTGATATTCCTTTTTAAATGAAAAAAGAAAACATGCTAGGCTCAACCCTTGTGGGAGCCCACATTTTCTCCACATGTTTATTTGTCTTCAAATCAGCAACATTACTTTTCCTATACCTGCACAGCGAACAAACAAGTTAGCATAAAAACATACCTGATGGTATTGATTGATCCTTTTCATGATATTCTGGTTTATAGCACATGTCTGATTTGATCTTTCATATGAAATGCATGATGTGACAAGTTGATATGTCTTCTGATAAAAGCATATGATAACATTAAATATCTGGAGCTCTTACAAGACTTTCCCCAATTTTTTGCAAGAACAACTGATACAACTAGATTTGAAGATGAAGACTGAAGATCAATTGTCCAACTACTCAACAGCCTCCTTGCTCAGGCAATGATGGATATTTAGTTTTGTCGTGTGTTCTTCCTTATTTCTTTTATCATTAGATGTATAGCTTGCAAATGTCTGCATTGCTTAGTTTAGTTACTCCCACAGCTTGTGTGGGACACATTTGAACACTTCTTTTAAACATGATCAATTAATTTATCTTATGCTCTTGATGTATGTATGTTTCATTTTTAATCAATGCATAGGATAAAGTAACAGATACTAAATTGTATGTCCCAAATATGACATAAAATAATAGTTCAAATAAATACCTTGCTTTCTTTCTTTCAAATATGATGAACTGAAATAATCAATTTGTATTATAACTCCTAAAAGATAACACTATGTTAGATCAACTGTATTTCTTGAATGATTGATTCCTTGACATCCTGATTCACTTGTTATGATGATTCATCAGTCTTGATTGGACTGATGGGTTGTTCTGACAACTGAATATCTATCTCTGCTTTGTCAAGACATCAACTGTTCATTAAATGCAATAACTTCAAAGTTTTCTTTTATTCCTCCTAAAACAACTGAACTTAGGTCTAACTAAATTTAGTGTGAACAAAATTTAGTAACAATAATTAGTTATATGGCATGATATCTTTGATGTTTGTGTATTCATAAATCTAGTTTCAATTGTGATTTATAGGTGTATCTTGTTCTTTATATTTTGTGACTCTGTTACCCTTTAGGATAGGTACTAGTCTTGGAGGCTAATGAAAAAACATACTCATAAACATACTTTTAATTTTTTCCACCATGTGAGTGTTTATGTGTGTTAAGGCTATCAGTTTAGGCATCCCTTAATTGATCCCTCCATCCTTGATTACATCAAAACGTATTAGACAAAGCATAGTTCTTGTAAGAGAGAGTTGTAAGAGAAGATTGCATATAGAAGAATGGATTGTGAGGTAATATGTACATGGGAGCAACCCTAGTGTGATTGATGTGCAGAATGTAACCCATAGTTATAGCTAATTTTATGACCTATTATCAACATATTGACCAAAATATTGACTGGTACAAATAGTGCTCCAAAGTTTCCAATATGGTTTAGGAGAGAAAATTAGAGTTATAGATAGAAGAAGTCTATTATCTAAAAGAGGCCAAGCCAAATTATTGAAGAATAAATATTGTAGTCTTGATATTCTGGTTTATAGCACATGTCTGATTTGATCTTTCATATGAAATGCATGATGTGACAAGTTGATATGTCTTCTGATAAAAGCATATGATAACATTAAATATCTGGAGCTCTTACAAGACTTTCCCCAATTTTTTGCAAGAACAACTGATACAACTAGAGTTGAAGATGAAGACTGAAGATCAATTGTCCAACTACTCAACAACCTCCTTGCTCAGGCAATGATGGATATTTAGTTTTGTCGTGTGTTCTTCCTTATTTCTTTTATCATTAGATGTATAGCTTGCAAATGTCTGCATTGCTTAGTTTAGTTACTCCCACAGCTTGTGTGGGACACATTTGAACACTTCTTTTAAACATGATCAATTAATTTATCTTATGCTCTTGATGTATGTATGTTTCATTTTTAATCAAGCATAGGATAAAGTAACAGATACTAAATTGTATGTTCCAAATATGACATAAAATAATAGTTCAAATAAATACCTTGCTTTCTTTCTTTCAAATATGATGAACTGAAATAATCAATTTGTCTTATAACTCCTAAAAGATAACACTATGTTAGATCAACTGTATTTCTTGAATGATTGATTCCTTGACATCCTAATTCACTTGTTATGATGATTCATCAGTCTTGATTGGACTGATGGGTTGTTCTGACAACTGAATATCTATCTCTGCTTTGTCAAGACATCAACTGTTCATTAACTGCAATAACTTCAAAGTTTTCTTTTATTCCTCCTAAAACAACTGCACTTAGGTCTAACTAAATTTAGTGTGAACAAAATTTAGTAACAATAATTAGTTATATGGCATGATATCTTTGATGTTTGTGTATTCATAAATCTAGTTTCAATTGTGATTTATAGGTGTATCTTGTTCTTTATATTTTGTGACTCTGTTACCCTTTAGGATAGGTACTAGTCTTGGAGGCTAATGAAAAAACATACTCATAAACATACTTTTAATTTTTTCCACCATGTGAGTGTTTATGTGTGTTAAGGCTATCAGTTTAGGCATCCCTTAATTGATCCCTCCATCCTTGATTACATCAAAACATATTAGACAAAGCATAGTTCTTGTAAGAGAGAGTTGTAAGAGAAGATTGCATATAGAAGAATGGATTGTGAGGTAATATGTACATGGGAGCAACCCTAGTGTGATTGATGTGCAGAATGTAACCCATAGTTATAGCTAATTTTATGACCTATTATCAACATATTGACCAAAATATTGACTGGTACAAATAGTGCTCCAAAGTTTCCAATATGGTTTAGGAGAGAAAATTAGAGTTATAGATAGAAGAAGTCTATTATCTAAAAGAGGCCAAGACAAATTATTGAAGAATAAATATTGTAGTCTTGAGGGGACTTGTGAGATTGTCTTGTATAGACAAAAGAGAGGATGCTAAAATAGAAAAAAAAAAGAAACATAAGGAGATAATGGGTTTGATGAGGACTATGGAAGAACGGTTTAAATAAAGAAGACCTAATGGAAGGAGTCAAGAGATGAAGTGCAAAAGGTTATACAAAGTGGTAGTGCAAACTATTCCAGTAAAAGCATAATAAGACAACCAACTTCACAAGATGAAGATGGGTTCTCATGAAAGTAGCAAGTACTTGTTCTAAGAAACATAGAGATGGAGTATTTTCAAGTAGATATGAGAGGAAGAAATCCTCACATATGAGGATGAAGAAATAAAATAAACTATAAAGAATCATGTAGAGGGAGAGCCATTGGAGATTTATTTTATTTAGTTTATTTCCATACAAGGAACATTAGTGATGATATAAGACTTGAGTGGAATGGTGAGGGAAGAATTGTCTTATACAAATTGGTAAATGGTCTAATAAAGGAGGCCTCTAAGGAGCTACAAATTGATAAAGTTTAGGCCAAGAAGTGAGATGGCTATAGAGAGTGCACGTAGAAGATAGATAATGACTTGAAGTAGAGATAGAAAAACTTGGATGTACCAAAAATAACACATAATATTATAGCAAAGATGTGATTAAACATCCATCAAAAACTAAGAGAAGGATATCTCTTCATTGAAGGATGTAATGTCCCTTTTTTGGTGCATAGACCTTTTGTATACATTATGCTTTTTCCTAGTCTTCCAGAGCTATTTGTCATGTTTGGGAGAACTCCAATGTTCTTGGACTGGCCATGGCTCAATCTTACAGAGTAGTTGTTCATGGTTTTGAGTTTGGCTAGTCATTTGGAGTTCATAGATACTTTCAGAATTCAGTTTTGACCTCTCAGGCACTCTCCAACTTTCTTGGAGAAACATTCTATTGTTAGATAGTCACTTGATGACCTCTGATTTTCATCCCAAGTCTTCTATTACACTTTGGTATGGTCAAAGTTGCTTGATAAGTGCATTTCTATGCTTTCCATAGCTTGGGACTATTATCTGTCACTTTAATTAATATTTCACTAAGGTTGCCTAAGGTTTGGAATACGTATTAGAAACTTAGTGTACTATTAATTATAAAGTGGCATTCCCTTCTTGCAATGCACAACTTCAGTTCTTTTTTATTTCTTTCTACTGTATTGAGCTTGGTTGATGTTTAGAATCATGATGATGCTTTCAAAAGTAATTTTGGCTTTCCAGTTTGCTCTCCAAACTTCTTGTAGAAGCCATCTATTTATAGTAAGTCACCGAGTTGGCATCATTCTTCATCCCAAACCTCCAAAATCATGTTGGTATGGTTTATTTTGCAATTCACTTCAGTTTCAGATTTTTTGTAAAATTGGGTGAGTTACTAGACTATTAAATATTAATTTCACTTAAGTTATCTAAAGTTGCAAATATGAAAAGATAACTTAAGTTTTATAGCTTGTTGGAAAGTTAAAGTGAAATATCTTTTGATTAGGCACATTAAAGTGAGCACCTAAATATGGGAAAAGGAAGAATATTTGAAGGAGATGAAAAGTTAGTTAATTTTTTAAAAAAGGAATTATATTCCTATGCAACCTAAAAGTGCCTATTTAAGAGGATTGAGAGCTCATAATTGGGGGATGCTATTGATTTGATATTTTTATTATATTGGATTGAACATGCATGTAATTACATTCCTTCTTGAGGATGAAAACCTCTTAAAGAAGACTAGTTTCAGCACCAGTCAAAGATCCTCCCTAGTTGGTTGTGGTGGTTTACTATAGAAATCACATTTGTGTTGAATGCATGAAGATATTGGGTTTGGGGATGAAAACCCTCATATCCATTGGAGAAATTTCATATAGAGGTTGTCACTATGTTGAATGGTTTGTGCCATTGTTATTTGTGTTAAGCTCTTCCAAAATTTTCATTAATTTGGACATTTTATTTTCATATTGCATGTTAGTGCTCAACACTTGCATGCTAGTTCTTATGGTTGCATGTCAATGCTTGATAGTTACATGTGTGGTATCAATCATTGCATTTGTTTTGGTGATTACATGTTAGTTCTAATGGTTACATGTCAGTGTTTTTAGTAAAAGATCAGTTTTGGGTCAATTTGCATCATCTAGGTGCTTCATATCAGCTATCAGTGTGAAGTTTGGAGTGTTTCCTTTGCCATTTAGACCTGATAAATAGTATATTTCAGCCACAACAGTCTAAAATCAGTGTTGTTTTGGGTTGAATAAATTAGACTTGTGGACTATTCTCTGCTGGTTAGGGTTTGCAGTGTTTCATTTTTAGACCCATAGCCTATTGAAATTTATATTAGACCTATGATTCTACTGTTAAAATGTTTTCAGAAGGGTTTACAGTGATAGTTTGAGCTTTCTTCATCATCTAAAGCCCCAGAGCTTTGTGGATATGTCTACTTATGTTTGGATTATTTTAGTTCCATTTCTTTATGATTTTCAATGCTACATCAGTGATAACATATTTATCTTTCTGTGAAAAGTTGCAAAAGTATTTTTAATTTGAAAATTAGAATTATTTGATGTATTGCAACTTACAATCATTTGTGATAAAAATTTATATTTCATTATTGGGTGATTGTAACCCATGGATGGTAGTAATACCACTGAGATTGATATATTCTTGTTTATGTTACTTACCCCAGTTAATAAGTGGTTCATTGTAAAGGCTTCCCACTAAATAAGTGGATGTGCCTATGCTTTTCCTTTTAGCACTCCCACTGAATAAGTGGTGATTTCCCACACCATAAGTGGATGCCCACTAAGCAAGTGGAAGTTGTTATTTGTTTTTTTGTATTTTAATTGCTTAGTCTGAAGCACTTGTATGCTCTCACCTTGCCCATATTGGGAACTAGGTGATCATAAAGGTGTGGAAGATTATGATTGTTGCTTCTCATTTCAATAGTATTAATTTCTAAAAAAATAGGGGTGTTATATTATAGTGGTATTAGAGTTGGTTTTGGATTGCTAACCCTTGTGCAGAGTTCATGTCAGAAATTTTAGTTGTATTTTAGTACCTAATACTTACATGTTAGTTTGAGACTACCCAAATGCTTGCATATAAGAGTTGAGGTTGAGGGTATAGTTGCATGATAGTGATTAGCATTTGCATGTTATAGTTACAACACTTGGTTGATTTATCATGGAAGTTTTCCAAATCTTAGGACTATGGATGAAAGCTGGCTACCCACGTTCCTTCTGAGGGAAACTATGTGTCTTCATAAGTATGTCTCACCAACAAAAGATGAAATGTGCACTAGCTTTAATGAGTATCCCTCTCTTCCTAAATAAATTTGAGATGTCCTCACATTTAAAATATTTCTTGGTCAACTAGAAGAAGAAGAAGACAATTGTAGTAGAAGAAAAGTTGATTCGATAACTTCCACCACATGTCATGTTAAAAAGCATGTTGAAGTGATAACATAAAAGCTTACTAATCTAGAGAAATTTGGAATGTTTTAAATAGAAGGTAGAGTGTGAGAATAAAATGTCATCAAGGAAGCTAGAGTTAAGATCTCTAATGTCAAAAACCAAAGACTATTCCAAGATGTAGCTTCCAAGTCAATAGAAAAGCTCACCAATTGTAAGGAACATTGATGATAACAATAACGAACTCAGGAGAAGAAATCTTTGTTTTCTATGCAAGGATTCTTGGGAGCCTAACCACCAATCTAAGAAAAAAGAAGATGAACCAATAACCTTCACCACATGTTCATTCCAATGGAATGATGTGGAGCCCAAAAAAGATGATATGTTAATTGAAGAGCTAGCTGATTTAGAAAAGACTACAACAAAAATTTCTTAAGTTGAGCCTAGCCTTGAAGAAGTCAAAGAAGATTCAGAACCTGAAATGTTGGACCTTGCAAGTCTTATATTTGATGAGGAGTCTGATGATTATGAATATGTCATTATGTTAAAAACTAACATGAGAATAATTGATATATTTCTAGAAGGTGATTTATCAAATGAGCCTGAGATTATTGTAGTAAAGTGTCTTGATGAGGACATGGAGAAAGTGTATTTGCAATAGTTGAAGAAATTGATGCCACTAAAATTTTCAGAAAAACACCTAATGTGAAGCATCTTCACCATCCTATTGATGGAAATTCTGATTGGGATTTTCCCATGCATGAAAGACAATAGTTTGACTTCTCAAAGAGCTTAGAAGGAGAGCATGTTGAAGTGGATCTTATTGAAGGCTTTAATTCAACCCTTAGTGATGACTCAATGCTTGATTGTGGTGCCACCATATCAATTGATCAAAGTGACTGTCAGGAGGATTTCTTAGAGGTAGTTGATTTCAAGATTCATGCCACTAAAGATAAATTAGAAAAATTGTTGTGTGCAACTAATTTTGACCCAAAAACTAGTGAATTACATTATTTTAAGAATCAGTGTTAATCACTAAAGGCAAGGTTGTGAAAGCCTTAACACACTTTGACAACACACATAAATTCATAGAAGATCACATTTGGAAGGTCCAAGTTGAGAGGAGATAGAAAGGCATGGAAGGAGGATCTTCACTTGCTGATTAGCATGTAATCAAAGGGGTTATGAAATAATGAAATCATAATATCTACACTTGCTTTCTAATAGGGATCATGCCATTAAGTTGGTAGTTGAGACCTAGGATACTTCTAGAAAGATGGAGGTTAAGGTTGATGAGCTCACCTTTAAGCTTACATCAACTAAGAATTCTTTAGTTAGAACTCATGCAGCATTATTAGAAATAAAAGATTAGCTTGCTGCTATTGCATTCTTGAGGGAGCAAGAAAAAGGAACATTGATAGAAGAAATAAAGATAGTGATTGATGAGCTTGATAATATTCAAAAGGAATTTGGAGATCATGCTAAGGAAGTTAGAAGTTGCATGTGCAGATTTGAATGGTTTTGAACAAAAGGAAATAGATAATTTTCAAGTGTTTGATAACCCTCTCTTTGACTTTGATACAAAAGAAATTTATTATAACCCTCTTTTCATGTTGGATAATGAAATGAATCTTGATTAACATCAAGATATGGGATTGAGGAGCAATTTCAAAACTTGAGACAGAGTGTATGTTTTAGCTTGGTGAGGGTTTGAGTACACATTTTGAAGATACACCAAGCTTATTGGTTGGGTATCCTTATGGGAGACCACTTGATGAAGAGAATGTGAATTGAGTTGAAGATGTAGTTTCTTCATGGGACATATTGAACCATTAAGACTTCTACAATACTAATTTTGGAGAGTTTCCAAATAATGTTTTTGAGCTTGCTGAAAATTTCCAAACAACAACAAGTGATGTAAGTTTAGAACTTGTTTGGCATGATGATTTGACATTTTCTACCTCTAGACCTTTTGAGGAAAAAGCTTTCACGATTGAGTTGCAAGAAGAAGCCCTAGTTGTTACCATTCACTATGTTGAACAATAAGGTATAATCATAATGAGTTCAATGTTTTATGTTGATTTTAGTATTGTGGAGGTATAGTCTATGGATAAAACTTGGATGGGGTGTATGAGAGGCATTCCTTTGAAGAAGGATGCCTATGGTTGCATTAGAAGATCTTCTGATGAGGCACATTTGAGGAGTAGAGTAGTGCAACACAAGCATGGTGGAGCTGCTCCGTTACTTCAAATTCAGCATAATGGTCACTAACTAAGCATGTTGGAGGGATATGGTGACTAAAGAGACATAGCTTAGAACTGATCAAATCTTTTGGTTGCAAGACAGTCATTTCACATTTTGGTTTACTCATGTTCAAGAGTGTTGGCAAAATTTTTCTGTCAAGGGTAGTATGAATTTTTAGTTTGAGGTTGTTTGGGAGTCCTTCATAGCCTTTGCATTTTGTCTTTTAGAAAAGCAATGTTTATTATTTATGTTAATGCTTGGAGACCTCATTATTGCAGCTATTGTCCCACTTCTAGAGTGCTGATTTTGATAAAATTAGGCTATGTTATGTTGTTATTTACCTTGGAAAGCCACATGATTATTTTAGTTTTGGATCCTACACCTTGGTTAGATGATAGAGAGAGGTTTCACTCATGGGAGAATGACATTTCATCCTTCCTAGCTTCAACTTGAGCATGGAAATTTCAGAGGGATGATTTGGATCATTCCATGTGTTTGCCTACTACTTTGCTTTTGAGAAGAGTAACACATGATGAAATTTTGATGAGAAGGTGTGTATGGAAGAATTGTGTGGAGATGTTGGGTCATTCTAATTTGCAATTACTTGAGGGAAAGCAATTATGGGGAGGGAGGACTCTACTATCCCGTTTTTGGCACATAGACCTTTTGTGCACATTATGCTTGTTACTAGTCTTCCAGAGGATATCCGTCATGTTTGGGAGAACTCCAACATTGCTGGAGTGGCCATGGCTTATTCTTGTAGAGTAGTTGTTCATGGTTTTGAGTTCAGCTAGTCATTTGGAGTTCATAGATGCTTTCACAATTTAGTTCCAACCTCCAACTTTCTTGGAGAAACATGCAATTGTTAGGAAGTCACCTAATGGCCTCCAATTTTCATCCCAAGTCTTCTATTATACTTTTGTATGGTTAGAATTGTTTGATCAGTGCATTTCTATGCTTTCCATAGCTTGGAACTATTATTTGGTAGTTTAATTAATATTTCACTAATGTTGCCTAAGGTTTGGAATAAGTATTAGCAACTTAGTGTAATATTAATTATAAAGTGGCATTCTCTTCTTGGAGTCTACAAGTTTAGTTCTTTTTTATTTCTTTCCATGGCATTGAGCTCAGTTGATGTTCAAAATCACGATCATGCTTTTAGAAGTAATTTTGACTTTCTGGTTTGTTCTCTAAACTATTGCAAATATGTGCCTAATTGGTGTTGTCATTGGTGTCAACTGTATACTATTTTTTTGCCTGTATAGAAGATTGGATTGGTGAGGATATTGAGAAAATTAATGAGGATCAATGTATATGGACCATATGGCTAAGTAGAGGATTGTCTGAAGAAGCTCCAGATAGGTTTTGAAGGGTTTGCATGAAGATTTGAAGAAGCTATGGCCATCTGAGTAGAACTAGTTTTGCAGTGTTTAGAAGAGACAGAGTGATAGGAAAGAGGTCTGGATTGTTCCAGATATGTTAAATGATGATCTGTGGATCTAGAGGCATGTTTGGGAAGTTAGTGTGTATCATCCATTCAAGTGATTCATGGTTTGGAGGTCTGTAAGCAATCTTTGTAATGTGACAGTAACGGTAGACATTGTTCTTGAGGTTTCGGAGGAAGACGTAAGTGATTATGATGATTTAGAGGAGTGTGGATATTTTTGTTGACTTCAATGTTCTTGTGGAGGTCTCTAGATTGTGTGATTGCTATGGTGGAGGTCTATATTGAAATTTGAGCTTGTCAAAGAAGATTTCCTTCTTAGTGTTGTTGTTCTTCCCAGTCTTGGCCAGTCGGATAATTCAAGTGTGTTGTGGATGATCTAAGACCAATTCTATGAAGTGTGGAGTGTTGATCAAGGAAGATTTGAGTCCTAGTTATGTTTGGCTAATAGCTTAGTGATTCGCATTAAGTAAGATGTTTGTAGTGTTGACCTTGATGTTCATTCCAAGGTTGATGAAGTGTATAAATACTTGTTGATGAGTTGTGGAAAATCATCCTTGTACAAAAATAATAAAATCCAAAGAAGGGATCAAAGGCAGAGTAGAGCAGAGGAGAAGCAGAAGAACAAGAGATGTTTAGATGAAGAGCTAGAGAAGAAGTATTTGGAGCAAAGGAGAAGCTTTTGTATGCCTTCAAAGGAACTGAACCAGGAATACAGAAGATGCTATTTCACAATTCATTCTTTCTGTACTAAACATAAATTTTGTAGGCAGTGAGCCTCTCTTGAGCAGTGAGCTCTAGGTAGTGAGCCTGAAGTCATGTGCCTTCCCTTTTTCTAAGTACTTATAACAGGGTATGAATCTTGTGGGTTAACCCTCACCGTGGTTTTCCCTTAACCAGGTTTCCACGTAAAAAAATTTTAGTGTCATGTGTGCTCAATTTATCTCTACTCTTGTGTTATTGATTCATGCTTTAATGTTTAAATCTAATTGAAAGTTGTTAAAGAAGATTAAAAGTAGAAAAGTTTAATACTGTGTGACAACTGATTCACCCCCCCTCTCAGTTGTCTAGACTATTTCTAACAATTGGTATTAGAGCCAAGTTCCTCTAAAAGAAGCTTAACCACCCAAGGAGATCCAGGATGTCGACCTATAAGAAGGATAGTCCAAGATTTGATGGAACAAATTACTCTATTTGGAAGAGTCGCATGGAATGCCATTTGCAATGTATGGGTGATGCTTATTGGATGATAACCCATGATGAGTATAAACCTCCAGAGAAAGGTCCTTCAACTCCAAATCAAATTAAAGATGCTGAAAATAAACTTTGAGCTAAAGAAGCCTTGTTGAATGCCCTGACTGATTCAGAAATGACAAATGTCTTTGGACTAAAAACTACTCATGAAATCTGGAAGAAGTTGGAGAATCTTTGTGAAGGCGATGAACATGTCAAATGTGCCAAGCTACAAAATCTGAGAGGAAATTTTGAAAATCTAAGGATGAGTGAAGATGAAAACATCACAATCTACATGCAAAAGATAAATGAACTTGTGTGTGGTATCAAGTGTGGTGGTGGAACTTTGGAAGAATTAGAGATTGTGGCAAAAGAGCTTAGATCCTTACCTAATTCATACAAACGTAAGGTTACTGCTATTGAAGAGATCAGGACTATCTCAAAATTTACAAGAGATCAGCTGGTTGGCAAAATTTTAGCTTTTGAATTGAGTTTGGTGATTCTCTTCCTAAGTCTGAATCTGCTTTTAAGGCTAGTGTATATGGAAAACAAAGATATGATCCAGGTGAAAGGTCTTCTTCTAGATCAAATAGATTTTCTAAGGCAAGGAAGGATCTTGAAAATGATGAAATTGAGTCTATAGAACTTGAAGCTCTTATTGCCAGAAGAATGCCAAGAGGATCTGGTAAGTATGAAGGAAAGTTGCCATTCAAATGTTTTGCTTGTAATAAGATTGGTCATTTTATTTCAAGATGTCTGGAGAAATTTTCAAACCCAAACCCTAACAGATATAAAGGTCAGAAGAAATGTTACTATGTCCAAGAAGTTGGAGAAGGAGTCACAGATAATGAATCTGATCATGGATGTGCCACTGAAGATGATTGGGGGTTGATTGCTATCAAAGAAGAAGATCCAGTGTCTACTAAATCTGCTAGCTGTGCAAATGTGGAAAGTGCCTTGGTTGCTCAGGTTGTTGAAAAGGATGAATAAGTGATTGATAGTTGATGTTCTCATCATATGACTGGTGATAAAAGTAAGTTTATAAACTTTGAAAAATATGAAGGTGGAATTGTGAAATTTGGAGACAACTCAGCTGGTAGAATCCCTGGCAGAGGATCCATCTCTTTTGATGGTAAGAATAACACAAATGATGTTCTGTATGTGGAAGGGCTGAAGCATAATCTTCTCAGTGTTGGACAATTGGTTGACAAGGGCTATGATCTTTGATTCAAGGATGGCAAATGCAAAATCTTGGAAAGCTCTGAAACTACAATTGCATCTAGTACACAAACTAGAGGTAACATCTTTCAATTATGTAGTTCTGGTAAAAGTTGTTTGATTGCACAGACAGATCAGAGTTGGTTATGGCATAGGAGAACGTGTCATGTGAATTTTGACAACATTGTCAATATAAGTTCTACTCAGGCTATGAGAGATCTTCCAAGACTTGTGAAACCTAATAGCATGTGTAGAGAATGTCAATTGGGTAAACAAAACAAAACATCATTCAAAAGTAAAGAACAATTTTCAAGTGGATGATTGGAACTTGTGCATAATGATCTATGTGGTCCTGCTAAAATTAGGAGTGTGCAAGGAGACATATATTTTATGTTGCTAATTGATGATTAATCCTAGATGATGTGGGTAACTTTCTTAAAAGAAAAATCAGAAGCTCTTGACAAATTCAAGGTGTTCAAAGTTATGGTGGAAAATGAGATTGGTATGATGATAAAGTGTATGAGATTCGATAGAGGTGGAGAATTTACCTCCGGTGAGTTTGATACATTCTGTGAAAAGCATGGAATAAAAAGGTAGTTATCTACTCCTAGGACTCCTCAGCAAAATGGAGTTGTAGAAAGAAATAACCAGACCATTCAAGAAGTTTCTAGGACCATGATGATGGAAACAAATGTTCCACAAGTTTATTGGAGAGAAGCTATAAGTACTGTAGTCTACACTCTTAACTGGGTGCAGATCAAAGGAAATTCTGGTAAGACTCCTTATGAACTCTAGTTTGGTCATCCTCCTACTATAAGATATTTCAGAGCTTTTGGTAGTAAATGCTATGTCAAAAGAGATGAGGATCTAGGCAAGTTTGAAGCAAGAAGTGATGAAGGAATCTTTCTGGGATACTCCACTCAAAGCAAACCATACTGGTGCTTTAACAAGAGTTTGAAAAAGATGGTTGAAAGTGCTAATGTTAGAGTTGATGAGAGCAAAGAAGGACATTCTAGGTCTTGTGGATATGATTCAAATGATCAAGATGAAAATCCAAGTCAAGAAAGGCAAGTGCAAACTCAGATTCAGATCTAGATTGATCTAGAAAATCCAGTAACTCAAGAAGATATTGCAGAAGTTGAGGAACAAGCTCAAGAAATAGAAGGTCAAGCAATTCCCAAAACTCCCAGGTATGTAAGGATGAATCATCCTGGAGATCAAATCATAGGAGATAGAAATAAAGGTGTTTGAACTAGGAGAAAAGTTACTGAAGATCAAGAAGAGATTTGTTTGATTTCAAAGATTGAACCAAAATTAGTAAGTGAAGCCTGTAATGATAAAAACTGGGTAAAAGCAATGGAGGAATAACTAATGCAAATTGAAAAGAATCACACTTGGGATCTTGTCTCTAGACCTGAGGACAAAAATGTGATTGGAACTAAATGGGTCTTCCAGAATAAACTAAATGAAGATGGTGAAGTTGTAAGAAATAAAGTAAGATTGGTGAGGATATTGAGAAAATTAATGAGGTTCAATGTATGCAGACCATATGGTTGAGTAGAGGATTGTCTAAAGAAGCTCCAAATAAGTTTTGAAGGGTTCACATGAAGATTTGAAGAAGCTATGGCCATCTGAGTAGAACCAGTTTTGCAGTGTTCAAAAGAGACAGAGTGACAGGAAAGAGGTTTGGATTGTTCCAGATATGTCAAATGATGATCTACGAATCTAGAGGCATGTTTGGGAAGTCAATATGTATCATCCATTCAAGTGGTTCATGCTTTGGAGGTCCACAAGCAATCTTTATAATGTGACAGTAACAACAGCTAGTGTTCTTGAGGTTCTAGAGGAAGATGCAAGTGATTTTGGTGATTTGGAGGAGTACAAATGTTTTTGTTGAATTCAATGTGCTTGTGGAGGTCTCTAGATTGTGTGACTACTATGGTGGAGGTCCGTATTGAAATTTTGAGCTTGTCAAAGAAGATTTCCTTCTTAGTGTTGCTGTTCTTCCTAGTCTTGGCCAACCAGATGATTCAAGCCTGTTGCAGATGATCTAAGAGCAATTATATGAAGTGTGAAGTGTTGATCAAGGAAGATTTGAGTCCCAATTATGTTTGGCCGACAGCTTAGTGAATCACATTAAGTTAGATGTTTGTAGTCCTGACCTTGATGTTCATTCCAAGGTTGATGAAGCGTATAAATACTTGTTGATGAGTTGTGAAAATCATCCTTGTGCAAAAATAATAAAATCCAAAGAAAGGATCAAAGGTAGAGTAGAGCAGAGGAGAAGTAGAAGAACAAGACATGTTTAGATGAAGAGCTAGAGAAGAAGTATTTGGAGTAGAGTAGAAGTTTTTGTAATCCTTCAAACGAACTGAACCAAACATAAAGAAGATGTTATTTCACAGTTCATTCTTTCTATACTAAACATAAATTATGTAGGCAGTGAGCGTCTCTTGAGCAGTGAGCCTGAAGGCATGTGCCTTCCCTTTTTCTAAGTACTTTTAACAGGGTACGAATCTTGTGGGTTAACCCCCACTGTGGTTTTCCCTTAACTAGGTTTCCACGTAAAAATATTCTGGTGTCATGTGTGCTCAATTTATTTATGTTCTTGTGTTATTGATTCATGCTTTAATGTTTATCTAATTGAAAATTGTTAAAGAAGATTAAAAGAATAAAAGTTTAATATTGTGGGACAACTGATTCACCCTCCCCCTCTCAGTTGTCTGGACTATTTCTAACACAAACTTCTTAGAGACATTGTCTATTTATAGTAACTCACCCAGTTGGCATCATTCTTCATCCCAAACCTCTAGAATCATGTTGGTATGGTTTATTTTGCAATTTGCTACAGTTTGATATTATTCATAAAATTGGGTGTTACTGAGCTATTAAAAATTAATTTCACTTAAGTTATCTAAAGTTGCAAATATGAAAAGATAACTTAACTATTATAGCTCGTTGGGAAGTTAAACCTAAATATCTTTTGATTAGGCACATTAAAGTGAGCACCTAGACATGGGAAAAGGAAGAATATTTAAAGGAGATGAAAAGTTAATTATTATTATTTTTTTAAATTGTATTCTCGTACAACCTAAAAGTGCCTAGATTTAAGAGGATTGAGAGATCATTATTGGGGGATGCTATTGATTTGATATTGTTATACTATTGGATTGAACTTGCATGTTCTTCTTTTCCTTCTTGATGATGAAAACCCTCTTGGAGAAGACTAGTTTCGGTGGTAAAAGATCCTCCCTAGTTGGTTGTGGTGGTTTCATATAGAAATCACATTGTACTGAGTGCATGAAGATATTGGGTTTGGCCCAAATGAAAACCTGCATACCCATTGGAGTAATTCCATATAGAGGTTGCCATTGTACTAAACATTTTGTGCCATTATTTGCGTGAAGCTCTTCAAGTTTTTTCTAGTAATTTGGAGATTTAATTTTCATATTGCATGTTAGTGATCAGCACTTGCATGTTAGTTCTAATGGTTGCATGTCAACGCTTGATGGTTTCATGTGTGGTATCAATCATTACATGTTAGTGTTGGTGATTGCATGTCAGTGTTTTTAGTAAAAGATTAGTGTTGGGTCAATTTGCATCATCCGGGTACTTCATATCAGCTGTCAGTGTGAAGTTTGGAGTGTTTCCTTTGATTTTCACACCTGATAAATAGTAATTTCAATCACAATAGTCTTAAATCAATGTTTTTTTGGGTTGAATAAATCAGATTTATGGATTATTCTTTGTTGGTTAGGGTTTGCAATGTTTCATTTTCAAACCCATAGCATGTTGTAATTTATATTAGACATGTGATTATGCTATTACAGTGTTTTCAGAAGGGTTTACAGTGATAGTTTGAGATTTCTTCATCATTTACAACACTAGAGCTTTGTGGCTATGTCTACTTATGTTGTTTGGATGATTTTAGTGTCATTTCTTTATGATTTTCAATGCTACAGTAGTGATACAATATTTATCTTTCTGTGAAAGGTTGCAATAGTATTTTTAACTTGAAAATCATAATTATTTGATGTATTGCAACTTACAATCATTTGTGATTAACATTTATATTTCATTATTGGGTGATCATAACCCCTGGATGGTAGTACCACCAGTGGGATTGATATATTCTTGTTTATGTTACTCACCCCAATGAATAGGTGGTTTCATTGTAAAGACTTCCCACTGAATAAGTGGATGTGCCTATGCTTTTCCTTTTAGTACTCCCACTAAATAAGTGGTGATTTCGTACTGAATAAGTGGATGCCTACTGAACAAGTGGAAGTTGTTATTTGTTCTTCTATATTTTAATTACTTAGTCTGAAGCACTTGTATGCTCTCACCTTACCCATATCAGGAACTAGGTGACCAGAAGGGTGTGGAAGATTATGATTTTTGCTTCTCATTTCAATAGTGTGGATTTCAAAAAACTTAAGGGTGTTATATTACAAAGGAGGGGTGAGAAGTACTAAATCCCTATTGATTTTACCTAACAGAAGGTAGGGTTGTGCGTAATGCTTAGACGAAGAATGAATCATCTTAAATAAGGATAAATAAGTACGAGTAGCTAATCTAGAAGAGGTGAAAGAGATTATTCCTAAGGATGTGAGGGAGGAATGGAGAAAGGTATAGAGTAATGCATTTGAAAAAAAGATTTAATGAGAGGCAATGTGCATAGGATATTATTGACTATACAACATAGTTTTGTTTATAGGAGTGGAAATAAGTAGAGAGGTTTGGAGCAACTTGTAGAAATGGTTGGTTGAGATAACTAAAGAACATCATATTGAGGATGTAGATGATGAAGTCTAAGAGATCTGAGTCATCAATGAAGCAGAAATGATATGACATGAGAAGCGTAGTGAATGTGTATCCTTTAAAGGGTATGAGATTGAATTATGCAACACTATAGTATGGAATTAGGGGTGGTAATAGAGTATATTCCCAACACTTTGAAAATAAGGGAGATTTAAGTGGACAAAAAATATTAGAATCACAAAGAGTAGAGATGAAAGGAAATAGATGAATCCTAGTAGAAATAACAATGAAGAGACAAGAGGAATGCTAGAGATTAGTAGCTATTAAGCAAGGAATCAAATTTCCTTTGTAAATTATGAAATAAGAAGTTATCAAGTACAAATTGTATTGAGAGAAGAACAAATGGCACTTTTAAGTGAGGAGGTCTTACATTAGAAGATCTATTGGGACTTATCAAGTACAAATTACATTGAGAGAAGAAGAAATGGATCATTGGAGGAGATGAATGAAATGTCGTTGAGAACTTAGATCCATAAGAGAAATTAAAATCATGGCTAAAACTTGGTGGATGGGAATGGTATATGGCCTAGCCAAATGCTAGAAGAAGTGAAGGGAGAATACTAAAAAAATTAGAGGTACTTCTACCAAGTGATGGGACACATTAAGGTTGGAAGAGAAATTAAAAGAGTGGTCCTACCATTCAACCCTTATTTGTGACCACTAAGCTCACAAATATCTTACCTAGGGTGTGCAATGTAGGAGCATCTTAGGGATTGGTCAAGTTTACATCACCCAAAAATAAGTTTATAGTTTTGGGTTAGTGTAGGATCATGGGGTTTCAAACTAGGCCCCTAAGTGGCAATGAAAATTAAAAAAAATAGAGTTAGGCAACTTGAAATAAAAATTTGAATAGGTTACTAACATAATTTGAAAAATATGTAAGAACAAAATTTGTAGAAAATTGAATGTAGTTTCTAGGCTACAAGTCCTTTTTTGGAAAAAAGTAAATCTATTTTGTGAAAATTTGAAATTTTAATGCAGTAGTACTCAATTTTCATGAAAAAGATAAAAAGTAGGTGTATGTCTAACCAACCTAAGTACAAGAAAAAAGTAATTTTTTTTTTTTAAACTTTCAGTATAAGTAGAGGAAACATGCCGAATGTGCTGTATTTTTTTTGTAATTTTTTTCCAAGTAAATAATTAGTTATGATTTTTTTATTAGAACATTTCAAAATTATTAAAACATGTTTGTCTGACCACCATAACTTAGTAAAAAATTTATGAAATTAATTTTTTTTGTATCCTATAGTATGTGAAGCATAGAATGTGATGCATCAGTTTAGTTTTAAAAAATGTGAAATAGTTTGAAAATTATACAAGTTTTTCAATCAGCCTATCAATCAGGACTTTAGTCGTAATGTATGTAGAAAATCAATAATAATTATCTATTAAATTTAAAATAAGGCATATCTTATATTGGTGGAAAGCTGACGATTTTTCAATAAACCCTTTTCGTTTCATCAAATTCAGATAAAAAAAAAGTTGTCAGCCACAAGGGTGAACTTTGGGAAACTAAGGAAATTTTGTAAACATGTTATTTAGTTGACTTTCTAGATATGGCAATCCCAAACCAAATCCTGAGCCAAATCCCAAGCCTACTGATTTTGTCAAAAAAATAGATATCCGTTAGAAATGGATATCCGTTTGCAACAGATATCCATTACATGTATTATTTATAATACATAATGTATATAATATATTAATATATTAATATATACTAATATACTAATATATTATATACTATATATTATATATTATGTATCATATATTATATAATATATAATATATAATATATTATATTAATATTATGTAATATATATTATATAATATATTTAATACATAGTATATATTATATACTTTATTATATATATATATAGTGAGATAGAGAGAGGGGAAGTGAGAGATAGAGGGAGGGAGAGGCCTGAGAGAGAGAGAGCTACCCATTTGTCAAAATTAGTATAAATTTTACAAATTTTGCATTTTTTACTCTTAAGGCTCTTAAGAGACTACCCCAGAAAGAGCACCCCAAAATGATCGAGTGACTTGGGAAATGAAGTCAGATCTTCCCTAGTATTTACCTGCCTACCTCAACATGTCCATGTTGCCCATTCGTCAATATTACTATAAATTTTACAAATTTTGCATTTTTGCTCTTAAGGCTCTTAAGAGACTACCCTAGAAAGAGCACCCCAGAATGATCGAGTGACTTGGGCAATGAAATCAGACCTTCTCTAGCATTTACCTACCTACATCAACATGTCCATGCTGCCCAGTCATCAAATTTACAATAAATTTTACAAAATTTGCATTTTTTGCTCTTAAGGCTCTTAAGAGACTACCTCGGGAAGAGCACCCCAGAATGATCAGGTGACTCGAGACATGAAATTAGACCTTCCCTAGTATTTACCTACCTACCTCAACATGTCCATGCTGCCCATTTGTCAAAATTACTATAAATTTTACAAATTTTGCATTTTTTGCTCTTAAGGCTCTTAAAAGACTACCCCGAAAAGAGCACCCTAAAATGATTTGGTGACTTGGACAACAAAATCAAACCTTCCCTAGTATTTTCCTGCCTAACTCAACATGTCCATGCTATCCATTCATCAAAACCACTATAAATTTTACAAATTTTGCATTTTTTGCTCTTTAAGGCTCTTAAGAGACTACCCCAGAAAGAGCACCCCAGGATGATCGGGTGACTAGGGAAATGAGGTCAGACCTTCCCTAGTATTTACCTACCCACCTTGATGTTTCCACACCATCCATTCATCAAAATAACCCAAAACTTGATAATTTTCCATTATTTTCTCTTACGGCACTTTCAAGACTACCCTAGATTAGTGCACTCTGGAATCACAAGTGGGCTTGGGCGACAAAAGGATGTATTTCATAGTTTTGGAATTCCCACCTTGACATGTTAGTACAATTGGTTTCGCTCCATTATGCACAAAATGAAAAAAATGCTTCTTTCCATTTTTTGTACTGCTTTCCACTGACAAATTTTGTAAGAATGCATTTGACATTAGAATACACAAATGGTGTTGAGTTAACCCAAATTGAGAGAGGTTGGTTTGAAGGGACTTGATATCCATCTGTAGGTGTAGACAAAGCATTCCTACATTCCATGAGCTCTCGGAATGACTTCGTCAAAGTTTGACATTTTTTAGCTTTTAGGGCTCTTAAGAGACTACCCCAGAAAGAGCACCTCAAAATAGTCGGGTGACTTGGGCAACAAACAGAGGCCTTCCCTAGTATTTACCTATGTTCGTCAACATTTCCACACCGTCCCTTTGTGAAAATTACTAAAAATATTACATTTTTTGCATTTTCCAATATTCATGTTTAATTTTAACTATTGTTGAGTCAATAGTAGATTCAAGATTATGTTCCTTAAAAATTCTTAACAAATGTAGGTCATTTTGGTGGACAATACTATTGCATCAAGAAGCAACTCAAAAAAAAGTTAAAACATTTGTCTTCAACATTGAGGACACATTCAATGTAATTCATAAGGAGGTATCTTATTCATATACTTTAATCTCTTGGTTTATAATTTTGCATTTGATTTCAAAGAATGATGAGTTTACTTTATTTTTCACATTGTTTTTACTCCACACTTTTCTAATATTTATATGTAGGCATTCCCAACACAAGATTTGAGTAGGATGTGAGGTTCGATGGCAATGCATCCAACATTGGAGTTCATGTTGCATAACAACAAGGCATAACAGCAAGGCAGTGAACTATTTGATAAAATTCTTTGGTAGACATGTCTGAAAAATGTGGTAGCATAGACAAGGAAGCAAACTATTTGAAAAAATACCTCAAAGAAATTTGGTCTCATGGTGATGCAATGCCATGTTTGAAAATTTATCATCTATGACCATCTAGTTATTGGTTATGCAATGTGAAGTAATGCTTTGAGTTTGAAAGATGTGCAATGCAATGTAATCAGCGATATGAGTATAAACTACAAAAATTTCTTACTAATTTTTAAGGCAATGCAATGTAATATTGATTACTAATATGCTTTGATAGATTTTTTCCAAGCATCCATAGCTTGATTGAAAGCACCTGTTTTAGGATTTTAGCCATAGCAAAAAGGCAATAAACTGTTTGATAAAATGCTTTGGTAGACATGTATGAAAAATGTGGTACAATAGAAAAGGTAGTGAATTGTTTTAAAAAACACCTCAAAGAAATGTGGTCTCATGGAATGTAATGGATGTGAACCTTAATATGAATGAACTCTTGAATGTGATGTATGTGAACCTTAGTTTGACACAGTACAAAAATGCCTCCTAAAAAAGTGATATGAAAAGGTAAAAGACAATAAGTGAATGGTTGGCAGAGATATGACAAGGTAAAAAACATGCCATATTTTTTTTATCATTCTTCCAATTGAATAATCGCAATCCACCTTTCATTTTTATTTGTCTATGGTTAGTATGAGATTTACATTCTCAACAAACATTATACAGTGCTTCTCATACCATTTTGCATTAATTTTAGCTTCTTTTGAAAAAAAATCAGCTGCCCACTTCATTATAGGAGTTCAAAAAACTAAATAATGTCAAATGTAAATTCATTCAAGAGATCTTTAAATCACATGTATTCTCAAATTGAGTGCTCAACATGCAACTAGAATGCCAAATTTGACCTAAAGCTTCCACATAACCAGTATGAGCTCAACATTCAAAAAATGGTGATAAAATTTGGTGAAATTACTAAAGGCAACCAAATTTAATGCTAACATAGATGGATTACCAATTGTAATTCATAAGTTCCATTAAAATGCAATTTAGTTAATCTATAACATATTATTGATCATAACTTTAAACCATTCTAAAATATTATACATTCCAATTTTAAGTTTCAAAGTAGAAACACATGCACACAAGGAACAAATAAGATTGAATATCAATTCTTATATATCAAAATCTAGAATAATTTTGTTTGTGCATACACAAAATGGCATATATGTCTACTCAAAACAAGTTTTACAAAATGTGACATATATGCCATCTCAAGATCTATCAATCCCTAAATATATCAATCTATAGAAAATCCTAATCATGTGCTAGGTCATCAAAATCAAGCCTCCTTGAAGAACTTGGTGGCTCTAAAGTTGCCTACACAATAACAATTCAAACCACAAACTAGATTAATTATGTGAATAATTGACAAGATAGACTACTAAATAGAAACTTATATACTATAATTTAGAAATTATCAATTTAACATGAAAATCACTATATTGAACTATAATATATCAAAAATACAATTCTTGTTTACTTCAAGTCTTGCTCTTTTTTCTACAAAATGTTCTGCATATGATTGTCCTGTAGGATGATCAGGAGTCCTCATCTATCAAAATGGTCCCAAATTTGTCACATTGTTGAATTAGGCAGAGGACTGTAGCAGGTAAAATAAAATTGATACAAATTAATATATAATTGTTGACAAATAATCATATTTACTAAGCATATATCTATTCCTATCCAAACATATATATCTATAATATAAAATAAACACATACCCGTTGTGATGCTTGTACACTTGTTGTAGATGGGCTCATGATGGATGAACCAGCTAAGATAGTTTCCTATATAAAAAATGGCAAGAATGTAACACAATTTAAATGCACATGTACATATAATCATAATTTCGAGAATATAAAAAAGCATATACCTACTGTGATGCTTCTTCCAATGTGTCAACAGCAGTCAACATGGCTGGAAAAGTACCAGGTTGCTGCATAAAAAGACAAGAATACACTAGACTATCAATCTATGTACATGTATTTAAACATAATTTATTTCAAAAATTAACATCTAAATAACAATTTAAATGATACCATATATTGAGTCTCTAGGCCAAATGAAATGGTTTATTAAGTAGCCTCCTGGACTTGTGAAATTTGATTTTCTGTCAGCAACTATTAAAGATTCCAGCACATAAACATATATTAGTACTAATATCTCTTATAAAATATGAGAGAAAAGATTAAATGCACTATGAGATTACTTTAAGTCTTACTAGTGCCTCCACATCATCTCTTCCACCCAATGTCTCTCCTAGAAATGCTCCACTCTATGCTCTCTCATCTCCTACATCCGACATATCATGGGCCTCATAGTCGGATGTGTCCATTGGAGCCTCAACGGACTGTTGAAGAGGACCCACACATATATTGTGGCACACAATGCAGTAATGGGGCACATATATATGTGTTGAAGAGGAGGGTGTACCAGTAGCAACTGATGTAACATGTGCATCACCATCATGTGGTTGCGCAACATGTAAGCTCTATGTGATCAAATGGTCACTCAATGCATGTAAGGCCAAAATACTCTGACTACCTCCATCTACAACAATCTTTGGGTAAGGTATTGGAGTTGGGGAAGCAATAGGTAGACTAGGAAGAAGTGGGGTTACTTGATGTGCCTTGGGTCTATCTTGAGGCATTCCTCTACCCACACCTTGGAAATCTCACATATCAAAGTAGTTGACATGCTTACCTAGGACAAACTCAAAATATAGTTTTTGTAGAAAATATTGTGGGACATCAAGATTGTTGTTGGGTAGTTTATCAAAAACCATCCACCAACGTTTCTAGAAATTATCTAGGATACCTCGATGTGTGCACCATTTAATTAAAATTTTAGGCTTGCGCACATCTATAGGTTGTCTAGTTTTGGGATTGATAAATAGCTATGCTAACTGGGATTTCCTAATGTCAAGTTCCCTCACTTCATCATATGATAAACCATTGGCATAATGTTGCCTCTGGGACTCTCGCCACTCTACAAACCTAATATGTTGGTTTGTGAGAGTTTCAACATTGGAAATTATTGTTTCTAATGTAGTTTTCATATCAGAGAGCTAAGGGAGTGTCTCGTATATCTGACATATGTTTCTCAATTGATTTGAATTCCTATGGATAGATTCATGGATAGTGGGTACATTTTGTAATGGAGAAATTGGTGGTGGAGGAGACAAGGTTTTCATCTGGACCAGGGTTGGGGTTCTCAGTGATTATTAAACCTGTTTGATGTTGAAAATTTAAAAAATTAACAATTATTTTAATGCAAACTATTATGCATATTTAAAAACCTATTTTTGACTAAATTTTTTTAAAAATAATGTAAAACTAAAAAATTTGAAAAAAAAAACATTAAAAATCATACATACCTCTTATTAGTGGGTGATTTTTGCAAAAAAATTCACTCACAAATGAATATCTGAGTTCTTTGGTTGCTCCAAAGCATGCAACAGAGAATAAGGAAAGTGAAAATGACGCTCGACCTTTTCTTTTTTTGATTTAAAACATAGGAAATAGATTCTGTTTATTTTAAGTTGTTTTTTAATTAAGTCGGGTCTACCCCGTCCCTTAGAATAAGGGACGGCGTAGACCAAATAATTAGAGGGTTTTTATATTATTAAAAAAATCATTTATATATAATAATATTATAAAATTATATATATATTATAATATAATATAATATATTGTATTATATTATAATATATTATTATTATATTATATTATAATATAATATTATATATTAATTATATATATAATGATATAATATAATATTAATATATTAATATAATAATATTATAAAATGATATAATATAATATATAAAATGACTCTCCAAAGCGTGCAACAAAGAATAAGGCAAATGAAAATGACTCTCATTTAATACACAAGAAATAAATATTCATTCCTAAATGAATATCTGTTTTAGAATGGATATTCGTTTAGGAATGGATATCCATTCCACTTTGGTGCTTGCTATGGAAACATGTACTTTCTACCCAAGCCTAGAAAAAGTTAGATCGGAATTTCACATTTTTGGGCAAGTTAAAAATGCCTTTTTTTCACATCACCACTTTTTGAACCACCATGATCATGCACAAGCCCTTTTCTTTATGTTTCATAGGTTTTTTTTCAGCTCCAATTAGAGTTAAATTTTTTTGGTTCTTATAGTACATTGCTTCCATTCTAGTCAAGAGGTGGTGTTAATGTGAAGCCTTTTGAATGAACCTTTGTTCTTGTAGCACAAGAGGCTAAATGGTGCAATCATGGATGGAGGGTCATAAGAAGGGACTGTCCAAACCATGCAGCTAGAGTAAACACAACAGAAACAAAACAATAACAAAATGCAATGGAAGATTCAAATGATCAATATATCAAATAATCACAATGCTTATATGTCAGCAACATGCAGGTTACAATCATAGGGCTCCCAAGCCTACTTTTTGGGTTACAATAGAAATGAAAGATATGGCATTGAAGTGCCTTCCAGAAAGAATCTATCTTCTAAAACTACTTAATTGAAGAACTGACTTCCTTTAATGCATCTAAGAGATGTATATATGTCATCCTCTAGCTCAAAGAATCCTCTGCATCAGCCTCAAGGTTACAAACTCCAATGAATGATGAAATATGTAGAAACATATAAATCAGTCTACACCATATGGTATGTAAAGTACAAGAATGCAAGGTGCAAAACTTTTAACTTAAAGAATTAACTCCATTCCACAATTCACAAGTAAATCAAAGAACATCATAATTAATCTTAATAATTTCAATTTCACTAGTACAATTGTCTAGTCCATTTAGAAGTACTTTATACATGATACTAAATATACATCTTAGGCTACAAGCCTATCAAGTCACCCTCACATCAATAAGGTGATCACATATACAAGAATGATATAACAATAATATCCAAAGATCAATCCAAAGTCTCTCGCTGTCAATGACCTACATCATCATCCACAAGCCATGGGATGAGAACATAGTTCAGGTGCTTTTTCGCCCAACCATGAAGCTTACACTTTCCTAGAATTCTTCATACTTGAAGAATACCCAACCCTGCACGAAGATTCTAGCAACCTTTAAACAGATGGTAGGATGGAATCTAGTGTGTCCCTATTAACCTACATGCATCCCTAACTTGAATGCAGAATCACATTAACAAGATATGGCAGAGAATAAATATCAAACTAGGCATATAAATCCATCTATTACAATGGTCCATTCGTCTATTTCAATGTCACAATTAAACTTTGGCCAAAGTATAAAACTATTATAATGGAGTGTAGATCCTAAAAAAGAAGACCTACTTCTCTGTTCACCCATATTTCACACCCATCCTAGAAGGTAACTTTCAAAAAAAGTACAAAGCATAAAAAAATAAAATTACCATTCTCTTTCCAAACACATTTTACGTCAAAATAATAACTCATTTCTTTCATGTAGTAATACAAGAATAAAATAATTCATTTTTGTTATGAATTCAACAACTATTTATTTTCACATGTACTCAGCTTTCTTAGAATTTTTGCAAAGTATAATTCATAGAAATATTACTATTCCAGCTCATAATTTTGGTGTGTTTTTTCACTGTTATGCAAGGTAAAATACATAATTTTCAGTCATATAGTAAAATGGATACTTTCAACATGTATGCTTTTGAGTGGTATGTACATACATACATACATACATACATACATACATACATACATACATACATACATACATACATACATACATACATACATACATACATACATACATACATACATACATACATACATACATACATACATACATACATACATACATATATATATATATATATATATATATATATATATATATATATATATATATATTTGCTCATAACAACAACATTAATCTTTATAAGAGAATTTTAAAATATCAATGTTCTTTATCGGTTTCAAGATAATAACTTTTTGTTCACTATCATTTTTAACAATATTTTAGTCACATAGAAGTCCTCAAACACCCATACAATGAGAGGGTTCACAAAAGAATCATTTAATAGAATTTAAATCAGCTTCAAGGAAGTTTATACAACAGTGTTTTTATGCCAACAAATCATGTTGCAGAGGGTTCCCAAAAGAATCATTTAACATTTAAATCAACTTCAAGGAATTTTATACAGTAGTGTTTTTGTGCCAACAAATCATACAGCATAGGGTTTACAAAAGAATCATTTAACAACATTTAAATCAGCTTCAAGGAAGTTTATACAATAGTGTTTTCTGCTAAAGAAAAGTAACAATAGTGGTTCCATAAGAGAGTAATGAGTTTTCTATTTATATGTATACATAGGTATGTATACACACACAGAGAGATTATATATATATGTGTGTGTGTGTGTGTGTGCATACATACCAATATGAGGGGAAAAAAGCATGTTTTAACATGCTAAACAAATCACAGAAGAGTTTTCTACAGCATCATGAAATCATCTCAAGCTGGTTAAAACCCTTTTAAAAATTTTAAGGCTGATATTGAAGTTTCAAGTATAAGCATGGGGTGCATCCCCTGTTGTTCTAAGACAAGCATGGGAAGGTTGTATGGCCTCCCACAACCTTGGCAAGGGGTTGTGGCCTGCCTAAAAGACAGTGCCATAGTCTAAGAATGAGACCATTCTCTTTTTAAAACCAAAAAGTGCCTAATGGTGGTAGATTAAAACATTTTTCTTTGGTTTCTTATTGGATTTACAATCTCAGAAAACATAAATCAATACATTTATTTTATACATTGTTCAAATCTATGTTGAAATAGTAAAATAAAATGAATAAAAACCTATTTTGTGCCTTTGATATCTATGCAGAACATGTAGGCTACCAAAATCCCTCCTAATGCTTTGTAGTTTCTGTTATAGAATTTCCCCAATCGCTACCTTTTTGTTGTGCCCTATTTTTCCTTGTGCCCTTATTTTTGTCTCCTCATGTTTTAGGGCATTGGGTTGTCATGCAAGCTTCAAATCTTTCTTTTACTTCAATTTACTTCTTCAAAAATCTACAGCCACATCCATTTTTCCTTGCAAAGGCTTTTAAAATAGCTTCAAAACATTCAGATGTACACATGCCCATCTATATAACTACATATAGATAGTCACAATTATATAGTGTATTTATTAATTAAGAACTCACCTTTTATTTTCTTATACATATATGTGTGTGTGTGTGTGTGTGTGCAAAAATAATTCCAACTAACTATTATAATCATTTGAAAAAGGATAGAGAGAATTCATGGTGAAATCAAGATCACTTGAAATACAAAGTTTACCTAAATTAAATACTGATGAAATTGTAAAACGATTACTCATATAATCAATCGTATACAACATTTGAACAAATCATACATATAAATCACCTGCAACAAAAGACAATAGTTACATTCAATTTTTCTTTCGTCAAGAATGTTAAGCAGATAGTCAAACAATGCAAAAATAGTCATGCAATATGATTTCTACGTGAGTGTGTGATAGGACACCAGATTAAATCCAACCAACCATTGACAAATGGCTAGGTCCCCTCTACTTGAAACATGTTCTCACCTTCAACGATACCTACATACACTTTCACTCACTTACATTGTCAATAGGTTAGTTCCATTAAATCATAGCTAAAGAAGATATAAGATAATCAAATCATAGAACTTAATAATGCATCATCATTCTTACTAAATTATGCACATGTATTATCTAGAATCAAACATTAAGTAGTATTCAATAGTTTTTCATCAATTAAACATAAATAAATGCACTCCAAAAGATTGAGACATGACATCCTTCTCTACTTGGAAGAGACATCGTCTCGATGTCTTATTACACCATACTGAAATAATAACGTATCTTACTAACACTACCAATGTATCAATAAGTATCAAAACTATGCAAAATAAAAGAGTCTTTGCTAAATCCTCAAATGACTAAAAGATCTATCTATCTCCTTAGTGTCCTCCCAAGTGGAACTATCCACATAATACTGGTCCCACTTGACCTTGTACTGCACAATATTCCTGTTACGCAACTTAACATTGCACCTCTCCAAAATTCAAGTGGGCTCCACTAGCACCACTCCTGGATCTTGAACCTATAAGGCATGCCAATCAAGTATATTTGAAGCATCTGGATCATAAAGCTTAAGTAAAGACACATGAAAAATATTATGGATTTAGGCAACAGTAGCTGGTAGAGAAAGTCTATAAACAACAAGATTAATCACTTCCATCACATCAAATGACCCTATGAATATCAAAGCAAGTTTGGATGCTTTGCCAAACAAAACTGAACTCTTTTGAGGTTTGACCCTCAAACAGACTTTGTCACCTACTAAAAACTGTCTTGGCATCCTATTTCTATCTACATAACTCTTTTAATGATTAGAAACTTGCTTTAATTTCTCTTTGATCAATCTCATTTGATCATCCATTTCCTTTAACATATTTGGATTGACATCTACATCTGTAAAGAGCTTTGAATGGAGGCATTCCCAGAGATGCATGGTATGAATTGTTGTAAGTGAACTCTACCAATGGAAGATACTCCTCCCACTTATACTATTGATCCATACATACATCCTGAGGAGGTCCTCCACCACCTAATTCACCCTCTCTGTTTGTCCATCAGTTTGAGGATGATAGGCTGAACTAAAATTCAATTTAGTTCCCAAGGCTGCATTCAATGTAGTCCAAAACCTTGAAGTCATGCGAGTGTCTTGATCTGATATGATCATCTTAGGCACTCCATACAATCAGAAGATCTCTTGAATGAACTTCTTAGCTAATACCAATGATCCGTTTGATAGATTCCCTAGTACTACTTTCATCAACTTGTCCACAACTACCAAGATGACATCATGTCGATTCTTGGACATGGGTAGCCCCTAAATAAAATCCATACTTATTACCCTCCACTTAAGTTCAAGAACACTATATAGGTACAATAGTCCTGTTGGATGCACATGCTCAACCTTGACTCGCTGGCACTCCAAACATCGAGCCACAAATTCTATTACCTCCTTTTTAAGTCTAGGCCAAAAGTATAAAGGTCTCAAACCTTTGACCATCTTTGTCACTCTAGGGTGCACTGAATATGGTGCATTGTGGTTTTCCTCAAGAAATAACTTCCCCAACTCCCCTAAGTCAGGAATATACATCCTTCCCTAGTATCTCAATAGTCCATCCAACTCAATCACGTAACTGTCAAACTGATGATCTAAGGGGTCTGCTTCTAAAGCTTGCTTCACTCTTTCATAATGTCCATCCCCTTGTAGATTCTAAATTACTCTTTGTCTCAAATTGGAACTTGTGGCAACTATGGCAACCAAATGTCTTCTTCTACTAAGAGCATCTACTACTCTATTCTCCTTTCCTTTTATGTACTTGATTCCAAAGACGTACTTGCTAAGGAATTCTAACCACCTTCTCTAACATGCATTAAGGTTAGGTTGAGTAAAAATGTACTTGAGCCCTAAATGATCTATCTTTAACTCAAAGGGCTTGCCTAGAAGATAATGCCTCCACATCTAAAGTGCATGAACTATGGCGACTAACTCAAGGTCATAAAGCATATAGTTTAGCTCATATTGCTTTAACTTCCTTGACTCATATGCAACCACTTGCTCATTCTACATCAACACTCCTCCCGATCCTTTTCCTGAAGCATTAGTTATAATTGTGAAATGACCATTAGGATCTGGTATGGTCAATATATGAGCCATTGTAATATTTTCCTTTAACACCTCAAAAGCTTGCTCACACATTTCTATCCATTCAAATTTCCTACCTTTCTTCTGTAGTGAGGTAATTGGTGATGCTATTGTTGAGAATCCTTCCACAAACTTCCTATAATAACCTGCAAGTCCCATAAAGCTTCTAACTTTCATCACAGTCTAAAGTGTAGGCCATTCCATTATCTCCTTAATCTTCTTAGGGTCAACTACAATCCCTTCTGTTGAGATCACATGACCAAGGTAGTGCACCTTGTCCTAATGAATATACACATAGATAGCTTACCATAAATTTTTTGATCTCTTAGGCGTTGTAAGACTATTCTCAAAAGATTCTCATGCTCTTCCACTGATTTAGAGTATATCAATATATCATCAATAAATATCAATACAAAATCATCTAAGCAATCACTGAATATGCTAGTCATTAATTTCATGAAGGCTACTAGAGCATTAATCAGACCAAATGGTACTACTGTGAACTCATAGTGACCATAGAGAGTTATAAAATATGTCTTTGAGATGTCTTCATCCTTAATCCACAACTGGTGATAGCCGGATCTAAGGTCTATCTTCTAGAACACTGTAGCTCCTTTCGTTTCAAAGAGCTCATCTATTCTTGGAAGTGGATACTTGTTCTTTATAGTAGCTTTGTTAAGAATCCTATAATCAATGCATAAACACAAAGTCCCATCCTTCTTCTTTACAAAGATGACTGGTGTGCCCCATGGCAACACACTAGGTCTTATGAACCCTTGGTTCAACAACTCCTGCAATTGTGCTTTAAGATCATATAGTTCTATAGTAGAAATTGTGTAGGGTGCCTTAGATTGAGGCTCAGTCCCTTGTAGAAAATCAATTGAGAAATCAAATTCTCTCTTTGGTGGTAACTATGTTAACTCCACAGTAAAAACATCTCAGAATTCTCAAAGGATTGGGTAGTCATGAAATGTTGGTTCCTCATTGTCAAGGTCTTTTACTTGAAAAACATAAATGACACACCCTTTCCTAATGGCTTTCTTTAATTGCATGGCCGAGATATGTCTAAGTTCTAAAGGTCTCTTAGATCCATTAATCTCCACCTAATTTCCTAAGTCATCCAAACATCTAGCCACTTTGTCCTCATAGTTTACTAGTGACTTAAGTTTTTCTAATCAGTTGATTCCCAAAGTCACATCATAAGACCCTAAAGGTGCTTCATACAGGTTGACTTGGGTTTGAAAACTTGGAAGCTATAATTCACTGCATGCAAGGCATGAGTCTACTCTCTTCTCTACTCTATTGCCATACTGTACCATCCAAAAGTTTGCCATATGCATAGTGTTCTCCTCCACAAGTGTAACATCCATCACGAGGTCCTTTGGGTCTATTATTTTTGTTATTACCGTTGTTGTTGCTGATGTAGTTGTCCCTTTTGTTGCCCCCATTTTGATTTCCACCAAGTCTATCCTGAGAGCTATTTCCTCTTTTCAAGTTTTGAATCTGCCAATTGTTGCCCTGATTGTTATTGTTGTTCTGATTATTATTATTTCTATGGGATCTCTTATTCCAAAATTTTGCATCTCTACTTTTGCAATAATTGGCCACTTGTTGTAACTTTTGCTCCTGCTTTATAGCTTTTTCAAAAACTTCATCCATATTCAAGGGATTATGAATGTCCACCTCTACCCCAATCTGAGGTCTTAACCCCATAATGAACTTGTAAATACAGAACCTCCCATCCAATTGGTACTACAGTACATACTTGAGAAAATGAGAAAATCTTTCCCAATACTAGATTACCGACATACCGCCTTAAGTCAAAATTTGAAAATCAGCCATCTTCTTATCAAAGAAGAGTTGTGGTAACCACCTTTTTCTGAAGAGTTGGAGGAAAATTTCCCAAGTTACTTCTTCTCCTCTTTCTCATTATCCCACCAGGTAGCTGCTTCCCTAGTGAGTTGATATGATCCCCACATTGCCTTTGGGTGATTTGAAAGATTTCAGATGTCATAGTATTTTTCTATTTCTATGATCCATGCTTCAGCTCCGTCACCAATGGTCTTTCCATCAAACATAGGTGGTGAGACCTTTCTAAGGTCTTTCCCCAACTCCTCTACAATTCTTACTCAATTGTTATCATTCTTTCCAACCTCTATTCTATTTGGGCTTCCACCCTCAGGTTCTCATTCCGTGCCTCCACCCTTGGATTTTGATTACCTAGATTCGGGTTCACACCTCCCTTATTTTGGTTCACAATAGGATTCTTTTCTCTATGATTCACTCAAATTTCCTACTCAAGATTATCCATTCTCATACTTTGTTGGGTTAAGAGAGTAATAATTTTATCTAATCTTCCATCTTGATCATTATTTTCATCTCCACAGTTTCTTCCATTTTTCTCACTGCCTAATCCTAAGACTCCACTACAATCAGTGTTTCTACTATTCATGATGGTTGATTTGCATCAAAATCGCATCCTATCATAATAGTCCAAAAAGGCCCTAGTGTCAAACCTAGTAATCTAATACCAAATGCAAAGTACAAGAATGCAAGGTGCAAAACTTTTAACTTAAAGAATTAACTCCATTCCACATTTCACAAGTAGATCAAAGATCATAATTAATCTTATAATTTCATTTTCACAAGTACATTGTTTAATCCATTTAGAAGTACTCTATGTACATGATACTAAATATACATCTTAGGCTACAAGCCTATCAAGTCACCCTCACATCAATAAGGTGATCACATATACAAGAATGATATAACAATAATATACAAAGATCAATCCAAAGTCTCTTGTTATCAATGACCTATGTCGTCATCCACAAGCCAAGGATGAGAACATGGTTCAGGCACTTTTTCACCCAACCACGAAGCTTACATTTCCCCAAAATTCTTCATACTTGAATAATCCCTGACCTTGCATGAAGAGCCTAGCAACCTATAAATAGATGGCAAGGTGGAATATGGTGCGTGCCTATTAACCTACATGCATCCCTAACTTGAATGCAAAATCACATTAATAGGATATGGTAGAGATTAAATATCAAATGAGGCATATAAATCTATCTATTACAGTGATCCATTCATCTATTTCAATGTCACAATTTAACTTTAGCCAAAGTATAAAACTGTTATAACAATGTGTAGATCCTGAAAAAGAAGACCTACTTCTTTGTTCACCAATATTCAGCACCCATCCTAGAAGGTAACTTTCCAAAAAGTACAAAGTATAGAAAAACAAAATAACCATTCTCTTTCCAAACACAGTTTACATCAAAATAATAGCTCATTTATTTCGTGCAATAATACAAGAATAAAATAATTCATTTTTGTTATGAATTCAACAACTATTTGTTTTCATGTGTACTCAATTTTCTTAGAATTTTTGCACAGTATAATTCATAGAAATATTACTATTCTGGCTCATGATTTTGATGTGTTTCTTTGTTGTTATGCAGGGTAAAATATAGAATTTTCAGTCACATAGTAAGATGGATACTTTCAACATGTATGTTTTGTTGAAATTAGGGCAGACAACTGAGAGGGGGGGTGAATCAATTGTCTCAAATCTTTATCTTTTGCTGCATTTAATCTTCTTTATTACTTATAAATAGATTAATGATATAACCATGAGAATATGAATCAACAATACAAGAGCAGATACATAATCAATACACATAACACCAGGATTTTTACGTGGAATCCCGGTTAAGGGAAAAACTACGGTGGGGGTTAACCCACAAGATTTATTCTTTGTTAAAAGAATAGAAAAATGGGAAGGCACTTGCCTTTCGGCGCACTACTCAGAGTTCATTGCTCAAAGGAGGCTCACTACCTACAAGAACATTCACAATGTTAACACTAAAAGGTTGAATTGAGAAACAACATCTTCTTCATGTAAGGTTCAATTCCATTGAAGCGCACAACACCTCTACTCTGCCCCCACTCACTTCCTCGCTACATCCACATCTTCTCTCATCACAACACTTATTTATAGATGTCGTCCACTTTGGAATGAACATCAAAGTCGGCCAAACAATCATCTATCTGGAACATTCTCCAAGATAGGCATTACAAGCAATTATAATCAAAAGACTTGACTTAATACAAAATGCCACATGCAAACCACTCCTTTGTCAACCAAGGATAGATGGGACTCAAATCTTCCTCGAACAACACACCACACTCCATAGAACTTCTCTTAGATCATCTGTAAATCGCACCAAGCATCCGATTGACCAAGACTAGAATGAACAAAAAACTCAAGGAGAAATCTTCAACCATGACCCCAATCCTCAATGTGGACCACCAACACAATAGGCACATAATCCAAAGACCACCACAAGGACAATTAAATCAACAAGAACAACCGCACCACCTTAAATCACCAGAAACATTTGTATCTTCATCCGGGAACTTAAGAACACTAACTGTCATGACTGTCACACTAGAAAGATTTCTTATGGACCTCCAAACCACTAACCACTTGAGTTGAGGATACACACCAACATCCTAAACATCCTCTAGAACTGCAGACCATAATATTCCAATGCGGAGTAGTCCAAACCAAATTCCTATCACTCTGTTACTTCTGAACAACTACAAAACCTAGTTTTACTCAGATGGCCATAACTTCACAAATCCTCCATGCAGACCTCTCAAATCTTAGCTGGAGCAACTTCAGACAGTTTTCTACAAAACCCTTTGGTCTGCAAACTCTAATCTTCATGTCACTGGAAATGCAAAGCAATCTACTTTGCTGAACTGCACTATCTTCACTATCTCTGATAAAGAGATATGTTGACATCAATGACAACACATCATATGCACATATTTGCAACAATGTCCCCCTTTGTCATTAATGGCAACATATGATTTGGAAAACTAATTCAACCATAAAGACAAGGACTTCTCCCCCTTTCTCTTATCACACCTGCAACTGCTTACTTCACTGCTCCCCCTTTCACCAGCAACTACTTGCTTCCAAGTTTTTCACATGACTTATCTGCCCCTTTGACATCAATGGAAAAGGGCCCATATTTGCAATCATCTCTCCCCCTTTTTGCTTCTTAGACAAAACCAAACTAAACTCTAGAATTAACATACTAACTACTCCCCCTGAGTAGCATCCCCTTAACACCAATCTAGATCACAAGATATGACTGTGAGTTCCACCAGACTGATGCACACTAGTGCACCTTAGTTCCAGACAGGAGGGGTAATAACCCCTAGCTTCACTCTGAGATACTCAAAAGTATCCTTAGGAAGAGGCTTAGTGAATATATCTACAATCTAATCCTTAGAAGAAACAAACTCCAATCTGACTTCATTCTCATTTACCTTTTCTCTCAAAAAGTGAAACTTGATTGATAAAGAGATATGTTGACATCAATGACAACACATCATATGCACATATTTGCAACAATGTCCCCCTTTGTCATTAATGGCAACATATGATTTAGAAAACTAATTCAACCATAAAGACAAGGACTTCTCCCCCTTTCTCTTATCACACCTGCAACTGCTTACTTCACTGCTCCCCCTTTCACCAGCAACTACTTGCTTCCAAGTTTTTCACATGACTTATCTGCCCCTTTGACATCAATGGAAAAGGGCCCATATTTGCAATCATCTCTCCCCCTTTTTGCTTCTTAGACAAAACCAAACTAAACTCTAGAATTAACATACTAAATACTCCCCCTGAGTAGCATCCCCTTAACACCAATCTAGATCACAAGATATGACTGTGAGTTCCACCAGACTGATGCACACTAGTGCACCTTAGTTCCAGACAGGAGGGGTAATAACCCCTAGCTTCACTCTGAGATACTCAAAAGTATCCTTAGGAAGAGGCTTAGTGAATATATCTACAATCTAATCCTTAGAAGAAACAAACTCCAATCTGACTTCATTCTCATTTACCTTTTCTCTCAAAAAGTGAAACTTGATGGATATGTGCTTTGTCTTTGAATGCAACACTAGATTTTTTGAGATGTTTATTGCACTTGAATTATCACAAAAGATTGTAATAGGCTCTTTAAACACAATTCTGATATCCTTCAACATTTGCTTCATCCACAAAACTTGAGTACAATTACTTGCTGCTGCTATATACTCTGCCTTTGCAGTGGACATAGATATTGCCTCCTTTTTGCTCAACCAAGAAACCAATCTCTTTCCCAAGAAAAATGCACCACTGATAGCACTCTTCATGTCGTCCACATCTCCTACCCAATCAACATATGTATATGCATGAAGAGTGAAATCATCATCCTTAGGATAACATAAGCCACAATCAGATGTTCCCTTCAGATATCTGAGAATTCTTTTGACTATTGCAACATGAGATTCTCTAGGATCAACTTGAAATCTGGCGACAAGGCCAACTACATTCATAATATCAGCTCTGGTATGAGTCAAATAAAGTAGTCCTCCAATCATTAATCTATACCTTTTCTGATCTGCCTTAGGGGAATCATCATCTTTACTCAACTTGCATCTGGTTATCATAGGAGTACTCACTGGTTTTGACTCCTCCATTCCAAACTTTTTCAACAACTCTTTTACATATTTAGACTGAGATATGAAGATGCCCTTATCTGACTGAATGATTTGCAGACCAAAGAAGAAATTTATTTCACAAACATGGACATCTCAAATTCACTTTGCATTTGATTAGCAAATATTTTACACATACTCTCATTTCCACCAAAAATGATATCACGAACAAATACCTCAACAATCAAGATGTGTTCATGATCAATTTTGAGATAAAGATTACTGTCAACT
The DNA here is from genome assembly GCA_027924645.1 of Cunninghamia lanceolata. Taxonomy (NCBI): domain Eukaryota; kingdom Viridiplantae; phylum Streptophyta; class Pinopsida; order Cupressales; family Cupressaceae; genus Cunninghamia; species Cunninghamia lanceolata. The sequence continues at coordinate 3,947,856 of BSBN01000914.1, read as the reverse complement.
GTGCCTTTGCTAAAACCTAACTTTAGCAGATACTTATCTAATCTTGCATACCAGGCTCTTAGGGCTTGTTTGAGTCCCTACAATGCTTTCCTCAATCTGCAGATCATATCTCCTTATCAGACAACTGGAATCCTTCTAGTTGCTCAATGTAGACTTTTTCTTCCAATTCTTCATTCTGAAATGCTAACTTGACATCCATCTGGTAAACTTTGAAATCTTTGTAAGTAACAAAGGCAAGAAATAATCTAACTGCTTCAATTCTTGTCATCAAAGCAAACGTTTCTTCAAAATCAATTCCCTCTACCTGAGAATATCCTTTGCACACCAATCTTGCTTTGTTTCTCACAACTTCACCATCTTCATTCAATTTGTTTCGAAAGACCCATTTAGTTCCAATTACATTTTTGTTTTCAAGTCTATGAACAAGATCCCAAGTATTATTCTTTACAATTTGCATTAATTCTTCTTCCATTGCTTTTACCCAACTTTCATCATTACAAGCTTCATTCACTAATTTTGGTTCAATCTTTGAAATCAAACAATACTCCTCTTGTTCTTTGGCAATTTTTCTTCTAGTTTGAACACCTTTATTTTTATCTCCTATGATCTAATCTTTAGAATGATTCAACCTTACACACCTAGGAGTTTTGGAATTTTCGTGAACTTCTGATTCTTGAACTTGTTTCTTAGCATTTGCACTAGCTTCTTGAGTCACTGGACTCTCCGGAGCAATCTAAATCTGAGTTTGAGGACTTTCATTTTGTTCATCTAATTCATATCCACAAGACTTGGAAGGTCTGTCCTTGCTTTCATCAACCTTGACATTAGCACTTTCAACAATCCTTTTCAATCTCTTGTTAAAGCACCGATATACCTTGCTTTGGTTAGAATAACCCAAAAATATTCCTTCATCACACCTTGCATCAAACTTGTCTAGATCTTCATCTCTTTTGATATAGCATTTACTTCTGAAAACTCTGAAGAATTTCACAGTAGGAGCATTACCAAACCACAGTTCATAAGGAGTTTTACCAGTATTACCTTTGATCTGCACCCAGCTAAGAGTGTAGACAACAGTACTCATAGCCTCTATCCAATAGACATGTGGAACATTTTTGTTGGAAACAAGGCAGATAATTGAGAGGGGAGGGTGAATCAGTTATCTCAAATATCTTAACTTTCTTTTGTCCTTTAATAATTAGTGCAACATCAAAACATATAAGCATATATGATCATTAGAACAGAAATAAAATCAACACACATAACACAAGGATTTTTACACGGAAAACCCCATTAAGGGAAAAACCATGGGGTGACTAACCCAAGATTGTATTCTCTGTTAAAAGATTAATAAGTACAAATTGGCACTTGCCAATTAGGGTTCACTGCCTGAGCACACTGCTCACAAGAGGTACACTGCCTACAAGAGACTCACTGTCTATAGAACTTACAAAAGGTAATCAAGTGTTTGAACTGATGAGAGGCATCTACAAATGCTAGAGTTCAGTTTCAGTTAGGCACAATATACTAATCTGATGCACTTCATTCTTCCTCTGCTTTAGTGTTGTTGCTCTATCACATACTGGACTTGTATTGCTACTACCACACTTATCTCTACTTTTCTTCACACTTTATTTCATCATATCTATATTCACACATACCTACATACTAGAATCCATCTGGTATATATATCCGCATCAAGGATTTCAACAACTTTCTAGTCGGCAACCACAATACTCAAGATATTTACAAATTATTGATTTATCGGCTGAATCCATGCTTGATTTGTGATGCGTATCAAAAACATAGGCATACAAGACATCAATCATGTCAACCAACAATGTATGATACCTCAAATTTCTTTATCAACATCAATTACTCATCCAAATTGAAGTCTGATACTCTATCGGTCAATTCTTTCTCTGTCTGCTCTGCCTATCTGGAACCCAACACTCAGATGCTCATATCTTTTCCATGCTTTATCACTAGAGGCTAAATCTCTAAAATATAGTAGTCATGATACTCCTCTTGACTTGTCCAAGTCCATAACTTGTTGAGTTACACCATCTGAGAGATTTGGACTTGATTGTTGGACCTTGTAGCATACTCTATTATTGTTCACCAGATCAAAACAATCTTTAATCTGACTTCCGGTATAGGCATACTATGTGCTGCGGATGTGTGGGATAGACTTTGTTGCCATCAATGACAACACTCATGAGGCCACACAGTGTCTCTTGCCAACAATCTCCCCCTTTGGCATTGATGGCAACACTTAGTGAAAAAAGACTAAGTGTCACAGCAAACTCCCCCTTGGCTGATGCTTTGTCTTATGCATTGTTTTATCGGAGCTCCCCTTAGCTAGATTCCACATTTTTCACTACTCCCCACTCCCCCTTTGACATCAATGGCAAAGGGCCAAATCCGCACACCAAAATTTGCAAAAATTAACCTATACATGGCCGCATAAGTATACATACATGTTATACTTACATATACTTGAGTATATCCACAAAAGTGGCCTTCAACTATACAAACTCTGCGGCCTAGCTTTGCTTCATCCTATCCAAAATGGAGATGTGACCACTCAACAAAAATACATATGCTTCTACCCTTCTTAAATCTGCCGGATCACTGGTCCGGGCTGTGGTCTTAGCATCTTGTAAGGCTTGATGCATTGCCTCTAACTTAGGGATAATTATCCCTCTGAGTTCACTCATTCTGTTTACTATATCCTTCTTTTCTTTGTTCAGCCTCTTTATTTCATTTATGATGACAATGGCCTAGCATTCTTGATTCATTAAGGATGTAGTGAGTGGATCAAAATTCTAAGATAAACTTGACAGTTTACCTTCTTTTCAATATCCTTTGTCTCTTTGGGCCAAGATAGACAAAATTTGTACATGTCCCCACCATCTTTAAGAGCATTTTCAAGGCTCTTTATTCCAATGTCTAGGGTCCTCCTATCATTAGCAATGAGTCCTTGTACTTCAGTGAATCTTTTTCCCAAAAACTCCTTCCAAACCTTTGCTTCTGTCGATTTCTCTGAAGATTCAAAATGAGTGCTAACAGAGTTTGCCAGAGATTTCAAGTTACCGGATGGAGAGGCTGAAGGATCCTTTTGAAATGATGGCATGATCTTCTCCAGCATCCTGGATGCAATCTCCAATAGCTCACAGTCTTCCATGTGAGATTTCAAAAGTTTTTCTTTTGCTTTGGCTTGAGAAAAAGATGCTATTTTCATTGTCTGGACCGGAGAGAGAGAGAGAGTCAAAATTTAGTGGTGCTTGGAATAGTTCAGGTTCATCTATCTCCATCATTTCTTTGTTCAAGAAGTTCTTCACTACCTCTGCAGTGTCTCTTGCCGATGACTAAGTCTTCTTTTCTTTTAGGATCTTAGAACTGTCATCATAGATCTTCTCTATTTGTTCTTCTTCTTTTCCCTTTACCTCCTCTTCTTGACTCACTTTCTCCTCTTTTGTTCCTTCTCCTTCAGCTCCTAAATTCAGAATGTCTGCAGTGGGATCTGGAGGAGAGATGTTACCTATGTTTACTATTTCATGAAATTCCTCTTCCGGAATAGAGGAATCCAAATCCTTAGACTTCTCTTCATCTATCTCTTTTGATCCTTATACATTTTTGTCAGAAGATTCTTCATTGGTTACATTTAATCCTTTAACATCCATGGTAGAAGGTTCTTCATCTATTTCCTCTACAATAGGAAGATTAAATCTTTTGAAGGCATTCCGGAGAATGTCTTTTGTTTCTCTTGCTACTTGGTCAATTTCTCCAAGCATAAGTTTATTCATTCTTGCTTTACTCCGAAATTCATTCTTACAGTCCTTAAAGATCATGTCCATCTATTTTGGAGTCATAGAAGGATAGAGATGAATTGCGATCTGTTCTCGGATCTCTAAGTCTTTTGCCTTTGCATTCTCTTTTCTAAGTTCAAGTACCTTCTCTAAACTTTTGGTAATTAATGAAATAATTTCAATGAATGTTTTATTGTAAATATTCAGGTACCTGACTGGAGCTTCTTCCAAGATCCTCTTGTTAGTATCACTATAATCATCATAGAATTCTGTTACTGGTTGCAGATTCCCATCCATAGTAACTACCTTAATGATATCATCAATGGAAAGAGTGGGCTTTTCAACAAATTCTTTTTCTTTTTCTTCTTTGTTTTTGCTAGTAGAGAATTCCTTGGATGTTTTCTTCTTCTTCTTCATTTTCTTAATTTCCTCATCAGACTTTGTTTCTTCATCATCTTTGAGACTTGTGTATGACCTTGTGGCTTTTGTTTTCATTCTCTTTTCTCCTTTTCTAGATGTCTTGACTTCCAGTTTGGTGACTCTTGAGCTCTTAGGAGTGGCAGGTGCAGAGCTCTTAGAGGATCTAGTCTAGGAGGCGGCTTGTACTGAAACACTTCCTTTCTCTGCTTCTTGTTTCTCTTTCTTATCCCTTTCTATTTTTTCTCTATTTGCATCTACTGCCTCTTTTGATATGCCATATCTTTTGGCAATTTCCTCGACTTCCCTCCTAACTTTCCTCTTTATCTCTGGTTGTCTTAGCTCAACATGTATTTTTACACTTAGTTCTTGAAAGGTTCCAAACTTTTTTGCCTCAGGGTCCTTAGGCTGGCTCAATAGGTGTTGAATATGTAGCTCCAAGATTTTCTCATCGACCTTGTATCCCATTAGCATTATCCAAACTGTTATGGGCTCAACTGCCTCCATTAGGCATTGATCAGTATCTACCATGAAACACACTATATTCTTGTATTTCTCAACTATGGATTGAGGTATCCTCTCTCTGGCTTGCATCATGCTTTGGAAGTTCTTAAAGTAACCCCAGAGAGCTAGGCTTTGAGCTTTAGCATCACCAAGTCCATACATATAGTCTCTAATCTGTATTACAACCAGTTTGTCATTTTGCCAAACCCAACCACTTGATCTGGGCAGCTCATTCATGTAGTAGAAGAATAGACATAGTATTAAACAACCATACTTGAAGGAGTTCTTCTTATCCTTCTTGATCTTCTGCATGTTTTCTAATTGTTGGTTTAAAAGAAGATCACATCGGTCATAATCTGCATTTTCCCTCAACATCTCATATGCTGCATATATTGCAGTCACAGACACAAAATTCTCCCTGCTAGAATGATAGATCTTATACCCAATTATCATTGAGGCAAATTTGACATCTGGATCTATGATGTCATCTATGGTCATTGCTCTCTTGTCAAACTTAGATCCAGTAGCTTCAGATATTGTCTGGTTCTTGACAGATTTGAGTGCAGGTAACCCACCAAATGAGTGCAGTCCAGTAACTGCCCTAATGGCATCTTTTGTTATCTTGAAGGGCCTCATTAACCACATGAAATTATCATGCATTCTGTTAAGGACATACCGGACCCAATCATCTTCTACAAAACAAGGAAAGTGGATGCAATGTTTGAAGTGTTTATCCCGGAGGGCCTTGTATTGAGGTTTGAATTCAAAACTTTCATCTATTAATTGTTTATGATAGATGTCCATCAACTTAGAGTCTCCAAATTCCTCAATGTTGGCATGGATATCCCTAACATCTTCTACATGTAATACCCCATGCAGAATGCTAGAAAATGCACCTAAAGGATCAACTTCTAGAGATTTATAGGGATGTTTCTTGAATTTTGGACGTAGCCTATTAGTGATCTTTACAACCATTGGAGTAGCCATCTTGCAAAAGATTCAGAGAGAGATTTTTAGAGTGGAAGTGCCTTTCTACACTTTAGGGTTCTAAATAAGAGCCAGAACAAATCGTTGGTTGAATTGGATTTTGCAGTTGATCTTAGAGAGAGTTGTAAAAACTTGATGCAGAGCTCTTCTTTTCTTTTTTTTGAATGCAAATGTGCAAATGATGAGTGAAAGAACCCTTTTATTCTTGTGCAAAACCTAATTTAATTTTACAATAAATACACAACTTAAGTTATCTGGTTGCCCTATTCTGAGACAGATCTTTTCAAATCACTGTGTTGCACTTAGAATCATTTTCAGTGAGGATTGACACTGTATCTTCTTTTCTTCAATCATGCCATGGATTCACAGATCAAAGTATTTCAATTATGAATCATACTAGATCTGTCTGTGAAAATCCTACTTTACCGGATGGCTGTCAAACCAGATCAATCTTGGATGATTAAACTCTTGCAAAACTCCATGTGGATCTTTCATATTTTTACCGATGGTTATTTAGATATTTTTTTGAGAACCCTTTAATCCATAGCATTCCATGTGCCAAATTTAGGCACCAATTGACTGGTTGGGGGAATTTATTTTTCTTTGTGACTCCCCCTGAGCCAGAGCTCATCTGTTTAGTTTTTGGAAGGAATATCAGCACTAGATTCTGGTGTGGATCCATCCCCAATATTTTCTGTGCTCTTCTTCACCCAAATCTTGCTCATCTCCCTTTGAACTTCATCTACATTCACTTTTCCTTTTTCCTTATCTTGTTTTTTATTATGATGCACCGAACCCTTTTTATCCTAATTTTTGCTTCTACAGAATTTGGCAATATGACCGAATCTATTGCAATTGTAACAAAAAATATTTCTTTGCATATTTGATTGATATCCTCTTGATCTACATTGATTAGCCATATGTCCCATCCTATTGCATGCAAAGCATCTACCATTGAATGATTTGTTTATTTGCATATTTCTGCATTCATGAGATTTGTGACCATACCTTTTGCAGTTGAAACATTGTCTGGAGAAGGATGGATTAGTTTGATTCATTCTCCTTTTACACTAAGTTTCTTTATGACCGAAGTTGTTGTAATTGAAGCAATATCCATTGAAGGATGGATATCTTTGAGCATTTGGTTGCCTTACCAGAGGTCTTCTAGGCTTGTTTCTTTGATTTCTTGATCCAAAATTCTTCTGACTAGATCTAGAGCTTTCACCTTTCTCATATCCCAAACCACGCTTTTCATCTATCCTCTTTTGGCTTTCAAGAAGAACTTCAAGTTGGGCTGAGCTTATCTTGAATTTCTCTTTTTATTCATTTGTTGTTTGAAGATCTTGTTTAAGAGTGTCTATATGATTTTCAAGTTGTTCTTCATTATCTCTAGCTTCTTCAAGATCAAATTCAAGATACCTGATTATTCTATCCATTTTGTGGCAGTCCTTTATCTTCTCCTTGAGGGATTGTTTTAGATTATCTTCAATTTTTCTTCTCTTCAATTTCTTAGGTGAATCTCATAACCCCTGATTCCATCTCATGCCTTACCATAATGACCTCTTTTGATAGCTTCTCACATAGCTTGTTTTTCTCATCCAGATCTTCATTAGTATCATTGGCTTCACTCTAACTTGCTAATTTTTGAAGCAGTTCCTTTCTCATTTTCACGGAGATACTCAGTTTTTCTTTTAGCTCATTTATGAAATCATCAACTTGTTTGAGTCTTTCTCTCAAGTTATTGACTTTAGAGTGGGATTGTTCAAGATCATCTAGGGCAGACTGAAGTTGTTCCTTCATACCATACATATCCATTGAGATTCTCAGATCTTCCTCAAGCTGTTAGGCTCTGTTTAGAAGAACTTAGCTCTTATACCAATTGTTGGAAACAAGGCAAATTACTGAGAGGGGGGGTGAATCAGTTATCTCAAATATCTTAACTTTCTTTTCTCCTTTAATAATTAGTACAACATCAAAATAGATAAGCATATATGATCATAAGAACATAAATAAAATCAACACACATAACACAAGGATTTTTATGTGGAAAACCCTGTTAAGGGAAAAACCACAGGGTGACTAGCCCAAGATTGTATTCTCTGTTAAAAGAATAAGAAGTACAAAATGGCACTTGCCAATTAGGGCTCACTGCCCGAGCACACTACTCACAAGAGGTACACTACCTACAAGTGACTCATTATCTACAAAACTTACAGAAGGTAATGAGGTGTTTGAACTGATGAGAGACATCTACAAATGCTAGAGTTTAGTTCTGGTTAGGCATAATATATTGATCTGATGCACTTCATTCTTCCTCTATAGTGTTGTTGCTCTATCACATACCGGACTTGTATTGCTACTTCCACACTTATCTCTACTTTTCTTTGTACTTTATTTCATCATATCTATATTCACACAAACCTACATATTGGAATCTATCTGGTATATATATCTGCTTCAAGGATTTCAACAACTTTCTAGTCGGCAACCAGAATACTCAAGATATTTACAAATTACTGATCTATCAGCTGAATCCATGCTTGATTTGTGATGTGTATCAAAACATAGGCATAAAAGACATTAATCACGTTAGCCAACAATGTATGATCCCTCAAATTTCTTTATCAACATCAATTACTCATCCGGATTGAAGTCTGATACTCTGCCAGTCAGTTCTTTCTCTGTCTGCTCTACCTGTCTGGAACCCAACACTCAAATGCTCATATCTTTTCCATGCTTTATCACCAGAGGCTAAACCTCTAGAATATAGTAGTCATGATACTCCTCTTGACTTGTCCAAGTCTGCAACTTACTGAGTTACACCATCTGAGAGATTTAGACCTGATTGTTGGACCTTGTTGCATACTCTATTCTTGCTCACCAGACCAAAACAATCTTCAATCTAACTTCTGGTATAGGCATACTATGTGCTGAAGATGTGTGGGATAGACTTTGTTGCCATCAATGACAACACTAATGAGGCCACACAGTGTCTCTTGCCAACCTTACATACCTGGGAGTTTTGGAATTTTCTTGAACTTGTTCCTTAGCATGTGCACTAGCTTCTTGAGTCACTGGATTCTCCGGAGCAATCTGAATCTGAGTTTGAGGACTTTCATTTTGTTCATCTGATTCATATCCACAAGACTTGGAAGGTTTGTCCTTGCTTTCATCAACCTTGACATTAGCACTTTCAACAATCCTTTTCAATCTCTTGTTAAAGAATCGGTATGCCTTGCTTTGGTTAGAATAACCCAGAAATATTCCTTCATCACACCTTGCATCAAACTTGTCTAGATCTTTATCTATTTTGATATAGCATTTACTACCAAAAACTCTAAAGTATTTCACAGTAGGAGCATTACCAAACCACGGTTTATAAAAAATTTTACCAGTATTACCTTTGATCTGCACCCGGTTAAGAGTGTAGACAACAATACTCACAACCTCTCTCCAACAGACATGTGGAACATTTTATTCCATCATCATGGTTCTAGTAGCCTCTTGAATAGTCAGGTTCTTCTTTTCCACAACTCCATTTTGTTGAGGAGTCCTAGGAGCAGATAATTGTCTTCTTCTTCCATGCTTTTCACAAAATGCATTAAACTCATCGAAGGTAAACTCTCCACATCTGTCAGATCTCATACACTTTATCTTCACACCAATCTTATTCTCCACCTTGGCCTTGAACACCTTGAATCTGTCAAGAGCCTCTGATTTCTCTCTCAAAAAAGTGACCCACATCATCCGGGAGTAATCATCAATCAAAAACATAAAGTATCTGTCTCCTTGCAAAATCCTAACTCTGGCAGGACCACACAAATCAGTGTGCACAAGTTCCAACAATCCACTTGAAAATTATTATTTACTTTTGAATGTAGTTCTACTCTGTTTACCCAACTGATATTCCTTACACATGCTATTAGTAGGTTTTACAAGCTTTGGGTGATCTCACACAGCCTAAGTAGTACTTATTTTGACAATATTATCAAAGTTTACATGACACATTCTCCTATGCCATAACCAATTCTAATCAATCTGAGCAATCAAACAACTTTTACCAATACCACTTAAATCAAAGATATTACCTCTAGTCTATGTACTAGATGCAATCTTAGTTCCAGAGCTTTCCAACATTCTGCATTTTCCATTCTTGAATGGGAGATCATACCCTTTGTCAACCAACTATCCAACACTAAGAAGATTATGCTTCAATCCTTCTACATACAAAACATCATTAGTGTTATTCTTACCGTCAAGAGAGATGGAACCTCTGCCACAGATTCTACCAGTTGTATTGTCTCCAAACTTCACAATTCCACCTTCATACCTTTCCATACTTACAAACTTACTGTTATCACCTGTCATATGATGAGAACATCCACTATCAATCACCCATTCATCCTTTTCTTCAACCTGAGCAGCTAGGGCACTTTCCACATTCACATAGCTAGTAGATTCAGTAGGCACTGGATCTTCTTCTTTGATAGCAATGAACACCCATTCATTTCCAGAGGTACTTCCCTTATTAGATTCATCATCTGTAACTCCTTCATCAGCAACTTCTTGGACATAGCAGCATTTCTTCTGAAACCTAGGTCTATTAGGGTTTGTCTTTGAAACCCTCTCCAGACATCTTGAAGTAAAATGACCAATCTTATTGCAAGCAAAACATTTGAAAGGAAACTTTCCTTCATACTTACCGGATCCTCTTGGTAATCTCTTGGCAATAAGGGTTTAAAGTTCTTCAAGCTTAGATTAATCATCTTCAAGTTCCTTCCTTGCCTTCTCATATCTAGTTAGTCTTCTTGAAGAGATTTCACCTGGATCAAATCTTTTCTTTTTAGAAACACTGGCCTTAAATGCACATTCTGATTTAGGAAGAGAATCACCAAACTCATTTCAAACGCTGAAAGCTTTCCAACCAACTAATCCCTTGTAGCCATTGTCACAATCCTAATTTCCTCAATAGTAGCAACTTTATGATTGTATGAAGCAGGTAAGGATATGAGCACCCTGGCAACAATCTCTAATTCTTCCAATATTCCACCAACACACCTGATACTGGTCACAAGTTAATTCACCTTCTGCATGTAGGAAGTGATGTTTTCATCTTCACTCATCCTCAAACATTAGTATCTACTCTTCAGGCTCTATAGCTTAGCACATTTGACATATGCATCACCTTCGTATAGAGTTTCCAACTTCTTCTAGATTTCATGAGAATTTTGCAATTCCTAGATTTCAGCTTCTTTGATTTCATTTGGAGTTGAAGGACCATTCTCCAGAGGAGTATACTCATTCTTAGTTATCAACCAATAAGGATCACCCATGTATTGTAAATGACACTTCATGCAATTCTTCCAAAGAGAGTAATTTGTTCCATCAAATCTCAGACTATCCTTCTTGTAAGTTGACATCCTAGATCTCCTCAAGTAGTCAAGCTTCTTTTAGAGGAACCTAGCTATGATACCAATTGTTGAAATTAGGGCAGACAACTGAGAGGGGGGTGAATCAATTGTCTCAAATATTTATCTTTTTCTAAAATTTAATCTTCTTTATTACTTATAAACATTTTAATGATATAACCATGAAAGCATGAATCAACAACACAAGAGCAAATACATAATCAATACACATAACACCAAGATTTTTACGTGGAAACCCGGTTAAGGGAAAAACCACAGTGGGGGTTAACCCACAAGATTTATTCTCTGTTAAAAGAACAGAAAAATGGGAAGGCACTTGCCTTCAGGCACACTGCCCAGAGCACACTGCTCAAAGGAGGCTCACTGCCTACAAGAATATTCACAATATTAACACTGAAAGGTTGAACTAAGAAACAACATCTTCTTCATGCAAGGTTCAGTTCCATTGAAGCACACAACACCTCTGTTCTATCCCCACTCACTTCCTTGCTACATCTGCATCTTCACTCATCACCACACATTTCCATGACTTCACAACACTTATTTATACATGTCATTGACTTTGGAATGAACATCAAAATCAGCCAAACAAACATCTATCTGGAACATTCTCCAAGATAGGCATTGCAAGTAATTACAATCACAAGACTTGACTTAATACAAAATGCTACATGCAAACCACTCCTCTATCGGTCAAGCATAGTTGGGACTCAAATCTTCCTCAAACAACATGCCACGCTCCATAGAACTTCTCTTAGATCATCTGCAACATTCACCAAGCAAACGGTCGGCCAAGACTAGAAAGAACAACAACACTGAAGGAGAAATATTCAACCACGAGCTCAATCCTTAATGTGGACCACCAAAACAATAGGCACATGATCCAGAGACCACCACAAGCACAATGAAATCAACAAGAACAACCGCACCACCTCAAATCACCAGAAACACTTGCATCTTCATCCGAGAACTTAAGAACACTAACTGTCATGACTGTCACACTAGAAAGATTTCTTACGGACCTCCAAACCACTAACCACTTGAGTTGAGGATACACACCAACATCCCAAACATACCTCTAGAACTGTAGACCATAATATTCCAATACGTAGCAATCTAGACCAAATTCCTGTCACTCTGTTACTTCTGAACAATTGCAAAACCCAGTTCTACTCAGATGGCCATAACTTAACAAATCCTCCATACAGACCTCTCAAATCTTAGCTGGAGCAACTTCAGACAGTGTTCTACAAAACCCTTTGGTCCGTAGACTCTGATCTTCATCTCACTGGAAATGCGGACCAATCTACATTGCTAAACTGTACTATCTGAACATTGTCTCTGACAAAGAGATATGTTAACATCAATGACACCACATCATATGCACATATTTGCAACATGTTTTTCAGTGGTATATATATATATATATATATATATATATATATATATATATATATATATATATATAAAGTGGTTTATATATATAACCATACATTTGCTCATAACAACAACATTCATCTTTATAAGAGAAGTTTAAAAGATCACTGTTCCTTATCCATTTCAAGATAATAACTTGATGTTTGCAATCATTTTTAACAAGATTTCAGTCACATAGAAGTTCTCAAACACCCATACAACAAAGGGTTCACAAAAGAATCATTTAACAACCTTTAAATCAGCTTCAAAGAAGTTTATACAGTAGTTTTTTTATGCCAACGAATCATATAGCAAAGGGTTCCCAAAAGAATCATTTAAGAACATTTAAATCAGCTTCAAGGAAGTTTATACAGCAGTGTTTTTATGCCAACGAATCATATAGAAAAGGGTTTACAAAAGAATCATTTAACAACATTTAAATCAGTTTCAAGGAAGTTTATACAATAGTGTTTTCTGCTAAAGAAAAGTAACAATAGTGGTTCTATAAGACAGTAATGAGTTTTTAGTTTATATGCGTAAGTAGGTCTATACACACACACACAAAAAAAAAAAAAAATCCAACTAACTATTATAATCATACGAAAAAGGATAGAGAGAATTCATGGTGAAATCAAGATCATTTGAAATACAAAGTTTACATAAATTAAATACTGATGAAATTGCAAAACCATTACTCGTATAATCAAACATATACAACATTTGAACAAATCATACATATAAATCACTTGCAATGAAAGACAACAGTCACATTCAATTTTTCTTCCATCAAGAATGTTAAGTAGATAGTCAAACAATGCAAAAATAGTCACGCGATATAATTTATATGTGCATGTGTGATAGGACACCAGATTAAATCTAACTAATTGTTGACAAATGGCTAGGTTCCCTCTACCTGAAACATGTTCTCGCCTTCAATGATACCTACATATACTTTCACTCACTTACAATGTAAATAGGTTAATTCCATTAAATCATAGCTGAAGTGGCTATAAGATAATCAAATCATAGAACTTAATAATGCATCATCATTCTTACTAAATTATGTACATGTATTATCTAGAATCAAACATTAAGTAGAATTCAATAGTTTTTCTTCAATTGAACGTAAATAAATGCACTCCAAAAGATCGATATGTGACATGGTATTGCTTTGCAAATGGATGAAACATGGTGCGGACCTCAAGGAAGATCTATTTGGTCCTTATTGGTCATGTGTGATGTTCCATTAGGCTCCGCAAGTCACAAAAGTGCTTCGCAAACCTTCTATTTTCAACTGATTGCAGGAATGCTCTACTCTATGAAAACTGATGATCTTCTGTTAGCGATAACTTTTTGTAGATAAATCCAAATATACTAAAATCTGAGTATGTTGTCGCTGACATGGCATAGAAGCTAAATCCTGCTCCATGAACTTTGATATGAAGATGTGATAAAATACGGTAGAAAATGCTAAACTGCAACTAGAATGAAAAGAAATGAAAAGAATGCAAATGTTTTTGGTTGATGCAAGATTGCTCTGCAACCTGGGATGCTCCTACATCACTGAAGTATCGTATAAACCCATGTGGTATTGCCAAAGATTGAGATATTCACATGGAGGTCATGTGACATCATATTATGTCCTCTACGTCATACTAAAAATTATGGGATCTGATGTGAGATTTCATGTTCAAAATATTTCATCTAGATCCTTCTATCTCTTTTCCATAAGATGCAAAAGGATTTGCCAATTGAAAAGCATCATCACAAGATCTAAATTAGGTGTTTCACCCATTGTGGGCAATGTTAGTCCATATGAGGAGTTAAATTATGGCACTTACCAATTTGAAGACCTGACTAACCTCAAAATTATGAATAGACATATTTGTAGTGCATTTATACATTGGAGGTTGTCCCTCTTCATTGGGAGTGTGTAATAAGATTTTTAAAAGGTTGTCTATATATATACTACTAAAGTGGGAACTAAAAGGGGCAATATTGATTGAAGATCTTTGGTCTACAAAGGATGTGGATTTAAGTAGGCTTGAGAGGAAGGCTTGGAGACCTCAATGTACTGCTAAGTGGCTTGATGCAAATTTGTTGATCAATAAAAGACATCATTTGTTATCACTTTTTTGTGTTAAATTTTTTTCTTTGTTGATGTTTCCAATTGTACAAGTGGTTGTGTGTGCTAAGGCTATGGGTTTGGGCATCCCTTAATTGGGGCATATATCCCAACTACATATTCAACCTTTTCTATGGATTTGACATGTTTGCCTATGACATATTGAAGCTTTGAAGACAATCAAGCAACAATGTAAGATACTTGATCTCCACTAATGTTGCAGATGTTGATGCTAGCAAATGCTTTGATAATACAATGCTCTCTACATGATACTGTGATTGTCAAACCAAAAATGATGTATCCCTCTAATAAGTAAAAGTGAATTATACTATGTATATTGAAAATTCCATGCTCAAGTTAACAAGTAAAAACTAGTTAGAGCTCAGTTTGAGTCCATTATTAAATTTTAAGTATCAAATGTGCAGTTGCGATTCAGATCAGATTCAGGTTCCACATTTGTGAATTTAATGCATAATAAAGAATAGACAAAAGACAAAAGGAAGATTAGGTCCAAATCCTTCAGAGGGAAATGCTGCTTACGCACCAATTTAATATTTAATCGAAAATCTCATGACCAATAAGATGACGAAGTTGTCTTTGTTTTGTAGATTGCTTCACACTTGATAAGACATCTTCTAAATCCAAAGCATATATTCAAAAATGTTTTTCAACTTTCAATAATGAATACATAGTTTCTAGTGGAATAGAGAGTGAAGGCTGCATAGAGAATGACTAGAAAAGAAATACACAATTCCAATGTGATACCATAAATTGGTAGCACTTATTTTGAATTAAATGGAGTTGAGTTATTTAGGTTTGGAAGACACATTCGGCAGGAAGTTGAGTGTAGTTGAATCTGGGCAGATCTAGGCAATAATCGTATAAGAGAAAGTTTTTGCGAACCCATTGCAATTGTCCCTGTTGTGAGTAACTCAAGGTCTGACAAGCTGCCTGATTCCACCAGCAATCAGGATCACCGCTTGAAGAACACTCATCAGTTTGGCTGCTGTTTGTGCAGGCTGCTATTGTGAGGTTGGATAAGGAAGCCACAAATGGGGCGACGGACCAGTCAATCTTGACGGAGCCTCCTTGCGTTGCCCATTGATCTCCGTCCCATATGCTCGAATATACTCTCATGGCCTGCTTTAGATAAGCTACTCCCACCTCCTCGTGGTTGCCAAACACTCTTATAGGCAATCCATCTACCATAATCCTGAAACACATTACATTACATATTATTAAGTAGGGAGAAATATTAGAAATTCAAGGCTGAAGGAAACTTTTCAGATGAAACATAAACTCTTTACTGTATTATAGAAGGATTATAATTTAGCCATACCATTTAATGGGTTCTGTAGAACTTATAATTATAGGTTTGTCATTACACCAAAACTTGCAAGTGTTAGTGTATTTCCAAACCAACACCTTACCAAGACCGAGAGTGGTGGTTAATCCACAAGGTCAATTCTCATTGAACTTGGGTTGAGGTTGTGATACAATTTCTAGGTTTACCATTACACTATAACTTGCAAGTGTTAGTGAACTTTCCAAATCAGCACCTTCACCTAGACCCAGAGTGGTGGTTAATCCACAAGATCAATTCTCATTGAACCTGTACTGAGGTTGTGATACCATTTGTAGGTTTGTTGTTACACCAGAACTTACAAGTGTTAGTGACTTTTCCAAACCACCACCTTCACCTAGACCAACAGTGGCAGTTAATCCACAAGTTCAATTCCCATAAGTGTGACGATTAATCTAACAATAACAATAGAACACCTTAATCAAACCCTAGTTGTGGTTAACATGCTGATTGTCTCTATGAAAATAAAGAGTTGATACT
Organism: Cunninghamia lanceolata; assembly: GCA_027924645.1. Classification (NCBI taxonomy): domain Eukaryota; kingdom Viridiplantae; phylum Streptophyta; class Pinopsida; order Cupressales; family Cupressaceae; genus Cunninghamia; species Cunninghamia lanceolata. The sequence goes on along the minus strand of BSBN01000914.1, from coordinate 3,931,323 downwards.
TTATGAGTCTCCATGTAAATAACAGTATATTGCCAACAAACCACAAACAAAATGAAAATGAATGATTGGATCAAAGAAATTACACGATCTGCCAAGGGTTCCAGAGGATGGTGTAGTTGTGGAAGTCGACTGTGGGGTCGAACCATAAATAAAATTGCTGCTCCCGACCCCCTATACCTTGACCGAAGATGTTTGTGTGCAGTTTGTAGGGCTCTCCTGAGCTATTTCCCAGGAATTCCATATCTATCTCGTCATGCATGTCACCCTCGGAGCTTAGCTGCATGCCACACAAGGACATTTATTTATTTATGCATGCATTCTATCACATTCACTCATTAACAATAATAAAAACGAATCACTCTCACTCACATAGAATGTGGTCACTGTGCCTGCGGAATTTCCCGGAACAAGCTTCATAAGCATACTGAAGCTCCCAGACAAGAATTCCTGCTTTGATTGGATTAACGATCCTAAAACAAAAGGAATAATCAGAGTTTAAAAAGTAAAGGGAGAAACCATCAGATTATAATCAATGCAAATGTTAAGAGGATGAAGTAAAATTTACCTGAGACCGGACACAGAGAAAGATCCAAGTCCTGCCCATCGTTGAATATGGTGACATTACCGGCGCCCCACATCACATCTATATCATCATAGAAATTTGCATAAACTCTGGTAGCTGTAGATATGAGCAGGAACAGCACAATACCATTGAGAGGGCTGAAGGCACCCATGACTCAACAGGATTAATGCCAAGATGAAATGAAATGCCCTCTCTCTTCCTCTTGCTCTTCCTCTTCCTTTAGATCATGGGACTAAAGGACAGTCAGAGAATGTGGGAAGGAATGGCCAAAGCAAAAGAATTTAAAGATCTTTACAACCGCATAATTAGCCAGCTGTTTCGCCTGTCAGTATTGGAATTTAGGGAAGATGGGTGAGAGGGATGCTGAATGCCTAGGTGATAACAATTAGTGGAGAGTAAATGATTTTTCATTCCCTATTTTTGGGTATCAAAGCATTTTCTCTTGAAGTCAAACCGAATGCATTGCCAACCTGGTGAAGAGAGGCATCATAAATTCCAACACCGTCTATTCCCATCTCCTCCACCAACCTCTCTACACCACAGTCAGTACAGAAGGATAAAACTTGTTACCGATAACATGCACTCTGTTATATTGCAATTTACAGGATTGATGGTAGTGCTATCTGCTGTATTACAATTCACAAGACAATTTTTAATGCTGTTTTTTTTTTTGTATTACACTAGATTTGTGGTAGCAACTTTTAGATAAGCTATATATTTTCTATCTTTAATTTTTGTCTATGTTTGGTGTAAAATTAGTTTTAAGATGTTTATTAATATTTGTATATGTAAAAGGGTGAAATAAGGGATTCATTATTGTATTTGTGAATGATTAAGTTTTATATTGTAGAAAAGAATTTTATTATTTTGGATTTTTAACTGAAAGGATTTTCCCAAGTAATATATCATTCTATTTATTCTATAATTTACATTAGATTTTATACACTACTTCTTTTGAACATGGATTTATCAAGCTTCTTTTCTCTATAATAAAACGGTAATATGTTTTGTTTGAAAATATAAAGACATCATGTTATGTAGTGTTAATTAAATTAATATGTATCCTCACTGTTAACTTGTAAAATGTTTTGTTATTACACCCTCTAACTCTATAACTGTCATAACTAAGAACTCATTTCTTATTCATAAATTCAATTTCTTATTCTTATAAATTTATTCAATAATTATAACCCTAGAATACCCAAAGTCCCAACTCACTGTTAACTTATAAAATGTTTTGTTATTACACCTTCTAACACTATAACTATCATAAATAAGAACTCATTTCTTATTAATAAATTGAATTTCTTATTCTTATAAATTTACAATAATTATAACCCTAGAATACCCAAAGTCCCAATATTATTAGGTTTCCTTCAATGGTATTTTATAAAACAAAACCTTCTTTCATTCATTTTTGTTAATGATGAATGGTCTCTTAAATATAATAATAACTAGATATTATCATCATCCCCATTGTTAGTGCCCATCTATGTCATGTATTCTAGTATATAGGGATCTAAGTTCAATGTAAATATCTACAAATCACACTTGATGATTTTTTTAATTGACTTTCTTTTGTACAAAATGTTGTCAATAAAAATGTTTTAACATCTTTGATCTATAATGACATATTAAAATTGAAGTTTAAGAATAGAAATGTCCTATAAAATTATTGATTCTTTAAAGGAATGGTTGTAAAATTTCTAATTTTCATTTTAGAGTTTTTTTATACACTTGAAAAACCCTCCAACATGTATTTAAGGATTTAATGAGCTTGAATTGGGATCATCAAGGCATTTCATATTATCTGTATATTTAATAGTAGCACACAAGATAAAGAGTGTAACATAAAGAAGAAAACAAATCTAAGTAGATTACACAACTCATGTGGTTCAAGTTATTGAACACCAAGGAGCTCTAGGAGGATGAAAACATGTGGATTAGACTTATAAGTGTTTCAATATTCTAAAAAGCTCAAAGGATGTGCATTTTCCACTCTAACTATTTTTATTTGCCTTATGCTTTCTAAGATAAATCAGTCTCTCAATGGTATGATTTACATATGTTTGTGTTTATGAAGTATAAATCATCCTCCACATTTCAATGCACACTCTAACTAAATAGTTTTAAAAATTCTACTATAATTTAAATAAAATACAAGTAGCATATCATAAATAAAATTTATTTTAACTACCATAGAGAGTATGCAAAAGATAGATAATGAATTAAAGTATAGAGATAACAAAACTTGGATGTAATAAAAATAACACATAATATTATAGCAAAAATGTGATGAAATAGAAATAAAAAAATAGAAGGATGTCTCTTCATTAAAGAAGGGGCGAGAAGAAATAAAGCCCTATTGGATTTAGCTGAGAGAAGGGAGGGTTGCGCATATCTATTAGAAGAAGAAGGAATCATCTTAAATAAGTATAAGGAAGTGTGAGTGGCTAATCTATAATAGGTGATAGAGATTATTCCTAAGGACATGAGGGAGGAATGGAAAAGGGTATACATTTAAAATCAATATTTCATGAGAGGCAATGTACATAGGATATTATTGACTATGAAACATAGTTTTGTTTATAGAAGTGGACATAAGTAGAGAGGTTTGGAACAACTTGTAGAAAGGTTTGGTTGACCTAACTAAAGAACATCATATTGAGGATGTTCATGATGAAATCTAAGAGATATGAATCATTAATGAAGTAGAGGAAGGATATGAGAATGATAGTGAATGTATATCCTTTAGGGGGCATGAGATTGAATTATACAACACAATAGTATGGAAATAGGGGTGGTAATAAAATATATTCCGAAGAGTTCAAAAATATGGGAGAGTTATAGTGGAGAAAAAGGATTGGAGTCACAAAGAGTATAGATGAAAGGAAATAGAATAAGTTGGTGGGAGGCCAAACTTATCCAAAAAAATGTACAAATGCAAATAACTGTTATAGGGGTGTTGAAAATATTTCTAGCTACCTAGACCTGACAATGGTTAAAGTGAATTTATCCCCGATAGCAGCACCATTCTGTTGGTGTAAGTTGACGTGATGCCAAATTTACACAAAGAAAATGCATGACTACAAATCACTAAATTACAGGGGTGTGAAAATGTTCCAGGTACCTAAAACCTGACAATAGCTAAAGTAATTTCAATCCAGAGCAATGAAACCATTATGTTGGCTATGTTTATGGGCTGTTAACTTACCCAAGCACAATGCAAACTACAAATTGACTAGCACCAGGACCTTCAAATTCTTTGACCTTTTTAATTCATCCCCAGCAACAACACCATTTTGTTGGGTCCCAAAACCACAACTCCACTTCCTAGGATAGAATCACACTCACAAGGCCATGGATGTTGTCATGCAAGCATAATCAATCCATCAATAGAACTTGGAGGGCTGAAGGTCAACTCTATGAGAGTGGGTTTCATCCCTCACACTTTGAGCTTAGCTAGGCTCTAGAGAGATATTCCAAGGGGTATACCTTAATAGGTATTGAGTTTAAACTAAATAAACAACTAAAAACCAATGAATAACTAAACTCAACTTGTTATCTTGATTTCAACAAGTTGTCATTGAACCAAGAACAACTAGTTGTCACAAAACCCCTATATATAGCTAATACAAACTATTCAAGTATGCAGGCATAGGAATGATGGTTCGTCTCCTAAACCAATGGTAAATGTTTGTTTGTTTTAAATGATATAAGATTGTTCTGATGGAGCCAAGACCAATACCAATCCAATTGGGCTACATAGTCGCAGGTGACAGAAAAGAAAACAATGGAAAGGAAATAAAGAAAAAATGATCTAAGTACATGTTATATCAGATTACAAGTTTTGTGCTTCAAACATACTTAGTAATCCAGAATGAACTGCATGCATTCAAATGTAAAGAATAGATGATAATTATAAATCTTGTAATATATTTAAAATGTTGTCACATTTTCAAATGCCCAATACAAACTTACCAAGAAATGTGATAAGAGGAAAACCCTAAATACATACAAACAATCATGGAGACATTCTTTTCGCAACTCTTACTACACATTATCTTTCATCTATTTCACCATTCCATTACTTCTCTGCAACTAGACATGGTATGATTTGGATCCCTAGAAGTATTTCTAAACCTACACAACCTCCAACCACCACCAAAGAACCAACCATTGAAATGAGTTTGAAACTTGCCTTAATAGCCTTCACAACTCAGATCTGAGGATGAAATTTGCTGGAAAATCCCCAACAACCCCACCAACTACAATAAAAACATGAATTTCAACTACCCATTTCACATTAATGGCGATCCTGGAAGTTTTTGGTGGGTTTCCTTGCATTTTTGGACATTCCTAGGCCTTCGGCAGGTGTTGGCTCAGCAAGAGGACTTAGGAATTTTGGACCCTTTTGGAAAGAAGGTCAAAAGTCCAGTTGGGTCTCAAAATCCCAATGGAACCAAAAGTGTCAAAATTCAAAACCAAACTTTTGACCTCAGACTCCATGAAAAACATAGCCCTTTCCTCAAAAAATTATTTAAAAAATCAAACATTTGCACCTCCAAATGCACCTTGAAATTTTAGGGGGTCTGAGAAGAATTTTGTCTTTGAAGGTCCTCTTTTGTTGGTGGATCCTGAGGTCATGGAGGGATGAGGGACGTAGGGTTGCGAAGAATTTGGAACTTTTGAACCTTTTGGAAAAAGTCCAAAAGTGTCAATGTGGCCTGAAGTCCTATCGGGACTAGAAATTGACCAAAGTCCAAAATGGAAGTATGACTTGAAACTGCATGAAAAATCCATCCACAGCCTCAAAATTTAACTCAAAAATTCATGTATTCTCCCTTTTAAAATTTTTGTGAAACATCAAAGGGTCAAAAAATAATGTGAGGACTAGGTCCACATGAAGACTTAGAATTGTTGGACCTTTTGGAAAAGGTAAAAAAAATCCCCTTGAGTCCTAAAATCCCACAGGGATTTCACTTAGCCAAATTTTCAAAGGAAGGAAAACTTGGGAATTTTTACTTATAAATTTTCTGAAGGGAACCCCGTTAAAATAGTCTTAGATTGGGTATAAATAATGGGTTTTAAGGAAGAAAGGCACAAATTAGGAATTTTGATGGTTTTAGGGAAAAAAATGCATGCTTGGGAACTTGGAAAGATTTTGCAAATACTTGGCTTGAAAATAGGATTCCCAACAAAACCCCTTTAAATTGAACCCCTCAAGGTTTAAATCATTATTTTTTCTAAAAAATATGTGATTTTAGACAAAAATTAGGATGTCCTGTAAGTGGGACATGTCAGATTGAACAAGATCAACTGGACGAATGATAGCACTTGGTCAAGTCACGAAAGTCAAGTTGTCATACACTCTGCAAGAGTTAACAAACAAGAATTTATACAATAGAAACAAGAATGGATATGCAAGCAATAACTAGGATAGCAAATTATCTTCCAAGAGGTACTACATATAGGGTATAATTGACTAAGAATAGTTGGGCCAATAATAGAAAAACCTCTCTAAGAATAGTGGTTCTCCAAGAATAGGAAAATCAACCACTTAACTTAGACAAAGATAATTTAGGCATACCAAGAATAGCTCATGACTAAACATATATGAATGTGCACACTTAAGTAAGATTAATATACACCAACACCCCCCTTAAGCATAGCTTAGGTGGGCGAAATGAAGATGGGTCCTGAAAACTAGGCTTGATCAGGTACCCACATACAATGCAATGCAATGCCATATCTCATAAAGTGGAGAAAGTAAGAAAACCTTGTGGAATAAGACTTCCCTCCAAAAAGAGACAAAATAAAATGAAGAAGACTAGGAAGCCTTCTCAAAGATGATAACTATGAATGAAGCCTGAAACCATGTTGCTCTGATTGTGATGACGCAGATATGATCCCCCCATAGGGGAGTAAAAGAGACTATGCTCTGATTGTGATGATGCAGATATGATCCCCCCATAGGGGAGTAAAAGAGACTATGTAGCCCCCCCACAATGAAGTAGTCCCTATGCCAAAATATAATTCTCATGTATGAATGTTGAAAATGATCTATTTGTGGCAAATGACGTTTCTCCCATTAGGAAGAAATAACTCTGATGTTGAATGCTCAAAGGAGTGAAATGAGGTGGTAAGTCTCATGATGTACCCTATCTCAAAACACTACTCAAATGTCATCATGCTGATGTCGTGATGAGTCACAATCAAATCAAGAGGCTCAGGCCTAACTAAAACAAGTGACCTCTCAAAATCATGTGAAAACTGATGAAGAATAGGATCCAAAGAACTGATGTATGAAAGTGGAATGTGGCTACAAAGCAAATCCCATGAGATGTCCTATGAAGAATCACTAGAATCCCTTAGTGAAGCCTCTCTAAAGTTTGTACTAGTAGTAGGTGTATGTAAATTGTCATCAAATAGTAAGATGAGATCTTCTAGGGTGTCATCAAGATCTGATATGTGAGACTTTACAAACAACCAAGAGATGTCTAGCAGAAGTGTGTCCCAATGAACTGAATCGTGAATATGACCCTGCTATAATGAATCACTGGAAACTCTAGAAGGAGAAACATTGAACTCAAAAGTGGAGGCATAGAAAGTATGAGCCATGTAATGTGACAATGGAAGTCGGCCACCAAATAGACTATGTACCCTAGTACCTACACTCTTAAGTGGCTATCTATCCTAAAGAGAGTTGAATGTGGGTGAGTCAAATGTTGAATCTTCATCCTCCAAAATGAATCTAGAGATGGATGGAGATGAAACTCCATCACTGTCCTCACTGTTGAAATTGGAAGAAAAAGAAAAGTCTGCCTCAAGAATCTATTGTAGATGGTCAGAAGGATAAATATCAAGGGTAAAGTTTGATAGGGTGTATAAATGAGCATGGTGATCTTCCCTTCCCAAATCCACTAAGTTGTTTCTATGCAACTCTTTGATCTCAACTGAATCTGGAGTAAACTCAAGTCACATGCCCTTCGCTATGTAAGCAATCTGATACACTGATAGGAGATTAGTTGAAAGTAAAGGTACACTTAGAAATTTTCTAAATTTTTCACCTTCAACTTCAATAGAACCTCTCCCTATAACTTTTGCTAGTGTGTTATTACCCAAGGTGATTCTAGACATGTTATAAGATTCTATAGATAAAAACTCAACTTGTGAAGAAGCCATATGGTGCGAAGCACCTGAGTCAATAATCCAAGATGGAGTTGAAGAAGATGCTATTGCAACTAGTGCCTTGCCCTTATATTTCTCTTTTCCTTTTTCCTTTGTCTTAGAAGTTTCTTGGGTTGATGAGGACTCTTTGCTAGATTAAGGGACCCCTATGTTATACTTCTTAAGAAGATGAGTGAGGTAGTCTATCTATTTCTTCATACATATGTGCTCATCGTGCTCAATTTTCTTACAATAGGTGCACTTGACTTTCTCTTTCTTAGTTTTCCCTTGATTTGAAGAAGTTTTTTGTTGGGCTAATTATATTTTTGTTCCTTCTTGATCTCCTTGTCTTTTTTATTCTTCTTCCCTTTGTTATTTGAAGCATTATGCTTCCATTCCTAGCAAAGAAAGCTTGAGGTTTTGATGTCTTTAGGGAACCCATGTGTATTAACTTATCTTGCTCCCTAGTTAAGTCTACAATGAAGTGACCTAAGGATGACATTGTCCATGTGGCTCTAAGACCTCTTTTAGTGGAGTAGAAAGTAGGTACAAAGATAGAATACTTAGGCCCTAACTTGGAGAGAATCAAAAGCACAAGTTGATCATCCTTCTTGTTGATTCTACACTCTTTTAATTACAACCTTACAAATTTAAAATTGGTGAAGAAGTCCTCTAAGGTGTCAAATGTACTCAAACATAGACTAATTAGCTCATTCTCCAACTCATGAGCTCTCATCTCATCAACCTTCCCAAAGATTTTTTGTAATGCTTGCTGAACTTCATTGGGTGTTTTCAAGGATTCTACGTGAAACAATAGTTCAAGAGCTATATTTAGACACAGAAAACCAAAGGTTTAATCACACTTGTTAAACCAATTATCCTTCTTTGTATCAATAGTGGGTTCTTTTATAGTTCCCTTCATTACCCTGTGTAACCCTTTATTCTTTAACACAAGTTGAATTGTAGATTTTCACTCATGATAATTAAACGGGGTCAGTGGCTTGATTGTCTATTATGAATCCATGTTGTTGAAGTAGTTTTGCAAAAAATAAGTGCAGAAAGGAAAATTATGGAGAAGATTGATGCAGAGGCACTTAGAATGGGGAAAGATAGACGAACTAGACAAGGTTCTACTTCACCTACAAGCCCAAAAATGAAGACCTTTATGCAAAAGTGGGAACAGCAAAAGGAAACTCTAGTATGATCATGGAAAGGTTGTATTGGGGTACCAAATGACTCATCCCACCCATTGGTTAAGGCAGATCACTCCCGGAACATACACTTGCTTCACAAATCCTCTAAATGGCTTGTCTCCCTAGAAAAAGAGAACAGTCCTCTTATCTTTTTGCACAAACCTTCAAATGTCAACCTAAGACATGCATTGGATACCCATTATGCCTCCCCATAGCATACTCTAAGATGGGTATAGGTTACTTTGGAAAATGTGCTCTAAAAATGGACTGGTAATTCTGCTACAAGGGTTCAAACTCAGAAATGTCACTATGAAATGCCACGAACAGTCATACATAACTTCCACACAACACAAAACAAGGTCGATCGCTTCATTCAAATTGTAGATAACATAGTTACAGACATTTTCCCCAAGTTACATAAAGATCTAACGGTGGAAACAAAAGTTATGGCGTTTGTCCCAAAACAGGTTACCCTAAATCAGGGTTTTGATAGTTTTTACTAAAAATGCAATATCTTGTGCAAAATGAAACCAAAATACATGAAACCAAAAGGAAATGGAGGGTGATTGATAGGACTATCACTTACAACCAATTTGGTACCAGTCCTTGTCCATACAGGTCCGTACAACTACAGGAAACAGTCAATTTCTGTTGAAATACATGAAAACAGTGTTTTCTCTATTGATCAAAACCTACTAATCAACCACCCACACCTTATTTGGATGTTACAAGGCCTTAATAAAGGAATTCCTCATTTGTCTCTTCAGTTTCCACTTCCTTCCAATGAATTGGAACAAGGTGACCCTTCACCTTCCTCATTTTACATTTTTGAAAGATACATTTTTAGGGATTTTCCATTTTGTATGACAACTTGTCATAAGACTTAAACATTAGACCCCTCCTAGGATCTTAACACATGAAAGATGACTTGATGGACCTCAATACAATAATAAATCATTACAAATTTAACCAAAAATTAAAGATTTGTCTAGGACAACTTTGATTTGCCAAGGTGCTCCTGCACCAAAGATTTAGAAGTACATAAGGCATGGCACCAAAACACCCCCCTTGATTCAAAATATCCATATCCCCCCTCAGTTTGGCACTTTATAATTGAATGTGTAGGCAAGTCTAAGCAGGTTGAATGGCACTTTATGATAGTGCATGATCAAACCCTAATACTTAGCTTGAAAATAACAATCCTTCTGATTTTGGCACTCAAATTAAGTTTCCATTACAAGAATCATAAATTTTCCCATATTAGCACTTACAAAAAAAGCTTTGACCAAAAAAGAGAGAGAAATATGTTATTTTGGGCACTTCAAAGTCTTCCAAAAATAGGACCCTCCTATTTTTAGCAAAAAAGGAAAAATTGAGTGCCTTTGAGCCAAAAATTTAAAAAGCACCAGTAAAAACCATAAATAAAAGCCTTTCACAAAAAAGAGGAGACATATGCTAAAATTGATGCCATGGAGGATGTCAAAAACTTGTTTTTTAGATGGAGGCAGATTTAGTGCACTATTTTTAGCATCTTGCTCTATTTTTGAGCTCTTGACACAGTCCAAGAGCTCCTCCAATAGCCTTCCTACCTAATTCGCACCTTCATCTACATTGCTACCTTCCAAAATAGAAATCATCCCCCCTCTCTGTGGAAATGAATTACTCTCAATAGAGTCGGGATAAAAAAACATGATTTGTGCCTTTGAATTAGCTTTGATTCATGCCTCTATTGGTTTTGATGTTTCTTCTATGTAGAAACATCCCTCTATGTATCCCCAAATCCATGCCTTTTCTATCACAAACCACAATGAAGATGCCTTGAAAAAAAAACTTTTATTGTACAATAAAACACCTCTCCACTCAACTTGAAAGTGCCTTCAGAAATTGGGGTTTGGATGGGCCTTCTTTGAAGATTTACACCTTTGGGCTTTCTGTAAGAAAGGAATGCCCTTTTGGTTTCTTGAAATCAGCCTTCTCTCCCTATGCAAGTAGATCGGCCTCTATTAGATGCCTTTTAGATTTTCCAGAAGACTCGCGCCTTTGGAAAGAATACTCCTCTACAAATTCACCCTACAAAATGGGCAACCTTTCCTGACTTCAAAATGCCTATGTATTCCTCTATTCAACACCTTGGTAGGATACCTTGTATGTCGGATTGACCTCTGCAAGGCTGTCACTTTCCACAGCAACCAAAATATGCAAGAACACACAGAAATAATTCCTTGATTTTATGCAAACCTTATTTTCAAATTTACTATGCCTAGGCCACCCTTGGAAACAAGACATGCTCTAATACCATGTGACATTGAATAGGATCAACTAGATGAATGATAGCACTTGGTCAAACCACAAAAGTCAAGATATCATATGATCTACAAGAGTTAAACAAACAAGAGTATGCAATACAAACAAGATTAGTTATGCAACCAATAACTGGGATAATGAATTAGCTTCTAAGAGGTACTACATATAGGGCATACTCGACTAAGAATAGTCGAGCAAATAATAGAAAAAGATCACTAAGAATAGTGGTGCTCCAAGAATAGAAAAAATAACCACTTAACTTAGACATAGCTAATCTAGGCATGCCAAGAGTAGCCTGTGTCTAAACATAGATGAATGTGCACACCTAAGTAATCTTAATATACACCAACAAGACACACTATTACAAATTTTATAGATTACAAAACAATGTAATGAAACTAAATATTGAATTAATGTACCTTATTATACAAGGTCTAAAATATGATAATAGTCATTTGATGCATGCATATGATTATCCTCTTCAAATGTTATCTCATGTTGATCATGTGTTCATAGAGGTGCTAGGGATCTTTGTTTCCATCTTTCAACCCAATATATATTTTCACATGCTTCCCACTCACCTCCAATACAAAACTCACAAAAATATGCAAGCTCCCTAGTCCATATAGTCCACATGCTTGCATTTGAACTCTAAAATGAATGTCATTTTATTGATCCACTAATTGTATCACTGTTTAGTGTGAAAAAGGAGGGGATTTGGTAATTTTAAGAGTTTATGTGGAATACTCCTTTCACACCAACATTCAAGGACATTCAACTGAGTAGAGAACTCTACTACAAATCCCCTGTCACTTGGAACAGAGGGGAAGATTGGAATTGTGTGAATTTGTTTAATTAAGCCCAATTATGCTCAAAACCCTAATTTCATAGAATCACAAACAAACGAACAAATCATGGAAAATTATCACACACAGATATATCAAATGATGACCAAATACATACCAAATTTTTAAGTTCAGCATACGAAAAAGTCAGAGACTAATGAGCGGGTGAATTAGTCCAATGTACCTATTTCTGTTAGGATCTCTAAAGAATGTCTACAACACAATTATGTTGTCATGGAGATTTCACCACATCAGAATCTAGAGGACTAATGAGTGGTCGCCCTAGTCCAAGCTCTAATTTTCTTCTTTGCTCTACACTTCTGATAGTCGGTAATGCCTCCCTACAACTCCACTTCTTCCACTCAAGAAATTTATAACCTACAATCACAGAAAAGTGGGTTGGGAGTTGTGGTATTTAGAGGCTTGCCTTGGTCAAGCCCCAGAGAGACATTCAAGTCTTCTGAACACCGTTGTCAGATAAAGAGTGTGTATCCCTATGGGATAGCAGAAAAAACCAATTGATAAATGATTGAAAACACATATGAATGTCACCTCGATGCTGTAGCTCTCATGTTAGGAAGAATCTTCTTTCATGCCATGAGGAGATGGAGCCAAATCTGCATAAACAAACACAATAACAACAAAATATTGCTCTACAACACAATGAATGCCTTAAATCACTTTTTCTTAAAGTCACAAGTTCACAATGTCCATCTAGTTTACAAATGAATGCCTAAACATGCTTATATATACAACTAAACAGCTTCTCGCCAAGAAATTCATAATTCAAACTTAAGGTGTTAGCATAGGACCAAATAACGGTCATATAACCAACACATGAAAATAGGTCTTGACCCAAAATAAGGCAGAACTAGGGCGCTGCCATCCAAGTCCCCCCCCCCCCCCCTATTTTAGGCAAGGTTCATCACAAGTTCATCCCCTAGGTCCCATTTTCCATAAAACTTAGGGGTATCTTCACCAGAAGTCATCATTAACATGTAAGATGATCTAAATGCATTCTAAAGGACCTAAGAGCTAAACATAGGAGGGAAAATGCCCTAGGGAGACATTTTTTGACGTAACATTTAGCCCCCACTTTAATGTATGCAGGAACGCGAGGCTCATACATGCATTAAAGTATGGTCAACAAACATAGTAAACATGCCAATGGCATGGAGCTAATGCATACGCAAAGATTAAGAACTATTTCTAGCCCCAGTATTGAAGGTAGACATTAGAGAAGGCATGTTGTAGACACGCCAAACACAATGAAGATAGTAACAGGCACACAAAATACGGAGAAGATAGTAACAATCATGCAAGACACAAAAAAGGTAGCATTAAAGACATGCAAAATAGAGTGAATACAAATATACAACAAAAGTAAACACATAACCCATAATGTAGGAGGGGCTCATTGCCACCAATCTTTAGACTACATATGGGGCAACAGACATGCAATACAAATCCAAAGTGTAGGAGGGACTCATCACCACCAGTCTTTAGACTACACATGAGAACAAACATACCATACAAATCCCAAAGCATAGGAGGAACTCATTGCCTCTAGTCTTTAGACTATGCTTGGGAACAAACACCAGATACCGAATAACCTGCCCAAAAATTCCCCATACACACACATGGAAGACACAGAGAAAACATAGCAAACAAGCGATAGAAGAAACCTATTGCTAGGTTTGTAGCCATCTCGAGCACATTACAAGCACACACCGATTATTAGGAATTGCCACAACAATCACCGAAAACAAGCTTAAGGGTTAGGATAGTCTCAGATCCGCTCCCCACCTACTCAGAGGACTTTTTAAAAATGACAGGATTGTGCAATCTCCTTGAGAAATACACCATCCCCGCCTTCCGCGGAAGGGCTTAAAATAAAAGGATATGCATGATATCACACCTCTAAGAGGGCTTAATGATTGCAATATAGAAAATGAAGATGTGCACTCACACAGAGATACATCCCACCTTTGCAGAGGGCTTACAAACATGCTTCGTTAGTATCAAAATCATCAAACAACTTACCTTTATATGCCTCCACCTTAAGGTGGTTGATATCATGTACCAATATCAAGCACATTAAGGTAGGAAGAAAACACACAAGGGAACAAGAGCTCTCACAAATCCCATGCCCCTAGAGGTGACATGTACTTTACGATCACCAAATGTTCCCACAAACACATTCCTGCAAGAAAAGAGGTTAGAAATCTTTCCATAAGACAATAACCACATCACACAATAAAAGCAATGCATGCAAAATAACCACATCAAGAATCCAATGTTACACTATAGATTCAGAAACTGAGTATAACTATTGGTCTATACTAAAAATATCTCAGAATCAAATGTAAACAAGGCAACATTCAAAGATAAACAAAGTGCACTGAGCAGTTGTATTGTTATAGTTTCTTAGTGCGATAAGACAACATTAGAATATCACATGAAGTGATTCTACTAGCCAAGCGTCGAATAATATATATAAACCCCATCGTCATGTATGGACTAGGTCCATTTTTTTTATTTCTCGCTAAACGGACATGTGGTCCGTATAAGTATTATTTGTTTTTCATCATCCACCGACTAGATAGAACTACTAGAGGAAGGTAAACAGTAAATCAAGAGAGGAGAACAAGTGTCTTAGGGACAATCACGTAGGAGGGTGCCCCTAAGTTACCAACCGCAACGCTATGTCCTTAAGACACAACACACAACAATGAAAATAGAGAAGAAGCAATATAAAAGAATGATGATACAAATAGAAGAAGGTCACAATAGAGGCAGTCTCCTTGTATCCTTGACCTTACAAGAGAATCAAGGGTCATCCTAGGAGGCCTAAACAACACATAACACATCACCGAGGGAACACAACACGAGAGGGGAGGTTAAATAAACAAGCAAATAATGCCATGACATAGGTGACCACTAAGGTTAGAAATACTTACATGCAGAGACAACCGAGATAGCGGTCATCATGTATCTTGATCTTTAATTTAATGGTTAAAGATTTATCTCTTCTTCTCTCTTCCACAGTTTCATGAGCTTGTGGGGTTATCCTTGTAGGAAAGGTATCTATTAATGATGGTAGAGAGGGAATATCATGGTTTTGTGTCGGTTAAACGAGGTGATGTAGGAGTTTTTATAATACCCATTCCAGTTGAGTTAGGTTGTTGAGGAACCCAAAAAGTGCCCATTTTAGTCCATATATAGGGTGTTGGAATACCTTGGTTGTGAGGAATAATTTGTTCTACAATATTGCGTGAGTTTTCAATGTTTTCCAAGGTATGTATGGGTTCAAGTAAAGGTGCATGATTTGTTTCTTTGTTTAGGATGTAGTTGAGAAGTGTTTGAACATTAGTTGGTAAATTTTCAATTTCAACAGGTTAAAGTAACTGTTCACAAAGGGAATCTACATCATCCAATGCTTCATCTTGGGTAGGGAGAGAAGGAAGGGATGATAGAGTAGTGTTAAGGAATGTGTCAATGATGTCTTCTTCTTGTGCCAAAATATCCTCACCACGTGGGGTTATGTTGGGACAAATCTCTTTATTAGGTGAATCACCCAGGGCTATGTTAGTCTCATAGGTCTTGGAAAGAATGTCCATTATGTCATCATGAAATGAAGGGATAGAGGAAATTATGTTTTCACTACTACTTCCCCATGGTTATTTTCAGAAATGAAATTAGTGAGATTTTCCAAAATTAAAGGGAAAACACCCAAAATAGTGAGAAAGCTTTCAAAATATGCTATTGTTCAAAGAATATCACATTTAGTTCTTATAGACATGTCAATACCATAGATGTATGCTATTTGGTGCAAGACTTGAGGATGCTTATCAGTGAATTGGCAAAAGTTATCAAAATTTATAATGTACTCGAATAAATCTTCCAAATATGAATGACAAGGAGAATCCATGGTATATGTTTTCAAATCAATGTAAAATCAGATTTTAAAAGCTTTTCAAAAGTTATGCAAGAAATAAGTGCAAAACTATATGTGAAAATGACCTAAAATGCTTGATTTTTTCAACTTGTTTCAATGCAAATGAGTGAAAGAAGAGGAGTTGTAAGGAAATTAATGAGGGGTAGCAAGTAATATGTCTAATATCAGTCCAATAAAGCAGCAATATCCTTCACAACACACCTTTGATACAATCCTATATGCCTAATAAGTCAAAATCTAGTGAAAATACACTAAAAACTTGTAATTTTTTTACCAATTTTCAATTTAAATGCCTAATAGAAAGGGTTTTGTGAGGAATTTGAGGAGGGGTAGAAAATTATAACCCTGATAATAGCCAATTAGTGTAGAAAAATATTTCTGTAGTATTGTCTCTTGTTAGTCTAGCACTCTAGTGTTGCATGGCGGGGCATCACATTTGGTATCAGAGCAGTGTCAGGTAGCTTTTCAGACACTTAAGGAGAAGTTGACCAGTGCACCTATTTTAGCAATTTGTGATCCTACTGGGGACTTTGTTGTTTGTACAAATGCTTCTTTGGAGGGTTTAGGAGTAGTTCTGATGCACGATGGTCACGTGATTGCCTATGAGTCTCGTAAACTCAAGGATCATGAATTGAACTATCCCACTCATGATCTAGAGTTAGCTGTAGTTGTGCATGCCTTGGTGAGGTGGATGCATTTTCTCTTAGGGCATCAGTTTGAGCTACATAATGATCATCATAGCTTGCAATATATTTTCACGCAGCCAAACTTGAATGCGAGGCAGAGGCGTTGGATGGAGTTCTTATGCAAGTATGACTTTGAGGTCAAGTATATTAAGGGCAAAGAGAATGTGGTGGTAGATGCTCTTAGTCATTAGTGACACGAGATCTCAGTGGTCTCTCTCATAGTTGATTTGAGAGGTCATATTCTCACAGCACTTCCTACAGACAGTTGGTGCCAGGAGGTGAGATCCGAGATTGAGTCTAGTAGACATTTAGAGGGTAGATTCTCTGGTTACTCTCTTGAGTTAGATGGTATTTTGTAACATTTGGGTCGTATCTATGTTCCTAGTTTTGAGGGTCTTCATACCCTAGTGTTGACAAAGGCACATTGGGCACCCTATTCTGCTCATCTGGGTGTCAAGAAGATGCATGCAGATCTGTGTTGGTTGTACTTTTGGAGTGGCATGAAGCAGGATATTGCTAATTTTGTGTCTAGGTGTCTTGAGTGTCAAAGGGTGAAGGTGAAGCATCAGTACTCTGTAGGTATTTTGCAGCCTCATTTGGTTTCGGAGTGGAAGTGGGACATCATTTCGATAGACTTCATTGTTGGTTTGCCAGTATCCACTCATCGACACAATGCTATTATGGTCACTGTGGATAGGTTGACGAAGGTAGCTCACTTCTCTCCTATCCGTTCTTCTTACAATGCTTCTATGGTGGCCAGAGTGTTCATGGAGGACATCATCAGACTTCATGGGATTCCCCGTAGGATCATCTCCAATAGGGATCCAGTGTTCACATCCACTCTTTGGACTTCTCTGTAGCATGCCTTGGGGACACAGCTGAACTTTAGTTCAGCTTACCATCCTGAGCCTGATGGTCAAATTGAGAGGGTTAATCAGGTTCTTGAGGATATGCTTAGGATGTATGTGATGGATCGGTACAGCCATTGGGAGGACTTCCTATACTTGGTGGAGTTTTCTTATAATAATAGATATCACAGTTCTATCGGCATGTCTCCATTTCAGGCATTATATGGCCATCCTTGTAAGACCCCTCTGAGTTGGGATCATCTCGAGGATAGAGTCCTTCTTGGTCCAAATATGCTTAGAGATATGGAGCAGTAGGTCAAGAGGATTAGAGAGCATTTGGTGGTAGCTTAGGACAAACAGAAGAAGTATGCAGATGCTCGTAGGATCGATCGATAGTTTTCAGTGGGAGATCAGGTGTTCTTGTGTGTGCAGCCGCGAAAGAGTCTGATCCGCTATGGAAAGGACTCTAAGCTAGCACCAGGCTTTGTTGGACCTTTTGAGGTGTTGGAGAGGATCCATCCTATTGCTTATCATCTTGCTTTGTCGCCCAACCTTTCATGCATCCATGATGTGTTTCATGTTTCTGTACACTTAGACCTTACTATCTAGATATTGTTCATGTTCTTAATTAGACTGCTGTACAAGTAAACGATAGGCAACTAGCTTTGGAGCCCATAGGCATTCTACAGCATAGGAGACTTGCTTTCAGGGGTAGAGATGTGGAGCAGGTCAGGGTCTAGTGGGATCCTAATGATGAGACTTTTGCTACCTAGGAGGATGCTTCCAGGATGAAAGAGTTATACCCTTATTTGTTTGTAGGCTTCTAGTAGTAAGCCTGACTCTAGGGGGCAGGATGTAATGCCCCCTCATTTTTGGCTTGTGATAGCTGTTAGTTTTACATTACTCTCTTTTTGATCTAAGAGAGTTGTTAGTTTTCCTTTGCTTCCAAATAGTTCTAAGACATTTGAGTTATTGAGACTATGGTTTATGCTTATTCTGATTGTGATAGATTATGTTTGATTGATTTAGTTTTGACATGTGGTATGAGTTTATGATGACATTGTTATTTTTCCAGTGATGATGAGATGGACATGTTTAATGATGATTTGATAATATCATGTTTATGCATCTAATTTTAAGTATAAATGGTTATAGTTTGTTTTAGAGCAAGGACGGTGTGGTACTACTCAGTTTGAGCACCTTACTATGTCGTGATTCTCTGACTCTATGTGTGTTTGATATATATATGTAGTTGATCATTTCATTGAATGTTGTTATTAGTGCAGATATTTCTAATGATTAATGCATTTCCTTGTTTCAAAAAAAATATTTCTGTATTATTGTCTCTTGTTAGTCTAGCACTCTAGGGTTGCATGGCGGGGCATCACACCTATGATGCAATTCTAGAGAGATGATAAGGCCAAATCTAGTGAAAATGTAAGGTTTTCAAACCCTAGACATGAAATTTTGCAAGAAAGACACTATGATGAAATACTATTGATATAAATCATCCCTAAATGAGTGTTTAAAATAGTAGTAAAATCAAAAACAAGATTTTAATCACAAAACCTAGCTAATGCATAAACTAGGTTATATGAAAAATGCACAATTTCAAGCAAATTTTAACAATTTAATCATGAAAATGCTATGTAAATGAATCATGAATGATTAATTTTAGTAATTTAAATTATATCTTATGCTAATAACAAAAATTAAATGAAATTAAATGCAAACTAATTCAAATTAATTGAAAATGCAAGCTAAAAATGCTAATTTTTTCAGATTTTTCTAAATTTTCAATTTTTTTGTAATTTTTCAAATGCAATAAGATGAAAAATGAAATAAATGAATGAAATGAATGCAAGTATGAAGCACAACACTCATCAGGATGCAAAAAACCTTAAAAGTTAGGTTCACCAAAATGTTTAGTGTGAAAAAGGAGGGGGTTTGGTAATTTCAAGGGTTTATGTCAAATCCTCCTTTCACACCAATATTCAAGGACATTCAACCAAGTAGAGAACTCTACTACCAATCTTGTATCACTTGCAACAAAGGGGAAGATTGGAATTGTGTGAATTTGTTTTTTAATTAAGCCTGATTATGCTCAAAACCCTAATTTCGTAAAATCGTAAACAAACAAACAAATCATAGAAAATGATCACACACAGAGATATCAAATGATGACCAAATACATAATAGATTTCAAATTTTGGTGTACAAAAAAGTCAGGGAGTAATGAGCGGGTGAATTATTCCTATGTACCTGTTTCTGTTAGGATCTCTGAAGAATGTCTGCAACACAATTCTGTTGTCACGGATATTTCACCGCATCAAAATCTAGAGGACTAATGAGTGGGTAGCCTAGTCCAAGCCCTAATTTTCTTCTTTTCTCTGCACTTTTGACAGTCTGTAATGCCTCCTTGCAACTCCACTTCTTTCGCTTCTAAAACTTGTAACCTACAATCATAGAAAAGTGGGTTGGGGGTTGTGGTGTTTAGAGGCTTGCCTCGGTCAAACCTCGGAGAGACATTCAAGTCTTCTAAACACCATTGTCAAATAAAGAGTGTGTATCCCTATGGAATGGAGGCAAACACCAATTGATAAATGATTGAAAACACAAATGAATGTCACTTCGATGGTGTAGATCTCATTGAAGGAAGAATCTTCTTTCATGCCATGAGGAGATGGAGCCAAATCTGCAGAAACAAACACAATATCAACAAAATATTTCTCTGCAACACAATGAATGCCTTGAATCACTTTTGCATAAAGTCACAACTTCACAATGTCTATCTAGTTTACAAATGAATGCCTAAACATACTTATATATGCAACTAAACAATTTCCCGCTAAGAAATTCATAATTCAAACTTAATGTGTTGGCATAGGACCCAATAATGGTCATATAACAGACACATGAAAATAGGTCCTGACCCAAAATAAGGTAGGATTAGGGCGCAAGTGCCCAAGTCCTCCCCCCTATTTCAGGCAAGGTTCATCACAAGTGCATCCCCTAGGTCCCATTTGCCATAAAACTTAGGGGTTTCTTCACTAGAAGTCATCATTAACATGTAAGATGATCTAAATACATTCTAAAGGACCTGAGAGCTAAACATAGGAGAGAAAATGCCCTAGGGAGACATTTTTCAACATAACAACCACAATCATATCGGGGAAGAAAGTTTTCTTCTTTAACAAACCAAAAAAACCATTGAACTTTAGAGTATTCACTTGAACTTGTAGTCAATTTTGCATTACACCAATCCATGCAATTGCATACATGCATCTTTAACCTTTGTTGCATGCACAAATTTTAGTTTCTCCCTAGCAAGTGTTCCTTTCACACATGCTCGAGCTCCATCATGTTCTTCTTTACTATGTCCATCTTCAAAAAAATTCCACATATGTTGGATATTATTTTCTTTATGGGCCCTATATAACCAATAAAATATTCAAGCATTTTTGAATTGTCATGTACAATTGTTTGACCATATGAGATGTTGTGTCATCTGGATTTATCTTTCTTTTAAGTTGTCATTAAATACTTTGAAACAATACTATACAAACTCTGATGAATCTAATTGGTTATCACTCACATAGAAATGGTACTCCCTCAAAATTTTCCTATCATCTTCTGTACTGTTAACTGTATGTTTGTATACAATATGAAAAAAAAATGGGCCACCTGTATTGAGTTCTAATATTGAGACTAAATCTCCTCTTGTGGAGCAAGGGTATAGTTTTCTACAAAGTCAACCACTAAAAGTATAGTTCAAATTAAAAACATTTTTTTTACATTTGTGAAATTGTTCATCAAGCCACCAAGCATATTGAGAGTGTTTCGCATATTTATACATAATCTTATTCATGAACTCTATAAAGAATACACATGTACACTACTTTGCTTTTTACTAACTCACAATGCTTTCCAATTTTTCCATCCCTTAATGGATATTGAACATTGTTGAGTCTCTTCACATCCACTAATTGTTGTCCAAAATCATGTGAACTACTTTTATGCATGCATTCTCATAATAATGAAATGTTACCACATCTATTGTATTGTCCAAAAACACATAGTTTTGAAAATAATAATTTCCTATCAAGTGTTTCACAAAGTAAATTTGTTATATCAAAAAATATTATAATAATAATGAAAAACATAATAATAATAATAATAATAATAATAATAATAATAATAATAATAATAATAATAATAATGAAATTTCACGTGAGTTTTGCAACATTCATTGCCTATTAATCTTGACATACCAAGGATTACATTTCTCAAATGATTTTTGACTTATGCTAAAAAAATTTATAACTGAATTATCTAGAAATTTTCTATATAACTCTATTTGAGTCATGTCTAAAAGATGTTTTGGATGAGAATCACTATTTTTTGACCCCAACTTTAATTTCAAAACATCTCTAGCATTTGATAAAACCCTTGTATTATCATGGCAAAAAATTTCAATCAAATACATAATTTCATTATTTAATTTCATATCAAACATTGGGAATCTACCACTAAAAGACCAACATTGGTTAATTGGATGATCTTCAATACTTACTCTTCTCTTTTCTACTCTTCTCAAAGTTTTAGCATGCACATTTAATTATTGACTAGTCTTACTTATTGTTGGTTAACTGATTTGTCCTTCGCAAACAACTACAAAAAAATGACTCGAATACCCAAGTAGGACAAATAGCACCAACAGTTGGAGAAGTTGTCATTAAATTGGTAACCTTCCTCTGAATTTTAGAGGTATAGCTCCCTCCTAAGATATACAATGAATGAAAATGTGGGATATGCTTTTGACCAAAAAGCAAGAAAGGCTTACTAACATATACACATAACCATGAAAGTATATGCAAAAGATTAAAAATGAAATGAAGGAAATGCAGGTTAAATGACTCACAGTTCACCTATCCTATAACTTCAATCAGTAAACAAGAGAAGACGAATAGAAAAACATTTTCAAGAGATGATTTTAACATGAATTCAAAGATTCAAAAATAAAAATCTCCACAATTCATTATCACAGAAACTATATTGGAAAATGATTACAGACTCACTCAGGCATTTGCAATCTAAAGAAATCATAAATGAATTCACAGATTCATAAACATCTTCCTTATTTCTCCCAATACAAAATGAGTTCACAGACTCATCCTCCTGTACAACAAACTGTAGCTAAAAAGAAAAATTCTACTCCCACTACTTCCCCTGTTCCACTGAAGCCCTCTCCTTAAGACTGTAGAACATATATTTATAAGTTTTCTAAGAGCCTCTTGGATTCTGTAACTACTTCTTGCTCTTTCGGTTATCATGAAATCCCCCTTTCTTTCTACGGCAACTGCCTCTTTTAATTGACCTTTGATTTCTCCTTTTTCATAACCGTTTCTCGGTGGCTTTTTGTATTCCTTTTAGAAAACATCTTGTATCTTCTATAATTATTTTGTTTCTCTTATGGTTGAATTTTGATGTGGCCCCCACTCTTACACATCTATACTTTTTACCATAAGTAATATTTCTTTTTGGAACATTCACTCCTTGAGTTTCATTAGAATTGATTTGTTCTTCAATGGATCTTAGATGAGAAACATTTTCCTTATTCTCCGAAGACACCAGCTAATGTTTTCTTCATCAATCAAATTTCTACTCTCTTTCAGGATATTAATATTGACTGAGCTTGCATTGTATCGCCAAGAGCTTCTTGTGCCATATCACTTAAAAGATAAGATAATGAACTAAGCACAATAGTCAATTGCAGTCATAAAATCCTTCCCTTGAAAAGCAGCATCTCCTGACTTCCTTGAATTCAAGGTCTCCTACATTTGTTTGGTCCACTATTGAAATGAAAGTTCATTGACTATCTCTTCAAAACTATACTAGCCTTGTCCCTATACACTTATTCCAAACATCTTTGTAGTTCGCTTTAACAAATTCAATCATTTCTTTATGGCCAAGCAATGAATCTTTCAAATAGTCTTAGCGTATGAGTGGCATTTATTGTTTAATAGCCCATATCATCTAGAATAGGCTATGTGTCCATTTGAGCACTTTGGAGACAACTCTTATTACTACTAGAGATGTTTGCTCGAGATGTTTTAAAGACTATTCCATAGATCCATTTCTAACACGCGGGGATGCCAGTAAAGAATGTAGAATCTTGCTTCGAAGGTTTCTACAGACAATCTGACGAATCCATTTCATACTACACCTTTCCTTAATGACTCCCATTGCTCCATAGGAAGAGAGGATACTGGCAAAGACCATGATGTCTGGTTTTGCCTTAGCAGTGTCTTGAAAGTTTTTAAAGAAAAATCCATATTGTGAATATCTTATAATCATCGCATTCTCCCAGACCTTATTTCTTTGAAACATCATGTCAAGCAATAGGAGTTCATGCTTCTCTAAGCCGTGAGACAGAAGAGGCCAGCAATGGTAACATCATTACTCTGGGTAGTAAGGTTTTATCGCCGTGGAATGAGGGATGGGTTTATCCCTTAAGTTATCAAATACATTAACATTTGTTACGAGGCCCTATGAAACACTAAGAAGTGAGATTAAGAGTTGAACTTCCCCTCTTAGCTGCTAAGTACTCCCCCAAGACAGACAAAAGAAGCAGAACATATTTGCAGGCCTTTGCCACGTGTTCCATGTAATCCTTTTCATCAAAGTTCTTGTCGGGCCTGCTTAGGGTTTCCTCATTTTCACCACCTAAAATCATTCCCTTAAGGAGCTTCAGGACTGCTTCATCACTGAGATGGCTTACATGGTGATTTTTTTTTTTTTTCTGTGGAGTATTGGCTATAGGTTATTCTCTTGATACGTTACAAGTATCCTCACCTTTGATTTTTGCATGTGCCCCATAGATGGCTCTTTTGGTGAAAACTCTTCAGGTAATAGTTCTTCGATATAAAACTTGTCAACTATATTATCAACAAAGAGAAAATAGGATTTATTCTCCATTGTTGTGTGGAGGTGAGATCGCCCAACATCTGGATCATTGAAACCATGTTTTTGTTCTCCCAAATCAAGGATAATACTTTGTTGGGGCTGCACAATGTGAGATACCCTATTTGTAGCTTCTGCGTTTATTTTCTCCTTGCAAAATTTGAAGTCTGTGGATGTCTAATCCAAGTCTTGAATGACTAGGAATGAGATAAAAGTTGGCTATTAGCATATCCTTTGAAGCATCTTGTCAAACAAATCATGGTCTTCTCCATGCTTCTTCATTTTACATACATGCCACCAGAGTATTTCAAACCATACTTTCTGACAAAAACTGCTATTTTATTGTGCTATGACGAATATCCATAACTAAATGAAAAGCTCTTATCATGTCATTGGTGATGATGTTGGAGCTCAACTTTACATTTCCAAACTGCATCTGTTTGAAAGTTTCAAAAGTCTTTTCAACAACTCCATTTTGTGCATATCCTTTGATTATACGAGAGTTCCTAAAACTGTTTTATTATATTTATCTTGCATATAGTCTGCAATCATGGCATTCCTTCTTATATCATCAACGTCAGTGAATACGCCCAAAGAAGAGGCTTTAATAACATTCAAAAATTGGAGGAGACTAGCAATCGCCACAGCAATATGTCTGACTGAGAAGGCTTAGAAAAAGGAAGCTTGTAAACTTTGTCTCTATATGCTCTGTATATTTTGCCAGCATCACAATCCATATAATCAACTTTTGAACCAAGAAAAGGTACAGGGGTTCATTCGGAAGGCTCAATTTTACAAATCATGTTACATGAGAGACCAAAGGTGAGTGGCCTTTTCAAGAGCATTGACCAATGAACCTTGAACTCTCAAACCGTTTAAACTCTTGAACTGTTTGAACTCTTGAACCGTTGAAAATGGTTCAAGTTCGAAGGTTCAAATCTTTAGTAATTTCACACATAAGATGACAGGTGGGTAAATTTTTAATAACAACGGGATGACTTGAGGAGGGAATATATTGACCAATAAAGGAAAATGGTACATCAATGTTTGCTCAAGAAAGGATTATGAAAAATTGAATAAGGGTAAATAGAAGGGTAACACTTATGATTCTTTTTCTCACAACTAATTTATTGACTAAAGTAGTTGTTATTGCTTGACATGTTGCATTCCTATCCTTAGATCGAATTGGTTTTCCAATAGAATCAATAGCATTAGCAACACTAGACATAATTTATTCCATTGATTTATCCATCTTTTGGGTTTTACAAATATGTCTATTTTTTTCATTACTTTTTGGTATTTTTGACATTCTCATCAATTACAATACAAGTTGACATTGAAATCCAAGAGTTTTTCTATAAAAAAATAGTTTATACAATCTATTTGAATGGGGTTGAATTTGTCTCCAAGATATCTTACCATGAAGATCATTTAAAACAATACTTTTAATTTTAAAAATATATATTTTTATTTTCACTCATACAAGAGTTTTCATTTTCATTTTTCTTGTGTTGTTTGTAATAGAAGAATTTATATCAACAATGTTATATTTAGCTTCCTTTAAATCATTAATCTTATTATCATTCAATGGATATGAAGACATACCTAGATTTGTTTCTATATTTGCATTTTCCATATTCTTGAACTCTTCCATATTTTCATATTCTATATTCACCTCATCCATATTGGTCTCTTCAATGTTCTCCTCTTCAATAGTCATTGAATTAGAGGCTACATCATTCTTCATTTTTTGAATGTTCTCTCTCCTATCTCTTTTTTGTTTTGCTTATTTCTCTCAATGTGCTTCAATTTCTTCAAGAGTCATGACCTTCCTTTTATTTTTTTGTTGACATTTATTTGATCCCATGATTACCAAAATGTGTTGATAAAATCAAAAAATGATATTGTACTATACTTAGATTTGGATCCCTCCTTAAAATTTATGAATTACCAGTAGATGTAGATCATTTGTTCAATATGATATTTTCTTGATTTCCCTAAAACCTAACTTATTTGTTTTATCTCTTTAAAAAATAGTTCTTCTACTTCATTTCATCTGAAAATTCTTCTTATGATTGAATCCCTATAAACATTGAATAAAATATTCCTTGTTAAGAGCTTGAATTGACACCCGCATATGAAAAACTATAGAATTCTTCATTGTCAGTTGTACATGTAAAAAATAATGTTATAGAAAATAGGTCATACGATGTTTTTATGAAAAAAATGAATAAAATAGAAATGGGTCCCCATTTAGAAATGGGTCCCCATTTAGAAATGGGCACCAATTCTATTTGAGAACACACACTCATTTATAATGGGCTCTTGTTCTATTGTTATTGAATTAGCACCTGTTCATTTTTGAGTGGGCACCCGTTTATAAGCATGCACCTGTTTCTTAAAATTTGAAATTGTAATCATGTGGATTTGCATTGGTTTTAGGCTTGGAAAAGGCTTGCAAAACCATGCCTTAGCCTTGGACTTGCAACTAGGAGACCATGTAAACAACAAGAGAAAAAATTGATTTCACCACTATGGCTGACGACTTTTTTTTAAGAATATTTTAAAGAGATTAAAACCCCTTATAGATCTCAAAGTCTATTTTTCAAATATGTAATTTTTGTACTATTGGACATACTTTTCTATTTATTAATTTTTTTTAAACAAAGAGACTCTTAAACTTGAATAAGATAAGTTACTAATTTTCAATAACTTTTGATTTTGAAAGTTTCTTGAAAAAAAAATTATGCCTCACCAATCTAGACAACATTCTCTAAATGATGACTTTTTTAGTGATTAGTTTAGCTCAAATTATGTTGGTCGAGTACACGAGGGGTTTTAAAAAACATTAATTATGGCCATAAAAAAAATTTATAAAAAACTTACAAAAAAATATCCAAACCAAAATTCAATATCTTGTGCATCTTTCCACAAAAGCAAATAGAAAAATACCTTCATTTATGTCAAATTATATTTTCCGTACACATGCATGCTTTGGCCAAAAATAAGGGACTTTTAAAAAGTCACTTTTTGTACATCCTATAAAAGACCAAATTTTATCATCTAGGTATTAGAAAAAATTACATATTTGAAAACTAGAATCAAACACCTACATTTCATACTTCTACATAATATTAATATTCTATGTGTAAGCATTTCCAATTCTCACTCCAAGTATGAAAATTTTTGGAAAAAAATAAAATATACTTCCACTTTTTGGCAAAAAAATGGACTCATCTTCTTGCACTTATGCAACGTAGTGCTCACAAATAAAGGTTGAATGGTAGAATCAAGGTCTTTTAGTTTCTATTTCAACTATAATGTGCCCCATCACTTGGTATAAGTACTTCTAATTTTTTCTTGTTCCTTCACTTTTTCTAGCATTTGGCTAGGCCTTATACCATTCTCCTTGACCAAGTTTATCCATGATTTTAATTTCTCTAATGGATCTGATTTTTTTACCATATTTCATTCATCTCCTCTCATGCTCCGTTTCTTCTTTTCTCAGTGTAATTTGTGCTATCATTTGTTCAAACCCTTGTGTTATCATGCCAAAAATTTTCAATCAAAGACTAAATTTCATTATTTAATTTCATGTCTGACCTTGGTAGTCTACCATTAAAAATACAACATTGATTAATTGGATCATCTTTAGTACTTACTCTTCTCTTTTATACTCTTCTCAAAGTTTTGGCATGCACATTTAAATATCCATTTGTCATACTTATCATTCTTTTGCTCACAAGTGATTTATTGACTAAAGTAGTTATTGCTCGACATGTTGCATTCCTATCCTTAGATCCACTCAATTTTTTAATAGAACCTCTCAATTTTTCAATAGAACCTATAGCATTAGCAACACTAGACATAAATTATTCCATTGATTCATCCACCTTTCTGGGTTTTAAAAATATGCCTAATTTTTTCATTAAATTTCATAATTTTGACATTCTCATCAATTGCAGTACAAGTTGACATTGAAATCCAAGAGTTTTTCTATAAAAAATAGTTTATACAATCTAATTGCATGGATTCAAATTTGTCTCCAAGATATATTACTACAAACATTATTCAAAACATTAGTTTTAATTTAAAATAAATTATTTTCATTTTCACTCATACAAGAGTTTTCATTTTAATTTTTTCTTATGTTGTTTGTTTAATAGAAGAATTTATATCAACAATGTTATATCTGGCTCCCTTTAAATGATCAATCTCATTATCATTCAAGGGATTTGAAGACATACCCAAATTCATTTCTATATTTACATTTTCCATATTGTTGAACTCTTCCATATTTGCATATTCTACATTTACCTCATCTATATTGGTCTATTCAATGTTCTCCTCTTCAATAGTCATCAAATTGGATGCTACACCATTCTTCATTTTTTGAATCCTCTCTCTCCTATCTCTTTGTCATTTTTCCTCTTTCTCTCAATGTGCTTCAATTTCTTCAAGTGTCATGACCTTCCTTTTCTTTTTTTGTTGATGTTTATTTGATCCCATGATTACTAAAATGTGTTGATAAAATCAACAAATGATATTGTACTACACTTAGAGTTGGATCCCTCAAAATTTTTGAACTACAAGTCTAGATGTGGATCCTTTGTTCAATATGATATCTGCTTGATTTCTCTCAAAAATAATTTAGTCTTTTTATCTCTCTAAAACATAGTTCTTCTACTTCATTCCATCTGAAAACATACCTTATGAATGAATCCCTATAAAAATTTAATAAATATGCCTTTTTGAGAGCTTGAATTGACACTTGCATATAAAAAGCTATAGAATTCTTCATTGTCAGCCCTACATATAAAAAAGAATGTTACAGAAATAGATCGTACTATATTTTTATGAAGAAAAATAATAAATTCTAAAATAGAAATGAGCACCTATTCTATTTGAGAATGCACACCCATTTATAATGGGCTCTTGTTCTATTGTTATTAAATGAGCACCTATTTATTTTTATAAGTGGGCACTCATTTCTTAAGAATTTAAATTGTAAGCCTGTGGGTTTGCATTGGTTTTAGGTTTGGAAACCGATGCCTTAGCCTTGGACCTACAACTAGGAGACCATGTAAACAACAAGAGAAAAACTTATTTCACCACTATGGTTGATGACTTTTTTTCAAAATCTTTTAGCGAGATTAAAACTCATTATATATCTCAAAGTCTACTTTTCAAATATCCAATTTTTTGTACTATTAGACATAATTTTCTATTTATTAATTATTTTTAAACAAAGAGACTCATAAACATGAAATAAGATATGTTACTATTTTTTAATAACTTTTGATTTTGAAAGTTTCTTGAAAAAAAAATTATACTTGACCAATCTAGGCATCATTATCTACATGATGAATAGTTTTTAGTGAATTAATTCCTTTAGCTCAAATTACGTTGGTTGTACACGAGAGGTTTTAAAAACACTAATTAGGGCCATAAAAAAATTTAAAAAAATATTTATCAAAAAATTACAAAAAAATACCCTGACCATAAAAGGAATTAGAAAAATACCTTCATTTAGGTCAAATTATATTGTCCATACTCATGCATGCTTTGGCAAAAAATAGCAGACTTTTAAAAATCCACTTTTTGTACATCCTATAAAAACTAACTTTTATCATCTGGGTATTAGAAAAAATTACATATTTGAAAAATAGAAAGAAAATGCTACATTTCATATTTTTACATCATAATAATTTTATGTTTAAGTGATCCAAATTTTCACTCCAAGTATGACAAATTTTGAAAAACAGGAAAAACACATCCACTTTTTTGCAAAAAATTAGACTCATCTTCTTGCATTTACCCAACTTAGTGCTCACAAATAAATATTGAATCATAGAATCAATGTCTGTTAGTTTCTCTTTCAACTATAATGTGCCCCATCACTTGGTATAAGTACCTCTAATTTTCTTCTTCTTCCTTCACTTTTTCTAGAATTTGGCTAGGCCTTATACCATTCTCCTCCACAAAGTTTATCCATGATTTTAATATCTCTAATGGATCTAATTTGTCTACCTTATTGCATTCATCTCCTCTAATGCTCCATTTCTTCTTCTCTCATTATGATTTGTGCTTGATAAGTCCTAATAGATCTTCTAACAACACCTTCTCACTTTGTTGTCTTTGTTCATAGGTTGACCTTTTACTTCAAGGTCCCAACTTCCACATCTAAAACTAACTTAGGTTCCACACTTGTAACTTCTTGTTTCATTTTTTACAAAGGAAGTTTGTTTCCTTTCTTAACAAATGCTAATCTCTAGCATCCCTCTTGTCCATTCATTATTCTTTATACTAGGATTCATCTATTTCCTTTCATCTATACTCTTTGTGACTCCAATATTTTTTCTCCACTATAACTCTCCCATATTTTTTAACTCTTGGGAATATATTTTATTACCACCCCTAATTCCATACTATTGTGTTGTATAATTCAATCTCATGCCCCTAAAGGATATACATTCACTATCATTCTCATATCCTTCTTGTACTTCATTAATGATTCATATCTCTTAGACTTCATCATGAACATCCTCAATATGATGTTCTTTAGTTAGGTCAACCAAACATTTCTACAAGTTGTTCCAAACCTCTCTACTTATGTCCACTTCTATAAAAAAAAGCTATGTTTCATAGTTAATAATATCCAATGTACATTGCCTCTCATGAAATCTTGATTTTAAATGTATACCCTTCTCCATTCCTCCCTCATGTCCTTAGGAATTGTCTCTATCACCTATTCTAGATTAGCCACTCACACTTCCTTATCCTTATTTAAGATGATTCCTTCTTCTTCTAACAGTTATGCACAACCCTCCCTTCTCTCAGCTAAATCCAATAGGGCTTTATTTCTTCTTGCCCTTCCTTTAATGAAGAGATATCCTTCTATTTTTTTATTTCTATTTCATCACATTTTTTCTATAATATTATGTGTTATTTTTATTACATCCAAGTTTTGTTCTCTATACTTCAATTCATTATCTATCTTTTGCATACTCTCTATGGTAGTTAAAATAAATTTTATTTAAATTATAGTAGAATTTTTTAAACTAGTTAGTTAGAGTATTTAAATGTGGAGGATGATTTATACCTCATAAACACAAACATATGTAAATCATACCATTGAGAGACAGATTTATCTTAGACAACATAAGGCAAAGAAAAATACTTAGAGCGGAAAATGCACATCCTTTGAGCTTTTTAGAATATTGAAACACTTTAAGTCTAATCCACATGTTTTCATCCTCCTAGAGCTCCTTGGTGTTGAATAACTTGAACCACATGAAATGCCTTTATGATCCCAATTCAAGCTCATCATGTCCATAAATACATGTTGGAGGGTTTTTCAAGTGTGTAAGAAAACTCTAAAATCAAAATTATAAATTTTGTAACCGTCCCTTTAAAGAACCAATAATTGTATAGTGCTTGTTCCTAAAATACGTTTATATTCTTAAAGTTCAATTTTAATATGTCATTATAGATCAAAGATGTTAAAACATTTTCATTGACAACATTTTCTACAAAAGAAAGTCAATTAAACAAATCAAGTGTGATTTGTAGATATTCAAATTGAACTTAGATCCCTATCTACTAGAATACATGACATAGATGGGCACTAACAATGGGAATAATGATAATATCTAGTTATTATTATATTTAAGAGACCATTCATCATTAACAAAAAATAATGAAAGAAGGATTTCTTTTATAAAATACCATTGAAGGAAACATAATAATATTGGGACATTGGATATTCTAGGGTTATAATTATTAAATAAATTTATAACACTAAGGAATTTATTTTATTAATAAGAAATGAGTTCTTAACTATGAGAGTTATGGAATTAGAAGGTGTAATAACAAAACATTTTACAAGTTAATAGGGAGGATAGGTATTAATTTAATTAACACTACATAATATGATGTCTTTATATTTTCAAAGAAAACATATTACTTTTTAATTATAGAGAAAAGAAGCTTGATAAACCCATGTTCAAAAGAAGTAGTGTATATAATCTAATGTAAATTATAGAATAAATAGAATGATATATTACTTGGGGATAATCTTTTAATTAAAAACCCAAAATAATAAAATTCTTTTCTACTATATAAAACTTAATCATTCACAAACACAATAATGAATCCCTTATTTGACTGTTTTACATATACAAATATTAATAAACATGTTAAAACTAATTTTACATCAAACGTAGACAAAAATTAAACATAAAAAATATATAGCTTATCTAAAAGTTGCTACCACAAATCTAGTGTAATACAAAAAAACAGCATTAACAATTGTCTTGTAAATTGTAATACAGCAGATAGCACTACCATCAATCCTGTAAATTGCAATATAACAGAGTGGATGTTATCGGTAACAAGTTTTATCCTTCTGTACTGATTGTGGTGGAGAGAGGTTAGTGGAGGAGATGGGAATAGACGGTGTTGGAATTTATGATGCCTCTCTTCACCAGGTTGGCAATGCATTCGGTTTGACTTCAAGAGAAAATGCTTTGATACCCAAAAATAGGGAATGGGAAATCATTTACTCTCCACTAATTGTTATCACCTAGGCATCCAGCATCCCTCTCGCCCATCTTCCCTAAATTCCAATACTGACAGGCGAAACAGCTGGCTAGTTATGCGGTTGTAAAGATCTTTAAATTCTTTTGCTTTGGCCGTTTCTTCCCACATTCTCTGACTGTCCTTTAGTCTCATGATCTAAAGCAAGAGGAAGAGCAAGAGGAAGAGAGAGGGCATTTCATTTCATCTAGGCTTTAATCCTGTTGAGTCATGGCTGCCTTCAGCCCTCTCAATGGTATTCTGCTGTTCTTGCTCATATCTACAGCTACCAGAGTTTATGCAAATTTCTATGATGATATAGATGTGATGTGGGGCGCCGGTAATGTCACCATATTCAACGATGGGCAGGACTTGGACCTTTCTCTGTGTACGGTCTCCGGTAAATTTTACTTCATCCTCTTAACATTTGCATTGATTACAGTCTGATGGTTTCTCCCTTTGCTTTTTAAACTCTGATGTTTCCTTTTGTTTTAGGATCGTTAATCCAATCAAAGCAGGAATTCTTGTCTGGGAGCTTCAGTATGCTTATGAAGCTTGTTCCGGGAAATTCCGCAGGCACAGTAACCACATTCTATGTGAGAGAATGATTCGTTTTTATTATTGTTAATGAGTGAATGTGATAGAATGCATGCATAAATAAATAATTGTCCTTGTGTGGCTTGCAGCTAAGCTCTGAGGGTGACATGCATGACGAGATAGATATGGAATTCCTGGGAAATAGTTCAGGAGAGCCCTACAAACTGCACACAAACATCTTCGGTCAAGGTATAGGGGGTCGGGAGCAGCAATTTTATTTATGGTTCGACCCCACAGTCGACTTCCACAACTACACCATCCTCTGGAACCCTTGGCAGATCGTGTAATTTCTTTGATCCAACCATTCATTTTCATTTTGCTTGTGGCAATATACTGGTTATTTACATGTCGACCCATAAATCATCCAACTGTTTATTTTGATGGTTATTTACATGGAGACCCATAAAGCATCCAACTGTTTATTTTCATATAGACAATCAGCATGTTAACCACAACCAGCTATTACTGGGTTTGATTAAGATGTTCTATTGTTATTGTTAGATTAATAGTCACACTTCTGAGAATTGATCTTGTGGACTAACTGTGGCTGTAAGTCTAGGTGAAGGTGGTGGTTTGGAAAGTTCACTAACACTTACAAGTTTTGGTTTAATGGAAAACCTACAAATGGTATCAGAACTTCAAACCAAGTTCAATGGGATTGATCTTGTGGACTAACCGCCACTCTAAGTCTAGGTAAAGGTGCTGGTTTGAAAAGTTCACTAACACTTAAAGTTTTGGTGTAATGGCAAACCTACAAATGATATCAGAGCCTCAACCCAGATTCAATGTGATTGATCTTGTGGAATAACCACCACTCTAGGTCTAAATAAAAGTGATGGTTTGAAAAATTCACTAACAATTACTAGTTTTGGTGTAACCGCAAACCTACAGTTATAAGTTCTACTGAACCCACCAAATTGTATCGCTAAATTTTAATCCTTCCATGGTACAGTAAAAAGACTTCAAATTGACTTTTAGTTTATGTTTCATCTGAAAAGTTGATTCTTAATTGACTTCGACTTTATGTTTCATCTGAAAAGTTGATTCTTTCGGCCTTGGAGTTCTAATATTTCTCCCCACTTAATAATATGTAATGTAATGTGTTTCAGGATTATGGTCGATGGATTGCCTCTAAGAGTGTTTGGCAACCACGAGGAGGTGGGAGTGGCTTATCTAAAGCAGGCCATGAGAGTATATTCGAGCATATGGGACGGAGATCAATGGGCAACGCAAGGAGGCTCCGTCAAGATTGACTGGTCCGTCGCCCCATTTGTGGCTTCCTTATCCAACCTCACAATAGCGGCCTGCACAAACAGCAGCCAAACTAATGAGTGTTCTTCAAGCGGTGATCCTGATTACTGGTGGAATCAGGCAGCTTATCAGACCTTGAGTTATTCACAACAGGGACAATTGCAATGGGTTCGCAATAACTTTCTCTTATACGATTATTGCCTAGATCTGCCGAGATTCAATTACACTCAACTTCCTGCCGAATGTGCCTTCCAAAGCTAGATAACTCAACTCCATTTCATTCAAAATAAGTGCTGCCAATTTATGGTATCACATTCGAATTGTGTATTATTTTTCTAATTATTCTCTATGCAGCCTTCACTCTCTATTCCACAAAAAATATGTATTCATTATTGAAAGTTGAAAAACATTTTTGAATATATGCTCTGGGTCTAGAAGATGTGAAGCAATCTACAAAACATAGACAACTTCGTCATCCTATTGGTCATGAGATTTTCGGTTAAATATTAAGTTGTTACGTGAGAAGCATTTCCCTCTAAGGATTTGGACTTAATCTTTCTTTTTTCTTTTCTCTATTATGTGTTAAATTCATCACAAATGTGGAACTTGAATCTGAATCACAACTGCAGATTTGACACTTCAATTTTAAAATTGAAATCTAAGAATGGATTCAAATCGAGTCTTTTCTAACTAGTTATTACTTGTCAACTTGAACATGAAATTTTCAATATGCATACCATAATTCACTCTCACCTATTAGAGGGATCCATCATCTTTGGTTCGACAATCACACTATCATGTAGAGAGCATTGTATTATCAAAGCATTTGTAGAGAATAGGTATCTTGCATTGTTGCTTGATTATCTTCAAACTTAAACTTATTCAAATTGTTAAATCAATTTAGAGGTTTGACTAAAGTAAAACTCATCGTACAATAAATTACACCTATGTGTGTGTGTATATTACACACACACACACACACACACACACACACACATATATACACATACATATGCATATATACACATATATGTATATATACAACATACATATACATATATACATACACACCACAATTTTTATGTTGCAAAGGCAAACAACTTTCAGCATGTCATAGGGAAACATGTCAAATTCATCGAAAATGTTGAATCTACATCAAAGGATCAAACCCTAATGTAGTTGGGGATATATGTCCCAATTAAGGGATGCCCAAACCCATAGCCTTCAAACAACCACTTGCAAAATGGGAAACATCAACAAAGAAAAAATTTAACACAACAAAATGTTTACAAATGATATCTTTTATTGATCAACAAATTTAGATCAAGCCACTTAGCATTACACCAAGGTCTCGAAGCCTTCCTCTCAAGCCTATTTAAATCCACATCCTTTATAGACCAAAGATCTTCAATCAACGTTGCCCCTATTAATTTCCACTTTACTTGTATAAATAGACAACTTTTTAGCAATCCTATTACACACTCCCAATGAAGAGGGGTAACCTCACATGTACAAATGCACTACAAAGATGTCTATTCATAAAATTTTGAGGTTAATCAGGTCTTCAAATTGGTTAGTCCTATAATTTATCTCCTCATAAGGACTAACATTGGCCTCAATGGGTGAAACACATAATTTAGATCATTTAATGATGTTTTTCAATTGGCCAATCCTTTTGCATTTTAAACATTTGAAATCCCACAATAGACCCCATAATTTTTAATATGAACTAGAGGACATATAATATGATGTCACATGACCTCCACAAGAATATCTGAATATTTGGCAATACCACATGGGTTTATACTATACTTTAGTCTCTATAATTTGTGTTGCAAGAAGAAAGGTTCTTCCAAAAGGCTTCACATTACCACAAGAACTTGATTAGTACTAAAGCAATGTACTGTAAGGAACACAAAATATAACTCTAACAAGAACTAAACAATAACCTATGAAACATAAAGAAAACAAAAAAACTTATTTTTGGGTGGTCACAATTGATCTATCCCTAAGATGGTCCTAAATTACACACCTGAGGAAAAATATTTGTGAGCTAGGTAAAAGCACAAAGATGGGTCAACTATTCATGGAAGTTTTCAGAGAAAGAAAAAATGTAGCTAGAATGGGCACTCACTTTGGAACAAGGGCTTGAGCCTAAATGGGCGCCTATTAAGGAATTGGCTCCCGTTCAAGATCGGGCTCTTGAAGCTAAACAGGCTACTTGTAACATCGACGTTCTTAAAACATAGTAAAACTGGAAAAATTTACCATAGAGTAATTTAACAAGATAAAATTGAGATAGAGAAAATTTTTCTTTTGTTCAACACATAATCAAGTAATTCTATTTTACAAGCTTTTCTCTTTACAAAATACTTTTACATCATATTGTCTTTCTCAAATTACAATGTAAATCAATTACATAGACAATTTTGGAATAAATACTGCTACTGAATATGTGACATCTTTATCACAAGTCCTGTCATATCTTCTGCTTGGAGAGAGAGAGAGAGAGTATCTTTCCAGTGATTTACCTCCATCTATAGACCAGCAATCTCCCACACTTCCTCCACATAGGAAGTGGCCCTACCCTTCACGAAGGATGTAGACCAAAGGTGAATAGTAGTAATTTGCCTATCTCGAGTACATAGTGTTGTATTCTACTCAACTCTATCAAACCATACAACCCTAGATACCCTCTAGCTAAGTATGATTTCCGATAGGATGAGCAATCTGAATATAGTGAACCGACAATACATGCAGAAAAACAAATGCATTACTTTGGCCAAAGTTTTTAATTTCAATATCGTTCATAATGAACATAATCGTTGTGTTCACCCACCCCTACTTGACTTTGATATTATCGTATTCCGTAGTTTATCCATCAACTATGTTTATACAATAGCTAAAACCTAATAATAAATTTTCTAGACTTTAGACATATCTATATGTCTTATCTAATCATTTGATTTCAGTTTGACTCTAAGTTTTACATAATATCCCATAATAATATGGCTTTACTAATTATCCAAAACTCATATCAATGAGACTAGGTTAATAACAACTCTAAACTGAAATAAAAGAGTGAACTATCATTCAAAATAGATATTTCCTCTTATACGAAAATATGAATATTCTCATTTTACCTATTCATGATGACTTCAATAGTCACGACACATATATATACTCGAATATGATTCCTCTCAAATTCCTATCTCGTTAGACTTCATTTAATCATATCATACTGGTTTCCTACAAAGATATTCTCATGTAAAAATTACTAAGGATAACCCTATGATCCTTGAAATTTCTATCGAAGCATTTCCATTGAGTTATCACTCAATTTTTAATCAAAAAGGTATCTTCCTAAGCTTAATGAGATTCTAAGTTCTCTTGGAAAACAACCATTATAGTTATTTGTAACTTAACAAGAAATGGTTCTTATACTTCCATTAACCACCTCAAAGATTTAAGCATCCTACTCAACTATGTTTACAATCCTATCATAGTTCTAAATGGTTCTTGATATATATATATAAGAATGGTATAAAATATCTCAATAATCAACTCTCGGTCCTTCTTAATGTCGAACCTACTCTTAATCGACTGTATTTTTCTACATAATTGACCACTCATAAAGAAGACCTCTACAATGTATTAGAATGTCACTCTATAGTTATATCTTTCAATAGACCGACTTCTACACTTTTCTATGGTTTTTGGCTCAGGCTAATAGCCTTTGATAGTGTTGGCCAGCCAGTGATAATGACAACAATCACTAACTCCAAAGGTTTTAAACATAATGAAAACACTCATTAACAGGTTTGTTGATTAAGAATCGAATATCACAGACATATGAAAAGGGATAATATCGATTCTTCGAATCATGAAAACAAAAGACATCATAAATCCTTACAATTCTATTATTGTTTCCACACAGATATTGAATGATACCTGGCGATGGTACAAGAGTTATCTGTAGCTGTGTTTACTATTCACTTAGCCTAAATAATGGTGTCCACATGCCTATGTTCTGGCTGTGACCTGCTCTCTATGTTTTCCAAAATGATCCCCCCCGTATGTGTGTCCTCTAACTGCAAATCTTATCTCCCTTATGATCAAGGTGAGTCATACCAATTAATGATGCTTCAAAGGTCTTAATGAAACAATTTCTACCACTCCATCGAATGTGAGATAATTGGTAATGCAACCGACCACTCTCTCATTCAACTTGTAGTGAGGGTAAAATTGCAAATAGGGTAAATGAATAAACAACAATGATCAAACCCTAACAATTGCACAATGAAGCACAAGACAACATGAAAATCAAAATAACAAATGTAAATGCAAACTGATCTCCATGCTCTTCTCGATTTATCTCCATTGTTCTTCTCCAGCTTGCATGAGCATGCAAGATTTTGAAGGATGATTATTGGAGGAATGTTGGGTGCTCACTTCTGTAGCATAACGATAAGATAAAGATGATAGATGAATGATTGATAGACGGAAGATGATGATAATGGATGATAGATGCAAAGGCTCTAATGTGATTTCAGCAGCATAAGGATACTCCAACTCAATGCATCTTGCAAATAGCTTATGAGGGGATTGATTTATAGGAAAGGCTTAGTTCAAATGGATGGTTGAGATTAAAAGGCTAAATGATTGATGTGGACAACTAGGATCAATTTGGTTATCCCACTCCTTAAGGGAGTTGTAGTCATGTGACAAGTGTACAAAGGAAGATAAGGCTCATATGTGATCGTGTACACAAAAAGTACTACATGTGTGATTATGTACATAAAAAGTACTACATGTGAAAGATATTAAATAAAAGATGTAGTACCACACATGTTTTTAAATAAAATATTCACACATGTCGGCTCATAAAGATAAATGATAAGAGAAATTAATTAAATAAATAAAATTTATTTAATTAATTGGAAAGTGGGCTTATGAAGGGATTTTTAATTAAATAAATAAGATTTATTTAATTAAATAGATAGAAATAAGAGATAATTAAATAATTAAAGATTATTTAATTGTAGATTAGAAGAAATAGATAATGAATTAATTAAATAAATATAAATTTATTTACTTAATAGAAGAAATAAGTGATAGGGAAATTGCTCAAGTGTGTTAGACAAATGTAGATGAAGCTAATGCAATATTTTGATACTAATGATAATTAGGTCAATTTTGGGTGTCTACATTTTGCCTCTCTTTGATACAATGTTTGTTAGAATGTTGTGTCAAAGAAGATACGATAATTCGCTTGATAAACAAGGTGATGCCCCAATGTAACTGGCAGATGAAGCCCC
Organism: Cunninghamia lanceolata; assembly: GCA_027924645.1. Lineage (NCBI taxonomy): Eukaryota > Viridiplantae > Streptophyta > Pinopsida > Cupressales > Cupressaceae > Cunninghamia > Cunninghamia lanceolata. Next base: position 3,891,030 of record BSBN01000914.1, on the reverse strand, counting down.
CTCGAGAGGTAAGCCAGGCTAACTAGGAAGGGCTAGGTTGGCTCGTGATAGGATGAAAGGCTAGAAACAAGGTTGACACGAAGAAAACTAGGTTGGGTGGGGTGAATTGGGATGGTATAGAAGAATTAGGGTATGAAAAGGGGCTATAAGTAGGTTCCTCAAGGGCAAATAGGCTCATTTGTGCTTGTGTGTGTTCAGAGATCTAGAGCTCCCTAGAGTGTTGGTGCTGCGAGTGTTGGAGAGATATATGGATGGTGATTCCACGCAGTGATCATCGGGCTGAGTGAGTGAGGACACATGGGAGACCAGTATGTTCTAAAACTTTTACTAAATGCATGATTTTTGTAAGTTAAAAGTGTAATAAATGCACACACTTCACCAAAAGTGACTAGGTTTTAGGATAGGTAGTTCAGGTCACTTGTGTAGGAAAAGGGGTCGCTTAGGGTAAAATAGGTCACTTATAGGCTAAAAGTGACCGCTTATAGCAAAACTAGGTCACTTCTAGTCAGCTAAGGCAAATGGCTAGGCGAAAGGCACATAATGTCAATTCAGGTCACTTGTAGGCAGAAAGTGTCCGCATATAGATATAGAGCTCGCTTGTGAGCAACAGTGAGTCGCATATGGCAAATGAATGACTTATAAGTGAAAAGTTATCATATAGAGGAATTGAGGTCGCTTCTAGCTAGCAATAGCTCATGTATGGTAAAGATATCACGTATAAGCAAAAATTATGTGCTTACAGTGAAATAGCTCGCTTATGGTCAAAAGGCTAGCGCACATAGAAAAATGAATCTCTTTTAACAAAAAATAAATAGCTCCTAGGAGTTAAAAGTCAAATTGTGAATGCAAGAAACTGACAAGGTGTAGTGAATGATGCAGGAGGTACTACCATCGTTATTGTCTTGAGAGCCACATCCGAGGGACTTATGATAAGTAAAGATATTGGATGCAAAGGAGCAGCTATTTTTTGATATTGTTGGTTTGGAGCATGTATCAAGATTAGAGCCAGTGCAGGCACATCGAGGACTGATGACATCGATGGTTGAGTGATGGAGGAGCAAGCACAGTTTGTTCTTGTTACCGACGGGAGAGGTGACAATTACCTTGGAGGATGTGTTCCAGATTCTGTGTGTTCCTATTGATGGAGACTGAGTAGATTATGATCTTGAAATGGATCCAACTACATTTATGTGATTGTTTAGGACTCCAAACATTGGGGCTGAGGGCTCAAAGATTCTGATGGTTAGGATGGAGGAGCTATGCAATAGATTACAGCGATTAGTGGTGGCGATCATCAAATGGCTGGTGGGAGACAGACGAGCTAGAGGTTTTCTAGTTAGATGGGGGACTATGATGGAGGGGATGTTTTCATATGGTACTAGATATGTATGGGCAGAGTGTGTACTGTGACAACTGTATCATTATCTACATGATTGTACATATATGTTTGGAGCTAGTATGTCATCTAGAGTCACAATGTTGCACATATGGGCTTATGAGCACATTCCAGTGATGAGGCTAGATGGATGGGTGGCTAGGGCAATAGGAGAGCCATATGCGAGGATGTATAGAGGAGATCTTACCTATCGACAATGGCAAGGGATAGTCTACTGGAGGTGGACATTGGATGAGGTAGATAGATTTGTATGGAGACCATGGCTAGGATGCAAGAGATGGAATGAGGAGGATGCAGAGCTTGTCTATGTGAGGCAGGCGAGATATATTTTTGGTCGTGGGATATATATTATAGAGCGCTATCTGCCCGAGAGGGTGTTGGGGTAGTTCAGGAAATGGCCCAGAAGGTTTTTGATTAGGGCCCAGAGATTGTGGTTGACACAGCATTGGCGGAGAGAGAGGAGCTATAGCCAGTTATGTGGCAATGGAGGCAGGGTCTGGTAGATCTAGGGACTTTACCAGATTATGATGCACACTGGGTTACAGCTAGGCCGACTCGGTTGACGAGACCTGGGGAGATAGGAGAGATTGGGATGGAGAGGTTGGTTAGGAGGAGGGAAAAGTTCTAGTAGCATAGGTAGTAGTACTAGTAGCTCCAGATATTCAGGTACAAGGATAGGTGCCACCACAGGTTCTTGCATACCCACAGGCACAGGGGCCAAGAGGTGATGATGTGGGGATACATCAACTTAGACAGAGGATCAGAGAGGAGCAGAGATGGAGGTAACGGGATCAGTTCAAGCTAAGTAGAGTGGAGATAGACAAACATTAGGTGGTGATAGGATTGCGGCATGCTATAGCTCAGGCTCAGGCTTACTAGGCACAGCTACAGACTAGGGCATAGGTAGGAGATGGACATGATGATGGGACACTGGTGAGAGTTATTGGGGGGAGGGACACAACAGTGTGGCAGGTACAGGAAGTGACGGCTAAGAGAGATACTGCAGTACAGTAGGTTCAAGCTATGACTATGGAGAGGGATGTAGCCATGTAGTAGGTGCAGGCTATCACAGTGGAGAGAGACACTCTGAGGATGGAGAGAGATAGGGTAGTGGTTGCCTTGGGGATAGATGGAGCTACTATGTATCTGGCCACCCAGTTGACATAGACATAAGGAGAGCTGAGGAGAGCACAGCATGAGGCTGAGTATTATAGAGGCTTATATTATGGAGCAGTGCCTATAGAGCAAAGATAGCCTAGCTTCAGGAGCAGCTCAAGGGCTTCTAGTTCACGGAGGATAAGAGGATCATGGTCTATAGCTTCAGTGATGGGGCCTCCTAGAGATGGCAAGCTAGGTGTAGGACCCAGTGGTGGCAGACAGGGTGAGGGAGCTGCTAGTAGTCACTAGGGCTACCTCATTTTGTTGTATTGTATTATGATGAGGCCTATGAGCTGATTGTATATACATTCTTTAATGCCTCATTGATAGCCCATGTTGTATTCGTAGACACTTGTATATTGATACACGTGATATATATATATATGATATCTTTGATTAGCGATGATGTTATAATGATTATGGATGCAATTATGTTATGATGTTATGCATTTTTTGTATTTTCATGATCTATATGGATGTTTATGCAAATGATATGAGTATGCAAATGGTAATAATGTAAATGTCTTATGCTCATGGTAATATATGGTAATGAAAATGCACATAATGGTAATGAACAATAATGAGGTTATGATAATGATATGGACCTAGATATGCCTAACACACTTGTTTTGCAAGGTGAAGACAAGAGAAATGAAGAAAGTGGAATGAGGGAGAATGATGAAGGGAAGATGATTGATCTTGGTTAAGGACTATATAAAATGATGATGGAAAATGATATGACAGCTTTTAAAGTAATTTCTCAAAAGTAAAGAAATGCAATCCTTATGTTTGATATAGCATATGGATGTTATGCACCAGGGTATAGAAGACCAAGGTGTCAAGGTATCCAATGCATAACTAGCATACTACAATCTTGTCTAAACACATGAGGTCAAGATGTTGAACCAACATACACAAGATATGAATAGAAGTTAATATTCCAGATGGACTTTGACACTACAAGAAAAGGTTTGAGCTTATCTCCACTACACATAATGACACCTTGCCGGTTATATGTATGGAGCTAGCTCTTAACATAGAATAGTCTGAAATGCATAAGAGACTGTTTAGCTTCTTAGATGCAAGAGATATTGATATGTAAGACACTAATCACAACACGTACAAGATACCATTATACATAGTAAAAGAATAAGATCATCCCACAGACATGGCATATGAAAGCAATATGACCATGCCCCATTCCATACTTCATCGCAATGTACCAAGATATGATAGATCAAGGCAATCTTGATTAGGCATGGGAAAGGAACAAAAGATAAATCAAAAGATACTGTCATCATGTTCTCTTGCCAAATTTAATTGCTCTTGGATGGATTAAGCTGGAGTCTTGTTGAGAGGAAAGCTGCATCCTGTTGAAGGCTAAAGATGTTGATAAAATGCTATAGCAAATGTTAGCTTAAGGCATACAGACAAATAGCTTCTGGCTTATCCCTGATTTGTTAAAATGCTTGAGCTTTCGCTAATGTGCATAGTCTGCTTCTTACTTGAGTTGGTCAAAGAGAAGAAGATAGAAGATGAAAGAAGATGAAGATGGGGTGAATCGTCTATGCTTGTGTACTAGATACTTCCTTTGTATTCCAGATCAAAGCACCTTTACGATGATGATGAGACATGATGAATATGTAGTTCTGGCTTTATTGAGGATGTAAGTGATGAAAGATAGAAGAAAGTGAGATGAAAGATCAAAGGATGATTAGAAGAAAGATAAAAGATGGATGATGGAAAGAGGGACTATCATCTATGCCTGAATCAGAGTGCTTCCTTCGCATCTCAGATTGCCTACATACCCTGTATCCACAGGATCAAGGCTTTGAACGATAGAGCTAAGATGTAGTTCTTTCTTATTGTGTTGATGGTTGATATCAAAGAGTCAACTTTATTGCTTGGATTTTTGGGATGTTTTGATTTTTTTTTTTGTGTTTTTTGTTGTTTTAGTTGTTTTGATGATTGTCGTGCTTTGGTTTTAGTTTCAAATGTTTGTTGTGTTTTGGTTGAAATGTTATGAGCTAGAGCTATAGGTATCCACTTCCAAATAATGCTTAACAAGTGCCCCCAGTGTGGGATGAAGATAGTTAGGAGGACACTGTGATGGATGCGGTCATGTGGATAGTGTGCTAAGGTGCCAAATGATATCTTAACTCAAACGAAGTCGAAACTACTTAAGATAGCATGGCAGAGGCAAGGGCGGAAAGGATTTTATTATGGATAAATAAAGGATGATGGTTTATATAGGACAGTAGTGGATTGTGATATGGATTATGAAGGGAAGATAGTAGATGGATGTCATGGAAAGCTGTGATCAAACAAACTAAGTGAATGATGGAGGCTAGTATCTACACATAGCGCTTGTTTGCTAGTTTTTCACTATGGTACTTATCCAAGGCACCTGTTTACTAGGTTTTCACTAGAGGATGAATTATTTATCTTGTACTATATATTTTTTTTGTCATCCAAAGCACCACAAAGTGGTTTTCACTATTGGATGGGTTTTCTTTTTTTGGAATATGCTAAGACACATGGGTAGAACTTCTTGAGATGAATGCTGTTGATTGGTTCATCCAAGGGAATGCCTTTAGGTGTGGAGAGAGTGTATGCACCTGATCCATAGACTGATGTGATGACAAAAGGATCAAGCCAATTAGGTTCAAACTTGCCCTATATCTCACAGTGTTGCTGATTCCTTTGATTTTCTTTAAGGACAAGACCTCCAACTTAAAATCTTTATTCTCTGATCTTCTTATTATAATTGTGGCATAGCTGATTTTAATAAACTTGAAGATGATTGAGTGCTGTAAGATGTCATTCATCCAATAGCTCAAGATCATGGAGTCTAGATACTCTATATTCTTCATCTGAGATAGTATGCTATAGGGATACTCGTAGTGAGGGGATCTCAACCTCAGGTAAGATAGCTTCAGTACCATACACAAGAGCATAAGGTGTAGCACCAGTGGGAGTTTTGATACTTGTTCTATAAGCCCATAATGTAGGATTAGGTTGTAGATGCCAATCACAACGAGCTTCATTGACTATCTTTTTAAGGTTCTTGATGATTGTCTTGTTAGAAGCCTCAGCTTGGCCATTACTTTGAGGATAGTAAGGTGTAGAGAATCTATGTTGAATATGGAACTTGTTGCAAAGATCTCAAACCTCTTGGTTCTTGAAAGGATGACCATTATCAATGACAATGGCTTAAGGAACTCCATATCGGCAAATGATATAGTGTAAGATAAACTTAGATATTTGCTTGCCAGTAATGTAAGTCAATTGTATTGCTTCCACCCACTTTGTGAAGTACTCAGTGGCGGTTATAATGAACTTATGACCATTTGACGAAGTAGGATGTATTTTACCTATGAGATCAAGTCCCCACTGCAAGAAGGGCCAAGGAGTAGTGATAGGCTGAAGTTCATGTGCTAGTGCATGTTTTAGATCCCCATGTTTCTAACATTGTAGACATCTCTTTGCAAATTGTTGTGCATCTTTCTCCATAGTTGGCCAATAGTATCCAGCTCATAGAAGTTTCTTAACAAGAGTAGGGCTAGTGGAATGCGATTTGTAGACACCTTCATGTATTTCACGTAAGGCAACCTTTGCTTCCTCAGAATCATGACATCTAAGCAAGATATCATCAAGACTCTGGTGATATAAGGTGTCTCTTAGGATAGTGTAGCGAGAGGTTCGACAAATAAATGTTTTTTGTTCAGTGTTAGATAGTTGAAATGGAAAGGTTTGATTGCAGAGATACTCATATATATCCTCGTACCAAGGTGAATTGGGACTAACAATCTCACATATAAGCTCAAACTGTGGTACTTCAAATGCTAGGATCATAAGTTGTTCAACTAGAAACTCACACTTATATGTATTGGATAGCATATCTAGAAGAGATCCAATCATAGCCATGGCATCTGTTGCTTTGTTTTGTATCCTTGGGACTGTTCAAAGGTGATACTATCAGAGTACTTCTTGAAATCATAAGCCATTACCTTATATGGAAGAAGCTTCTCATCTTTTGTTTGATACTCATCTAAGACATGTTTGATGACTAATTGATAGTCACCAAAGACCTGTAGCTATTTGATAGCCCATTGTACTACCATGCGTAATCCTATGATTAAAGCTTCATATTCTACTATGTTGTTGGTACATGGAAATGCAATTCTGTATGACTTTGGGATACAATCTCCTTGAGGGGTAACAAACAATATCCCTGCTCCTGATCCGTGCTATTTGTAAGATCCATCAAAATATAGTTGCCACAATGTTGGTGAAGTTAGATTGAACAATTCTTCATCAGGGAACTTTGGATGAATTGGATGAATATCTGTGACAGATGTTGCGGCTAACTGATCAGCAATGACTTGTCCTTTTATGGCCTTGAGATCCACATATTGTATGCCAGATTCACTTAAGATCATAACACATTTTTGCTAATCTTCTCATAAGGATTGATTTGGAGAGAAGATATTTAAGTGGATCCATGTTAGATATGAGCTTTGTTGTTTGGTTTAACATATAATGTCTCAACTTTTGGGAAGCAAACACCAATGCTAAACATGCTTTTTCCATAGGTGAATAGTTAAGTTCATATCCCACAAGAGTTCTACTGATATAATAAATGGCTTGTTCTTTTCCCAAATCATCATGCTAAGCTAGAAGGGCACCCAATTTTGTTGTTGTTGAAGATATGTAGAGTAGTAGTGGTCGATATAGTATAGGAGGTACTAACATAGGAGGTGTTGCCATATATTCTTTTATTTTTTCAAAGGCCTGTTGACATTTTTCATCCCACTTAAAAGGTTCACCCTTGCGAAGAAGATGTTGAAAAGGATGACACTTATCTGCCAGTTGTGAGATAAACCTACAAATGGATTGTAACCTTCCTTGTAGACTACGAAGCTTCTTCAGATTTGATGGTGGAGGCATTTCCATGATAGCTTTTACATTGTTAAGGTCCACTTCTATTCCTCGTCGAGACACAATGTATCCCAACAATTTACCAGATCTTACACCAAATACACATTCATTTGGGTTTAGCCTGACTTGATACTTCTCTAATCGATCAAAGCTCTGTGCTAGTACCTATAAATTTTCTTCTCTTGTCTTGGATTTCCCTAAGATATCATCAACATAGTCTTCCATGATAGTGTGGAAAAGGTCATGCAAAATAATTGTCATGGCTCATTGATAAGTAGCTCCAGCATTCTTGAGACCAAAAGGCATTACAACCCAGCAATATGTACCCCATGGACAAATGAATGATGTTGTGTTTTGATCTTCCTCTATTATTCTGATTTGGTTATATCCTGAGAATCCATCCATCAAAGATAGCATTTCATGTCCAGCTGTGAGATCTACAATGTTGTTTATGCTTGGTAGTGGAAAGTAATCTTTAGGGCATACTTTATTGATATCTATGAAATTTGTGCAACAGGGAACTCATCCATCAGGTTTTGCTATAGGTACCAAGTTTGAAACCCATTCTAGATAATCAATAGGCTTTATGAACTTTGCTTCTAACAACTTCTAAATCTCTACCTTGACAAAAAGAGCTATTTGTGGATGCATTTTGCGTAGTTTTTGTTTGACAGGTTTTGCATTAGGAGATATTTCTAGGTGATGTACCACGAGTGATGGATCTAGACCCAGCATGTCGGCATAGGTCCATGCAAAATTGATAGCTTTTTTATGAAGAATGCTGTGAAATTTCTTCTTTCCTGCTCTGATAGTGATGCTGCCAAATGTGTGATCTTCAAATTCTGCTCTGTACCCAAGTTCATGTCTTGAGATTTTTCAACTAGCACTGTTGATTTTTCATGATAATCAGTGGTAACCGAAAGATCAAATCCCCCATCCTCAGGTGCCTCAGAGAGGTTTTCACCATCAGATATGTCCTTTATTTTTACTTTTTCATGGTCAACAGATGCCTTTTGGTTTTCACCTAGTGACCTATCTTTTTTTATTCTATTTATTTTACTTTTGTGACTAATGGATTTGATGTTTCCGCCAAAATATGCTAGTTTAGGGAGATTCATCATGAAACCTGCTTTATGATCACCTAATGGAATGCCTTGTCATAATCCCATGAATTCAACAATAGCTTTGTCATTTCAAATGTGTCCAATATAGGTGCCCCCTATTGGTCCCAATCGACGAGGTCAGGATATACAAGTGAAAGGGTAATGCATGAAGGGTTTTGGCTAGAGGAAGTGGTAGAGATCATGAAGATGGAGGTTTCTTGAAAAAGGTCAGTGATATGGAGGGAGGAGTCATCGATGGTATCCGAATTAGAAGTCTCTTCTACCAAAGAAGGTCCAGCTTCCACATCAGAAATGCACTTAATGTCTTTGGAAGGTGATATAGGTCTCTAGATGAAAGCCAAGGCTTTGCTTATTAAACTTCTTAGACACAACAATGGGTTCAATAGGTCCTTGTTCCTATGATCCCAATCCACCATGTCCTTTATAGCCCATGTTCTTAATGATGTGGAACCCATTGTTATATCTCTCTGCTTCAAGTTGTACTTGGTCATTCTCATCATAGAATATCCAAGAGTTAATGTCATCAATATCTTCATCATCAAGGAATTGATGTTTGATGAATACTGTTGGTGGAGATTTTATAACGGTTGCAGATGAAGATGCTTTGGATGTAGAAGGTTTGCCATGAGATTTGGGAGACAAGGGAAGAGTTCCAACACAACAAGATTCTTGCAATGTGTACTCACTTGGACCATGTTTAGTGTACTTGATGCAAAGATTTGGAGTGGCTTTGCTAGATGATGTCTTGAGTAGGGAGGATGGGTCTACATAGGATGAAGATGGATATGCTTCGGTGTTGATAGGAATGCAGTTAGGGCTTTGATATATAGATTGAATAACATGAGAAAACTCAAATGGATTAGGATCGGCATGGATAGTAACTTCAAAACCGTTATGTGGAAATTTGAGACATTGATGGTATGTAGAAGGAATTGCTTTGAGGGTATGGATCCATGGACAGCCAAGGATGATGTTATAAGGAAGTTTAATATCAAGGACTTGACAACGGGTGTCAGTAGTGACAGGACCAATTTGAATAGGCAAATAGATAATTACTTCAGTATCTCTCTCAGCATCATCATATGCTTTGATAGTAATGACCTTGGAAGTGTCAACATCTTTCTCAGAATATCCCAATTGTTTTATTAGTTTTAAAGAACATATATTAAGACCAGCTCCACCATCCACTAAGATTCATTTGATATGGCATTGGTTTACAAAGACTTCTATGTGGAGGGCTTCGTTATGTGATTGGTTGATGGATGGTCAGAGATCTTTGTCAGAGAAAGTTAGATGGCAAGGGGCTGCAATGCTAGCTACCATAGATTGGAATTGTGTAGTACCAATATCATTAGGCACCGAGGATTCTTGCAATGCTTTGTCAAGGATAGCTTTGTGGGCAAGGGATATGCGAAGTAATTTGAGGATTGAGATATGTGCAGGTGTTTTTCCAAGTTGATCAAGGATATTATAGCTAGAGGACGGTCGAGGAGGATTGATAGGCATTCCTTGAATGGTAACACGGCCTCTTCTAGTAGTTACAGCACAATTGTGTGCTTTGCCTTGGATAGTAATGATAGAAATGTGGGCTTAGTCAATGCGGCCAATCGTGGATGACTCATAATTGTAATGGATAGAATTCCTAGTATGAGGGTTACTTGGTTTTTCATGAGATGGAAGTGGATTCTTGAAAGCATCTAGATCATAGTTCGATGTTGGTTGATGTGCAGGTTGTGATGTTGGAGGTGTGATTTTAATTAGACCTTGATCGATGCAATCTTGAATGACATGCTTTAAGCACATACAACCATTTGTTTTATGTCCCTTGACTCTATGGTATTCACAATACTCATTCTCTTTATACCAAGGAGCTTTGAAGATCGGTTTGCCATTGGATGGTGCATCTGGTAATGTGATATCTCCTGCTTGGACAAGTTTTTGAAAGATTACCTCCATAGGTTCCGCTAAAGGAGTAAATTGTCATCAAGGTGTTGGATTTGTTCATGGTCAATTTCGTTGAAAAGGTTTATTTGCTATAGATGTGGCTTGGATGTTAATAGGAGCTTTCACTGTTTGTATGTTCTTTGCATCCACAATATCGTCATTAACTGCATTTTTGTTCTTGTTCCAAAAGCAAAATTTATCATTGGAATTTTGAGGATTGTCTTTGTTATCTCTAAAAACCTTGATAGTGCCCTTAGCAATTAAAGTGCATTCAATGATGGTTCCTTTGGAAACAAGTTCATCAAAGGTGCTAGTACTTTGTAATTGTAGTTGGAATGAAAGCTTAGGATGAAGTTTTTGGATGAAGATATCAAGTTGTTGTTTCTCAGGTATTTCCCATGATAGTTTGCTAGCCATGTTATGCCATTGTTGAGTAAATGAGGACAAAGCTTCACCATTGTGTTGTTTGTTGTTGACAAGGTCATTCATGTTCACTTCATGTTCAATGTTAAAAGCGAAATGTGATCAAAATTTGTTTGCTAGTTCTGCAAAAGTCTTAATTCCCAGAGGTAAGTGAGAGAACCATTCAAGAGCTTGTCTCGTTAAGCTTAAAGGAAATAGTCTCAAAAGATATGTATCATCTTGAGTAACATTGAGACATGCAACAAAAAATTCTCTAAGATGGTCATCTAGAATTCAGGTTTCCCTTTGTATTTGTCAAATTGTGGAATTTCAAAGTGTGGCGGAAAAGGTGTCATATGAAGTGACTTGTCAAATGGATAAGCACATATGTCTCCTAAGGAAAATGTCTTCTTGCTTTGTCCTACCACCTTGTTAATCATTTGTTCCACATCCACTTGAGAAAGGTGCTATTGTTGCATAGGGGGTTGAGGGTTCGGAGGTGAAGTGTAATATGGTGTATATTGTGGTTGTTGTTGCAGGATGTATGAGGGCATGACCATTTCTTGAGGTTGCGTACTCACAATATATGTCAAAGGATTAGTATGTGACACATATGTGTTTGAGGATTGTTGTCCTTGATACACAAGTGGTGGTTGGGTATATTGCGATGAATTAGCGTCAAGGGTTTGCATCACATGGGAAGTAGAAGATGGATTGACGTTGGCTAATGGTTATGCCAAATGTAGTTAGGGTAAAATTACAAATAGGGTAAATGAATAAACAACAATGATCAAATATTAACAATTGTACAATGAAGCACAAGACAACATGAAAATCAAAATAACAAATGTAAATGCAAACCAATCTCCATGCTATGCTCGATTTATCTCCATTGCTTTTCTCCACCTTGTTTGAGCATGCAAGATTTTGAAGGATGATTGTTGGAAGAATGTTGGGTGCTCACTTATGTAGCATAACGATAAGATAAAGATGATAGATGAATGATTGATAGATGGAAGATGATGATAATGGATGATAGATGCAATGGCTCTAATGTGATTTTAGCAGCATAAGGATACTCCAACTCAATGCATCCTGCAAATAGATTATGAGGGGGTTGATTTATATGAAAGGCTTAGTTCAAATGGATGGTTGAGATTAAAAGGCTAAATGATTGATGTGGATGGCTAGGATTGATTCGGTTATCCCACTCCTTAAAGGAGTTGTAGTCATGTGACAAGTGTACAAAGGAAGATAAGGCTCATATGTGATCGTATACACAAAAAGTACTACATGTGTGATTGTGTACATACAAAGTACTACATGTGAAAGATATTAAATAAAAGATGTAGTACCACACATGTTTTTAAATAAAAGATTTACACATGTCAGCGCATAAAAATAAATGATAAGAGAAATTAATTAAATAAATAAAATTTATTTAATTAATGGGAAAGTGGGCTTATCAAGGGATTTTTAATTAAATAAATAAGATTTATTTAATTAAACAGACAAAAATAAGAGATAATTAAATAATTAAAGATTATTTAATTATAGATTAGAAGAAATAGGTAATGAATTAATTAAATAAATATAGATTTATTTAATTAATAGAAGAAATAAGTGATAGGGAAATTGCTCGAGTGTGTTAGATAAATGTAGATGATAGTTAATGCAATATTTTGATACTAATGATAATTAGGTCAATTTTAGGTATCTACATGGTTTACAACTGATCCCACTTATGTAGCAGAGATAAACACATGTTCATTCGAGGAACAGAATGTGGAGAGTTTTTAGTGCAAGCAACTATAATACTATACTCCCTCTTAAAGAGGTCGACACAAGCATAACCATCGATGGTTATTATGGTTGATCACTTTAAGTGATCCAAATTCCATCATTCAAATTAATGTGGGTGTCATAAATAACATGCCCAAGGTTATTTGATTGATAAGTTTATTAAATAATGTGAGGTATTATCCTCTTCATTTTATAAATACATCTATGGCTTATATTAAATAAGACTTACATATCATTGTTCACATTCGATGATTACGATTTAAATCAATAAGAATAATAGCAATAAAATAATGATTTACAGATATTGTGAATGGGTCAAGTTTACCTCCCCATCACATTCCTTCGTTAAAAACATGTCAATCTAACTTGATGGAATTCACTTTGACGTTCAAGGGTCAACAAATAAACACTAAGTGACCCAAAAATAAAAACACCACCCATTACGATAATTATGTCATAACTTTTACGTTAGATGTAAATGGTCTCAATTCATGTTCAAATGACATCATTAATGTTGCTTATGACTTAATATGACTTACTATGACTTAGAAAGATTTGTAAATAATATCGACTACCTGTCGATTATGTTCAAAAGAAAGCCAACAAGGAAAGACTTACCTCTTACGACACATTGGTTCACTTTTTTGTTAGACACTTATACTTCATTTGGCAAATAAACCACTCGTAACCCGAGCTCTATATCTCTCTCCTTGGAAGATACTCTCTCTCTCTTCTCTGAGATTCATCTGAGAATCTGTATTCCTATTTCAACTTGTAACCAAACAATATATGATCAGTGCATCATTATTGAAATAATTCAAATAATAAATCAAATCTCATAATGCAATTATTAAATCGATAATAACACATTCTTTTATATAATTTCATAAATGACATTCAATATAATCCATGTCTTTCCTTATCATTAATCTAATCATCATAATAAATTTAATTATGTCCAAGTAAAAGTAAAAAGTATAGCAAGGCAAAAATTGGGGATGTAACATATCCTTCCCCTAAAGATTCATCATCCCTGATGATATAAAGTAGCAAAAGTAACTAAAGTAAGTTCATTGTTCTTAACTGATAACAACATTAAATAAATAAGGAAAATTTTGATCAAATTCATGGTAATCCTCCCATGTAGCATTTTCCTCAGCATGTTGGTCCCATTGGACCTTACACTGCAAGGCCTCTCTGTTATGCAAGCGAAGCTTGCGCATTTCTAGCACCTTGAGTGGCTCGATCGTGACCACCCTTGGATCATGCATCTGTAAAGAATTCCAATTCAAAATATGGTTATCACCTACAACATATTTCTTCAAATAAGACACATGAAAAACATTATACATTCTAGACAAGGTCGGTTGTAGAGCAATTCTATAGGCAACCGGATTGACTACTTCAAGCACTTCAAAGGGTCCTACATATCGAGGGGATAGCTTAGAAGACTTTCCAAACTTAATAGAACTTTTATGAGGTTTCACCCTCAAAAGAACTTTTTCTCCAACAGCAAATTGCCTTGGAACATGCTTTGCATCTGTATAGCTCTTTTGTCTATCATTTGCTTCTGCCAATCTTTTTCTAATCAGCTTTACCTTCTCTTCCATTTCAGCTAGCATTTCTGGTCCGATGCTAATCCTATCTTCTAGCTTGTCCTAGCTTATAGGAGTTCGACATCTTCTTCCATACAATGCTTCAAATGGTGCCATCTTAATAGCAGAATGATAGGAATTATTGTAAGCAAATTCTGCAAGTGGTAAGTATTCTTCCCACTTATATTTCTGATCCATGCAATACATTCACAACAAATCTTCTAAAACCTAGTTTACTCTCCAATTTGCCCATCGATTTCAGGATGGTAAGTTGTAATCATCTTGAGTTTAGTCCCTAGCATAGAAAACAAAGTTTACCAAAACCTTGACATTACACATGCATCTCTATCTAAGATAATCTTCTCAGGGAAACTATGCAATCTAAACACTTCTTGCACAAATTTACGAGCTAACACAAGTGCTCCATCAGTCAAATTCCCTGGTATAAAATGTACTACCTTTGTGAGCTTATCCACCACAACTAAAATGGCATTATATCTATTCCTTGACATAGGAAGACCTTGAACAAAATCCATGCTAATAACTTGCCATTTCCACTCTGGCACATCATGGGGGTGCAACAATCCTACAGGATGTTGATGCTCTACTTTTACCCTCTAACATTTAAAATAGCTTGCCACAAATCTTGCATCATCATTCTCCATTCCTTTCTAGAAATAAAGAGGTTTAACATCCACTAGGAGTTTGGTCACTCCTGGATGTCCTGAATATGGTGCAGTATGAACTTCTTTCCATACTAGATCCCTTAAGCCAACTGAAACAGGAACATACATTCTACCCTTGTACCTCAATAGTCCATCAAACTCTATTAGATAACCATCATATCTTGGATCTCTAGGATTATCTTTTAGAGCCTGCTTAACTTGTTCATAATACTCATCACCAGATAAATTTTGTAACACCAAATCCTTGAAATTTCCATGAATAGAAACAATAGAAGCTATATGTCTTCTATGACTCAAAGCATCAGCTACTCTATTCTCTTTTCCTTTGATGTAGCTTATTTCAAAATCATAGTCAGATATCAATTCTAACCATCTCCTTTGTCAAGCATTCAGATGTGGTTGAGAGAAAATATACTTAAGACATTGATGGTCTGACTTAAGTACAAAAGTCTTCCCCGACAAATAGTGTCTCCACATCTGCAAAGCATGAGTTACTACTGCCAATTCCAAATCATGCGGTGCATAATTTTTCTCATAAGATTTCAATTTCCTTGATTCATATGCTATCACTCTTCCATCTTGTATAAGCACTCCTAATCCTTCTCCTGAGGCATCTGTAATTACCTCAAATTGTCCTTCAGGATTAGGGACTTTCAAAATTGGAACTATAGTTAACTTTTCTTTTAAGAGATCAAATGCATCCTGACATTTGTCTGTCCATTCAAATCTCTTTCCTTTCCTCTATAGGGAAGTGATTGGACTAGCAATACTGGAGAAATTTAAAATAAACTTCCTATAATAGCCAGGTAGGCCCATGAAACTACGCACCTCATGCACATTTGTTGGTACAGGCCAATCCAGAATAGCTATGATTTTTGTAGGATCAACAGATATTCCATCAGCAGAAATAATATGACCTAGATATTGAATCTCCTTCTGAAAGAATGTACACTTTGATAGTTTTCCATATAACTTATGTTCTCTTAATCGTTGCAGAACTATTTTCAAGTGTCGTTGATATTCTTCTTCATTCTTAGAATAAATAAGTATATCATCTAGAAAGACTAAAACAAACTTGTCCAAACAATCTCTTAATATACTGTTCATGAGATTCATGAATGCAATAGGTGTATTGTCAAACCAAATGGCAACACCGTGAACTCATAGTGCCCATATCTGGTTCTAAAAGCTGTCTTATGAATATCCTCATCCTTCAGTCTTAACTAATGATATCCTGATCATAAATTAATATTTGAAAATACAACAGCTTCATGCATCTGATCAAAAAGATCATCAATACGTGGCAAAGGATATTTGTTCTTCACCGTTGCTTTATTAAGCATACAATAATCTATACACAATCAAAGGGTTCCATCCTTCTTAAATATAACCGGGGCACCCCAAGGTGAAACACTGGGTCTGATCAAACCTTTTGCCAACAATTTTTGTAATTGGGATTTTAACTCCATTAACTCCATAGTTGTCATACGGTAGGGTGCTTTTGATATAGGCTCAGATCTTGGTTTAATATCAATTACAAAATAAAAAACCCTTTTGGGAGGTAGTCCTGGAAGTTCTTCTAGAAACACATCCTGAAATTCCTGAAGAAAAGAATACTTTTCTTCAAAAGATGAACTAGGGTTTTCTATCCCTTCCTTAACTTGTTCCATTTTGACTGCAAACAACTAACAACCTTTCCGTCTAACCCTTTTTAATTGCTTGGTAGAGATAGGTCTAATTTTAACTTCTCTTTGAATCCCTTGGAATTGGATTTGATTTCCCAAATCATCTAAGCATTCAATTGTTTTTGAAAAATAGTCAACCTTAGCTCTATTCTTCCATAACCAACTCATTGCTAGGATTACATCATAGGAACCTAGAAGAGCTACATATAGGTTTACTTCAGTTGAGAAACTAGGGAGGTCAATTTTGGCTTCAAACAAACATTGCTCTACCTGAGCCTTAGATTGGTTAGCATATTCTACTGACCAAGGTTTAGACATGTATCCAGCTTTTCTAGGAAAATTATTCAAAATTTTAGGAGAAACAAAATTGTTGGTGGCTCCTGTATCAATTAAAATAGATATAGGGACTTCAAACAAAGTACCTGTCATCTCAATAGGTGTGATTTGATACTTTGCTTGACGATTGTCAAGACCTACATGAATCCTTTGCTGGAATGCTTCTTGTTGAGTAGGTAGTGTAGTACTTCTTTGTTGACAATTTTGATTCTTGTTAGGGCAATGATAAATTGCATAATGGTCACCCCCACAAGTAAAACATCCTCCTATGGGTTCTTTCTTATCTAAAACTTTCGCATTGTTATCTTCATTTCTCTTGAAAATGTCATTCTTCTTCCCATTACAGATCCACTCTTGTTCTTCTGGGATCCTTTATCCTTCCTTTTGTTATCATAGTTCCTTTCATATCTCTTCTTATATGGTTGGTTGTTAGGATTTCCATTAAACCTCTTGTAGTTTCTATAACGATAAGCTGAGATCAATTTCAGCTTTTGCTCTTGCTTGATTGCTTTCTCATACACTTGATCCATTGTTGTGGGACCATGTACATCTACTTCTCCACCAATTTGAGCATTTAGACCCATGATGAATTTCTCAATCCTGAACCTCTCATCCTTTTGATACTGTGGAACATATTTCAGGAGTCGGGTGAATTTTTCTCCATATTCCACCACTGTCATATCTCCTTGTTGAAGATTCTAAAAATCAGTCAGTTTCTAATCAAAATAGAGTTATGGTAACCATCTCTTGTGAAAGAGTTCCATGAACTCATCCCAAGTTACCCTTAGAGAGCTTAAATTCAATTCCATCTTCTTATTCATCCACCAAGTGGATGCTTCTCCTACTAGTTGGAATGCTCCCCATACCGCCTTGGTCACCTCTGAGTAATTCCTTATCTCAATGTATTTTTCCATTTCCGTTAACCAAGCTTCTGCAACATCTCCAGTCTCTGTCCCATCAAATTTTGGGGGAGTGACCTTCTTCAAGTCTTTAGATAGCTCTGAGGTTAGTCTATCTCTTGCCTCTTTATTAGGTTTTGTACCCTTACTACGCTCTTCATGATTTTCACCACTTTCACCATGAGAGTTTTCACCTCCTCCCTTAGAGTTTCCTTTATCATCTACTTTCTTCTCCAAATCACCCAGTCTTTTCTTGGTTTCCTCAGGCATGGTTATGATTTGGTCTAGCTTATTATTTGGCAGGTGGTTTTCCTCTTCACTTTCTCTTGGGTTAGTCCTTGTCTGAACCATGTTTATCAATTTCTCACACCTAAGAATATTGAGTTGTCCATTAGTTTCAGATTATAATGCCTCCCATTAAATCTAAACATAATAAACTTAATTTAAACAATAGTTTGGCACGAAAACAACTCTTCTTTATTTATTTCATTTCAAAAGTAAAGAGTATTCTTCATTTTTTCAAGATATGACTTCAAAAGTCATGCTCAAGAGGAGTATATCCTTTAGACTCATTTTTGATACATAATCTCGAGGTATTTAACCATGTGACTCACTATTAGACCTAACTTCTATGATCTCAATAGTTGGGGGTATGCGGGGATCTCGCCTAACCATAATTGTTTCCTCATCTTTAACTCTTTCCTAGTACTCCCTTCTCACTCGCTTGATTCGAGTTAAGGAAGTCGCTAGAGTTTTTGTATCACTTAACCAAATGTCACTCACATCATTGATTCCCTCAAAGGTTTTGATAATGGCCTCACGTTCTCTTTTTGCTTTAAGGAAATGTTGACTCGTATTAACAGACTTTCTCACTGTCTTTTTAAGACATACCATCTTGGCACAGAAATTTTTCAAACATTAGCTAACCACATAATGTTGGCTACAGGAAAACATAGTGGTCTCATAAGCCCTAGTACTAAACTTGGTAGCTCTGATACCATATGTAACATCCACATTCTTAAAACATAGTAAAATCAGAAAAATTTACCATAGAGTAATTTAGCAAGATAAAAATGAGATAGAGAAAAATTTTCTTTTATTCAACACATAATCAAGTAATTCTATTTTACAAGCTTTTCTCTTTACAAAATACTTTTACATCATGTTGTCTTTCTCAAATTACAATGTAAATCAATTACATAGACAATTTTGGAATAAATACTGCTGCTGAATATCTAACATCTTTATCACAAGTCTTGGCATATCTTCTACTTGGAGAGAGAGAGAGAGTATCTTTCTAGTGATCTACCTCCATCTACAGACCGACAGTCTCCCACACTTCTTCCACATAGGAAGTGGCCCTACCCTTCATGAGGGATGTAGACCAAAGGTAACCAATGGTAATTTTCCTATCCTGAGTACATAGTGTTGTATCCTACTCAACTCTATCAAACCATACAACCCTAGATACCCTCTAGCTAAGTATGATTTCTGATAGGATGAGCAATCCAGACACAGTGAACTGACAATGCATGCAGAAAAACAAATTCATTACTTTGGCCAAAGTTTTTAATTTCAATATCATTCATAATGAACATTGTCATTCTATTCACCCACCCCTACTCGACTTGGATACTATCGTATTCTGCAATTTATCCATCAACTATGTTTATACAATAGCTAAATCATGATAATAGTTTTTCTAGACTTTAGACATATCTATATGTCTTATCTAATCATTTTATTTCAGTTTGACTCTAAGTTTTACATAATATCCCATAATAATATGGCTTTACAAATTATCCAAAACTCATATCAAGGAGACTAGGTTAATAACAACTCATAGTTTATCTAAATTGAAAAACAAAGAGTGAACTATCGTTCAAAATAGATATTTCCTCTTATACAAAAATATGAATATGCTCGGTTTACCTATTCATGATGACTTTAATAATCACGACACATATATATACTCGAATATGATTCCTCTCAAATTCCTATCTCATTAGACTTCATTTAATCATATCATATTGGTTTCCTACAAAGATATTCCCATATAAAAATTACTAAGGATAACCCTATGATCCTTCATATTTCTATTTAAGCATTTCCATTGAGTTATCACTCAATTTTTAATGAAAAAGGTATCTTCCTAAGCTTAATGAGACTCTAAGTTCTCTTGGAAAACAACCATTATAGTTATTCGTAACTTAACAAGAAATGGTTCTTATACTTCCATTAACCACCTCAAAGATTTAAGCATCCTACTCAACTATGTTTACAATCCTATCATAGTTCTAAATGGTACTTGATATATATAAGAATGGTATAAAATATCTCAATAATCAACTCTCGGTCCTTCTTAATGTCAAACCTACTCTTAATCAACTATATTTTTCTACATAATTGACCACTCATAAAGAAGACATCTACGGTGTATTGGAATATCATTCTATAGTTATATCTTTCAATAGACTACCTTATACACTTTTCTATGGTTTTTGACTCAAGATAATAGCCTTTGATAGCATCGACCAACCAGTGATAATGGTGACAATCATTAACTCCAAAGGTTTTAAACATAATGAAAACACTCATTAACAAGTTTGCTGATTAAGAATCGAATATCACAGACATCTGAAAAGGGATAATATCAATTCTTCAAAGCATGCAAACAAAAGACATTATAAATCCTTAGAATTCTATTATTGTTTCCACATAGATATTGAATGATACCTAGAGATGGCACAACAGTTATCTATAGCTATGTTTACTATTCACTTAGCCTTAATGATGGTGTCCACATGCCTGTGTTCTGGCTGTGACCTGCTCTCTATGTTTTCCAAAATGATCCCCCTCGTATGTGTGTCCTCTAACTATGAATCTTATCTCCTTTATGATCAAGCTGAGTTGTGCCAATTAATGATGCTTCAAATCTCTTAATGAAATGGTTTCTACCACTCCATCAAATGTAAGACAATTGGTAATGTAACCGACCACTCTCTCATTTGGTTTACAACCGTTCTCACTTATGTAGCAGAGATAAACACATGTTTGTTCGGGGTATAGAATGTGGAGAGTTTTCAATGCATGCAACTATAATACCATACTCCCTCTTAAAGAGGTTGACACAAGCATAACCATCTATGGTTATTATGGTTGATCACTTTAAGTGATCCAAATTCCGTCATAAAAATTAATGTGGGTGTCATAAATAACATGCCCAAGGTTATTCTATTGATAAGTTTATTAAATAATGTGAGGTATTATCCTCTTCAATTTATAAATACATCTATGGCTTATATTAAATAAGACATACATATCATCGTTCACATTCGATGAAATTATGATTTAAATCAATAAGAATAATAGCAATAAAATAACGATTTATGGATATTGTGAATGGGTCGGGTTTACCTCCCCATCACATTCCTTCATCAAAAACACGTCAGTCTAACTTGATGGAATTCACTTTGACGTTCAAGGGTCAACAAATAAACACTAAGTGACACAAAAATAAAAACACCACCCATTACGATAATTATGGCGTAACTTTTACATTAGACGTAAATGGTCTCGATTCATGTTCAAATGACGTCGTTAACGTTACTTACGACTTAATACGACTTACTATGACTTAGAAATATTTGTAAATAATATTGACTACCTATCGATTATGTTCAAAAGCAAACCAACAAGGCAAGACTTACCTCTTACGACACATTGGTTCACATTTTCGTTAAATATTTATACTCAATTTGGCAAATAACCCACTTGTAACCCGAGGTCTATATCTCTCTCCTTGAAAGATACTCTCTCTCTCTCTCTCTCTCTCTCTCTCTCTCTCTCTCTCTCTCTCTCTTCTCTGAGAGTCATTTGAGAATTTGTATTCTTGTTTCAACTTGTAACCAAACAATATATGATCAGTGCATCATTATTCAAATAATTCAAATAATAAATCAAATCTCATAATGCAATTATTAAATTGATAATAACACATTCTTTTCTATAATTTCATAAATGAAATTCAATATAATCCATGTCTTTCCTTATCATTAACCTAATCATCATAATAAATTTACTTATGTGCAAGTAAAAGTAAAAAGTATAGCAAGGCAAAAATTGGGGATGTAACACTACCGTTACATATGAGCTCCCATAAATGGAATGAATGCCCATTTACAAAATGGGTGCCCATTCTCTAAAAGCATTTTTTTGGAAAACCTATGACCTCATTTTCACAATTACAAACTGCCATCAAAGAATGAAAAATAGAAAGAAAAAATGGGCACCTACATTGTCTAACCCTCACTGCATGCCTCCAAGACCTCCCCCACCTTCTTCGGACTAATTGTTAGCTATTGTAGGCAGGTGGTTTACTAATTTTTGTTTTTTATTGTTATTTTTTATTATTTTTATCTTGTTTTAATTTACATTTCGTTTTAAACCCTAAATTCATAATTACTTGTTTTTAGATGTAATTAGTTGTTTTTTCATGATCTTAAACCATAAAGCATAAACCCTAAAGCATAAACCCTAAACCCTAAACCTTAAACCCTAAACCCTAAACCATAAACCCTATACCCTAAACTATAAACCCTAAACTCTTAAAATTGAAACCCAAAACAATGCAAAATAAATAAATTTGAAACGTTAGACCTTACATAGGTAAATACTAGATTGTAAATTAGGTCTTGAATGCCATGAACTCATTAGAAATATTTGAAACATGGATGGGACTAAAATTTACACAAGGTTACATTGGACAACTTTGAAAGGACTATGAGGTGATGGAAGAGAGGAAGCTATAGGCAAGAATATTTTCTTACTATCATAACGAAATGTTCAACATGGACAACTAGATTATAGGATTTGGGAAGAGTCTTAACCTATCATCTTAATCATCATGCCTATTTTAGAATCAAGATATTTTAGATAATAACTGACTAAAAAACTTGGTAGAAGACACACATCAACAAATATCCTTTCCCAAGTCTTCTTGAATATATCTATTTGTTAGCATCTTTGGATTCTATCAATACTTACTTATGGTAGTGATATGCTTAATAAAACAAAATTTATCTACCTTGTCCTTGAACCATTCATGTTAACTGAATGTAGGTGTGAGGCTTTAAAACTAGTTCAAAGCTCCACCTTTGAAAAAGATAACTACTAGTTTAGCCACAACTTGTTTAGTTGTAATACGATGAGTCTAATAGTTCATATCATATGTAATTAATATAGAACACTAATCCATCTCCATATTACATATATGGTGTTATCACAAAGTAGATTGTCTAATACAATACCTTTATTGTGGTAATTGTAGACCACCATAATGAAAGGTAACAAATTGAAAGTTTCTTGTATTTTCCATCACACTTTCATACAAATTTAAATGGACAAAAAATTATGTACTAGATATAGTCTATTGAAATAGAAGAATGGGGTTTTATGATTTGTAAATTCTCCAAATGGATGATACATTCTTTGAAGAGTTAATTTTTGTTAGAAACTGAAAAGATGAATAACCCAGAAAACTAGTGCAAATGAATAGCTATTAAATTGTGAAAGTAAATGATACAAGATCAAAATAACAACACAGAGTTAGTGTCCATGAGAGTAATGAAAATGCTAGAAGAAAAATAGCATTATGAGGATGCAAAAGCAAATATGTCTAATACAAGCTAGGTAGAACGATAATATAGAAAACTTGGGAGAGGGTGGAGGTGGCAACACCAACCAATATGAAGCAACCATCTATCAGTCTAAAAATAGAAAAGTATCTTCCCAAGATAGCTAATGGGTGCTCCCTTGTAGGAGGGTGACACCTCATAACTCACTCACTTAATTAAACATGCTTTATGAACCTAAGCAAGATTAATAAAAGGTGAGGGAAAAACCTAGGAATATAGGAAAATAAATAACCTAACTAGGAAATAAAAACCTATACTAACACCCTCCCTTAAGTGCAACTTAGGTGGGTAAAAAATGGGTCCCGACAAATCAAGCCTAATGAAGTACCCATGTACATAAAAACTCCCTCAAAGAGAAGAAGCCCCCCCAAAAAAGAGAGAATATCCCCCCAAATAGAGAGAGAGGAGACCCCCCAGAGTAGAGAGAGTCAGGACTCCGAGTGAGAGGGTGAATCCCCCGTAGAAGATGAAGCCTCACATACCCCCAACAAAGCTTGCAAATGAAGGAACTTGCTCTTAGTGAAGGGTTTGGTGAAGATATCAACAACTTGCTTGGAAGTCACACAATAGTGAAGGTCAATGATGTGCCCATGGATGAGCTTTTGGATGTAGTGCATTTGGACCTCAATGTGTTTGGTTCACTGATGATGGATCAAATTCCATGAGATCTGACTGTTACTCTAGTTATCACAAAATATGATGGATGGTCATCTGATCTGGATACCAAACTTAAAAGTAGTGAGAAGATTCTAATGTCATATGGCCTTAGAGGCAGCATTCACAACCCCCTGATACTTGGCCTCAGTAGAAGATAGAGCAATAGCAGATTGCTTCTTTCTCGACCAACAAACAAGACTTAAACCAAGTGAGAAGATGTAACCTAAAGTAGACTTACGATCCTAAGAACCGCCTACCCAATCTGAATCTATGTAGCCCACCAAGTATTGAGATTAAAGCTTACTACATAATGAATCCCAAAACTCTAAGTACCCTATTCATGTAGTGAAGTATCTGCTTGGTTGCTTTCCAATGCAGTTGATGGGGCTCCTACATGAACTGAGAAACCATGCCTATAGTATATGAAATATTGGGTCTCGTACGAGTCAGATAAATGAGACTCCCAACAATATGTTAGTACAAAGTGCCATAAAAAAATGGTGAAGAACACTAAGCCTCAAGTTTGACTCCAGAAAGAAAGGGAGTCAGAGCAGGCTTATGGTCATCCAGATGAAACTATGAGAGAAAATCTAGAGCATACTTGGATTGTGTGATGGTGATCGCAGAAGTAGACCGGTAGATCTCAATCTCGAGAAAGTAATGCAACAAGCCCAAGTCAGTCATCAAAAGCCTATCATGAAGGGCAGTTTTGACTACCCCAATGGAAGATGAAGAACTCTCTATGATCAACAAGTCATCAACATACATAACTAGAAATAGGAACAAATCATCTTGTTGCAAAATGTAGACATTGGGATCAGAATGACATCAAGTGAACCCAACTATCAGTAGGAGAAATTGACTTCGACACCGATTCTTAGAGTCATTTTATTGTTGTGAGCAATGCTTCAAGAGAAGGGTTGGGTGGAGTGCTAATGTAATAAGGTCAAGTTGTAGCCTATGAGTATAGGAAGTTGTGATCCTACAAGTAGAATTATGCTCCTCATGATCTAGAATTAGCAGAAATTGTACATGCTCTCCAGGTATGGAGGCATTACTTGTTAGGGAAACAATTTGAACTAAAATCTAACAATCAAGGTTTGAAGTACATCTTCATGCAACCAAATAAAAAGCATATTGTGGAAATAGTATCAGTGCAATCTGATCTTGAGCTCAGGTACTAAAGCATTCAGTCAAAGATGAATATTATGAGCAGATTCTGAAAGCTCTGTTAGAAAATCCCAAAGATACAAGGTATGAAGGGTTTTATTTTGAGCCTGATGAATTGTTAAGGTATAACAACTAAATTTATGTTCCAAATTAGGGTGATTTGAGACGCATTGTATGGAAATAAGCGCATTGTGTGCCATATTCTAGTCACTCTGAAGTGACAAAATTGTTGGCTAATGTGAAACCATTGTATTTTTGGAAGGCAATGAAAAATGATGCCACAAGATTCGTTGCAGGGTGTCTAAAATGTTAATGAGTTAAGGATGAACATCAACACTTGGTAGGGCTCGTGTATCCTCATGACATCCTTAACTGGAAATGGCAGGTAATCAGTATGGATTTTATGTAGGGATTGCCTATGTCACGTTATAAACATGATATTATTCTTATTGTGGTAGACAAAATTACTAAAGTAGCCCATTTCATACTTGACAATCTTACAAATATGGCACCCATCTTAGCTAAGGAATTCATACAAGAAGTTTTCTGATTGCATGGAGTGCTTGAAAAGATAATCTGAGATAGAGATGCACGAATAACCTCAAGGTTTTGGTAGACATTGTTCTTAGCACTAGGACACAATTGAATATAAGCTCTGATTATCATCCTAAGACAGATGGTCAAACTGAGAGAGTTAATTAAATATTGGAGGATTTGTTGAGGATGTATTGCATGGATTATAGTACAAGTGGGAGGAGTACATTTCACTAGTTGAATTTGCATACAATAATTCTTATCATTTTACAATTAAGATGGCTCCATTTGAAGCATTGTATGGCAAAAAGTGTTGAACTCCTATACGCTGGGACAATCTAAAAGATATGATTTGTCTTAGGCCAGAAATACTATTAGAAATGGAAGAGAAAGTAAAGATGATTAGAAAAAGATTGGTAGAAACAAATGATAGGCAGAAAAGCTATGTTGAGGCTAAGCGTACACCTCAACAATTTTTTCAGTAGGTGATAAGGTTCTCCTGTGAGTCAAGCCACATAAGAGCCCTATCAAGTTTGGAAAATTTTCCAAACTAGCACCAAGATTTGTAGGACCTTTTGAAGTCCTAGAAGTGGTTAATCCAATTTATTACAAGATAACTCAACCACCACTCTTTCTAGAATTCATGATGTTTTCCATGTGTCATAATTAAAAAAATATATACCAGGATTTAATCATATACTTGATTGGAATGCTCTCCGGGTATAGGACCCAGGAGTGGTCATGATTGAGCCTCTCAAAGTGCTCAAGGTATGCAAGCTTTGCTTGCATAATAGGGAGGTGACCCAATACAAGGTCCAATGGGACCAGTACTCGGAGGACAATGCTACATAAGAGGATTACTATGATTTTTACTATGAAAGAATGATGTAAAAGACCTTATTTATTTAATTTTGTTTTGATATGAACACAATCATCGAGAATGATGATTTCTAAGGGGGAAGATATGTCACACCTTGTTCTAAAGCAAACATATTTAACATTTTATTTCATGCAGATTGAAAGTTAGTCGGTGAAATTATAATGATTAAAGTAATATTGTGCTAGATTAGAAAATGTATTTGATTTATATTATTTTATATGCAATGAATATTGTATGTGATTATGTTATTATACGCATGGTTAAATGATGTAATGGACTAACTACCATTGTGCAACTGAGGTGGATATAAAAACAATTTTTTCCTCCTTATCGAAAGAGGAGGGAGAGTATCACTAGGGAGAGGGTGATAGATTGCATGAATAGAGTGATCATTGTTCCATCTAAGAACCACACATGCACTTAGTAGTTGTATTGCATCGATATGCCCTTTGATTTTTCATATTTTCATCCTTTGTCAATTTGATGTCAATCAGAGTCGTGATCACCTCCTGTCTAAGTCGTGATTTTATCTTGACTATTTCTCGTCACATATGTTTTGCAAGAATTATGGAGTTGTGCATCAATGCTAATACCTCATCATTTGGCATACATCTTTGATCCCTAATATAATGTTTATGTCTCTTGTTCTGGAGACCCTTGGACTTAATATTTATCTATTTAAAGTTATTATTATTATTAGTTATTATTATGTCTATTTGTATTATTATTTTACTCCCAAGCATATGGGAGAATAAACTATTGTTTTGAGATATTTTTCTTTTCCACCCAAAATTTTGAGTAGACACAATAGTTCCCCCACTACCCAACACCTCCTATATTCCTGGAGGGATATGGGAGAATAATTGCTTCCCTTAATCCTAGCATATATGCATGGGTGCAGAAAGGAGAAAGAGGGAGCTTTTCTAGTTTTAAAGAATTGAATCTTGAATTTGGCAAAGTGTCATTGGAGTTTGAAAGAAGGAGGGAATGTTACAACATTGTTTCGAGAGTCTTTAACATCAAGAAAGAAGAGACATATCTCTCATACCTATGTGGAAAAGCGTTGTGGGAGCAGAGTAAAAGCCTTGAGCCATTTACATCTACATTAATAGGTTGTTTCTCAGTTACAAAAAAGTATATTTGTTATTCTTGTGGGATTCAACATTGAATGTTGAATGCATACGTAGGAACATTAAACTTAGATAAATGCAATGTTGATGCTATGGCTCTACATATCCTCACATCTATGTTAAGGCCAAAAGCCTTTGTATTATGTTCATTGTTTTATAAGGCCACATGAGCCAATAGTCATTTAAGGCTGAGAGTTTTGCTCTCAAACCTGTATTCTTTTCAAAACTAGGATGAACTCCCTTATTGTTTTCTAGTTATGGTTTAAGTTTAGCAAATAAACCATCCTTGTACTATAGAGTCTAACTAGTTTTGTTTCAGCCATGTAGAGTAGGAAGTGCATAAAAGGTTAAATTTTTAACAGCAAACCATATGTATTTATATCTCTGTTGTAAAACTCTATCTTGAGCCTATAAAGGCCGATAAGAAATGGCTGAGTCTCTTTTTATTAGTATCTTGTCTTGAGGTGAAATACAAATAGTATTGTACATACTATTATAAGGCCAAATGATAAGAATATATTATCATGCCTCTGTAAAGGTTGAAAGGCTGTTTATCTTCCTTAGATCTATAAAATGGTAACTATTAAGCACTTGAATGAGTAGAGTGTGATTGACCATTGTATAGGTCACCTAAGATAAATGTATCTCTGGGAAATAAAGACCGATAGACCAATGATATTAAATCATCCATTAAAGATTGAGACCCTTGTCTTTTATTTGTTACCTTATATCTTGTCGAGATGGTTTCTATTCACCATGCTATCGTTACCACAGCCTTTAATAAGCTCTATCCACAACTAAGAATAGTCATGAGTTATCTTTGTAAGTGGCTAAGTTTAGCCAATACCTTGTAGATGGATGTATTAAGGAAAATTGATATACGAATATAATTTATCAATGACAAAGATACCACCATTTACTTAGAAATATCCTCTTGTTACAATATAAGTGTGTAAATATTAAATATGATGGAATATGAACTATATTGATGGCCTCGACAAGTACTAAGTCGAGTATAAATTTAGACTAAGGAAAATGCTCCTTGGTGGCAAGGACATAGAGGCCAAAGTTGACAATGATAAAGCTTTATGATAGATCTTGCATATCTTAAAGAATGAATATCTAATTTACCCGTGAGCATGAAATCAGGTTTGGCTAGACATTGAGTAGATTGACAGGTTGTCATAGACCCAAGATTGCAAAGATGCAAAGAGGGGCTTGATGCAAGTACATAAGTCACCCAGGATCTTACCACATACCTATCTAGTTGACTTATAGTAGTGGGTTTACTTAATGTCAAATAGACAAATATAGTGTACACATATCAAAGTATATTGATTTATTATTTATTGAAATAAAAGAATGATTGTCTATGAGTTGAGAAAAGAGTATGTGAACATATGACTTATTTATATAAAACTTTGGCCAATGCAATTCAAAATCACTGCTTGCATTGTTAGTTCACTGTGTTTCCAGATAGCTTGAATAGTCAGAGGGTTGTACATAGCTAGAGATAGACTAGAAGTTGTAAACTTGATTGTTCTTAGCTAGGACACTACATTAGTTCTTAGATGGCACATAAAATTAGTTGATTCTCATTATCTATACCCTTTCACAGGAAAGGGCCATTTCCAGTAGGAAGGTGTGCAAGGGACTGCCGGTTTGTGGTTGGAGGAAAAGCACTAGGGTGATGCTCTCCCTCTTCCAATTGACTGCTGAAGACTTGTGAGCAAAAGACATCATTTTATCTTACATGTAAATTTGTAAATAAAAACTTGTATGTCACATGTAAAGCAATCATCAGCTGATGTAATATACCATGTATTTTGTAAATGCAAAAGTACCTGCTTTACTTGGTAAAAAAAAGTAAATATCTATTATGATATTTTGGCATTTAGTTTTATTTAGCATTTCAGCTTGAGATGTTACACTAACTAGATACATAAAACCCTTATTTACACTAACAGTTAGAAGATCTATTGGGACTTATCAAGCACCAATTACATTAAGAGAAGAAGAAATGAAGCATTTGAGGAGCTGAATGAAATATGGTAGACAACTTAGATCCATAAGAGAAATTAAAATCATGGCTAAAATTGGTGGAGGAGAATGGTATAAGGCCTAGCCAAATGCTAGAAGAAGTGAAGGAAGAAGAAAAAAATAGAGGTACTTATACCAAGTGATGGGGCAAATTATAGTTGAAAGAGAAAATAAAAGAGTGATTCTACCATTCAACCTTTATTTATGAGCACTAAGCTGACAAATATTTTACCTAGGGCGTGTAATGTAGGATCATCTTAGGGATAGATCAATTTTGCATCACCCAAAAATATTTTTTTGTTTTCTTTATGTCTCATATGTTTTTTTTAGTTCTTGTTAGAGTTATATTTTGTGGTTCTTATAGTATATTCCTTCAATCCTAATCAAGACCTTGTGGTAATGTGAAGCCTTTTGGACGAACCTTTGTTCTTGTAACACAAATTATAGATCTACTTAAGTATAGTATAAACCCATGTGGTATTACCAAATATTCAAATATTCATGTGGAGGTCATGTGACATCATATTATATGTCCTCTAGTTCATATTAAAAATTATGGGGTCTGATGTGAGATTTCAAATGTTTGAAATATTCGATCTAGATCCTTCTATCTTTTTTCCATAAGATGCAAAAGGATTGACCAATTGCAAAACATCATCAAAGGATCTAAATTATGTGTTTCACCCACTGAGGCAAATGTTAGTCCTTATGGGGAGTAAAATTATGGAACTAACTGATTTGAAGACCTAATTAACCTCATAATTATGAATAGAAATCATTGTACTACATTTGTACATGGGAGGTTGCCCCTGTTCATTAGGAGTGTGTAATAGGATTGCTAAAAAGTTGTCTATATATACTAGTAAAGTGGGATCTAAAAGGGGCAATGTTGATTGAAGATCTTTGGTCTACTAAGGATGTAGATTTTAAATAGGCTTGAGAGGAAGGGTTAGAAACCTCATACTACTAAGTGTCTTCATGTTAATTTATTGATCAATAAAAGATATCATTTGTCAACATTTTGTTGTGTTAATTTTTTTCTTTGTTGATGTTCCCATTGTGCAAGTGGTTGTGTGTGTTAGGGCTATGGGCTTGGACATCCCTTAATTGGGACATATATCCCCAACCGCATTAGGGTTTGATCTTTTTTTGTATATTCAACCTTTTCTATGGATTTGACATGTTTTCTTTGTTGAACAACTGGAATACTGAGAGGGGAGGTGAATTAGTATTTTATAAAACCATTCAGATATAAAACATCTTAAAACATTTAGCATATTCATTTGTAGTGAAGTAAGTCATGCATGAGAACATAAAGCAAAGAAGCCATAGCACATGAACGCTGGGATTTTTACGTGGAAAACCCAAAAGGGAAAAACCACAGTGAGTGTTAGCTCACAATATATTATAACCAATTAAGGTAATATAGAAATGCTCACTACAGGTGGACTCACTGTCCAAGTGGACTCACTATCCACTAAATAAGAAAGAGAGAGAAGAAGGTGCTCACTATAGGTGGACTCACTATCCAAGTGGACTCACTGCCCACTGAAATAGAAAGAGAGAGATGAAAGAAATAAACTATTACAATTGCACCTGCATATGCATGGATTACAGTTTCACTGAAGTACAAAAAATATCTTCTTTTACTATTCTAAAACACAGTTCTGCTCTCCTCTATAATTACACAATCTGCTC
Source organism: Cunninghamia lanceolata (assembly GCA_027924645.1). Taxonomy (NCBI): domain Eukaryota; kingdom Viridiplantae; phylum Streptophyta; class Pinopsida; order Cupressales; family Cupressaceae; genus Cunninghamia; species Cunninghamia lanceolata. The sequence continues at coordinate 3,859,256 of BSBN01000914.1, read as the reverse complement.
TAATCTTCCTTAGTTCCCACACTCAAAATCACACCACACACCATGTTGCATTCTCTGTACCTCAAAAAGATCAATGACATCAAAACTGAATCTCCACTTATGTATATGCTTCATCTTCAACACCAACTAGGTCATCTCAAAACATGCCTCATATTTAACCATAAACTCCACACAAAGATTCAAACTAGAAAATAGGTCAGGTGGACCTAAAATAGATCTTACTTAACTCAACACATCATTTTTACCTTTCCCTTAGAACTGCTCAACTTACAACACCAAATAGGTTGGCCTACTTGAGTGTAGTGTGTAGCACAACATTAGGTCGACCACAATATCGACTACGGAGGGAACAAACACATGAAACATGTTCTCCTAGGTTGGAAATACCTATAGAACCACCTTAGATAACATCACACTCTTTGGAATGCACTGCACCAAGTGATCTTCATCAGGTTGGGTTCAGGAGTAGAGCAACTCAGATGCACTCTAACTATCAAAGCAAAACTCACCAACCAAAACTCCAAATCACCTCAAACTTGGAACTAACACACTTCAGACAGCTGAAATCATATCCCCAAATCTATAGACCAAAATGTCTTCATGCAGTGAAATGCAGAGTACTGGAAGATACTCACTATCATGATCATTCACAGTCTATTCAAGTAGCGATACTCAAACCATTTTAACTTACATTCTAGAGACCTCCAAACACTAAAAATTTGGATTTAGATACTTTTGACATATGTCATCAACCCCTTAGAACCGCAAAAGGAAATATGATACAGTGGTGAAATGTGGACTAAAACAAACAAGTACACTATACTACCTGAGACATTCTAACACAGCCAATTTTCACTGAGTTACTCTTCCAGATCAAAACTTCTTGCATAAGTATCATTATGAGTATAAAATCATCTTGTGAGGGACATTACTATAACCTCATGAACCAAATTAGATCTCTTTACCTCAATTGCCAGCTGACCAACATTGTTCTCATCAATGAAAACTCTTCTTATGACAACACTCGTTGACTATCATGCACCTTGGTAATCCAGCAGTGTCTCTAACACTGATATGCCCAACAATCTCCTCCTTTGGCATTAATGGCAACACATGATGTGAAAACCATCAAAACCAAGCTCTGAAGGATCTCCCCCTAAGATCGATATTTTCCACATCTACATCTCTTCATCAAAATCAGCTTTCTCACATCTGCTTCTCTCCCCCTTCGACATCAATGGCAAAGGATGTGTACCTCTTACTGGATCTCCTTTTGTCTAGAGAGCATGAATATATACAAACTAAAAATTGTTTCCCCTAAGTGACTGACTTCTATATACACCAGAATTTCAAAAACTCATCTGATAACTTTCTGCATATGTATATGAAAAATCAAAACTAACTGATCTTTAGGTAGGATGTCTTTGTGGATAATCTTTAGCTAAACTACATTTGAATCCCATATGGCCTTAGCATACCTCAAAAATTGTATATGCCCATTAATCTAGGACAACAGATCTTCTGCCTCACCTACCGTATCAAGAGCATCTATCATTTTCCTGACCTTATCGACTTCATTGATAATACCCATCATGGTAGCTATCTTGAAGCTCACAATTTCTCTCAGTTGGCTTGTCTAAACTTTTATAGACTCCTTTTGATTTTGCAATTGCTTTATACCTACATGAGCCTTTACTATATTAGCTCTCAGATCTCCACTCAAATCTTTCCAAGGGTCATAAGTGTTGGAAAGTCTTAGATGTTGATTCTCAAGATTTTGTATCTTATCCTTTATATCCTTTGTAATCATTGGCCAAGTTAAACAAAATTGATATAAAGCATTTGCATCATTAATTGTTGTCTTCACATACTCAATGCTATTATCTAACAAAATTCATGCTTCAAAGCACTTCTCATTCAATTCTACTAACCTTTTGATGTCTATCTCTTCTCTTACTTTCTTTTCTGTCGCAATCTCAAAGACTGAAACTTATTATTTATAGACTCCATTAGCTTTTTCATTTGTAGGGTGGGATTCAAAGAGGTATCTCACTCCACATCTAGAAAAATCTTCTTAAGGACTGTCACAGCTTCCTCAATCAACTTGTTGTCTTCAATGTGAGATTTTAGAATCTCTTCCTAAGCTCTGGCTTGAAAAATTATTCCCAACTTCAACTTCTGAAAGGGAGACATGCTCGCCAAGTTTAATTGACCATCCATGGAAGGCAACAAATCAGACGCTGACAAGGATTGTAGCTCTCTTTGCTTAATCAAAAAAATTCTCATTGAATCTAGAGGTGAAGATACTAAGCTTTCACCAGCAATGTCTATCCTCTCTTCTCCAATGGACACATTTGTGGTAGGGGCTTCTAGAGAATCTTCACTTGTAGATGCTTGAGGTTCAATATTGATCTCTAAGATAGAGGTGTCCTTTACTTGCATTTAAATGTCTCCACTCTGCTTGTCCCCTTCCTCTGCACTCTTCTCCATAGCAGACTCTGATCTCTTCACTATTTTTTAGGATCTCTAGAAGAGGACTCATACTTTGATCCTTTGAGACTGTAGTGGGTGGTGGAGATGGCACACTTTGATCACCACCAGCATCCAGAGCTGCACTTGATGTGCCAACATCAGGAATCTATTCATCTTTATCAATGTCAGTGACAACTCAAAACTGAAACTCATTGAGCACATGTAAAGTAATCTCTTCTGTCTCCTTTTTCAAATTTTCAATTTCATCTTTGTTACTGGCCATCAAAGTATTAGTTCTCCTCTTTATCTTGAATTCTTGATTTAGCCTTTGCATGGCTTTAACTTTCTCTTGTCCAAAGAGGCTTGGACAGAACTTCATAAAAACACTTTCTTTCAATTCTACATCCTTAGCCATACCTTCATCTCTTTTGGTAGTTAGAATGCTAGCTAGGCTATCTGGTAGCTCATCTACTACTTCAATCAAGGCTTTATTGAACATATCTAAATACCTTATTACTGTAACTTCTATTGTTGCCTTGTCTTCATCAGTGCTATCATCATAAAGATCTGCAATTTGATTCAAATTTCCATGTTCCACAATAACATTGAGTGTAGCTTCAAGAGACATGGAAGCAGTGGTCTTCTTATCTTTCTTTTTCTTCTTTCCTTTACATTTTCCCTTACTGGAGGATTCTCCTTCTCTAGAAGTGTTTTCTCTATTCTTGAGGATAAAAGCTTCTTTTTCCTTTTCAGAGATATCATCCTCTTCTGAAATTGGTTCAATTTTGACGATAGGAGAAGGCTTCTTTCTTTTCCAGATCAGCTTTTCACCTTCTTCTTCTTGTTCTTCCTCTTCCTCTTCTTCCATATTTACTCCATGTTTTACATACATTCTTCCAATAGATTTTTCTTTGACTTTTCTCTTCTTTGTTGGTAGGGAGACACTGGTATCATCAGTCTTCTTCTTTGCAACAGTTGTAGCAATGTCTTCGGAGGCCTTTCCAACACATCTATTACTTGTGGCTTAAACATTTTTACTGCTCAAAACTTAGAACGAGGGTGAACATCTGTAAATACCTTGAAACACGCTTCTGGTTAGGGTTTCCGCTTGAGAAGTGTTGTATGCAATGACTTACATCCTTTTTTTTGCTACTCAAGATCTTTGATTTCACTTGAAAGTTTAAATGCAATGTGAATTTCCTTCAAACATCATCATTTATAAACCCTTTTTCAATCAAACCTAAATCATCATTAATGCTTTGTTCGAAAAGCTGCTAACAACTTCATGGAGTCTCACAGTCAATATAAATTGCTCCGCAAACCTTCACACTTGAATCTTTTCTATCGAAATCTTTTTCAAAAGATCAAAAATGTCCATCTACAACTCATATCCACGTGCTAGCTTCAACACTACTCATTTTCTAGATGGAGGAGAGATTTTCATTGATGCTCCCCATGAGCCAAAGCTCTCTGATCAATTTCCAGAGGAAACATCTACACCAGACCATGGCACAAACACATCCTTGTCATCAATTACATCTTTCTTAACCCAAATCTTGTTCATTTCCTGCTTGGTTTCTATTGGATCAACTTTTTGTGTTGAAATGTTCTTTTATACTGGTATATCCTTCTTCATACTTTTGCTTCTGCAGAACTTGGCAAAGTGTCCAAACTTGTTGCAATTATAACACACAACATTCCTCTGATCATTATATCTTCCATTCATTCTAGATTTGCATTAGTTAGCTTTATGCCCAAATTTATTGCATGTGAAACCATAGCCATTGAAAGATTGAATCATTCTTCTATTATCATAACCATTCATCCTTTGACTTTTGCACTCATTAGCTTTGTGACCAAATTTCTTGCATGAAAAACATTGACCGGGGAAAGATGGAACATTTTGATTCATTTTGTTTCTACATTGTGTTGCCTTATAACTAAATTTATTGCAAAAATGACAATAACCATTGAAAGATGGGTACCTTTGAGCATTAGGTTGTCTGATCAGTGGTCTTATGGCTCTTCTCTTCTGATTCTAGTTCTGCTTTTCATTATTCTTCTTGTCTTTAGGATTTGAAGCTTGATCTAGTTTTGAGCTTTCACCTTTTTCATATCCTAAACCCTCTATCATTAGGACTTTTTTGAATTGCAATCACCCTATCAAGTTTGGCAGCACTCTCCTTGAATTTGTCTTCTCGAATCCATGCCTGTTTCAGATCAATTTTTAGATCCACAACCTCTTGTTCAAGTCTTGTGCATGCTTTAGATTTCTTTTTCACAACTTCATTGAGACATTCCTCAATTCTTTTCCTTTCTTCAACTTGCACCTTTAAGTCATTCATAGACTCATTTGCTAATCTCAATTGTTCAGTTAACTCCTTATGATTTTCTTTGAATTTCTTGACTTGCTCTTTCAGATTTCTTATACATTTATTTGCTTCTTTGACATTCTCCTTCAACTCAATGATTTCTTCTTCAAACTCCTCTAGATCTTCAAGAGCAATCTTGAGTTCTTCATTATCAGCAGATAGATGTTCATCTTTTAAAATTCAACAGCAGGAATCTTATCCAAAGGAGTAGGAAGCTTTCTAGATGCCATGTGTTATGCACCTTGGTAATCCAGCAATGTCTCTAACACTGATATATGTCCAACATGCCTATGACATATTGAAACTTTTGTCTTTGCAATATAAAAATTGTGTGTGTGTATGTCTATGTATGTATGTATGTATGTATGTATGAATGGATCCATGCATGCATGTATGTATATATGTGTGATACACACATATATTATATAATATAATACACACACATATATACATAATATTTATGTATGTATGTATACACACACATATATAGGTGTAATTTGTTGTGCAAGGAGTTTTTACCTTAGTCAAACCTCTAAATCGATTTAATAATTTGTGTAAGTTTAAGTTTGAAGATAATCAAGCGACAATGCAAGATACTTAAACTCCACTAATGTTGTAAATGTTAATGCTCGCAAATGCTTTCATAATACAATGCTCTCTACATAATAATGTGATTGTCAAACCAAAAATGATGGATCCCTCTAATAAGTAAAAGTGAATTATAGTATGTATATTGAAATTTTCATACTTAAGTTAACAGGTAATAACTAATTAGAAAGAGCTCAGTTTGAGTCCATTATTAAATTTAAATTTTAAATTTAAGTATCAAATCTGCAGTTGCGATTCAGATTCAGGTTCCACATTTGTGAATTTAATGCATAATAAAGAATAGATAAAAGGAAGATTAGGTCCAAATCCTTCACAGGGAAATGCTGCTCAAGCAACAATTTAATATTTAACCGAAAATCTCAAGAAGCAATAGGATGACGAAGTTGTCTATATTTTTGTAGATTGCTTCACACATGAGAAGACATCTTCTAGACCCAGCTCATATATTCAAAAATCTTTTTGAATTTTTAATAATGAATACATATTTTCTTGTGGAATAGAGAGTGAAGGCTGCATAGAGAATAATTAGAAAAATAATACACAATTCCAATGTGATACCATAAATTGGCAGCACTTATTTTGAATGAAATGGAGTTGAGTTATTTAGGTTTGGAAGGCACATTCGGCAGGAAGTTGAGTGTAATTGAATCTGGGCAGATCTAGGCAATAATCGTATAAGAGAAAGTTATTGCGAACCCATTGCAATTGTCCCTGTTGTGAGTAACTCAAGGTCTGATAAGCTGCCTGATTCCACCAGCAATCAGGATCACCGCTTGAAGAACACTCATCAGTTTGGCTGCTGTTTGTGCAGGCCGCTATTGTGAGGTTGGATAAGGAAGCCACAAATGGGGCGACGGACCAGTCAATCTTGACGGAGCCTCCTTGCGTTGCCCATTGATCTCCGTCCCATATGCTCGAATATACTCTCATTGCCTGCTTTAGATAAGCCACTCCCACCTCCTCGTGGTTGCCAAACACTCTTATAGGCAATCCATCTACCATAACCCTGAAACACATTACGGGGAGAAATATTAGAAATTCAAGGCTGAAAGAAACTTTTCAGATGAAATATAAACTAGAAGTCAATTGGAGCTCTCTTTATTGTACCATAGAAGGATTAAAATTTACCCATACAATTCGATGGGTTCAGTAGAACTCATAACTATAGGTTCATCTTATATTAAAACTTGCAAGTGTTATGTACTTTCCAAACTGGCACCTTCACCTAGATCCAGAGTGGTGGTTAATCCATAAGATCAATTTTCATTGACCTTGGTTGAGGTTGTGATACAATTTCTAGGTTTACCATTACACCAAAACTTGCAAGTGTTAGTGAACTTTCCAAACCAAAACCTTCACCTAGACCCAGAGTGAATGTTAATCCACAAGACCACAAGATCAATTCTCATTGAACCTAGATTGAGGTTGTGATACCATTTGTAGGTTTACCGTTACACCAAAACTTGCAAGTGTTAATGAACTTTCCAAACCAGAACCTTCACCTAGACCCAAAGTGGTGGTTAATCCACAAGACCACAAGATCAATTCTCATTGAACCTGGATTGAGGTTGTGATACCATTTGTAGGTTTACCATTACACCAAAACTTGCAAGTGTTAGTGAACTTTCCAAACCAGCACCTTCACCTAAACCCAGAGTGGTGGTTAATCCACAAGACCACAAGATCAATTCTCATTGACCCTGGATTGAGATTGTGATACCATTTGTAGGTTTGCCGTTACACCAGAACTTGAAAGTGTTAGTGAATTTTCCAAACAACCGCCTTCACCTAGACCCATAGTGGTAGTTAATCCACAAGATCAATTCCCATAGGTGTGACTATTAATCTAACAATAACAATAGAACACCTTAATCAAAGCCTAGTTGTGGTTAACATGCTGATTGTCTATATGAATATAAACAGTTGATGCTTTATGGGTCTCCATGTAAATAACCAGTATATTGCCAACAAACGACAAGCAAAATGAAAATGAATGATTGGATCAAAGAAATTACATGATCTGCCAAGGGTTCCAGAGGATGGTGTAGTTGTGGAAGTCGACTGTGGGGTCGAACCATAAATAAAATTGCTGCTCCCGACCCCCTATACCTTGACCGAAGATGTTTGTGTGCAGTTTGTAGGGCTCTCCTGAACTATTTCCCAGGAATTCCATATCTATCTCGTCATGCATGTCACCCTCAGAGCTTAGCTGCATGAGCACACAAGACATATATTCATTTATGCATGCCTTCTATCACATTCACACATTAACAAAAATAAAAACAAATCACTCTCACTCACATAGAATGTGGTTACTGTGCCTGCGGAATTTCCCGGAACAAGCTTCATAAGCATACTGAAGCTCCCAGACAAGAATTCCTGCTTTGATTGGATTAACGATCCTAAAACAAAAGGAAACATCAGAGTTTAGTATGCAAGAGTATTTTAAGAGTATTTTTTTTCATATCACTTTACTAAAGATCCATCTAATTTGTTTAATGGAGGGATCCCAAACTCAGCAAATTTTGTACCAAACGGTGGCCTTAAATGCATCCAAATACAAAGACAAACGATAAATAAATAAAAAACTAAGGGGTAAAAAAATAAAGGGAGAAAACATCAGACTATAATCAATTTGTGGGTAACAAATGTTTAGAGGATGAAGTAAAATTTACCTGATACCGGACACAGAGAAAGATCCAAGTCCTGCCCATCGTTGAATATGCTGACATTACCGGCGCCCCACATCACATCTATATCATCATAGAAATTTGCATAAACTCTGGTAGCTGTTGATATGAGCAGGAACAGCAGAATACCATTGAGAGGGCTGAAGGCACCCATGACTCAATAGGATTAAAGCACCCTAGATGAAATGAAATGCCCTCTCTCTTCCTCTTGCTCTTCCTGTTCCTTTAGATCATGGGACTAAAGGACAGTCAGAGAATGTGGGAAGGAACGGCCAAAGTAAGAATTTAAAGATCATTACAACCGCATAATTAGCCAGCTGTTTCGCCTGTCACCATTGCAATTTAGGGAAGATGGGTGAGAGGGATGCAGAATGCCTAGGTGATAACAATAAGTGGAGAGTAAATGATTTCCCATTCCCCATTTTGGGTATCAAAGCATTTTCTCTTGAAGTCAAACCGAATGCATTGCCAACCTGGTGAAGAGAGGCATCATAAATTCCAACACCGTCGTTTCCCATCTCCTCCACCAACCTCTTTCCACCACAGTCAGTATAGAAGGATAAAACTTGTTACCGATAACATCCACTCTGTTATATTGCAATTTACAGGATAAATGCTAGTGATATCTGCTGTATTACAATTTACAAGACAATTTTTATGCTGTTTGTTGTTTGATGCTCCGAAAGTTAGGGATTCTGGGTTTATCAAGACCTTTTTAATATATTGAACAATGCTGATTACAAAGGGTTTATCAAGACTTGGGATTTGATTGTCTTTAAATTAAAGAAAGGAAAAGGAAAGGGAATGGTATGCATCAGGGTCTAAATTTGATAGCCATATGATCATATTTAGTCATTTTAGTTGTAAAATACAATTAAAATTTTAGGAAGACTGTATCACTTGAAAGGGAAGATTTCAGTAAACTGTCAAAATTTCTATATAACTTTCCTTATATATATTTTTAGTCTATATATATTTTTCCTAAAATAGATAGACTTTAATATTCGAAATCAAATAAATGACCGTCACAAAAAAATTGCTTGACAGGCAAAGTTGACTATCAAATTTAGGCGCTGGTATGCATATACATATAAAAATAATTTTGGTTCTTTTCCTTTTTTGTTTTAAGGAGGCAGTTTGCATGATTTGTGCTAGCAACTCTTAGATAAGTGATATATTTTCTATGTTTAATTTTTGTCTATTTTTTGAAGTATTCATATTTATCATTTATATAATGTGTAAAAATATTTTAAGGTGTTTATTAATATTTGTATATGTAAAAGAGTTAAATAAGGGATTCATCTTTTTTTTTTTTGGTTTAAAGTAGTAGTTTGCATCATACACTAGGTTTATGCTAGCAACTCTTAGATAAGTGATATATTATCCATGTTTAATTTTTGTCTACCCTTTAAAGTACTGTATAATGTGTAAAATTATTTTTAAAGTGTTTATTAATATTTATATATGGAAAAGGGTCAAATAAGAGGTTTATTATTGTATTTGTTTATTATTGTATTTGCGAATGATTAAGTTTTATACATAGAAAAGAATTTTATTATTTTGGATTGTTTAATTAAAAGGATTTTTCCAAGCAAAATATCATTCTATTAATTCTATAATTTACATTACACTATATACACTACTTTTGAATGGGTTTATCAAGCTTCTTTTCTCTATAATAAGACAGTAATATATTTTCTTTGAAAATATAAAAAGATCATATTATGTATTGTTAATTAAATTAATATAACATAATTGTACCCTCCCTCTTAACTTGTAAAATGTTTTGCTATTACACCTTCTACTTCTATAACTTTCATAACTAAGAATTCATTTCTTATTAATAGGTTAATTTTCCTATTCTTATAAATTTATGCTAAAACTATAAACCCTAGAAAACCCAAAATCCCAATATTATTATGTTTCCCTCAACAATATTTTATAAGATAAATCCTTCTTTAATTCATTTCTTTCATGATAAATGGTCTCTTAAATATAATAATAACTTGATATTATCATCATTTCCATTGTTAGTGCCCATCTATGTCATGTATTCTAGTGTATAGAGATCTAAGTTCAATGTGAATATCTACAAATCACACTCGATAATTTGTTTAATTAACTTCTTTCATAGAAAATGTTGTCAATAACAAGGGAGACAACTCAAAGCATAGAAAAAAGAACATGCGCATAAAGGATGCAGGGCCTAGTTTTGCATGTGTTGAGATTTGGCAAAACCATGATAAAAAAAAAAATCAAATTTTATGTTAACAAAAACATGTTCTATGTGGGGCCTGGTTTTGCATGTGTCGAGATTTGGCAAAACCATAATTAAAACAATCAAATTTTATGTTAACAAAACATGTTCTTATGTTGGATCAACCCTGTTTTTATGTTGAGGAACAACAATATGCAAAGCAACATTGAGCAATGTGTGTGCAAGCAAATGGAGCATAAAATAAAAGAAGTTAGATTAAAGTTAAAATTTACAAAGCATTAAATTTGAATAAGAAGTACGATCATATCCTATCATTTTCTAGGATCAAATCTCGTCTATGCAATAGATAGAATTAAGATTAAACCTTGCAACATAATACATTGGATTCCAATGCTGCATTGTGAAAAGAAGCAAAATAAATTTTTAAGCACTCTATCTATTAAAGCATTTACCGAGAGTTGCATCATGTTTGCATTCCATTTTTCTACACTACAACCCTTATCCTGCTAGGAGTATGGAGAAGTGGATTTGTTTGTCAAACCAGAGTGGTCTGATTAGTTTAGAAATTGTGATATTCTAGTTGCAAAAACAAATAAAACAAATCATACTCATTTTTAATCAATGTGTGTTAGAATGGATTAGTGCATTGACAATTATCAGATTTTACATTATATGTATTTAGAGCAACACACATATACATTAGAATAGAATCACTAGTATGTATATTCAAAGTAGAAGTACATAAACTATTGGAAACAAACCTATGAATATTAAAGGGAAAAAAGTGTTCTAACTCTTGTATTGAACTGAACAAACAAGCACAAGCACAATAATGTTCAGAAACTTCTTAAATAAAAAACCAAAATAATGAACATGTTACTATTGATTTAAGACAGAGAAAGAGCAGGAGGATAACAAATAAACATTATTTTCCACCTAGGATCTACATGAAATAACTGTAAAAATCAAAAGTAAAAAACACTATCATTTCCACCATTGGGATGTTCAACTTTGACTACTTACAAAATGAAACAAAACATAATGAAACAAGATGATAACTCACAAGTGTTTTTGTCATCTAAGTGCTACTATGAAATAAAAGTTAGAATTAAATGTACTAAACTCATAGGAATTGCAAATAGGTAGTTTAAATAAAACTTAGATTCTTACAAGTACAACAAAATTGATGCTATTGAATTAGAAACACAAGATATCACACAAACCTAAAAGAGAGCATTTTTTGAACTACAGGTGCACATGGCATATCCATAAATAAAGAGTTTGTGAAAAAAGATAGGCGTCTATGTGCTACAAGATTAAGTGGTATGTCCATGAAAGATTCAGGTTCACTGTTAAAAGCAAGTGAATCCTTTTTATTCGGGACCATAACATAGAAATGGAATAATATTTACTTTGTTATTCTCATATACATGCAAATTCATGCCACAAATCAATGGCAAGACTTACAAGGTAAGCGATGCACACATGTTCAATCCACTGCGATGTTGTTGGGGTGGAAAGATAACTGGAGGTTTGGGTTTAGTGCTTGCAAACAACCGTCTCTTTGTTTGGGCTGCATCTACAAAGTTATACCTTCCATTGTTTAACTCTTTCTTTCCCTGACTAGATTCTTGAAGCTCTCTAATAAAAGAAAGAAACAATTAAATCAGAGGTTGATAAATTGACCTTTCAATTTGCACCATATTCATGTAGCAGGAATCTGAACCAATGCCTTGCCTTTTTTATTTATAAACTGCCTTACACAAACAAATCAAGGAACACCACTTATGTAATTTCATTGACCATCATATCACGATTTACAACTTCCAGCATATCTTGAAGCAATAATACTACATTGTCATGCATAGATGCTTCACTCTTTTTCTAGAGTGAAAAGTTGTTTTTGATATGTTTATACAGACAATGATACAAGATATATTTTTATAAAAAGACAGAAGTTGATGTGTTTTTGGACAAGACTTACCAATACCTCTATTGGCTCCACAATTTTTTTGTAAATGGCAGGTAAAGCACTCATTTTTAAGTTGGCTAGAAGCGTTTTTAATGAGATAAAGCTAAAATCTATGCCTTTGCTAACATTTCCCTTGCTAGAGCATGAACACCCATGAATGCATTAAAAATGGTTTTTAATCATATATCTAGTAGACATATATGCAAAAAGTAGAAGCAAAAATAATGTTTATTAGGTGTTCGACCAAATGCTTGTGCATATATGTGGAATGGGAAGACACATCACAAGCACCCCAACCATTTGACAAAATGCCTAACAAATTATTACTTGCAAGTAAGAGCCATTAACTGTTTGACAAAATGCCTCAAAGAAATGTAGCCTCATGGAATGCAAATTTTAGCAAATGGATAATTTAGATTTATTAAAAAGGCTTCAAAATCTATCAAAAAAATGCATAGTCTATTATAGAACCAAATTACACTTTCCCAAATTATTTATAGCGAGGAAAATCTCAGACAAAAAATCTAGGATGATACTGTAGAAGTGAAGGAAGGGGAACAAAAGAAAATGAAGATAGTTGTAGAAAAGTACTAGGAATGGGAGTTGGCAAATGAAACTAAGATACATTTACGATTCAAGCAATCACAAGTTTATTGCTCCTCTTATGTTTCATCTCTTTAACTAACGAAGAGGATTTGATTAGCCTAGATGATTGTATTGAAAACATGAATGAATCGTGAACTTCCATTTACTACATTGCATCAAATAATTTTATAAGTGCTAAGAATGCTTTGTTTATGGGAAAACTTGTCCAAAATATATTGAGTTTCTCTATATGATGAGGTTACTTTTGAAAATATTCAGAATTACAAAGCAAAAGGAATTTGTTGATATTAGTGAAGAAGATTTACCTAGCATGGGTGAAAAAGATGAACTTGAAGAATTGATGAAGATGACTATAGATAGAGAATAGGTTCCATTATTGCAAAACTATGTCAGTAAGGAGTCTCTCATCTATTAGGAATACTTCAATCAATTTACAAAGGTTTATATGGGACAAAGGCCTCCTGACTACAAGAATGATGCCACCAGAAAAATTATCATGGTCTTCATGAATAGTCTAAGCTTGGTAGAGAACTTGATGACATGAAATGATGGAAGGAGATGCTTTGTGGTATTGTCTCAAGGGTAATTACTATAGATGTTGTTATACCTAGTGGAGTTGGTAACAATCTAAATGGCCAAAGCTTTAGTCCCATGCCTTGATGAGTGTGGAGATATGCAAAAAAACATTCTTGAAACAAGATGAAGATTTACATCTAATATCAGACTCTTGAAACTCTATGAGATCATGAGGGCATGGCGAAAGAGGAAGAGGAAGGCCCTCTGTACCCTTGCTTCCTTTCACACCAGTAGAATATCAATAAAGATAGTATTTTTTTATAGGTGCACAAATTAAAGAGATCATTGCCAATTTTCCTAATGTTGCAATAGATATGACATAATGTTGCATATAGTAGCAGAAAAGATGGCTAGCATCAAGATGTTAAAAGAAAGCATATTTTGATTATATTTTGATGCCAAATGAAAAGGATGTGTATGACTGATATAAAAAAAATTATAAACCCTGTAGCTCTGTAATTTTCAAAGGTTATGAAAAGAAAGTAGAATGAAATAAATAAGCAAGAAATGGCTTCAATCACTAGGTTTGCTAGACTTTTCTTAAAGGAGCATCCATATTTACATCTAATGTTGTACTCTCAACCCTGTGACTGTGAGGGCATGGCGGAAGATGAAGAGGAAGGCCCTGTAAGAACCTGTTATTTTCTAGGGTTTTAGGATCAATCTTTCAAAGTATCATCCTAGGTCTAAAACCCTAAACCCTTCTTCTAGTATGCTTTAATCTTATATTTCCTCATTGAGCTTTTCGCCCTAGTTATCGGTCATTTAAGTTGCAATATGAGCCTTCTTATGTCATGTCTTACTAACCCCATTGTCCTAGGCTACTGTTTGATAGCCCGTAAGACAATGAAAATATTAAAGTATATGTCTTTAGTGTGAAGGTCAAGTGTGGAATTGACACATGGTAGCTTATCGCGAGCCCGCGAGCTTCTGAAAATTGTACCTTGTCAGGGGTGCGTTACTATGGGATACTGGCATTTATCTAATGGGACCATGATCTCGCTAAAGCCAAAAGTAATGAAGGTCCAGTTGTGCAAACTATGATTGGTCACACACTACCACGGAGGATGGGCTATCAAATCTGATTCAACTCCGCACTGTTGCGGTTTATTGCCACGCGTACCTAGTCAGCCAAATACTTACAAAGCTTGAGGAGTAGTGTGTTCCACATGGATGGAAAGTGCGAGCCCACACTATCAAAGTTTTGGTACTTGATGGGGAGCGTGGGGGTACGAGAGAGTTACACGTGGTGAAATCTCAGCGATTTGACATGGAAATCTTTCCCTTTTGGCTCATTTTGGTTGGTCAAAGACTTTTCAATGCTCATAGCGGATTTTCAACCTGGGTTATCTTGATTCATTGATCTTGCCATGATAAACCTTGCATCAATGGTCCACATTTAAATTTTGAATTTGCCTATTGCAGGTAGTCTAGTTAAGTATGCAAGCTATAATGGTAGAGTGAATGTTTCACGACATTTTTCGAATAGATTTCAAAATTCTCAGCTATGTTCTGGTAGGAGCTAGAGTCTGTGAAGCAAGATGGTGTCGTTCAAGCATAAAAATTGTGATTTGACACCAGGTACATCCCACCAACTGGTCTTGATATTTAGTCAATTTTTGGTGAACCGATTAGACATTTGTTGTCTGTGTAAGATGTGTTCGTAGGTAAACTCTAATGAGTTATGAGCAGTTAGCGCCTCCATTTCCTACTTGGGAAGTTATGATGTGATCTTCAAACATTTCTAGATAGGGATCAAGTGTGTGAAGCTTGCAAGTGCCAAAATTGGTTTGATGCGGGTTGTTGTAAGTGGAATGTACTTGGAGGAAAAACCTCCACTCTCTTTGGCTATAAATGGACTTCATTGCATGATTAGTTTGCATCAATTTTTGTCTTCAATACAATGTAGAGTGTTCCCCTATCTATTTTCCTTTTGTGTCCTTTGTTTCCTGAAGAGGTACACCCTTATTCTCCTGGTTGCAAATTTGTCCATTCTAAATTGAGAACAGGGAAAGTATTGCCTAGGGAATGGATGGTTCAGGAAAAATTATGAGTCTGTGGCATTAGTAGCCTTGATGGTTCCTCATGACCACTTGTTAGTAGTGTCATTCAGGTGAAGGAGAACTTTGACAGCTTAGGGGCTCCAACTGCATGTAGCTACTTGGCTGAAGCAAAGAAACTTGTTGAAATTCCAACAACCTCAACCAACTTTTAGAGTCAAATACTTAGGAAGAGAGGCATCATTATGCCCTCTTCCCTTTTTTCAGACAAGTTGACACTCATCATAGGCACAGTTGTGACAACTAAAGAGTATCAAATTAAGGTGGTCTAGTTGGTGATGAAGAATTAGGAGTTTATTGACAGAATCAAAGAGCTGCATGCTTGAATGATGGCCAGTTTTGTAGTAGCTTCAAGTCTAGGGAGTAGTTGTAATTGTTTCCTGATCCAACGGCTAATGGATGCTTCAACGGCTTTGGCAGTTCACATGTTTGGCAGCCCCAAATTGAAAGATGGGGAGTCATGCAAACAACCTAACTTCCCATGCTTGAGAGATTAGAGTAAAACAAAAGGTAGTTATCTTAAAATGTCTAAGTGAATTTGACTTTGGTTCATGTTCTCCAGGGCAACAGAATATTGTTACAGGTTTGGGAGGGAATCTTGATGCATTGTAAGAGCCCCATTGTGTTATAAAAGGGTTGTGCTTAGTGGTTTGTGAGATTCAGAAAATTTGTAGAAAGGGGTTTTGTAGGGGGGAAATAGGTTCAGTCTATTATTGAGTCTCAAACCTTCACTTGTAATTCATTTGTTACATCACTGTTGTATCATGAGTTATGCATAGATGAATACATACTATGACGTAACTGTCTCCAACTTTAAATTGTAATACTCTTTTGAATTAAATAATGAAGGGTTATATAATCTATCATACACATTTGTTGTATTGAGTTCTGCTTATATTTTTCTTTCTGTTTAAAGAACATTATAAATGCTTTCTTCAGTAGTAGAGGGATATTATAACTTCAAATGGATCATTAAGCATGGTTGCATTGCAGGATTTAGGAGGTCATAGTATCACTAGGTGATAGTATTTGGATTGACCATCAGGAATATGTTTAAATGAGGCATTATGTAAAATACATAACATTGTGACTCTGTAGCCCATGATAGACACTGATCAATTCTTGCATTCCCCATTTCCACTATCGTTAAACTAAAATGATAAATCTCAAGTCATTTGTGAGTTATTTATATTTTTTTATCAAGCTTCATGTTAGATCCTTAAATGATTACAAAGAACAGGATACCCCTGTGACCAACTATGAAAATCTTTGTCAATCTATATGAAGCCTTTCATCTATTGGGCACTATGCTCCAATTCTATTACCAAACTATATTTAGTGTCATTAAAGGGAAACCCACCTAGGTCTTGCAAAGCCTAAAGAGCAGGGGAGAAAAGTGTGAAACAAATCTCCCATTTGTTGACCAAGCTTCACTAAATTTTTATCATAAAGGTTTCCCACCTTTTAGAAATTAGTGGGTATAGTTTGGAGAACCAACAGACTAGTGACTCTATTGGGGAACTTTAGAGGTCATCCGTTGGATAGGGTCATTTTGGATTTTAACTAACTTTTTGGCAGTTGTCCAAGCATTTTGTCTTTCTCATACCCTCTGTTGTTTGTATAAGTGTGGGAGGTGTGTGTGAGCTTTCTCTTTTTTCCAATCCCAAGGTGGGTGGTGACTCTGCAGTCTTTTAAGGACAAAAAAGGACCCGATTACTTTCTTACTTTTCAAAAATGGATGGAAGAAGATCATTGCACAACAACCTGAACAAAAAGCTAGCGATAGAAGCTAAGGACAAAGAGCAAACTACCTGGAAAGTGAAGGATAAAGGTGAGTCATCTAATCCTCATGTCAAAGTTGAACATCCTGTAGTTATTAAAGAAAGATTAGTAGGGTATGAAAGTGACATTTCAGAAAATAAGTTTAATATGCCAAAGGAAGAAGAAAGATGGCTTCTCTTAAAACAAAAAAGGATAGAAAAAGAAGTACAAAGAGAGGCTACCTTGAAAAGATACTATGATGCCTCAAAACCCAGAAGTTCCCCCTCAGTCACAAATACAACAATTAATATAGGGTCATCTAAAACACCAGTAACACGACCTCATGATGTGACCAATCTAGATGATTGGTTTGATGGTGGTTATCATGGTCAAGTTGATGAATATCCTAGGGTAGCTATTGGAGAAGAAAATGAATTAGAGAAGGGAGGAAGAAATACCAATAAAATCTGGTACCCCTAGGAGTCAAGGTGTTATTAGAGAGATTGAGTTTTTTAGGGTAGAAGTAGCTAGATTAGAGGTAGAAAAGGAAGTCAGTGAATTAAGAAGGATTGATATAGATAATAATATAGGCCATATGAACATCCCTGTGAGAAATGAAAATGTGAATGCTGGATTTCAAAATAATTACAAAGCAAATCAAGTATTAGATCAAAGATATCAAGATAACCCACGTGATAACAAATAGAATTTTTCTAGACCACCCCTTAAACCTAGCAAGATATAAGCAATTAAATTTTGTAGGGATCCCTGGTTTTCCAAACCCTGTTCCAAATGAAATCAGAACCTGACTAGTGAAGTTCTTGGGGAACAATGTTGTTTCAGGAGAGGAACACTTGAGATATTTTGATAATCTGATGCATGAATTTGAGGTAGAAGATGAAGATGTACTAATGAAGTTATTTGTGCAATCCTTAGATGAGACTGCTAGAGAATGGTACAAGAGTTTACTAGAAAATAGCATTAATTC
Source organism: Cunninghamia lanceolata (assembly GCA_027924645.1). Taxonomy (NCBI): domain Eukaryota; kingdom Viridiplantae; phylum Streptophyta; class Pinopsida; order Cupressales; family Cupressaceae; genus Cunninghamia; species Cunninghamia lanceolata. The sequence continues at coordinate 3,840,932 of BSBN01000914.1, read as the reverse complement.
ATGGAGGGATTTCCAAAATATGTTTAGAGAGCATTATGGAGATAACTCTGATGCAAAGTTTACAATAAATGAATTCACAAGTATCACTAAAGGAGTGAATGAATCAGTATTAGAGTTTAATAACAGATTTGTTAAAGTATTAGCAAAGATTCCTCTTCATCTCAGACCCAATGAATCTGTGTTTGGTTTTATACAGTGATGCTTATGATAGTAAGATGGTATTTCTATTAAGGGACAAAAATCCTCAGACACTCAGAGATGCATACAGGGTTGCTTCAAATATTGAAAGTAATAAAAAAGCTTCAGGGAAGTTTCATAAAAGTAGTGATTAGAAAATTACACCTCGAAACAGAGGAAAAGATAATAGAATTCCTGTCAATGATGAATGTGAGAAACTATGGAAGGTTGTCAAGGAAATGAAGATCTCCATGGCAAAGAACAATAAGGGGTCCTCTAATGATAATCCTATTTTTGTAAGACAGGAAAGAATGCCAAGACTTTCAAATCAATCTTACAATACAAATTGGCAAAATGGGAGGCCAATCCCTCCAAATAATAGGGGAAATCCTAGTAGAGAAACCCCGAACCCTTTGAGAAAAGGGGTGTGTGCTGTTGAGGACAACCTATGGTGTATGGTTTGTCAAGCTCCTTCCCCTTCCTTATGTGCCATTCCTAAATCAATTATTGATTCAAAACGTCCATGTGATGAATGTAGTCATATGGATGACCAAGAGGACCAAAGTATTAATATGATTGTGGCCCATAATTTTATATGTGAAGATGATGACACATCTAAGGAGGAAGGTGTATTGGATGATGATGTTGAGAACAAAAGACAACTTAAAATTTGTATTGAGCAATAAGTTTTCAGTGATGAGGATGAATGCACCAAGTTGTGGAACCAAAAGGTCACCACTTTGGCTTTTTGGTCCCATTCTTGGTATAACGCAAGTGCATTATAACGTCGTCGTCTTGTAACATGCTCACGTTATTACTTGCTAAAAGAAAAAAAACATAAAACACAAGGCCCATAGCCATTTCTGCAGTCATAGGAGGAAAAAACTAGTGCAAAACCAAGAGCACGTTGCAAGAAGGAGAAATCAACCAAGTGCTAAGGGTAATTGATGTTTCTGCCATGCCACCTTGCCAATCCTGCTCCCAAAGACATCATGAGGGCAATGTAGGGGGTGCAGCAGCCGAAGAAGGTAGTTTTTGCTTAATTTTTGTGAGTTTGAAAAGATGTTTTTACCTTTTCAATGTTTGATTGATTTTTTATATTGCATTTATAGTCAACAAGGCAACACAAAACACAAATCCATTAGATGAGGGTCAAAACAACCCTCAAAGCCCTGCACCTTCACGTCCTCACCATGAAAGAGATACACAAGAAAACTATTAGAGAAAATAGAAGAAAATAAAAAACATCTTCAAACCCTAATTGAAATGTTAAACAATCCAAGTACAAGCACTAATCATAGGAGAGCACTTGCAAAGTCATTAGAGATGATTGTTTCTCACACTAAATCGATGAGAAACTGAATCACTGAATTTCATGACTATAGGGAGAGGTGTCGACAATAATATGCTGAGAAATTGTCTTACAAACAAGTGAAGGACCTAAAAATTACAAAATCTACATTATGTTCACACTTTATCAATCCTAAAATTGGCCAAAGATTATAAGAGACTTGCAAATGCTTCCCTATTCATTGGTGTAGAAATGAAGATATATCCCAAAACTTTTGGGATAGATGGTACATGGTGTTTGATGAGCGTCCATGCAATAACAATGAGGTGTCACAATATTTCTTGAGGAAAATCCATTACAAGTACGTCCTCAAGAAGATTCTGAATTATTTTGACATTCAAGAGTTCCAAGGTAGAGGTGGTGGCTCTACCCAAGATAGAGACGGGGCATAGTGAGACCAAAGCCCTATACCTAGACCCTTGTTGAGGCCAGAACATGTGTTACTCCCTTCAACTTTGAACTTGAGTGTTGAAGTGGAGACACTACATTCATTGAGTGCTATCACATAGTCTCTAGCATAGCATGGTGATGATCTCACCTAGGCTAATGAGGGTGAGAGTAGTAGGCATCATTTTTCCCCACATCTATGCAGTTGATGTGGGAACCTATGTGATTATGGGATACATGACTCACGGTAGGACTCTCGACAGGATGTTACGACACAGGGGCAGCATCCAGTGATGGACACATCCATATTGGATGATCTTATTGTCACAACTAATATCTTATAGCATACATTTGGCATTGACTCCCAAGTAATTTTTTACAAGTTTCATCTTGATTTAATATATTCTTATTTAAAATTTGTAATTAATTTTATATGACTATCTATATTATAAGTCAAAATTAATGTATGTAGTTGTCTGCGCAATGAAATTCCAAGGTCAGAGTCTTCATCCTGCCTCTTTTAGCTATCCATTGGTGGGTTATGAGAGGAGGTTGAGTCAGCAGGTATGTAATTTATAACATGATCGTAAATATAGTACTTATATCAATGGTAATATTATTTAGTAACAATTTGATGATTTCAACAAGGAGCTTCACTAACACCTCCATGGTTTTCTTGGTCCCCTGCACACAGAACCACTTATACGGAAGTAAATTTAACCATTTGTAATCATTATATATTTAAATAATGTTATGTATCTATTTTGGTTGAATAACCTTGAACTCTATTTTTCAGATGCTAAATATAGAGACTCCTCATCTTCATGAGTCAGTGCAAGTAGGCATTGTTGCAGCCGTGTTGTCTTGAAATCCTTTTACCGAGGTATGAGCCAATAACATGTAAATGCCATTATGTATAAATATTATTTTATCTCATGTCATTTGATGTACATAAATGATATTTATGTTTAGTCATTTTTTCCTCTTGATGCAACTCACAGGAGGTCACAACTCTAACCCATCCAACTACAAATGAAGGGAGAGAAAAGATGATCGAGAGGGATCATCAGGTAGCGGTAAGTGATCGATTACATATGTTATGTTATATATTTCATGTTTTCTATATTAATGTGCATATTGTTTGATTGTATTAACAGGTGGAGCTGCAAAAATCTCTGTCAAGGAGGTCTACTTGACAGGAGAAAGAGGATGAGTCACTGATTAGCTCTCCATCTTCATGGCCAAGCAAGGGTCATCGATTATTTGATAGAAGTTCATAGGAAACTAGATTTTGGGACTTTTTTTGTATGCCTAGATGGATTTGTATACATACTTTTGTATGTTACCAATGTATATTTTTGTATATGCCTGTATGGCTTTGTTTGGACATGCCTATATGGCTTTATATAGACTAGATGTTATGTTCATGACATTATGTATATGACAGTTTATATTAAATATTTAATATGATGATTAATTATTGTTATAGGAATTTGGTTTTACACGTGCCAATTGCATTTGCTTGAAAGTTTATAAATCATTTTTAAATAATCCTTTTTGTGCATATCTTGCAATCATTGCATTCCATGAGATTGTGCATTTCTTTGAGGTATCATGCCAAATAGTTCATGTACCTTGTCTGTGCTTCCACACTTTCCATACATGTCTACAAGTGCAGCTACAAATACAGCATGTGACAAAATTCCTATATCCTTTATGCTTTGATGGTTGTCCACACCATGTTCCCCAAATCCCATTTTTGCATAGGCAAGGAGGATGTTGGATGAGGTTGTGCAATTTGGTTTTAGATGTGCCAATTGCATTTGGTTGAAAGTTTCTTTTGTACATTTGCTTAAAGTTTCCAAAGCTTATGAAAAATCCATTTCGTGCATATCTTACAATTATTGCATTCCATGAGACAACATTTCTTTGAGGCATCATGTCAAACAGTTCACGTTCCTTGTATATGCTTCCACACTTTGCACACATGTCTCGTAGGGTAGTTGCAACTACAACATTTGACAAAATTCCTATATCCTTTGTGCTTGGATGGATGTCTATATCGTGTTCCAAAGATACCATTTCTAAGGTTTTGGAATTTGGCTTTACACCCGCCAATTGCATTTGCTTGAAAGTTTCTAAAGCCTTATCAAAGAATCCATTTTGTTCATATCTTTCAATCATTGCATTCCATGAGTCAACATTTCTTTGAGGCATCATGCCAAATAGTTCATGTGCCTTGTCTATGCTTCCACACTTTGCATACATGTCTCCAAGGGCAGTTGCAACTACAACACCTAACAAAATTCCCATATCTTTTATGCTTTGATGGATGTCCATACTGTGTTCCAAAGATCCCATTTTGGCAAGGGAAGGAGGATACTGGCTAAGGCTGTGGAATTTGGCTTTACACTCACCAATTGTATTTGCTTGAAAGTTTATAAAGTGTTATCAAAAAAATCCATATTTTGCATATCTTGTAATCGTTGCATTCCTTGAAATGGCATTTCATTGAGGCATCATGTCAAATAGTTCATGTACCTTGTCTATGCTTCCACACTTTGCATACATGTCTACTAGGGTAGTTGCAACTACAAGATTTGACAAAATTCCCATATCCTTTATGTTTTGATGGATGTCCATACCATGTTCCAAAGACCCCATTTTGGTATATGAAGGGAGGATGTTGGCTAAGGTTGTGGAATTTGGCTTTACACCCACTAATTGTATTTTCTTGAAATTTTCTAAAGCATTATCAAAAAAATCCATTTTGTTCATATCTTGCGATCATTGCATTCCATGAGATGACATTTCTTTGAGGCATCATGCCAAATAGTTCACCTGCCTTGTCTATGCTTCCACACTTTGAATACATGTCTCCGAGGGTAGTTGCAACTACATCTAACAAAATTACCATATCTTTTATCCTTTGATGGATGGGTAAAAGGATAGAACTATGTCACACTTTTGGTTGACTTATCAGCACAAGTGAATTTAAACATTTCTAACTAAAAGTCATTTTTTTCAAACATATGGTCTAGTGAGATTCATTCTAGCTAAGTTAGATATGGGCCACAACTTTTCCAACTGGAAGTGTCCACTAATTACATATGTAGCACCACTTGGAGGCCAATTTACCAAAAAAAATACAAAATTTCAAAAAGGTTGACGTTTCTACAATTCCTACTCATGTAAATATTTTTTTAAAAAAATCTTAAAATACCCTTTTGTAGATTTGTAAGTGTAGTTTTTTAAAATGTGGTTTTTTTAATAGTCTAATTATTGTTAATATTTTATTTTTTATTTTTACTAAAAGTAGGTCATCAACACTAAAATATAAGGTTGATTGTCTTATCAAGAAAAAATAGTAAAGTTTATTAAAAAAAATTTAAAAAATATGATGCACTAGAGAAGAGATTCCATGTCAAGATGATATAATTTTTTTTCTATTTTGGATAAATAGTCAAGAGAAAAGCTGGTGTCCCATCGAAATAATTATTTTTTAGTACATGCAACTGTTATCAATCAGATATGCACCCTATGCTAAGTTATTCAACTTAACTATCTGTTGACACATGGGAACACTCCTAGGCCTATGGGTTGCCTAAACTCAGAGTGAACCTCCAGAGTGAGCTGGTTCTCCTGATGATTCTTCTAATCTAACTCACTTCTAAGGGAAAAGGGAGAGAATGAACTATAATGAAATTAGAACTTTTAAACAGAATATGCTCCTGATTTCTAACTTATCTCGATACTTTTACTCACAAATAGTTCCTTAAACATGAACTCTCACAACTTCACTTAGAACATACAATTCAAAAATACTTTGTATGAAGGTTCAATTTGAACAAAATCATACAACTTGAATCCTATGAATAATTTGCACAACACTTTCACAATAATGAAATATGACAAAGGATAAATTATTCATTATCACAATGAGACATCAAGTCAATATTGTAATCACGAGGCAAAAGAAGTGAAATAGAAGGGTTCTGCTATATTAACTAAAAGGAGTACAAAGAAAAAATATAAACTGAGTCAAAAATATGTCTACAAACTATCTGCCTATGCTCAAGAGAGAAGAAACAATGATATCAACTCCTAAAACCAAGTCCTTCACCTCCTTTTATAGCCAAAAGGATTTCTAAAAATGAGAAAGGATGGAACAACTCAGCAAAAAACTCAAAAAGGCAACTTTCCAAGTCATTCCCAAGCTCCATAGAAAAGCCTTATCTAACTGGAGACCGAAATAGAAAGTCTATTTTGCCCAGTTTTTTCCAATTTTGCCCAGAGAGAAAAAATCAAATCCAAAAGGAAAGATTCTTGTTAGATTTTCTCTATCTTAACTGCATAAATAATACATATTTACAAGAAATTTATAGAAACATTGCTTTAAATATTGTTTTGCAATGGTCTGCATCTTTATCTCTATCTTGACTTGATTTAATTTTTTGCAAAATATTACAAGGCCATATGTGACATTTCGCCAAGCATATTACATTACATGGCATTTCATTTTTCTATAAAAAATCATAAAAATTATACCAAGTCATATATATGGTCGCACAAAAAAGAAACCCATAAGGCCTACCCTCCAAATAGCTCTACAAAACTTCTAAGGCACATGACTTACTCTTCTAAGGGGTCGAAGGTATATGCATTATCTCCAAAAGGGACTAAAATGAGTTTTAAGGTATCAAAACTTAGCATAGAATCTGTAAGGAAACCTAAGGCCTTCGATACCACTCTAAGTCTTAAGACTTAGTCACTAGGATGGACATGATACCACAAAGGGTATTACTTGAGGAAATGAAAATGAATTCCAATGTGATGAAAATACCCATCAAATTAGGGTATGATGTAAACCCTAAACACAAAACAACTTTCTCCCTGCTTTCTCCGGCTCATTTTCACTTTTGAAGTTTCAAGAACCTCTCTGCTGTGGCCGCCACTAGACTTAGGGTTTGAAGCAAAATCTGGGCATATCTCACTATTACCAGTTGACTCCCTTGAGGGTTTGAAGCAAAAGGCAATGATGGCTATGATCCTTCCCCCTCCTATTTCCAGATGCATAGTATATTTCTTATATTTGTTCTTGTTCAGTTGTTCCCACGGCTTGTGTGGGACATTTGATCTATCATGTTTTCATTCAATGCAATGTTTATTTATTTTATGTATCTCATTTATAAAATGAATAATCATTGTATTGAAATGAAATAACTTATCTTTCAAGCAACCTTCTACAAATGAATGATGATATGAAAATTATTTTTCTCTGTTGAATAACTAAACTGCAACATTACTAAATATCTCATACACTCCAACTATGCAAACTAGATATTAGGAAAATGTTAAAACTTTCTCATCTAAACATGAATTGAATGCACTTGCTCTACCAATTTGAGTTGTAAGAGAAAAATGGTAACATTCCTGGCTACTTCTTCTATATGCTTGCCTACTAAGCATTAGGACCAGTTGTCTTAAGCTGTCCATTGGGCATGGAGTCATACTCTACTCTTCTCTAACTCAAAAAATTGAAACTCAGTTGTACACTACTCCAAACAACAACAGAAAACTAAACCCAAACCAAATTGAAAGCAAACTAGAAGGCCCTGGTGGCTAGAAAACATGTGCAGCAGCACTTAGGGAAACAAAATAATTGAAATAAATGTGCATGAAGCACTTATTAACTAAAAACACTAATTCTAACCTACTCTAACCAGCCAAGGAGGCTAGTCAAACAAAACCATTCACTGGATCAAGAAAATAACTACCCTTCTTCTACAATCTATGATACTCCATTAACTTGTTAGTCAACCAAAAAGGGTGGAGAACAATCAAATCTCTATCAAGTTGCCACAGCACCTCTCTGAGAAATAAAATGTAGTCGTTTACCCACCTGACTTGCTTTGCAGACTGATCAACTTGATACCTCCCCTGTTGATCTTAATCAGTGCCACTAAGAGGCTGATCTTTTTTGTTGACTTCTAAGCCAACCAAATATCTAATAGGACACCCCCTCCTAAAACCTGGACTAGAGAGAAGGTCATTTGAAAGATTGGAAACAATAGTATCACGTTCACTCTGCATGATGGCCTGCCATGTTACTTCTTCCTCCATAGTCAATGGGCCATCCTCCTCTGTCAGAGTTGCTAGTAGCTTATCAAAATTGTCCACTCTTAGAAGATTCCTAGTAAGAGTCAAAATGGGCTCTGAATACTTATTTTTCCTCTAGGAGGTAAACTCTGAAACAAGATTCTCTTCTTCAATGAATGAAGGCAAGTGTTCAACTAATGAGGTAACCTCTTCCAACAAGCCATCCATTTACACATCAACTTCAAGTTGCTTTGTGAAACAGAAAGGTAGCTCTTCCAAACAATCAAGATCAGGCTATTGGTTAGGTTGATCCACAACCAGTGACTCATTTGAGAATACAGCCATTTCCCCTTCTTGCTTTTGTTGTACCACATAACCATCTTCCATAAATTCTGGCACAACCTCTAAATGTGAGCAGAAAAGTTTAATTTCAGTTTGAAACGGATCTTCTCAAGTTTTATACCCTTCAAATCAAGGCTGCTTTTACGTATCTGCTCTTGGATCAGCACATTATCTAAATGGTCATCATTGTTGTGCTGGTCAAAACTTGATATAGCCATGCCATTTTCACTTTCACACTTAAAGTTCGGAAGCTCATCAAACAGATTAAGTAAAAACTACACCAATCTCTTGCACATTATCTAAATTTGTAACAGAGACCTTAAGATCATTCAAAAGCAAGCTCTCTTCACAATTATCCTGGTTTTCTGATGAGATGGGGATGTCTTTTACCTCATGACAGCCTACGCTAAGCTTATTGGGCTCCAAAATAGGTCCATCTTGATGCCCTCCCTCTTGATCTTGAGGCTTATCATTATATTGATGATCTTCACTCAGTAACTCCTTAGAATGTTGAGGGTCTAACTGTTGTTCTGAAATTGTCATCTTTGGTATGGGCATGCTTTCCTCATCTGGCTCAACAAAACCAAGTAGCTGATCAAACCAAGAAATTAAATCCTCTTCCCTTTTATCTGGTACTTTCTCTAATGAAACCTGGGCATTCTATCTTTGTAATTGAAGACTTTCACCCTGCGACCTATGTACCCGGCTTCCATGCATCTTGTGAACAGCATTAGAAAATTTTTCAAATGAATTGAAATGCAAAGGGTTAGGTGTCAGGTTTGAACCAGCATCTTTTTCATATAGATCATGCTCATAATCAGCTCGAGATGCAGCACAAATAGTAGCAACCTCTCCATGTGAATCAGCCTCTTGCACTACCTAATTTTTTGAAAAAACTTTATCATCTTTTACAAAACAAGGAACCTCTTTAGTGCAAACATAGATGGATTCATCAAGAGGAGTCTTTTCTTGTTCGATCTTCTTTAGCTCTAACCGATACTGCTCCATAGCTATATGCAATAAATTTACATTTCTAGTTTCTTTCATGGTGAAAGAGTCATTTTACAAGACAATAGGTCCAACCTTATAAAGGCAAATAGTGATAGGACAATCAGATTTATCTAGTTAGAAGACTTGGGGAACTTCTTGGATTTCTTGACATGACTGAAACCGTTGGTTAATGGACTGGTCTCGAATGCTAACAGGCTCCTCAGCAAAATCAGATGCTTTGAAACTTGGGATTTTGATTTTCTGGGGAGTCTGTTTGCATTCAAAACTAATCTCTTGGAGGGAAAAAGGATTCTTCAAGTGGCTGGTTTTGGAGCATAACAAGCTCTAACTATACCAACCTAGATTCTTGCAAGGGTAAAGAATCTCTGAGGCAGGAATAAGAGGTTCACCTTGCTTGAAACTAGGAAGATTATACTTACAAATCTCTTGTTGAAAGGATTGATCTGGAACAACATGAGTTGCTTGGGCTCGAGCAAGCAAAAGCTTTGTTTGTACAGTCACCTCCCTCTCAAGATTCTCTTCAAACTATCTCCTTCGGGTCTCCAACTCATGATCAGAACCAAAGGTCTCACAGGGTGGCTACTCTGGATGTTGAAGGTAAGCTTGGTGAGCTAACTCTTGGAGTTGTAGATTAGACTCTTCATACTACCTTCCTTGAAATTCTCCTTCTTGTTGGTACTAATAACTTGAGCAAGCCCATTCTTCCTGCTATAAATTATACTAGTGCTGCTCCTTAATCTCCTCTACCTATTTTGTGAAGTCATGCATGATATTGAACAACATACTCTTTATTCTTGCAATCTCCTCCTATTGCTGATTATACTCATGTTGCCTCTTAGTCTCCTCTATCTACTTATTATAGTCTAACAGGATGTCTTTAAGCTCCTTAATTTGAGAATTGTGAAGCGGATTAGAAGATTGGGTAGGAATAGGCATGCAGTAAGCATCCTGAGTATTTGGACTAAAACCAACATTATGGTTACTTGTGTATGGCTGGTAAAGAGGCTGAGTAGGGGTGGGTGGGTAGCAATTATACTGTGCATGCTGATTTTGAAAAACCATGGGATTAGAAACGGCAGCATAATTGGTCTAATATGGCTGACCTGTAGATGGACAAGTGGCATTCTCATAGTATGGGGGTGGGTATACATGTTGGCCATGAAAAGTTGACATTTTTACTCATATAAAAGATGGAAAATGGAATTAATAGGTGATTTTTGTAACATACCAGCACTTGATCATACCGAAACCAATAGATTTGAACTCAGAGTTGCCAGATGTGTTTGATTTTCTACCTCCAAAGGCTAAGATCACTAATACACACACCAAAATATCAGTGATATGTGAACATGCTATTGGACTAAAATAGTCCAATCAGTCCCACCGGGCATGCCAAAAATTGTTATCAATCAGATATGCACCCTATGCAAAGTTATTCAACTTAACTATCTATTGACATGTGGGAACACTCCTAGGCCTATGGGTTGCCTAAATTCGGAGTGAACCTTGCGAGTGAGCTAGTTCTCCTGATGATTCTTCTAATATAACTCACTTCTAAGGGAAAAAGGAGAGAATGAACTGTAATGAAATTTGAACTTTTAAACAGAATCTACTCCTGATTTCTAACTTATCTCGATACTTTTACTCTAAAACAGTTCCTTAAACATGAACTCTCACAACTTCACTTAGAACATACAATTCAAAAATACTTTGTATCAATGTTCAGTTTGAACACAATCATACAGCCTGAATCCTATGAACAATTTGCACAACACTTTCACAATAATGAAATATGACAAAGGATAATTATTCATTATCACAATGAGACATCAAGTCAATATTGTAATCACAAGGCAAAAGAAGTGAAATAGAAGGGTTCTGTTGTATTAACTGAAAGGAGTACAAAGAAAAAATATAAACTGAGTCAAAAATCTGTCTACAAACTCTCTACCTGTGCTCAAGAGAGAAGAAACAATGATATCAACTCCTAAAACCAAGTCCTTCACCCCCTTTTATAGCCAAAAGGCTTTCTAAAAATGAGAAAGGATGGAACAACTCAGAAAAAACTCAAAAAGGCAACTTTCCAAGTCATTCCTAAGCTCCATAAAAAAGCCTCCAAAACATGACCCTTAATGCCTCCAAACTAGGAATAACAGTTGTCAAACTCTTTTGTCAAGTGGCCACCACCAAAAGGATTTAAAAATTTAGGCCTTATCTGACTGGAGACCGAAATAGAAAGTTTATTTTACCCAATGTTTTCCAATTTTGCCCAGAGAGAAAAAATAAAATCCAAAAGGAAAGATTCTTGCTAGATTTTCTCTATTTTAACTGCATAAATAACACATATTTACAAGCAATTTATAGAAACATTGCTTTAAATATTGTTTTACAATGGTTTGCAGCTCTATCTCTATCTTGACTTGATTTAATTTTTTGCAAAATATTACAAGGCCATATGTGACATTTTGCCAAGCATATTACATTACATGGCATTTGATTTTTCTATAAAAAATCATAAAAATTATACCAAGGCATATATATGGTCATACAAAAAAGAAACCAATAAGGTCTACCCTCCAAATAGCTCTGCAAAACTTCTAAGGCACATGACTTACTCTTCTAAGGGGTCAAAGGTATATGCATTATCTCCAAAAGGGACTAAAATGAGTTTTAAGGTATCAAACCTTAGCATAGAATGTGCAAGGAAACCTAAGGCCTTTGATACCACTCTAAGTCTTAAGACTTAGTCACTAGGATGGACATGATACCACGAAGGGTATTACTTGAGGCAATGAAAATGAATTCCAATGTGATGAAAATGCCCATCGAATTAGGGCATGATGTAAACCCTAAACACAAAACAACTTTCGCCCTACTTTCTCAGGCTCATTTTCACTTTTGAAGTTTTGAGAACCTCTCTGCTATTGCCGCCACCAGACTTAGGGTTTGAAGAAAAATTTGGGCATATCTCTTTGTTACCAGTCGACTCCTTTGAGGATTTTTGCTAGGAAATGAAGGTAAGACCTCCCTGCAACACAAATCAAACCATTTGACTACTTTTTCTTACATTTTTGAGATAAAACTTGCTTTCCCAAGCCACGACTATGCATTGTCTCTGATATATTTTTGTTATCTCTATTTCTGTTACCCATTTCTTGTGTTATGGCCGCCATTGAATGGTATCTTTGAACTCACTAAGGCGACACAAAAAGGGTAAAACTCACAGCTTTTACAACTATCTCCACTCACAAAAAGGTAACTTCCTCTACTGTGACCCTGTACATTATTTCTAAGTTTAAAAGTCTTCATTTTTCTAAAACTTTTTCAGTTTAAACTGACAAGGGTTTTGATATTTTGTGTAAAAGGAAATGCATCAAAACTTGTATACTTCTTTTATTGGAGGCTGAGGCTATGTTTTGTGTTTCTTAGCATCTCTAAGTGTTTCTGAGGACAAAACCTTAGGTGGGTTTGCCTCAGCAAAACAAGTTTTACTTAGAATTTCTTCCTATACACTATTCTTACTTGAAACCTGAAATGGGTTGAGGCAAAAATGCTTTCTCTGTTTGTGACCACACTGGTTTCTGAGCATGTTTGAGTTCAAAATCTTCAAAATTGACTATTCCTCTATATATGAGCTTATTATTTGAATGTACCAAGTGGTTTTTCTGCATACTGGCCGCAACTTGGAAAATGCATTCTGGGCAGTTCTAGGCCCGCGACTGGTAATGATGTCTTCTGTGCATTTTTTGAGAATGAAACTAGTTCAAAAGTCCTTCATTTTCTTTTTGTATCTTCCACTCCTTGATATCGCACTTGTATAGTGAGGGTTTCGAGCCTTTTGAACAAGACTGTTCACTTGATCGCGGCCTGAGACTCCATGATTCATGATATTACTTGTATCTTCTCTTTCTCTACATTTACATTCATGGTTGCATCTTTATTCAATGACTGATATATTTCATCATTCCTGAGCACTCTTCCTATAGCATTTGAAATCACAAAAAAAATATATTTTGATACAGTTATATATCTAATGCTCCAATAGATAGATATAACACTTTACTTTATTGGACATCTTCCTGATTTGTGACATGGTATATTATTTGACATATTGCTGCAACTATTTGGCATACAATACAGTAACTATACCTACAATGTATGATATTCTTTTCACTATATTTAAACTTGTTCTGAGTTTGCATAATACTGTTACTTGATTATTTTCTTGTCGCTCTTGAAACAGGGGCAACAAAAATTTTCTTCTTTATAATGGAAAAGGCATTTGATGTGAGTCATGCTCCATGTATTTATGTGTTCCATTGATGACTGGTATCTCCATTTACATTTGATATGCATACATTCTGAATGTCTCAATTAGAACTATCTGATGGCACACATGCTTGGCATATGGTCTTACTGTATCATATCAAATGTAGGTGTATATACATACCATACTGAATTATTGCAGCTCCTCCACTTTACTAGCATGAATATCATGTAAACACAACCTGGAACTATAAACTCTAATGCCTTGGCTATATGCAAACATTATAAAAGACACTTTTAGATTATCATGATCATGATGTACCTGTCACATTGGTATTGAATGCTACATTTGATTAACCAACATAAAGGTGTTGTTCTTCTCATATGCACACCATAGTCTGCTTCTTGAGTTTCTATTGTAGCAATAATGATAGTTGTTCTCATGCATTGAATGTTGTCCTATATGAGTTCAGGTCACTTTAATTCTTTCATTTCACCATTACTTGAACTATAAGCATTAGATTGATATTGTACTCCTTCAGTTGACCTATTTCAATTGAGCAAATTATATGAATATAATTTACATTCCATCCCCTCTGAGGACCAGGGGTAGCATGTTGGGCTTAACCCTTGTGGGAGCCCACTTTACACCATATGTTGATATGTCTTCAAACAGCTACATGACTTATCCTATACCTGCACATGAAATAAACATGTTAGCTAAAATCAATGAAGTACAATGATTGTTTCTTTTCAAACTCTCTCGCATGTGAATGACTTGTGTTTGATTTAGTGCACTATAGGCAATGTATTATTCCTCTACCAGGTCTCTTCCAATCTTGCAGGTTCTTATTGGAGATTGGGAGCAAAGACAAGAGGCAACCTCAAAAATAGAAGACACTAAAAAGGCAATGATGGCTATGATCCTTCCCCCTCCTATTTCCAAATGCACAGTATATTTCTTATATCTGTTCTTGTTTATCTATTCCCATGACTTGTGTGGGACATTTGATCTATCATGTTTTCATTCGATGTAATGTTTATTTCTTTTATGTATCTCATTTTTAAAATGAATAATCATTGTAGTGAAATGAAATAACTTATCTTTCAAGAAACCTTCTGCAAATGAATGATGATATGAAAATTCTTTTTCTCTATTGAATAACTAAACTGCAACATAACTAAATATTTCAAACACTCCAACTATGCAAACAAGATATCAAGCAAATGCTAAAACTTTCTCATCTAAACATGAATTGAATGCACTCGCTCTACCAATTTGAGTTGTAAGAGAAAAATGGTAATAGCAACTTTTAATATTTATTTAAAAATATATAATTATCAAAATGTATAAAAAATAAATCCATGCAATAAAGTTCCTAGTTATAAATACACAAAAATTTTGAAGGAAAAAAATAAAATTTACTATAAAAAGAGCGTTGTCCCACTTAACTTCATTTTCAGCATTTTATCAACAACTGAATTATATTGTCAATTTTACAAAAAAAAAAAATGTATTCAAATAATTTTTTAATTTTTATAAAAAATACAAACATAAAATACACTAAAAAATATGCATTTCATTAATTTACATTATTTCAAAATTCAAAATGTATATGTCACTTTTTAATGATTCAAGTTAAAAATTTAGATCAGTGTTGGTTGTTTCCTTTATAAAAGTGTGACACAGCGTTGTGCTTTTACCCTATCCATACTGTGTTCCAAAGATCCCATTTTGGCGAAGGCAAGTAGGATACTAGCTAAGGTTGTGGAATTTGGCTTTACACCCACCAATTGTATTTCGTTGAAATTTTATAAAGCCTTATCAAAAATCCATTTTTTGCATATCTTGCAATCATTGCATTCCATGAGATCGCATTTCATTGAAGCATCATGCCAAACAGTTCACGTACCTTGTCTATGCTTCCACACTTTGCATACATATCGACTAGGGCAGTTGCAACTACAAGATCTGACAAAATTCCCATATCCTTTATGCTTTGATGGATGCCCATACCATGTTCCAAAAATCCCATTTTGGCATATGAAGGGAGGATGTTGGTTAAGGTTGTGGAATTTTTCTTTACACCTCTAAATTACATTTTCTTGAAAGTTTCTAAAGCCTTATGAACAAATTGATTTTGTGCATATCTTGCAATTATTGCATTGGACATGAGATGGCATATCTTTGAGGTGTTATGTCAAACAGTTCACGTGCCTCGTGTATGCTTACACACTTTGCATACATGTCTACTAGGGTAGTTGCAACTACAACAGATTTGAAAAAAATCCCATATCCTTTATGCTTTGATGGATGTCCATACTATGTTCCAAAGATCCCATTTTGGCATAGGTAGGGAGGATGTTGGTTAAGGTTGTGGAATTTGGATTTACACCTACCAATCGCATTTGCTTGAAAGTTTCTAAATCCTTATCAACAAATCCATTTTGTGCATATCTTGCAATTATTTCAACACATATACTTTAACCTTAATTATTGTAAAAATATACACAATAACAATTCCATAAATAAGGGTTTCCTTAAAAATCATTTTAGAGTTAAAATAAAGCCATATCCATGGTCCCATAGGTCTATCCTATAGCCCTTGCAAATATTTCAAATTCTTTTAAGGTAACATTTTTCTCATATGCACATGCATACTTGATATCCACATATTCAATCAAAGTAAAGCATTTTCACTTTGTTCTTAAGGGCTAATAGCAATACATCTTGTCAATGAGACTATACACATGGAACTAACAACCACAACAATATTCAAGAGAAAACTAGTCATTTTAGAAGGCACTCTACTTTTTTCTTTACCATCATCTACAAATTCATTCCAAGCAAATTAATAAAGGGTGTAGGGACAAGTTGATTCCACCATGAGGCTTTTAACCCAAGATTGGTATTTTACATTTCTATTCCAACTTTATACTCCACATAAGAGAGAACTTGAGTATATGTATATTACACTACGCAAGCCTCTAGGGTTTGTCACTATGACTAACACAATACCATTGACCTTCACCATAATTATCATAAGATAAAGTCCAAATGTATAATACTTCTCGAGACACCAAACTCTTGTCCACCATTCAAAATAAAACCTACATAATAATCATCACAGTCAACTTCACAAAAACCTACATAATATCCTTTATGCTTTGATGGTTGTCCATACCCTATTCCAAAGATCCTAATTTGTTAGAGATAGGGAGGATGCTGGTGAAGGTAGTTGAATTTAGCTTTACACTTGCCAATTGCATTTGCTTGAAAGCTTCTAAAGTCTTTTCAACAAATCCATTTTTTGCATATCTTGCAATCATTGCATTCCATGAGAGGACCTCTCTTTGTGGTGTTCTATCAGATAGTCCATGTGCCTTGTCTATGCTTCCGCACTTTGCATACATGTCTACAAGGGTGGCTGCAATTACAACATCTGACAAAATTCATATATCCTTTATTATCACTGGGATTGAACAATTATCAAATTTTTTTGATAAGTTAGAATCTATGTTGTCTTACATATCTGCCTTATAAATATGTTTTTATCAAATTCATGTGGCTGAGCATGTTCCAATAGCTATGATAGTATTTGTGGATTTAAGGTTTAATATTTTGAAAAGTTTAACACTACTACTTGTGACTTTAAGGTTGTTAGTATTGACTATAAGTACTTACAATTGAATGAAATGTGCTCTTTAGATCTAAAAAGCAAACAATCATGTAATGCCACATCATCGTACTAACAAAACATGACTTGGTGCAAAACTATTAGAGGTCAGTTTCATGTAGTGGAAACATGCTAGGAGGGAGATATTGCATTCCATAGCTTGTGGGGCCCAATCGACTACGCCAACATGTCAAGGTGGGTGGGTAAATGCTAGGGGAGGTCTCATTTCATGCACCAAGTGCCCCAGTCATTCAAGGCAGCAAACTACTAGTAAAGTCCCTTAAGATCCCTAAGAGCAAAAAATTTCAAACTATGATGGAGTAGTTCTCAGAATTTGTAGAAGCTGGGAATGTTCCATTTGGACCTGCAGGTGCAAATAACCTCTCTCAGTTTTGGTCAACTCCAGTCTGTTTGATCATGTTGAAATAAAATGCATTCTTGCAAAATGCTTCAGTTTCATGTAGTGGAAAGGTGTTAGGAGTGAGATCTTACATTCCATAGCTCGTGGGGCTAAACTGACTGGGCCAACACATTAAGGTGGGTAGGTAAATGCTAGGAGAAGTCTCGTTTCATGTACCAAGTGTGCCAGTCGTTCAGGGCAACAGACTATCAACAAGGTCCCTTAAGATTCCTAAGAGCAAAACATTGCCAAACTATGACATAACAGTTCTCTGAATTCATGGTAGCTGAGAATGTTATGTTTGGACCTACAGATGCACGTGGGGTCCATCCAAATTAACCTCTCTTAGTTTGTGTCAACTCAAATCTATTTGATCGTGTCAAAATCAAATGCATTCTTGCAAAATGCATCAATTTCATGCAGCACAACCTTGCCAAGTTCCATGTTGCTTGTTATGCTCAACGTTGGGGTGGGTAGGTAAATTCTAGGGGATGTCTCATTTCATGTGCCAAGCATCCCAGTCATTTGGGACAACAGGCTACCGGCAAAGTCAAAAGGTGCTAGGACTAAAATTTTACATTCCATATCTCGTGGAGCCAAACTAACTACACCAACGCATCAGGGTGGGTGGGTAAATACTAGGGGAGATCTCATTTCATGTGCCAAGCATCTTAGTCGTTCGGGGCTGTAGGCTACCAGCAAAGTCCCTTAAGATCCCTAAGAGCAAAAAAAATCCCAACTATGACAAAGCAGTTCTCAGAATTTGTGGAAGATGGGAACATTCCATTTGGACCTACAAGTGCACATGGGGTCCATCCACAATAACCTCTCTCGGTTTTGGTTAACTCCAGTACGTTTGACCCTACCAAAATAAAATGCATTCTTGCAAAATGCTTCAGTTTCATGCGGTCAAAAGGTGCTAGGAGTGAGATCTTGCATTCCACAGATCATGAGGTTGAACCAACTACGTCAACATGTTAGGGTGTGTGATTGAATGCTAGGGAAGGTCTTGTTTCATACGCCAAGTGTCCCAGTCATTCGGGGCAACAGGCTACCGACAAAGTCCCTTAAGATCCCTAAGAGCAAAAAACTGCCAAACTATGACGGAGTAGTTCTTAGAATTCATGGAAGCTAGGAACATTCCATTAGGACCTATAGGTGCATGTGGGGTCCATCCACAATAATCTCTCTTAGTTTTGGTCAAATCCACTCTGTTTGACCATGCTAAAATAAAATGCATTCCTGCACTCATTAGATTCTTTATAATTGATTTTTCACTTGAGGCATCCAATGTTCTTAGGCCAAGAATCCTCATAATGGGCCTAAATTTTAGATTTCTCATCAATACAACAAATAGTTGACATCTTTTGGTTTCATTTAAGTTCTTAAAGAATGATTTCTATATCTTATTGGCATATCCTTGGCAAGTACACTTGGGAATCTTATCTTGCATGGGCTTCAAAACATTCTCATCGATATCAATTAGAAACTTAGGCTTTCTATCCAAAACTCTAGGAGGCATTTTCATTGGTAAAGTTGACTCAACATTAGGAATTTATTCAATATTTACTTGAGATGGGATAGATGGTATACCTTCAATTAGAGATGCAAAAGATGAAAAGGCTTGAAGTTGAGATGGAGAATATGGTGTACCTTCAACATGACGTGTGAATGATGGCGTGCCTCCAACTTGAGAAGAGAATGAACATGTACCTTCAACTTCACTTGTGAAAGATGGAATGCCTCCAATTTGAGAAGAGAATGATGGTGTTCCTTCAAATTGACTTGTGAATGATGGAGTGCCTCCAACATCAAGATTCAATTTCCTTGTTGAACGGAGGTTTTACATTCATTCCCTTTGTGCCGCCAATTCCATATCTCTCTTAGATTTATTAGATGTTTCATGTTCCTCTTCAATTGGAAATGGTTGCACATCTTCTTGAATGGTTAAAAATTTTCTACTTTCACGAATTCGCCTCATTCTTTCTCTTTTCCTCTCATTCTCATCTTCACGCTCTTTTGGTGTTAGAGTCTTTTCTTGTTTCCTAATGCAACCAAACTTCACAACATAAAATTCAACAATATTATTATTGCAAAGAATAAAAAAACTCAAAACTATTTTCAACTTCCTTCTCATTCCATTCCATCTGGCCACAACTAAAAAAAATTACCAGGTTTATACAAAACAAAAATTACCATTTTTTGTAGATTTTAGCAACTTTCTAAAATTGCCATTTTTGGTAACTTCGCAGCCTTATCCATATGACCATGAAAGTTTCCAAATATTTGAAACCTACTAAAAGATGACTAATTGTCATCTTTCTAATCTAATTGCAAGTAAAGTTTAAAAATAAATTAGGAAATACAACTTGGAAAATCCTGAAAAAAAACATTGAAACCTCATTTTGAGGCCTTAGATGATTGGATAAGGTCCCAAGATAGTGTCAAAATGGTGACCTACCAAATTTACTCTTCATGATGCATCTGCCCACCAACTTTCAGCTCCAATGGACCTCCGGGTCAAAAGTTATGACCTCCAGAAGTTCCTGCATCATTCTCCTCTGGTTGAAAAAAATGCAGTTATTGCAAGTTATTTTCCTGGAACTTGTGCCACTTGTCTAGATCTAGCTTCTTCACTTCCCATTCTGGAATCCATATATTATCTACTTGTGTTAGACTTTCCCACTATACCAGAAACTTGTTGTATTGACCCTGCCGAGTGTCTATGGTCTACTTGTCCAGAATCTATACAATCTTTTCCCTTTTCTTTCTTGGAACCTATTATTTCCAATCTACTTCAGCCTCACCTTCGTCATCATGATAGTCACCATGAAAAGCATAAAAATCAAAAACATTGAACATAGGATAAATATCTAAGTGCTCTGGTAAATCTACCTCATAAGCATTGTCATTAATTTTTTGTAATCCTGCAAGGGCCAATTTTCTTGTATTTCAACTTGTTGTAAGTTCAAGTGGGAAACCTCTCTCTTCTCAGATAAACCATCACCAAGTACTACTAGATGTCTTCTACGAGCATCTATTATAGTTTTATACTTCTCATTACTTTCTTGGAGCTTCTGCCTCACCTCTTTCTGTAACTATTGAATATGTTCTACATATGCTTCTCCATCATCACTAATCCTGTCTCCAATTGGTAGCTGCACCAAATCTAAAACACCCTTAGGATTCCAACCATAAACAATGTGAAATGGTGATTTACATGTTGATTGATTGACTGAACTATTATAGGCAAATTCTGCTTGTGGTAAGGGGAACTCCCATTGTCTTGGTTTCTCTCCAACAATGCATCTTAGTAGGTTTCCCAAACTCTGATTTACAACCTCTGTCTGTCCATCTATTTGGAGATGATAAGCACTACTAAACTGGAGCTTGGCTCCCATCTTCTTCCATAGGGTCCTCCAAAAATGACCAAGAAACTTGGTATCGGGCTATCAGATGTGATAGTTTGTGGAGCACCATGCAATCTAACAATTTATTTAAAAAATAATTCTTCCACCCTTGTTGCATCACTAGTCTTCTTGCAGACAATAAAATGAGCCATCTTAGAGAACCTATCAACAACAACAAAAAATGGAATCATTACCTCGTTGTCTATTTGACAGCCCTAACACAAAGTCCATGCTTAAATCAGTCCATGGTTCAATAGGTACTGGCAATGGCATATACAACCCTGTATTTTGTGAATGACCTTTAGCCATTTGACAAATTCTACACCTTGTCAAATATCTTGTTATGTTTGTTTTCATCTTTAGCTAGTAGTATTTATCTTCTACTAGAGCTATGGTCTTATCCTTCCCAAAATGTCCAGCCAACCCACTGCTATGAAGCTCTCTTATAATATTCTCTCTCATGGACCCAACTAGAATAGATAATTGCTTTCCTTTAAAGAGATAACCATCTTGCATAAGATATTTACCTTGAATGTGGTCCATGCTACCCACTATCGGGGATTTCAACTATTCCACAATCTCTCAAAAATCATTGTCAGGTTCATATAGATCTTTGATGGCATCAAAACCAATCACATCATTTTACATTGTTTTCAATAGTGTAACACGCCTACTTAAAGCATCTGCAACCTGGTTCTATTTTCCTGACTTGTGCTTGAGAACAACGTTGTACCCTTGTAAGAAAGAGACCCATTTTGCATGCTTACTATTCAATTTTTTTGTGTGTTCAAGTATTTCAAGGCATATGGTCTATAAACAACACAAACTCCTTCAGCACTAGGTAGTGCCTCCAATGTCTCAATGCTTGTACAATTGCATAAAATTCTACATCATAAGTTGAATAGTTCTTCCTTACCTCATTCAACTTTTCACTAAAGAAGGCTATGGGTTTACCTTCTTGGCTAAGTACAGCTCCAATGCCCAAATGTGAGGCATCACAATCTACTTCAAATACCTTATCAAAATCTAGTAATCAAAATCTAGTAATGCTAAAATAGGAGCTTCTGTCACCTTCTTCAGAAACTTAAAAGCTTCCTTAGCTTTCTTGGTCCACACAAATTCCCTTCCTTTGGTAAAATCTGTTATGGGTGCTACAATACTGCTAAAATTTTAAATCAATTTTTGGTAGAATGTGGCTAACCCATGAAAACTTCTTACCTTTGTTATTCTCCTTGGACTAGGCCACTCTAGAATTTCCCTAACCTTTTCTATACCCATTTTGACACCATCTGTGGAGATAACAAAGCCCAAGAAGACTAGACTTTCTTGCATGAATCTGCACTTCTTTAAGTTTGCATAGAGTTTCTCTTTTCTCAACACATCTAATACAATCCTCAAGTGTTGCAGGTGCTCCTCTTTGCTCTTTGCTAAAAACTAAAATATCATCAAAATAAACCACCACAATATTCATTAGCCTCATGAAGGTGCTGGGTGCATTAGATAACCCAAATGGCATAACCATCCACTCATATAATCCATCCCTAGTCTTGAAGTTTGTTTTCCATTCATTCCCCTCTTGAATCTAGATATGGTGATAACCACTACATAGATCAATTTTGCTGAAGTATTTAGCCCTTGTAAGCATATCCATCATGTCATCCAAACAAGGGATAGGGAATCGATACTTGATGGTGCTTTTATTGATTACCCTACTATCTGTACACATCCTCCACATGCCATCCTTCTTGGGAGTTAATAGCACAAGTACAGCACATGGGCTCATGCTCTCCCTCACCGTACATTTCCTTATGAGGTCTATCACTTGTTTATTGAGTTCTATATGGTGGGTAGGCTCATTCTGTAAGCTACCTGATTAGGTAGAGATGCCCCTGGGATCAAATCAATGTGGTGTTGAATATCTCTCTTTGGTGGTAGACCATTAGGTAACTCATCTAGCACAACATCAACATATTCTTCTAGTATCTTTGATGCTTCTGCTGGTAGTGGTATTTCCTCACCATCTTCTTTTTGCACCACTAGTGGATAATAGAACCTTGTCACCTTCATTTCCTTGATAAGTTCTCTTGTGGACAACATACTCTCAACCTTCCTTTCATCTTTAAGAGGCAATAAAATCACTTTCGAACCTTCTTTCCAAAAAGTGTATGTATTCTTTTCTCCATCATGCATTACCTTCCTGTCGTATTGCCACGAGCTTCCCAACAACACATGGCATGCATCCATTGGAATGACATCACACCATATTTCATCCTTATAAGTCTTTTCTATGGAAAACTTAATTAAACACCTCTTATCAACGATGACTTCATTTCCCTTTTTGAACCATACAATACGATAAGGATGGGGATGTTTTTCACAGTGTAGATTCAATTTATCTACCATTTCTCTAGAAACCATATTTTCACAACTGCCACTATCAATAATAATTTGGCATACCTTTCCTCCTGAGGTGCACCTAGTTCAAAAAATATTGGTTTGAAGCCAAGAATCATCGCAACCTTTAATCTGTATTTGCTCCTTTTCTGGAATCACCATTTCTCTTCTCATCATGAGATTCTCACCCACATCTGGTGGAACCTCTAGTTCTGCCCCTTCTCCTTCATCCTCAGCTTAAACCAAGTTCAACCTAGGTTGTTCTTGTTTTCTTTCTTGCATGTGATAGTTTGGACAGTCAAATGCCCTATGACCCTCTTCACCACACCTATAATAAATGAAAGGTTTTCATGGGCCTTCCCATCCTCTACCACCACTGTAACCTCTGCCCCTCTGAAACTCTCTTCCTCTGTGTTGACTTTGAGGATCTTGGAGGATATCTTTTGATTTCTCTGTTCCTTGGGATGATTCTCCCTGACCATAATTCAAACCACCTCGTAAGGAAGATGATGTCCTTCTCCTTTCTCCTCTATTCCTTTGAAAATATTGTCTACTTTGGTTTTCTTTTGCATTTAAAGCTAATTGGTATGCCTCTTCCATATTGTTAACCCTATTCATGCTCAATTCATCTTGAATAGAGAATTTTAGACCATTTACATACCTTGCAGCCATCTGTTCATCAGTTTCTTGATGCTCCACATGAATGGACAACTTGTAAAATTCATTTGTATAGTCTTGCACAGTAGATAAGTTTTGTTTCAAATTTTGAAATCTATGAAAAAGAGTTTGCATATAGTCTACAGGAAAAAATTTCTCTCTCAGCTTCTTCTCCATTTTTCTCCAAGTCTTGATTTTATCCTTTCCCTTTCTAGTTCTTTCCTTTTGTAGATGATCCCACCAGATCATTGCATGACCCTTTAACTTTGTGCATGCAAACTTCACATTCTTTTCTTCTGTCATAGTCTTCCATTAAAAGAATTTCCCCATGTCGTTCAACCAATCTATCAACTCCTCTAGTTTGAGACTGCCTGCATACTCAAAAACTTCAATTTTAATCCTATCATTTTTTCCCTCTAATGCCCTGAGCATCCTTTCTTCAAAAGTCAGGCGCTCTAATTGTGCTTCCTCTTCAGTTCCTACATGTTGATCTTCATCTTCTTGGCATGTTTCTCCATTAGAATCATCTCTTCGTGGTCTCAATCTCTATCCCTGTCAATTTGGACAATACCTGCTCTTCCTCTTCCTCTCCCAGCCATCTTCCTACTCTAATACCAGATGATGCAACCAAACTTCACAACATAAAATTCAACAGTATTATTATTGCAAAGAATATAAAAAACTCAGAACTATTTTCAACTTCCTTCTCATTCCATTCCATTCAGCCACAACTGAAAAAAATACCAAGTTTATACAAAACAAAATTTACCATTTTTGGCAGATTTTAGTAACTTTTTAAAATTGTCATTTTTGGTAACTTCGCATCCTTATCCGTATGACCATGAAAGTTTCCAAATATTTGAAACTTACTAAAAGATGACTAATCCTTAACTTTCTAATCTAATTGCAAGTAAAGTTCAAAAATAAATTAGGAAATACAACTTGGAAAATCCCAAAAATAACATTAAACCCTCATTTTGAGGTCCTAAATGATCAGATAAGGTCCCGAAAAAGTGTCAAAATGATGACCTACCGAATTTACCTCTAGAAGTTCTTTCATCATTTCCTCAGCATGATGATGATTTCTATATGCATCATGAATAAGACATGGATAAATTAGTCCATCTTGGTACAATAGACATTTCCTTAACATATCTTCTCAAACACACTTTTCACAATATCTAGGCTAATTTCACATTTTATTAACATATCTTCTCAAACATGCTTTCTTAACCTCCCATGGATACACCTACTCAAGACAAGATACAAGAAGTCACTAGAACTAAGGAGAGTTATGACAAGCACATTGTGATGGACTAACCATTCCAAATGGAGACTCACATGATAAAACTAGACCTACCTGCATGTTAAAGGACAACCCAAATTATTATATTGTAGGTGTAAGTCATGAAGACAAGTATGAAGTCATCTCAAATCAGCAATCTATTGTCAATCAAGGTCATGGGAGTAATGATCACAAAGGTAATTGAAAAAAAACCAATAGACTTCATGACAAGGAGCACAATGATGATGTTAGAAGTATAATGAATAATGAACATGATAATTGTTATGACAAACAAGCTAAGTATGGTGTACCCTTGTAAGGATTGAAAGTGTTGAATTATCACAATCAATGAATATAAATCAGTCAATTGGCAATAAAGAAGACATTGAGTATGATGGCACACCTAGTCCCAATGATGAGCATGAGTTGAATGGTTTATATGTCACTATTGAGAGTGGAAATGAAGAGGGCTTTTAAGATTATGTTTGTCTAATAAATGACTCCAAACTTGTTGATTTTGACATGATTAGATTAGAAGTCAAATGTGTAATGACAGTCTAGGCCTAGATGTTGTTGATGAAATAGATGAGCACATGTTGATTGTTGATCTCATATTCTACCATGATCAAACTCTTAAAGTTTTAACTCTTTTGTGTAATACTAACTATGGTGCAATCATCAAAAGTTTGGAGAATGTGCTTGGTTTGACTAGCAATGATGTGACAATTGGTCTAAGTGGTAAGACACTAATTAAGACTCCTTGCCTTCAATATATATGTTTGAAATGTTAAGAGACAAAATACTAACTAACATTAGAAACTAGCATTATGAAGCAAGACCTGAATAAAATCATGGTGAACATGCAAAGAGCATCAATTATAGTTTGAATTAGCTATTCATGATGGCCAAGGGGTGAAATCATCAAGAAAGGAGTGATTTTAAGGCTAATTATGATGACAAAGTTGTTGGTGATATTTTGATTGAGTGTTATGATGACAAAAAGACTAAAATATAGAGTTTATTGCAACCTAACTAGTCTAATATCTTGGAGAAACCTAGAGATGGTAGTCCAAAAAATTTAGAGAGTACTTGAAAACAAAAAAGAACTTATCGAGTATAGGTGACAACTCATTACTATATGAGAACCAAATATATCAGATTTCTAGCATCAATAGCACTATATTTTAAATGTTGATACAACTAGTTACATTAGAGAGAATGACGATAATACTTTGTTATAGGGAGGTATCAATGACATAGTTCAACTTCAAGATACAAAAAATTCTATTAATGATTCAAGATACAATAAATTCATTTATATATCATATTTTCATGATTCTAGTTCTATTAATGCACATAATGATGAGTTTTTTAACTTAGATACTTCCACTTTTAGTGATTGTGAGTTTTCTAAAGAACATATAAAGTGAAGTAAACGAATACATAAAGAAAATACCTTAGAATTTGAGATTCGAGTTGACCAATCCTCCAAAATTTGGCTTCAAAATCCTCAAAAATTTGATCTTTTTGGCAAGTTCCTTCATATTCAATATTGAATTCTATATAACTCTAGAATAGGATTACTGAAATTTATGATAAAATAAACATATATCATCAAGTTCAATCTAAATACATGAAAATTATAAGCTTTGAAACAATATGAAACATGAAACTTTCAGTTTAAATAATCACATTTTATCCAAAAACATGCAAAACCAATTCTTCTATGTTGAAAAACAAAAAAAGGTGGTGGATTGATCAAGCAATGATTCTTAAAATGTCAAACACCGTGAGAAAGCATTTTCTTGTCTGATAGCACGCATGAAAAGTAGGGAATAACATACATGTGGGGTCTGAAACACAGATCCCACATGTTTTTTTTTCCCATTTTTTTGCTTCCCAAAATGCGCTAGCATTATAATACGCTCGCGTTATAATGCGCTCGTGTTATAATGCACTCGCGTTATAACGCGAACGTGTTTTGAAAACCATGGAAACTTTGTGCTTTCATGCATGGAAACAAGTATAAGTGTTTTAAGTGTTTTTAGTGTTTTAAGTGTTTAAAGAGGGGAAGGAGAGAGATCAAGATAGAGAGACTACTTTTGACATGTTACCCTGAACCTAAACAACCCTAAACCCCTATCTCCCTATCTCTACCTAATCCCATATCTGTATCATCCCTCTACCTCTCTATCTCTCTATCTCCCTCTCTCTAAACCCCTAAACCCCAAACCCTTAACATCTATCTCCCTATCTCTTCCTCTCTAAACCTTAAACCCTAAACCTCTAGACCTAAACCCCTAAGCCATAAATCTTAAACCCTAAATAATGCCCCTAAACCTTAACTCGTAACCTCTAAACCCTAAACCTGATCAACCCTAAATCCCTATCTCCCTGTCTCTATCATCCCTGTACCTCTCAATCTCTCTGCCTATGTCTCTGGCCATGTCCCTAACCCTTTACCTCCCTATCTCTCCCCTCAGTCTCCTCTATAACTCCTTATCGATCCTCTCTCTTTAAACCTTAACCCCTAACCCCTACACTCTAAATAATGCCCCTAAACCCTAATGCCTAACCCCTAAACCCTAACATCGAGCAACCCTAAACCATAAACCCAAGTAACCCTAAACCTCTATCTCCCTATCTCTCCCAATCTCTATCATTCCCCTCTCTCTATCTCTATCTAAACCCTAAACCTGAGCAACTCTAAACCCCTAAAACCTAAACCCTAAACTTGAACAACCCCAAACCCCTATACCCTAAATAATTCCCCTAAACCCTAAACTTGAGCAACCCTAAACTCATAAATCTCAAATAATGCCCCTGACCCCTAAACCCTAAACCTGAGCAACTAGACTAAACCCCTAAACCATAAATAATTGCCCTTTAACCCTAACCCCTAAACCCTAAACTTGAGCAACCCTAAACTCATAAACCCTAAATAATGCCCCTAAACCTCTTTCACTTTCTCTCTTCCCCAAAAACCCTAAACCCTAACCCATAACCCATAACCCCGAGCAACCCTAAACCTCTATCTCCCTATCTCTCCCTTATCTCCCTATATCTCTATCGTCCCTCTACCTCTCAATCCCTCTCCCTATCTCTCTCAACATCTTGCTCACTCTCTATCTCCCTATCTCTCACGTCAATCTCCTCTAGATCTCTCTACCTTTCTCCCTATCTCTTGCCTCTCTCTCCCTTATCATTCCTCTATCTCCCTATCTCTCCCTCACCCTTATTGATGAAGGAAATCAAAAAAAGAAAACTAGGACTCTCTCTCTCCCCTCTCTCTCCCCTCCATCTCCACCCTCTCTCCTCTTCCTCCCTCTCCCTCTCCCTTATCAACAATGAACATGGAAACAAGAAAACTAGGACATGCAAAGAGGGATGAGGATACAAATTGGGAGGATGAAATGGAAACAAGATAAAATGAAAGTTCATTAGATGGGAAGAATGATGAGGATGTTGGAAACTTGTTGGTGTTGTCATTGATGTCAACTCCCAGTAGATGGTTTACTTGGTTTCTAAGTGATTTTGAGAAAAATTGATAAAAAGGTGTGTAGTGTGACAGAGGTACCCTCAGTGTTATGTTCCACATTTCTTCCTAATTGAAGATATACTTATATGGTTTGGAAGTATTGATCAGAGGTGTTCAAAGGTATTATATATAGAGTTTCAGGTTCTGGATCATGCAAAAGTACAAGATGTGTTTGACAAAATATTTGACTATGAAGGAGGATGTCTAGGAGAAATGAAAATCCTCTGCATTTCTCCGCATTGAGTTCTCATGTCTTATAGATCTGGGAGAGTGCTCATATTAACTGTGTTGAATGGCATAAGACAACTGAGAAGGGGGTGAATCAGTCGTATCAAAAATTTAACATCTTTAAAATACAATCAATTTCACAATCACTTAACTTATTTCCTTATTCTTTTATGAGCATTAAACATGAATAGAAGAATCAAAATATGAACACATCAACACCACATACACATGAACACTAGATTTTTTATGTGGAAAACCCTAAATAGGGAAAAATTATGGTGAGTGTTAGCTCACAATACAAATGTAGTAACAATACCAAATATCAAAAGGTGGCTCACTGCTGAGGGATGGCTCACTACCGGGGGTGGCTCACTACCAAGGGGTGAACTGATTTAGTAGCATCTACACCATGCTTGAGTTCAGTTCCATTGAACCACTATAAAACTCCTCTTCTCTTTTCTATTTTTACACTTTGCACTTATCTTTTAATCTTCACCCAATCACACATATTTCACAACTTCATTACATATATTTATACAATTCATCAACCTTGGAATGTACATCAAGGTCGGCATTACAATCATCAACCATTGGAACAATCTCCAAGGTCGGCATACATACATACATGAAATTAGGACTAGACCTAAACAAAATTGCAGACTAAATGAATAAAGGATGAACACTTCACCCTTAGGACGGACTCAATTACATCTTCACATGCTACCACAAGCTTCTATAATTCAAGAAATTCATCTACAAAGAATGTTTATCATCCAAGTCAGCCAAATTGGTACAATCATCAAGAACACTTGAACACATGCTTCCAAGATCTTCATTATAAATTGTAGATAAAAACACACACCTTCAATGTATTCAAGGGACATCCATAAACAACATAGAATCATTTGGAAACCTATAAATCTAGTCACAACAGATCTCAACTTACTTCACTTGAAGATGTATCACAGATTGTTCTCAATCAGACACTATCAAACTCTGCTAAGTAGAAACTTGCTTTCTGGAGCTTCAAATCACATATCCTTTGGCATGAAGATGAATAAGGACCTTATAAGCTTATGTCCAGAACTGCAAAGCCAAACTCCAATCTGCAGAGAAATGCAGAGCAAAACACTTTCTCCCTATCACTCTGCAAACCTTGCCAGGCGCACTCTTCACACTGGTGAATAGATCTTTTTCTGCATAGAGATCTGGACAACCAAGTTATGGATTTAGTATCTTCAAACACTTCTCTAAGACATATTCAAAGCTCATACTCCATTCTTCAACACGGGAAATATGCAGAGCAAAATACTCAAATAGTGTTCTTCAATCAATCAACAAACATCAATGCTAGAAGATATAGTTGACACCAATGACAGTACAAACATGTTGACATCAATGACAACACCAATTACCACATACTTGAAAAATTCTCCCCCTTTGTCATTGATGGCAACATATGATGTGAACAGCATGTTCTACCATCAATACACAATTCTACATCAGAACTGCCCCTTTCTTTTTATACCTCTGCACTTTTACTCCCCCTGAGTTTTTCACATGATTTCTCTCCCCCTTTGACATCAATGGCAAAGGGAATTACATCTCTTCTGCTACACATACTTGCACAATACTGCTCTAATCTGTTAGAAATCATTCTTTACTCCCCTTAAATATTACAATCTTCTTAAACCACTACCTGCTCCCCCTGAGAGGTAGCCTTCAACATCAGTCCAAAAAGGAGAAATGTACTTAGAAGCACACTGGACTGATGCACCTTCCTATGCATCTAGTTCAAGGAAGGAGGGGCAATGACCCCTAATTTCTCCCAGAGATACTCAAACATGTCTTTTGGAAGATAGTGAATATATCAGCAACTTGATCTTTTGTAGGCACATACTCAAGTGTTACCTCATTCTTTGCAACTTTCTCCCTCAAGAAGTGATACTTTATTGAAATGTGCTTTATCTTTGAGTGAATCACTAGATTCTTTGAAATGTTTATGGCACTTGTGTTATCACAAAGAATAGGAATTGGTCCATCAAACTCAACTTTGATATCCTTCAATGTCTACTTCATCTAGAGCACATGAGTGCAGCAAGATACTACAACAATATATTATGCTTCTGTAGTAGACAAGGAAATTGATTCATGTTTCATGCTATGCCAGGACACTGCTCTATCTCATGGAAGAATGCACCTCCACTTGTACTTTTCCTATCATCAATACATCCATCCCAATTTGCATCTATGTAGGCACTCAAAGTAAAATCATTCTTCTTGGGATACCACAATCCATGATCAGGAGTGCCCTTCAAGTACTTGAATATCCTTTTAACTACCATCACATGTGATTCTCTAGGATCTGATTGAAATCTGGCCACAAGACAGACTACATGCATAATATCTGGTCTGGTAGCAATTAGGTAAAGTAGTCCTCCAATCATTAATCTATACTTTCTTTATCCAGCCTTAGGAGATTCATCATTCTGGCTCAGTTTACAACTGGTAACCATAGGACTGCATACTAGTTTAGAGTCCTCCATTCCAATCTTCTTCAACAATTCCTTGACATATTTTGATTGATAAATGAAAATACCTTTGTATGTCTGATTGATTTGCAGTCCAAGGAAGAAATTCATCTTGCCACACATAGACATCTCAAATTCTTTTTGCATTTCATTTGCAAAATTCTTGCACATCTCTTCATTTCCACAAAATATGATATCATCTACATAGACTTGAATAACTAGGATTTGATCTTTACTTACCTTGATATACAAATTGCTATCTACGGACCCTTTACTGAAACCCTGCTGCAGCAGATACTTATCTAGCCTTGCATACCAGGCTCTGGGTGCTTTCTTCAGTCCATACAATGCCTTCTTCAACTTGCACACCATGTCAAGTTTGTCTAATAGTTGGAACCCATCCGGTTTCTCTATGTAAACTTCTTCTTCTAACTCACCATTCAAGAAGGCAGATTTCACATCCATCTGATATACTTTAAAATCTTTGTGTCTTGCAAATGTGAAAAATAATCTAATAGCCTCCATTCTTGCCACTGGATCATAGGTCTCTTCATAATCAATACCTTCAACCTAAGAGTAGCCTTTACACACAAGTCTTTCCTTGTTTCTCACAATTTCTCCTACTTCATACAATTTATTCTAGAAAACCCACTTTGTTCCAATCACATTCTTGTTTGCAAACCTGGGACAAGTTCCCAAGTCTTGTTCTTCTCAATATGTTGTAGTTATTTCATTGCTTTGACCCAATGCCCATCATTGCATGCTTCATTTATTGTTTTAGGTTCTACTTTTGAAAGTAGACAGATATTTGCTTGATCCTCTGCAATCCTGCTTCTTGTCATCACACCTTTCCTTTTGTCACCAATACTCTGATCTTCAGAATGATCTCTTTGCACATACCTTGGAGTTTTAGGAGTTCTTACCGGAGCCTAAGTTTGAGTTTCTTCTTCTTCTTTCGAAGCTTGTTCTTCAGTTTGAACCTCCATTTCTTTGCTTTTTCTAATCCTTTCCATATTAGCAGATTCATCTAACTCATATCCATCTAGTTGAATGTCTTCATCTACCTTCACACTTGCACTTTCAATGATCTTTCTTAATCTTTTTTTATAGCACCAGTAAGCCTTGCTCTTAGTGGAGTATCCAAGGAAAATGCCTTTGTCACATCTGGCATCAAACATCCCTAATTCTTCATCTCTTCTAATGTAACACATGCTTCCAAAAAAATTGAAGTATTTGATAGTAGGAGCTCTACCATACTATAGTTCATAAGGTGTCTTTGTTTCTTCTGCTCTAATTTGCACTTTGTTCTGAATGTAGATAATAGTATGTATTACTTCTTTCCAATATACTTCTGGTAGGTCTGCTTCCTTGATCATTGCTCTAGCAGCTTCTTGAACAGTCCTATACTTCCTCTCAACCACTCCATTTTGTTGAGGAGTCCGAGGAGTAGACAAATGTCTCTTTATTCCATGTCCTTCACAAAAATCATTGAACTCATTTGAGGTAAACTCACCACCTCTATCAGATCTTAAGCATTTGATTCTCAAATCTAATTCATTTTCAACCATAGGTTTGAATGCCTTGAACTTATCTAAAACTTCTTCTTTTTCTCTAAGGAATGTAACCCAAGTCATTCTTGAAAAATCATCAATAAGGAGCATGAAATACCTTTCACCTTGTAGACTTCTTTTTCTTATGGGACCACACAGGTCTGTATGCACCAGCTCCATCAAACTGGTAGAGGATTGTTCTTTTCTTTTGAAGGTAGTCTTTGTCATCTTCCCAAGCTAGTATTATTTGCATATAACATTAGCAGGCTTCACAATCTTAGGAAGATCTCTTACAACATGAATAGTGCTTATTCTCACCATATTATTGAAGTTAATATGACACATTCTTCTATGCCATAGCCAACTTTCATCTGACTTAGCCAACAAGCAACAATTTTTAGTACCCTTCAAATGATAAACATTACCATGTGTCTTCTTACCAGCAACAATTAAGGTTCCAAAACTGTTCTGTATCTTGCACCCATTGACCTTGAATACAAGATTATACCCTTTGCCACACATTTGTCTAGCACTTAGTAGATTATGCTTCAGTACCTTGACATAAAGAACATCATCTATATTATGCTTGCCATCAAAAGTATTAGATCCTTTTCCACAAATCTTACCAGCTGCATTATCATTAAACCTAACAAGTAGTCCATCCTACTTTTCAAACTTAACAAACTTACTCTTGTCTCATGTCATCTGGTTTGAGCAACTGTTGTCAATGATTCATTCATCTTCATTTTCAACATTGAATGTAGACAACTCTCTTGCACTTTCTTCCTTCACATAGCTTGCAAGATTAGTAGAAATAGGTTCTTCTCTAAGTGCAATAAACAAGAATTCACTACTATTCCCAGCATCAGAATTAGATTCATCATCAGTTACACCTTCATCATCTCTAACATAATAACTCTTTGTTACCATCTTTCCTTTTCTTTCGTTGATCTTCAAAGCTCTGTCAGGACATCTTGAAGCATAATGTCCAATTTTACCACAACTGAAGCATTTGAAAGGTAACTTACCTTTGAATTTTCCTTTGCTACCTCTCTTTATTTTGCTTCCAAATTTGGCTTCTAGCTCTGCAAAGTCTTCATCATCTGATTCCATAGCATATTTCTCTGATCTAGCAGTCTTATTTGCTTCCTTGGCCTTGAAAGCAGTTTTAGTTTTCACAGGGCCATCAGTAGTGCCAAACTCTCTTATTTTAAAAGCAGTCAATTTACCAAGTAATTGATCTTTTATAATCTTTCCCAATTCCAACAACTCTTCAATGGCAGATACCTTGTGGCTATAAGATTTAGGAAGAGTTTTGAGTATCTTATCTATGACATCTTCATCCTTTAATTCTCCACCAAGACCCTTGATGCTGCTAACAATTTCATCAATCTTTTGTAAGTAAATTATTATATTCTCATCTTCACCCATTCGCATGGTTTCATATGTGGTCTTTAAATTTTGCAACTTGTCCTTCTTCACAAATGCCTCACCTTCATAGATTTTATTCAATTTGTCCCAAATCTCATAAGTAGTTTCCAGATTCACAACTTTTGCCATTTCAGTGTTAGATAGGGCATTTAATAGAGCTTTTTTAGCTTTGTGATTATCCTCAAACATTTTAACCTTTTCTTCAGAATCCAGATCTTTAGGAACTGTGTATTTATCTTTAACCACTGCCCAAACATTATAACCAAGAGAAATGAGATAAATTTGCATTTGTACCTTCCAGTAGGCATAATTAGATCCATCGAACTGAGGAATTTCTTTCTTGTGTGCCATACCGAATCTACCTTAAGTTGTTAAGATTTCTTCAAAGGAACCTGCTCTAATACCAATTGTTGAATGGCACAAGACAACTGCGAGGGGGGGTGAATTAGTTGTATCAAAACTTTAACTTCTTTAAACCACAATCAATTTCATAATCACTTAAATTATTTCCTTATTCTATTATGAGCATTAAAAATGAATAGAAGAATCAAAATATGAACACATCAACACCACATAGACATGAACACCAAAGTTTTTACGTGGAAAACCCTAAACAAGGAAAAATCACAGTGAGTGTTAGCTCACAATATAAATGTAGTAACAATACCGAATATCAAAAGGTGGCTCACTGCCTAGGGCTCACTACCCAAAAGGATGACTCGCTATTGAGGGTTGGCTCACTGTCAGGGTGGCTCACTGCCAAGGGGTGAAGTGATTTAGTAGCATCTACACCATGCCTGAGATCAGTTTCATTAAAGCACAATAAAACTCCTCTACTCTGCTCTGCTTTTACACTTTGTACTTATCTTTTCATCTTCACCCAATCACACATCTTTCACGAAATCATTACATATATTTATATAATTTATCAACCTTCGAATGTACATCACGGTTGGCATTACAATCATCAACCATTGGAACAATCTCCAAGGTCTACATACATACATACATCAAATTAGGACTAGACCTGAACAAACTTGTGGACTAAATGAATAAAGGAGGAACACTTCATGCCTTAGGACAACTCAATTACATCTTCACACGCTACCACACGATTCTATAATTTAGTAAATTTATCCACAAAGAATGTTAATCATCCAGGTTGGCCAAACTAGTACAGTCATCAAGAACACTTGAACACATGCTTCCAAGATCTTCATTACAGCTTGCAAATCAAAAACACACCTTCAATGTATTCAAGGGACATCAACAAAAATCATAGAATCATTTGGAAACCAACAAATATAGTTGTAACCGATCTCAACTTCCTTCACTTGAAGATGGATCACAAACTATTCTCAATCAGACACTGTCAAACTCTACTAATTGGAAACTTGATTTCTAGAGCTTCAAATCACATATACTTTGGAATGAAGATGACTAAGGACCTTATAAGCTTAAGTCCAGAACTACAAAGCCAAACTCCAACCTACGGAGAAATGCAGAGAAAAACACTTTCTTCTTGTCACTCTGCAAACCTTGTCAGGCACAATCTTCACACTGGTGAATAGATCTTTTTCTTCATAGTGATCCGGATCACCAAATTCTAGATTTAACATCTTCAAATGCTTCTCTAAATCATATTCAAAGCTCATACTCTGGTCTTCAACATAGGAAATATGCAGAGAAAAATACTCAGATAGTGTTCTTCAATCAATCAACAAACATCAATGCCAAAACATATAGTTGACACAAATGATAACACAAACATGTTGACATCAATGACAACACCAATTAGCACATACTTACAACAATATGTATCCACTTTCCTTTGAGTTTCCAATGTTGGGATGCTCCGAAAGTTTAGTTCTTGTGTTGGTGATCAGCACTAGTGTGTCTTGATGTGCATAATGAAGACATTCTTTAATTCAGAAAGTTGTGGCAGTGTTGTAGAAGTTTATGATGATGATGAGTATCCTGGGAAGGTGTGTGAATACTTTGGGGTGTCTCTCTCTGCTCTGCATGATTGTCTTGGACTTGGAGAAGCATGAATATGGTCCTTAGCTTAGGTTTGGCCGACTTGGCTTACTAGCACCATTTGTGGAGGTACCTCATTGATTGTGGATGAGATAAGAGCTTGGTGATACAAATTTGAGTCATGATTATCCCTTGACATTCTCCACTTTCACTTATTTCCACCGCAGAAGTGTTTAGTTCTGACCTAAGTAATGTTGTATGTGTGTAATGCACATGCTTCATTAGGACCAACCTAATTGAGATAGGTCTTGGTTGTAGATAATTATAAATTTAAGATGAAGATGAGTGGAGAAAGGTAGAGAAGAATATGTGAATGTGAATCAAGGGTAGTAAAGTTGTGTGTGAACTTAAATGCTTATGACTCTAGAATGCAGTGAGTCTAGAAGGTGTCTACATTTTAGTGTGTCAGAAGTTGCTGGAGGCAGTGAGCCAAAGGTTACAGATGGAAAGGAGTGGCACTGGTGGATCTCTCTTGTTGCTTTGAGATAGTGAATCTCTCTATAAATGTCTTATTTTTTCTTTCTTCTAGGTAGTGAGCCTTTCTCTGGCAGTGAGCCTTTCTTCTAGGCAGTGATCCTATTAATTTTTAGTGTTGTTATTCATATTTATTGTGAGCCAATCCTCACTGTGGTTTTTCCCCTATTGGTTTTTCCATGTAAATCTAGTGTTCTTATGTCTTTGAATGTGTTTACATTGATGCTTCATATGTTTACATTCTACTAATGCATTATAAGTGTTTAATGTTTGAAATTGCTTTTAGGGTTTAAAGTTTTAACATACAACTAATTCACCCCCCTCTTAGTTGTCCTATGCATTCTAATAATTGGTATCAGAGCTAAGTTCCCTAAAGAAGCTTAACCACTTGGGGTAGATCTAGATGGCAAACATAAAAGGTATGGAGGTTCTAATGTTTGATGGAACAAATTTTTCTTTTTAGAAAACCAAGATGGAAAGCTGTCTTATCTCACTAGGATATGGTGTATGGAAGATAGTTGACAAAGAGTATACTATACCCCCTAATGGTCCAAAGGATGAAGATGAGATTAAAGAATATGAGAAGAATGGCAAGGCAAGGAGTGCTCTTCTGAACAGTCTCTGATTTTGAATTAGTGAAGATGATGAGTTACAAAACTTCTAAGGAGATCTGGAAGAAGCTGGCAAGTTCCTATGAAGGAGATGAAAGGTCAAGCAAGCAAAGATGCAAATTTTGAAAACCAAGTTTGAAACCCTAAAGATGTCAGAAGATGAAAATATTGCAAGCTAGATGCAGAAAGTGGATGAATTTGTCAACTCTATCAATGGTCTTGGTGGGAATCTGGAGGAGAGTGAAGTGATAAAGAAGGTACTAAGAACTCTTCCAAAATCTTATAGTGCTAAAGTTTTTTCTATTGAAGAAACTCAAATTTTGGATAAGTATTCTAGGGATCAAATGTTTGGTACTTTAACTGATGTAGAGAGATTAGGATAGATGGATGATAGCACAAATTGGCAAGGTTTTCATTACACTCTAAAACCCAAATCCAAGGATCAACTTGCAAAAGTGAGAACAGCAGTTAGTGGCTCTAAACTCATCATGCAAAGGTTGATTTGACATGCCATGGGACCCATCCAAAGCATTGGCAAAGGCAGAACAAACTTGGTTTTGGTACTTCCTTCTTTAGGCACCTAAAACCTTTGTAGCCCTTGAAATAGAGACATTCAGCAATATCTTTTGACACAGGCCTGCAAACTCAGATCTTAGACAATCTAGAGATACCTATTTGGACTCCCCATGACATATTTCAAAATGGTTATGGGTTGTTTCGGATAGTATGGTCCAACCTATAACCCCTCCTAGTGACCTAGAGCCCCAATTAGGCCTATTTTGTGAAGCAACCACCCTTTCAGAGACTCACAAAACTAAACCAATCATTTGGACATCTCTATGGCATGGAAATACTAAGGATTCTTCAAGTTTTGGGTCCCCAAAATTGACTCTAACTGATTGATCTATTGTTGTTCCTTTACTATGCTTCTATACAACACCTAACACATGAGGATGTTAGGTTTCTTCAATGAAAACTCCTCCTTCTTAGGTTTCCTGGCAAAAACTTGTCATAACATACTAAAACAAACCTACAACAACCCATCCCACTGATCAAGAATGAATTAAATCAGTGGAATGGAAAGAAAACACATAATTCCTATCAAAACCCTAAGTGAGGGTTTCCTGGACTGTTTTTAGAAAAATGAGTTTAACGATGAGAATTGTTTCAAGACACCAAATTAGATGCAAATGAAATTCAACTCACCCTATATTCATTCCATCATCATAATCTTCCACAACATGTCCATACAGAAACAGAGTACGGCCTGTAGCAGTGAAATTCTACAGAAATAGGCAGAAAACTAAGTTTTATTTGTGATTGTCTTCACCAAATGTCTTCTCCTTGTACAATGCACATTTGTGGGCCTTTATGAAGCCTGCCTCAAAGGTATGAAGAGGTTGTAGGGTAGTTTGGTTTGGTGGGAGAACATAAACTGTCCTACAACCACCAAACTGCTTGCTGTTGTTATCATCTGCAGTTAATTACATGATTGTATATAGTTGCATCGGTTGTGTTTAGGCTTAACAATACCTTCAAACACTTTGACAATGTGATTAAACCTTTGACAAAGTTTACCACCCCTTAACACATGCCAAAAGGCTTACAATGTGTGATAATATATGGTTGCCCCTATGATTCTATGACTGCCTCTTACATGCCTTAGAAGGCTTATAAATATGACTGCCTATTACACCTTATAACATGACATCAACAAGAGATGTTTTTGGACATGGTCCTTATTACAACATGAGAATGGTCTTCCAAGACCTTATTACAACATGAACAAACATGGAACAAATAAAAATAATCATGGATCTTTATGATCCTCTTGGTGCTCCTGCACCATACTCCCCAGGTGGAGAAAACTCAAGTCTCTTGAGGAATCATATCAGTAACTATGACACCATGCTTCAAGATGTCTTCTTCATTCATCCAAGTGGCATCTTCAATGGGTAAGCCACTCAATTTGACAAGGAACTGTTTGTATGTCTTTTTTCTAGTCTTTTTGATGACCTTTGTATCAGGAATGCATTCCAACTTCAATGGTTGATTGGGTGGAAGACATTTTATCCATTATTCATCTTCTTGAGCTGCATCAAGACCTACAACATTATCACCCTTGTATGGAAACAAGTCAGCAACATTGAAGATGGGAGAAATTGCCAAACCTTGAGGAAACTCAATCTCATAGGCATTGGACCCAAACTTGTGCACAATCTGGCATGGACCTATCTTCTTCATGAGGAGTTTGTTTGGCTGCCCCTTTGGAAGTCTCTCCTTCAAATGTGCCATGACCAAATCCCCAACCTTGTATTGTACATCTCTCCTTCTCTCATTGGCTTTCTCCTTGTACTTCTCATTGTTCCTTTGAAGAGTTTCTCTTACATTATCATGGATGTCCTTCATGGCCAATGCAAAGTCTTCACCTTGAGCACTCTTCCTCTCCAATCCATGGAGATCTCTCAATTCAAGAATAACTCTTGGGTGAACACCATAGACAACCTCAAATGGACTTCTTCATGTTCTTCTATTAGTGGAATCATTGTAAGCAAACTCAGCTTGATGGATGATCATATCACATGCCTCTCCATGCTACTTTGTAAGACATCTAAGGAGATTTCCCAAAGACCTATTCACTACCTCAATTTGGCCATTAGTCTAAGGGTGATAGGCTGAAGTGAATGACAACTGAGTGTCCAACTTCTTCAACAAAGTATGCCGAAAGTGGCCTACAAACTTTGGATCCCTGTCAGTCACAATGTTAAGAGGAAAACCATGGATTCTAACAATTTCTTTGAAGAACAAACTAGCAATGTGTGAAGCATCATTAGTGCATTTACATGGCAAGAAATGAGCCACCTTACTGAATCTATCCACCACAACAAATATGCTATAAAAGCCTCTTTGAGTCCTAGGAAGACCCAAGACAAAATCCATGCTAATACTTTGCCATGGCCTATTAGGAATAGGAAGTGGCTAATATAGACTAGCATTAGATGAAGTACCCTTTGCCCTTTGACAAATACTACAACATTCAACAAATTTTTTGATATCTGATTGCATTTTAGGCCAAAAGTAAAACCTCTTCACCTGATCCAATGTTTTGTCCAGCCCAAAGTGACCTCCTAGTCCACCACAATGTTTTTCCTTTATGATGTTCTCCCTCATGGAACACCTAGGAACACATAATTGGCTACCTTTGAACAACAACCCCTACTGCAACAAAAACTCAGAAAAATTAGAATGATAAGAGTTTGAAAATTGTGAACAAACTTCATATACCTCCTTGAAATTTTCATCATCCTAATACATATGTTTGAGAGCATCAACCCCTACACTTTGCAACTGAATTTCTTGAACCATACACACCCTTCTACTCAATGCATTTGCCACTTTGTTACCCTGCCCCTTCTTGTTTTTGATTGAAAAAGTATATGCTTGGAGTTGTTCAACCCATTTCATATGCCTATGGTTGAGTTTCTCCTGTGAATTTAGAAA
The DNA here is from genome assembly GCA_027924645.1 of Cunninghamia lanceolata. Taxonomy (NCBI): domain Eukaryota; kingdom Viridiplantae; phylum Streptophyta; class Pinopsida; order Cupressales; family Cupressaceae; genus Cunninghamia; species Cunninghamia lanceolata. Next base: position 3,799,575 of record BSBN01000914.1, on the reverse strand, counting down.
ACTAAGTGCATGGTTGTTAGTATAAATAATAAACTCTTTAGGCAAAAGATAGTGCCTCCATTTTTTCAAAGCTTGCACCACTCCATACAATTCCAAGTCATAAGTAGAGTACTTTCTCTTAGCATCATTCAATTTTTCACTAAAGAAAGCAACTGGCCTACCTTCTTGACTTAGGACAGCCCCTATAGCAAGGTTACTACAATCACATTCCACCACAAACAACTTGTTAAAGTTGGGCAAAACAAGAATGGGCTGTTGTGCTACTTTTTGTTTCTGAATTTCAAAAGAATCATTGGTTGCCTTGGTCCAAGAAAACTTACATTTCTGCCCCCCTTTGATGGTATCCAAAATTGGTGCACAAATATGACTAAAACCCCTTATGAATTTCCTATAAATGTTGCCAAACCATGAAAACTTTTCACATCACCTGCTGTTTTTGGAGTTGGCCATGACAAAATGGCCACCTCTACCTTTGTTGGATCCATCTTCAAACTACCTTGGGAAATGACAAAACCAAGATAGGTAAGTTCTTCCTTCATGAAGACACTCTTTTCCATGTTGATCATCAATTGTTCATCATGTGACTTCTTCAAAACCTGATCCAAATGTTGCAAATGCTCTTCCTTAGTCCTGCTGAAAACAAGAATGTCATCCAATTATAATGTCATCCAAGTATACCACAAACAAATTTGCCAATGAAATCCTTCAACACATCATTCATGAGATGCATAAAAGTACTTGGGGCATTAGATAGACCAAATTGCATCACCAACCACTCATAAAGACCCTCATTTGTTTTGAATGATGTCTTCCATTCATCCCCTTGCTTTATCCTAATTTGATGATACCCACTCTTAAGATCAATCTTAGAAAAGTATCTAGCCCCTCCCAAACAGTCCATTAGGTCCTCAATCCTTAGTATAGGGAACCTATATCTTATGGTGATCTTGTTAATGGCTCTAGAATCCATACACAACCTCCATTTACCATCCTTTTTAGGGGCTAGGACTGTTGGGACAGCACATGGGCTAAGGCTCTTTCTTACCAATCTCTTATCCAACAATTCTTGTACTTGCTTGGCAATCTCTTCATTTTGAGAAGGTGTCATCTTGTACGCTACTTTGTTTGGCAAAGTAGATCCTGGTATGAAGTCAATTTGATGGCATATGTCCCTAATAGGTGGCAACTCATTAGGCATTTCTTCTACCATAATCCCCTTATACTTCTCTAACAATTGCTGCACCTCCTTAAGAACCTCTTCCTTACTAGGATCATGCAAACTAGGAGTATTTTTAGGCTCAGAGCATACCCTTGGGTTCCTTCCTCATTAAGGGTATCTAGAAACTCTTTACGACTCACAATCATGACACTTGACCCAACACTCTTCTCTATATTGCCTATACTTCCTACCATTCTTGGTTATAATGAAAGAATTAGTTTTACCATCATATTGCCATGGATGTCCTAACAGTAAATGATAAGCATCCATGGGAATTATATCACACAAAATCTTGTCCTTATATTCTCCTATCTCAAATTCTACCCATGATTGTTCATCTACCAAAACTTGTTGCCCCTTATTCAACCATGATACTTTATAAGGACTAACATGAGGAAGTCTTTTCAATTTCAATTTCTCTACCATTTCAATAGAAAACCAAATTTTCAGTTGAGCCTGAATCAACAATTACCTTGCAAATCTTACCATAGGCCTTGCATGTTGTCCTGAACAATGTCTTCCTTTGAGGGGGTTCTCATGTTTGAGGCACCTTCAACATGGTTCTCCTCATCCTCAAACTTTCTCCTTCATGCACTGGGGCTGCACTTCCAATTGGAGAGTTAACACTTTGGCAATCTTCCTCTTGGATCAATTGGTTCCTTCTCTCTCCTCCATGAGATCTTGAGGCTTTCTTTTTAGGACATTTGAAGGCTGGATGTCCCACTTGGTTGCAATTGTAGCACCTTCCTATGAAGACATTAGGACCTCTCCCTGGTCCACCAAATCTACCCCTTCCATTAGGCCTCCTTCCTCTAAAGCCTCCTCTAGAACCTGATTCTCCACTTTGTTCCTGTGAACTAGATTCCCCTTGACTTCTTTGGGACTGATTTCTGCCTCCAAAACTTCCCCTACTTCTGAAATTTTTGCCACCTCTTCCTCTATTTTGTTGCTCACCTTTCCTCTTCAACTTCTCTTCAGCCCTCAATGCTACTTGAAAGCATTTATCCATGATTTCAGGGGTTAATAGACTGATTTCATCTTGAATATTGAACCTCAAACCATTTAGATACCTTGTCACTTTACCTTTTTCATCATCCATGTATCCACAATGAAGAGAGAACTTGTGATACTCCTTGGTGTAGGTGGCCACATCCAAATCTCTTTGCTTGAGATTTTGCATCTTCTTGTAGATCTACACCTCATAGTCTGATGGAAGGAATTGGGACTTGGTTCTCTCTAACATTCTTCTCCATGAAGAAATCATGCTCTTCCCATTCTTTACCCTCTCACCTTGGGTGTAATTCCACCATGTGAGCGCAGCACCTTTGAGTTTAGTTTTTGCAAACTTCACCCTCTTGTTCTCAGGAACTTCTTTGTATTCAAAGTCATAGTTTAGGGCCTCAATCCACTCCATGACTTCATCAGCATTCATCTTGCCACTAAACAATGGAATCTCCATCTGAGCCTTTGAAGAATCTTTGCCAATTGCCTTGATGGCTTCAAGGAAATGTTTTTGATCTGCAGGTACCTCCACCTCTTCTTGATCTTCATCTTCCTCCTCTTTTTCTTCTTCTTCATCATAACCTTCATCTATCCTCTTCCCTATCCTCAATGACTTCAACTCTACTTGGAGTGCTTCCTTGACTCCACTTTTGATCTTTTCTTCCATCTCCTTGAACTTCTTAACCACTTCAGTGATCATCCCCTTTGGAGGCATATTGCTAGCCTCTCCTTCACTCTCCTCTACTAACATATACCAAGCCCTACACAACCAAAAACAAAACCTTTTATGGCTCTGATACCACTATGATGTAGAGGCACTAGGATAGATGGAGGATAGCACAAATTGACAAGGTTTTCATTACACTCTAAAACCCAAATCCAAGGATCAACTTGGAAAAGTGGGAACAATAGTTAGTGGCTCTGAAATCATCATGTAAAGGTTGATTTGACATGCCATGGGACCCATCCAAACCATTGGAAAAGGCAGAACAAACTTGGTTTTGGTACTTCCTTCTTTAGGTACCTAAAACCCTTGTAGTCCTTGAAACAGAGATAGTCAGCAATATCTTTTGACACAGGCCTACAAACTCAGATCTTAGACAATCTAGAGATACCTATTTGGACTCCTCATGACATATTTCAAAATGGGTATGGGTTGTTTTGGACAATATGGTCCAACCTATAACCCCTCCTAGTGACCTAGAGCCCCAATTAGGCCTATTTTGTGAAGCAACCACCCTTTCAGAGACTCACAGAACTAAACCAATCATTTGGACATCTCTATGGCATGGAAAAACTAAGGATTCTTCAGGTTTTGGGTTCCCAAAATGGACTGCAACTGATTGGTCTGTTCTTGTACCTTTATTATGCTTCTACACAACACCTAACACATGAGGATGTTAGGTTTCTTCAATGAAAACTCCTCCTTCTCAGGTTTCCTGCCCAAAACTTGTCATAACATACTAAAACAAACCTACAAAAACCCATCCCACTAATCAAGAATCAATTAAATTAGTGGAATGGAAAGAAAACACATAATTCCTATCAAAACCCTAGGTGAGGGTTTCCTAGACTGTTTTCAGAAAAATGAGTTTAACTATGCTCTAAAATTGTTTCAAGACACCAAATCAGATGCAAATGAAATTAAACTCACCCTATATTAATGCCATCATCATAATCTTCCACAACATTTCCGTACAGAAACAGAGTACGGCTTGTAGCAGCAAAATTACACAGAAATAGGTAGAAAACTGAGTTTTATTTGTGATTGTCTTCACCAAATGTCTTCTCCTTGTACAATACACATCTGTAGGCCTTTAGGAAGCCTGCCTCGAAGGCATGAAGAGGTTGTAGGGTAGTTTGGGTCAGTGGAAGGACATAAACTATCCTGTTGCTGTTATCATCTGCAGTTAATTACATGATTGTATACAGTTGCATCAGTTGTGTTTAGTCTTAACAATACCTTCAAACACTTTGATAATGTGATTGAACCTTTGAAAAAGTTTACCACCCCTTAACACATGCCAAAAGGCTTACAATGTGTGATAATATATGACTGCCCCTATGATTCTATGACTGCCTCTTACATGCTTTAGAAGGCTTACAAATATGACTGCCTATTACACCTTATAACATGACATCAACAAGAGATGTTTTTGGACATGGTCCTTATTACAACATGAGAATGGTCTTCCAAGACCTTATTACAACATGAACAAACATGGAACAAACAAAAACAATCATGGATCTTTATGATCCTCTTGGTGCTCCTACACCATTAACTGCTTTTAAGATGAGAGAGTTTGGTCAAGATGATTCAAGAAAAGAAACTACTTTTAAGGTGAGCAAGACATAAAAGAATGTTGAATCTGATTTAGATGACTTTCATGAAGTGGAAGCAAATTTTGTGAGTAGATTGAAAAAGGGCTCTATAAAATATAGAGGTAAGTTACCCTTCAAATGTTTCAGCTGTGGAAAAATAGGTCAATATGCTTCAAAATGTCCAACCAAAATTTCATATGACAGATACAAGGATAACAAAGGAAAATTATTCAAGAGAAGTTATTATGTTAAATAAGATGAGAGCATATTTGATGATGAGTCTAACTATCTGGATGATGAAAGTAATGAATGCTTGTTCATGGCTTTGAATGTTGGAACTAATTCTGAAAACGTTATGAAGCAAATTGCTTCGAAAGCAATGCACAATATCAAAGGAACTATGGTAACTACTTTTCATGCAAGATAGGAGGAGAACCTTTGGTTAATTACTAGTGGGTGTTCAAAACATATGACAATAGATAAGAATAAGTTTGTGAATCTTGAGAAGTTTGATGGGGTTTTGTTAAGTTTGAAGATGATGCATCTACTAAGATCTGTGGAAAAGGCTCAATCAGTTTTGATGGCAAGCACAATATAGATGATGTTCTTTATGTCAAAGGTCTCTGACATAATCTTCTAAGTGTAGGACAAATGTGTAGCAGAGGATATAATCTTGTGTTTCAAGATGGTGGCTGTGAAATTAGAAAAGAAGACTTCGGTACTCTAATTGCTACAAGAACAAGGACAAAAGGAAATATATATCAGCTCAAAGGTACTGAAGGTGTGTGCCTTATGACCCAAATTAATGAAATTTGGCTATGGCATAGAAAAATGTGTCACATCAATTTTGATAGCCTAGTAAATATCAGCTCTACTTTAGCTATAAGGGTTCTTCCAAAGATTATAAAGCCTACCAATGCAACCTACAAGGAATGTCAGATTGGGAATCAAACAAGGAAGAATTTCAAGATCAAAAAGTATTCTACCACTGGACCTCTAGAGTTGGTGCATACAGACCTATGTAGACCTACAAGAGTAGGAAGCTTTCAAGGTGACAGGTATTTTATGTTGTTGATTGATGATTTCTCTAGAATGACTTTGGTAACTTTTCTCAAAGAAAAATCAGAAGCTCTATATAAGTTTAAATATTTTAAGGCTATGGTTGAAAATGAAATTGATTTGAAAGTCAAGTGTTTGAGGTCTAACAAAGGTGGTGAGTTCACCTCCAATGAGTTTAGATGCTTTTGTGAAGATCATGGAATAAAAAGGCATCTATCAACACCTAGGACTCCTCAGCAGAATGGAGTTGTGGAAAGGAAGAATAGAACAATTTAGGAAGCAACAACGACAATCATGAAATAAGCAAATCTACCAAATATCTATTAGAGAGAACCCTTCCAAACTACAGTCTACATACAAAATAAAGTCCAAGCCAAGATCAATAGTTCAAAGACTCCATATGAAATATGGTATGGAAAAACTCCTACTATAAAATACTTTAGAGTGTTTGGAAGTAAATACTACATTAGGAGAGATGAAGAGAACTTGGGAAAGTTTGATACAAGATTGGATGAAGGAATCTTCTTTAGATATTCTACAAAGAGCAATGCATACAGGTGCTACAACAAGAGACTGAAGAGATTAGTGGAAGGTACAAATGTCAAAGTGGATGAAGGACCATACCAAAGTTTAGAGCTATTAGAAGGATATGAATCAGATGAGAACTATTGTAGAGAAGTAGAAAGAGAGGAAGAAAAGGAAAAGGAGAAGCAAGTTGATGAAGAAGATGCTCCAAAGAAGATTCCCAAGACTCCAAAGTCTGTGCAAAAGAATCATTCTGAAAGTTAGATCATTGGAGATAAGAACAAAGTTATTTTAATAAGGAGAAGTATTTCTATGGTAGATGAACATGTGAATTTGTGCTTACTATCTCAAATAGAACCCAAAACAGTGACTGAAGCATGCAAAAATGAGCACCGGATCAAGGCTATGGAAGAGGAATTGATGCAGATTGAGAAGAATCAAACTTGGGAAGTTGTCCCAAGACCAACAAACAAGAATGTGATAGGAACTAAATGGGTCTTTCAGAATAAATTGAATGAGAATAGCGAAGTAGTTTGAAATAAGGTCAAGCTGGTGTGTAAAGGCTACTCAAAAGTGAAAAGAATAGATTATGAGTAAACATTTGCTCCATTGGCAAGATTGGAGGCCATCAAATTGTTCTTGGCCTTTGCAACTCATAAGGACTTCAAAGTTTATTAGATGCATGTGAAATATGCATTCCTGAATGGAGAGTTGGAAGAGGAAGTATACATTGAGCATCCAGAAGGCTTTTAGTTATCAGATGATCCAAATATGGTATGCAGATTGAAGAAGGCATTGTATGGACTCAAACAGGTTCCTAGAGCTTGGTATGCAAGGTTGGATAGGTACCTACTACAAAAAGCATTCAAAAAGGGCACTACAAATAGCAATCTATATTTCAAAGTTGAAGAAGATCAAATCCTAATTGTGGAAGTGTATGTGGATGATATAATCTTTGGAGGAAATGAAGGTATGTACAAGAGATTTGTAGAAGAAATGTAGAAAGAATTTGAAATGTCAATGTGTGGGGAAATGAAATTCTTCCTTGGGTTGCAAATCAGTTAATCAAAAAAGGGAATTTTCATTTCACAGTCAAAGTATTCTAAGGAAATGTTAAAGAAGTTTGGAATAGAAGACTCCAAATTAGTATGTACTCCCATGACTACTGGTTGTAAGTTAAGTAAAGATGATGAATCCCCTAAGACTAATCTAAGCAAGTATAGATAAATGATTGGTGGACTATTATACTTGATTGCTACTAGACTGGATATCGTGCATCCAGTCTTTCTTGTGGCAAGATTCCAAGCTGACCCCAGAGAGTCACATGTATTAGTGGTAAAGAGGATATTCAGATACCTAAAAGGCACTCTAATGTTCAGCATATGGTATCCTAAGGATACTAATTTCTCCTTGAGTGCATATGTAGATGTAGATTGGGTGGGATGTACAGATGATAGAAGAAGTACAAGTGGTGGTGCTTTCTTTCTAGGAAGTAGGACTCAGTGTCATTATCTCCTATAGAGGTAGAATATATTGCAGCAGAATCTTGCTACCCATAGGTGTTATGGATGAAGTAAACATTGAAGGCTATCAAAGTGTCATATTATAAGTCTATTCCTAGCCTATGTGATAATACAAGTGCTATCAACATTTCAAAAAATCTGGTGATGCATTCAAGGACAAAGCATATTTCAATCTGGTATCACTTTTTAAGAGAAAAGGTTTTAGATAATGAGGTGAATTTGGAGTATGTGCCTACCAAGGATCAAGTTGTAGACATCTTTACAAAGGCTCTCTCTAAGGATACTTTTGAGTATCTCTGACATAAGTTAGGGGTTATTGCCTGTCCTTCTGATGCATAAATGTGTGCATCTATCTAGGAAGCAATACAAGATACACTTTTTTCCCTAGACTGGTGTTGAAGGCTACCTCTCATGAGGAGTAGGTAGTGATACTATTGGTTGGTGTATTCAGATGGAGCATATCCTATGATCTTAAGGGGGAAAGTGCAGAAAAAGTGAGAGCAATGGAGATAGAGCAGATACTTGCTAGTGTTAGAGTTGTTGCCCTTATCCATTGATATCAAAGGGGGAGGGAGTTGAAGTGAATGAAAAACCATTGTGTAAATAAGTGTGCAAAGAGTAAAAGTTGAAGTTGTTTCTGTTAGGGGGAGTATTACTGGTTGCAGAGGTACTGATTGATTGCTTTAGGTCTTGATGGTTTTTCAAAGAGTTGGTGTTGCCATCAATGACAAAAGGGGAGATTGTTGGAAAATTGTTTGTGTTGTCACTGATGTCAACTCCCAACAGATGGTTCACCTAGTTTCCAAGTTCTTTTGAGAAAATTTGATAAAAAGGTGTGTAGTGTGATATAGGTACCCTTAGTGTTATGCTTCGCATTTATTCCTAATTGAAGATATGCTTGTACAGTTTGGAAGTATTGATCAAAGGTATTCAAAGGTATTATATCCAGAGTTTTAGGTTCTGGATTTTGTGGAAGTATAAGATGTGTTTCATAGAATATTTGACTGTGAAGGAGGATGTCTGGGAGAAATGAGAATGCTCCTGTTGAAAAGAGAAATACAACTGAGAGGGGGGGTGAATCAGTTGTAACCAATATTTCAAAACCATTTAAAACATCAACCACTTAATCATTGTTATTGTATTTAACCATGAAAGCATGAAATGAAAAACTTAACACATTTGCACATTTAACACATGAGACACCAAATTTTTTACGTGGAAAACCCAATAAGGGAAAAACCACAGTGAGTGTTAGCTCACAATATAATATGTAATAACAATACTAAAAATTAGAGGCTCACTTCCTTAGGGCTCACTTCCTAGATTGCTTACTGCAAAAGAAGAGGCTCGCTACCAATGGGGTGGCTCACTACTGTTGGGTGGCTCACTACAGTTGGGTGGCTCACTGCTAGATTTGGTGAATTAAGATAGTAGCATCTACACTATCCCAAAGTTTAGTTCCATTGAAGCACAATAGACATCCTCTACTTTTCTCTTCTTTTTCTTCACACTTATCTTCACATCTTCACACTTGCATACATTTTCATGACTCAATTACAAGTATTTATACAATTTATCAACCTTGGAATAATCATCAAGGTCAACATTACAATCATTAACCATTGGAGCAATCTCCAAGGTCGGTAAACATACAGAAGATTAGGTCTGGACCTAAACAGATTAATGAAAGAGAAAGAATGAATGTAGACCAAACCACGCCTTAGCTGGGACTCAAACACAATCTTCCATGCTACAACACACTATCACAACCTTCAAAGTATAACCACAAGTAGTGAGAACAACCAAGTCGGCTAAAACTAGTGTTAACACTAAAACCTTTAAGAACACACTTCATGCACAATCTGGATTATACTTTATGGACCAATCAAAAGGCAAGAACATGATCTAGAGACATCCACAAGCACTTTGTAATAAACAAGAACATCCGTACAACCTCTAAACACTTTATCCATAAGATTCTTCAAACCGCAGCACTTGAACTTTATTGTCGACTGTCATAAAAGAAAGATCGCTTGCAGACCACCAAATCATGAACCATTTGAACTGAAGGCACATATCGTCATCACAAACTTAATTCCTAAACCATGGACTATAAGACTTAATTGTAGAGAAATGTGGAGAAGAATACATTCTCCCTGTCACCACTAAAAGCACAAAAAAATAGTTTGTAATGCCCACTCAAGAAAATGTCTATAAATATCAATAAATAATCTAATTACTTAAGAAATAATGAAGATTAATAATAAGATAATTGGAGAATATTCATTCTATATAACTTAGTAAGCTTCAAAATACAAAAGTATAGTTGTATACATCGTAAATTCACAATTATTCACATTTGCCATATAATTCATCCATTAACAAAATGAAAAGATGTTTCCATAGCTCCATTATTTTGTAAGGTTAATAGACCTACAGATGCACAACTAAATGCAACATTAGTTCCACAAAGTTCATCAATAAACATATCATATAACCATATACTAGTCTAAGGCCCTAAGGGGCCAACCTAATGTCTCGGGGGCTCATGATGGCCTTGCCTACGTACGCATAGCATAGAGACTTCATAGTTCAGGGACTTGAACTTGAAATCACAAGATAATATCAACAAATCCAAACCTCAAAGAAGACTACCTCCAAATTACAAAATTAATTTAACCATCCCAATAATGGGTTTAACAATAATTAGATAAATCATATTTCTATTTTTTACCAATCTTGTGCATCCAATATGTGAAAGGAAGACATATCAACCATTGTTAACCCATACTACTTATTTAAATCAAACCCACATAGGCATAAAATGACTTAATGAGCAATCACTAAGAGGCACAAGACAAGATAAATCATATACTTGATTCTACCTTAATCCCTATCTCGAACTTACCTTGCTATTCTATCAAAATCCTCATCTCAGACATAACTCAATTAAGATAACATTTTCATACAATTGGTTTATATAATGAACCAAACTATATTACTAATACATTCTATATTTTGCATGTGTTACAAGATTATCCTTTTTGACAAAATATTGATTCAAGACTACTTTTATACAAAGATGCAATTCCATCTCATATAATTCTCTTTTATAACCCACTAGAATATCTAACAGAATAGTTTTTTTTCTATCAAGACCGTTATACATGATTTAAGGATGGCTATTATCATTAATCAAAATAAAAGAATATCTGTAAACTATCTTTATACACATTCCAAATAATACAAACACGTTGATGATATGTGTATCTTCTATCTTAAATTGAAGGAACTTAGTAATGTCATGGGGAACAAATCAAACAACAAATACAAGAGCACAAAGTATGGAATTATAACACTATATATACTTATAAACCGGTCATGATCTCGATGAAAGTAAACTTGATTGGTATATCGATCCAACATAAGTTGAAATGGAATAAAGTTTTCTTACGAGACTTCCACAAAACCATTCACTGTATATAAATAAGTGAAGAGTAATCCTCAAGAATAACTTATTATTAGTAATAAAGAAACTCTTTTAAATAAATTATTAATGAACAGTTACATAGAAATTATGAATGAACAGTTACTAAGAATATAACACAATTAAAATGACTTCAGATATATTCTGGTCGTCTTCTTTAGACCACCGATATGTTCTTTATTACCTTCAAGATAACACAATTAAAATATAAACTGAATAAAATTCCATATTTATCCTATATATTTATATGTCTAATCATTTAGCTATTAAAGCAGTAAATGGAATACCAATGTATACATCAATTAAACTCAGATAATGAAATCAAGAAATTATCAGAAGATCCTATGGCTAAACATAATCAAAGTCTGTCAAGAAGAAGGATAGTCATTATATAAATAATTCCTGTTAGTAACGGTTGAAGACGAACTTCTCTAACACCCACGATGGGTCGAATAATGGAAATATAACATAATATAAATTAAGACTTAGATACAGTTTTAAAAACTTTCAAACTCAAGACAAAGGCAGGTGTAAAACTAATTCCCAAACAGTGACACCATCATACCAAAAATTTGCACAAAAGAAGAAATTGAAAAATAAGAAATTTGATAAATATGCTTGCGCTATTGTAGTCCGAGAAATACAATCAACATGCTAATCTTAATAGATAATTGTTCCTAAGACTAAAACTGCTAAGTTTAAAACAATACTCACATTCTCTATTATAACCTGAGTCCTGTGTCAATATTGCTCACACCTACAGACACTCCTCTTTTTGCGCAGAGTACATGAATAGATTATTCTTTATTTCCTTCATATCAAATTTTCTATAACAGAAAACCATTTTAATGGAAAACAGAAAGGCGTTTTAGCTAAAGAAAACCATTAAATGATTATAAGGAAGAAGGTAGTTTTAAGAATAATGGGAAGCAATTAAACTAGGTGAGTCATTGTTATCCACAAGTAGGTCGCTTCATCTAAAATGTCGCTCAGTTATAAAGAATATCGTTCAATTATAAAGAATGCACATGAAGCTAATTTTGTCATGATTTGAATATAAATCTCATATAGTGTTATCGTAGCCCAAAGGATTGAATTGCTATGACATAAGTTGGGTGTAACAACTCAAGATTTTACAGGACATAGAATGTAATGATGACAAGATATGCACAAAAAAATGAACTTTGTCATCATTACATTCTATGTCCTATAAAATCTTGAGTCATTTCACCCAACTTATGGTATAGCAATTCAATCCTTTGGGCTATGATAACAATATATGAGATTTATATTCAAATCATGACAAAATCAACCTCATGTGCATTCTTTAGAACTAAACGATATTCTTTTTAAATGAGTGGCATTTTAGATGAAGTGGCCTACTTGTGGATAGCAATGACCTGCCTAGTTTAACTGCTTCCCATTATTCTTAAAACTACCTTCTTCCTTATAATTATTTAATAGTTTTCTTTAGCTAAAACGCCTTTTTCTTTTCCATTAAAATGGTTTTCTATTATAGAAAATTTGATATGAAGGAAATAAAGAATAATCTATTCATCTACTCTGCACAAAAAGAGGAGTATCTATAGGTGTGAGCAATATTGCCACAGGACTAGGGTTAAAGAGAATGTGAGTATTGTTTTAAACTTAGTAGTTTCAGTCTTAGGAACAGTTATCTATTAAGATTAGCATGTTGATTGTATTTCTCAGACTGCAATAGCACAAGCATATTTATCAGATTTCTTATTTTTCAATTTCTTCTTTTGCACCAATTTTTGGTATGATGGTGTCCATGTTTGGGAATCAGCTTTACGCATGCCTTTGTGATCTTGAGTTCAAAAAATTTTAAACCCGTTTCTAAGTCTTAATTTAGATTGTGTTATATTGCCATTATTTGACCCATCATGGGCATTAGAGAAGTTCATCTTCAACCGTTACTAATAGGAATTATTTATATAACAACTATCCTTCTTCTTGACAGACTTTGATTATGCTTAGTGGTAGGATCTTCTAATAATTTCTTGATTTTGTTGTCTGAGTTTAGTCAATGTATACATTGGTATTCCATTTACTATTTTAATAGCTAAATGATTAGACATATAAATATATAGGATAAATATGGAATTTTATTCAGTTTATCTTTTAATTGTGTTATCTTGAAGGTAATAAAGAACAGATCGGTGGTCTCAAGAAGAAGACCAAAATATATCTGAAGTCATTTTAATTGTGTTATATTCTTCGTAACTGTTCATTCATAATTTCTATGTAACTATTCATTAATAATTTCTTTAAAAGAGTTTATTTATTACTAATAATAAGTTATTCTTGAGGATTACTCTTCACTTATTTATATACAGTGACTGGTTTTGTGGAAGTTTTGTAAGAAACCTTATTCCATTTAAACTTATGTTGGATTGATATACCAATCAAGTTTACTTTCATGACCAGTTTATAAGTATATATACTGTTATAATTCCATACTTTGTGCTCTTGTATTCGTTGTTTGATTTGTTCCCCATGACATTACTAAGTTCCTTCAATTTAAGATAGAAGATACACATATCATCAACATGTTTGTATTATTTGGAATGTGTATAAAGATAGTTTACACATATTCTTTTATTTTGATTAATGATAATAGCCATCCTTAAATCATGTATAATGGTCTTGATAGAATAAAAACTATTCTATTAGATATTATAGTGGCCTATAAAAGAGAATTATATGAGAAGGAATTGCATCTTTGTATAGAAATAGTCTTGAAACAATATTTTGTCAAAAAGGATAATCTTGTAACACATGCAAAATATAGAATGTATTAGTAATATAGTTTGGTTCATTATATAAACCAATTGTATGAAAATGTTATCTTAATTTAGTTATGTTCAAGATGAGGATTTTGATAGAATAACAAGTTAAGTTTGAGATAGGGATTAAGTTAGAATCAAGAATAAGATTTATCTTGTCTTGTGCCTCTTAGTGATCACTCATTAAGTCACTTTATGCCTATGTGAGTTTGATTTAAATAGGTAGTATGGGTTAACAATGGTTGATATGTCTTCCTTTCACATATTGGATGCACAAGATTGGTAAAAAATAGAAATATGATTTATCTGATTATTGTTAAACCCATTATTGGGATGGTTAAAGTAATTTTGTAATTTGGAGGTAGTCTTCTTTGAGGTTTGGATTTGTTTGATATCATCTTGTGATTTCAAGTTCAAGTCCCTAAACTATGAAGTCTCTACACTATGCGTACGTAGGCAAGGCCACCATGAGCCCCTGAAACATTAGGTCAGCCCCTTAGGGCCTTAGACTAGTATATGGTTATTTGATATGTTTATTGAAGAACTTTGTGAAATTAATGTTGCATTTAGTTGTGTAACTACAGGTATGTTAACCTTTCAAGATAATGGAGCTATGGAAGCATCTTTTCATTTTGTTAATTGATGAATTATATGGTAAATGTGAATAATTGTGAATTTACGATGTATACAACTATACTTTTGTATTTTGAAGCTTACTAAGTTATATAGAATGAATATTCTCCAATTCTCTTCTTATTAATCTTCATTATTTCTCAAGTAATTAACTTATTTATTGATATTTACTGACATTTTCTTGAGTGGGCATTACATAGTTTTTACTCTGATGAACATAATTTACTCAAATCTTCAGACTAGAGGCTTAAACTTGAAACATAGCATCTCTATACATCCCTTAACATTACTTCCAATCTGTAGACAAAGATATTCAATCTACAAAAAATGCAGAGCAAAATATGATAGTATCTTGGCAGATAGAACTGTTCTGCAATAGTACTTACTTCTCAACCAATTCCTTTGATGCTTACCTTAGGTGTTGACAACAATGACAACACTTATTGCTCATACTTGCAACAATCTTTGTCTTTGTCATTGATGGAAACACATGATGTGAAAAACCATCAAGACATATAAGCTTGCTTTGCTTCTTTTCTCCCATTCACTTGATGTTTTCCCTTTCTGCAACTTTCTTCTTATGTTTTTCATATGAACTTCTCTCCCCCTTTGACATCAATGGAAAAGGGTGCCAGACCTTTACTTTCACTTTACTGCACAACTCCCCCTTTCATGAACATTGCAACACTTACTACTCTTTATCAGGAACTTATATCAGCAACTTCTACCTACTCCCCCTGAAAGGTAGCCTTCAAAATATCAATCCAGACCAAAAGATGAAAGTTTAGTCACCACTGGATTGATGCATTCCTTATGCATCTTAGTTAAGAGTAGGAGGATAATAACCCCTAACTTCTCCCTAAGATATTCAAAAGTATCCTTAGGCAGAGGCTTAGTAAAAATATCTGTAATCTGGTCCTTTGTAGACACATACTCCATCTTTACTTCATTCTATGTTACCTTTTCTCTCAGAAAGTTTACCTTATTGATATATGCTTTGTCCTTGATTGCATCACTAGATTCTTTGAAATATTTATAGCACTTGTATTGTCACAAAAGATTGAGATTGGTTCTTCATACACAACTCTTATTTCTTCGAAGTTTGCTTCATCCAAAGTACTTGAGTACAACATGTTGCAGCAATATATTATGCTTCTACAGTAGATAAAGAAACTAATTCTTGTTTCTTGCTCAGCCATGAAACCAATCTTTTACCCAAAAGGAAATCACCTCTACTTGTACTTTCTTTGTCATCTGCATCTCCATCCTAATATGCATCTGTATAAGCACTGAGAGTGAAATCAATCTTTGGGATATCACAATCCATAATCTAAAGTGCCTTTTAAATATCTCATGATCCTTTTTACTACCATTACATGTGAC
Source organism: Cunninghamia lanceolata (assembly GCA_027924645.1). Taxonomy (NCBI): domain Eukaryota; kingdom Viridiplantae; phylum Streptophyta; class Pinopsida; order Cupressales; family Cupressaceae; genus Cunninghamia; species Cunninghamia lanceolata. Next base: position 3,783,615 of record BSBN01000914.1, on the reverse strand, counting down.
TCTTTGGAATCTTCTTAAAATCTTGCCACAAGACAGACTGCATGCATTATGTTAGGTCTGGTATGGGTTAGATAAAGCAATCCTCCAATCATAGACCTATACTTTTTCTAATCAGTCTTGGTTGATTCATCATTATTGGTCAGCTTGCAGCTAGTTACCATAGGGGTACATATTGTCTTAGAATCCTCCATTCCAAACTACTTCAACAATTCTTTCACATACTTGGACTGAGAAATGAAAATTCCTTTTTATGATTAAGTAATCTACAGTCCTAAAAAGAAATTCATTTCACCAAACATAGACATCTCAAATTCTTTTTACATTTCCTCTGCAAATCTCTAACACATACCTTCATTGCCTCCAAAGATAATATCATCAACAAAGACTACAAAAATTAAAATTTGATCATTATTGATTTTGAAATAGAGATTGATGTCAGCAGTACCTTTACTGAACCCTAATTACAATAAATATTTGTCCAATCTTGCATACCAGGCTCTAGGGGCTTGCTTAAGTCCATACAAGGCTTTCTTCAATCTGCACACTATGTCACCTTGGTCTGGTGACTGAAATTCTTCTGATTGTTCAATGTACACCTCTTCTTCTAGTTCTCCATTCAAGAATACAAACTTCACATCCATCTGATATACTTTGAAATCTTTGTGTGTTGCAAATGCTAGGAACATTCTTATTGCTTCAATCCTTGACATAGGAGCAAAAGTCTCTTAGTCAATGCCTTCAACCTGAGAATATCCTTTGCATACCAGTCTTGCTTTGTTTCTTACTACTCCATTTTCATTCATCTTGTTTTTGGAAACCCATTTGGTTCCAATCACATTCTTATTAGTAGGTCTAGGGACCAATTACCAAGTTTGATTCTTCTCTATCTGCATTAGCTCTTCTTCCATATCTTTTATCCAACTTTCATCTTTGTAGGCTTCATTTACAGTTTTAGGTTCAATTTGTGAAAGTAGACAGTAGTTCACTTGTTTTTCTGCTGCTCTTTTTCTTGTCAATACTCATTTGATTTTGTCACCAATGATCTAATCTTCAAAATGATTAATCCTTACATACCTGGGAGTTTTAGCAGCATTTTCTAGAGCTTTTTCTTCTTCTTCTTCTTCATTGTCTTATTGTTCAAATTTTTTTGTAGCAGCAGGTTCATCAGATTCATAGCCACTCAGATCTGATATTCCTTCCTTATCTTCATCAACTTTCACATTTTTACTCTCAATGATATTTCTCAATCTCTTATTGTAGCACCAGTAGGCCTTGCTCTTAGTGGAGTATCCAAGGAAAATACCTTCATCACATCTAGCATCAAACTTGCCTAACTCTTCATCTCTTATGATATAACATTTGCTTCTAAAAACATTGAAATATTTCATTGTAGGAGCTTTTCCATACCACAATTCATAGGGAGTTTTAGTACCATTACCTTTGACTTGGAATCTATTTTAAATGTAGATAGTAGTGTGTATAGATTCTCTCCAATATACTTTTGATAGGTTAGCCTCCATCATCATTGACCTAGCAACTTCTTGAACTGTCCTGTTCTTTCTTTCAACAACTCCATTCTACTGGGGAGTTCTAGGAGCAGGCAATTGTCTTTTTATCCCATGTTCTTCACAGAATGCATTAAATTCATTTGATGTAAACTTTCCTCCTCTATCAGACCTTAGGCACTTGATCCTTAAATCTAACTCATTCTCAACCATCACCTTGAAAAACTTGAACTTGGCTAGGGCTTCTGATTTATCCTTTAAGAAAGTAACCCAAGTCATTCTTGAATAATCATCAATAAGCAACATAAAATACTTGTCTCCTTGTAGACTTCTTGTTCTTGTAGGACCACACAAATCTATATGTACCAGCTCAAGTAATGCAGCAGAAAATTGTTCCTTACTCTTGAACATTGCTCTTGTTTGTTTTCCCATTTGACATTCCTTGCAAATAGTGTTAGCAGGCTTCACAAGCCTAGGCAAATCTCTCACAACTTGCACTAAACTTATCTTAACCAAGTTTTCAAAATTGATATGACACATCCTCCTATGCCACAACCAACTCTCATCTATTTGATCCAACAAACAACAATCATTAGTTCCTCTCAAATGATAGGTATTGCCTCTAGTCTTCTTACCAGTTGCAATCACTATTCCAAAGCTTTCCATGATCTTGCATGCATTTTCCTTGAAACTCATATCATACCCTTTACCACACATCTAACCAACACTTAAAATATTATGCATTAGGGCCTTGACATATAGATCATCATCTATATTGTGCTTTCCATCAAAGGAAATAGATCCTCTTCCACAAATCTTACCAGCTGCATTATCTCCAAACCTAACCAGTCCTCCATCATACTTTTCCAAACTTAAAAACTTACTTTTATTACTAGTCATGTGATGTGAACATCCACTATTAATAATTAATTCATCCTTATCCTTCTCAACCAGAATAGATAGAGCACTCTCTTCCACTAGTTTTTCTTCCTTCACACAACTAGCAAGATTAGTAGACACGGGTTCTTCTTTAATAGAAATAAACAAGAATTCATTTGTACTAGTATTAGCATCATAAAACTCATCATTTGTTACACCATCATCATCAAGATCTATGACAATATAGCATTTCTTGACAATTCTATATTTACTTTCAAACTTCTTCTTACCTCTTTCAATTCTCTCCGGACATCTAGATGCATAGTGAACAATCTTACCACAAGAAAAGTATTTGAATGGTAATTTTCCTTTGAACTTACCAAAACCTCTTTGCATTCTACCCACAAAGTTGGCTTCAACCTCATCAAGGTCATCATTAGATTCCATAGTATATTTTTGAGCTCTTGAAGCCTTTTCTAAAGTGTTGGCTTTGAAAGCAGTCTCAATTTTTGGCAAGGCATCACCAAACTCTCTCATTTCAAAATATGTAATCTTCCCAAGCAACTGATCCTTTGAAATCTTTTGCACACTCATACCTTGTTTTCAGGTTTTGTAGTTTGGCACTTTTTATAGAATCATCTCCTTCATATAAACTTTTCAACTTTTCCTAGATCTCATGAGCAGTCTCCAAATCCATAACTTTTATCAACTCAGTGTTAGATAAGGCATTCAATAGAGAATCTCTAGCTTTTCCATTTAATTCATACTATTTGATTTCATCTTCATTTGTTGGACCATTTTGAGGAATAGTGTATTTGGTTTCTACTATTTTCCAAACACCATAACCAAGAGAAATGAGATGACTTTTCATCCATACCTTCCAAAGAGAATAATCCATTTAATCAAACTGTGGTGATTCCTTCCTATGTGCCATCCCAGATCTACCTTGAATTGTTAGAATCTTTACTGAGGAACCCTCACTCTGATACCAATTGTTGAAAAGAGCAAGATAACTGAGAGGGAGGGTGAATCAGTTGTAACCAATATTTCAAAACCATTTAAAACATCAACCACTTAATCACTGTTATTGTATTTAACCATGAAAGCATGAAATCAAAAACTTAACACATTTACACATTTAACACATGAGACACCAAATTTTTTATGTGGAAAACCCAATAAGGGAAAAACTGTGGTGAGTGTTAGCTCACAATATAATATGTAATAACAATATCAAAAATTAAAGGCTCATTGCCTTAGGGCTCACTACCCAGATTGCTCACTACAAAAGAAGAGGCTCACTCCCAATGGGGTGGCCCACTATCATTGGGTGGTTCACTGCCACATTTGGTGAACTGAGATAGCAGCATCTACACTATGCCAAAGTTTAGTTCCATTGAAGCACAATAAATATCCTTTGCTCTGGTTTTACTTCACACTTATCTTCACACTTGGATACATTTTCATGAGTCAATTATAAGTACTTATACAATTTATCAACCTTGGAATAATCATCAAGGTCTGCGTTACAATCATTAACCATTGGAACAATCTCCAAGGTCAGCAAACACACATACATAAGAATAGGTCTGGACCTAAATAGATTAATGAAAGAGAAAGAATGAATGTAGACCAAACCATGCCTTAGCTGGGACTCAAACACAATCTTCCATGCTACAACATGCTATTATAACCTTCAAAGTATAACCACAAGTAGTGAGAACAACCAAGTCATCTAAAACTGGTGTTAACACTAAAACCTTTAAGAACACGCTTCATGCACGACCTGGATTATACTTTGTGGACCAATCAAAAGGTAGGAACATGATCTAGAGGCATCCACAAGAATGTTGTGATCACCAAGAACATCCACACAACCTCTAAACACTTTATCCATAAGATTCTTCAAATCGTAGCACTTGAACTTTACTGTCAGCCACTATCATAGAAGAAAGATCACTTGCAGAGCACCAAATCATAACCATTTCAACTGAAAGAAAATATCCTCAAACAAACTTAATTCCTGGAACACAGACTATAAGACTTAATTTCAGAGAAATGCAGAGCATAATACATTCTCCCTGTCACCACTAAATGCACAGAAAAATAGTTTTTTACTCTGATGAACATAACTTACTCAAATCTTCACATCGGAGGCTTAAATTTGAAACATATCATCTTTAGACATCCCTTAACATTACTTCCAATCCGTAAACAAAGATATTCAATCTACATTTTAAAATGTGGAGCAAAACATGATACTATCTTGGCAGATAGAACTATTCTGCAATAGTACTTACTTCTCAACCAATTCCTTTGATGCTTACCTTAGGTGTTGACATCAATGACAACACTTACTACTCATAATTGCAATAGATCTGCATTTCTCTGCATTGAGTTTTCCTATCTTGTGGATCTAGGAGAGTGCTTATATTATATATATCCACCTTCCTTTGAAGTTTCTAGTATTGGGATGCTCCAAAAGTTTAGTTCTTGTGTTGGTGATTAGTAACAGTGTGTCCTAATGTGCATAATGAAGACATTCTTTAATTCATATGGTTGCGGCAGTGTTGTAGAAGCTTATGATGATGATGAGTATTCTGGGAAGGTGTGTGAATACTTTGGAGTGTCTCTCTCTGGTCCGCTTGATGTTCTTGGACTTGGAGAAGTGTGAATATGGTCATTAGCTCAGGTTTGGCCAACCTAGCTTACTAGTGCCATTTGTGGAGGTACCTTGTGGATTGTGGATGAGATAAGCAACTTGGTGATATAGATTCAAGTCTTGATTATCTCTTGACATGGTCCACTTTCACTTCTTTCCACCATGGAAGTTTTTAGTGCTGACCTAAGTAATGTTGCATGTGTGTAATGCACACGCTTCATTAGGACTAACCTAATTGAGATAGGTCTTGGTTGTAGATGGTATAAATTCAAGATTAAGATGAGTGGAGCAAGGTAGAGAAGAATATGTAAATGTGAATCAAGGGCAGTGAAGTTGTGTGTGAACATAAATGCTTTTGACTCTAGAATGTAGTGAGTAGATGGTGTCTACATTTTAGTGTGCCAGAAGTTGCTAGAGGCAATGAGCCAAAGGTTGTGGATGGTAAGGAGTGGCAACGGTGGAGCTCTTTTGTTGCTTTGAGATAGTGAATCTCTCTATAATAGTCTTCTTCTTTCTTCTTTCTTCTCTCTTCTAGGTAGTGAGCCCTTGGCAATGAGCCTTTCTTTTGTGCAGTGAGCCTATTGATTTTTGGTGTTGTTATTCATATATATTGTGAGCTAATCCTCATCATGGTTTTTCCCTTATTGGGTTTTCCACGTAAATCTAGTGTTCTTATGTGTTTGGATGTGTTTGCATTGATGATTCATATTTTTACATTCTACTAATGCATTATAAGTGGTTGATGTTTGAAATTGCTTTGAGTGTTTAAAGTTTTAACATACAACTGATTCACCCCCCTCTCAGTTGTCCTATGCATTCTAATAGAGGAGAGGTAGAAAATAGTAAAATAGGGAAAAATTGGTGGGATCTAAAGGGAAATTGGAAAGGAAGATGAAAACTAGGAAAGCTAGGAAAAGGAGAACTAGGAGGTAGAGAGAGAGAGAGAGAAAGAGATGGTAGGAGATAGAGAGCGGAGGGAAGTAGAGAGTGAGAGAGAGGGTAGGAGGTAGAGAGGGGAGGGAAGTAGAGAGTGAGAGGGCAGGAGGTAGAGAAGGGAGGGAAGTAGAGAGTGAGAGAGAGGGTAGGAGGTAGAGAGAGGAGGGAAGTAGAGAGTGAGAGAGACGGTAGGAGGTAGAGAGAGGAGGGAAGAAGAGAGTGAGAGAGAGGGTAGGAGGTAGAGAGGGGAGGGAAGTAGAGAGTGAGAGAGAGGGTAGGAGGTAGGGAAGGGAGGGAAGTAGAGACTAAGAGAGAGGGTAGGAGGTAGAGAGAGAAGGGAAGTAGAGAGTGAGAGAGTGTAGGAGGTAGAGAGGGGAGGGAAGTAGAGAGTGAGAGAGAGGGTAGGATGTAGAGAGGGGAGGGAAGTAGAGTGAGAGAGAGAGGAGGGAAGTAGAGGTGAGAAAGAGAGAGAAGGGGAGGGAGAGAGGAGGGGAGGGAGTGAGATGTTTTATTTCAACATAACACAAGCATGTTATAACACTCTCGCGTTATTCTTTGCCTTGGTAACTTCCAAGTCTTAGGCTTGGATTTGCATTGCACTTCCAACCCAAAGGCTTGGACTTAGTTTAGGTCATCCAAGGATGTGTTTTTCTAGATTCTAACAAAATTCACATAATCTGGAGTGTGCTCCCCATCAGGATTGTACTTTTTCAATGAAAAGTCAAAAAAAATACCACCATAATCTTAATCTCTTTGTTAGCTATCTAGCCATATAATTTTTTTCATGTTTTAAGTATGCTAAGGATTTCATCTTTAATTTATTTTGTTAGTCTATCCATTTTTTGTCAAAAACTAATGTTTGGTATTTTTAACTTTTTTCTTAACCGTTCATCAAAATTTCAACTAAGTTACATTTTTAGAAACTATACTCCATTCTACACATATTCAATAAAAATTTTGATTTTTGATTAGTTTTCAAAAAAATTATGGGGGAGCATGCTCAATTTTCTATTTTTCGGGATGTGTCAACTTTGAAAATTAGTAAAAAATCAGGTATTCATAAAAGATTATCAGAAAAATCAGGGATAAACTACATTGTGTTAGCTAATTTCTCACTAAAGTGATTTTTGAAATACTAAAAAAAGTTAACATTTTAGGGGGAGCACACCAGATGCTATGTTGTGTTTTTTTAAGAAAAACATGACCAATTTCTATGCTCCCCCTTTTTGAACCCCTTAATCTCAACCATTTTTGAAAAAATTAGTAGTTTAGAAACTAGATTCAGAGCACTACGACTCTTGTTTTTGTTGTATCTTCAAATTTTGAGTGTAACTATCTTTAATTTCTCATCCAACTTCAGTCTTTCCTAATTTCAGAAAAAAGTGGCATCTTAAGACCCCCTTTTGGTCCCTCATCTTTGTACACTTACCCATGAGGATGATCATCATATCTTTCATTTAGAGTCAAGAAATCCTAAGATTCAATTAAGAATACCTTCTAATGTTGAAATCAAATCCTTGACCACTACCAAGATTGCTTGGGTTAAGAGCAATTACAATTTGAGTAGCAAGAAGATTAAAGAAAAGAATTGTAATGTAGGGAATGTAGGCAGTATTTTTATTAAGGAAGACCAAACTGTGCCCAATCTCAAGTGGGACATGAATGTTCAAGGTATGTCCCAGGATGTATTAGTCAAGACTAATCCACATCATAATCCACCTCAGAGGGTCAAAGAAACAAAAGGGAATAATAATAATAAAAGGGTGGTGAAGAGGTTCACCCAAGGAAGGAAAAGAAAAGTATACGTCAAGTTCCTGCTACACATAATGGCACTGTCTATGACAACCCTTTGCCAAGGCATATCCATCTTTATATGGCCCATATCCTTAACCAAATTAGGGTGACTGTTCCCTTATTAGAAAGTATGAGAATACTAGAACATAAGGATAAGGCATTGGCTATCATTGATGATACAATACCAAGCCAGTTAGAAGCTCAGAATGAAAGTAATGCAAGATCAGGAAAAGAAGGTATAGCAATTGAGAATGATAAAAAAGGGAATCCCAAAACACCAAAGGTGTACTTGGGAACTACTATGCAGAAATGCCCTTCTCAAATCGATCCATTTTATGTGAATCTACTTATAAAGGATAGACTCTTGAAGAATTGTATGATTGAATTTGGGGCTTCAACTAACATTATGCCTTTGGAGATTATGAAACAGTTAGGTTTGACAGTTACAAAGGCATATGGGAAATGCTTCGCTATTGATTCAAGAGCGGTCCCTATCATTGGGGTAATTACAAATATTGGTTTCAAGTTGGCATCTTACCCTTAAATGGATTACAAAATGAACATTACTATAGTGGACATCCCTCCTAGGTATGGAATGTTTAGATCTAGAAAATTGGCTTCCACTATTGGGGGAAGTATTTAGATGGATTCATCTTATGCTATGATCCCTATGGATGGGAAGGAGATCAAACTTGATAGGGAGAAGAGAGCCCCCTCAATTTTAGATGGTTTTGAAGATCAGAATGATCGAGTATGTTTTCTATACATTGATATGGACAATTTCAGAGTGAAGGAAAATGATGTTGATCAGACAAAACAAAAGACTATAATTGAAGAGGTCAAAATTGCTTCTGAGAATGATGAATTATTGTTAATGCAGTTTGATGGGGCATGTTCTAAAGAAGGTTCTAGGGCTGGAATTGTGTTTGTTTCTCATTCTAAGAAGACATATAAATCATCATTCAAACTTGGTTTTGAATGTACTAATAATGTAGCTAAGTATGAATCACTTCTCCTAGGATTGAAGTTAGCTATCAAGTATGGGATTAAAAGGTTGAAGGTCTTAGGGGATTCTAAACTTGTTGTATCCTAGATTAGATCCAAATATGCCTCTAATAATTTAAGGCTCAAGCAATACATAAATGTTGTCTAGTATACAATTGAGGCATTTGATGGTTTTTCAATTGACTGGGTGGAAAAAACTAGGAATGTAATGGCTGATTTCTTGGCAAATGTGGCAATCAAGCTAGAGGATCTATCCTTAGCAGGGATTTCAAAATTTGAAGTATTAACTAGACCTTATATTCCCAACAATATTTGTCATTGGCAAGTTTTCAATGATGATCAATATTTATACAAATTCATGAACTGTATGGATGAATATCAAGGATAGGGAATACATTTGTGAACTTTGTTGAAAAGATTGATGGGAAGGACACTATTTTTGGTAATGAGGTCATTCAACTAAAGACAAATAGAATCCCAACGAGATTGGTAGCTTTGGAGTGAGTATTTGATGGAGCAGCCAGTCAAACTACTAAGCTTTCACCTGTGCACCGAGATGATTTAGAGGAGATAAATTTGGGAACTGAAACCCAGCCAAGGAATGTCTACATAGGTAAGACACTAAATCCTAATATTAGATCTATGCTTATATCTTTGCTTAGGAAGCATAAAAGGGTTTTTGCCTAGTCTTATGATGACCTCAAAGCATATAGGGAAGATTTGTTTCAGCATGAAATTCCATTAAAACCAGATACAAAACATTTTAGATAGAAATAAAGGCCTATAAATCCCACCCTAGCACCCAAGATGCAGCAACAATTGGCTAAACTTAGTGAAGGGGGTATTATCAAACCAATTAGACATTTAACATGGGTATCAAATTTGGTCCCTATTAGGTAAAAGAATGGTGACATCAGACTCTGTGTTGATTTTAGAAACCTGAGCATACCATCATTGAAGGATAATTATCCTTTACCAAAGATTAAGGCCATGTTATAGAAGGTGACTGGCTGTGAGCTTCTATCTATGATGGATGGGTTTTCTAGTTATAACTAGGTAGTAGTAAAAGAGTCAGAATGATTTAAAATTGCTTTCACTACTCCATGGGGCACTTATGTTTATGTCAGGATGCCTTTTGGGCTGACTAATGTTGGGGCTACCTTTCAAAGAGCTATGGATGTAGCTTTCTCTGGTTTGATAAATATTATCATGGTTGTATATTAGGATGTCTTAACTACTTTCTCTAAAAATGAGGAGAACCATCATAACCACTTAGGGCAGATTTTTGTGAGTATGGAGTATGGTATACCATTGAACCCCAAGAAATGTATATTTGGGGTAGTTGAGGGAAAATTATTAGGACATATAGTCTGTAAGGATGGAATAAGAATTGATCCTGACAGGGTATCTACCATTGAAAGGACTCCTTAGCCTAAAATAGTCAAAGGGATTCAGTCATTTTTTGGGAAAATAAACTTCATTCGAATATTTGTCCCCAATTTTGTAGAAAAGACTAAATCCATCTACAAAATGTTGAAAACAAGATAGAGTTTGACTTGGGAATCTGAGGCAATCACATCTTTCCGTGATATCAAAGAGTCAATTAAACAAGCCACTATGCTGGCTTCTCCTGATTTCACCAAACCATTCCAATTGTTTTCTTTTGCTTCTTTTCACACTATAGCAACAATGTTGTTACAAAAGAACAGTGATCCTTTTTAACAACCTATCTCATTTTTTAGAAAATCACTCCAAGTTGTTGAGTTGAAGTATGAGTCCATGGAAAAACATGCATATGCACTAGTTAAGGCTGTAAAAAGTTGCAAGCCTTATTTGGTGGGAGCTAGAATTACAGTATATGTTTGACATGCTGTAGTAATAGATATTCTTATGCAAGAGGAGGTTACTGGTAGAAGATGCAGGTGGATGAATAAAGTCTAAGAATTTAACATCGAGATTTAGATCAACAAATTGGTCAAAGGTTTGGGACTAGCAAATATTATGGTTGAATCCAATTTGGAGGCTGCTTAGGTAAATTGTGTAACTGATATTCTCTTGGCAGAAAAGTACAACCTATAAGAGTCAGTTTGGTACAAGGACATTATATTTTATTTGAATCATTTGAAGTGTCCAAAAAATTCAAGTGATAATAAAAAAAGGACATTGCAGTTTGTTGTCTTAGAGCAAGACTTATACTAGAAAAATGGGGATGGTATTCTGTTAAAATGTTTGGATGAATCTACAGTAGAGCGGGTCATGAAAGATATGCATAGTGGAAATTGTGGAGGTCACTTTATGGCCAAAACTACTTCTCATGAAATCCTCAGAGCATGATATTGGTGGCCAACCCTATTTGCTGACACTTACAATTTGGTAAGGAAGTGTGAAGCATGTCAAAAATTCTCTAGTAAGTTAAGATGGTTTGGAGCATTACCATTAAGGATTCATGTTGTAGAGGCCCCATTTCAACAATGGGGTATAGATTTCATTGGAAAAATCTTTGAGAAATCTAGTGGGGGTTTTAAGTGGATACTGGTGGCAACTAATTACTTTACCAAATGGATAGAAGTAGTCCCAACTAAAAGAGCTACTAGTAAATTTGTAGACTTCCTCATGGATCACATCATCTCATGGTTTGGGGTGCCAGACAAGTTAATCAAAGATAATCCCATGTGTTTTAGATTAGCTGAGTTAATAGATCTTTCACTGAATATGGAATTAACTTATCCCATTCTTCACTATACCACCGACAAGGAAATGGCCAGGAAGAGTCAAGCAACAAAAGCTTGATGAAAGTTGTCAAGAGGATGTTGGGAAAGAATAAAAAGTCTTAGGACTCAAAATTGAAATTGTCTTTGTGGGCATATAGAATTACTATAAAGAAATCTACAAGGAAGTCACCTTATCAACTTGTCTATGGTATGAATGCAAATATCCCTGTCAATAATCTAATTCCTATATACAAGTTTATTCAGGAAAATTTTGATGATCTAGAAGATGCTATGACATGCAGGTTTTATGGAGTAAAAAGTGGCCACATGCCTTTTTACCTCCTAGTTTAGCTCCTAGGTCCCCATGTTAACACTTTACATGCAAAATATTCATCCCAATGAGAAATCCTCTAAAACCCATGTCAAACGGGAACTAGGGGCCCATTTAATACCTTATCCCAGACCAAAAAGGCTCCTTGGGACTTGGGCACCCATTCCCAAGCCCTCCCTATTTGGTTGGGGAAAAGTTTAATTCATCTCGGCATAGGACCTTTAAATGGGTCTCCCCTTGTCAGCTCTATCAATTAGTTTGTGAATGTTTAATAGGAAAGCATATATAAGTGAGTGTTTGAATTCATTTTGAGACAACTTGATGATAGATAACTTATGATATTGGAGAAAAGAGAATTCAAGGCATTAATTGTGTTGTTGTTGCAGATTTTTGTTTGTATTATGTGTTTGTTGCAGATTTGCAATCATCCTTATTTGTTGAAAATCTTCATTCTCTTAAGGACTTCACCTCCAAGGTGAGATCATTATTATTTGAATCATTTCATTATTTGGTTTATCTTTAGCCTCTGACCTACTAGGGTATGCTCTCTCTCTGACAATAGTGTTGGGAAGCTTGAATGTTATCCCAAGATTTGACTGAGGCAATTCCTTAAACATCACAACCCCCAAACCCCTTTTCTTCTTGTGTGAAGGTTACGAGTGCGAGGACTGAAGAAGTGAAGGTACAGGAAGGTTGTGTAAGGGAAAGGGTTTTGAGATCTAAAAGAAGATTCAAAATATTCCTCTACAAAAGACTTGGACACCTGCCCTAGTGTCCTCCCACTAAAACATACACCGAAACAGGCATTTGGACAATCCTAGCAACATTTCTCCAATTCTATGTTTCCAAAGATCTTGACTTTAGGAACTCGGGCACCCACCCTAGAGTCCTCTGACATTTTAGCTTTCATGACATAGGTTATGACATCTCACTAATCATCTTGGTACTTTCAGATCTTGGCTTTCTATTGTTGTTTGTCTATTACAAACTGATTATCTCATAACAATGGTTTTACTTATATTTAACCTAGGGTTTGATAAAAGTCTTGGTTAAATCATATCTTTCCATAGAAAATAAGAGCATAAAATCAGTAGCTGAGTTTTCTTTAATCTTGTAATGACTTAGCTCATTTTTTCCTTGAATGTTATAGTGAAATAGGGTTTGATCTAGTGTACTTGCATGCATTCATTCAACCCCCCTTTTTCCCTATTTAAAAACAAGATAAACTAGTTGGTCAAATTGGATGAAACAAGGAGAAAGGCACAAATGGTGAATGTCAAAAAATAATAGCAAGTGAAGTATTTGTTTGACAAAAGGGCTAAGAATAGGAAATTTGAATGTGGAGATATGGTAAATTGGTCTAGAATGCAAGAGCACAGGACAAAGGGAAACATGGTAAGCTTGAATCGATGTGCCTAGGACCTTATACCATAATGAATGTCGATGGAGAAAATTCTTATTTCCTGAAAACTTTGTTTGGATAATTTCAAGAGTTGCCTGTGCATAGACAATTCTTGAAGTATTTTTCTCATGAGCTTATGCTTTTATTTTCCCTACTCAGTAGTTAGGATTTTCTTTTCCCTGTGTTGTGTTGTGCAATTATGGTTGTTGTTAACCCATAATGTAGTGTTTTTGCTTCTGTCTTGTCTGTTTGATCTGGTCTATGTCCCAGAATTTTCTATTTTCTTACCACATTCCCTTGAAATGTGTGTCCCCAAACAAATCCACTGTTAGAACCTATTATTTTCTAGGCTTTTAGGATCTTCTTTTAAAAGTATCATCCTATGTATATGTAAAGGGTGGAATTTGGATGATTGGTTTTTGGTAGTTTTGTGTGTGTATCCTCCTTTCACCCTTTCATTCAAGGACTTTGGGTCAAGTGGAAATGCACTATCAGACCCTAGGTCATTGTGAGATGTAGAGAAACTTGGATTTGTATGATTTGATTATCAATTATGCTTAATTATACATCAAAACCCTAATTATGCAAATATGGAAGCAAACAGATGAATATCAAAAAATGCTACTACAGAAAGATGTAAAATGACAGATAACTGTGCACCTATTTTTGGGGTTCAGAAGTGAAACAGTCAGGGACCAATGAGTGGGCGCTCTAGTCTAGTGCCATACTTTTTGTCAGGATCAAGGAACTCAATCTGCAACCTGTTCCTGTTGTCACAGAGATTTCTCCATCACGGAATCCAGAGGACTAAAGAGTGGGTACCCAAGTCCAGGGTGTTATTTTCAACTCTAATATGCAAATCTAACACTCTGTAGTACCCTCCTACAACTCCACTTTTCTTGTATCCTCAACCTGTAACCTATAATCACAGAAACTTTGGGAGGGGGTTGTGGTGTTTAGAGACTTGCTCAGTCAAGCCCCAGAAAGACATTCAAGTCTTCTGAACACCAATGTCAGATAGACAGTGCGTGCTCTTGAGGGGCAGAGGTGAAAACCAAATGATAAATGCTTTAAAACATAAATGATGTCACCTTGTAGTGAAGATCTCATGGGAGGAAGAAGCTCTTCATGCCATGAGGAGATGATTGCTCAAATCTGCAAATACAAACACATAGACAACACAGATCTACTCTTGCTACATAATGAATGCCTTGAATCACCTTTAGGATGCCAAAAGATCATAATAATCATCTAGTTGTCCATCTATTTTACAAATGAATGCCTAAACATGCTTATATATGCAACTACAAACACTCCTACCAAGAATTTCATAATTCAAGCTTATCATGTCAGCATAGGACCCAAATAACGGTCACAAATTGACACTAAAAATTTGGGACTGACCCAAAATAGGGCAGGACTAGGGCACAAGTGCCCAAGTCCTCCCCCTATTTTGGTCAGGGTTAGGTTCAAGGGATCCCCCTAGGTCCCATTTGTCATGAAACTTAGGGCTTATTTCATCGGGATGTCAAACTATGATGCAAGATGTCCTAAATGGAGATAAAAGACCTAGGAGCTAAACCTTATGAGGGAAAAGCCCCCAAGGGGACATTTTTTTACGTTACATTTAGCCCCCACTTTCATGTATGTATAAACGCAAGGACAATACATGTATTAAAGTATGGTCAAAAAACACAACAAACACGCCAAGCATGGAGAAGACACGTCAAACACATTGAAGATAATGACAGGCATGCAAAACATAGAGAAGATAGTTACAGTCATGCAAAACTCAAAGAAAACAATAGATGCATAGAAGACAGTTAGTGCATGGAAGATAGGAATGATTTCTTTTCTTTTCTTTTTCTCATATATATGAAATGCAGATACAAGTACAGAAAAGTAAACACACCTCCCATAATACAGGAAGCATTCATCAGGCTAGTCTTTGAACTGTATATATGGGGCAACACACATCCAAGACACACCAAACCTCCCAAAATGCAGGAAGCACTCAACGCGCTGGTCTTTAGACTACATATGGGGCAACAGGCATGCCAAACAAAGAAAGCACACCAAACACACACACTTTGAAGACATGGAGAAAACACGGCAGAGAAGCGATGGAGTGTCCCTATTTCTAGGTTGATCACCATCTCAGGCAAATTACAGGCACACACCGACGATTGCGCTTTGCCACAACAATTGCCAAAGACATGCTTAAGGGTTGAGTTAGTCACAGAACCACTCCCCACCTCCCGATGAGGACTTTTTGAAAATGACATGATGATGTAATCAACTCCATGAAGTACACCATCCTCGCCTCCGCAAAGGGCATTGATTGATTGATTGCAAACAAACTCAGAGTGTAGGAGGGATTCATTGCCACCAGTCTTTAAACTACACCTGAGGACAAGCACATTGCTAACATCTACAATAGACAGCTTACCTTATATATGCCCCCACCTTAAGGTGGTTGATATCATGCATCGATATAAAGCACGTTAAGGTAGGAAGAAAACACACAAGGCAACACAGACTTTCGCAAAGCCCATGCCCCCAGGAGGTGACATGTACTTTACGATCACCAAATGTTCCAACAAACACATCCCTGCAAGAAACATTTTAGTGTCCACATAATCATGATAAACAACAACATCAATGCATATGATCAATCACACAAAGAGCCAAGTTTATACTAAAAATTCAGAAATTGAGGATAACCATGGAGCTATATCACGAAAATCTCAAAACCGAGTTTCACCAAGGTGAGTTTCAAAGACAAAGTGCATGGAGTAGTAGTATTGTTATAGTTTGTAAGTGAGATAAAATGTCATCAAAATCACTACGTAGAAAGCATAGAGTGCTTCTATTAGCCAAGCGTCGGATAAGATATACAACCCCATCATCATATTAGGAAATAAATCCAATTTTTTATTTCTCGCTAAAGGGACACTAGGTCCACATCAATATAAATGTTTTTCATCATCCGCCAGCTAGATAGAAACACTAGAGGAAGGTAAACAATAAATCAAGAGAAACAAGTGTCTTAGGGACAGTCACATAGGAGGGTGCCCCCAAGTCACCAACCGCAACTCTATGCCCGTAAGACACAACACACAACAATGAAATCAGAGAGAGGCAATATAGAAGAATGATGATAGAAATAGAAGAAGGTCACAATAGAGGCGGTCTCCCGGTATCCCGGACCTTACAAGACAATCATATCCCGGACCTTACAAGACAATCATATCCCGGACCTTACAAGACAATCATATCCCGGACCTTACAAGACAATTAGGGGTCATCCCAAGAGGCCTAAACAACATATAACACATCACGGGGGAAGCACATCATGAGAGATAAAAGGTTAGAAATATGTACCTTTAAGATCTTCGTGCTAAGTCTCATCATCAAGTAAATCATCGTCATCCTCCCACTCCTGAATTTTAGAGGAAAGTGGGACATAAGGTACCATAGCCCAATTCTTGTCTTTGTCTTTAGATTGTTCATTGTTAGGATCATATTTGTTTGGTTAAGTATTTGGAACAATGTGTTCTTGTTGAGATGCAAGGTGTATGGCATAAGCTTGTCTTCTTCTCCTTCTTTCTCTTGCTTTTCGATTTCTTTTTCTCTTACCACTTATCTCATGTAAGATAGGGCTTTGTTCTTTCATGGGTTTTTTCATTTTAGAAGAGGAAGCACCGAGATCAAATCTCATTTGTCTAGGTGGAATGTTTTGTTGTAGAAATTTACCTCCCAATCATTGTAAGGATGGTGGGGGAGGAACCTTAACATAAGGATCTTGTCCTTTTGGTCTAGGGTTCTCTTCAAATGCGGGTTGCTTGTCTTTTGTTATTTCTTGCATAGAGGGACCAGCCATTGGATGGAATAGTTTTGCTTTGTAATTTCTATAGCTTAAAAAGTTGAAGTCTATTCATGGCTCTAGTTTCTTTTTATATTTATCCAAAAAGTAATCTAGTGTACAATGTTTTCTTGCAACCAAAGGTTTATACTTATTGCGAGGGATAGTAATCACATGTCCATCAAAAGGAAATTTTAGACAATTATGAATTATTGAAGGGATAGCTTTCATAGCCTTAAACCATGGGTGTCCCAATTTAATACGAAAGAGGTTAGAAATGGGGACAACATCAAACCATTGTTCTACATGTTTCTCAAATACAATGACCAACAACAATATCTTCCCAGAAGTGTTTATAAAGGTTCCCTTATGTGTTTTAATCATGTCTGAAGGGTCATAAGATCGTTGTATTAATTGATGTGCAAAGAGGAACTCTTCCATTGTGACATTAGTCATACAATTAGGATCAATAAGTGTTCCATCTACAGGGTTTCCCATTATATTCACAATGATGTAAAGAGGTCCTTCAGTATCTCCGATTGTTCTATCATGAGGTGTAAACACAATTTCAAGTTCAGGGACCTTTCTCTTCATGTAATGTCTAGGAGGGAACCTATTGTTTTTGTTGTGATTAGAGGCCATGTTTATGTGCTAAAATTAATGCAAGATCATATTTTTAAAATTTTCTAAAGATATGCAACGGACAAGTGCAAAACTATATGCAAAAATGACCTAAAATGCTTGATTTTTTGTACTTTTTCAATGCAAATATATGAAAGAAAAGGTGTTCTAAGGAAATTGATCAAGGGAAGAAAATAATATGTCTGATATGAGTTCAATATAGCAGTAATATCCATCACAACACACTTTTGATGTAAATCTAAGATAATGACTAGTCCAAATCTAGTGAAAATACACTAAAATATGTGATTTTTTCACCAAATCTCATTGCAAAAGAGCATGACAAAGGGTGTTGTGAGGAAAGTGATCATGGAAATAAAATTATATCAGTAATAATAGCCACCTAATGCCAAAAAATCCATCACAACACACTTATAGTGTCACTCAAGATTAAACCCTAGTGAAAATATAGCAAAAATATGGAATTTTTCACAAATTTGCAATTCCAAGACCTAATGAAAGAGGTGTTGTAAGAAATTTTATGAGGTGAAGAAAATAATAGAAATTATATCAGTCACCTAGAATTATAAAATCTTTTACAACATGCTTGGAGTGCAAACTAGGTCAAACCCTAGGCCAAATATAGCAAAATGTGTAATTTTTCGCCAAATTTTCAATACAAGAGGCTCATAACAAGGTGTTGTAAAGAATTTTAGGAGGGGCAGAAGATAATAACCCTGATATTAGCCAATTAGTGCAAAAATATTCTTTACAACACACCTATAGTGCAAATCTAGAGAGTCGATAAGGCCAAATATAGTGAAAATCAAAGTTTTTCAAGCCCTAGGTTTGAGATTTTGATGTAAAATGCTATATGAATGTCATGTAATCTGTTTTATGATGAAAATTAAGTCCACTTAGATATTCAAATTATTTTCATACCCTGTCATGCAAAATACAAGGGCAAATCTAAGGAAAAATCAATGAAAATGTTAGTTTTTGTTGAAATTGTCTATGCAAAAATGCATTTTTTTGAGATCTAAATGCAAATTTACACTAAAATGAAACACTACAGCCAAATGAAAATTTGAATGAGTGCCTAAGATCAGTAGAAAAATATGAAACAAGATTTTACATAGAAACCCTAGTTTTTGGAATTACTAGGTTATATAAAAAATGCAAAATTGTTAACAAAACCCTAGCAATTTTATGATGAAAATGTAATGCAAGTGATGCAGAGGTAAACGCAACGGGAGCTTACAAATGGGAAGGAGGAGTCATGTACACAACCAGCATGTTAAAATCCTATCGGCTTGTCATCATCATCATATCTCTTGCTAACACAAACAGCATCATCATATTTTGAAGAGGCATGAAATATCCTCCTGCTGACTACTGTTCACTTCCTTATCACCTTTCGCCTTTCGCCTGTCAGCAGCATCATCATGTTCGACAAGCGCAAACATCCTCCTGATGTTCACTGTTCATCTTACCGCCAAACTCTATCTTCAGCATCATGATGTTCAACATCACCTTCATCAGCAGGATATAAAATATCCAGTTCCTCCAATATATCCTGATGACGACAACTTCAAGCACCTTTCCTCCGATGCTTACGTCACCCCGATATCCGACTACTCAAACAACAGCATCAGGATATGACTTATCTGGTCATATTAAAACATCCTGATGATGTTAACCAAACTTTATGCCGATGACTTACGCCGATGCCAAAACACTTAGCGACAGCAAGATAAACTTGCATAGGGTGATATTCGCAATATCCTGATGACGATGACGTCACATGCACCTGATGATGATGTCAATGCACCTGATGATGATGTCACCCAGATATAAGACTCTTACATCCTCCGCAGCATGATAATAAAATATCGGGTGATATTTTCAATATCCTGATGATGACCTTTCCGGTCCTTAGCCAAAAAGTGAACTTGCACTCCTGCATACGATAGCGATATGCGGATGATGGATACACACGAAAGATGATCCTGACGATGATTTACACACTGAGTATATATCTGACTTATATCATCCTGATGCACTTGAAACATACAATCTTCGTCAGCTTCATAACCTGATCCGGATAGCGATATACTCACAGATGACGATGCGATTCACTCCGTCTGGAAAAGCACATGCAGATCCCTGTATATCCGTCAGCTGCATGCAAACTCACAGAACCGCACACTTTTACAAAGAAAATATGATGATCGGGCCGGATCACCTTCAGATCAAAACTTAACAGTTTATCTTCCTAAACCCTAACACATGAGGATGCTAGGTTGATTCATAGCATGCTACCAGTCGATCTCCCACACAATGAAATGCATAAACAGAAAACTAAAATACAACCTAAACTAACATGCATGACCATTCCACTGATTCACAGAATCAACCGGTGGAAGGGTTGAAAGAATCCATTAACCTGTAATCAGAACAGAAATCAAAACATAAACAGCTGATAAACCAGATAATGCAATTGATGAGATCTTATTTAGATGAAACACAAATGTCCTGAACAATGTTTCACAATGTCTGGACTGATCTCTGGATTTCACTCAATCACCAGTACAACATAACATAACTACTCTCTACTACTCTGATATCATATCATACCCTAACTGATCTGAGTTATTTATAGCAATATCCTACGAGTACTACCAACTCGATTCCCAGCGGCTGGGAGCTTCCAAGCGGCTGGGAGAGGACAGCTCATACTACCTGATCACGAACTCTAACTACCTACACACCCTCCTAGGCTGATCTAATACATATGCATTGGTCCAATGGACCTTATTACATTATGAAGTCAAACATGCTAAAAATAGACTAATGTCCTGTCATGCGGACAATGAACCTATATCCTGTCTTGTAGGGGTGCTCCTGCACCATACTCCCCAGAAGAAGAAATCTCAAGTCCACTTGAGATGAGAGTATGAAGATCTGCACCATGTTTCTGGATCTGCTCTTCAGTCATCCATACTGCTTCAGAATTAGGTTTTCCCTTCCAAGAGACTAGATACTCCAAGTACTATTTGTTCCGGGTCTGTTTGACCACTCTGGTGTCCAAAACCTTCTGCAACTGTGGAGGATCATGTTTGGGAATGTTATCATTGACTGTATCCTGTAGGAGTTCCTAATCTACATCTGGATAAGACTTGTATGGAGTTATATCACAGACATTGAATATAGGGGACAAACCAAGATCAAGGGGAAGTTGTATCTCATAAGCATTTTGTCCATGCTTGTGCAAAATCTGACATGGTCCAACTTTTCTCTGCATGAGTTTAGTATATTTTCCCTTAGGAAGTCTATCCTTCTTTAAATGAACCCATACCAACTCTCCAACATCAAACTGAACATCCTTCTTCTTTTTATCAGCATATTCCTTAGACTTCAAGGTGGTTTGCTGCAATTGTGTCTTGACTTGATCATGAACCTCTTTTATGGCTTCTGCAAAAGCTTCTCCTTCTGCACTAACAGGGTCTACTGTAGGTAGATCTCTCAATTCCAAAATTCCTCTTGGATGCATACCATAAACTATTTGAAAAGGTGATTTCCCTGTGCTCCTATTGACAGTATCATTATAGGAAAATTCAGCTTGAGATAGAATATTATCCCACTTTTCTCCATGTTGTTTCGTCAAACATCTAAGCAAATTTCCTAAGGAACGGTTCACTACTTCAGTCTGTCCATCCGTTTGAGGATGATATGCAAAGGAAAAAGACAAATTTGTTCCAAGTTTCTTCCAAAGAGTTCTCCAGAAGTGACCAATAAACTTCACATCCCTATCTGACACTATACTCAATGGCAATCCATGGATTCTGACAATCTCCCTGAAAAATAAATCTGCAATGTATGAAGCATCAGCAGTGGTTTTGCATGGCAAGAAATGTGCCATTTTGCTGAATCTATCCACTACAACAAAAACACTATCAAACCCTTTCCTTGTCCTTGGTAAACCCAAGACAAAATCCATACTTATGCTTTCCCATGGTCTGGAAGGAATGGGTAAGGGCTGATATAAACCTTCATTAGTCGACCTGCCTTTAGCTTTCTGACATATCACACATGTCTCTACAAACTTTCTAACATCTGATTGTAACTTAGGCCAAAAGTAATGTCTTCGGACAAGATCAAGAGTCTTATCTAGACCAAAATGACCTGCCATAGCTCCACAATGTTTCTCCTTAATGATGTTTAACCTCATAGAACACCTTGGAATACATAACTGTCCACCTTTGAATAACAATCCATCCTGAATCAAAAATTCAGAGAATTCAGCATGATATTTCTCTCCAAAAGAAGTACATACATGATATATCTCCCCAAAATCTTCATCAGTCTCATACATGGTCTTTAGTGAATCAATGCCAACACTTTCTAACTGAATCTGGTTGACTGTTAGAACTCTCCTGCTCAGAGCATCTGCAACTTTATTCTTGACTCCTTTCTTATGCTTCAATGTAAAAGTAAAAGCTTGTAAGGTTTCTACCCATTTCATGTGTCTGTGGTTCATCTTTTCCTGGTTGTTTATGAAACTCAGAGCCTGGTTATCTGTGAATACTATGAATTCCTTTGGCATCAAATAATGCCTCCATTTCTTGAGTGACTGGACTAAAGCATACATTTCCAAATCATATGAGGAATACCTCTTCTTAGCATCATTGAGCTTCTCACTAAAAAATGCAATAGGTCTACCTTCTTGGCTGAGTACTGCTCCAATGGCCATGTGACTGGCATCACATTCCACCTGAAAGATTTTGTTAAAGTCTGGAAGTGCAAGGACTGGCTGCTGTGCCACCTTCTTCTTCAATGTTTCAAAAGAATCATCTGCTCTTTGAGTCCAAACAAATCTGTACTTCTGTCCTCCTTTGATGGTATCAAGCATGGGTGCACAAATATGACTAAACCCTCTTATAAACTTCCTGTAGAAGGTTGCTAACCCATGGAAACTTCTGACATCATTCATAGTCTTTGGGGTTGGCCAAGACAATATGGCACTTACCTTCTCCTTATCCATTTGTAACTTTCCTTGTGAAATGACAAAACCCAAATATGTGATCTCCTCTTGCATGAACAAACACTTGTCTAAATTTATCATCAACTGCTCTTCATGTAACCTCTTAAGAACCAAATCTATATGTCTGAGATGTTCTTCTTTTGTGTTGCTGAAAATCAGAATGTCATCTAGATATACTATGACAAACTTACCAATGAACTCTTTCAAAACCTCATTCATCAACCTCATAAAAGTACTAGGTGCATTAGATAAACCAAAAGGCATAACCTTCCACTCATATAACCCTTCATTAGTTTTGAATGTTGTTTTCCATTCATCTCCTGGCCTAATCCTGATCTGATGATATCCACTCTTCAAATCTATTTTTGTAAAATACTTAGCACCTCCCAAACAGTCAAGTAAATCCTCTATCCTAGGGATTGGAAACCTATACCTGATTGTGATCTTGTTAATAGCTCTGGAATCTATGCAAAGCCTCCAAGTACCTTCCTTCTTTGGTGCGAGTACAGCTGGTACTGCACATGGACTTAAACTTTTCCCAATCAGACCTAAATCCAATAATTCTTCAATTTGTCTGGCTACTTCTGCATTCTGTTCTGGAGTTAGCTTATAGGCTGCTTTGTTTGGAAGTGTTGACCCTGGAATTAAGTCTATGCAGTGACTAATATCCCTGACAGGTGGTAGGGATCTTGGCATTCCTTCTGAGATGATACCTTTGTACTTATCCAATAGCTCTTGGATAGCTGGGTCTATGAACCTTTGCTTCTTCTCTTCCTTGACTTCTTGCTGCTGTTCTTTATTCACCCTCATACATGGGATTAGGGCATATGCAACTGCACCTTCTGCTGCTACTTCTTTCATGAACTGTTTACCTTCCATCAGCATTACCTTCACCTCTTTTCCTTTAGATTTCTCCTCTTTCTCCATCAATGGTAGTAACGTTATAACCTTACCATCTTTATTGATTTTATAGGTATTTCTAATACCATCATGTTGTGCCTTCAAATCATACTGCCATGGTCTACCAAATAAAAGATTGCAAGCATCCATCGTGGTAATATCAAACAACAACTTATCCTTATATGCTCCAATCTGAAATTCTACCCAAGCCTGCTCTTCTACAGTTGTCTGCTGACCTTGGGTAAGCCATGAGACTTTATATGGGGATGGGTGAGGCAATCTCCTAAGCTTAAGCTTTGTCACCATTTCTTCAGACACAAAATTTTCAGTAGAACCAGAATCAATCAAAACTTTACATGCCTTACCTCCTGCTTTGCAAATAGTCCTGAAAAGAGACTTTCTTTGAGGGGATTCTTTGTCAGGTACCTTCATGGTAGTCACTGTTCTTCTCATCATTAGAGACTCTCCACTTTCTGGGTATCCATAATTATTAGGAGCATTCACACTCTGAAAAGCATTAGAGCCTGTCATACTTTGATTATCAGGTTCTTGGACCAGATTTGTTCTCCTTTCTCCTGTTGAGCTTGTGGCCTTTTCTGGACATCTGCTGGCTATATGGCCTTCTTTGTTACAATTATAACATCTGATGGATCCTCTGCCCTGGGATCTTCCTCTGAAAGGTCTTCTACCTCTGAAGTTTCCTTGCTGACTATAATTTTCCCTCTGGTTCTGACTATTGTTTCCCTTACTATTGTCATGACTGGATTCTCCTTGATATCCATGTCCATGTCCTCTACCTCTAAAAGGACCTCTTCCACCCCTTTGTTGTCTTCCTCTTCCTCTATTGTGTTGTTCTTGTTTTCTCTTTAACTTTTCTTCCACTTTCAATGCCAACTGAAAGCATTTCTGAACTGTATCTGGATTATGCAGACTTAAATCTTCCTGAATATTGAACCTCAATCCATTAAGGTATCTGGCTACCTTCTCTTCTTCACTTTCCTTTACCTTTGTTCTCACACAAAGTTTCATGAATTCTTCTGTATATGAGCTGACATCTAGCTCCTTCTTGTTGGTCATGATGTTAGTCACAAACAAACATAGAATAAAAGTACACAATAACCTTTATTCATCTTGAAAGATACGATGAATTCAGAGAATTCATGATCCCAAGTCTCCGATGATTAGGTCTTAATCGACTGACGTTACTCAGTGGTTAATGTGAGTTGCTGTTTCCATTTTGGGGCCTTACGTGAAAATGCACCATCATCATGAAGTTCCTGCAGAAATTCCTTACAGAGGAGTCAAATTATGCAGCTATTTGATGAAAAGATGTAAAATACCTCAATCTTTGCATGATATTTTCAATTGTGCATGCTTAGTGTTCAAATATGCTAAATATTCACGCTTATCTACGAGATGTCTGCATATTTTGGGTTATTTGCTTAAGATTATCAATTTATTTGCAATTGTGATAGTGAGATGCTCTGAAATTGAAAGAAATTAAAAGAAATACTTCTAATTAAGTTGAACCTTTAGCTTTTGATCCACATACATGCTTGATACTGTCATGAGGAGAAGAAATCAAACCATCTGTTCACCAGGACATTCCACAGCTAGATACAGTTGATGCAAACTTCAGAGGATAATGAATGAAAACAATACATGCAACATGATGAGCACTCCAAGGGACGCAGCAAATCAAAGCACATATCCAGAATTCAGACACAGATTACTCAAGATTTACGAAGATTTGTAATCAAAATACTCTTCTCTTTCATTAAGTATGCAAAAGACATGTACATATACAGCAGCTTTGAAATAAGTCCTGAATATTTTAGCAATCAGATTTCAATTAAGTTTCGAATGAATATAACAAGGCATTCCACCACCTTTTATAGAATAAGGTGAGGAATCCGTTACAAAAGATCCACGGATCTGATTTATCAATACCAATCAACGGTCATCACTTCATGACTTGTCAATTTTACAAAAAGGCACAAGTTGCCAGCTGGCAACTATCTATACTGCATATGCAAGATATTCTCCCCTTCATAATGTATCTTCATCCTACTCTTCATCTGATGCATGCGGGTCATCATCATGTGCATCACTTTCTGAACTTTCGCTATCCAGATGATGACGTTGTTGCATATGGGGCTGCATGCTGCTCTGGATTTGTTCGTATGACTGCACAACTTGATCTATTCCTCCACCATCTTGAGTCTTTGCCTTGATGATGGCGTGTTTGTGCACTTCATACATATCCCTGCTGTTATCCAGTTTATTCTTTCTGTCCTGCAGTGTTTCATTATAGGTCTCCATCTTGACCTTGATCCTCATCATTTTATTTATTATTTCTTCTGTCAAGTGGACTAGCGGACCATCATCTTCCACTTGGAAGTTATTGCGTAGAGCCTTGAGGGCAGAATCTTCATCCTGATTCTCTATCTTCCCTTCCACCTTGCCCTCTAATGCTTCGAGCATGTCTGCTTCAATGCCCATTAAATCGCGTAGCCTCATGCTAATCTCCCTCAGCTTAATATTGCATCTCTTGAGGACTCCGCATTCGAACTGTACATCCTTATACCAGATATCCACTAATAATGCAGTATTATTATTTAACACCTGCTTACTGATAAGCAGTTGTGGATTTATCTGCCTTATCTCGTCCAACAGGCTGAGGACTTTCTCCAGTTTATAAGACCTTTTTTCGGTCTGCATCTGCAACCTATCCACCTTGGTTTAGGAGTCACTCAATATGCTCCATCTCTTCAAAGAACCTTTCATTATTTCAATGGCATCATCCAATGTGGATGACACCCATTTTCTGACTACGGACATCTCATGTTTCATGAGGTCCAGTTTACTTACCTCCTCCTGAGAAATGGCAGTCAATGGGACTGCAGCTTCAGCTGTGGTATCCTTAGGGTTGGTTAAACCCTTAATGTATGCATGCAACTGAGCAATGTGCTCTTTATGTTGCCTATTCTTCTCCTTCTCTCTTTTCACTTTCTGAATTAGAGAGTCTATAACATCCTTTCCCTCCTGACCTTCCTGCTCTTCATTGGCAAAACCCAAATCAACTGTGCTTATCTGGAATTCATCCACAGTGATTTTGCCTTTCTCTTTCTCTACGGCAGGCACAGCAATTTGTGCGGTCCTTCTTCCTGTCGCTGGATCTCTTTTGATGGCCGAAGTCATTCTGGCCTTTCTCCTGGGCTTCATTATATCCGCGGCGAACAGGGTGGAGACGTCGAATTCCTGAATCTCCAGTTCCTCCTCAACAATTACTTCTTTTGTCAACCATGGAGGTACCTGATCATGCTTTTCGGCATCATGTTGTTGTTCACCTCTATCTCCTGTTTCCACCAACATGTGTTGTGGAGATGGTGACTTTTCTTTTTCCGGCTCTTGATGCTCGCCTTGCTGCTGTTGATCCTGAGGCGCCTCCTCTTATTGAGGAGCTTCTTTTTCCGGGGGAGCATCTTCTCTGTGTGGGGAACCTGTCGGTGTACCTGTAGGTAGATCATGATGATCATGATCTTTTTCCTTCATTATTTCATCTGTCCCTAGTTCTTCCCCTTGTGAAGGTTGATTATCCTCCATTTGCTTTTCTACTTCTGGTGGTATTTCCACCACCTTCAATATTGTAGGATCTGCCCGAGGTGATGGCATCTGTTCTGTAGCTGTTACTTGTCCTATGCCTGCATCATCCACCTCTTGCGCCTTACCGGCAGGATCCTCTATCGTTTCTTTCTCTTCATCATCAGCCTTTTCTTCTTGGACCTCTACTATAGCAGGTCCTGCTGATGTACCCTGTGGGCTTTGTTGGCCTGATTCAAGAGCATGGCCTTCTGTGTCTGCCATCTCTATTTCCTTTGTCGGGTGGCCCTTATCAGGTGATCTTGCTGGCTCTTCAGGACTTGCATCCCTTTTCTCCGTCAAGTCGACCACTGTAGGATCTGTCACCTTGGCGATCAGTGTGTCCAGCCCTATGTCCTGAGCTACCTGCTCCGGGCTCTTCTCTGGTTCTGGGCTCTTTTCTTGCTCCGCCTCTGCTTGTTTCATCTCTTCAAGCGTTGATCGGACATATGGAGGCTTGTGAGGAGCCACACTGATGCCAGCAGCTGCAAGTGTTTCCATTTCTTGTGCAGCTACATCCTGCACCACCTCATCATCAGACAAGTTTATTGTCTCGTCTAGCGAGACATGCTTTTCTGCTTGTGCCTGAGATGTTTCCTTTTGTTGCTCTTCTGCAAGTTCTGTTTTGAACTTGACAATGGTAGGAAGTGGAACATTGTGCTGAAGTTCCTTCTGCACTTCACTACCTACCCCTTGTACTTGCACTGGGGGATGACTCATCTCACCTCTCATGGAGGTTCTTGTTTTCTTAGGTGTGGTAGGAACCAACACCTGCGGAGCTCTCCTCTTTCTTCTAATTACGAGTGGAGCTTCCTCCTCTTCTTCAGGCTCTTCTCTGTGAGGATATCCTTGCCTGGTTGTCTGGATGACTGACCCACTTCTTGGGTCTCTGTGGTTCCAGCCTCTGTTGTCTTGGCTTTCTTGGGCTTGGGAGGAGAATCTGATTCTGATCCTGCTCTGGCTGCCTCCTCAGCCGTGAATACTGCTCTTTCAATTATGACCCCTTCGGGTCCCTTTTCCACCTTCTTACCTCTTGAGGCTCTTTTACTTGGCTGCTGTGGTGGAGGGATTCTCTCTCCCTTGGTCTTCCGTTTCTCCAGCAGGAAGTCATCATATTCGTTTGTGGGGATGTCCTGCCCCTTCTTCTTGCTATCTATTGTGATGGCAACACCCTTTTTCTTCAATGCCTCTACCTGTGCATCTACCCAAGCTTGGGTCAAGTATATGGTTCTGGCAAAGAATGGGTCCAAGGACATATCCTCCTGCATGGTGAGGTCAGGGGCAGAAATGGTATCATTGTATATCTTCTTCTGCTCATATTCATCTGCCATGATCTTGCCGTCATCACTCTTCAACTGCTGAGGGAGGGGTATGCAGTCAAATGTCCTGATCTGGTTCAGAGTCAACCTCTGATACCTCCTCCTCCTGGCCTCTGCCTCATCCTCGCAGTCAGCCAAAAAATCCTCTAGGTGCCTCTGGTGAATAGGCTTCCCTAGAATCTTCTGCATTCGGCTGTAAGGATCATATGGTCTCGTTACTGGGAAGGGTAGCAGATTCATTTTGTTCAGAGTGACCATCACCTTCTTCATATGATCCAAGTCAGGGCAGATATAGTTGCCGATGTTGACTGGGAACAAAATTGGTGGCAGCTTCCTGGCATCCTTATAAGTCTGTATGATGGTGGAGCCCTGCCTGATAAATTCCATTAAAACTGCTGCATTAGTAGGATACCTTGGCAGCATCAGGGGATGCCCTTCAAAACCTTCTATCCTGATGTAGGAAAAGGTGGCAAATTGGATGTACCATGCCACATGCCTGTATACTACCTCCTGAGATTCCATGCTCAGTCTTTTTGTTCTGTCATCTTCCATGGTCCTTACCAGATGCATAGAAAATGCATCATTGACCAATTTGTAGTCCTTGATATACTTGGTTCTTTGCAGCTGGGGATGATGATCCCATATATAAGCTGCATTTGTGCCTGTTAGCTTCCCATCTGTGGTTAAGGCATCAAACATACCTCTATATGCACAGGAATAAACAATGTAAGAGGTCATATAGAAGGCACAATCTGAACCTCCCAGGTTCAGCAGCTGCTCATGCAGAGCATCACTTATGATTTGGCCCCATAGTGGCTTGATGTCTGCATATAGGCACATCATTATTATGCCATACATCCAGTCTCTGAATTCTCCAGTATCAGGCTGACCAGTCACCCTGTTCAGTAGGGCAATCACATACTGATATTCCTCATTAAAATCAAACTTGAACATGTGCACAGGGAGCTTGGCCGCTGCATTATATGTGTTGTTCTCGGCCCGCCAAGCATACATGTTCTTTCTGGCCGTCTTCTTGTTGGCCTCATATTCTCTTTCAGACTTCTTCAAGTCTACACTCTTTACCTTGCTGCCCATTGGCAGTCCAAATGTTTGGGATAGACCTTTGATGGATAGGTCTGCATACACTCTTCCATGCTTCACCACCTGCCTCGTCTGAGGGCTGTAATTCTGGGCGCACTTAATAACCAGCTCTGGAGACTCCATGGAGTAAGGGAAGCCAGCAGCATTCCACATGCCGGATACAAACACAGCGTCCAATACTGGACTCTTATCTTGTCCATCATTCAGCTTGGCTGACCAAGCTTCCAGGTTGGTACTTCCCTAATGGGTATCTGTAATTGCCCCAAATTTGAACAGGACCCCTCTCTGTGAAGAGAACATAGGCCGGCTGAACTCTTCCTGATTCTTGACTAAGTGTTTTTCAGCCATGGGTACCTGTAATTAACAATCATTTCTTCTCACAACAGGATATGCATGCATACATATTGCAAATATCGTGCCTACTGCACCAATTTCACGTTACTTATTCATACGGATACATAACCAGAACTTACAGCATCATATAGAAACAGCATGATGAGGGTTTCATTTCACTTACCTGGTTATGCAGATTTCTTTTTATACCAGTATATCATTGAGACGCTCTTAATTCGGCTGCTGATCACTTTCCTTCCTCAGTCTCTGAGCTCCAGTCGCGCAACGGTAGCTGTTATGCAGATATGGAGGCTAGTGCTCTGTAAAACAATTTTAACACAGGTGAATGTAACAATGGCGGTTGAATTACCTTTTAACCTCGCAGTTAGGGTAAACTTAGGGTAACTCTGACAAGTTAGGTCGCAATCTTTGATCATTCGTGCGAAAACTCAGGATCTCGCCAGATGTTTCATCGGGTTCCGGGGTTGGCGGGAATCACCTACCATATCGGCGCGCATTTAATGGCAATGGCGGCAAAGGGAGCGGGGGAATATCCATATGACATGATATCATGAGAGCAGGATGACATTTCACAAATATCAGGTTGAGTTTCAATATCATCCTCCCTAGTCTTGAAATTGTTGTCGCGACAAGATTCGGGTGACAACGCACCTTGCTTTCATTTTAGCACATCAGGAGGATATTTCGGTCCATCGGGTGATATTTCAAAATATGATGATGACCTTCATACTTACTCATTCTCCTTTCGGAATATCAGGATGACATCATCATGATATTTGTTAAGGGTGATATTTTGCATCAGGATGATATTAACGAATATCGGGTTACTTTCAAAAACATGATGCTCGCGATACAAAAGACCGCTCGACGGGGAAAACTTACTATCACTTAAAGTTGACGTCCAGATATTTGAACCGCAGGATATTATCGGGGGGACGTTTCAAATATGATGATGATGTTCTTCAAACAGCAAAACTGAGTTTATAAAATATGACCCTCTTCTTGCGAATATCAGGTTTGACCGAGACTTTGACTGTTCATAACTCTCACATCCTGATGAATATCAGGGTGATGTAAAAGGCAAACCTGCATGAATTTTAATGCTCTTTCAGAATATGTGGTCATATATATGAAATACAAATTTTGACAGACTAACCTCATATTGGGGCTTACCCGATCTTGACTCCACCTGATGATGAACATGACTGATTTTACCAAACCGCCAGAAAGCAGACAACACAAGCCAAAAGAAAAGTTGGGTCCCTGTTTTGCCAAGTCAAAATGGGGTGTGTTGTGTAACCACACAACACTTCTGCTTCAGGTTTTTCTTCCTCTTATGTAATTGGATACTGTAATCCAATGGGACATAAGCTTCCTTTACTAATGCCATCATCTTCTTCCATGTAGTGACTCTACACTTTCCTTCCTGTACTCTATCATCTTGGACGAAATTCCACCATGTCAAGGCAGCTTCTTTCATCTTTGACTGGGCTATTTTCACCCTCTGTTGTTCTGGTATCTCCTCTGTTTCAAAGAAATTGTTCAAGGAGTCTATCCACTCCATCACTGAATCAGGTTCCATCTTTCCTGTAAACACTGGCAAATCCAGTTTCACATCCATGGTTCTCCTCTCCATGGCCTTGAGGGTGTTCAACAGTGGTCTCTGGTCTGCAGGAACGACCTCCTCGTTCCAACTAGGGATCTCTTCTTCTTCCCTATCTTCTTCTCTACCAGAACCTACTCTGCTCCTCAACTTCTCTAACTCATCCTTCAATTCCTGATTCTGAGCCTTCACGGCCTTGCTCTCTGCAATCTGTTTCTTTACCAGAACTGCCAACTCAACGTTGGTCATCCTTGCCCGAATCTCCGATGTTCCTTCTTCATCTGACATCCTGCTATATCCTTATCTTTTCCAGAAGATCCTTCCTTTTCTCTAATACCACTATGATGCAGAGGTAAACGCAACGGGAGCTTACAAATGGGAAGGAGGAGTCATGTACACAACCAGCATGTTAAAATCCTATCAGCTTGTCATCATCATCATATCTCTTGCTAACACAGACAGCATCATCATATTTCGAAGAGGCATGAAATATCCTCCTGCTGACTACTGTTCACTTCCTTATCGCCTTTCGCCTTTCTCCTGTCAGCAGCATCATCATGTTCGACAAGCGCAAACATCCTCCTGATGTTCACTGTTCATCTTACCGCCAAACTCTATCTTCAGCATCATGATGTTCAACATCACCTTCATCAGCAGGATATAAAATATCCGGTTCCTCCAATATATCCTGATGACGACAACTTCAAGCACCTTTCCTCCGATGCTTACGTCACCCCGATATCCGACTACTCAAACAACAGCATCAGGATATGACTTATCCGGTCATATTGAAACATCTTGATGATGTTAACCAAACTTTATGCCGATGACTTACGCCGATGCCAAAACACTTAGCGACAGCAGGATAAACTTGCATAGGGTGATATTCACAATATCCTGATGACGATGACGTCACATGCACCTGATGATGATGTCAATGCACCTGATGATGATGTCACCCGGATATAAGACTCTTACATCCTCCGCAGCATGATAATAAAATATCGGGTGATATTTTCAATATCCTGATGATGACCTTTCCGGTCCTTAGCCAAAAAGTGAACTTGCACTCCTGCATACGATAGCGATATGCGGATGATGGATACACACGAAAGATGATCCTGACGACAATATACACACTGAGTATATATCTGACTTATATCATCCTGATGCACTTGAAACATACAATCTTCGTCAGCTTCATAACTTGATCCGGATAGCGATATACTCACAGATGACGATGCGATTCACTCCATCTGGAAAAGCACATGCAGATCCCTGTATATCCGTCAGCTGCATGCAAACTCACAGAACCGCACACTTTTACAAAGAAAATATGATGATCGGGCCGGATCACCTTCAGATCAAAACTTAACAGTTTATGTTCCTAAACCCTAGCACATGAGGATGCTAGGTTGATTCATAGCATTCTACCAGTCGATCTCCCACACAATGAAATGCATAAACAGAAAACTAAAATACAACCTAAACTAACATGCATGACCATTCCACCGATTCACAGAATCAACCGGTGGAAGGGTTGAAAGAATCCATTAACCTGTAATCAGAATAGAAATCAAAACATAAACAGCTGATAAACCAGATAATGCAATTGATGAGATCTTATTTAGATGAAACACAAATGTCCTGAACAATGTTTCACAATGTCTGGACTGATCTCTGGATTTCACTCAATCACCAGTACAACATAACATAACTACTCTCTACTACTCTGATATCATATCATACCCTAACTGATCTGAGTTATTTATAGCAATATCCTACGAGTACTACCAACTCGATTCCCAGCGGCTGGGAGCTTCCAAGCGGCTGGGAGAGGACAGCTCATACTACCTGATCACGAACTCTAACTACCTGCACACCCTCCTAGGCTGATCTAATACATATGCATTGGTCCAATGGACCTTATTACATTATGAAGTCAAACATGCTAAAAATAGACTAATGTCCTGTCATGCGGACAATGAACCTATATCCTGTCTTGTAGGGGTGCTCCTGCACCAGCAAGCTATTGAATTTTTGTAATTTTCTACAATTTATCTCAGATCCAATGCAAAAATCAGAAATTTGATGAAATTCAAATTAATTGATGCTAAATAGAAACCCTAAAAATGCATTTTTTTTGTAGGTTTTCGAATGCAATAAGATGAATGATGATATGAAAGAATGAAATCAATGCAAATCTAAAGCAAAAAAATCAGCAAGGTGCAAACAAGTCCAACAACATGGGTTCACCAAAATGTAAAGGGTGGAATTTGGATGATTGGTTTTTTGTAGTTTTGTGTGTGTATCCTCCTTTCACCCTTTTATTTAAGGACTTTGGGTCAAGTGGCAATGCACTATCAGACCCTAGGTCACTGTGAGATGTAGGGAAACTTGGATTTGTATGATTTGATTATCAATTATGCTCAATTATACCACAAAACCCTAATTATGCAAATACAGAAGCAAACAGATGAATATCAAAAATGCTGCTACAAAAAGATGTAAAATGACAAATAACTGTGCACCTGTTTTAGGGGTTCAGAAGTGGAACAGTTGGGGACTAATGAGCGGGCGCCCTAGTCCAGTGCCATACTTTTTGTCAGGATTTGGGAACTCAGTCTACAACTTATTCCTACTGTCACAGACATTTCTTCGTCACAGAATCTAAAGGACTAAAGAGTGGGCGCCCAAGTCCAAGGTGTTATTTTCAACTCTGATCTACAAATCTGACACTCTATAGTACCCTCCTACAACTCCACTTTTCTTGTATCCTCAACCTGTAACTTGCAATCATAGAAACTTTGGGAAGGGGTTGTGGTGTTTAGAGGCTTGCCTCAGTCAAGCCTCGGAAAGACATTAAAGTCTTCTGAACACCATTGTCAGATAGAGAGTGTGTGCCCTTGAGGAGCAGAGGCAAAAACCAAATGATAAATGCTTAAAAACAAAAATGATGTCGCCTTGTAGTGAAGATCTCATGGGAGGAAGAAGCTCTTCATGCCATGAGGAGATGATTGCTAAAATCTGCAAATAGAAACACATAGACAACACAAACCTACTCTTGCTACATAATGAATGCCTTGAATCACCTTTAGGATGCCAAAAGATCACAATAATCATCTAGTTGTCCATCTAGTTTACAAATGAATGCCTAAAGATGCTTATATATGCAACTACAAACACTCCCGCCAAGAATTTCATAATTCAAACTTATCGTGTCAGCATAGGACCCAAATATTGGTCACAAGCCGACACTCAAAATTTGGGACTAACCCAAAATAGGGAAGGACTAGGGCGTGGGTGCCCAAGTCCTCCCCCCTATTTTGGTTAGGGTTAGGTTCAAGGGATTCCTGTAGATCCCATTTGTCATGAAACTTAGGGCCCATTTCATCAGGATGTCAAAATATGATGTAAGATGTCATAAATGCAGATAAAAGACTC
This sequence comes from Cunninghamia lanceolata, assembly GCA_027924645.1. Classification (NCBI taxonomy): domain Eukaryota; kingdom Viridiplantae; phylum Streptophyta; class Pinopsida; order Cupressales; family Cupressaceae; genus Cunninghamia; species Cunninghamia lanceolata. The sequence goes on along the minus strand of BSBN01000914.1, from coordinate 3,748,497 downwards.
AAGATCTAAACCTTATGAGGGAAAAGTCCCCAAGGGGACATTTTCTAATGTTACAATATAAAACCCTACACTCTTCTTCTGGTACACTTTAATCTTATGTTTCATTGTTGACCTTTTGGCCCCAGTCACTGGTCGTTTAAGTTGCAATCTGAGCCTTCGTATGTCGTGTCTCACTGGTCCCTCTGTCCCAAGATACCAGTTGATAACCCATAGACAATGGAAATATTAAAGTATATAACTCTTTAGTGCAAAGGTCAAGTGTGGAATTGACACATGGTATCTTATTGCAAGCCCGTGAGTTTCAAAAAAGTGTACCCTATCAGGGCCGCTCTACTACAGGATGCTGCCATCTATCCAATGGGCCAATGATCTCACTAAAGCCAAAGTTAATGGAGGTCCAGCTATGTGAACTAAAATTGGTCGCACACTACTGTGGAGGACTGGTTGTCAGAATTGTGTCAGCTCTGTGTTGTTGCAATTTGTTGCCATGCGTACCTAGTCAGTCGAACACTTACAAGGCCTGAGGAGTAGTGCATTCCACATGGATGGAAATCATGAGCCCACACTGCTAGAGTTTTGGTATCTAATGGGGAGTGCGGGGGTGCTAGAGAGTTACACATGTGAAATATCAGTGATTTGACATGGAAAGCTTTCCCTTTTGGCTCATTTTGGTTGGTCGAAGATTTTTCAACGCTCGCAATGGATTTTCAACCTTCCTAGGTTATCTTGAGCCATTGATCTTGCCACAATAAACCTTGCATCAATAGTCCACATTTAAATTTTGAATTTGCCTATTGCAGGCGATCTAGTTGAGTACGTAGGAAGTAATGGTGGAGTGACTATTGCATGGCATTTTCACATAGATTTCAAAATTCTCAACTATGTTATGGTAGGAGCTAGAGGCTATGAAGCAGGATGGTGTCATTCAAGCATAAAGGATTGTGATTTGACACTAGGTATGTCCCACCAGCTGGTCCTAATCTTCAGTTGAGTTTTGGTGAACCAATTAGACATTTGTTGTCCGTGTAAGATGTGTTCATAGGCAAACTCTGATAAGTTATGAGTAGTTAGTGCTTCCATTTCCTACTTTGGGAGTTATGATGTGATCTTCAAAGATTTTTAGATAGGGATCATGTATGTGAATCTTGCAGATGCTAGAATTGGATTGATGGGAGTTGTTGTAAGTGGAATGTACTTGGAGGAAAATCCTTGACTCCTTTTGGCTATAAATGAATTTGTCTGTGTGATCAGTTTGCATCAATTTCTACCTCCAATATAATACAGAGTGTTCCCCTGTCTATTTTTCCTTTTGTGTCCTTTGTTTCTCAAAGAGGCATGCCCTTGTTCTCCTGGATGCAAATTTGTCCATTCTAAATTCAAAACAAGGAAAGTATTGCCTAGGGAATGGATGGTTCAAGAAAAAGTATGAATGTTTGACCTCAGTAGCCTTGCTGCTTCCTCATGACCACCTATTAGTAGTGTCATTTAGGTGAGGGAGAACTTTGATTGCTTAGGGGTTCCAATTGCATGTAGTTGCTCGGTTAAAGTAGATAAACTTGTTAAAATACCAACAACCTTGGCCAAGTTTTAAAGTCAAATGCTCAGGCAGAGAGGTGTCATTATGCCCTCTTCCCTTTTTTAGACAAGCTGACACTCATCATAGGCACAGTTGTGAGAGATAAAGAGTATCACGTTAGGGTGGTCTACCTTGTGATGAAGAATTGGGAGTTTATTGGCAGAATCAGGGAGCTACATACTTAAATGACAACCAGTTCTCTAGTAGCTTCCTCGAGGGAGCAGTTGTAGTTATTTCCTGATCCAATGGCTAATGGATGCTTCAACGGCTCTACAAATTCAGATGTTTGGCAACCCCAAATAGAAAGATGGGGAGTCATGCAAACAACCTAACTGTCCATGCTTGAGAGATTAGAGTAAAACAAAAATAAGTTATCCTAAAATGTCTAAGTGAATTTTAATTTGGTTCACGTTCTCCAAGGCAACAAAATATTGCTACATGTTTGGGAGGGAATCTTGACACATTATAAAGAGCCCCCTTGAGTTATAAAAGGGTGGTGCTCAATGGTTTGCAAGATCCAGAAAAATTGTAGAAAGGGGTTTTGTAAGGGGGAAATAGGTTAAGTCTAATACTGAGTCTTGGACCTTTGTTTGTAATTCATTTGTTACAGCATTGTTGTATCATGAGTTATGCAAATATGAATACATATTGATACGTAATTGTATCCAACTTTGAATTGTAATACTCTTTAGAATTAAATAATGAAGGGTTATATAATTTGTCATACACATTTGTTGTATTGAGTTCTCCTTATAGTTTTCTCTGTATTTAAAGAATAGTGTAAATGCTTTCTTGGGTAGTACAGGGATATTATAACTTCAAATGGATCATTAAGTATGGTTGCATTGTAGGATTTAGGAGGTCATATTATCACTAGGTGATAGTATTTTTGTTGACCATCAGGAATATGTTTTAATGTTGTGATATGTAAAATACATAACATTGTGACTCTGTAGCCCATGATAGACACTGGTCAGTTCTTTCATTTTCCATTTCTAGGATCCCCAAACTAAAATGATAAATCTAAAGTCATTTGTAAGTTATTTATACATTTTTATCAAACTTCATATCAGAGCCTTAAATGATTACACAGAGCAAGATACCCCTATGACCAGCTATGCAAACTTTGTCAATCTATATGAAGTATTTCATCTGCTAGGAACTATGCTCCATTTCTATTACCAAATTGTATTTAGTGTCATTAAAGGAAACCCACCTAGGTCTTGCAAATCCTAAAGAGAAAGGAAGGAAAGTGTGAAACAAATCTCCCATTCATTGGCCAAGATTAACTAAATTTTGATCATAAAGGTTTCCCACCTTTTAGAAATTAGTGGGTATAGTTTGGAGAACCAACACTTTTCAAATACAAATTATTTACCAAAATTTTGGCTTGATAGATCTCACCTAACTATTTCCATAGATTATATGCAATTTTCTCTTCAAAGAGATTTAGTAGGACAGAGTCTGCAAGACAAAGCTGGATTATTCCTTTTTGTCACACCCCATTTTTAAACTAATGTATTTATTTTCATTATTTTCAAGAAGACAGATAGTCAAAGAAAATATTATGATTATAGTAATGACGGAAAATTCATTTTCTTTATATTAATTTATATGCAAAGAATAATTGTTTATGACGTTATTATTGATCATGTGGTTAAATGTGAAATGGACTAACTACTGTCATGTAACTAAGGTGGATAAAGAAATAGTGTTGTTTTCCCTCTAATAAGAGGAAAGAGAGTATCACCATGGAGAGGATGCTAGATCATGTGAATGCAACAATCGTTATACCATCTTGAAACACACACACATATACTTAGTAGAGAGATCATGTTTTGTCAAATTATATCGTCGTTGAGACGAAGGTTAAAATATTTTTTGTCATCAAATAGAAACATGGTGTATGCTTTTGGATGACAAGTTGATGTGTGTAAATCAACTAGACATGTTTAATTCTATTGTCAAAATCTTAATTGACTTGCGAGAATTCTGCGTCAATAATTGTGCTTACAAATAAACAAAATTAGTGTTCGAGAGTATGCTATAGTGACATCTATTAGATAAGTGTATTATTATCTATTTTCAAATTATTATTATTATTATTATTGTCCTTGTTATAGATCAATTTGGTGGAGGTAAATGTTTCTCTTTATTTCTCTTTAGCACACTCCCTAGGTGCTTGGGGAGTGGGGGAAGGAGAAGTAGTTCCATACTCCCCACTTTTTCTTGCATGAGAAGGCTCACGAGGAGTGGAGAGAAATTTTTAGGGTGATGCTTTATTATCTGCCTTTTACCATGGTGAGTGGGATAAGTAGAAATGAGATAGGACTTGTAGAGGCATGAGAATGAAGGGCTCGAAGCTGGGAAGAGCAAAGGAGATATAGCAAGGAGACATCAGTGAAGACTCAACCTATTTTTCTATAAAGGTAAGTCTACTATGTTCAATAGACTATGATAGAACATATAGCCGCCTTTTGTTTGATTAGATATGTAAGTATAAAAGAAGTAAAGATTTTTGTGTGGACTGTCATTTGGCAAGCAGATTATCACTAAGTATAGTGAATGTAGTCTTGGTTATCCTTTATAGAGGATTATTATTTTCTGTATTATTATTATTCCATAATCTAGAAAGAGGAATAGTTATGTTTAACTCTGTATAAATATCTATTCTTTGTCATATGGCATATGCCTTAGGAATGTTAAACATTTCAATACCTATGAGTAGAGAGTCTATCGACTCTGTCTTAGATATATATGTCCTTTCACTGCTAGTGAAGCACAATAAGATTCATGGGAGTAACATTCATAAGACTGTATCAAAGCCTTTTTGAAATATCAACATAGGTATTTTGTATTGCAACCTTAGTTTGACTATGTATAATGTCAAGGCTAACAATGTATTATGTCAAGTCTGACTATGTACTATGTCAAGGCCGACTATGTATAATGTCAAGGCTGAGAGTATATAATGAGATGCTATCTATGTATAATGAGAGGCCAATTAAGTCTTATGTAGAGGCCGACTGAGTCTTATGAGAGGCTAACTGAGTCTTATGTAGAGGTTGATTGAGTCTTATTTAGAGGCTGACTAAGTCTTATGTAGAGGTTGACTGTGTATAATGAGAGGTCAACTATGCCTAAAGTGTAAACTGACTATACCAAGAAATTAGGAAGTCAACTATGAAAAGAATAAGTCGACATTGTAGTTCAATTGACTAATATGAAAATGATGTTTTGGTTGTAGACATTTAATTTGGGCTTATAGAAGACTTAAGAGAGACCTGAGAGAAGGTCATTATTTTAAGAAGAGTATTCTTCTCACAACAGTAGCTAATCAAGAAGGCATAGAGTGTGTTTGAAAGCTTAGAAAGCTAGTTAATGAGTCGAAGTCACTATGTAGGACTACTTGACATTAGACCACTATTTCTAAGTATATAAAGAAGAATGAATTATTTTTTAGAAACTATTCTAAAGTCATTGTAAATTATATATATCCTAGTTTTCAAGAGGAATAATCTTTAGCCCAATCTTAGGCTAAGTATAGCCATAGCATTATCGAGAGATATACTCACTTTGGCAATAAAAAGTCATGATATAGATTATTTTATTATATTGTTATATTTTTTATATACATGAGGAAATGTATTCAATTCATTGGTATATGAAATAATAGTCTATCTTTGATAGATTATGACTCAAATGATTATATTCTTAGATTAAGACAGATAGAGCCTTTAATCATATTTAACCCTATGGCTTAAATGTCAGAATCTTGCATGTGTAGAAGAATACAGATGAGCATGATAATAGGTAGACTGGTCATTGAGTAGATGATAGGATGTCATAGACTTGTGATTGCAAGGATGCAAAGAGGGACTCAATGTATGTTATATAGTCACCTAAGCTCTTACATTAGACTTGTCAAAATGACTAGTAGATAAAGGATTATGATGTCTTAAAAACCAATATGGTATAAGCAAGTTGAAAAGAATTGTTTTGTATATATGATATAAATTAAGAAATAAGAATGTTGTCTCCAAGTTGAGAAAAGAGTGAGTGAACAAACGAATATATATCTATATGAAACTTTGGCCAAAGTTACAATGCAAAAGTCATTGCTTGCATTGTTGATTCACAGTGTACCAGATAGCTTAACAATCACAATGGGTCATACATAGCTAGAGCTAGACTAGAGTTGAAAACCTAATTGTCATTAGCTAGGACACATCACTAGTTCTCAAATGGCATAAAGAATCATTTGATTCTCATTATCTATTACCCTCTCGAATGGAAGGGTCACTTCTAGTAGGAAGGTGTGCAGGGTGTTGTGCCTTGCACACACACCCCATTTTTCCAAATGGAGACCCCTTCTTTTGCTTTGGCTTGGAGTCTCAAACTTTCTTCCTTATGATGATGAGAAAGTGAAACAATGTGTAGAGTGTAAGATTTGTTCCAAATTTGGACATTTCACAGGTTTGAGGTTGTTTGATTCTTTTGGTGATCTATTTGGAGGAGTCTTGATTGGTTTTGTGCTGATTAATAAATAGCCATTTGTTGCCTTTTGTGTTAAAATTGGGTGTTACTGGATTTTGCTCTAAAATCCTATGTCACTGGATATAGTCCTTGAAATTGCTACTGCAGGAGGTATCATAGTGAAATTCTTGGTTTTCATGTCTTAGATTTGCAAAATCATTTCAAATTCCACAACATTTCACTAAGGGGTACATATGCCTTCACCCTGACACATGCTCCTGATACCCTGAAATTGGCTAAGTCTAATGTCCTAAAACCCTAAAAAACTAAGTCTGAAATCTGGTGGATCCTCAAAAATCTATAATCTACATGTTAAATCCCATGGATCTAGGACCTATCTAAAAATTCCTAATAGTATATTTCAAAATATTTAATGTATACTTAAATATATTTTTAAATATACTGTCAGCCAGGGTACTTCAAATTCTAGAGAAAAAAATCACCCCAATTACATTTTGCGCTAATATCCTGTCACTGGATATCAGCACTAACACATTCCTGCATAACACAGCACTTAAAACTGGCTTGACGGGATAGCACTAAATATTGCATTCACTAGATATGTCCTATCACCTTAAAAACCTCTGCTAAGGCATTTTCAAGAAAAGCAAGTTTTTTCCATCTCACTGGATATGTGCGAAAAACTGCATTCACTAGACATATCTGGTAGGACCTCAAAATCCTGTCGATCCTGTGACAGGAAAAATCCCCGTCAGCGAAGGAATATAGTTAGTGCTAAAAGCCATCACTGAATTGTGCTAAAACTTGTTCTCACTGGATATATCTAGTGACCCATGAAATCCCTGCTAAGGTGTAAAGAAGGCCAGTGCTAAAATCAGCCTTCATTGGATATATCCAATGAGGCCTAAAAAGCCTACTTTTTGGTAAATTGACCTAGAAAACTCATTTTCTGAGGCTGCAAGCTGAATTTTATGGATGAATTCAATATTTATATCCATTTATGACATCATGATGGACATTTTCAACATATTTGTGTGGATTTTGAGCATGTTTTGCATTAATTAATGTCACTGCACCTAAATATCTAGTGACCCCAAAAAATCCCACTTTTTGCAAAAAAAGGCTATAAAAATGCAAAATAAAAGCCTCCAAATGGATCTTGATGGCCACAAAAATATCCCAAATCATTATATATGCCAAATAGGTACTTGAAAATAATGAAAAACTCATAAAATCATGTGAAAATCACTGGATTTGTGAAGTTGCTCATAAGAAAGTAACATTGATTTTGAGTTGTTCCTGAGTGATCCATGGTTGCAAATGGATATATCTTGATCTAAATTGATGGAAAATGGTTTTTTATGATGAAATTAATGCTTTACATTATAAATTTTAGGTTTGGGAGGACAAAGGAGCTTGTTGGAGTTGTCTTGGAAGGATGAACACACAGAAGTACACTTCTGACCTAAATATACAGAATCACCATTTTATCAACCAAATTGTTGTTGTACCTAAAAAAGGAAGTTAGTATGATGTCCAAGATGATGGAGATAAGTCCCAGGAGCTAGAAGACACTAAAGATCATGCCTACATCACCATTGTTCCTGCAAATCCAGTCCAATGTCCACGACATGTTTACAGCTATCCCAATCATCCAGTCATGCAATGTTGATCCAGCAAGCATCCAGTGGGACATGCCTTCACCAAAAACATGCCACATACTCCTCTTGACCAGTCAACTCATTAGAAAAGTGATTTGTCCAATTAGACAACTCAAAATTGATTTAGATGGCAATCAGTAATAAACTGATCCATCCACATGTGAAATCCCATCAATCCACATCAGCCCATATTTTTAAGGGTCATATGACTTCCTTTTGTCTTGAAAAGTGGCCCTTTGTCATATACAACCAAATGGGTATCCATTTTGTCTAGATTCAATGTATTTAAATGTTATATTTTGTCTTTTTCTATCAAGACAAAAACAAATCCGAGAATGTGACAAACTATTGTATTTCATTAAATGTTATGTAATCTAGACCCTTGGTGTTGAGTAAATCTCCACTATCCATTGAAAAACTCGATATGGTGCCTTGTCTATAAAAGGGCCATCATTTTCTCTCATTGTAAGTAAGATTTGATAGTGAATTGTTGAGACTCTACCAAAATTCAGTCAATACAAAGAAAGTTTTGCAGGTTGCTGGGAATTTGTGTTTTGTGTTGTCTTATTTTAAATTTCATGGTTCATGTCAATCTGAAATTAGTTTATATTCAGTTGCATTTGTGGCTAATTATATAGATATTTGATGGATTTCTTGTCCATACTATTAATGGCTTGATGATTGTATGCCATTGTGCATGGTTAGTCTAGGCATATTTCATATGAGCTGAGTTCGATTATGTGAATACATTGTGCTGCGCCAAGAGTTGGGTGCTTGATGAACCCTCCACAATTTGAATATCTTTACATTTTCTTAGAATATTGCATAATATATGTGGCATTGTGGGCTGCCTGGTTAAGCAAAGATTTGTTTATTGTTGGGAATCTGTCTATCTATTTGTTGATCATTCCTACAATTGTCTATAGGATCTCTTATCCCTTTTCTCTCCCCTCTTCCTTTTGCATTTTATTTATCATATTTTGTTAGATTAGGTTTCACAAACTTGCATAGTGCAATCATGTAATTCATGCTTAATGAATGCAAGTTGGCAGATTGTTGGTTGATTGACTGAAATCACATTTCTTGTAGCAATCTGAGCATATATCAAGTTGTTCATGCATTGTCAAATCATAAAACTGATACAAGTCATATGCAACCAAATCCTAATGCACTAAAGTTTTTTTGCATTGTATGTAACTCCCCTTGTTGGTACAGCTGAAACATTCCACTGAAGTTATTCCCACAAGCTAAGACCTAGCTGTATAAACTTTGGGGCAGTCATATTCTGAAGTGTTGGGATAGGATTCCTTTCAAGAGAGGTGAGGTACCCTATATTTCACCTGCGTTGCTATGTGCTAAAATGACCATCAACATAGGGTACCTCTAGTTGTCGTTGGAGGAAAAGCACCAAGGTGATGCTCTCTCTCTCTCTCCTACAGTTGACTTCTGAAGACTTGTGAACAAGATACATTACTTATTTTGTAAAAGATTGTGGTAAAATTGTAATTCGTAAGAATACGACCATTTGTTATATGTGGAATTTTGTTAGTCTCATGTGAAGTGACCATTTTATGAATTTATACATTGTACTTGAAATTGCAAATATAATATCTTTGATTATAGATAATTTAAAAATAAAAATAAAAAAATAAGTGTGATGTTTTTGCTTAAGATTTTCTAATATTCTAGTTGGGATCTTACACATGGTATCAAAGCTAGCAGGTTTAGCACTTGGACCTTGGAGCTCATTGTGAGGTTTCACAAGATTGGCAAGATATGATACTGATAAAACATTTGTTCTTGTGCTAGAATGGTAGGAAATAGAAGGACAAGAAAGCAAGCCAAGAAAACAAAACTTATTGAAATGCCTAAAATCACTAAATAAGAAAGAGCCATCTCCTAAACCTAAGATGAAAGAAACAATGAGTTATGCATAGGAAGCTTGGCTCACTGATTTTGAAACCCTAACTGATGCACTCAAACGCATTCACCTAGAAATGAGGAAATGAATTGAGGAGGCAAAAACATTGCCAATACCTACTATTGTTAAGATTAGTAAACCATCTACTCATCATGACATGCCTTTCAAGTGTGGTTAGGATGTGCCTGTTATGGGTCAAGAGGTGTTGAAGGAGTACTCACAAGTACATCCACCTACTAAGTTTGTGTTACTCGATTCTGACAGAGAAGAGGAACTAGAGAAATTTCCTTTGTCAGAAAGCGATATGTAGATATTCCTTCTTACAGAAAAGTTTTGTATTTGAATAAAGATGTAAAAATCTAGAAAGTGAATAAAGTAAAGTTTTGGTGTTTTGAGTAAGCAAATGTTTGTGTGATGAATCTCTGAGTTTTTGTACATATGAACTTGTACTTTTATGATAGTGTATCAAAAAGTTACATGATTTGATAAATTTCTATGCAAATGATTAGGTGTGGTAATGTTATGGAACATTTTGGAAACCAACCAGGAGGGAACTCGGATGGCCCAGATCCTAAGAATAACCCCATGGTAAAATTAGATCAAATTTTGTTAGTTTTAAATGAAACAAAAGGAAGATTGGAAAACCTAGAATAGGAAGCTAGAGGGGCAAAAACCAATCAGGAACACTACTCTGAAAGAAGAGAAGAGTCTAGTTTTCATGGTGAACCAAGAGTAAATAATCAAGACTCACAAATTCATAATAAGGCAAAAACTTGTCTTACCAATGAGCTAGCCTGAGATTTGAAGAAATTTGTACCTCCTAAGTTTGATGGAATGGTGAGTGGAGATGCAGTCGAGGCTTGGCTAACAGAGATGGAAAAATATTTTGAGATAAGAAATTATTCTAAGATCACCAAGGCTGTATGGGGAGCATACCAGTTAGCTAGAGAAGCATCCTCATGGTTTGTGAACAAGAAAATAGAATTAGGATTGAGTTCCTTGAGTCTAACTTGGGATCAATTTGTGGTCATATTCAAGAAAAGGTGCTTGCCCCAACTTTACTTTGATCAGAAAATAATAGAATTTCAAAATCTGCGTCAAGGAGATATGACTGCCACTGAATATTGGGAAAAAATTACTAGATTATTAAAGTATGTGCCACAATATCAGAAGGATGATAGATTTAGAATAAGGAAGTTTATCATGGGCTTGAATGCTTAGATTGGCAGAGAAGTGGATGTCCATGGACCCGCAACCATGGATCAAGTCTTTGAGAAAGCCATTAAGCAAGAATAGAAGCTCAAATCTATCTCTATGTATTGAGATAGATCTTGAATGAAATTTAATTGGAGTTGTTCTTCAACATCCTTCAAAAGGAGAAATAGGAAATGGGAATCTAGAGAGAGGAACTGTTGTAAAAGTTCCATATTTTGTTAGAAATGAAGGCAACAACTACCCAAATGGAAATTTGATTACACTATGTTTATGATCTTAAACCAGTGTAATATTAATGGAGATTGCATACGGAAATGAAATTACAACTTAAGAACAAACACCATAGAAGAATAAACCATATCAACACCAGATATAACATGGAGAAAACCCTTTTAGGTAAAAAAATCCACCAAGGAAAGATGCTCAAGTTATATTCTCTTGAAAATCTGAAATACATAATACATGCAGTTCCTCTATCTCGCTAACATTTAATCTAGTAGAACTTGTGTACAAAACTGATGAAGATGTAACACATACAAGGCACTCTACTTATAAAATTATTCCACTCCCAAAACTAGGCATCCACTTTCTCTCACCTTGGATACTCCAACATGCAACAATAAAATGACCTCTTACAAGCTCATGACACTTGTCAATAGTCAACCATGCAAACTTGAGCACCCATGGACAAGAATAGTCACTTACAGGGTAATAAGTGTTGTCATAATCATCATAGATTCCATCATAACACCCCCCAATAGCATCTTCCCAATATGGGTGCTTAGAGCCAAGAATAGCAACTCACAACTAATAAATATCCGTCATAAGTTGTCATATTGTCATAGAATCTTATGAAAACTCAAAGTTGTCATAGATTATCTTAAAACCACTTACCAACTTTATGACATGTGTCATATATGCCAAAAATAGATGATTCCTCCAAGGTGGTGCCTACCCTTAATTACTCTCAATATTTACAATTACCATCCATAAATGTTACTCCATAACTACTGCCACTAACTCCGAAACTTACCAATGTAGTAATTATGTAATTATGGTCCCTGATAATTAATTTTTACCACTATTGATGAAAATTATACATCCCTTATGGGTGATTTACAAATAATATTAGGAATAATAATTACAATTATTTACAAGGTTAATGGCACCTAAATCCCAACATTCTCCCACTTGACATTGTACATTGTAAATAGCCATAGGAAAACATAAAACAACTAAGTACAAGAAACAAGGCCCATGGCCTCTCTGCACCAAGTAAACTTCTTTATGCTCACAGGTTTGGTCAAAGCATCTACAACATTCTCCTAAGTGTCTACCTTCTTCAGCTCAATCTGTCCACTTGTAACCATTTTTCAAACAAAGTGATATTGTACATCAACATGCTTAGTCCAAGCATGATACATAGAATTCTTGGCCAAACAAATAGCACTCTAGCTATCACAACCAATATGAATGACCCCACAATCAAAACCAATACTTATACACAATCTCCTCAACCAAACTACCTCCTTAGAGACATGAGTAGCAGCCATATACTCTAGTTCGATGGTGGACAAAGCAATCATGGGCTGCCTTTTGCTCATCCAACTCACTGCTTCTCCAAACAAAGTAAACACATAGCCACTAGTGGACCTCGGACTATCGAAGTCACCTACCCAATCTACATCAACAAAACCATGTATGTCCAATGCCTTTTCCACACTGTCAGTACTAGAACAAACCAAATAGTAATTACAAGTACTAGATAAATATCTAAATACCCTCTTCACATAATTCCAATGTTGTCTACCAAGGTTAGACATAAACCTGCTCAAAACTCCTAATGCTTGGGAAATATTTGGCCTAGTACAAACTATGGCATACATTAAACTCCCTACAATAATAGCATATGGCACATTAGTCATATCCTCAAAATTATCCTCATTATTCGGACACATTTCTAATGAAATTTAGTACCAATGGGAAAAGGAATTCTAACTAGGTTACAATCCTGCATACTAAATCTCTACAAAATGGTATTCACATACTTACTGTGAGATAGCCAAAGCTTTATGTTACCTTTGTCCCTTCTGATCTCCATACCTAGAATATACCTAGCTTCTCCAAGATCCTTCATATCGAATGTATCTAAAAGTTGGGCTTTCAATTCACTGATCATACCATTAGTATTGCTGAAAAATAACATGTCATCAACATACAATGCAATGATCGGTATAGAATCATCAATACAACAAATGTACACACAATGATCCTCCTCACTTCTAACAAAGCCCAATTTCAAAATAAATGAATCAAACTTCTAGTACCACATTCTGGGGGACTGTTTCAGACCATAAAGAGACCTCTTCAATCTACAAACCCTACAATGTTCTTTCCCTTTTACCTCAAACATTATAGGCTATTGCATATAAATTTCTTCCTCAAGATCTCCATGCAAGAACATAGTCTTAACATCCATTTGCTCTATTTCCCAATCAAAAGTTGTAGCAATGGATAAGAGAAATCTAATAGAAGTTAATTTAGTAATAGGAGAGAATATTTCACCGAAATCAACTCCCTTTCTCTAGGAGTATCCCTTGGCTACCAATCTACCCTTGTACTTCTCCAATGAACTGTCTACTCCAAACTTCTTCTTGAAGACCCACTTGCAACCTAAGGCCTTTCATCCTTTGGGAAAATGAACAAGATCCCAGGTGTTGCAAGAGTCTAAAGCCATCATCTCCTCCTGCATGGCTAACTACCAAGACTCACTATCATCTACATCAATAGATTCCCTGTAGGATCTAGGATCATTGTCAATACTTAATAAAGAAAATACACAATGGAAATCTAGTGGGGTATACCAGTCAATTGGGTTTTGTTGTCTTATGGATCTTCTCAAAGATGGAGTGAGAGACTCTTCAAGTTTTTCTGCATGCTCATCTGTACCAACTTCTTCTAGTACAAAAGATTCTTCCTCATCAGAACATTCACTCGAGTCTTCTTCCACTTCTTCACCCTCCAATGATCCATCATTTTTCTCTTCCTAAGGTGCATCTTCATGCTCTAATTCAAAATGCACTCTCTTCAACTTTTCTTTTTTTTACTTTGGTTGTTCAGGTTCTAAAATAACACTAAGTTCCCTAAAAATAACATCTCTAGAGTAGATAATATTTCAGGTTAGTGGATTCCAAATCTTATAACCTTTTACATTATCACCATATCCAATGAAAGTACACTTTTCAGCTTTTGGATCTAACTTAGTTCATTTTTATTTAGGCACATGAACACAAGCCTCACAGATAAATACCCTTAAATGTGAAATAGAAGGTTTCTTACCTATCCACATTTCATAAGGAGTTCAAACAAGAGCCTTACACAAAGATCTATTAACCAAGTAGTTTATAGTACACACATCTTCTGTCCAAAATCATTTATTCAACTATGATTCACTCAACATACTTCTAACTCTTTACATTATTGTTTGATTCATCCTTTCTTCCACTCCATTCTATTGTGGAGTATATAGAGTAGTCTTTTGTCTAACAATACCTGCATGCTTACAGAATTCATCAAATTCCTTAGAACAGTATTCCCCTCCATTATCAAATCTCAAAACCTTTATCTTATGATCTGATTTCTTGTCAACTAAAGATTTAAATTCCTTTTGTGACGCATAAAATAAATCTAGGTAAACCTTGAGACATCATCAATGAAGGAAACAAAATATCTAGATTTTCCAATTGATTCAACATCTAATAGTCCAAAAACATCTAAATGGATAAGTTCCAATTTATCATTATATTTATTATTGCTAGAAGGAAAGAGAGATCTATTCTACTTTCCAAACACACAATGTTCACAAAATTAGAATAGGATAAACCGTCTAACAATTGTTTATTTAAAATAGTATTTAAACCAGATTGACCTATGTGGCCCAATCTATAGTGCCACAACATACATGTATTTTAAGTACTAGCCTTAGATGCATAAGAGTCATTACAAACAGTAGAAGCTTATAGCTTAAATAGAGTTCTCAATCTTTTCCCCTTCGCTACCACCAAGTTTCCACTCACCAATCTGCAACCATGCTTATCAAATGTCACATGCATTCCCAAATCATTCAATTTTGAAATAGAAATCAAATTTATAGCCAATCCAGGAACATGCAAAACACCAGGGAGGGTTTTAATTCTCCCATCATTGAAACACAACATTCCTTTCCTTTTCCAACTATCGGGCATGTAGAGTTGTCCCCAAGGTACACTTTACCTCCATCATACTCTTCGTATGTGGAAAACCATTCTTTATGAGGGGTCATGTGGTACGAGCATCCTGAGTCAACCAACCAATGATCATGAGAAACAACATCACATGTAGAAAGTAAAAGATCTTCACCTAGATTCGAGGACTTATCAGTACTATAATCCCACTATTTCTTCGGGTTTCTACATTCCTTTTTCACATGCCCTCTCTTTCCACAATTTTAATATTTAAGTCTATTCTTCTTTCTAGGAGTCTTAGAACAACCCTTAGACTTGTCTTTAGACCCCTTCTGATCTCCTTTCAGTCCTCAATCCTTAGACCTTCCCCTGACACTAAGAGCATCCCCTAAACTATCCAAACATTTCTTCCTCAATTCATGTGACAACAGAACTAAAACAAGAGCATCCAACTTCATATCTGTGAGGTTAGAAGTGATAGCCAAAATAACATTCTCCCATGACTCAGGTATAGAACAGAGAAGCAATATACATTTATCTTCCTCATCCACATCAACATCTACATATGCTAGTTGACTCCATAACAAATTAAACAAATTCAAATGCTCTACAACTGAATCACACTCTTTCATTTTCATGGAAAATAATTTATACTTTAAATAAAGCTTGTTTACCATACTCTTGTCTTGGTAGATCTCACCCAATCTCTTCTCTAGTTTGTAAGTAGTCTCTTCTCTTGAGACATTCAACAAGACAGAATCTGCAAGACACAGTCAGATAGTTCCTCGTGCCTTCTTATCCAACCATTCCCATTCTTCTGCACTCACATCATCAAGCTTCTTCTCTTTCATAACAACCAACCACTTGTTTCTTTCCTCAATCAAATCCTTCATCTTTAGCTTCTCCAATTCATACCCCATACCATTGAACTCCTCAATGTCCAAATGAGAGGTTAAAGCAGCAGATTGAGCCATGAATACTACACAAGATATGCAAAACAAAACAACCAAATCTCCCATTGTAGCTAAACAACCTTCACACTACCACCTAAGAATCAAAATTGGCTAGACTCTGATACCAAAGGTTAGAAGTGAAGGTAACAACTACCCAAATGGAAATATGATTACACTATGTTTATGATCTTAAAGTAGGGTAATATTAATAGATATTGCATACGGAAATGAAATTACAACACAGGAACAAACACCATAGAAGAATAAACCATATCAATACTAGATATAATGTGGAGAAAATCCTTTCAAGTAAAAAACTCCGCCAAGAAAAGAGGATCAAGTTGTATTATCTTCAAAATTTGAAATACATAATACATGCACTTCCTCTATCTCTCCAACCTTCAATCTGGCAAAACTTGTGTACAAAACCTGGTGATGATGCAACACATACAAGGCACTCCCAAAACTAGGCATCCAATTGCTCTCACCTTGGATACTCCAACATGCAACAATAAAATGACCTCTTACAAGCTCATGGCACTTATCAATAGTCAACCATGTAATCTTGGGCATCCATGGGAAAGAATAGTCACTTACAGGGTAATAAGTGTTGTCATAACCATCATAAATTCCATCATAACACCTCCCCAAATAGTATCTTCCCAATATGGGTGCTTAAAGCCAAGAATAGCAACTTACAACTAATAAATATATGTCATAAGTTGTCATATTGTCATAGAATCTTATGACAACTCATAGCTGTCATAGATTCTCTTACAACCACTTACCAACTTTATGACATGTGTCATATATGCCAAAAATAGATGATACCTCCAAGGTGGCATCTATCATCAATTACTCTTGATATTTGCACTTACCATCCGTAAATGTTACTCCATAACTACCGTCGATAACTCCAGAACTTACCAATGTAGTAATTATGTAATTACTATCCCCGGTAATTAATTTTTTCCACTACCGGTGAAACTTATACATCCCTTTGGGTGATTTATAAATAATAGTAGGAATAATAATTACAAAGATTTACAAGGTTAATGGAACTTAAATCTGAAAAGATTTAACAGAAATGAATCCAGGGATGGAAATAGGGATTTTAATTCTAAAAAGAATGATGATAATTGCAATCAATCTTCTGGTAAGAGAGGTCCTCCTGGAGGGTGTTTCACATGTGGGGGAGATCATTATTCTAATTAGTGCCCTACGAAGAGTCAAGGGAATCCTCTTGGAGGCAAACCTTTACATTAATAGCAAATAGCTTTTCAGCAAAGGATTCATTCTGCCCTTGGTAATCGTCAAGCTAAGTATCAGGTTACTCCTATTGAAACCATAGGTACTCTTTTTGAAACCCCAATTTCTATTCTTACAGATACAAGAGCAATTAAAAATTTTGTGATCCCTAGAATACTTGATAAAATGTCTAGGAAATCTAGTTTCATGGCTAATTCATGGACAATAGAGTTTGCAAACCAATCAAGAGCTCGGGTAGAGCAATGCTTGTTTAAAGCCAGATTAACCCTACCTACTTTTTCCACAAAGGTTAAACTATATGTAGCACCTCTAGGATCCTATGTTGTCATTTTAGGGTTGAAATGGTTATCTAAGCATAAAGTAAAAGTTGATTGTCCTTCCAAAATAGTAGAATGCCTAGATGATGACAAAAATGTTGTCCTTATCCAAGGTTTTCAATGAGAAATGAAAATTAGGCAAATTTATGCAATGCAATCAAAAAGAGCAAAACAGAAAGCATGTTAAATATTTGTAGTTAAAATGGAGGAGATGAAAGATAAAGAGGAGAAGGAGCCTAAGGAAAATTCTTTTGAAGTGTACCCTTTTCTTCATGATTTTCAAGATGTGTTTTTGAAATACCTCCCAGGTCTACCCCCAAAAAGAGTTTTTGATTTTGCAATAGATATTATTCCTGGTTCTGAACTAGTGTCCAAAGCACCTTATCAAATGACTACTACTGAGTTGATGGAGCTAAAGGCTCAACTCCAGGAATTGTTGCAAAAAGGACTGATTAGACCTAGTGTGTCACCTTGGGGAGCACCAGTGATCTTTGTTAAGAAGAAAGATGGCACTCTATGTCTTTGTATAGATTATCATATGCTTAACAAAGCAACAATTAAGAACAAGTATCCTCTACCATGCATAGATGATCTCTCTGATCAAATGTGTGATGCAACTATATTTGACAAAATGGACCTTAGGTTAGGTTATCATCAATTGATATTAAAGGAAGAATATATTCACAAGGCAACCTTTCAAATAAGGTATGGGCATTGTAAGTTTATAGTCTTACCTTTTGGTTTGAATAATGCTCCAGAAGCATTTATAAATTTGATGAATAGTGTTTTTAGAGACTATCTAGACAAATTTATTCTGGTGTTTTTAGATGATATTTTAATCTACTCTCGTAATGAGGAGGAACACCATCAACACTTGCGGATAGTTTTGCAATGACTCAGGGAGCATAAACTTTATGGAAAGCTATCTAAATGTACCTTCTTTCAAAAAGAGGTATAGTACTTGGGTCATATCATATCAGCTAAAGGAATTGTTGAAGATCCATTAAAGATAAAGGCTATTTTGGAATGGCCTACACCTAAAAACGTGCATGAAGTGCGTAGTTTTATGGGATTAGCAGGGTATTATAGGAAGATCATTTTAAATGTTTCTAGAATTGTCCATCCTATCACTTCCTTGCAAAGAAAAGGAAAGAGATTTGAATGGTTTGATAAGCGTGAAGAAGATTTTAGTATTCTTAAAAGGAAATTGACTTCAGCAACAATTCTTAAAGTGCCAAACCCAGAGGGTCATTTTGTTGTTGTGACTGACACTTCAGCAGAAGAGTTAAGAGGAATACTCATGCAAGAAGACCAAGTTGTGTCCTATGAGTCCAGGAAGTTGCAACCTTATGAGTAGAATTATGCCCCTCATGATTTGGAATTAGTGGAAATTGTGCATGCTCTCCAAGTATGGAGGCATTATTTGTTGGGAAAATAATTTGAACTAAAATACGATAATCAAGGTTTGAAGTACATATTTTTGCAACCTAACCTTAACGCTTGACAAAGAAGATGGTTAGAGCTCATCTCTGACTATGATTTTGAGGTTAACTACATTAAGGGTAAGGAAAATTGAGTAGCTAATGCCTTGAGTCAAAGAAGGCACATATCAGCAATAGTATTAGTGCATTCTAATTTTAGAGCTCAAGTATTGAAGAATTTGATCAGTGATGAATATTATGAGCAAATTTTGAAAGATCAAACAAAAAATCCTCAAGATATAAGGTATGATGGTTTTTTTTACCCTGATAGGTTATTGAGATTCAATAACCGAATATATGTTCCGAATCAAGGAGATTTAAGAAGAACTATGTGGAGAAAAGCACATTTTGTACCATATTTAGGTCATCCTGGAGTGACAAAGTTATTAGCTAATGTGAAACCCTTATATTTTTTGAAGGGAATGAAGAATGATGCAGCAATATTTGTGGCAAGATGCCTAGAGTGTCAGTGAGCTAAGGCTAATCACCAGAACCCAATAGGAATTTTGTATCCACATCTTATACCTGAATGGAAATGACAGGTTATTAGTATGGATTTTGTCCAAGGATTGCCTATGTCCTTCTATAAGCATGATGCTATTCTTGTAGTAGTGGATAAACTTTCTAAGTTAGAGCAGTTTATACCTAGTAACCTTATAGATGGAGTACCCATCTTAGAGAAGAAATTCATGCAAGAAGTTTTCAGGTTGAATGGAATTCTAGAAAAGATAATTTTGGATAGAGATGCTAGAATAACTTCAAAGTTTTAGAAAATTTTTTTCTCAACTTTGGGAACACAACTGAGTATAAGCTCAGCCTATCATCCAAAAATGGATGAACAAAATGAGAGAGTGAATCAAATACTGGAGGATTTGTTGAGGATGTATTGCATGGATCAACAGTATAAGTGGGAAGAGTATCTTCCACTAGTTGCATTTACATATAATAATTGTTATCATTTTGCAATTAAGATGGATCCATTTGAAGTATTGTATGGAAACAAGTGTCAAACTCCTATAATATGGGATAAGGTAGAGGATAGGATTTACCTTGGGCTAGAAATACTTTTAGAAATGGAAGAGCAAGTAAAGTTGATCAAGAAAAGATTGGCAGAAGCAAATGATAGACAAAAAAGCTATACTGATGCCAAGCAAATACCCTGACAATTTTCAATAGGAAAAAAATTTCTCTTGAGAGTTAAACCACATAAGAGCTTAATTAAGTTTGGAAAGTTTTCCAAACTAGCACCTAGATTTGTTGGACCTTTTGAGCTCCTAGAAATGGTAATCCAGTTGCTTACAGAATAGCTCTACCACCAGTCCTTGCTAGAATGCATTATGTTTGCTATGTGTCATATTTGAAGAAATGTATTTTAGGATCTAATCATATACTTGATTAGAATGCTCTCCAAGTATAGGACCCAAGGGTGGTCATGATCGAGCCTCTCAAAGTTCTTGAGGTATGCAATCTCCACCTACGTAATAGAGAGGTTACCTAGTGCAAGGTCCAGTGGGACCAGTAGTCAGAGGAAAATGCTACCTGGGAGGATTATTATGATATCTATCAAAAGTTTCCACATCTTTTCATATAGCATGATGTATAAGAAAATTTTGAAGTATTTATTTTTGGTTTGGACATAATCTTTGAGGACGATGATCTCTAAGGGGGGAATATGTCACACCCCGTTTCTAAACTAATGTATTTATTTTTATTATTTTCTAGAAGACAAATAGTTAGTCAGAGAAAATATTATCATTATGGTAATGATAGAAAATGCATTTTATTTATATTAATTTATATGCAAAGAATAATTATTTATGACATTATTGATCACGTGGTTAAATGATCAAATGGACTAACTACCATCATTTAGCTAAGGTGGATGCAGGAACAATGTTGTTTTCCCTCCAATAAGATGAGAGAGAGTATCACCATGGAGAGTGTTGGGATTGTAAAATTTTGCAAAATTTTAAGTGCCTATGATGAGAAAATCTATTGCAACACTCAGAAATGCCCTTGAAAATTTTGCCCCAGTGACCTACTTTGGAGGGGCATAATTCGGAGCCTATTTGCTTTCAAGCCAAATCACCTAGTGAGTGTGTTTATTTGTCATATGTGAACATGTATGTTTTATTTCAGCTTCATGTGATGAGTTTTGACATGGTTTTGAAGCAACAAGTTGGAGGATTTTGGGATTGTTTTGTTGTTTGCATGTTCTCAGGCCTGCGAAGTAGCCTTTTGTTCAGATTGTTATTTCACAGTTGGGTGGTCATCATGGCAAGTGGATTGGTATTCTTTATTCCCCTGGCCTACATATGCTCCCTGGTCCAGTTTTAGACCCTCAAGATCAGATTTGATATTTTTTCAAGGCTAAAAGCAAATGCAATTTGTCATCTGCATTTCCAAGAAGTTTCAGAGGGGTCAACTTTGATCCTTAATATTTACTGAAGGAAGTAAATTGGTAGAAATCCCTCTTGTACACATGCTCAATGGACCTAAATGATCTAGTGTTTCTAGTGGTAGCTTCCCAGGAGGAGATTTGATATTTTTCAAGGAGGTGACTTAGTGAACCCTAATTGATTTTTGATAGGTGCAGATTTAGAAAAGGCTAAATGAGCTACTTTGAATGTGAATATCTTGCACCTCAATATGAGGTTTGCCAAATTGTTTGTTGTTGTGAATTCTTGGATCAAATGTCTACATGCCTGTGCATTTTCATGGCTTCAGGAGATTATTTGACCAGTTTTCCAGGGTAATTCTGGAGGCCACTTGACTTGTTTTGGGTCACTATGCAAGTTGCCAGAAAATGGATTATGATAACTACCTAGTTCAATTTTCCACCTCAAAAGCATATTGAGATAGCCTCAGGTCAATTTATGATGAAAAACTTGTTTCAAAATGAAAAAAAAATTAGCCAAGCCCCCACAATGGGACCCGACATGCATCACATAGTTATGAGGTCAATTGTGTTCTTGAAGCCTATTGTGAGAAAGGTAACTTGCCAAGAGCAAACAACTTTGTGTTTAAGAATGCATCAAACAGGTATTGTATCTAGAATTGAGGTTTTCATTGAACTTCAAAGGACAAATACATAGAATTAGATTAGTATAAAAGGGATACATATGAGGACCTCTCCTTTGTTGTGGACCACATGCTATAACTTTACCATATGATATTGAACAATTGTCAAAAGCTAGCAAAAGGAGATGTGCAGAATCCCCCAAATTTAAATTGTCCCCAAGAATGGATTCCAGGGCAATCATTGATGTAGCTTTAGCTCCTCCAATAGAAGATAAAAAGAAAGATCATGCCATGTTATATTTCCAGCTTTTTGCTAGAGAAGTGACTATTACATTACATGCTAAATTCAGTTGTAAATGAGTTTCTGGTAAAAGAAGCACAAGTGAACAATGGTGATCTGGTCTTGGAAATTGTGTTGGAGTACAGACAACACTGAGAGGAGGGGTGAATCAGTGTTGTAGCAAAAACAAATTTTTCTTCTTATCAAACTTGAAAAGAGAAAGTAATTATGCTAACAATATGCTTTATCAAAGCAAGGGATCAAATACTGAACAACAAATAGGATTGAATGACCAAGCATGAAAGACAAAAGAATCACTCAACAATTGAGACCATGACACAATAGATTTCATGAGCAGAAAACCCTCATAGGGATGAAAAACCACTCAAAATTGCCTCGCTGGATTAATCATGAATATCACAAATTACATAGCCTCACTAGCTTTTAAGTCTCGCTGACTTATATCACTACCTCATGAGTACAAAGAAACCTCACTGGCACAAACTTGCCTCACTGGTATACATACATCTTAGATACAAATTGAAATAACTTAGAGGGTTACCCTAATTCTCTGCAAAGCATCAATTGACTCAACCTTCTTCATCATACAAACAAAAACAAGACAATTCAGGGGTTTACCCTGACTCACTTTTGTACAAAAACCTTATATCTCCTTTCTTTTTACTTGTCAAAACATGATCAAAACTATGCTCTGGTACACACAACTATCTCTGCAATAACCAATATATTTATACCTCTTCTCAAGCATCCACACCTGCATATCTTTCTTTTGCACTGAAAATCATCTTCATATCCTGATTCATCTTCATTCTTCAAATACACTAAACACCATTAGATTCTTCAAAAGTCCTCTTGCAAATATTTCTTTTATAATATCAAAACAATAATCAAAAACTTCAAAGGCATCAAACTGATCACGGAATATAATTCCCAAGCACACTAAGGTTCAATAGATGACTTTAAAAAGAGAGCTCTACATCTTCATACACTCATTATCCTGCACAAACTTATCAACACATTCTTCATAAATTTGATAATTGTTATATCTGCATGTTGATATTGGCTTTACCAACACATAGCAACAATCAAAAATCAAAAAGACATCAAACAATTTCCACAATAGAAATCTCTGGCCCTCTACATAAGAATAGAATTAGAAAAACTAGTCTTTGTGCCTTAAATAGAATAAAGAACATCAAATTTAGCATGAAGAAATGTTCGTTGGGCTCCCAAAAGGCATTTAAAAAGCATCCATCGATCTATCAATTCGTGCCATGTTCATTTTAATCTTCGACCGTTTGATTGAAGCTGCCACCATAAACTTTAAAACATCTTCGATCCACTAGAGCCCCTAGGATGTCGGGGCTGGTCACCCGATCACATAAGACCCTTTATTCATCACTTAAGTTAAGTTATGACCAGATAAACAAATCAACTCAAAATTAGAAATAAAGTAGTTGATGGGTTACTTAGGGCTTTTAATATGAGCTTTAGGAACTTCAGTTTAGGGTTTTTAGATATGCAACTAGGGTTTAGGATCTTAGAAGAACTTGAAAATATATTTCAAACCCTAAATATAGGTCTACTCATTTCATGAACACTTGTAAACTCTAACAAAAATAGAGGAATAAGGTTGTATGAAGGAGAACTGAGAGTTATGAAGAATGTATTAGAAACTTAGCTTAAACCAATTTTGATGTTTGATTAGGATTTAAGTCCCTAAAACTTCACTGCAAAGATCTCTACATCAAATACTTGACTTATGCCATGGAAGATACCTCACACAATTGCAATCCTGATAAAGCATGATTCACCTTGAACTAAACTCATGACTTTGGCAACCTAATAACACCTCATGACATGAAGGAAGCATTTCTGGCCACAACCATTACTTGATCAAGCTTCTTTTGCACTGAGAAATCTTAAAAAGCATGTACCCTTAAATCACAATTATGAAGACTATTCTAAAGAGACCTCCAATTACCTAGGAACATGTCTTAGACAGCAAATTCCTCATCAATGAACAATATGAACTCAATACAACATGCATGCATGGTATACACCATTAACCCTGATCCTCAAACATGAATAGCATCATATGTTAGAATAAGCATGGCATGCATATCATTTTACCTCAACAAATGAACAACTCTATCATGTCATCAAGACACACTTGAGATTTTGAAACACATTGTATATCATTTAAAGCATCATCCTTCAAACATGTGAAGACTCAAAGCAAGATATCTCCTTACAACTCATCCATCATAACTTGAACAAGGCAACTCCTGCAACACATGTGAAGAAACTCCTCCTACACCAAAACTCCACGTCAAAGCACCATCACCTATTAGACATATATCATGTGAACTATCCTGATTCTCTGACAACAACATGTGCTAAGAGACTTGAGCATCAACCTATCCTTGAAGATCATGATCATAAAGGTGACCATCATGAAGGTATCCAAAACCATGCATATGAACTCTTCTGCAACCAAGTGAAGTATAAACAAGTGTAGTAGCTTTATGAACTCCTTCAAGCAATGTCACCATATGAACTCCTCTACAACATGAAGTCAAGATATAAACCATGATGTGTCCTGATATAAATCATGAAGACTTTGAACATGATCAGCCACACCATAAAGTTTTGATGACCACTCCAAGAAGACTTTGAACATATTCCATTCATGACAAGGTGATCCAACTCCATTCATGATATCTACACCTTTTGACATCAATGACAAATTGTACTACAAATTGGACCTGGGATAGGTTCTTTAACAAATGTTCTTGTGAATGTTGGTGCTCTTGTTTTTACAATTGAAAAGGATCCTCCTATGGCTTCCCTTGTTTCAAAATGATTCAGTAACCATGGAAAAGTGAAGGTTGTGCAAGATGGCTTCACAAGCCTTTTAGCTTTGCCTTTGCTTTTCTTGCATTTTCCAAAGCACCTACCACAAACCAGTTCAAATCTATAGGGAACTTCCTGTATGGTTTTCCTTCATTTACCCTTGACATTTCAAATGTAGGCAACTGTTGCCTAATCATTTCCATCAACACCACCTTGTCAATGGGGTACCTTGGCAGCATGTATGGTTTCCCACTGAAACCTTCCATTCTGATATAGGAATAGGTTTTAGCCTGGACGAACTAGGAGCCATATCCACTTGTTGCTTCTGTTGCAGCCACTAAAAACCTCTTAGTCTAGTCACCTTCCATAAGACAGACTAGATGCATTATGAAACCATCATTAATCAATCTGTAGTGTAGCATGGATGATCTCCTCTCCAGTTGGGGATAGTGTTGCCATGGAGTTTTCTCATTTAGCAACTTTCCCACCTTGCCCACTGTCTTTAGGCTATTGAATGTGCCTTTAGCCACACAAGAGTATACTAGATAGGATGTCATTATGAATATCATCCCTTTGTCATTGTTCCACATGGTTAGCTGGTCATGAATAGTGTCACTGATCAATATAGCCCATTGGACTTATGCATTCTCTTGTTTGTACCCAATTACCAATCTAGCCAATCCAAACATCTAGGGTTTGAATGTCCCACAATTTACTAGGCCTTGCATTCTACTAAGCATAAATAAGATGTATTGGACATCTTCATTAAAATCAAATTTGTATAGGTTCTGAGCCATTTTAGCAGCTGCCTTGGCTGTGTTATTTGGGTGTCTCCATCCCTAATAGATAACCTTTCTACAAACCTTATTGTTATCTTCATCTTTAAATTCTTGTGCCAAGGCCTTTAAACTGGCACATATATCTATGTTGCCTGGGTGAGTATCCTCTGAGCATCCCAGTTTATAGTATACACTAAGTTCTAGGAAACCTATTGGATTTAAACTTTGCATCTCTTTTATCCATTTGTGGGTACGACATTGTGTCCTGCAATCAAACACAATAGTCTCAAATAATATCATATATGTATCTTTTCTAAGTTAGCTTCCATCACATTATTATACTTTATGAGGTTATGTTGACGATATCTCGCTAAAACCAAATCATACCTTACCATAACCATTATTTATCAAGATTATATCATTATACTTGTTTGATTAGTTCCTGATACGATTTCCTTGAAATAACCAAATGAGAAGGATTTCATACATACTTGTATATGCTCCTTTAACATGTGATTGATATGTAGTAGACCTGGTTGGCACTCAAGACACAACAGTCTCTTGCGACTTCATCTCGTGGCTCGGCTCTAATTCGTGATCAGCTCTATCACTATGAAAATTAGATTTTCTGAATGTAATTGTAACATTATGGAAACAAAAACCCCTTTTAACTTATGCAATTGGTAATTTTAGGGCAAATTAATGGGATTCAAAGGATTTGACAGCTTCATTTAGCAAGATCATGTAGGATTACTACTGGTGTCCATTGGCACAAGTTTAAATTTAAACTCCAACAACCACCTTTCAGTTATCTACAAGATATCAGCATATTTCTTTGTATTTGTTCATTATTTTCTGTGTATTTGCAATTATGATGACGATTGATGATGATTGAATGAAATTAAACAAATTTGACTAAATCTTTTCTAAATCTTACTAAAATAAGTGAATCTTTAGTCATTGATCCATATATACTCTTGATACTATCAAGAAAAGGAAGAAATCAAACCATATGTTCACCAGGATGTTCCACAACTAGATATGATTAATGCGAACTTCAAAGGAAAGGAATGAAGACAACATGCACAATATTATGAAGAGCTTCTAGATTCAACTATGTGTGTTTTTGCATCGACGTTTTGGATCATGTACAATGATCCATCATCAGGAAGAGGAGTTATGGTTTGGAATGTAGACAAGACCTTTTAAAGAGGTAAGTGGAGAGGAAAAGAAAGGAACGGAAAGCAAGGGATAGGAAGAGAGGAGAAAAAAAATAAAATAGAAACAAGAAAAAATAACAAGAAAACAAAGAGAACAAGTGAGTGAGAGGATAAGAGTTATGACCAACAATAAAGAAACCATAAAAACAAACAAATGTAAAAATATATGAATACCATATTTTTACAAACATAAGCATAGAAAAAGAATGAGTAAGAGTAAAATTAATAAAAAATAAAAATGTTCTTGTATATATCTATATATTAATATAAATACTATATGTATACACACACCCACGTATAACAAGAATAATATGATAGGAGTAGGCAAAGAAAAAACCAAAAAAGTTAAGAAGGAAAATGAAGGACAAAAACAAAGATACTAAATATGAAAGCGAAAACCAAGAAACTAAGACGGAGAACAAAAATGAATGCATAGATAGCAAATCATGAATTATAATATAGCAATAATAAAATAAATAATGAGATAAGGGTACACAAAAATATAAAAGAAACACCTGCCTAACATTAATAACAAGCTCACACGAAACACAAAACAAATGTTTGTGAGTGTATATATATCATCACGAAAACACAAACCACTAAACAAGTGTTTGTGTACATATATATAATAAAAGAAAAAAGCTTACCACTAAATATAATAATAAGCAGTAAAAAATAAGTAAAAAATATATATACTAGCATACAATAACAATATAACCGAAAGATGCAAACTCAAGAATTATAGAACAAACCAAAAAAGACAAACACAAGCAACAATGAAGCACGTGTCAACTGTGTTTGACAAATATATAAATCTGATCATGCGTGTGCAAGAAATGAAAAACATAGAAAGACAAAAAGGAGAAAAAATAAACAAGAAAAATCTAACAAAAAAAGGAGGGCATGTACACAAGGACCTTAATCATGTGGAATGTGTATGTGGTATGTGTGTGTAAGAATGAAAGCATACATAATGATTGAGGAACACAAAGGATTATGTATGCTTTCATTCTTACACAAACATTCCACATGATTAAGGTCCTTGTGTATGCCCTCTTTTTTTGTTAGATTTTTCTTGTTTATTTTTTCTCCTTTTTGTCTTTCTATGTTTTTCATTTCTTGCACACGCGTGATCAGATTTATATATTTCTCACACACAGTTGACACATGCTTCGTTGTTGCTTATGTTTGTGTTTTTTGGTTTGTTCTATAATTCTTAGGTTTGTATCTTTCAGTTATATTGTTATTGTATGCTAGTATTTTTTTTTTACTTATTTTTACGGATTATTATTATATTTAGTGGTAAGTTTTTTTCTTTTATTATATATATGTACACAAACACTTGTTTAGTGGTTTGTGTTTTCGTGATGATATATATACACTCACAAACATTTTTTTTGTGTTTCATGTGAGCTTGTTATTAATGCTAGGTTGGTGTTTCTTTTATATTTTTGTGTACCCTTATCTCATTATTTATTTTGTTATTGCTATATTATAATTCATAATTTGCTATCTATGCATTCGTTTTTGTTCTCCGTCTTAGTTTCTTGGTTTTCGCTTTCATACTTAGTATCTTTGTTTTTGTCCTTCATTTTCCTTCTTAACTTTTTTGGTTTTTTCTTTGCCTACTCCTATCATATTATTCTTGTTATACGTGGGTGTGTGTATACATATAGTATGCATATTAATATATAGATATATACGGGAACATTTTTATTTTTTATTAATTTTACTCTTACTCATTCTTTTTCTATGCTTATGTTTGTAAAAATATGGTATTCATATATTTTTACATTTGTTTGTTTTATTGTTTCTTTGTTGTTGGTCATAACTCTTATCCTCTCACTCACTTGTTCTCTCTTTGTTTTCTTGTTATTTTTTCTTGTTTCTATTTTATTTTTTTCTCCTCTCTTCCTATCCCTCACTTTCCCTTCCTTTCTTTTCCTATCCAATTACCTCTTTAAAAGGTCTTGTCTGCATTCCAAACCATAACTCCTCTTCCTGATGATGGATCATTGTGCATGATCCGAAACATCGATGCAAAAACACACACAGTTGAATCCAGAAGCTCTTCATAATACTGACATGAACTGTGGAAAACTCATGCTTTCAACATGCACAACATGAAATGCACTCCAAGGGACGCATCAAATCAAAGTAACATGTCAAGAATTCATCCACTAACTACTCAAAGTTTACGATTGTTTGTAATCAACAGGTTTCTTCTTCATTAAGTATACAAAAGAGTTATGTATTTACAATTGACTTTGAGAAAGGACCATGAAATCCAACAACTCCTTCTCAATTAAGCTTCTAAATGTTTTACAAAGTGCACTCCATCTCCTTTTATAGAACAAAGAGAGGAGGTGGTTACAAAAGATCTTGCGATCTGGATTTATCCATTATCATCAATGGTTCATATTCCTTTGACCTAGTCAAGATATGGGACACGTGGCACAAATTGCCATTGGCAATCCTCTAGTGGATAGAATTGTCATTCTATAATATTCTTTTCCTCATTAACCAACCTATAAGCAACAAAATGACAAAACATCCCTCCTTGATTCACACTGGATACTGTATCATTTTCATCTGGATATATGTTCTTCATGCATCAGCATCCCAATGTCCATCTTCTTATAGGCGTCATATGCATGTACAAAATTGTCAACTTGAAATTTACTAAGGGTGGTGGCTTGTAACTTAGCATATTTCAATGCTTTTATCTGTTCCTCCAAGGTTTCTAACATGGATGCCCTGCTAGTTGCCTCTGTACTGTATGTTTTCACTTTTATCCTCAAATCAGCCATTTCATCTATCACATCTTCTGTGAAAAGCTCCCTTGGATGTTTAGCTACGTCTTTAAATCTATTTCTGAAGATCTAGATGGCCTCATCTATTCTTGGTATTGCCTCTTCATTGATAGCATCTTCTAACAATTCTGCCATTATTTTCAATTCATCAACTAATAAATTATGGACCTTATCCTAAATATATCTTACCTTGGTCATATTAGCTTTTATCATATTTAATTCATATTTTACCTCTACCATCCATGTATTTATCAGCGGCAGAGTCACAATGGTGACAACCTTATTCTTTAATAGCTCATCATCTATCATGACCTTGGCTGCTTTTATTCTGGAGAGTGCATAATTGCACTTCTATATTTTCTGAGTGAATTCACTCCTTAATGAATCAGTATCTCCCTTTAATTTGGACAATACGTCCCAATTGGACATGGAAGTCCCTATTAACTATTCCCTAGAAGTCATGAACTTGGAAATCCATTTCTCCATGATACAGGATTAATGCCTTTGAATTTCTAGACTAGCTATCTCCTCCACTTATTAAAGTCAATGAGGTAGGCTTCTCAGCAGTTTGCAAGATTGATGTCATACTGTCTTTCTTTACTAATCCTTGCACAAATTGTTGCAACTACATATTTGTCTCTTTCAATTCTTTATTTTTAGCCTTAAGCTTCCTCATTTTAGACACCACTACCTCTGCACTTTGGAGATGTTCTTGAGATTTTTTCTTAGTGGTCATGTGGCCTAAATCAACCTGATTTATTTTCTATTCCTCTGGTCCGATCTCACCTTTATCATTTTCTACTGTGGGCACAGCAACCTAGGTTTTCCTCTTTGTAGTTTTTAGATCTCTCTTAATGCTAGAGACTGTCCAAGCTCTACATTTTGCCTTAGTGGGCTCAAGAGTAAATAGGGATTTAAAATCAAAAGGTACCTGTTGTTCTTGCACCTACCCAACTTCTAATGCAATCAATGACAAGGCTTTGGAATGAGGATCCTCTTGATCTTTTGATTCATTTTCTTGTTGCCTTTCTGGTTGATCATTCTCCTTATTCTTTTCTGGAAAGAGTTCTTCTTGTCTCTATTCTGGTGGAGGTTGATTATCTTGCATCTCTTCATCTTGTCCTTTAGGAACATCATCATTTTTAGGCTCTGAGCCTTTATCTTCTTGACTATTTTGATGACTGCCCTGCTTTTATTCATCATTCTTATCTCTTGTATCTGTAAATGATTCAGATACCTTTACTTGTTTAGGCTTATCTATCTGGATATCTTCTTGTTCCCCTTGATCTGATATCCATTCATCTTTGTCACCTACATCCATGAGGACCTCCTCTTGGGATTGATCATTTCTAATAACTTCCTCTTCTTCCCTATTTTTCTGTTTGGGCACATATGTTATGTCCACTACATCTAGATTAGTCACATTTTTTATCAATGTGTCCAGTGACCCCTTGTGGACTTTGACTTCTTCCACTTCAGGTGATTCACTCTCTTCTCCTTTTTCATGTTGTTCTTCTGCTACATCATCTCTTTGTTCTTTTGCTTCTGTGTGATGTAGCCAGGGTTCGATTAGGTGATTGGAGATATCCTTCACCAACTCATCTTCTGTTAAGTCCATGGTATCACTTAATTGAAGAGGCTAATTTCTTTCCTTCTCCATTGCATGTTGCTTACCATCTTGGGCTAATTTAGTTTTCACTTGAATTATCTTTCCTATAGGTACATCATATTGCAGCTCTTTGACTACACTCAAAGATGGATCACTTGACCTAGATGCTACTGGTGGTGCATCAACTGGATGTGGAATGGCCCCTCTCATGCTTGGGTTGTGATGTCTGCTTAGTCTGGGTATCTTGACGCTCTATAGCACATCAGTTCTTTTCCTTTTCAATGACTCAAGAGTCATTTCATCATCTTCTTCTTCAACAACTGCCTCTTGTGTAGTGGTTTCTTTTAAACTCTCTCCTTGTGATATAAATAGTTGAGGTACAACCAGAGGGATGGCTTTAAGTGTGGGTCCTATAGGTGGTTCTAAGGGCTGATATGTTAGGGTTACCCCTTTGGAAGTAAGCTCTTGTGTAGCTGAAGATGAACCTAGTTCTATTATCCTTGTGCCAAGGATCTCCCTCTTTCTCACCAAGAAGTCAGCATATCGTTGTTCTCTAGACTCTTCTCTTTCTCTTTTGGTTACTAGTAATGGAAACACCCCTTTTCCTGAGTTCATCTATTTTCTTCTACACCCATATCTTTGTTCTAGCCATCACTTTGACTGTGAGAAAATCTATGGAGATTTCATCTTTTTGTGTCAAGTCTAGGGCAGAGATAGTATCATTATATGTCTTTTGGTCTTCATACTCTAGATCCATGATATTGTCATCATCCTTATTGATTTGAGAGGGCACTTCAGTCTACCCAATTGTTCTCATCTGATCCAGGGTAAGTCTTTCGTATTCCCTTCTTCTCACTTCATGTTCATCAGCACAATCTACCCAATAATCTTCCAGATGAACTATGTGCTTATACTTCTTGTTAAACCTCTTCTCTAACCTATGGAAAGAATCGTAATCTCCTGCAAGTGGGAAGGATTTTAGATTCAAGACTTTTAGCTCAACCTCTGTTTTTCTTGCATTTTCTAGAGCAACTACCACAAACCAGTTCAAATCTATAAGGAACTTCCTGTATGGTTTTCCTTCTATTACCCTTGACATTTCAAATGTAGCAAACTGTTGCCTCATCATTTCCATCAACACCACCTTGTTGGTGGGGTACCTTGGCAGCATGTATGGTTTCCTACTAAAACCTTCCATTCTAATATAGGCATAGGTTTTAGCCTAGATGAACTAGGAGCCATATCTACTTATTGCTTCCATTGCAGCCACTGAAAACCTCTGAGTCCAGTCACCTTCCATAAGATGGACTAGACGCATTATGAAACCATCATTAATCTATCTATAGTGTAGCATGGTTGATCTCCTCTCCAATTGGGAAGAGTGTTCCCATGGAGTTTTCTCATTTAGAAACTTTCCCATCCTACCCACTACCTTTAGGCTATTGAATGTGCCTTTAGGTACACAAGAGTATACTAGATAGGATGTCATTCTGAAGATCATCCCTTTGCCACTATTCCACTTGGTTAGTTGGTCATGAATAGTGTCACTGATCAATGTAGCCCATTGGACTTTCGCATTCTCTGGTTTGTACTTAATTACCAATCTGGCCAATCCAAACATCCAGGGTTCAAATGTTCCACAGTTTACTAGGTCTTGCCTTCTAGTAATCATAAATAAGATGGATTAGACATCTTCATTAAAATCAAATTTGTATAGGTTCTAAGCCATTTTAGCAGCTATCTTAGCTGTGTTATTTAGGTGTCTCCACCCCTGATAGATAACATTTCTACAAACCTTATTGTTATCTTCATCTTTAAATTCTTGTGTCAATGTCTTTAGATCTAGCACATACATTTGTTGAGAGGTTAGGAGGTGAACTACTTCAGTGATGCCCTCCACAAAGAAGTCAGCATATAACCTCTTTTGTTTCTCTACTTTCCTTGTTGTGGGATCATAGTTTTGAGTACACTCAACTAGAATGTCTGTAATGCCCCGCCATGCAACCCTAGAGATAAGTTCAACTAAAGCAATTAAAAGGCAAAAAAAAAATTAAAGAAGAAATGATGACAAAACATAACATAGACTAATAGCATCAAGTTAAACTATCATCTCTAGGGATTACATAGCTGCATTATTGCAACTTAACAATAATCAACAACATACATGATTTGATCGATCAAATGAATCAAACTAACATTTTAGGTTACAACATCATATGAATATATCAACATTTTTGCAACCAAGATTACAAGTGTAGAATATTTTATCTTACAAGAATAATTACATAATTTCAATGATATAAAAGCTCTCTTTCTGGATACATCAATTACAAAAGGATTTCTTCTGATACAAAAGATCTAAATACAAATAGTACAAATGTCTGTCTTCGATACAAGTGCAAAACTAGAATCAAGAGAGATACATCTTCTTTACACACGAGCCACGATGCCAAAAAACTAATGGAATAAAGCACAACCACCCGATCATGTGGAACCCTGAGGTCAACCCCCCGTGCTAGGAGATAACAATGAGGTCCAATAATGACAACAATCAAGAAGATAGTAGGCTAAAGAGTGCAAGGACTACACATGACTCCAATACAACATGGATCAATATAAAAATCACAAGTAACTTAAACAACACTTCCAGAGGCAATCTCACAAAAAAAGGGAAAAACATACTTAGGGAATGCTAGGCTACAGTAGGGAAGAGTGTCATCACATGGTCCTAACATGGGTTATTCTGGCAGTCTCTCACCGGACGTCAGCCTCCATCCATGGGTTATCTTGGTCGTCTAGATGCTGGCCCCCATCTATGGTTATCCTAGTAGTCTCTCACTAGACATTGGCCCCATAGGGTGACACATGCGGAACCAACATTCCTTTCATGAGGACAAGGAAGTTGATCTTGCCAACCATGGCCTTCTCATCCCATCCTTAGCATGAATGAGCACTAGATGCATGGGTGAGGTATCCAATTATCTTATTTAGTGTGGAAACTACCCAACCCTCTAAATTTATTATTAAGTTATCACTAGATTAAAAACTTCCAATGGGTTATCCTGGCAGCCACTTTGGGCACCGGCCCTACATTGAAAGCCACTCCCCTACCTGCATCTAGAAGACCCTATCCATGAAGCAAGACAATTACCATCACAATGACAAGTAACATATACAATGCAAGGCATTTACCTTCTTGCATACAAAACATAATCACAAGGACCAATTCTTATATCCTTGTCCCAAAACATAAACCAAGCATGAACCATCACATTCTCATCATGATGCATTTACAACAGAAAATACACATCATTTCACAACACACAGAGCAAGCCATTATCCATCTTGCATAGTCATCATAATCACATGAATAGGTACACTGAGCAAGGCATTATCCATCTTGCACATGAAACAAGAGACAATATTACAAGAGTGCATTTCATTCAACTCACATTCACACCCTCCTAGGCCTCTAGAAACACTTCTGCAACACTTGACATCATTAAAACATAATGGTCATACATGACATTCACTTTCCAAATCACATCCTAAATCAATATCAATAATTCAATCAAAACCAAAAATGTAACATATGATCTGATGCACTAATAATAGTCTTAAAGAATGTAACATTATTCCAATCATGATCAATCATCTAACATAAGCTAACTCTAATGCAGACAATAATTACTTGAGGGGATACCAATTATTCTATAATAGAAAATTCAGTCAAACAAGATACTACCCATTATTAGACTAACCCACTTTCTACACTGATGTGGATCTTATTAAAATTCTAGATAACTTTGTGATTTCTATTCAAAATAATTGTATAAGCAAAATATAGAGGATCATAAAGTAGATTAAAACCGATCATCCATTTAAATCTTTAGAAAGTATATGAGTTAAATGCTAAACGTTTTATATCATATCAAACCTAACCTCCACTTACTCACCCAATTTCATAACTAAGCACAATCTTTAATATAAGTCATAAATAAGATTAAACTCCATTATATGACTACAAAGTTCCTTAAGGTGAAGAGGAAGCAGAATATATATAAAAATACTTGACAAGTCTTACTAAATCTAAACTAAATGTTATCTCCCACCAAAAAATATCAAAGATATCTAGACATATAACAATCATAAATTAAATTCATAGACTAACTCCATGCACACTACTTAAAATATTTTAATTCATACTACAATTAAAGACTTAACTAAGGTTGTCATACACACCTTATAACTAGATCTAAAATAACAATTCAACATTTACAATATGATAATTTACATCAATTTGGCTAAGACAAATATATATTAAGAAGCTTTATTTATTATCCACATCCTACTCTATTAAAATAGATAAAACTACTAATATTCTTAAATATACAAGATAAAATAATAAATCAATAAATTATTTTAAAAGGATTTGACTTTTTATTTATAAAGTAATGCTTAAATATAACATATCTTTTTTTTTTGTAAGGGGTAAAAACTTTATTGAATTTCAGAAAAGAACATTACAAAGCATCAAAGGGCCAAGGCCCCAGTAATCCATAAGAAACAGCCATACAAAGCATGAAACAACATCATCCTTCACCAATACCATTCCCATCCTCAGCAAGAATCTTCTCCAAGTCATGTCGGAGCTCATGAGGAACCTGCTCCCATTCATCAATCTTCCAGCCATCTAAATGCTCAGAAGCCCACTTAGCCAAACAATCTGTTGCCTTGTTCCACTCCCTTGGAATATGGATGAAAGACACCATCTCTATCAAAGAACTTATCTGCAGAATTTGTTGCACCATCATAGCCAACTGCCAACTAACATCAGAAACCTTCTGTGTATTCAGCAAATTAATCAAAACCTGTGAATCAGACTCACAGATAACCTTGCACCATCCCAAAGCATAAGCCCTCTCTAAAGCATAGAGGATCGCCAAACCTTCCATAAGGTTGATAGTTTACCATCCTTCATGAACAGAGTAGAAAAAAACCACCGATCCTGAAAAATCCCTGCCAGTCCCACCAATCCCAACAGGCCCAGGATTGCCCCTTGAAGAACCATCAGTATTGAGCTTCAGAATGCCAGACGGAGGGGGAAGCCATCTCCCCACCCTTTGCACTTTCTTTTTCACTCGCCTTCCTTTCCTGACACAAGCAGAAGCTAGAGACAACCCCTGAATACCCAATCTATCCACCAGCTCAGCATCTCCTTTCTCCAAAGGGAACACCACATCACACTTAGATTCCACCGTCTCTCAAATCATACTCATAATTTTGTGCCAAACTTGTTGAATCACCAGCTTCTCACCTCGAAATATTTTGCGATTCCGTTCCAACCAAATCTACCATAGTATGAAGGAAGGCCCAACATACCACACATCTTGCAAGAAAGAGGCCATAGAAGGAGGTCTACCCAGACTACTCCAAAAATCCACCAGGGAGGAAGCATGAACACAGGGGCTTTTCCAAACTTCCCACCAAAAATGCCAAAGTTGCAAAGTCAAGGGACAACGGAAAAACAAGTGAGAGGAGTCCTCCTCTCCACATCCACACATAACACACATAGAAGGACCTTGAAAACCCCGCTTCCGAATATTATCCCAAGTCAAGCACCTATTCCAAGCCAAAGTCCAAATAAAGCAGTTACACTTCGGCCAAGAAAGCTTATTCCACACTTTCTTCCACCAGTGAACCTCCACCCCATCCAGCTGGTTAGATAACAACACCTGATATCCAGAAGCAACAATATAGACACCCTTAGGATTAGGAGACCAAGAAAGAACATCCCCTTCCTGGAGGGAACTACAACGTCTACGAGAAAGGATACTATGAAGCTCAGTACACTCCTCCTCCATACCAACAACAGGCCACTCATCAGGATTCTTCCATCTCGCCACCACCAACTGCCCATGAGAAGAAAAGGACTTGAAGTCACTCACCCTTGACCAACCTACTTCATAGAACCTCTGGCACAGAGTCACCAAATTAGGAAACTGAGAAACAATGGGAGGAAAACCATCCCAAGAATCAGACCAAAAATGAGCTTTTGTCCCTCTTTTACAAATCCAAAATAAACCATCCTTGACCAGAGCAGCCCCTTTCTTGAGCATACTCCAAATCACTGAGCCTTTCCCCACCAGTGGATACAAAGGAATATCAATTTGAGGGATCCCCGAGAAGTATTTCTGAGTTAATATCCTGGCCCAGATCCCATCCTGCTCCACACACCACCACCAATACAATTTAGCAGCCAACGCCATCCCTGACAACGACGACTGCCTTAACCCAAGGCCGCCAAACTACTTCGGGCTATAAACAATGTCCCATCTAACAAGACTCCATTTAGAGGACAATAAGCTACTAGCCCATAAAAACTATCTTGCTAAGGAATCCAATTCCCTAACAAAACCCAAAGGGGCCACCTGAATCATACATCTATAAATGGGGAGGGCCTGCACCAGAGACTTGAGCAACTGAACACAACCCGCAAAGGACAACTAGCGATGGGTCCAATGATTAACTTTCACATGAAATTTATCCAAAATATTTTGCCAAGACTCCTTGGGAAGTCTTCCAATAGAGATGGGAATACCAAGATAGGTCAAAGGGAGAACCCCAGTCTGAAATCTCAAGATATGAGCAATTTGCCTCTGAATGGAACCTGGAGTATTGAAGAAAAAGATGGAAGCCTTATCTTCATTAATCAATTGGCCCGAAGCTAGAAGATAAACATCCAACACCTTGCACAAATTTGAAGGTTCCCTAATTGTAGCCATACCCATCAAAGCAGTGTCATCAATAAACTGCAAGTGAGACTATGGAGTTAAACCACCTCCCCACCCCCAGCCCTGAATGAAACCTAACTCCACATTCCTTCTTATCAAGCGTCCCAGACCCTCAACAAGAAGAAGAAACAAGTAAGGAGAGAGGGGGTCACCCTACTGCAAACCCCGAGAGGCGCCAAAAAGCTCAGAGTGCTCACCATTTATTAACACAGAGAAGGAGACCGAACTAACACAACTCATAACCCAATAAATCCACTCATCCCCAAAACCAAAAGCACCAAGAACCTTCCAAAGGAAGGACCATCGAACACGGTCATAAGCCTTAGCCATATCAAGCTTGATGAACATTGCCTTATCTTTGGAATTAGCCATAGAGTGAATAGTTTCAGTTGCAATAACAACCCCATCTAGAATCTGATGTCCTGCCACAAAACCACTCTATTCCTCAGAAATCAGCACTTTAAGCCACTTTTTCAACCTATCAGCAATCAATTTAGTGATAATTTTATAAATCACATTGCAAAGAGAGATAGGACAAAATTGACTTAACCTATCTGCCCCATCACACTTTGGGATGAGAGCAAGGAAGGTAGAATTCAAAGCCTGTAACAACTGTTTATTCTTATGAGACTCCTGAACAACTGCCAACAAGTCCAACTTGATAATCTCCCAGAATTCTTGAAAGAACTCAATCGGGAAACCATCAGGGCCAGGAGCTTTCCCCCTCTTCATTTGCAATATGATCCCCTCTAGCTCCTCAATCAAAATATCACTCATAATATGCTCATTCATCTCCCTAGAAACCAAAGAAGGGATACAAGAAAGGACCTGAGCTTCCTCATCAGAACCCCCCTGTGAGTCCTCCCTAAATAAAGAAGCAAAATATTGCATAGCTTCACATGTGATTTCCTGCAAGGAAGAAAGAGTTTCACCCCTGTCATTCACCAGAGTAGAAATAGAATTGCCATGTCTCCTGGCTTTCACCGAGTTGAAGAAAAAAGCGGTGTTTTAATCCCCTTCCTGAAGCAACTCAATCCGAGCCTTTTGTTTCCAAAAAAATTCCTCTCGTAGCTCACACTCTTCCAATGCTTTCAAAGCTCTAGTCTCTTCCTGAAGCAGGTCCTCAGTCACTCCATCCTCCCTGATCAACCTCGTAATACCATCCAACTCAGCCTGGGCAGCAGTCTTAGCATGGAAAATGTTTCCAAAGCACTGCCAATTCCAATGTTTAAGCTGATACTTGACAAATTGAAGTAACTTAGCAAAAGTATACATTGTTGCACCATAAGCAGGTCTACCATACCTCCACCACTCAACAATATAGTCATGGAGAGAGGAGTCACGCAACCACATAAGCTAGAACTTGAAAGAAGGAGACCGAGGCACACGAGCTGAAGAAATAGCCAGTTTGATAGGCCAATGATCTGATCCCCTCCAATCCAAAATTTCAGAGCTAGAAGACCACAACCCACCAACCCAGTAGCAAGAAACCAGAAAGCAGTCAAGTCATTCCGCAATGCAGTTATTCCCAATCCTCTGATTATTCTAGGTAAACTAGCCATTAATGGGCTTGATATCCATAAGATTTAAAGTTGAAATGTTATCCTGAAGTAGCAGCGCAGAAGGCTCAAGCCTCGCAATATCACCCCTCTTCTCAGCTAACTCAGAAATAGCATTGAAGTCTCCAGCCATAATCCACGGATGGAAAGGAACCATGCTTCAGACAAACTAGATATGGGACCACAATAGTTGTTTACCTTGAAGTTCAGTAGGCACATAGATATTAGAGAAGAGAACAGACTCCCCTATCTCAAAACAAGAAGCAATCATAGAGATAGAAGACTGAAAGGACAACCACTAAAGAGGGCAGATCTTCTGAGGATTCCATAAACAAGCCACTCCTCCAGCAGACCCTTGAGCACCAATACACTGGCACTCTCCACTCCCCCATAACTTAGGCACTAAACCAAACATACACTCCACTGATAACTTAGTCTCCTGCAGGAAAAGAACATCAGGAGATTGACTTCTAACCAAATCATGAACAGCTTTTTGTCGAGGGCCACTGTTCAAGCCCCTTACATTCTAGGATAGAACAATCATTTCAAGGTGCTTGAAAAATGAGAATCCAGAGTCTTAACAGACCCTGACTCTACCAAAGTTTCCCCTATTAATTTAATCTTATCCTAATCCTTTTTTCTACCAAGCTTGGAAGACTTCTCCCCAGCGCCTTTTTTTGGATCCTTTTGATGAAGACCCAAATGAGAAGAAGAAGAAGACTTATTAATCTTCACCCCCTTAGTACCTACATTTGAAACAAGAGGAGATCCATCCTCACCACCCTTCTTCCCTACTATAATAGGAACCGATTCCACCTGGACTTCCATTTGAACATCTGTGTCCATTTGCAAAGCCCTATTATCCTGCAAAACCTGAGTAGCTTCAGAAAGAAGGCCCTCCTGTCCTGTACCTAAAGCATCCTGATCCATATTCACCAAGCCTGGATTCACTTCCTACTGGCTAAGATCATCTAAAACTTCAAATCTATTAAAAGAATCTTCATCCTGCCTTTCCTTCAAAGTCCTCTTTTGACCTCGATTCCTGTTTCGAGCCTTGACAGGGACGAAACTATCAGCCCCATCCACATCACCAGGAATGGGTTCCTTCCCCTTTTCAACTCTAGGGGGATTATGGAGAGGCTGAGAAGGCTGGGAGTCCACAGGCCTAGCCTTAGGGCATCTCCTCTGTAAATGTCCATATTCATGACAAAGACAACACCGAAAAGGAAGAGTCTCATAGTGCAACTGCTGCACCCAAGAGTAAGGACCCACACACATATCCACCAAATCTGGCAAGGGTTTACTTAAATCAATCTCAACACAGATACGAGCAAAAGTCATCACCTTTTTAACTTGAGTCTGTTGTGAAGCACCAACTGGTTTTCCTAGCATTGAAGCCAACAAGTGTAAAACATCATCCGCCAACATTCCACAGGAAACCTTGGAAGTTGAACCCACACTAGAACCCGGTTCGGAAGCTCTTCAGTAGGATTGAATCCCGCATGCCAAGGTTTAATAAATAACCCAATCTGATTATGAAAATAGGGGCCTCCTTCAAAGGCCTTGTTGCGATCTGCCAAGCAATTGAATGAAACCATGAAAAAGTTATTTGCTAAAAGCATAACCTCCATTTCTCCCTCTGGCATCCAAGTCCGTTCAGCCCATGATTCAAGAAATTGTAAAGAAACCCGCATCCCCATAAACTTGCATAACAATGCATGCTCCGAATAATAATCAATATCTTCCGCAATCATCTCTAGTGGGATAACCAATTTTGGCCTCTCCTCATAACGTTCAAGACATCCATTGATCTTCGTAATCCGAGTACCACCAGACAAACCTGAACCAACCAACCCTGGATCTGGTGAGAACAAGTTATTATTAAAAACCTTCGAAGCGTGCGAAGGAGAATTTGCACCAACCGCTGCTGAGCGAAAATCCATCTTAGGACTAGCCCCTGAAGACTCCCCAATCGGCATTGAAACTAAACAAGATCCAAGGCGGGCAAGCAGGCCCCCGAGAAAAAAGAACCACCACTAGGGTTTAACCGATCCACCACCCAACACTGCCTTCGAACTGCAGACCCAAACCAACCAGGCACAAAATCCCGCATGCTCAGGGAGAAAGATACACTGATGCAGATGAAAAAACTTTGCACTGATAAAAAACACAACCCCAGACCTCCCCAAAACGCATGCACTCCCCACACTTCGCACGACCAAGAAAAAACCAGAGGATCAGGCTAGGGCACGAAAGCCCTAGCTCGACATGCAGAGCAAAAAATCGACATCCTCCGTGCGCAATAATCAAATATAACATATCTAAATAATAGGGATGAAATAAAATAATACTTAAATATAACACATCCCTCAATAATAGGGATTTGATTTCTCATAAATAAAATATAATAATACTTAAATATAACACATCCCTAATAATAGGGATTTGATTTCTCATAAATGAAATATAATAATACTTAAATATGACACGTCCATAATAATAGGGATTTGATTTCTCATAAATGAAATATAATAATACTTAAATATAACACATCACTAATAATAGGGATTTGATTTGAAATATAATAATACTTAAATATAACACATCCTAATAATATGAATTTGATTTGAAATATAATAATACTTAAATATAACACATCTTAATAATAGGGATTTGATTTGAAATATAATAATACTTAAATATAACACATCCTAATAATAGGAATTTGATTTTTCTATTAAAAAAATACTTAAAAAATAAAACACATCCATAAAACTATTCTTCCCTATTAAATAGGGACTTGACATCAGACCTTCAAAACAATAAATAAAACTCAAATTAAAACAATAATTTATTAAAGGACAATTTTAAAGATAGTTAAACTTTATAATTAACATTATGCAACATCAAATACTTAATATTTAGCTAAAAAAGGTTTAATTATTTAAATTCTTAAATTAAAATTAAAATAAGTTATTATATGCAAGAGTTAATTAAATCAAATTCAAAATAATAAGATTTTATAGTTTCATAATATATATTTTGATTTTACAAATAAGAATACTGTCTAAATTCTAACAAAATTTCTAATTCTAATATAGTAATACAAAAGGCAAATTTTTATGTTACTAAAACTTACCATTACTATTTCCTATGAAGGTTAAAATAAAATTATTTAAGCACAAAGAGATTTATTTATTCACTTCTATTCATTATGAAAGCTATTCATTTATTCATATTAAAGTATTCACACAAACCAGAATTAAATTTGATACAATGAAAACAATTTATGTGAGAGCTTGACTGAGCCAGGCCATATGGCTGCCATGGACAAGAAGAGGGATTCTGAAGAATTTAATTCAGGTAAAATTTCATTGTTTTACATACTAAAATTCATTGTTTCAAATGCATAAACTACAGACCAAACTTCATTTGCAATATTTTTGGTTTCAGGCAAAGAAAGTTTCATAAATTTTCAAGTGTAAAAGCTAATAAAATCTAAAATCTCCTATACCTTGGTCTGAGATAACAATTGGGGTGCAGATACTAAGTTCTAAATGCTATTTCAAGCATGATTCTATGCATGTGGAAGTCATACAAACAAGCAGGCTGGAGGAATAGAAAATATGAAAGT
Source organism: Cunninghamia lanceolata (assembly GCA_027924645.1). NCBI lineage: Eukaryota > Viridiplantae > Streptophyta > Pinopsida > Cupressales > Cupressaceae > Cunninghamia > Cunninghamia lanceolata. The sequence goes on along the minus strand of BSBN01000914.1, from coordinate 3,704,798 downwards.
TTTGTTAGAATGGAATTTATCTCTATTGGCATTATTACAGCAAGTCATCAAATGGCATGAGATTTTAGACAAAAGAAATTTGTTTGATTGATTATACAGATTAAAGGCTGGAAAGCAATCAATTTTGATCTCTTTAGGCAAGGGCAACACTACAAAAGTTGAGATTTATTTTGATAAAAGAAATTGACATAGACAGGAATGCAACAAAAGAGAAGGATTTAATTTCTTCCAATAGCAAAAGATTTCATTTAGCTAAGGTGTCTACTAGTAATATGAAAATATGATGATAATGTAATAGCAAGATAGGTGGGTGTGAAGAAAGATAAATAGGTGGGAAGATTGGAGGATCAACAATATTTAAAATTGCTACAATTGCAGGATATACATAGCTAGATTGTTGAAGAGAACATCCAAGCAAATGCAAATAATAGGATTAAATATAATAGGGCTTATAGAAAAGAGAATAGATTACAGAGCTTTTACATATGATTGCAGATGGAAACTGACTTTCGAAGGGTTTTCTATTGTTTGGGATGATTCACATAGACCAACCTACTACCAAAATTTATCAAATCAAAAAGTGCTCAAACACATATAAGATTTTTCTTCATATACAGGCAAGCAAAAGAAATTTCGTTTAAAACATACCCGAAATTCTTCAAACTTCTCTTGCTCCCTTCCTCTCTTCCTCCGCCAATTCCTCTTCTTTTTCCCAAAATTTTTGTGTATCTTTTCCAAGAACTCTCCCCTCAAAATAATCTTCCCAAAACCAAAAATAGACCAAGATAATAAATTCCTAAATCCCCCAATCTTCCATTACTGACATCCACTATCCAAAACTTTTAAATGCATTTCTACCACCACTATCTGGAATCTTTTCAAATCTTGAAAATTATTTCTGGCAAACACTTCCTCAAAACAATTAATGACAATATCAAAATAATATCTTCCAACCCAAAATTTAATCAATTACTAAAGTATTAAATATTAATAATTGATTCAATAACTTTATTATCATTATTATTATTAACTATAAATACCACTAACATGAATAATTTTCAAATTTTCGACAACCCACTCCAATAATAAATTAATGGCAAAATAAAATAAAATCTCACATGTCAGATAAACTCAATAAAGTACTAAATATTAACAATATTATTATTATTGTTAGCTTTCAAAGCTACTAATTTAATTTAATATAAAAATCAACTAATTAATATTCTCAATTTTCTACATTAATTAAATAACTAATATTGATGTATATATATAAACTTATTATTATTATTACTATAACAATTAATAAATCTCCAACAAATACACATTGACTATATAACCAAAATGATCAAACATCAACACATCTATATACATAGATCACTTATTTTATAAAATGAACCAAACGACTATAATCAACAACTTAATACCTTGGTCACTAATTTCAATAAAATGAACCTTAAACTACAATAAACAAACAATAACAACCACATACCAAAGGATGACCAACACCCGAGGACAAGTACCAACTAAGCGACAAGTACACCCATGACTGGAAATACATGGATGATGACAAACTGAAGACATTGGCTAACAGAGGGAACCCCAAGTTATCTCCCATCCACATTATCCATTGGTGTAAAGGCACGCTCAGACTTGCTAATTTAGGTGGAGTTGGTGCCCAGTACCTACAACCTGCAACAAACCAAAGTGTTGTACACAAACATATATATATATAATCAAACACACTATGATAGGGAATCGTAGTGTAGTAGGGTGCTCATAATGAGTAATACTACACTGTCCCTTCACCAAAAGTATCACAAATAACATATTAAACAAGTTTATTAGTAACTAAACAACCAGATAACACATAGTCAGATAGTCGCATAATTCACGTAGTAAAACAAATCTAAATAATCAATTAATCCATGACTGATCACAACATAAGCATAATGTACTAATCATAAAGTATCAACAGTGTCATCATAGTAAACATCAATGAGTGTCATCAACTACATCAAAACCGTAAACCTGCCATCAACATGTCTAACATACCCTAAGTATTATGAGTATCTTACCTTCATCTTCATGCTCCTTAGCCCAACCACCTGCTCATCCAAGGTAAGAATGGAGGGGCACTACAAGATCAAAAGCCTCGGTAGAAAAGGGGAAAATGGTAGCATGGTATAAACCAGACGCTACTATGTTTTGTAGAATTTGGTCTTCCTCTTGTGCCTCAATCCATGCCCTATATGCTTCTATATATGTGTTGCCTAGGTGAGTATCCTCTAAGTATCCCAGTTTATGGTATATGCTACAAGTTCTAGAAAACCTATTGGATTTAAACTCAAAATCTCTTTTATCCATTCATGGGTATGACATTGTGTCCTACAATCAAACATAGTAGTCTCAAATAATAGCATATATGTATCTTTTCTGAGTTATCTTCCATCACATTGTCATACTTTAAGAGGTTATGTTCATGATATCTTACTAAAACCAAATCATATCTTACCATAACCATCATTTATCAAGATTCTATCATTATACTTGTTTGATTAGTTCCTGATACGATTTCCTTGAAATAACCAAATGAGCAGGATTTCATACATACTTGTATATGCTCCATTAACCTGTGATTAATATGCTAACAACCCGGTTGGCACTCAAGACACAATAGTCTCCTACGACTTCATCTCGTGGCTTGGATCCGATTCGTGATCAGCTCTATCACCGTGAAAATTAGGTTTTCCAAAATGCAATTGTAACAATTATGCCAACAAAAACCCCTTTTAACTTATGCAATTGGTAATTTTAGGGAAAATTAATGGCATTTGAAGGATTTGACAGCTTCATTTAGCAAGATCATGTAGGATTACTACAGGTGTCCATTGGCACAAGTTTGAATTTAAACTCCAATGACCACTTTTCAGTATTAAACGTAAAAAGTGCAGGTGTAGGAAGGGAATATCCTACTACGAAATATTTGATGGATATCCAAATGAGGTATCCGGATGATACTTTATGGGTCAAGATATGATCGTCGACATGTGTCATCATGTCATTAGGTGTGTGGGGATGGATATTTGAGGGATCAAAATATTTAAATACGAAATATCCATGTGGTTCATATATCGGCTGATAACAATAGATAATGGATGACATAATCTGGATGTGGATCTTAAAATAAGATCTAGACAATAAAGATGCAAAATATCCCCCTTGGCTTAATTTTTAGATGATGTAAGCATACATGACTTCTCTGTATTGTGTTGAGGTAGAGTGATGTCATCAGGATCAGATACTAAAAGTGATTGGGACATTATGTAATATCCATCCATTATGACATTCTCGGGACTGGACGACTTAACTTTGACATCCGGACATCATTGATCGGTAGGATATTAAGTAATATCAGGGATGTTATATAATATTTTGAGGTATGATGTTCAACAGGCTGATTCTCTCAAATTTGACATCTGGACATTATTGATTGATGAGATATTATGTAATATCCTGACGACCCGTTGACCAAACTTTGACGGACTATAACTTTCTTGATTTAATGAATTTTGAGGTGCTTCAAAAAGAAAACCTACTTGGAATTTTATGCTCTTTCACATGACATTATTATTGATGACAGATTCTAGTTTTGAAATTTGAGCAGGATCCTAAGGTCACAATATGCAAAGGATAACCTTTTGGCATGCATCTAGGACTAATTTTTACCATACTGCCCAAAAGTTGGGTCCTTGTTTTGCTGGGGAAAAATGGGGCATGTTGTGTAAGAACACAAGAACTTGCCACCAAAGAAAATAATGAAATTCAAACAATTCAAGAGATGAAGACAAACTAAAACATAGTTTTCCAACTCCTATCAAATATAAGCATCTCAATCTTTCTAAATGATATATTATTCATCAACATAACAATGTACTGAGAAGGGATCAGGTGTGTGCATGTGATTCATATTCCTCATCTTGAAGATGAGTTGAAAACACTAGTGATGGTTTTAAGCTACATAATTTGGTTCATCCCTCATAGCCAACCTAGATAAAGCCATGTTGTCAGCAGGCATCCATAGCCCTGGCAAGGTTATCGTTGCAATTCCCCTTGTAGACACCCAAAATTGTCCCAACTTTGTCCATGTCTAGCAACACCTTGTTAAAACATTATCCTAGACAGCTTGTAGCATTTTGTACTAAATCCCACTCTTAATCCCATTTATCCATTAAGCCAATTAATTAAATAAATTTTATTTATTTAATTAATTTCCACATCATATCTTATCTCATCCTATTCATTTATCTAATTAATTAAATAAATTTTATTTAATTAATATCCAACTCATATCCCAACTAATTCAAATATTTTATTTGAATTAAGTTCTCATCATAAGCCGACTTTCCAATTAATTAAATAAATTTTATTTATTTAATTAATTTATCTTATCATTTAGCCGACATGTGTGCCTCTTTCATTTAAAAAAGATAAGTGGTACTACAGCCTTTTATTTAATATATTTTATATGTAGTACTTTTTATGTACACAAGCATACATGAGCCCTATTCTCCTTGACACTTGTCAAATGACTACAACTCCCTCGAAGAGTGGGAATACCTAATCAATCCTAGCCGTCCACATTAATCAATTAGCTTTTTAATCTCAGCCGTCCATTGGAACCAAGCCTTTTCTATAAATCAAACCCCTCACAAGCGATTAGAGGCATTGAGCTTCAAGTACCATTATTCTGCCAAATTATCATTAGCATGCATTGAGCTTCAAGTACCATTATTCTGTCAAAATATCATTAGAGCCTTTGCATCCTTCAACTATCATCCTCATATCATCTTCATCTTAATGTTATGCTGCAGAAATGAGCACCCAACATTCCTCCAACAATAATCCTTCAAAATCTTGCATGCTCATGCGAGGTGGAGAAGAGCAATGGAGATAAATCAAGCATAGCGTGGAGATCGGTTTGCATTTACATTTCTTATTTTGATTTTCATGTTGTCTTGTGCTTCATTGTGCATTGCTAGGGTTTTTATCATTGCTATTTATTTATTTGCCCTAATTTGCAATTTTACCCTAACTACATTTTGGCACGCCCGGTGGGACTCACTTCGTTTGATCTTTTTTGCAGGTTTTTGTAGTAAAAATTTGCATTCATATAACCCCCATTGTTGAGTTTTGCAGGTTTAATTAACTTTTTGTTGCAGATCCGCTGTTTTTTCGACAAAACCCTAGGTTTTAAAGATTTCATCATATCTTCCAAACGGCTGTGAATTTTTCTACAAGATTTTAGCAGAAGTTTGTCCATGATATAAGGAAGCTACAGCAGAAAAATTTTGGGTTTATCGTGATTTTTGCGGGATTTATCATGTTTTTATGTTTTTTCATAAAATTGCAATTCTAGGCGCAAATCAGCGAATTTTTCAGAAATTTTTATATTTCTGGAAAGCTCTTGAAATTCTAATGGGGGTCTATGTTTTGCAGATTTAATTTGGAAGTCTTTTATATTGCGAAAAAATCAGATCTTTGCCGACTATACCGTTTTCATAAATCTGCATTTCTGGGCGCAAATCAGGGAATTTTTCTGATTTCTTTACATTTTCGGAAAGCTCTCTAAAAATTAATGGGGGTCTCTTCTTTGATTTTTTAATTTTCGAATCAAAAATCTATCGAAATAATCAAATCTAATTCGGCTATGCATATAAAATTACAATTTTCCTTGCCTGATGAGCCTATTTTTATGCCTGCATTATAATATCATTTTTTTTTTTATGTTGTAGGTGATCATAAGGAGCTGGAGCAGCATTGGCATCAACATCTACAACAATTTGGATAGCGAATAACTAGGTGTAATCATTTCATTTCTCATCTTCTAATTATTGTTTGCAATCACACATTTGGATTTGGGCATAAAATGAACAATTGTTTGCAAATTCACATCAAAAAATTGGGCTAAAACAAACCATTGTCTTTCATCACATTTAGATTTGGGTTTTAAAACAAACAAGTGCTTGCATTGTCTTCCACACATTGAATTTCTAAGGTTAATGAACCCCATGCGAGTGTGACCAAGTAAATGTGTATGCTCTCTCCTCGCGTCCCAACACGAACTTGGAGATCAAAAACATTTACTTGTGTTGCTTTTGTTTAGCCTTAGAGAGGCCTGCCTTGGTATCCACCCCAAGGGAACGACCTCAAGCGGTACTTTCATCCGGTCCGCTATAAAAATCAGAGGATAAGGCGAAAGCCAAGTCTAACCGGTATTAGCGCTCACCATACAGTGCTAACTCGAAAGGAGGTGTACCTTTGTGTATATTAAAACTCCTAGTAGGGTTAGTTAAAGTCTTAAGTGGCTTGCTGGATGCTCGTGGGGTGCCGGTCCCCCGGATTTTCACTAGAACCTCCTTGTGATAGTGGCCTTGCCTTGACTAGGACTTGTTGAATTATCTTCACATGCTTGCTTAACCAACATCACATTATTCCAAACTAATAACTTGCTTATGTGTCTTGCGTGAGTGATTCATGTGTGTATATGCATAATCATTTGTTTGAATATTGCCACATCAAGCTCTAAACACCCAAACACATAAAGACAAGTCATCCTACACATTCTTCCAATAACATTCAAACCCAATCACTTTCATCCCAAACATAGCCAAGTCATCCAAACAAGCCACATCATCATCCAAATCCCTAAACAAGCACTTGCTAAAAGGACTTAAGATAAACACTTGGTGACAACATGTCTACACTAGAGGACCCAACAATCAAATTCCAAAGATTCCTCCAAAATCTTTATCAAGGATCACAAACCCTAAACCAAGATGCCATTAAAATATTACAATTCTTCATCCAAAAAGCTCAACCCCATGTAAGCCAATCACCTCAACTACAACACCTTGTAACCCAAGTTCAACACCTTTTAGCCACTAGTCAAGCTCGACAAGTACATCAATCCTTAGCCATTCACTATCAACATAATCCACCTCATAGCCACATGTCATATCCATCCACTTTCTATCAACTTAATCCACCTATCCACCAAGTCAATGCCACGTCAACCTATGAACATCCACCTCAAGCCTATCTAATCTCTCATGCCGCCATGTCAATGCACTACCAAGCCCATCCACAAGGCAATCAAGTGATATCACAAGAACAACATGCAAGTCCCAATGGTCCTTTGTACATAAATCAATCAGGTCCAAGTACACCTTTTCAACAAGACCACCAAGCACCATTGATAGATCTAAATCCACCTTTCCAACAAGAATCATATCCAATTCCCAGTGGCCCCTTGTACATAAATCAAATGAGTCCAAGTTATCCTATGCAAGATCTAATAACCTTTGACAAGGGAGACACCAATCTAGAGTGGCCACCATCATCCAATCACATGCCAACACATGAGCCAACTAAGCCTATCCCAAAACCACCATGTGATCCCATTCCTAGTCCATTAATCCATCAACCTTCCAAACCACCAAGCCCTTCATTACCTTCATCACCATGTCATTCTAATCCTTCACCTAAGGATGCGGCCGAGAGAGTTTTACAAAGGATGCTTGAAGCAAAACTCATTGAACTTCCTAAAGTCAAACCATGTGAAGAAAGTCCATATGATGAACATGATTATTGTGCATACCATAGGACCAAAGGCCATAATACCAATCAATGCCCAATATTTGTCCCAATTGTTTACAAGGTGTACCTACCTATAATGGGAAATCATGCCACATCATCCCAATCCCGTGTATCACCCCCCTTTTATTCTAATCCACCCAATCCAATTAGCCCTCAGCCTAATCCTAATCCAATACCATCTACCATTATCATCCATCCATTATATTTTCCATCCACCCATACACTTGCAAAGGATGCGATCCATTGGCTGCTAGATAGGAATAAACTACCCCCATGTCAAACACCAATTCATGAGCCTACCCAAGAACTTCCAAAGGTCATGTCCAATCATATAATCCCATCATGTGGTCCACCTATCCTTGAGCCTATCCACAAGCCCTCAATTAACATTCTTAGCCCTTCAAGCCCATCATGTGACCTACAATCCATCAAGCCTATTTGCGAATCTTCTATCATTAATCCAAGTCAAGAGTCATCATGTTCTCATGTTGTTGACCAAGAGCCTATCCAAAAGCCTTCTACTTCCATTCCAGCAACCCAAGAGGTATGTCAAGCATTTAATCCTAAGCATGTGGAAACATTAAGCTTTAGTCCAACTCAAGATCAAAACACTTTCCTTCACCCCATCCATAACATTTACCTTCTTTATGATCAAGATGATACCTATGAAGAAGCTATCCATGAGCACCTTGATCCTATCTATAATCCTATATCTATCCATGAGCAAGATATCCACATTGCTCCTAGTCATCCTCCATCTAGCCCTATCCATAATGAGCAAACATCCACTTGTCATGATGAGACACTTGTCCCCCAAGTAAGCATAAAAGATCAAACAAATAACTTGGATCTTAGTGAACATAATGCTAATCAAGATCCTAATGATCCCCCTTCCACATCCATCATTGATCCCATTTCAAGTCCACCATCATATCCTATTGGTCTTACCACCCTTATACATGAGTGTTCTTCCTTAGGACAACAACAACCTTTATCCACTTCACTTTCTCCCTCCAATAAAGAACTCAAGTCTAATGTTCAAAGCAAATCAAGTCTCATTGTCCATCGCATACTCCAAAACATGAACTACAAAGGCAAAGGTCTAGGCCTTTATGAACAAGGTATTTTGGAGCCAAACCATGTCAAAGTTCCTCCATGCTCATATGGCCTTGGATACACACCCCAAGGTAAACAAGGCCAAGATGTTGGTAATCACTTCATGCATCCTAAATTTACTACTTTCCATCACACCCCCCATCTACCCAAAACATATGTAGCCAATCCACCTCCATCAACTTACAAACCCCAAGAGCATGTGACCATACACCTTCCACCATCCACTTTGCCTCCACTTTTACCAACTCCAAATATCCCTCCATCCACCTTGCCACCATTGCTTCCAACACCTAACATACATATCATTCATAAGTATCCTTACATCCCTAATCATGGCCAACAAAAGCACACATCGTTTAAGCATAAAGCTTCCAATCATTCCATCCACTCCACCCACCCCATGGGATACAAAAGCAAAAATTTCGATGCCTCTACCTATAAAGCCAAAAATCCAACTAAAACTCCTAAGGACCCTAATGCCTTAGGGAATCAATGTGAAAAGTCTCTAAATCATCCATCTTCTAAGCAAAGTACATTCACAAAGCTATCCAAGCCCATACCTCCAAAAGCAAAGCCCAAAAGCAAAATGATTTGGGTTCCTAAGCAAATAGCCAACAAAACAAATGAGGCATCCTCATCCACATCTCAAGAATCCCAATCACCTATCTCCATCCAAAAGCCTACTTCCATCCAAAACTTCCATTCCCTTCAAAAATCCCACAAGCAAAATAAAAGCACTAGAAATATTAAATCTATGTGGGTTCCTAAATCACTTCATCAACCATTTCCTAAGAATCCCCATCACCTTCCTATGGTCCATGCTTTTGCATAAGCCTTTTATCCATCCATCCATGCATGAACCTTTCATAATCCATTTCATCATCCACTATCTACCTAATCCATCTCTCATCCACGCAATCCCTTATCAACATCTATGAGCATAATGACATGGTCCATGCGAAGACATCATCAATCTCTAATGGGACTACCAACATCCATTGAACTAGCCACTTGAGTCCCTCCTATCCATTACCATGGTGAAAACTTGGCAAATAAGCGCCATGTGTAATTGTCAACCCATCTAAAAGCAAAAAAAAAAAAAAGCACAAAAAAAAAAAAATCAAAAAAAAAAAAAAGTAAAGAGAAATCCCTTCGTCCAACGGTGAAAACCTGGTAAACAGGCGCCTTGGATAAGTACCATGATGAAAACCTGGCAAACAGGCGTCATGTGTAGGTTGATCTTCTATGTCACTTACACTTGGGGGCACATTGTCTCATCCAACCTATCCATTTCCAAACTATCTATCCCATTATATCATTTTCCATCCTATCATGTCATACCATTACCATACCATCATACCATCCTTAGCCATTACATCCATATACTTATCTTATTGAACCCATTTACCCATACTTCCTCCTTTTGATTTTGATGAAGACATGGGGGCAAAATGTTGAAACATGTTTAGATCTTTCTTGGCATACCTTCTTTCTAAACCAAGTCCTATCCATTGACCATTTATCCATCTTATCCAAACCAATCCATCATGTCATCCCTTGGTCATGAACTTTGTCGTGTAAAAATCCTAAGCATCACCACCTAGAATGGGGCAAGTTCTTCCTATGCAACATAGCCTTTGGAGATCACATTGTAGATCCCTTATAATCCATCCACTATGGTGTATCCTTATCATAAGCTTTCCATCTTATAGCTTATCCCCATCCATTTATCATGAGCTTTCCACTATAGCCTACCTACCTATTTATCATGAGGCATGCATCCATCCCTTTTATGGCCTATCCTCTTATGTATCCATCTATCATGAGCCTTTCCATCCCATTTACTATGAACCCATCCTTTTATCCATCCAATCCCATTCATCCATCCTTTCACCTAGACTTGGTTTTCCCTTGTCATTGGTATCAAGCACAAAGGCTACCAAATTGTAAATCCATTGGCATCTTTCAAAACACACAAAAGAAAAAAAAAATCAAAATATCCCAAACAAAAACACAAAAAAATTAAAATATTCTCAAAAAATCCAAAAAAATCAATATCTAACAAAAAATCCAAGCAATAAAACCAATCATCATCATCCAAAACAATCCACTTCAACATTCAATCAAAATCAATCATCATCATCATCAATTCTTCCTATCAATAACATTCATTCATCCATTTCAATCAATCAATTCTTCCAGTCATATCAATCAAATCAATCTAAGCAATGATCTCAAAATCCAAGCCACACTAATCCATATCAAGCAAGCTAATCAATCAAGGAACATTATCCAATCAAATCAACAGTTTTTGCTCCTAATCTTGTCATGAGCCAGATCAATCATCATCAACCATCATCAATGGGATATAGCGTTCCCACATCCTTGTGTTGATCTAGGGATATAGCTTTCCCCACAATGACAACACTATCTATTATCATCAACAAATCAAACAATCAACTATTGGTTTATGACTTGACAAGGGAAATACCCTGTTTGTTTTGCATCCTTTGAGCACACTGAGAACACTTGCTTATGCTTAGATTGAGTGGACATTCTAATCAGCACACCATCACTATCATCATTTAAAACAATCCAATCATCAAAACAATCAACCCAGCAACAAAAAACATCACAATCAAATACATCAAGCTATCCATCAAAACAAATCCATTCACTTCAGCAAATCAGAAGTAGCTCAATCCACCACATATCATCACATCATCAACATTTCATCAATCTCAATCCATTTTTATCATCTCATCAATAAAACACAACATCAGAACTACATCTCATTTCCATCGTTAAGTGCCTTGATCCCGTGGATATAGGGTATGTAGGCAGTCTGGAGTACGAAGGAAGTGCCCAGATTCAGGCACAAGCGATTTTCCTCTTTCTTCTCTCATCATTTCTTCTATCATCTATCTTATACATCATCAATAAACAACTTCTTCCAATCAATCTATCATAGCACATCAATCCAATCATCACTTCATCATCCTTCAATCATCTTCCAATCATTCCAAGCAATGATCCAAATGCAAGTCAATCCTTAATCCATACCAAGAAAGTTAATCAATCAAGCCAAGTTATCCAAACATAATCAATGGTCTTGATCCTAGCCTTGTTGTAAGCCAAAGCAATCAGTCAATCAGCCAACCAACTCAGCAAACAACCTTGTGTTGATCTAGGGATATAGCTTTCCCCGCAATGACAACACTCTCAACTATCAACCAATCAGAAATTAATCATTGGTTTACAGCTTGACAGGGGCAATACCTTGTTTGTTTTTGAATCATCTGTGCATGCTTGCTTGCTTGCTTGTGTGTGTTATCATTTTATCTTGCATTTGCATCATATCAGTATCAATCTAGCTAATATTCATATCTTGTATTCAGACAAGGTTGTATTACGCTAGGGCATGAGACACATCGTCACCCTGGTCCTTATACCTTGGTGCATAACGTCTAGTGCTATATCAAACATCATGGTTGCTCACTTTCATTGCAGCATAACGCATCATTCATTTCTTCTATCCATTCCCTTAGCTATCTTTCTTAGCCAAACTATTTCTTTTCGAGAGCCTACCTGTGTTTGTCCAACCCACCTATCCTCTCGAGGGGGCATCACCAACCTATCCTTTCTATCATCATCATCATCATCATCATCATCATCATCATCGTATCCTTACATCATCATCACTATCCTTTTCCTCTATCCACACCTTAACTTCTTTGAAATGATGTTACTCGACATAAAGCTTATCATCTCAAACATCATCTCAAAGAGGGGCAAAATGTAGACACCCAAAATTGTCCCAACTTTGTCCATGTCTAGCAACACCTTGTTAAAACATTATCCTAGACAGCTTGTAGCATTTTGTACTAAATCCCACTCTTAATCCCATTTATCCATTAAGCCAATTAATTAAATAAATTTTATTTATTTAATTAATTTCCACATCATATCTTATCTCATCCTATTCATTTATCCAATTAATTAAATAAATTTTATTTAATTAATATCCAACTCATATCCCAACTAATTCAAATATTTTATTTGAATTAAGTTCTCATCATAAGCCGACTTTCCAATTAATTAAATAAATTTTATTTATTTAATTAATTTATCTTATCATTTAGCCGACATGTGTGCCTCTTTCATTTAAAAAAGATAAGTGGTACTACAGCCTTTTATTTAATATATTTTATATGTAGTACTTTTTATGTACACAAGCATACATGAGCCCTATTCTCCTTGACACTTGTCAAATGACTACAACTCCCTCGAAGAGTGGGAATACCTAATCAATCCTAGCCGTCCACATTAATCAATTAGCTTTTTAATCTCAGCCGTCCATTGGAACCAAGCCTTTTCTATAAATCAAACCCCTCACAAGCGATTAGAGGCATTGAGCTTCAAGTACCATTATTCTGCCAAATCTTCTAGCAGGCATTGAGCTTCAAGTAACATTATGCTGTTGAAATATCATTAGAGCCTTTGCATCCTTCAACTATCATCCTCATATCATCTTCATCTTAATGTTATGCTGCAGAAATGAGCACCCAACATTCCTCCAACAATAATCCTTCAAAATCTTGCATGTTCATGCGAGGTGGAGAAGAGCAATGGAGATAAATCAAGCATAGCATGGAGATCGGTTTGCATTTGTATTTCTTATTTTGATTTTCATGTTGTCTTGTGCTTCATTGTGCATTGCTAGGGTTTTTATCATTGCTGATTATACATTTGCCCTGATTTGCAATTTTACCCTAACATACACCCCTAAGTAGAGCCCCACTGCCAATGGGCATCTATAGCCCTGGTAGAGTTACTTAGATGACCTAATTATCTCTTTTGGATATTAAATGTATTTCTTTCTATTTTTTTTATATCAATATTCATAAGATATCATCATGTAAGCTCATTTTGCAAGGTATGATCACTTGCTATTTAGGTTGAGAATTGCAACGGTAGCAAGCGCAACCTTTAGATTTTTCACTTAACACCACACTAGTATGTTCAACAAATCCAAGGATGTTAGGTGTGTCATGTGAAGATCTCCTTGAACAAGAAAGAGTAATACTAATGAACAGAATATCACAGACCTGACCAGACATATCTACTTGACATGAGTTACAACCTATGTATGAGCTTGTGTTCATTTCTTGAATTCCAACAATTTTAGTGATTTTCTAAGAGTGATAAGGTGTCCAATTTTTCCCGAACAAAACAAGGTCTCAACGACACACAAAGAAGAAGCAAAAACACCAAAACTGTACAAACAACTATACAGAATATACATTATGATACAATGTCATGACATGACTCTTCTAGGCCTAAAAATAATGTTTGAGGAATTGTCCATTGACCAGTAATGGGACATCCTCACCTGTTAAGGTTTTCAGTCTATAGGTACTATCACTTAGGATTTCTAAAATCTAAAAGGGACCTATCCAAAGTTTATTGAATTTTCCATGGTCACGTTTCCTTTCATGTGCTTTGTCCCATGATAGGACTAGGTCTAATATTCGGAAGGCTTTTACTTTAGCTCTCTTATCAAACCAACGTTTGGCATTAGCCTGATGTTTGGAAAATTGGTCAATCGCCCTATCTCTTTTCTCTTCTAGGTGCATGAGCTGAAGCAACCTAACCTCTTATTTATTGTCTATGCCTAAGTATTCTTGTGCAAACTGCAGGGTAGGAATTTTGAGGTTTACAGCGAGGATAGGATCCACCCCATAAACTAACTGGTAAGGAGAATTCCCTAATGCAGTCTTGATTCTAGTTCAATCCACCCACAAGGCATATTTAAGTAAGGTATTCCACTCTCTAGGGTTCCTTTCTATCAGTTTCTTTATGATGTTCAATAAATTCCTTTTGGTTGACTCTGCTAAGCCATTTCCATCAAAAGTCCAGCTAGACAATTTTAAAGATGCAAAACCCAGTCCATTATCACACACTAGGGCATAAGGAACTCCATACCTAGTTATGATGCTGTTCTCTAAAAATTTGATCACATCTTCTACAGTACAAGTCTTGCTGCTAACTACTTCAGTCCACCTAGTGTAGTAATCAGTGATTGTTAACACATACCTATGACCTGAAGATGATGGAGGATTGATAAGACCAATGAAATCCATGCCCCATTGGGCAAATGGACACATCTCCATAACTAGTTGTAGGGGTTGAGAAACATATCTTCCTCTATTGGCAGCAGTTTGGCATGTATGGTTGCATTTGATATGTACAGCAGTATCTTTGAAAATTGTTGGCCAATAATATCTTGCTCTTAGGATAGCATGTGTAGTGGCCAAGTGAGATCCATGTGCTATTCCAAATTTATCATGTAATTCTGTGAGTACTTTATCAACCTCTGGCTTATCCAGGCACCTAAGGTATATTCCTTCATAATTCTCCTTGAAGAGGATTCCCACTTTTATCATGTACTTCTGTGATCTGATTTTCAAAGCTCTCCTTTTAGAAGCTTGCATCTTTGGTGGGCATTGTTACATCCCCAATTTTTGTCTTTCTATACTTTTACTTTTTTACATGGACATAAGTGAATTTGTTGTGATGTTTAGATTAATGACAAGGAAAAACATGGATTTTATTGAATGTCATTTATTGAAATTATAGGAATGATTATGTTATTATCGATTTAATATATGTATTATGAGATTTGATTTATTAGTTGAATTAATTGAATAATGATACACTAATCACATATTGTTTGGTGACAAGTGAAATAGGATTTCAAGTTATCAGATGACTCTCAAAGAAAAGAGAGAGAGAGAGAGTATCTTTCCAGGAGAGAAATATAGACCTCAGGTTACGAGTGGTTTATTTGCCAAAACGAGTTATAAGTGTATAACAAAAATGTGAACCAATGTGTCGAAAGATGTAAGCCTTGTCTTCTTAGTTACTTTTGAACTTAATCGACAGGTAGTCGATATTGTTTTCAAATCTTTCTAAGTTGTATTAAGTCGTTTTAGTCGTTAATAACGTTAATGATGTTGTTTGAGTTTGATTTATGACTATTTACGTTTAACGTAAATATTACAATGTTATTGTCGTAAAATGGTTGTCATATTATTATTAAGTTACTCGACATATTATAAATGATTCTTAACATTAAGATGATATAGTCAAGTTAAGAATACGTGAATTATGTCGACGGATTGTAATGGGGAGACAAGCTCAACCCAATCACATTATCCATATTTCCTTGTTTAAATATTATTATTGTATTGATTAAACTATAACCATATGTATATTTGATGTAATCAAATATATACAAATGTCTTAACATAGTAAGAGGATAATACCTCTTAAATGCATCAAAGGTAGTGATGAAAACGTAGGCTATTTATTAGTAAGCCTTCATTAGTGAAAGAAGTGGGTCGAACCACTCATAACATGATCATTAAAGATCAGTTTTGTTTTTAAAAGAGCATTGGCTTCATCCTAATGAGGATGACTATATAAGTTTAACTGCCCAACTGAATGATCCTATAGGCATCTATCTCTATCGACATGTGTTCATTTTGCTAAGAAATTGATTTACAGTTTGGACTAAGTCTCTTAAGACTATTATTATGCAACCAATGTTGCAACTGATTTACAGTTATGGGACAAATGGAGGGTGACTCTATAGGAGTCATGCCCAGTCTACTTTAATAAGAGGGAAATGACTCAACTTTGAGCAGTAGCAGAGAAACAGATAGAAATAGAGTACAAGATGAGAATGTTAAGAGAATAGAGAGTAAAAACAAAAACACATTATAGAATAGTGATCTGACTGGAGGCATGAGGATGTATGCTTAGATAAGGCGTCAGCCTATGTAATATTTACATACCTCTGTCAATACAAGAAACCATTACTTTCAGGTATTCCTCAATTGATTATTTGATAAAAATGAAGGAAATCGAATAGGATATCTTAGGAATTATATTATAGTCTTGTAGTGACTGCATGTGTTCTCTTGATTTATATTATGTGTGTGACAGTTGATAATTAGTAGATTCAATGAGGGAAGAGACACAGTTATCTATTGAGAAAATTAAGTCGTTCTATCTCTGATTGAATGAGAAACAGAATTCAAATATAGAGTCGACTATGGTAGTACTAGTGAGTACATGATATAATTAATGAATTTGACCACTTAGATATATGAGAAACTGTTATTATATCCAATGCTTGAAATGAAGAATAGAACATTCTTCATGGTATAAAATGGGTTAAGTTGTCATTTACATTGATAATAGATCATCCTTTGATTGAGTTGGTAAATGGTCTATACAATGATGGTGAGTTAACAAAACAATAGGACTTTTGAGTATTATAGAGAAGAATGAACTTTGTTATTATACTATCAACTGGAGCTGTATAGTATTGAGATAATAGCGATTTAATATATTGTCTTGTTTAGACTATATATATATATATATATATAATGGAAATTATTATCCATTCTTGGAAACTAGATTCATAGGAATCTTTAGTAAAACTATTGTAACACATCAAATGAGAATAACTTAGAGTTACTATGGGAAATAAAATAAGGTTATGATGAGAATCCATTGATGTACACATTGTATTCATTATTCACATTATTCCAGAGAAGATCCAATACAATGGAATAGACTTATTCTACTAAGGGATGACCTTGTAGGAAAGGCATATTGGGTATGTTTTACTTTATTACATTAGTAAAGGTATTAGACAAGGGTTAATATTACTTAAAAGAACTATAGTGTTCTTACTCTTTGGTTGAATTAGTCCTAAGTCATTTATGAATCTAGGTTGCCTAGCAAAGAGATCAGGTTATATAGAATTATTAAATTAGTCATGGGATAATTGGATAACCTAGAGCTGATTATGAACCAACTATATAGTTTAGTCATAAGGGACTTCTTAAGGTCTAAAGATATTATTATTATTACACATGGATTAAACCATTACATGATTAGGAATTGGTATAAGAATAAAACTATGAGAATATGGCAATATCCAAGTTGAGTAGGGGTGGATGAACACAACGACTACGTTCATTATGAATGATATTGATATTAAAAACTTTGGCCAAAGTAATGCATTTGTTTTCTGCATGCATTATCGGTTCACTGTATTTGGATTGCTCATCATATCGGAAATTATACTTAGCTAGAGGGTATCTAGGGTTGTATGGTTGATAGAGTTGAGTAGAATACAACACTATGTATTCGAAAAAGGCAAATTACCACTGGTCACAGGTAAGGTCTATATTCCTCGTGAAGGGTAGGGCCATTTCCTATGTGGAAGAAGTGTGGGAGACCGCCGGTCTGTAGATGGAGGTAACTCACTAGAAAGATGCTCTCTCTCCAAGCAGGAAGCATGCCAGGACTTGTGATAAAGATGTCAGATATTCAGATGCAGTATTTATTCCAAATTTGCATATGTAATGGTTTTACATTTGTAAACATTTTAAATGAAAAGGCAATATGGGTTTATTGTATTTTGTAAAAAGAAATCTTGAAATTATAGTACTTGATTATATGATGAATAAAAGAAAAAAAATTCTCTATCTCATTTTTACCTTGTTAAATTACTTTATGGTAAATTTTCTAGTTTTACTAGGTTTATAGAACATGGATGTTATAGGCATCTCCCAGTAATCAAGATATGTCTGATATCTAAATCCCAATCTTTATTTTCCTTTGTGTTTACAACATATTGCTGACTCACCAAGTTAGGGTCAATTTCAGAAATCATCTGGCTTAAGGCCTGCCCTCTAACCATCTTCATGGGAGTTATGTCCATGTCATATTCTTGAAGCATTGTTATCCATTTCACTCTCTTCTCTCCAGGCTCATTCTACATTAGGAGCATTTTGACTGCTGCATTAGGCACAATAGCAATTATCTTGCTTCTCAAGATATAGTGTCTGAATTTCTTTACTACTCTAACCAAAGCAAGGGCCTACTTTTCAACATTCATATATCTAAGCTTTGCATCCCTAAATGGAGAACTCATAAAGGTGATGGGCTTCTCTTCCTTTTCTTCACTCCTCTGTGTTAGGACTACTGCACATGTATGATCTAAAGCAAATGAATAAATGTAAAAGTCTCTTGTGTAATCCAAGTTGATCAGGATAGGTGCATCTACTATGGCCTTCTAGATATCCTCAAATGCAACCTTTGCTTCATGTGTCCATTCAATTTTGGCATCTTTCTTAAGCATTGCATTGAGTGGCCTGACAATTTCTACAAATCCTCTGATGAACTTCCTCACAAAATTTATCTTACCAAAATAAGATTTTAGTTCTTTCTTACTTCCTGGAAGTTGTAGCTTCATTATAAAGTCAACCCTAGCAGGGGTAAATGGTGATCCCATTTTCTGATATTACATGGCCCAGTAGCTTACCTGTGGTCACCACAAATATGCATTTCTTTGGGTTAAGTGAGATACCATATTGCTCACACTTCTTAAGTACCTTTCTAAGGTCTTCTATATGGTCACCCCTCTTCTTTGAGAAAATAGTCAGGTCATCCATGTATATGACGATGTATTTTCCAACTAAACCTCTGAATGTTATGTCCATTGCACGTTGGAATGTGGCTCCAGCATTGATCAAGCCAAAAGGCATGACTATAAGCAAATATCCCCCACTTGGTGGTGAATGTTGTCTTTAGTCTATCTATTTTGTCTACCATCCCCTGGTTGTATCCTAAGAAACCCTCTAGGAAAGACATCATTTGAGCTCCATTCACTATTTGTAAAACTTCATCTAATGAAGTAAGAGGATAGTTATCCTTTTCAGAAGCTCTATTTAGATTCCTGAAGTCTACATAGAGACATATATCTCCATTCTTTTTTCTGACTGGTACTAGATTGGCTACCCATGTTGAGTGCCTAACAAGAAATATAATACTTGCATTCAATAACTTCTTGACTTCTTCAAAAATTATGGGTTCTAGTAATGCATTGTCTGGCCTCTATTTTTGTCTAAACGGTTTGGCATCTGGCTTTAGTGGTATAGTATGAGTGATGATTGATGTATCATATGTTTTAAACTCATCATAGGTCCACGTAATGACATGGATATAATTTTTCAGTACCTGAGTTATTCCTTCTTTCTCTTCTTCAGAACAAGCATTACCGATCAAGACATTCCTGATGTCTTCACCTTGCCCTATGTTGACAGGTGAATACTCTCCTCCATCTATCTTGGGGACATCCTTTTGTTTTATCATGTTGTCTAAGTCAAAATCTCTTTCAAGCTCAATCATGCCTTTGGGAATTTTGTTGCTTGGCAAGTCCATGATTTGTTCTTCTTCCCATACATGATCTTCCAAGTTCATCTCATCTAGGATATGTGCTTCAAATATATCCCTATTTGCTATGAAATCCAGGATATGTTGATAATAATCAAATACTTGGAAATTTGTCACATTATTAGGTATGGAGGGCACTAATAGCAATTTGATTGAAAATCTCTTCATTCTAGAGATGGATAGAGGCTCCAATGTGCTGGCAGCTTGTACCAATGCATCATCTCTATGATTTTGTTCTCTAGGGACATGCATGATGTTGAATGCATCAAATTGTTGTATTAGGTCCCAAACTCTATGCCTGTAGTGTGACAACCTCTTATAGTTACATGTTGTTTAATAGGAAAAAGAGGAGGGGTTTGTTGTTGTATGGGGGTTTTAGTTTGAATCCTCCTTTCCACTAAACATTCCAAGGGATTTTCAACTGAGTTACTTCTCCACTCAAGAGGAGAGTCACATATCAAGTTGGGTAGCCACAAGGGAAGCTAGGAAATTCAAAATTTATCACACAATGTCCCTAATTAGTACTTTAATGCTCTTGAAACCTAATTTAAGCAAAACAGTAAGTAATTCTGCAAATTATGACAAATGCTATTGAAATAAGACAAAGGGCAGAGAACCTCAACGCACTATCTTTCACAGTTCAGAAAATGAAATTGTCGAGGACAATGGTGAAGGTGCCCAAGTCTAAGGTGCAACTTTTTCTATGTAATCCTGATCTCCTTCCGACACTTATCTCCACTATACCTTCAATTTCTAGAAATTTAGATGTGGAGGACATTGTTGATGGCAACCTAATCCACTAAGGGATATTCTTCAGGATGTCAGAAGCTCTGTAATCACTAATTATCATTATTCAGTCTATTTCTATAGATCCAAATGTGAAGGACAAGGTTGATGGCACCCGTGTCCCGAAATGTCACATAGTGTCTGCTTCTTTTCAGATCCTGAATCTACACTATTCGCCAATCTTCCATGCAACTCCACTTTCTCCAGATCTAATACCTATAACCTATAATCACAAGGAGAATGGGAGGGGGTTGTGGTGTTTAGAGGCTTGCCTCAATCAAGCCCTAGAGAGACACTCAAGTCTTATAAACACCATTGCAATATGAGAGTGTGTATCCCTATGGGATAGAGGTAAAAATCCAAATGATAATGATGATAAAACAAAATAGATGTCACCTTGATGATGAACCTCTCATGGAAGGAAGATGCTCTTCAATGCCATGAGGAAAAGATGTAATCCAATCTGCAAAAACAAACACAACAACAATGCTATGCTCTGCAACACAGTGAAAATAACAAGTATGCCAATAGCTCACAATCATAATCTAACATAAACATCTTCTAGTTTCTAAATGATAACCTACATATGCTTATATATGCAACTACTAAGATTCCTGCCAAGAAATTCGTAATTAAAACTTATGATGTCAACCTGGGACCCAAATAACAGTCACAAACCCAACATTTGAATTTAGGGTAGACCCAAAATAGGGCTGGACTAGGGTGCTAGTGGCCAAGTCCACCCCCCTATCTTTGTTCTGGGATCATCAAAATAGTCCCCCTTAGGTCCCATTTGTCACAAGGCCTAAGGGTTTTCTCATCAGGAGTTTGAATTATCATGCAAGATGCTCTAAATGCAATCTAAAGACTTGGGAGCTAAACCTTAGGAGGAAAATGCCCCCAAGGGTGTATTTTTCTAACATAACACATGCATATATACTTCTGACTTATTTTACCATGAATTTTAAGTCTCCACAAACATGCAGAATCTTGACTTTCTTCTTGAGAGCAAACAACAATCCATTAATTAAGGCTTCATATTCAGCTACATTATTACTGCATGGGAACTGTAATCTGTATGCTACTAAAAAGGACTTCCCTAATGGATCAATGAGGTCGATGCCTACTCCTGCTCCCTGTTTGAACTTAGAATCATCAAACCTGAGAATCCATGGCTTATCTTCTATTAGTCGCTTATCAGGACCTTCTCTTTTCTTTTTGGCTCTTGTTGTTGCACCACAAGATATCCATTTTAGCTTTTGAGGTTCAGTCCTTATCACTTTTGGTGATTTTTGTGAGCATGGCATTTCTTTTCTTTTCATCACTTTGATGTTATCATCCTCATCTTTTGGATATGCTACAATTTTTTTTCTTTCATCTTCAAAGATATCCTTGATATCATGTAATTTGTCTTTGGAGTACAGATATTCTTCTTTGTTCAATACATGTAAATATAGGGAACATGTTTTTGAGTCTGGTGCCTCATGTAACCAACACCATCCTTCAATCAATGTGTGATGTGAAGGAACTCCTTATAGAATAAGTCTCTGAACTTGTTTGGACAAAAAACTCTCAAACTTTGTCAAGTGACTCCCTCTATCTTCATCTAATAGTTCATAGTCTGACTCAATTAGGCAAACAGTCCATGGAGTAATAATAGTTTCCTTTTCATGAGGATCTCCATCACATATTAGGATTTCTTCTGAATTATGCATGCAATCATTATCATGATGTATGCTCTATTCATTGGTCTTTGTATATGTAAGAAACAAAAAAGAATCAATACTATCATCATCAAAAATTTCACTAACGTTAGTTGGTGATGATCCTACTTCACTACAAGTTCTCTCCAACTTAACCATATCCAAACATGTTTCACAGTTCTTTTTTGAATGTGCTTCATCATGCAATCTGTACCATCCGGATATCAAGATATCCTTAGTAGACGTCCCATTTTGCTGGCACCTTTGCACATCTCTAGAGAGATACTTTTCAAACTCAGTGAAGTGATCCATTTCCTCTTCATCAATTGAATTATGATCAGATTCAAGGATCATCCTATCATCTTGTTCATTATTTCCATGTGTATTCATGTTATACATCAAGACTTCACCAATCCTAATAGTCTGAGGTCTTATAGTATAAACTCCTGGTTTGACGTCTACATAAAATACCTCATTAGTATTGTTGTACTCAGTTATCATGTGTTTCATCCTAGGCTCAGCTTCTATCCTTATTTGGTTAGGGATTCCCTTCTAGGGTAACCACATATGACTGAAATCAGTAGCCATGTAATTGTTAAGTGTTTTGGACCAATCCCTACTGAGCAACATCCCATAGGTGTCATGGATATCCACTACCTAGATGTTAATGTAGTATTGCTCCCTTGGGTCTGATGAGAGTTGCATGTGGATATGAGTTAACTCTCCTACCACACTCACTTCTGTTTTATCAAGTTGTGCCACCTTCTTGAGGGATTTGGCTGGATGTAAGCCTAAAGCATTGCAAATGGATAGTGGCATTACATTCATGGATGCTCTTGAATCTGCTAGACAGTTGTGTAGGTTCTTGCTGAATATTCTCAATGTGAGTAAGAATGGAGGTGACTCAGACTTATCCTTGTATAGAGTCATGTGTGTCGTCTCAGCAGCTTGGACAGTGGCCTGTATTTTATTCTTGACATTGTTTTCCTTGGGTGCAGGGTCTCTAGCCATGATGTGATTTGGATTATGACTAGGATTATCATCTTTTGATGTGGATTTATGCTACAAAGACTAGTGGTGATTCCACTGCAAAGAATGACATTGTAAGTGGTACTTGAGGTATTTGAGACACAACTGGAGAAATTGGATGTGTTACAATAGGTATGGATGAAGATGTTGTTGTACTAGAACCAAGACTGTGATAAATATCAATTGTATGAGGTCTAAGTCCATGAATTAGCAATTCTTCAAAAGGTCTGACCAATCTAGACCTAGTATTAGGTTGGTGAGCCAGAGCTACACAATTTATGGCAGAATATGGATATTTCAACTGGATCTTCACAAAGATCAAGATATTTTCTTTTCTAAGGAAGATATTTATGATCGAAAGTTCAAAATAACCAGATATTTGCATGATATTTGTAGGAAATGCAAACATTGACACAAATTTTGAAAGTCTAGGTCACTAATTGTAAATATCGGGTCAACTAACCACAAGGATGAGATATTGGCACAGAATTTGTAGGAATTGTAAATATTGACTCAGATTAAGGAATTTCAAACAAATGACTGTAAAGATCATGATATTTGTGAACAAGATTATGATATTTGTGATCAAATCCTTCAAATAACCCATGACAAGTAAAAACTTTACAAAAATACTCAAAGTTAGACCAATTCTCATAAAATTTGAAAATATCACCTCGTATAAGCGTGGGAATGATATCTAGGAAACGAATCTAGGAACTAGAATGAATTTGCCCTCCTTCTAGCACCAATTTATGTTGATCATGATGTTAGTCATAAACAAACATAGATAAAGAAATGCAAATAAAACCTTTATCATCTTGAAAGATACGATGAATTTAGAGAATTCATGATCCCAAGTCTTCGTGGATTAGTTCATAATTGTCTAATGTTACTTAGATGTTTGATGTGTGTTGTTGTTTTCCATTCAAGGGGCCTTACATTTCTGATTCCTAGAAATTTGTATCCGAATAATCTCAATTTTACCTACTTTCTGTGAATTTCCTAACAAACAAAGTAAAATCTTTTTGTATTTAACTAGAAGATGCAGATATTTATGCAAGTTTGATCAATTCTTTCGCATATTACTCATATTAACTGGATTTCACTTTTGCACTATAAATTTTTTCAAATGATGTGCCTATAAGCATATATTTCCATGATTCCTAACGTTATTTGTATATATTTACATGATATTTACCATTTTGACATGCCATTTGCTCAAATATGCTAAAGATGTTCAGTTATCTATGGGATATCAGTATATTTCTTTGTATTTGTTCATTATTTTCTGTGTATTTGCAATTATGATGACGATTGAATGAAATTAAACAAATTTGACTATGTTTTCTAAATCTTACTAAAATAAGTGAATCTTTAGCCATTGATCCATATATACTCTTGATACTATCATGAAAAGGAAGAAATCAAACCATATGTTCACCAGGATGTTCCACAGCTAGATATGATTGATGCTAACTTCAAAGGAAAGGAATGAAGACAACATGCACACCATGAAATGCTCTCCAAGGGACATAGCAAATCAAAGTAACATGTCAATAATTCATCCACTGACTACTCAAAGTGTATGATTGTTTGTAATCAACAGGCCTTCTTCTTCATTAAGTATACAAAAGAGTATATATTTACAATTGACTTTGAGAAAGACCATGAAATTCAACAATTCCTTCTCAATTAAGCTTCTGAATGTTTTACAAAGTGCACTCCATCTCCTTTTATAGAACAAAGAGA
Organism: Cunninghamia lanceolata; assembly: GCA_027924645.1. Taxonomy (NCBI): domain Eukaryota; kingdom Viridiplantae; phylum Streptophyta; class Pinopsida; order Cupressales; family Cupressaceae; genus Cunninghamia; species Cunninghamia lanceolata. Next base: position 3,679,443 of record BSBN01000914.1, on the reverse strand, counting down.
GGAGGCGGTTACAAAAGATCTTGTGATCTAGATTTATCCTTTATCATCAATGGTTCATATTCCTTTGACCTATTTAACATATGGGACACGTGGCACAGATTGCCAATTGGCAATCCTCTAGTGGATATAGCTGTCATTCTAGAATATTCTTTTCCACATTAACCAACCTATAAACAACAAAATGACAAAAGATCCCTCCTTGATTGACACTGGATACTGTATCATTTTCATTTGGATATATGTTCTTCATGCATCGGCATCCCAGAGTCCATCTTCTTATAGGCATCATATGCCTATAAAAAATTATCAACTTGAAATTTACTGAGGGTGGTGGCTTGCAACTTAGCATATTTCAATGCTTTTATCTGTTCCTCCAAGGTTTCTAACATGGATGCCCTACTAGTTGCCTCTGTGTTGTATGTTTTCACTTTTATCCTCAACTCAGCCATTTCATCCATCACATCTTCTGTGAAACACTCCCTTGGATGTTCAACTACTTCTTTAAATCTATTTCTGAAGATCTGGATGGCCTCATCTATTTCTAGTACTGCCTCTTCAGTGATAGCATCTTCTAACAATTCTTCCATTATTTTCAATTCATCAGCTAATAAATTGTGGACCTAATCCTGAATATCTCTTACCTCAGTCATATTAGTTTTAGCACATTCAATTCATATTTTACCTCTGCCATCCATGTATCTACCAGTGGCAGAGTCACATTGGTGACAACCTTATTCTTTAATAGCTCATCATTTGTCATGGCCTTAGCTACTTTTATTCTAGTCAGTGCATAATTGCACTTCTATGATTTCTGAGTGAATTCACTCCTTAATGAATCGATATCTCCATTCAATTTGGACAATGCATCCCAATTGGACATGGATGTCCCTATTAACTCTTCCCTAGAAGTCATGAACTTGGAGAACCATTTCTCCATGATATAGGATTGATCCCTCTAAATTTCCAGACCAGCTATCTCCTCTTCACTTATTAAAGTCAATGAGGTAGGCTTCTCGGTGGTTGGCAAGATTGATGTCGTACAGTCTTGCTTTACTAATCCTTGCACAAATTGTTGCAAGTGCATATTTTGCTCTTTCAATTCTTTATTTTTAGCCTTAAGTATCCTCATTTTAGACACCACTACATCTGCACTCTGGAGAGGTTCTTGACCTTCTTGATCAATGGTCATGTGTCCTAAATCAACCTGAGTTATTAGGTATTCTCTGGCCCAATTTCACATTTATCTTTTTCTACTATGGGCATAGCAACCTGGGTTGTCCTCTTCCCAATTTTTGAATCTCTCTTAATGCTAGAGACTATCCTAGCTCTACATTTTTCCTTAGTGGGCTTAAGAGTAAACAGGGATTTAAAATCAAAAGGTACCTGTTGTTCTTGCACCTACCCAACTTCTAATGCAATCAATGACAAGGCTTGGTAATGAGGATCCTCTTGATCTTCATGTGGTTCATCTTCTTGTTGCCTTTCTGGTTGATCATTCTCCTTATTCTTTTCTGGAAAGAGTTCTTCTTGTCTCTGTTCTAGTGGAGGTTGATTATCCTGCATCTCTTCATCTTGTCCTTTAAGAACATCATCATTTTTAGGCTCTGAGCCTTTATCTTCTTGACTATTTTGATGACTTTTGTTCATCATTCTTATATCCTGTATCTATAAATGATTCAAGTACCTTCACTTTTTTAGGCTTATCTGTCTGGATATCTTGTTGTTCCACCTGATCTAATATCCTTTCATCTTTGTCACCTACTTCAATGAGGACCTCCTCTTGGGATTGATCATTTCTGATAACTTTCTCTTCTTCAGTATTTTTCTGTTTGGACACATCTGTTAAGTCCACTACATCTAGATCAGTCATATTTTCAATCAATGTGTCCAGTGATCCCATGTGGACTTCAACTTCTTCCACTTCAGGTGATTCACTCTCTTCTCCTTTTTCATGTTGTTCTTCTGCTACATAATCTCTTTGTTCTTTTGCTTATGTGTGATGTAGCAGGGGTTTGATCAAGTGATTGGTGATATCCTTCACCAACTCATCTTCTGTTAAGTGCACGGTATCACTTAATGGAAGAGGTTGATTTCTTTCCTTCTCCATTGCCTGTTGCTTAGCCTCTTGGGCTAATTTAGTTTTCACTTGAATTATCTTTCTTTCAGGTACATCGTATTGTAGTTCTCTGATTGCACTCAAAGATGGATCACCTGACCTAGATGCTACTGGTGGTGCATCAACCAGATTGGCCCCTCTCATGTTTGGGCTGTGACGTCTGCTTAGTCTAGGTATCTTGACACCCTATAGCACATCAGTTCTTTTCATTTTCAATGACCCAAGAGTCATTTCATCTTCTTCTTCTTCTTCACCAACTGCCTCTTGTACAGTGGTTTCTTTTGAACTCTCTCCTTGTGATATAAATACTTGAGGTGCAACCAGAGGGATGGCTTTAAGTGTGGGTCCTGTAGGTGGTCCCAAGGGCTAATATGTCAGGGTTACCCCTTCAAAAGTAAGCTCCTCTGTAGCTGAAGATGAACCTGGTTCTAGTATGCTTGTGCCGAGGATCTCCCTCTTTCTCACTAGGAAGTCATCATATCCCTATTCTCCAGACTCTTTTCTCTTTCCCTTTTGGTTACTGGTAATGGCAACACCCTTTTTCCTGAGTTTGTCTATTTTCTTCTACACCCATCCCTTTGTTCTAGCCATCACTTTGGTTGTGAGAACATCTATGGAGACTTCATCTTTTTGTGTCAAGTCTAGGGCAGAGATAGTATCATTATATATCTTTTGGTCTTCATACCCTGGATCCATGATATCGTCATCATCCTTCTTGATTTGAGAGGGCACTTCAAGTTGCCCAATTGTTCTCATCTGATCCAGGGTAAGTCTTTGGTATTCCATTCTTCTCACTTCATGTTCATCAGCACAATCTACCTAATAATCTTCCAGATGAATTATGTACTTATACTTCTTGTTAAATCTCTTCTCTATCCTATGAAAAGGATCATAGTCTCTTGGAAGTGGGAAGGATTTCAGATTCAAGACTTTTAGCTCTGCCTCTGCTTTTCTTGCATTTTCAAGAGCACCTACCAAAAACCAGTTCAAATCTATAGGGAACTTCTTGTATGGTTTTCCTTCATTTACCCTTGACATTTCAAATGTAGGCAACGGTTGCCGAATCATTTCCATCAACACCACCTTGTCGGTGGGGTACCTTGGCAGCATGTATGATTTCCCACTGAAACCTTCCATTCTGATATAGGAATAAGTTTTAGCCTAGATTAACCAAGAGCCATATCCACTTATTGCTTCTGTTACAACCACTAAAAGCCTCTTAGTCCAGTCACCTTCCATAAGATGGACTAGATGCATTATGAAACCATCATTAATCAATCTATAGTGTAGCATGGCTGATCTCCTCTCTAGTTGGGGATAGTGTTCCCATGGAGTTTTCTCATTTAGCAACTTTCCCATCCTACCCACTGTCTTTAGGCTATTGAATGTGCCTTTAGCTACACAAGAGTATACTAGACAGGATGTCATTCTAAATATTATCCTTTTGCCATTGTTCCACTTGGTTAGTTGGTCATGAATAGTGTCACTGATCAATGTAGCCCATTGGACTTTCACATTCTCTAGTTTGTACCCAATTACCAATCTGGCCAATCCAAACATCCAGGGTACGAATGTCCCACAGTTTACTAGGCCTTGCATTCTACTAAGCATAAATAAGATGTATTGGACATCTTCATTAAAATCAAATTTGTATAGGTTCTGAGCCATTTTAGCAGCTGCCTTGGCTGTGTTATTTGGGTGTCTCCATCCCTGATAGATAACCTTTCTACAAACCTTATTGTTATCTTCATCTTTAAATTCATGTGCCAATGCCTTCAGATTTGGCACATATATATGTATTGCCTGGGTGAGTATCCTCAGAGTATCCCAGTTTATGGTATACACTATGAGTTCTAGGAAACCTATTGGATTTAAACTCTGCATCTCTTTTATCCATTCGTGGGTATGACATTGTGTTCTACAATCAAACACAATAGTCTCAAATAATAGCATATATGTATCTTTTCTAAGTTATCTTCCATAACATTGTCATACTTTATGAGGTTATGTTGACGATATCTCACTAAACCAAATCATGCCTTACCATAACCATCATTTATCAAGATTATATCATTATACTTGTTTGATTAGTTTCTGATACGATTTCCTTGAAATAACCAAATGAGCAAGATTTCATACATACTTGTATATGCTCCTTTAACATGTGATTGATATGTAGACGACTCAGTTGGCACTCAAGACACAACAGTCTCCTACCACTTCATCTCGTGGCTTGGCTCTGATTCATGATCATCTCTATCATCATGAAAATTAGGTTTTCTGAATGCAATTGTAACAATTATGGCAATAAAAACCCCTTTTAACTTATGTAATTGGTAATTTTAGGGCAAATTAATGGCATTCAAAGAATTTGATAGCTTCATTTAGCAAGATCGCGCAGGATTACTATAGGTGTCCATTGGCACAATTTTGAATTTAAACTCCAACGACCACCTTTCAACATTAAACACAAAAAGCACAGGTGTAGGAAGGGAATATCCTGCTACGAAATATTCTATGGATATCTAGATGGGGTATTCAGATGATACTTCATGGTTCGAGATATGATCATGGACACGTGTCATCATGTCATTAGGTGTGTGGGGATGGATGTTTGGGGGATTGAAATATTTAAATATGAAATATCAATGCGGTTCATATATCGGTTGACATCAACAAATAATGGATGAGGTAATCGGGACGTGGATCTTAAAATAAGATTCAGACAATAGAGATGCGAAATATCCCCCTTGGCTTAATGTCTAGATGATGTAAGCATACATGACTTCTCTATATTGTGTTTAGGTAGAGTGACGTCATCAGGATCAGATACTAAAAGTGATTGGAACATTATGTAATATCCATCCATTATGACGTTCTCGAGACTGGGTGACTTAACTTTGACGTCCGAACATCATTGATCGACAGGATATTAAGTAATATCTGGGATGTTATATAATATCCAGGATGTTATATAATATCCTCAAGTTTGACATTCAATGGGCTGATTCTCTCAAATTTGACATCCGTACATTATCGATTGATGAGATATTATGTAATATCCTGACAACCCGTTGACCAAACTTTGACCAACTGTAACTTTCTTGATTTAACAAATTTTGAGGTGCTTCAAAAAGAAAACCTACTTGGAATTTTATGCTCTTTAACATGACATGATTATTGATGATAGAATCTAGTTTTGAATTTTAGCAGGATGCTGATGTCACAATATGCAGAGGATAACCTTTTGGCATGCATCTGGGACTAATTTTTACCATACCACCCAAACGTTGGGTCCTTGTTTTTCTGGGGCAAAATGGGGCGTGTTGTGTAACCACACAATAGGACATTATTGCATATTTGCATTGAAAAAAGTGAAAAAATAAAGCATTTTAGGCTTACAAAAAGGCATATTTTTGCATTGTTTTCATTGCATATGTTGTAGATCATCATAGAAAGATTTAAATTTCTGGTTTTTCATCATATCTTATTGACATTACAGTAAATAATCATTTCATGGTGTTGCATTTTGCATTTAATACTCTCATATGCTAGGGTTTTGTCAAAAAAGTGGCATTTTTCAAGAACCTAGTCAAAATTCAAAACCTAGGGTTTGTAATCAAGATCTTGTTTCAGATTTTCCTGCTGTAGTAAACATTTCAAATTTGATCTTGCATTTATGTAGCATGTCATAAATATCATTTTCTTTTGCATTGAAAAAAATTGTGGTTTAGGAAGTAAGCATTTAAAATCTAGGGTTTTGCTAGTAAACCCTAGCTAGTCTTGCATTGAGTGCTTCTTTATCAAAAAAAATTCTCTAATTCCTTGTTCTTTCTAAGTGGATAAACCATTTAGGCATTAATTTTTCATATACTTCACATCTTACATTTTCAAGACTTAGTTGTTGCAATTACCAAGAATATCACATTTTTGGAAGACCTCGCTTCTCTTGCACTTGTAGGTCTTTGATTGCAATTTTACTTTGATATTGGTTCTACTCTATTAGTGATTTGTAAATTTTTTGCTCCATATCATATTTTCATCCAGTGAACAAGATATTGCATTATGGACACTTCTTGTTGTTCATCTTTAGAATCTTTGCATGCATACATTGCAGATTTTGAAAAAAATCTAGATTCATTAATATGCATCCTCACATTTTAGATAACATAGCATCCATGCATGGTATCGATGGTGATAGTTCTTCTTCTACTACTAAAAATCATGATAATTCCATAGATATACTCTCTAAAGCATGTGATGGTGACTTAGCTTTGCCTACTTAACCCTATGCGTTGGATCCCTCTCCCAAAAATGAAGACATTTTGGTGCAAGATGATGAGATCATTGACATACTCCTTAGTCTCTCTTCTAGAGATAGTGTTGAACATACTATTTGTTGGTTCCCAAAATAACTACAACCCAAAAATCTAAAACATTCCTAAAACACCTAGGCTAGGGATTGTCATAAAGGTGAAAGGAAGAGGTTTATCAACAAGTCAAGGGAAATTTTGGCCAACTATAGGAGTGGGTAAACTCCTATGCTCTTCAAGATTAGCTAGACCTAGGAGGGATATTCCTAGATGCATGAAATGAAATACAAATAAACATACACAGCCATACCTAACGTACACTTGAACCCAAAGATGTCACTAGATCAAGACAAACTAGCAGCACATGCCTCTCATTAAGTTGATTCAACTATGGGAATGTACATGCATAGGAAGGATGGTTTTTCCCTGAACCACAAGTGAAAGATTTGTTTGGTTTCTAAAAAGTGTTTGATCCCTCTCCAATATGGACTGGTGCCTATTCTATTGGGTAACAAAATCATAGAATGCAAGGAGGAAAGGAAAGACATAGCAAAGGATCAATAGAACCAGGCATACATTTACATATATGACTTTTAGATAGATCTTCATACAATGGACATACTTAATGATATAAAAGATAACTACAATAATTCATATGCAACAAGAAATGGCAAATACAAAGTCTTGTATTAACTTAGATGTTGTCACACACCTCCAAACCTCTGTTACAATCATACCAGCAAATGTGGTAAGGGAAAATATACAACTGTGATTATATATTTACCAAAATCAATACAAACTCCTATGGAGACATACCACTACATTCAAATTTGTAATACATAACTTTCCTACTCTATGCTGAATAAATCCCTTCACTAAAATCCAGACAAATCATGGGTTGATTCCAGAGAAACTCGTTAGGCTCTCTCAGATCAGACAATTGGCTCAGAGACCAACCTTGAGAATGTCATTCCAACATGTATTTATAGTAATTATGTATCTCCTAGATGTTTGAAATCCCATTCATAAAGCAATAGCGCAACAACAAATGTAGCATACAACCATGTCAGAAAACTAGCAGAATAGAAGGAAACCTATGCCTTGCATACTAACTTATGTCCTTGAGGTACCTGTAGAAGATATCAGATACTGAAACACACTATCCTCATATTAAATTTGGTACTTTCTCATACACTGTTTTAGCCACCAGTGTGACATCAGCAATTCTGCATTCATGGTGGCCAAGGGGGGAGAAGGGTGTTTTTATATAAGAGCCCACCCACTGTGTTTGTAAAGATTTTACAACACTTTAAAATTTTAAAGCATTTATACTTTATAAATCCATGCTTTACATCTCATTCTGCATTTCAATTTTCCCTTATCGACAAAAGTCCTCCAGCAAGAACTTGCCTCTACTTGCTTCATCAGCACATTTCTTCTTATGCTTGTCACCTTCATTTTCACCTTATTTCATGGTTTAGTTGGCAAAATGTTATTATACCAAACCAAGAGACTTTTCCTTTATGGGAAATTTTTCACTTTTTCTAACTATCCCCTCTTCCTCTATTTCTGCCTTTTGTCAGCAAATTTGGTCATTTGAGAACTAGGTCATTTTCCCTCTTCATCCACAAATCTTTAATTTGCTAAACTCAATTTTTGTCTCCTTTATCGACAACTTTTGACATTTCAAAACTTTCCCTCTCTTTTCATTTGTCATCAAAAGATCACTTTCTCTAACCACATCCACTTTACCTTTACCAACAAATTCCTCTTTTGCCAAACTATTTCCTTTTGGCAACTTTTTCTTCCTTATCAGCAAAAACCCACTTTGTCAAACTATCATTTCGGTGCCCTTTATCAGAAAAAACCAACTTTGTTATACTTTCATTTTTCCCTTTGCCACTACTTAGTTGAAAAAAGTTGGCCTTTTTGAACCTACCATCCTTGGCTCTATTTTTCATGTTTTATTGGCAAATGTCAACATTTGCGAACTAGGTCTACAATGCCTTCTTTGCCTTTATCAACAACTTTCACCTTTGCTGAACTTGAGCTAATTTGCCTTTATCAGCAAATTCTTTCGATTCAAAACTTCACCCCTTAGCCAATTTTCCCTTCCTTTGTCAGTGAAAAAACCTCATCATGAACCTTTCATTTTCCCCTTTTAGCCCTCTCTATTGCCTTATCGGCATAATATGAAAAACATGAACTTTTGAAAAGTTCGGTCTTTAGCCAGTTTTCTGATAATCTATGCCTTAGTCCTTTTTCTCTTTATTGGCAAACTCGCCCCTTTTAGAACCAAAGGCCTTGAGCATCACTTCTCCTTTAGTGGAAAAAATGTTGCTTGCCAAATTCTTCATGCCTTAGCAAAATATTACCTTTATTTGTCTTGTCGGCAAAAAGGACCCAGGCTGAACTAACTCCCTTATCGGTGAATTCTCCATCGGCTGAACCTTTCATCGGTGAACTTGGAGGTTCGCGAATCTCCAACTTCGCCGACAAAGCTTTTCCTATCTTCTTTCTTTTCCTTAGAAACTTTTACACGTCATAGTGCTTCCTTCTATCGGTGAAAAGGCCATCATTCAAACTCCCTATCAGCAAACCTTCAGGTTTTCTAACTTTTGTATTTTTCCAATAGAGAATTTCTTCTTCCTTTATCTCTTTACTGCAAGCTTGTCTTCTCTTGCCCTTTATCACCTTATCAGTGAATCAGCAAACTTGTGAAACTCTGAACTAGTTCTCTAGTTCAAACTTTTGCCAATTCACCGATAGAAGATAATAATTCCCTTCCTTGGCTACTTACTTAAACTCTTTTTCTTTTCTTACGTGACTCCTTTTCTTCATCTACCGATGCAATCGCCTTGTCAGCGAATTGGCAAACTGTTGAACCTGAAAAGTTAGGAAGTTTGGGAAAAAATTGATTTGCCGACCAAAGGCAAAATGTGGAAAATATTCTAAGGAATAAAAGGGAACAAGACTTAACCATTTTGACCAAGGCAAAAAACCTAAAAAACCAAACTTTGAACAAGCACAACTTTTTCATTTCAAGGAATTTCAAGATGGTCCAAAAGGAAAAGTTGCTCAAAATTCAATTATCTATCCAATGGTGACCTTGGCTATGAAATTTGCATAGGACTTTTAGATTTTGGGGGCAAAATGGGCATAATGGGAAAATAATTTGGTGCAATCACGATCGGAGGGTTCATAGAATGAATTGTCTAGGCCATACAACAAGAGTAAACACAATGGAAACAACTCAAATATAGAATTCAATGAATGATTCAAATGCTCAATATATCATATAATTAGAATTCTTATATGTTGACAACATGCGGGCTTACAATCTAGGGCTCATATGCCTGAATTCCAGTTACAACAGATATTGCTTTAAAGCACCTTCTGGAAAAAAAATCTAATTATCTAATCTAACTTATGAACTAGCTATCAAGAATTAACTTCCTACAACTCTAAGAGATCTATATATATCATCTCCAAGCTCAAGAAATCATCTGCATCAGCCAAGAAAGGTTATAAACTCCAATGACGAGTGTAATGTGTATAAACAAATAGGTTGGCCTCAAACATATGGAACTCCTCCACAAATGAATGAATCAAGGTGTTGACCTCAAGGAAGGTCTATCTTGTCATTATGTTCCATGTGAAATGTTTCATTTAGCTCCGCAAGTCACAGGACTGCTCTGCAAACCTTCTCCTTCAACTGATTGCCTAAATGCTCTGCTCTATGAAAATAGGTGATCTTCTGATAGCGATAGCTTTTAGCAGACAAGTCCAAATGACCTAAATTTTGGATATTATGTGGATGATGATATCTAGATGTTAATATTGGAATACTTCAGACCATTGAGAGGGGGGTGAATCAGTGGTCAACAAAACCAATTTTTCAAATAAGATCTTCTCACATTAATATCAAAACAATACAACATGTTATAATTCATCATGAAACATATATCAAATGCATCAGGACATAAAACAATGATAAAGCACAAGAGACTGAAAGGATCAACACATAACACAGGTGATTGAGTGGAAAACCCCAAAAGGGTAAAAACCACTATGAACTTTAATCTCCTTTAAGCCTCACTGGAAAACCTCACTGGTTACATTGAAGCCTCACTAGCTAAGATCTCGCTGATCACAAACAGGCCTCACTGGCCATAAACCTCAATAGTTACAATATGCCTCACTGGCAATACAAACAATCTCAGAAGTTCTTGGAAAAACAAAAAGTTACAAAGGGTTTCTCTATTTCACTACAATGTACATATCAACATAACATTCTTCTCTTAATCAAGAAATCAATTCATCTACATTTTTGCTCTGCATATCAACTCCATAATGTCCTCTCACTATCCTTGATTCACCTGCAAAAATATTTCTTACTTTGCACATTTCACCTGCATCAACACTTTTTTCTCTGCATATTTCACCTTCAAAAATCCACTCTCACAATCACCTTATTCCACTCATACACAAAACCATATATAGTACACATTCAAACTCTTATTCATGATTCTCTATCAAGAAATAAATTCTGTTGAATATTTCAGTCCACTCTTCTTTTCCATATCCTACATAAAGTCCTTTTTAAAAAAGAATAAACCATCACACATCAAACTCACACTTTTTCATTCAAAGCACACTATCTTTTTATCATAAATGCCTATCAAAATAATGAAACATCTGCCTATTTTTGGTCTATTTCAATCCACACCGAATGTCCATTATCCTACAAGAAAAAATCATTTCTTAAAATGAAACCATCTTTCTCCATAAAACCCCTCTGCATATTTTCCACATTATTCAAAATTATCTATCTATTTTTGTCCACTCCAAAACCACTATCTCCTGCAAATAATCCTATATCAAACAGTAAAAGAATAACTCCTTCCATAACCCTCATTCAACATGCACTATAATGTCTTCATAAACCATTTCTATAATTGGCTCCCACAAACAGATGTAAAAAATTAAAATTAAAATAATCTCTTCAAAATCTACTATCCTTGGTCATAAAAAACAATAAAAGCATTAAAATTGAGGGAGTGGTCTGCAGTAGAGAATAGAATCTTTTTGCATGAAGAGAGTAGAAAAAAACAAAGTACCACATGCTATTTTAAGCCTCCAAAAAGCCTTGAAAAATCTTTACACAGTCAAAAGGAGCTTTTGCTAGTCATACACATGTCAAACAAGAGACTTCAGAGCGAGGGATATAAGTTTGAATTAAGTCATTGATTAGCCTTCATGTGCCCTTAGAATATTTAAATTTGAACCTTTGATTTACTTTTACCACGCATGTACTGTAGAGATGATCAGTGACACCAGTCCCACTAGGTAGAGGGGACCGGTTGCCCCACCGTACTGACCCCTTCAAGTTGCCACCTAAGTGGCCCTTCAACCTGTGATAGCGGGTGAATAGAGAAATATAACAAAAAGTGACTTTTGCATACGATGGGTAGAAATAGGATTTGGTATAGAGTTTAGAATATTAAGAATATAATTTAGGACTTGTAATTAGATTCAAACCTTAATCACATCTCACTGCAAACCCTAAAACCATTGACTCTAGCCAAATAGAGATAAACTTGTAATCACCCTGATTATGAACACTATATGATGTTAGATCATTATAACAATGATTGAATACATCAACACCAAACATAAAGCATTGAAGCATACACCACCTAAATACATGAATACCACATGAACTCATGAATCATGATGTATCATCAAGACAGTTCAAACGCATGTAGTGCATTAGCATTGACAAAGAATATAATTGCCACCAACCTTTGACATTTTCACATCAACCAACACAACTTACACCTGTGATATCAGTGACTTAGTAACCTTCACATCAATTGTCATCAATGATAAATCAAACCTTCTTCAAATCAAGAACATGAACATCATCATAACACATCCTGTGACATGAAGCATCTTGAGAACACCATTGACCATTGATCAACCAAGATGAACCATAAGGCATGACAAAACCTTGAAGCAAGTGAATTGAACCATGAAGCATGTGGGCTCTGTGAACTTGTAGCAAATGTGACACAATGACAAGATCAAAACATACCATATTAGCAATTCCATAACAACTCCTGAACCAACATCATAACATGAAGCATGACAACCATGACATGGAACAATATCAAACTAACTTGAAGATCAAACCAACTTGAAGCAACACCAAACCTCTTTTGACATCAATGACAAACATCATGAAACATGAACCATGAATAACCTTTTTACATCAATGACAAACCTCATTCCAATAGTTAAGTCCTGCTCCATGAGCTCCGATATGAAAATGTAGCACAATGTAGTACAAAATTTTGAAATTGCTACTGACTAATCTGAACTAGAAAATACAAGAAAAGAGAGAATGCAAATATTTTTGGTTGATGCAAGATTTCTCTGCAACCTGGGATGCTCCTGCATCAGACACCTGGGGTTGTTAAAAAAGTGAGTCCCTCACTTTGCTAGGGCTAGAGGAAAACCAAGGCGGTCCACCTTAGCCTAAGAAATCCAAGTTGAGTCTTCTTTGGGTCTTCCTTTCCACTTTACCAAATATTTTTTGTATTACTTGCCTCTGGTACTACATCCAACTCTACTGTCCAAGATGTCCTCTATCCACTCTAGTTGTTGTTGTGGTAACTGATTCTTCAAATCATCTTCAATGTTGTTACTTGAATCTCCTTCATGATACTGATATAAGTCTGCAATGTTGAATATAGGTGATATACCCAATGTCTCTGGTAGCTCCACTTCATATGCATTTCCTAAATCAAATTTCTTGAGTATCTTACATGGTCCAAAGTTCTTCATCTTCAACTTCTTATATGTCCCTACTGAAAATCTCTCTTTTCTCACATATACCATTACTTCATCTCCAACTAAAAATTATTTATGTCTCCTCTTCTCATCTTCTTGCTCTTTATACTTACTGTTCATCTCCTCCAAATGGTTTTTAACTTGATTATGTACTGTCTCCATGTATCCTACAAATTCTTCTACCTCTGCACTTCTCTTATTCTTCATACTGATGTCTCTCAACTCTACAACTCCTCTAGGGTTAGTTCCAATCACAATCTCAAAAGGTGTCTTCCATGTACTCCTATTCATTGAATTATTGTATGAAATTTTTGCTTGCGATAGAATTAGATCCCAATTTCCTGCCTTCTCTCCTACCAAACATCTCAACAAGTTTTCCAAACTCCTATTTACCACTTCTATTTGTCCATATATATATGGATGAAATGTTGAACTAAACTTTAGGTCTATCTTCATCTTCTTCCACAATATCCTCTAAAAATATCTAATGAATCTTGTATCCCTGTCTGAAATTATGCTCTTAGGTAATCCATGCAATCTCACAATTTCCTTGAAAAATAGGTTAGCAACATGCACTGCATCATTTGTCTTCTTACAAGGTATGAAATGTGCCATCTTTGAAAAATTTTCCACCACTACAATTATAGAATCATGTCCTCTCTATGTTCTTGGCAGTCCTAATATGAAATACATGCTTATGTCTTCCCAAGGTCTCTCCAGTACTGTCAAAGATTTGTACAAACCAGTATTCTGACTACTCCCTTTTCCAACTTGACCTACTAACTCTGCACAAACTTCCTTACATCCTTATATAACTGAGGCCAAAGGTAATGTTCACTTACCAAAGCCATTGTCTTGTCAATTCCAAAATGTCTTGCTAATCCACCACTATGTTTCTCCTTGATCAAATTATCTCTCATTGAACTCTAAGGGATACACAACTGATTTCCTTTGAACAACATATCCTCCTGAATGAAATAATCCAACCACTTACTTTTATCTATCACAACACGTTCCTCACATGCTTTCCAAGGTTCTACAAAATCTAGATCTTCTTCATACATATGCTTCAACTCTTCAAAACCTAATAGTTTAATTCTCATCTCTGTCAACAAAATCCTTCTTCTACTCAATGCATCTGTAACTTTATTTGACTTTCCACTCCTATGGTTCAATACAAATGTGTAACTCTGCATGAACTCTACCCATCTCATATGTCTCTGATTTAACTTTCCTTGACTATTCAAATACTATAAATCTTGATGATCTATATACAACACAAATTCCTTAGGCAACAAGTAATGTCTCCACTTCTTCAAGGCTTGAATTATGGCATAAAATTCCTGGTCATAAACTGAATATCTTCTCCTTCCATCATTCAACTTCTCACTGAAATATGCTACTCGTCTACCTTCTTGACTTAACACTACTATTGCATTTCCACTTGCATCACAATCTACTTGAAATACCTTGTTGAAATCTGGTAACACTAACACTGGTTGCTCTATCACTTTATGCTTCAACAATTAAAAACTTTTATTTTCTCTTGATGTCCACTTAAAGTCCTTTCTATCACCTCTCATTGTATCTATCATTGGTGTGCATACTGAATTGAAATTTCTAATGAACTTCTGGTAGAAACTAGCTAATCCATGAAATGATCTAACTTCTCTAATGCTCTCAGGTGTTGGCCATTCAACAATTGCTTTAACTTTCTTAGGGTCCATCTTCAATCCTTCCGCAGAAATTACAAATCCCAAGTATACCAATTCTTTCTTCATGAAACTACACTTCTTGATGTTTATCAACAATTTCTATTCTCTCAGTCTCTGCAATACTTGTCTAATGTGCCACAAATTTTCTTCTTTTGTCTTAGTAAAAATAATAATATCATCCAAGTATAAAATAACAAACTTACGCAAGAATTTCTTCAAAAATTCATTCATCAATCTCATAAAAGTACTTGGTGTATTAGTCAATCCAAAAGGCATCACTAACCATTCATACAATCCTTCATTTGTCTTAAATGCAGTCTTCCATTCATCTCCTTCTCTAATTTTGATCTGATGGTATCCACTCTTCAAGTCTATCTTTGTGAAATATTTCACTCCACTCAAACAGTCCATAATGTCATCCATCCTAGTCAATGGAAATCTATACTTAACTGTGATCTTATTGATTGCTCTAGAGTCTATACACATTCTCCATTCTCCATTCTTCTTCAATGCTAGCACTATAGGTACTGCACATGGGCTCAAACTTTCTTTGATCAATCCTTTTCTCAACAATTCTTGTATCTGTCTATTCATTTCTACATTCTCAACTAGTGTCATCTGGTGTGTTACTTTGTTAGGCAAACTAGCTCTAGCTATAAGGTCCATATGATGACTGATACTCTGGATTGGTGGAAATCCTTCAGGTACATTATCTGATATGATGTCTTCATACTCTATCAATAATTTAGTTATCTCCTCTGGCTATGATTCTTGAGTCCCTGTACTTAGGGTTCCATGCTTCTTAGGGATAAAAAACACATATTTTCATGTCTCAATCCATCCAGAAATTTCCTTCTATCAACCAAACAAATTCTAGCATTCCCACATACTTCACTCTTAGGCTCATCTTCCAAAGGTATCAAGGTGATTTTCTTTTCATTAGCTACTATAGTGTAAGTATTCTTTCTCCTATCATGTATATCTTTTTTATCATACTACCATGGTCTACCCAACAATATATGACATACATCCATTGCCATAATATTACACAAGACTTCATCATGATAAGATCAAATATGAAATTTCACCAAACATTGTTCACTCACTAGTACCTTGTGTTCATCCTGAAACCATGCTATATGGTAGGGCTTAGGGTGTTTCAATCTCTTCAGGTTCAACTTAGTCACCATCTCCTTTGAAACCAAATTATCGGTACTGCCACTATCAATGATAACCATACAACATTTACCTCCTGATTTGCATCTGGTCCGCAACAAATTTTTCCTCTGCAGTGGTTCCTCATTTGTCTCTACTTGAAATAGTGCTCTCCTAATGACTAATGATTCTCCTTTCTCTAGTTTTCCAATTGAATTAGGTGATCCAACAGGTTCTTCTACATAAGCTTCTCTTGCATTGTTTTCTATCTTCTTGCTTGTACTTCCCTGATGACATTCGAATGCTCTATGTCCTTCACCTCCACACTTAAAACAAGTTCCTCAAAATGTTCTCTTGTCAAATCCTCTTTCATCTCTTCTATTCCCTTCACTCTGGTAATAATTATGATGTCCTTTGCAATAGAAAGTTTTGTCATCTCTCTGGTATGCATTGCTATCTTTGTCTTCTTTCTTGAATGAACTATCTTGTTTGTTCTACTCCACATATGATCTGTCTCCTCTAGAATATGTTTTACCTCTTTGAAGTTTACCTCCTCTACCTCTCTATCTTTTCTTGTGCTTCTTATTCAACTTTTCTTCAACTTGTAGGGGCAAACTGATATGCTTCTTCTATTGTTGTCATCCTTACCAGACTCAGTTCTTCTTGAATGTTCAATCTTAGTCCATTGATGTATCTTGCCACTTTCTCCTTGCTTACTTCACTATGTCCAATCCTTATGATCATCTTATGAAATTCTTTAGTATATTCCTTCACAGATTTCTCCTTTTGTCTCAAGTTTTGTAATCTCTTCAACAGTTCAAACTCATAGTCAGCAGGTATATAAACTAATTCTTCAATTTTTTCACAATTCTATCCCATTTTATGATCTTTTCTTTTCCTCTTCTATTTATAGCCAACTAAACTTCTTTCCACCAAATAGCACCATGTCCTTTCAACTTAGTTTTTACAAATCTCACCTTCTCCGGATCTTCAATTTCTTCATATTCAAAGTATTCCTCCAAGTCATTTATCCAATCATTTAATTCCTACGGATTCAAATTTTCATATAATTCAGTACCTCCACTCTAGGTCTCTTTCCAATCTTCAAATATCTCTCAACATCTTCACTTGATCTGATTCTTCTTCTTCTTCTTCTAGGGTTCCTGTGGATTGAAATTCTTCATCATCATTTTCAACATTAGGTCTCAGTATTAATCCTCTTCTTCTATCTTCTTCAATAGCATCCAATCTAAATTTCATTGTTTTCTTCATCTCCATCATTTCATCCATTCTTCTAGCCATAGTGCCTACAACAACTATTCTCCTCAGCAGCATCTCTTCCTAGGATCCGGTGTAACTACCTCAAATTTGGTGATCAAACTACAGGGCTACAACTATCTCACACTTGGTGATCTATTGAAAAACATAAGTAGAATACCTTAGGTTGGTGATCCGTTCACCACAAGATCTTACGAAATGCCTTCACTTCAAAACTTTGCTTCCAAAGGATTCAAACTTCACTCTGATACCACTTGGTGTAGTCACGGTCGAAGGGTTCATAGAATGAACTATCCAAGCTATGCAACAAAAGTAAACAAAATGGAAAAAAATCAAATATAGAATGCAATGAATGATTCAAATGCTCAATATATCATATAATTAGAATACTTATATGTCAAAAACATGCAGGCTTACAATCTAGGGCTCATAGGCCTAAATTCTAGTTACAACAGATATTGCTTTGAAGCACCTTCCAGAACAAAATCTAATTATCCAATCTAAATTATGAACTAGCTATCAAGAACTGACTTTTTCTACTCTAAGAGATCTATATATATCATCTCCATGCTCAAGAAATCCTCCACATTGACCAAGTAAGGTTACAAACTCCAATGAAGAGTGTAACGTGTGGAAACAAATAGGTTGGCCTAAAACATATGGAACTCCTCCACAAATGAATGAATCAAGGTGCGAACCTCAAGGAAGGTCTATTGGGTCATTATGTGCTATGTGAAATGTTCCATTTAGCTCTGCAAGTCATGGAACTTCTCCAGAAACCCTCTCCTTCAACTGACTGCATGAATGCTCTACTCTGTGAAAATAGGTGATCTTCTAATAGCGATAACTTTTAGCAGACAAGTCCAAATGACTTGAATTTTGGATATGATGTGGATGATGATATCTAGATGTTAAGTCCTGCTCCATGAGCTTTGATATGAAAATGTGGCACAATATGGTACAAAATGTTAAAACTGCTACTAATTGAACTAAACTAGAAAATGCAAGAAAAGAAAGAATGCAAATGTTTTTGGTTGATGCAAGATTGCTCTGCAACCTGGGATGCTCCTGCATCAAAATTTTTCTAGGTGTGAACACTATTTATACTCCTGCCATAGCACATGATAATTCTATGTCTCATTCTATTGATCTTCCTCCTTTGGTTGAATGTTCAAGTACCTTGGATATAACCAAGGAAGTGAAGACCCTTGATCTTCCTCCTTTGGTTGAATGTTCAAGTACCTTGGATATCACTAAGGAAGTGAAGACCCTTGATCTTCCTCCTTTGGTTGAATGTTCAAGTACCATGGATATTTCTCCTTTGGTTGCATGTTCAAGCCCATTAGATATCACTAAGGATGCAATCATCAAAAATTTTAACACTTTACCCTCCCTTCATTCCAATGTTTTCCCTTTAAAAGATGAAGCATTAGTGGATGAGGAGCGATATCTCACAATAAATCCCTTAGGGATGGATGTTGAGCTTACTCAAAAAAAAAACGGTGTTAATTCAATCATCATTAATAGAATTATTCCACCCACTAAAGAGATAGTGAATGAGTGTACTAATGTTCCTAAAATAATTATGCATGAGGCACATAATACACCTCCTCATTTCAAACTAGTGGTTATGGTTCAAGGTGATCCAACACCACCTCGATCCCTGGGTTACATTCTCAATTATGCAAAACAAATTAATCAAAAGAATCAAGGTGTTCAAAATGTGTCGCAACATCATACAATCGCTCACACATATAACACCCATAATAAAAATAAGTACGCACCGATTGGGCCCATTTATCTTCCACCTTCTCAACCTATCCTACCTCAAACACCTCGTCTTCCTCCACATATTGGTAAAGAATATGATCTTGTCAAGCATCTCTGTGCTACTCTGGCTAAGATCTCTCTATGGGATTTAATACAAACATCACCTACATACCACAAAATGCTCCATGAGACTCTACAAAAGGTAGTTATTCCACCTTCTAGTAGACCAAATGATGTAGCATCTCTTCTTAGTTGTATGCATGCAACAACATCAGATATATCATTTCAACAACATGAATTACCTCCCATAGAAATTCAAAACCAATATGAACCTCTTATGATATTTGTCATGTTTGGTCACATGAGGATAAGGCACACTTTGATTGATGGTGGATCAGGTCTCAATGTTTGTGGAATAGATTTGTTACATAAACTCAATGTTGATACATCTCTCATCAAACTGGATAATATGAGCATTCATGGCTTTGATAATGTTGGTAGGACATCACTTGGTACAATCACCTTAGATATTAAGGCTAGACCTGTGACATTGCCTACCCTTATCCATGTCATGCCTAATTCTCTTTCATACAATCTTCTTCTTGGTAGACTATGGATTCATGCCATGGGGGCAGTTCCATCTACCCTTCATTGTTCAATAAAGTTCATCTTTGAAAACAAAGTACATACAATTAAAGCCGATCTGATTCCATAAATTTGCTTACAAACAGAAGTACGAAATAAAATTCCTTTAAGTGATTTGATCCCTTCTTTAACAAAAGTAAAATATCTATCCTCCACTACTAACAATAGTGTTGATCGGGATAGTGTCGATCATTCGAATGCATTTTTTGGTGATGATTGGGGTTCGTTAGATTTGACACCCTCCATTGGGGATGAATATAAAATCTCATCCCCACACTCGAAGACCATGAAGGTAAATGAAATTTCTTCAACATAATCTCTTACTTCTTCAAAGTTTAAACTCAAAATTAATGATGATAGAACCTTTAAAATAGATGAAAATCTACCTTCTACAGAAATGGTGGCCATTTGTGACAAAGTACCATCTATTGCTAATGCATGTCTTGGTAGTGATGAGGTCTCTTTAGATTTCAACCCCCATGGGATGGTTGAAACAAAGTTTGACCCTCCTCACCATGATAAAAAGAATGATCCTTCTTCTTCAACACATTTCAACAAAGATAGTCATATGACCTCTCCCCTTCCTTCAGATTTGGAGAAGCGTTATGGGCTTGGATTCAAAATTATATCTAAACAAAGATACAGTGGAAATGGGTTAGGGTGTAAAGAAAAAGGAATCAAGGAACCGGTGGAACCAACACAACACTTGTCTAAAGTAGGTTTGGGTGTCTAGCCTTCTCCAACATTCTCTCCACCACTTTCACAACAAAAAGGGTTGCTTCCTACTCCCCCTATATCTTCTCTTCTATCTCAACAAGAGTGTATTTTTCTAAGTCTACTAAAGACTGCTTAATCACTCTTCCTACTATAAAACACAAAAGGATTCAACAAACTAATCATTCATCACCTCATTATGGTGCATATCATCGAGCACTTGGCCATTCCACTAACACATGTTGAGTCTTGGGTGACAAAATTCAACAACTTCAAACAAGGTTTGGCTCTAACACTCTTCACCATGCTTGATGTAGTTCCTAGAGCACCTTGTGCTCCTTCTATTTTATAATCAAGTTGGGGGAGGATTATTTTTTATAGGTTGACTCAAAAGAGTGGTCCCTTCTTCCCATTTCTGTTATGTTTGTGTGTAATGTGATCCTCGTATTGTGATGTTTTATGTCTTATTTGTTATCCCTTTGCACCTTTGTTAACACAAAGGTACAAGGAGTAAGAATGTGTTGTTTCATTCCTCTATATGTGTATCTTCATTCTTCTATATGTCGTGATGTGTAATTTTGTTTTCATAGATGATATAGCATCCTTTCATGTCGATTCAATTTAACTGTATGTGGTCTTTCTTCTGTCTATGTGGCACCTTGATTGTAATGATCGGCATCATACCATGACTACAGAAGCCATTGTGTATCATGCCTGTAAGCATTGCCTTGGTTTTCTCATCTTGAGGGAAACCCCTTGTCACGATGTAGCTTTTGAAAACACGTGTCATTTGAGCATGTGCTTTTAGAAAGCTCTCATGCTTATTTTATATTTTTTCATCACTCTACCTTAAAGACAATTACTCCCTAATGGAGTTAGCAATCAATTTAAGGTGGGGGCTATTACAAGTATGAGTAGTAAGTGTTGTCATTGATGTCAACATCTAAGAAAGTCACTTGAATAAGTCTAAACAAGTATTTGAGGAATTAGAACAAAGTGCAGAATTGCTTTATCTACCAGAGCAGTGCAATGTTTTGCTCCGCATATCTTGTAGATTGAATATCTTTTCCTATAGATTGGAAGTAATGTTAAGGGATGTCTATAGATGTAATGTTTCAATTTTGAGCCTCCGGTGTGAATATTTGAGCAAGTTCTATTCACCAGAGTAAAAACTATTTTTTTGTGTAGTTAATGGTGCAGGGAGAATGTATTATGCTCCGCATTTCTCCACATATAAGTTTCACAGTCTGCATTTCTGGAATTAAGTTTGTGATGATATTATGTGCCTTCAGTTCAAATGGTTCATAATTTGGTGCTCCATAAGTGATCTTTCCTTTATGATAGTGGTCAACAGTAATGTTCAAGTGCTCCAGTTTGAAGAATCTTATGGATAAAGTGTTTAGAGGTTGTGCGGATGTTCTTGGTGATTGTAACGTGTTTGTGGGAGTCTCTAGATCATGTTCCTACCTTTTGATCAGTCTACAAAGTATAATCCAAATTGTGCATGAAGCGTGTTCTTGAAAGTTTTAGTGTTAACTCTAGTCTTGGCTGACTTGGTTGTTTTCACTACTTGCGATTGTGCTTTGATGTTTGTAAAGCATGTTGATTCATGGAAGATTGTAATTGAGTCCCAGCTAAGGCTTGGCATGATCTGCATTCATTATTTTTTCTCTCAAATCTGTTTAGGTCCAGACCTATCTTGATGTATGTATGCTTGCCGACCTTGGATATTGTTCCAATGGTTGATGATTGTACTACCGACCTTGATGCAAATTCCAAGGTTAATGAATTGTATAAAAACATGTAATGAAGTCATGAATTAGTGCAAGATGCAAAAATGATAAGATAATTGGGAAGTAAAAAGGTAGAGTCGAGCAGGGGATACCTATTGTGCTTTAATGGAACTGAACCTTGGCATAGTGTAGATGCTACTATCTCAGTTCACCAAATTTGGCAGTGAACCACCCACCAGTAGTGAGCCACCCCATTGGCAGTGAACCTCTCCATTGACAGTGAACCTCTTCATTTGTAGTGAGCATTTTGGGCAGTGAGCCTTTGATTTTTGGTATTGTTATAACATATTATATTGTGAGCTAACACTCACCATGGTTTTTCCCCTATGGGGTTTTCCACGTAAAAATCCGGTGTCTCCTGTGTTGAATGTGTGAATGTGTTTGAGTTTCTGCTTTCATGCTTTGTTGGTTAAGATATAAATTCAATGTTAATTGGTTGATGTGTTAATAGTTTTGAAATATTGGTTACAACTGATTCACCCCCCCTCTCAATTGTATTGCGCTTTTCAACAATTGGTATCAAAGAAAGGGCTCCTCGGTAAAGAGTCTAACAGCTTGAGGTAGATCTGAGATGGTGCACAAAAAAGAGTCACCGCAGGTCAATGGAACAGATTATGCTCTATGGAAGGTACGAATGAAAAGTTATCTCATTTCACTTGGTTATAATGTTTGGAAAATGGCAGAGAAAAAGTAGTATACTATTCCTCAAAATGGACTAGTAAATGAAGATGAAGTCAAATAGTATGAATTTAATGGAAAGCCTAGAGATGCTCTATTAAGCGCTTTATCCAACACTGAGTTGGTGAAAGTTATGGATCTAAAAATTGCTCATGAGATTTGGGAAAAGTTGAAAATTTTGTATGAAGGAGATGATTCTGTGAAGAGTGTAAAATTGCAAAATCTAAAGGTGAAGTATGAAGGCCTAAAAATCAGTGATGATGAGAACATAACAATCTACATGCAAAAGGTTGATGAAATTTTCAATGGAATCAAAGGTCTTGGAGGAACTATCAACGAAGATGAGGTTGTGCTGAATATTCTTAGGTCTTTGCCTAAATCCTATAGTCACAAGGTGGCAGCAATTGAAGAGGTTATGACTGTGAAAAAGATTTCAAAGGATCAATTGCTTGGGAAGCTTACAACTTTTGAAATGAGGGAGTTTAGTGATGCTCTACCGAAGACTGAGACTACTTTCAAAGCTAGCACTTCAAAAAAGATTTCAAGAGCCCAAAAGTATGTTGTGGAGTCAAATGATGACCTTCACAAGGTTGAAGCCAACTTTGTGGACAAAATGCAAAGAGGTACTAGTAAGTTCAAAGGCAAATTACCATTCAAATGCTTTTCCTATGGTAAGATTGGTCACTGTGCCTCCAGGTGTCCAAAAAGAATTAAGAGACGTAAGAAGAAATTTGAAAGTAGACCTAGAGTTGTAAAGAAATCCTATTATGTTAGAGATCTTGATGATGATGGTGTATCAGATGACGAGTGTTATGATAATAGTACTAGTGCAAATGAATGCTTTTTTATTGCTATCAAAGAAGAACATGTGTCTACTAATCCTACTAGTTGTGTGAAGAAGAATTAGTGGAAGAAAGTGCTTTGTCTGTCCAAGTTGAGAAAGATAAGGATGAATGGGTTATTGACAGTGGATGCTCACATCACATGACCAATGATAAAAGTAAGTTTGTAAGCTTGGAAAAGTATGATGGGGGACTGGTTAGGTTTGGTGATAATGCAGCTGGCAAGATTTGTGGAAGAGGATCTATTTCTTTTGATGGTAAACATAACACAGATGATGTCCTATATGTGAAGGGTTTAAAGTATAATCTTTTAAGTGTGGGTCAGATGCGTGACAAAGGATATGATTTAAGATTGAAGGATAATGGATGCAAGATCATGGAAAGTGTTGGGAATTAAGGTGTCTCAACCTTGGTAATTCCTTGCATTTATTTATTGTATGTATTTATTTATTTCCTATTATGTAATCAGGATGCAAATCCTATTTTATCATCTTGTGGGAGTTGGCACAGTGATGTGTCATCCTATGTGGAAGGTGACAACATGTAATTTTTGTCCTCACATAAGGAGATAGGCATCCGACTTAGTGGTAGAGGTATTTTGCCATGTGTCGGCACTTTGAATAGTGTGTAAGGGAATTTTGACAAAAACAGTTATGACGGATTCCTATGATAGAATCTATGACGCGTAAGAGTCAGAAATAGAAGATACTATGACAGGTGAAGACATGTGTCACAAGGCATCTTGGAAGAAGGCATCTTTGGGCACCCCAAGGAGGGTTATGACATGTTGTAAGAGAATATGCTATTTTTAGTCAGTGTATGACAAATTCTCTTACAGCTATAAGATATGTCAGTATGACAGATTCTATGATGGTCATAAGAGTCGTAAGAGTTGTAAGAGTCGTAAGAACATATGTCATTGCCCAACTTGGGAATAGGCAACCATTTTGGGATGGGGTGTTATGACAAGTGTCATGACCATGTTGCAGCATTGGACAAGTGTCCTTAGACGTGGTTTTTGGGCCATGAGGCCATGTTGGATGCCCATCTCAAGGAAAGCTCTATTTTGCCTTGTAAACTTTTATTTAAGTAGGTGCTTTGAGAGGAGATGTATTATGTGATTGACAGGTACTATTATGTTGTTGGATTATCTCCAGATATGAGTGTCGAAGACTCCTGCAAGAGCATTGGCTCTGTAACTATATTGTAAACCTCATTGTTTAGATAATACATTTGAGCTGTGTTTTGGAGTGTGCAGTTTTTCACCTGTAAGGGTTTTACCCACGTATATCTTGTCTCCCTCTTCTTCTATCTTACATTCTTGTGTTGTGTATTTCTGTAATATCTCTGTTATTAGTTTAATAACTCTATAATTGTAAAGGTTGAAAAGAATTTGCACTAATCTCTCATCATTAGATTAGTGTAGGAAGCGATTTCTACACACCTAGCTTCCTTTCAGCTGGTATTAGAGCTTGATCACCTTTGGTCCTAGTTGTTGGGTAGGGGTTTTTTGAGCTGATCTTAGATTGAGTGGGAGTCTATGTAGAGTATTCTATAATCTTGTTGCAAGGAAGAGATGGCAGGCACATCCAGAAGATTAGAGGTGGAGAAATTCAAAGGCACAAATTTTGAGTTATGGAAACTTAAGATGGAAGACATGCTTGTTGATCGAGACCTATGGGAAACCGCATCTAGTGTAAAACCAACCGTAATGGCACAAGTTGAATGGGATCTCAAAGATTAGAAGGCTAAGGGTCTCATAAGACTTAGTCTAGCTGATTCTGTCCTATTAAATGTCCATGAGGAGAAGACCACAAAAGACATTTGGAAGAGGTTGCGAGATGTTTATCAGGCCAAATCCCTGGTGAACAAGCTTTTTCTGAGAAAGAAGTTGTATTCTATGAGGATGGATGATGGAAGATCTGTTGCAGATCACCTAAATGCTTTCAACATGTTAGTTGCACAGTTGACATCCATTAGTGTGAAGATGGAGGAGGAGGATCATTGTATGACCTTTCTTTGTTCTTTGCCGGACTTGTGGGATCATCTTGTTATGGCTATTGGGAGCACCACATCCACTTTCAAAATGAATGAAGTGGTATCTTCACTGTTATCTGAAGAGATGTGGAGAAAGTCTTCTGAAGCAGCCAAAGAGGCTCTTATGGTTCGTGGAAGACCCAAGGAGAAAGGGAGAAAGAAGGACAAGAAAGTTGAGAAGGGTAGATCCAAATCCCATGGGAGATCTAAATCTCCTAGAAAGTCCAAGGCTCTCTATTGGAACTGTGGAAAAACTGGGTATTTCTGAAAGGAATGTAAAGAGGAAAAGAAAAAGAAGAAGAAGAATACCCCAAACTCAGATTCTGACAAGTCACAAGATGATGGTCATGCCTTCATCGTAGCCCTGGCCACCCATGCATCTGATGATGTGTGGTTGATTGATTTTGGTGCATCATTCCACATGACCTCGCATCGAAGTTGGTTCTCAAAGTATGAAGAGTTTGATGTTGGAAGAGTGTACCTAGGTGATGATTCTCATCTAAAGATTATTGGTTGTGGAAGAGTCTCAATCTGATTCCTCGATGGACGAGTGAAGGGGATCATCGGGGTTATGCACATCCCAAGCTTGGCACAAAACCTGCTTTCTGTAAGTATGTTGAATGATGCAGGTGTGCAGGTTGTCTTTTCAAAGGATGGATGTAAGATGACTAGAGGATCTATGGTGCTTGCAAAGGGTACTCAAAGAGCTACTTTGTTTCAGTTGGAGGTATGCACTTCACCATGCAATAGTTCTTCTGACTCAAAGAAAAGAGCTACAGACACTTCATCCCCATCATCTGAACCAGTAGTGAAGAAATCTGTTGTAACAAATCCTGATGGTAGTGCATCTTGCGTACCCAAGGGTACTCATGATTTGGAAGTTAAGCTTCCTGCTGAAAAGACAATGTTATGGCATATGAAATTTGGCCACATTGATGAGAAGGGTCTTAGAACCCTGAATAAAAAAACCTCATTGAGGGGTTAAATGATTGTAATCTCGAGTTCAAATTTTGCGAACATTGTATATATGGAAAGCAAAACCATGTTCAGTTTTACTCTGGTTCTCACAAGTCTTCTAGTGTATTGGATGTTATTCATTCTGATGTGTTTGGTGTTGTTAGTGTTCCTTCAATTTCCAAATCTATATATTTTTTATCTTTCATAGATAACTACAGTAGAAGGACATGGATTTATTTTCTCAGAATCAAGACTGAAGTCTTTAGTCAGTTCAAAGAGTTTAAAGCTTTTGTTGAGAATTAGACTAGTAAAAAGATTAAGTGTTTGAGAACTGATAATAGTGATCGGTTTTGTTCAGTAGAGTTTGATAAGTTCTGTAAAGAGCAAGGGATTGAAAGACATAAGACAACTCCATACACCTCACAGCAAAATGGAGTTGTAGAGAGGATGAACAGGACACTGATGGAGAAGGCTAGGAGTATGCTTAGTGAAGCAAGGCTCGGACAAAATTTTTGGACTGAAGCTATAGCCACTGTTTGCTACCTAGTAAAAAGGTCTCCTACATCAGCTTTTGTTGGTAAGACACCTATGGAGGTGTGGTCTAGTAAGAAGCCTTCAGTTAGACATCTTTGTGTTTTTTGTTGTGAGGCATATGCACATGTGCCTAGGGAGAAACGATCTAAATTTGAGAACAACGCTGTTAAGTGTATTTTCATTGGCTATGGTGTCGGTGTGAAAGGATACAAGCTTTGGGATCCTATGGCTAAAAAAGTGTTGTATAGCAGAAGTGTTATTTTCAGAGAGCTAACACCTTATTTTATTGTTCTACAGCCAAAAGAAATAGAAAAGAAAGAAGATGTGGTTCAATTTCCTTCTACCCCTGAGAAGACTAAACTGACAGACCCTATGAGACCTGATGATGAGGAGAGCTCTAGCAGCTCTGAAAGTTCAAAAGAAGAAGCAGAACCTCAACCTCAGCAATTGAGGAGGTCTACAAGGAAGCAAATTGGTAGGTTTGGTTATACATTACTTGATTCTAGTTGTGCTTTTTCTTTGCTTACTAATGTTGATGAGCCTAGAACTATGATAGAGGCTATGGGCATGAAAGATGAAGGTTCCTAGAAGGAGGCCATGGAAGATGAGATGGCTTCTTTAGAAAAGAATAAAACTGATGAAGGGGGTAAATCATAAAATAGACAACAACAAAAATTGCACACAGAAAATAGAACTTTATTTATTGATTTGGACAACTTATTACATTACAGAAGCTCAAACACAATTAGAGGAATCAAGCCTCCACAGGTTGCAACACATTACAGCTTCCTCTCACAAGACTCTAGAATCATCAACCATCTGTAACCCCAAATCTGCTAGGGTTTCTATTTTCCAACCTACTCTTGACTCTACACTTTCCCCCTTAACTCTACTACTGCCCACGGTTCCCAAAAATGGTTATTAATAGCCTTTTTGGTGGCCAACAACCTAATTTCAAAATTTGCATCTCCCTCCAAAAATAGGTCAACTTCTGGGAGCCATAACTTTTGATCCGGTTGTCTGATTGACGAACTGATTTATGCGTCGAAAAGCTCGCGGAGTGCTCTACGCGCTAAGAACCTACATTGCTAGTTCTAGCCATTTTTGGGCTAGTACGGGGCCATTCAGTGCCTCAAACCTAAGTTTGAATAATTTTTAGGTGTTTTTTGGGAAACGAAAACTTTAATATCTTTTAGCTCACAAATGATCTTTACGTGATTCCTTCGCCAAAGGTCTTATTTTTTAGTTATAAAGATTCCTGTAAATTTTCACTTAAATCTATGCCCAAATGCAAACTTTCCTAAAATAATAGGTTGCTATTTTTAGCAGTTTGGAAAAACTAAAAGTTCTACATCATTATTCAAGCGATTATGGAACCAGAACCACAAATTTTGAAAAGAAATGGAAAGAATATCAACAATTTTGAAACACATCTTTTTTTGGGTGATGCAAGATTTCCCTTACACCACTAGATGCTACTACATCAAAAACTTGGGACTCAGTGCCTTTGCCTGATGGTCGAAAAGCTATTGGATGCAAATGGGTTTTCAAGAAGAAATTCAGTGTAGATGGAAGAGTTGAAAAGTACAAGGCCAGACTAGTTGTGAAGGGCTACTCACAAGTGGAGGGAATTGATTATGGTGAAATTTTCTCTCTTGTTACAAAGCTGACATCTATTTGGTTCATGTTATCTCTTGCAGCAGTTTATGACTTAGAGGTGGAGCAGATGGATGTGAAGACAACATTCCTTCATGGTGATTTGGAGGAAGAGATTTACATGTCACAACTGGAGCATTACATAGATAAATGTAAAGAAAATTTGGTTTGCAAGTTGAAAAAGTCTTTGTATGGTTTGAAGCAGTCTCCTAGGATGTGGTACTTAAAGTTTGATGCCTTTGTGTTGTCGGTTGGATTTCTGAGATCAAAATCAGATCATTGTGTGTAGTATAAATTTGACAATGATCGTATTCTCATTATTGCATTGTATGTTGATGATTTGCTATTAATTGGGAATGGTAAGAATATGATTTTTGATTTGAAGTCTCAATTGTCAGTATAGTTTGAGATGAAAAATCTAGGGGCAGCCAGGTACATTCTGGGAATGGAAATTAGAAGAGACAGAGCTAACAGAAAACTTTGGTTAAGCCAGAGTAAGTATGTGAAGATGGTGTTGGATAGGTTTAGCATGGCAGATTGTAGACCATTGTGTGTTCCTATTTCTTTGGGAATAAAGTTGTCTATTAATGATTGTCCAAAATCTCCTAGTGAGGTGGAGGACATGAGTAGAGTACCTTATGCTAGTGTTGTTGGCAGTTTGATGTATGCTATGGTCTGCACAAGGCCAGACATTACCCAAGTAGTGGGATTCCTTAGTCGATTTATGGCTAATCCTCGATGAGTACATTGGGATGCAGTAAAGTGAATGTTTGAATATCTGAGGGGTACTTCTGAGTATTCCATATGCTATCATAGTAATCCTACAGGACCTCTACATTCTGTTTGTATTCACGGATTCATGGATTCTGATTGGGCAAGTGACATTGATAGCAGGTGATCCACTAGTGCTTATGTGTTTACTATGTTTGGTGGTGCAATTAGTTAGATGAGTAAGTGACAAACTATGGTTGCTTTGTCCACAATAGAAGTTGAGTATATGGCAGAAACTCATGCTTGTAAGGAAGCCATTTGGCTTAAGAGATTGTGTTTAGATATTGGTGTTGATGCAAGATAGATTACGATTTGTTGTGACACTCAGAGTGTGATTTGCCTAGTAAAGAATCCAACTTTCATGCCAAAACAAAGCATATTGATGTACAGTTTCATTTTGTGTGAGACATGGCAGAGGATGGGAAGGTAAATTTGGAGAAGGTAGACACTTTGAATAATGTTGTAGATGCACTGACGAAACCAGTGGGTACAGAGAAGTTCAGATGGTGTTCAGAGTCTATGGGCCTCTCAGCCTATAGCATTTAAATCATGTTATTTCTATTGGCTCTTACAAGGTGTTTGACAAGTGGGAGAATGTTGGGAATTAAGGTGTCTCAACCTTGGTAATTCCTTGCATTTATTTATTGTATATTTATTTATTGCCTATTATGTAATTAGGATGCAAATCCTATTTTGTCATCTTGGGGAATTGGCATGGTGATGTGTCATCCTACTTGGAAGGTGACAACATGTAATTTTTGTCCTCACATGAGGAGATAGGCATCCCACTTAGTGGTAGAGGTATTTTTCCATGTGTCGACACTTTGAATAGTGTGTAAGGGAATTTTGACCGAAACGGTTATGACAGATTCCTATGATAGAATCTATGACGCGTAAGAGTCAAAAATAGAAGATACTATGATAGGTGAAGACATCTTGGAAGAAGGCATCTTTGGGCTCCCCAAGGAGGGTTATGACATGTTGTAAGAGAATATGCTATTTTTAGTCAGTATATGACATATTCTCTTATAGTTGTAAGATATGTCAGTAGGACGGATTCTATGACGGTTATAAGAGTCGTAAGAGCATCTGTCACAAGGCATCTTGGAAGAAGGCATCTTTGGGCACCCCAAGGAGGGTTATGACATGTTGTAAGAGAATATACTACTTTTAGTTAGTGTATGGTAGATTCTCTTACAGCTGTAAGATATGTCAGTATGACGGATTCTATGACGGTTGTAAGAGTCATAAGAGTTGTAAGAGCATCTATCATTGCCCAACTTGGGAATAGGCAACCATTTTGGGATGGGGTGTTATGATAAGTGTCATGACCATGCTGCAGCATTGGACAAGTGTCCTTAGGGATGGGTTTTGGGCCATGAGGCCATGTTGGACGCCCATCTCAAGGAAATCTCTCTTTTGCCTTGTAAACTTCTATTTAAGTAGGTGCTTTGAGAGGAGACTGTATTGTAAACCTCATTGTTTAGATAATACATTTGAGTTGTGTTTTGGAGTGTGTGGTTTTTCACCCGTAAGGGTTTTCCCCACGTATATCTTGTCTCTCTCTTCTTCTGTCTTACATTCTTGTGTTGTGTATTGTTGTAATATCTTTGTTATTAGTTTAATAACTCTGTAATTTTAAAGGTTCAAAAGAATTTGCACTCATCTCTCCTCATTAGATTAGTGTAGGAAGCAATTTCCGCACACCTAGCTTCCTTTCAGAAAGCTCCGGAACAGTGATTGCAACTAGTAAGAAGACTAAAGGTAATGTTTATCTCTTGAGGGGAACTGATAATTATTGTTTGTTGTCTCAGACAAATGAAAGTTGGTTGTGGCATAGAAGGATGTGTCATATCAATTTTGATAACTTGGTGAAGATAATAGTCTTGTCATTTTCAAAGACATCAAGGACAAGAGGTCCTTATTGGTCCCAGCCAATGAGATCTGGATATATACAAGGGATAATGAATGAGATGAAGTGGATGGGGTAGATGAGGAAGATGGTTGATCAAAGGAATAAGTTATGGTATAGATGGAATTATCCTTGAAGACATCAACAACTGCTTCAAAAGGATCTATGAAGGTGTCTTGATTAAATTACTCAACCGTGGGAAAAGCTTGTGCCGCTTTGTCTAAGATAAACTCAACATCGGGTGACTCACACTTAGCAGATCTAAACCCTAGCCTAGCATGCCTAGGTCGATGATGAAATTCTAAAGGTTCTAATATTCCCTATTGTTGTTGCCCAAGTCGACATTCTTTATAGCCCAACTTTTTGATGATAGGCTAACCTCTGTGATATATACTCAAAGTTAATTATCTTTGTTCATCATCTTTGCTATAGATCCATTTAGAGATATCTTCCTCAATAGTTTATTGACTTATTTTCCCCCAATATTTGAAATTTTTCAATTGTGGATGAGTAACCAAGACTTGATTAATCTGACGAGGTCACCCATAGCTATTAGGAGAAAAAGGAAGTTCATTGATATGAAATAGAGTGTACTCTCCTAGATGCCTTTATCACTGATCTTAGCCTTGATCTCCGGTTGGGAAATGGAAGTTGTGGATGATGAAGATGGGGTGAGTGTGGATGGGTCAATGTGTTTGAAGGATGGTTGGGCAAATTTGTTAGTTGGGTAATAATTTTGGAAAAAGACTAAATGAAGAACACTAATTAATAGCTTGCATAAATTTTAATCATGATTAATCTAGGCTTTGAAAGGATTTGCACATGGGATAGAATTTCACATAGGATAGTGGATGGGGGGAATCTTGAATGCAATTGTTAAACTGAAATATAAAGAGCACTCATTTTAATATTGCAGGAGATATTGTGCACAAGGGTATGAGGAACCAAGGTGACAATGTATCTCTTGCATAGGACTGACACAATTTAACAAATGAGATGTTATTGTACTACAACACAAAGCATGTTGATTATCACTTTTAGATGACTTGTTCTCTCTCCTAGGCCACCATGATCATTCATATCATGGTGTGTTTTTTGGATGAGACGTAATGGGTCATGATTTTCTTATTTTCTAGGTTTTGTGTTTGTATGGATGTCTTAGTATCAAGACCCCCAAGGCTACCATGCACCTTTCTTGATACTAGGGCATCTTTTTGTCTATTGGTTATTTTACCACATTACCCACTAAGGTCATCACATGTTTTGTGTTGTAGTGCAATAACATCTCGTTTGTTAAATTGTGTTAGTCCTATGCAAGAGATACATTGTCACCTTGGTTCCTCGTACCATTGTGCATAATATCTCCTATAATATTAAAATGAGTTCTCTTTATATTTCAATTTAATAATTACATTCAAGATACCCCACATCCACTATCCTATGTGAAATTCTATCCCATGTGCAAATCCTTTCAAAGCCTAGATTAATCAAGATTAAATTTATGCAAGATATTAATTAGCATTCTTCATTTAGTCTTTTTCATCATCTTCTCTCCTCCATCATCACTTTCCTCTGCTATTATACCATGAACAACCCTAACTTCATATGCATCCCCATGCTCTACCCACACCTGCATACATGAATCACATTGTTACCAATGTATCCATGCATCCATATTATTGCTATGTGCTACATCCTCTATCTACACATGTATCCACTAAAGTTATTATTTAGAAATGGTGTGACATTTTCTTACATATATGCAACCATCATCATAACATACCTGACTATACATCATCAATAAATTGAACACCATCGCATCATAAATAAATGACACATACCACATACATTTGCATACATAAACATGATCATACATCATATCACCATCATCATCACATAACCATAGCATAACTCATGGTATAATATTGCACTCATAATGCACACATAAGATTAGGGTATAATAGTTGCATCTGCATATGTATCTCAAAAATCATAGCAATGTCCATACATAATGTGTCATAATACAATGTGCTCGATAGAACATAATCAATCATGATATACAAAGTATCTATCCATATACATCAAAATCCACTAGGCATGGCTAGTGCTATCCTCATGTGACCTTGCTGGTCCCCCACCCTGTGGTTGGGATCCCTATGAAGGTGGTTGCATCCCCACAAACTCTAATCAGCCTGATCTCCATGATCGTGTGGCTCTAGTCTGACTATGCTCTGCACAAAAAAGCACCCTCTACTCTACTAGAGTTGTAGCCTCCTATAGACTATGATAGTAGGCGGCCTCCCTCATCACCACCACCACTTGATCCATCTCCCTCTTGGTATTGAAATACATCTAGCCCATACATGTTACCCCAATGCTCCCCTCGAATAATCTCACTCCTATTGGAGCCTCTAAATCTCACCCTACACTCTCTACACATCACCCTATAGTTGTTGCAACTACACATGTACCCCATTATAGGATCCCTACAACCCATCATGCGTCATCTCTAGGCCATCTAGCCTCACCTAAAGCCCATCCCACTTTTCCTCTATCATAGCCAATCTATCCTCTAATGCTTGTCATCCAGGAGACACCTGTCCCAACCCCTATCTCCTCCACCTACTAGAGACTCCCATCCATCTCCTCCTCCTCTTAGGGATCCTACTGCATCCCCTTCATCACCCCCTCCATCCACACTCATCTTGTCACCCCAGAAGCCTATGAATGAGGTGATCCTAGCACCTAAGCCTATTTTGGTTGTCCCTACAACTGCACCTGTGGTGCTTGTGGTTGTGGTCCCTAGCTCTATCCCTATATATGTGTTGGTATTTATGGTACCTGCTACGGCTATACATACTATCCTTGTGGGACCATCTACCCCTGTCTTCCTCTCCCTCCTCCTCTCCCCGCCCTACCTCAACCCCTCCTTTTTTATCTCTCCCTCTCTAACCTCCCACCACCACTTGTCATCATTGTGCTACCGCATAGGCCGTGTGTACCACTCCCTACATCCCCACAATCAATGGTCATGTCAATCACATAGGCCACCTATGAGCCCACCATATCCTATAATCATGAGTCACACTTGCATCCTATAGATCTACCCTCGGTACTACCCATATCTAGGGCATAGCATGTTCCCAATCTAGTCATGCCATTTGTGCATCCACCCGCAGAGGCCACCCTACTAATTCCTCCCATGCCATCCATGCAAATGCATGTGGCCCCTCTACTGGAATCCCCTACCTCTATCCAAACTAGCACTACACTCTATCCAGTCAATATCTCTCAATAATATATCTCCTCCACCCAATGATGTAGTGTGGTGTCAACACCCATAATAGTGTCTACCCATCCTCCAACCACATCTTACACTCCCTATATGGCCTCCATATCACAACATCAATATCATCCACTACTCACTACCAGTAACTCACATCCTACATGTAAGAGTACCATATACACCCCCTTCATATGCATGCATAGCACTCCAATGTCCGTCACCCTCCACTGCCTCCTACTAGCCTCAACACTACAATGTGTTCCCATGCCCATACCTATAGTAGCATCAAGTGCACTAGGCTCTAGCTCTCTCTATATACAATCAAATGAATATCCTGGTATAACATCTCCAGTACACATGTGGCACCCATGCAAACACCTCCTTATCACAAAACATGTCACCCAACACATGTGCCAATCCATTGGGAAAGAACCTTCTTGTCTTGTTAGGAGCAATAAGCCCTTGACAATGGCTACCATCACCAATGGAATATCATCCACTCTCACCATACATACATCCAAATCTAACCTCATACCATCTACCAAAAAATATGACCTATCGAACACCCTTTGTAGCGTGATATCATCATGATGCTTTGAGTAGTACTCTCTCTACCCCTACACTGGCAATCACAAAATCTTGTAGACATCCTCTAGTGTCACTATCATCTCCCCTGTCAAGAGATGAAATGTACTCATCTCAAGGTGTCATCTCTCAATCAATGCTATCAGCATGGCCCTATGTGCCCTCATTCATTGTATTGTCGCCACATATCATATCAACACCATCTCCAAGTATCCCCACTCCACCTCCTCCTAGTCCTCTGTCAAGTCCGACATAGCCGATCTCCACTATGAGGTCATTATCAACCCTAATCACTCCTACATATAGCCAAACACTATGTCATCCATCCATATTCTCTATTTTTCATGCATAAGCACTTTCTTTTACAACACCAATGCTCATTCTCTATGCAGGAACACATCTACATTCGCACCCCTTTTTCCCACACTAGCGCTCCATTTCATACAAAGGAACTCATTCAGGATGGAGGCACTCATTCATGAGTGCATTCCAAATCCCCATATATACAATCTTCCAAGGACAGCCACACTTCATTATGCATGTTCTCAGTTACTTGATGCCAATGCTTGGTTTTCCCACATGGGCACTCAAGCATACCCACGTGCGTGCTTGTTTGGGTTATTCTCCCCTTTCCCCCCAAAAAACATATGTAATAAATATGTTTATCCTAGGCTTTCAGTATACATACTGATAGCCCTTGCCCCAACGGTCACTAATGCTCCTTGACATGCTCTACCTAATGTGTATGAATAGGTACATGCTTCATCTTGCTCTACTATACTTCTCTCCTTCACTCTGATCTTCTTCTATTTATCGTGGTAACAATGAACTATTCACCCTCCCTTTATATCTATTTATAACTTACCATTCCCTAATTTTTCATCTTTTGCCTTAATTTATTATCTTTTTCTTCATTTTCTTCTTCATTCTTTCCTCTTTCATTCTTTTTACCCTATTTTATTCCTTGTTTATCTTTGAAGAGCCCAACTACACTCTTTCACCTACCTTTCCTCTCGAGGGGACACCACTGTGGTATCATATGTCCTCTTCTCTGCTTTCAATTGGGGCATCTTTATTATCAATTTCTTCGCTATATTTTATCATTCTTTCAAATGACGTCAACATCATCTCAAAGAGGGGCAAAATGTAGACACCTAAAATTGTCCACTTCATCTATTTGTTAATTAAATAATATTTAATTGATAAATTTGTCATTTGTCATAATTAATTAAATAGTCTAGAGTATTTATTCAATTAATTAACACTCTTCCTATAGTTAACCTTAGGTGAATAAATATAAATATTTATGCACCTAAGCCCATTTCTCATCTCAACAGGAATTAAAATTTTTTCATATTTATTTAACTTGGCATTTTGAGCACTTTTGATTAAAGGACTAAATTATGATTTTTACCCTCACTAATCATTTGCACACTCTTAAACATGATTAATCAAGGCTTTATTTGGTCAAGTCTTCATGGGTACACTTGTCAATCAAAAGGTACTCAAAAGGTACTGGGAATCATGGGAGAAGATTTGTACAAGCTTCCAAAAGTTTCCTTTTCCATCTCCACCATCCAATATTTTCAATGCATCATCTCTACCCTTGATTCTCCTTGACTTAAGGGAACCCCTTTGACCACCTCTCATTGCTTGACACTTGGAGGCTTCTCATGCCTCTAGTCCTCTCAAGCAATGAGAGCCCTTGATCTCTCAAAACAATCTTGGCCCTCCATCCTCCATCCCCAAATTCTATAAATAGAGCATCTTGGAGCTCATTTGAATACAACTATTGAATGCAAGGTTATGCAACCAATTTGAGCACTCAACATTTCAATCCTCTCCAACTCAACCCTTGGACATATCCATCAACTTGCTTGGTGAATCAAGGAGACCTTGGTGAGGCTTTAGGTATAATGCTTTCATTGTGTTTTGGTTTATTTTGTCTAATCTTGAGGTGTTTATGCTAATGAATTGAGTAGATTATTATATTTGGTTTGACCACTTTGTAGTTCATTCCCATAGGTACACAAAAATAATGTCAAACAAGCCCTTCAATGCCTAGATATTTTTTTCTAGGCCTTTGGTTTGAGCATTCAATGGCAGAAGACTTGATGTTATAGATAATCATTTCCTCCCAAGCTAAATTAGTTAGATAATTTTGGCTAGAAATGGATTGGACATGGAGAATTGTTTCATTTTTAGGGAATTCCCTTCACATTCAGGCCTCTCCCTCTGAGATCTAGAAAGTTGTGGTTAATAGAATTAAAGATAAGCTTAATTATTGGATCACCAAGCCTCTTTCTTTGGCTAGTAAGTTCCAAATTTGTTTTAAAATATTGGTTGCCACACATGTTTTTTATTCTTCTTGTTGGGTTCCCTCTAACGCTTCCTATTTGAAAATTCAAAAATTACTTAGAGACATTCTCTAGGCTTCCAATGAATGCCATCAAGGCTTCCATCATCTGGCCTAGGAATTTTGTTTCCTCATTCATGAAGATAGAGGTTTAGGCTTGCTTTCTATCCATAGACAATACATTGCCTTATGTTCCAAATGGATTATTAGAGCCTTAGAGAGTAATGAAGCCTAGAAAATTCTCAGCAGGCATTGTATTGGTTCTGGCATGCCTCCAGGTTGATCAGCTTAGAAGGGCATGAATTTTGGTACCCTTTTAACAATGAGGGAGCCCATTAAGATTTAGGGCACATTTATCATCAAGAGGATTTGGAAAGCCTAGGAAACTATTAAGCCTTACTTCATTGGGCAGGAAATGATTTCCACAATGGCCTTTCTATCAATTAGCAATTTGTTTGGTGGTCTCTAGTCCTCTTTTGTCAAGTCTACCCTTTGGCTAAAGTTCCATGGATCCATGCCTTGAAATTATTTAAAAGAGGCATTCAAGTATTACTAGATTTCATCAATAGAGCCACCAAGAATTTCCTTTCTTGGCCTCAATTAAAATGAAATTTGATCTTGTTAATCAATACTAAGAGACTTTTTAGTTTGTGATTGATTCTATTCCTCCCCAAATGATTCACAAGATTGGGGTAAGATCATTTAAACCATGGTGGGAGGATTAGAAATGATACCCAGATACACCATTTTAAAAATATAGGCCTCGCAAAGGTTATTTGTGTTTGTCTCCCCATCTTCCTATGGTGGATCAGTTGAACCGTTGTTGGTAGCTTCAGTCCTCTCTTGGTACCTAGAATCATCAGTTCCAATGTATCCAGTCAGTTGTTCTAGAGCCTAAGTTGGCTCGCTTTGCTCGGTGCATTTTGTATCAAGGTCTTCCTCTTGGTGCTTATTTGGTTCATATGGAGGTCCTTAATCCCCATTGTCCATTCTATGGACAAATTGAGGTAATGAGAATAAATGGAGGAAATTAGAGCTTGTAATGGTTTCTTCAGCTAGGTTTATAGACAAGCTTCAATGATATCATACCACTTTATTCTTTCTAGAAGTATTTTTCTTTGCAACTAGGGTTTGATTTTTTTTACTCTTAGTTTGTTAATATGTTTAAAATTTGAAATATTTTAGTTTTTTTTTTTTTTTCATAAGGATTATTTGAACATAATTAGAGAAGAGAAAAAAATTCTTATATTTATTATATGGAAAAAAATTTAAGAAATAGAGAGGACGGCTATGGCCAAACCTATTAGTTTTCCTAAATATTCAACATAGTATATATAAGCAACATATATATATATATATATATATAGAGAGAGAGAGAGAGGACGGCTATGGCCAAACCTATTAGTTTTCCTAAATATTCACATAGTATATATAAGCAACATATATATATATAAAGATTTTTTTTAATCTTGTCTTTTAAATGTTGGACTAGTTATCCACCACTACTATGGTTGCAACTACCACAATGGAGTGACGACTCATTGTGGTGGTCATGGGCATAGTGTAGCTATTGATTAAGTTTCCAATCCTTTAATTTTTTTCTTTTAAATTATATTTACATGAATATATATTTAATATATTATTATTATAACGTCAGAAAATGTCCCCTTGGGGGCTTTTCCCTCATAAGGTTTAGCTCCTGGGTCTCTTATCTGCATTTAGGACATCTTGCATCATAATTTGACATCTCGATGAAATGATCCCTAAGTTTCATGACAAATGGGACCTAGGGGGATCCCTTGAACCTAACCCTACCCAAAATAGGGGGGAAGGACTTAGGCACCCGTGTCCTTGTCCTACCCTATTTTGGGTTA
The DNA here is from genome assembly GCA_027924645.1 of Cunninghamia lanceolata. Taxonomy (NCBI): domain Eukaryota; kingdom Viridiplantae; phylum Streptophyta; class Pinopsida; order Cupressales; family Cupressaceae; genus Cunninghamia; species Cunninghamia lanceolata. The sequence continues at coordinate 3,639,601 of BSBN01000914.1, read as the reverse complement.
GTCCCAAATTTTGGGTGTCGGCTTGTGATCGTTATTTGGGTCCTATGCCGACACGGTAAGTTTGAATTATGAAATTTTTGGCGGGAGTGTTTGTAGTTGCATATAAAAGCATGTTTAGGCATTCATTTGTAAACTAGTTTTCAATTAGATGATTACTAGCAAGCTATTGTGTTCTAAAGGTGATTCAAGGCTTTCATTTTGTAGCAAGAGCACATTTGTGTTGTCTATGTGTTTGTATTTGCATATTTGAACAATCATCTCCTCATGGCATGAAGAGCTTCTTCCTCCCATGAGATCTTCACTACAAGGTGACATCTATTGTTTTTTTGAGCATTTATAATTTGGTTTTTGCCTCTGCCTCACAAGGGCATGCACTCTCTATCTGACAATGGTGTTCAGAAGACTTGAATGTCTCTCCGAGGCTTGACTGAGGCAAGTCTCTAAACACCACAACCTCCTCCCAAAGTTTTCATGATTGCAGATTATAGGTTGAAGCTACAGACAAAGTGTAAGTTGTAGGAGGGTACAACAAAGTGTCAGAATTATAGATCAGAGAAGAAAATAGCTCCCTGGTCTAGGGCACCCGCTCATTAGTCCTCAAAATTCTATGATGGGAAAACCTTTGGTATAGCAGGAATAGGTTTCAGATCTTGTTTGTAGATCCTAACAAAAAGCAGGGCATTGGACTTGGGTGCCCGCTCTTTAGTCCCTGACTGTTTCACTTCTGAACCCCAAAAATAGGTGCACAGTTATTTATTATTTTACATCTTTCTGTAGCAGCATTTTTCGTTATTCGTTTGTTTGCTTTCGTATTTGCATAATTAAGGTTTTGATGTACAATTGAGCATAAGAGAAGATAATTGGAAATCAAATCATAGAATCCAAGCTTCCCTACATCTTATAGTGACCTAGGGTAGGAGAGTACATTGCAACTTGACCCTAGGTCCTTGAATGAGAGGGTGAAAGGAGGATACATACACAAAAATACCAAAGATTCAACTATCCAAATTTTACCCTTTACAATTCAATATTAATATAATGTTTTATACATACCTAATAATGGGTTAGCAATCAACCAAGAGTTATTATGAATTTAGTATGGAAAGATTTTGGTGGGATGATACAGGATTCTTGAGGCATAAAACCATTAAGTTTGAACATCATTTTGCAATATGGCAGCAGTCAAATTTTGTGTGCATTGTTTTCCACATTTCCTTCCTCGAGGCATTTGTAGGTGTTTCTTCATGGGACTATCTTTTCATAGAGCTCACAAGAAGGCCAAACATTGAAATCTATATTTCAATGTGTATGGTATGGAGTCAGTTGAAAAGGAGAAGAGAAGATAGAGGAAGGGACGAGAGATTGGTCAAAGGATGCTCAATGATTTTTTTGTCTATCTAGAGCAAGAGAGCAAGAATCCAAACCTAAATTTGTGGCTATTAAGAATTTGGGAGTTGGCAAAGGAGATGGATGGCATGTATGTGTGGGGATAAGGAATGTTATGGCCAACCTAGTCCTAGATACTCATGGGGATGGAGGAACATGTTTGATTGTGGCTCAATCTTTGATTTTCACTTCCTTGTTTTCCAATGTGGCTAGCTCTTAGCTCTTGCACAATGATATTGAGGACGTGGAGCATTAGATAAAGGTTTATTTAGATTATTTCATCAATCACCTAGATAGATTGAAGTAGTGCCAGGAATTCTTGCACCAAGTTGTTGAAGAGGTTATGAATGTACTTAAGGTTAATATTCCCCCCTGATTCTAGTATTGATGTTTCTAGATGTTGTGAGGATGAGATTTTTAGAGGACCTGGTGGAGATTCCTCTGTCGGGTAACCCATGAATTATGTGTTAAATGCAAAATTTCTCATGGGGGTTTGATGGGGCCTATAGACTAACACAAATGGTATTAAGACTAGTTTGTTAACTATTATGAGGAGGTCGCAAAAATTTTCACAAACTAGGCTCTTTTTGGCATAAATTAATGATAGCCTATCTATGTTTGTTTATTGGTGCTTCTCCTTTGGTTTTAGGGTCTCAAGTATTAAATGGTTTATAGTTCTTTGCCATAATTTTTGATGGACTGTCCTGGCAGTGTGGTCATGGTCGAGGAAGAAATTTTATATGGTAGTATGAATAAATACAAAACTCTACTTTTTTGGTTATAATTCATGGCAACCTTTTTTGTCTCTTGTTTACAATTAGATATTCTTTAAAATAGGAGGTCAATGGTGGTCAATTTTGATACTTTTAGAATGATGATAATATTTGGATAGATAATTTAAATTTTATTGGATATGGTGAACACCTTGTTACTATCAATCTAGACTTTAGAACTCATTTTTTTCTACCCTCGGGTACCTAACCCAGGTTTACTAGCAAAAAATATAATGTTTTATATATGAATATTATATATTAATAAGTATTTATTTATTATCTTGTTAAAAATAAATATATTAATAATATTTTTATATACTTTTACTTAATATATATAATATTTTCCTACCAAATTTTATTTATTATATATATGACAAAGAGTTAAACTAGGAAATATGTAAATTTGTTATTTCCATTGTATTTTTTTGAGAGGTAAGGAAGACTAATAAGAAGCTAGGAATTATAGGATTTGTCGTAGCTATAGTTTTCAAATCTTGATTGATAGATTAGAGAATTTATTTGAAGCCTAATGGGCTTATTTTGTAAATTTGTATAACCAAATATTAACTTTCCAAAATTATCTATTTTGTTTTGACATTATTATAATAAATGTAAACTTATATTTATCAAATAAATTTATTATTTGTGATTTTATTTTTATACACACAACTATATTAAGTATAATAAATTTTAAATAATTTGAAAAAATTAAATTTTAAAAGAGAAAAACTAGATTAAATTATATAAACTACCTAGTTTTGCAATTATTTTTTTTAAGTTGTTGTGTATGAAAAAGAGAATGAAGAAGACTAGCATGCACACTAGACCAAACCCTCTTCCACAATAACATTCAAGGACAAGATGAGCCAAATCACTACCAAATGGAGGTGGACTTAGCTACAAATCTTCTACTCAAGAGTGCTATGGAAAGATCTGATTTAATTAATCCTTTTTATTAAACCCTAGGTCAATGAAGCATCAAACCCTAGTTCTATAGAGATTTGGTTATAAAAAAAATGTATAGCAGATCTCTAGAAACTAATTTCACAAGATTGATCAGGAAGATGTCAGAACCTATGTCCTAAAAGCAGGAATGTCAGAGGACTCTTTCGAGGGCGCCCAAGTCCTGGAAGTTGGAATCTTCAGAAGATGTAAACTAGAGAAATGTTACAAAGACTACCATAATGCCATATCTAAAATTTTTTAAGGCAGTAGGACTATTGCAAAACCACCCAAGTCCTATATGGAGGAATATTCCTAAAATGCTATCAGATCCTGAAACCATGATTCTTGCTCAGTCTTCCTATACCTTCATTTCCCAAATCTCACACCTGTAACCTGCACACAAGAAGAAGAGAAGGGGTTTGGGGGTTACAGTGTTTAGGGACTTGCCTCAGTCAAATCACGGGATAGCATTCAAGCTTCCCAACACCATCGATAGATAAAGAGAGTGTGCCCTTGCAAGGTAGAGGCTAAACACAAATCAATAAGATGAAATCAAGTGATAATTGTGATGGGTAAAATGTGGGATTAATCAAATCAATAACAAACCCAATACATCAATGAAATATGAAGGAAAAAGGATTTAAAAATAAGAACAAGATACTTACAATCTTGACCTTACGCCTTCCATTGTTCGCCTTTTCTTTCTTGATCTTGATGGAGATGAAAATGGCCCTCAGGAAGCTTGCTTCCTTGCTTCGATTCCTCAAGATGACAAGGAGAAGTTGGCTCTGATACTTGTTTTATTTGAAGATGAGCTTCAAACACAAAGGTGAGTGGATAATGGGTGAAGAGATGGTGGGAGTGCCAATGGCGCGCTATAGTTCCTGCAGCATAAGTTTAGTTGAATGATGGATGATGAAATGAAGAAGAAGAGGGTTGTATTTATAGAGTTGTGTGAGAGAGGATCAATGGTTGAGAAGAAATAAGAAGATCAACGGAGGAGAATGTTCGAGAGAACGTACGCAAATAGAAGAAGAACATGTGTCATTCTAAAAGAAGCTTTGTTGAGTTAACTGCTTTCTTGATGAGGATGAGTTTTGTTTTTCTTAAATTAGAGCAAAGTTTGCTTTAAAGTTGCTTTAACTCAGCTTTTGCTTTTGTATGACAAGAGGAATTTTATTTTTAGAAGATATGAAGATTTTTTGGAAGATAAGAAAGCATAATTAAATAAATAGATTTATTTAATTATTTGTAGATAATTTTGGAGAATAAATAAAATATATAAATATATTCTATTTTGTGGAGATTTAATTTAAATAAATTTGTATTTTATTTAAATTTAGAGGAATGGATGATTTAATTAAATAATTAAAATTATTTAATTATTTAGAAGAATAAAGTTAATATAGATGAAATTAATTAAATAAATGTAATTTATTTAATTAAGTGGGAGAAAATGAATTAAATAAATATATTTATTTATTTATTTATTGATAGAGGAATGTGAAGATGAAATAAATATTTAAAATATTTATTTTAGTGTCATGTCATTTTTAGGTGTATACATTTTACCTGTCTTTGATGCAATGTGTTTTATCACGTTGTTTCAAAGAATAAGAATTTTTGACAATGATACATGCCCCAGTTTGCCCCTGGTACAAGTTTAACGACAGGATGCCCCCTTGGGAGATTGGACGGGAAGACGACAGGAAGCGTGAGATGGACAATCTCACGAAGAAGAAGATGAAAAATAGGTTAGGATGGAGAAAAATAGGACATGGTTTAGAGGAACAAATATGGGAAGTAGTCACAATTGTCACTCAGTTAGCTATGGTTCACTTTCTATATATAGGAGCCGAGGCCACAAGTTCTATTCATTTGCACACTTGTCCTTAGTTGATTGGTCTTGGAGAACTTAGGAGAGCATGGGAGCTAGAGCAGTCGATAGAGAGATGGATATTCTGCGCAAGGAGCACTGGTTTGAGCAAGTCTGATGGTTTGATCAGCCAGCTGAGGCAGGACCACCAGTATGTAGTTCATCAAAACTCGCTAAAAGTCATTTATTAGGGCAATAAATGCTTAGGGAAAAAAGCTAGAACAGATGCGTCAGACTGTCGTTCAGTGCATATGTGCTATGAAATGGTGCACATGTTGCTAAGTGATGCATTTGATAAATCTTATGGCACATATGCTAGTTTGGCGCATATAGGCCATGAATTGGCGCATCCATTGGGGAACGGCGCATGTGACATAATAAGTGGCGCATACACCAGAATGGCAAATGTGACATAATAAGCAGCGCATACACCAGAACAGTGCATACACGTCAATAGGTGGTGCATTCACAGTGAAGAGGAGCATATGTTATGGATCGGTGCATTTGCCACCTAGGTTGGTACATTTGCACTAGGCAAATCAGTTGACATAATGAAACTAACCCAATTGGCACCTTGATCAATGCGTCAATTAATAAGCGATCTCTGAGATTCTGAGAATCTAGTCAAGAGATAATGTGCTATTTTGATTAATTTGATATGCTAAGTCAATGATAGGATAGTTTTGATTGCTTTGAGTAGGTTTTTCTTGGATATGGATTTCTTTAATGCTATGCTTTGCTTGATTGCAGGAGGATATCTGGGATACCCTGATGTCATGGGAGCAGTTCCCTTTGCCATTATTACAGTAGTAAATGTTGACGAAGATTGACTGTGAGGCCCTTGGTGTGATGGGTTTACACTATGTTTGCTTCATGCCTGAGGTTCACATGAACCGTGCTATGTTGATTGCAGTGGTGGAGCGATTCCACAACGAGAATGGGACATTCCATCTATCGACAGCGGAGATGGCGATTACCTTAGAGGACATGTACAGGATCCTGCACCTCCCTATTCAAGGAGAGTTGGTCGAGTATGAGTCACAGCGTGATGCTAGACTGGTTGAGTGCAGATGGGTGTTTGATGACCCAGAGTTGGTGGAGCAGGTGATTTCGTGGCAAGACATTCATGACTGCTATGACTACTTCCCGGGGATAGTGGCGGGATTGATCAGTGGTGTAGTATGCCCCGATAGGAGGTCACACAACTTCCTGATTGGCTGGGGGAGGGTGTTAGAGAGCATGATCATGGACGGGACTCAGTATGCATGGGGTGTGTGTGTGTTAGCACACTTATGCAGAGATATGCACCAAGTAGTGTATCATAGAGGAGCCAGTTTGTCAGCTGGTGTGTCTCTTTTATAGTTTTGGTTGTGGGAGCACATAGCTATCACACAGCCTATATGTCTTTTTCACAAGTAGAGGGATGAGCCCTACAGTTATGGCTGTGCAAGCATGATTTCCCAGCACAAGCTGGGGAAGCTCGAGTATTGGAGACACGCATTTGATAATGTAGATCTGGTTGTCTGGTACCCATACCTATACTGCAAGGTATGGGATGATGAGGTGGATGAGCTTCCGTATTGCTTCCAGACTCGGTGGCTTATTGGCAAGATGAGATACATACTAGAGCGACAGATTGTGAGCAAGGTGCAGAGACAGTTTCATAGAGTGCAGGGCAGACCACAGGGCCAGGTATGATTTGCTAGGACCCATGCAGAGAGATTTAGGTGGGCTCTTGTGGTGTCATACGAGGAGGATTTGACAGATTTTCAGTAGATTCCTCATGCAACTTGGTCTATGAGGAGGGACATAGTAGACGCAGGCATGACGCCAGATTACAAGGAGTGGTTTGTAGCTCACCCATTTCCTAGATACTCAGGACCTAGAGAGTTAGCTCCTCACATAGACGAGGAGTATTCAGATGATGAGGGTGGAGCCAGTAGGAGGAGAGGAGGACGGAGGAGGGGGAGAGGAGGTCAAGGGGATGATGGAGGAGGAGGAGGGGATGGAGGAGGAGGTGGTAGACCTAGACAGAGGAGGAGGTTGGGGGAGGGGCCTTCAGGTCAGCAGGCAATTGTGCAGCTGCAGGCTACAGGACAGGTGTAGGCACAAGTTCCAGTACAGCAGGTGGCACTGCAGAGGTAGATGTCGCCACCACAACAGGTGGCACAGTAGTAGGTATAGGGGTAGGTTCCAGCACAGCAGGCTCTGCAGCCTGACTTACAGCAACAGGCTATTGCGACATTACAGGGTCAGATTAGGTAGCTGAGGGCGGCCCATCTGAGAGCAGCTAAGTCTTGGAGAGATGCATACACAGGACAGATATCAAAGATATCCAGAGAGAGACCCATCTTTGGCTAGCGCAAGGGTGATGAGGGCGAAGAGGGATGCAGCAGTGATAACCATGGGTACAGATGGTACCTCTAGCTTTTTGGTATCACAGGTGCAGCAGGCATAGACACAGTTGGCCCAGGTTTAGAGTGAGCTTGCCAAAGCATAGGCTCAGACTCAGTACTATAGAGGGTTATACCATGGGGCAGTGTCAGCAGATCAGCATGCACCTAGCTTCAGGAGCCAGTTTGTGGCATCCCAGAGGGCAGGTGTGTCTCGATCTATAGGATCAATGAGGGGTGCCCAACAGTCAGGGGGAGACAGAGGAGAGGGCAGCGTAGGGAGAAGTGCTCCATGGAAGCAGGGTTAGCCAAACTTGGACATTTGTACCATTTTTGAGTTAATGTACACATTTTTTATTGCTGAGATAGCCTGTATATGTATTATTTTGCCCTAAGACATGTATCACCCTCTAGTTGTACTTTGTATACACTTTATGATATGACTTTGAGAGATGGACAAATGTTTTTGATATGTTGTACATTTGGTCATGTTTTTATGTTTATACAAGATGCAGTTATTGATGTTCTACATGTATGTGTTCTATGTTTTATATGCTATGGATGCAATCTATCTGATGATGCTTTGTGTATGTGATGCATACTAGATGGCTTGTGGGATGATTTGATATGCAAATGTAAATGTGACATGTTATTGATATGATGGTGCGGCTCTATATGTATTTTGTTTACGTTTTTGATTTTTTTATATGATATGCGAATGTAAATGCATGTGGATGACCTAATGCACTTATTATGTCTGCAAATGATGTAATCATGTAAATGACTATCTCATGTGATATGATATGCTATGTTTTTTATATGTCCAAATGTACTCAATTGACACAGAGATGATAGAGATACGGAAGAAAAAGAAATGAAAGAGAAATACATTTTCAATTGATATAATACAAGATTTTCTTATTGCATGGTTGATATGGATTTTGGGATATGGGATGGATGTGGATTTGTCATCTTGATATTGCAAGTCTTTTTCTTTCATCATTGGGCACTTTTTGATATTTTTCTCTTTTTGAAATGTTGTAAGAAAATACAAGCATCTAGGTATAATTAAACTGAGATGACCTGAGTATTACTTACATGGATTTTGATATAGCAAGTTGATACAAGCATCTAGTCAAACTTGAATCTAGATGACCTGAGTACTTCTTGCATTTCAATAGACAAGGATTGCCCCTTTTCATGTTTAGACCTCTGAAGTCCTCAATGATCTTTTTGCTAATCATGTTGTTAGACAAAAGTTGTCACATTACTAAAGTTTGATCCACAAGTAGCAGACAAAGAAAAAGATTATGCCCCCATCATAGCATCTCTAGCTTTTGGAATCCTTGAGTAGCATAGGAAGACATAATGAAAAATATCCAAGACTTTGTAAGTTAACATGTTCACAAAACATTCTTGCATTAGATGTGTCTTTTTTGCCATAATTGATATAGAATTAGTTTGAGTGTTTCGATACAGTGTTTTGCTTTGGACAGGTTGATGTTTTGTGCCAAGATTTTTTTTGTTTCGAAGCTTGCTTTTGTTGCGCGTTTGTCTAGTGAAAGGTATCACAATCCTTTATTGGTATCCTCTTGGAACATGTGGCATTCAAGAATCCAAATCCATAACTAGGTCGAGGAGTTGCCCCCAGTTTAGACAAGGATCAACTTATTATGGGTGAAATGACAACAGATATGGAGAGACGGACCCTAAGGGACTGACTTAGTGCCTCGGGGGCTCATTGCTAAATGGCCTTGCCTATGTGACAACGCAAAGGCAACGTAGTTTGGGATGAACCCAATGGACCTAGGAATTAGGCGATGGCAAAGATGCAGAAATGGTATGGACCCAGATAGATAGAAGGATTAGACATGGGATAGATGGGACAATGGAGCCTCGGGAGCGCATTAAGCATGGCCTTGCCTACGTGATAACTCAGAGGCGACATAGTTTGACAATGGTTCAAAGGACTAGTTCAAGATGAATGATATGATGGACACAAGAGATATGAGGTCACAATAGATGGAGGAAGTGGTTTGTTGCAGACAGCGCCTGTTTACCAAGTTTTCACCACTTGCTTTTATTTGCATGGAAGCTAAAAGTACACATGACACCTGTTTGCTAGGTTTTCATCATGGTACCTATCCAAGGCACCTGTTTGCCAGGTTTTCACCAGAGGATAATTTTTTTGTTATTTTTCTATTTTTCTAATTTTTTTGTTTATTTTTTAGGGTTCCCTTGCATTGGGGTTTAGGTATAGAACTTGCGAAGATGCATGCTATTGATAGGATCATCAAATAGTTCACCTTCAGATGTAGCCAATTGATATGCTCCTGACCCATAGGCTGTAATGATGACATAGGGACCTAGCCAGTTAGGTTCAAATTTGCCTTTCTTCTCTCTGTCTTATTGATTTCTAGGATTTTCTCTAAGGACTAGATCACCAACTTGGAATACTCGGGGTTTTACCCTGTGATTATAGCTTCGGGATATTCGTTGTTGATATGCTTTTAGATGGTTAAAGGCTTGTTGCCTTCTCTCTTTAAGTAGCTCTAACTCTTGAAGTCTGGTCACTCTGTATTCTTCATCAGATATGAGGCCTTTTAATGAAACTCGCAAGGATGGGATCTCGACTTCAATGGGCAAGATTGCTTCAGATCCATAGACTAGGGAGTAAGGTGTTGTACCTATGGGTGTGCGGATGCTTGTGCAATAGGCACATAATGCTAGGTTTAATCGGATATGCCAGTCACAGCCAGCATCATTGATAGTCTTCTTTAGGATTTTTAAGATGGTTTTATGTGATGACTCCGCCTGGCCATTTCCTTGGGGGTAGTAAGGGGTAGAAAAGTAGTGTTGGTTATGGAATTTGTCGCATAGTTCCCTGACATCTTGATTTTTGAAAGGTTGTCCATTATCCATGATGATGGATGAAGGGACACCATAATGACAAATGATATAGTTCAAGATAAACAAGGCAATCTACTTGCCTGTGATGTTGGCTAAGGGCACGGCTTCAATCCACTTTGTAAAGTACTCAGTGGTAGTGATTATGAATTTATGGCTGTTGGATGAAGAAGGGTGAATCTTGCCCACTAAGTCGAGTCCTCACTGACAGAAAGGCCAAGGAGTCATTAATGGCTGCAGCTCCTGTGCTGATGCATGTATCAGGTTCCCATGGATTTGGCACTTTTTACACTTCTTTACAAAATGATAGGAATCTTGTTCCATGGTTGGCCAATAGTATCCCATGCGTAGGAATTTCTTGGCTAGGGTAGGGCCACTAGAGTGGGTCCCGCATATACTGTCATGCACTTCACTCAGGGTGGTTTGATATTCTTCACTATCAAGACATCTAAGGAGAGTACCATCAAGACCTCTGTGATATAGGGTATTGGTGACAATGGCATACCGGGATGCCTGACGAATGAAGGTTCATTTTTGGTTACTAGAGAGATCAGGTGGGAGGGTATTCTCTTTAAGATAGGCAAATATTTTTCCATAGAGGGGGGAATCAACTCTGACAATGTGGAAAATGATATAGGATTCAGGGGTGTCGTATGCAGGACAGGAAATTAGCTCTACCAAGAAGTCATAACGTGATTGATTATCTAGAATATCAAGGAGAGATGCAATCATTGCCATGGTGTCAGCAGCTTTGTTCTCAATCCTTGGTATCTGCTCAAAAGAGATCTTGATAAAGTAATCTTTGAAGTCATCTACCATCCGTTTGTAAGGGATCAATTCATCTTTTGTCTGGTAGTTGTCATTTACTTGATTTATGACCAGTTGTGAGTCACCATATACCTGAAGTTCTTTGATATTCCATTCAACTGCTAGCTTGATACCAATGACAAGGGCTTCATACTCTGCCATGTTGTTAGTGCAGGGAAACATTAATCTATATGATTTAGGAATGGTGTCGCCATTAGGTGTGATCAACAAGATACCTGCCCCTGATCCATGCTGAGTGTATGAGCCATCAAAATACATTTTCCAGGTTGTTGTGGTTACGTGGAAGATAGATTCATCTGGATATTCAAAGCTCAAAGGGCTGTCATCTTTTAGAGGTGCATCTACCAATTAATCTGCAAGTACTTGGCCTTTTATTACTTTCCTATCTACATATTCGATATCAAATTCATTGAGAAGCATGACCCATTTGGACAATCTACCTGTTAAGGTTGCCTTGTTGAGTAAGTATTTGAGTGGATCGATCTTTGCTACCAGTTTGACAGAATGTGACAACATGTAATGTCTCCATTTTTGTGAGGTGAAGACCACAGCGAGACATGCTCTTTCAATTGGCGTGTACTGTAGTTCATATCCAATAAGTGTTCGACTGATATAGTAGATTTCTTGTTCTTTCCCTTCATAGTTTTGTTGTGCGAGGAGAGCTCCCAGTGCTATTGGTGTGGCTGAGATATATAGTAGCAATGGTTTACCCTGAATCGGTGGCATCAATACAAGTGGCCTCATGAGATACTCTTTTAATTGCTGAAATGCTTGCTCACATGAATCATTCCATTTGAAAGGGACATTCTTATGTAGAAGGTGAGAAAATGGGTGGCACTTGTCTGCCAATTGAGAAATGAACCTTCTGATAGATTGTAGTTTTCCCTGTAGAGACCTTAGCTGAGTGAGATTCTTAGGAGGTGGCATTTCCATGATGGTCTTCACTTTAGCTAGGTCGAATTCGATTCTGTTGGCAGATACTATGTATCCAAGTAGCTTTCCTGAGGTAGCTCCAAACATGCACTTCTTTGGATTGAGACGCACATTAAACTTTTCCAATCTGTTGAAGATTTTGTCCAGTACTGCAAGGTGTCCTCTTGTGAGTGATTTTGCCAGAATGTCATCAACACAGTCTTCCATTATAGTGTGCATCATGTCGTGAAATATTGTGGTCATAAGTCTCTGATATGTTGCACTGGCATTTTTCAAACCAAATGGCATGACACACCAACAATAGGTGCCCCAAGGACATGTGAATGCAATCTTGTGTTGGTCTTCAGGTGCAAGTTTTATCTGGTTGTATCCGAAAAAACCATCCATTAGTGATATCATGGTATGCCCTGCCGTGAGATCTACAATCATGTCAATGTTTGGTAGAGGGAAATCATCTTTCGGACAAGCTTTGTTCAGGTCCCTGAAGTCACTACATATTCAGACCCTACCATCTGGTTTTGCGATTGGTACTATGTTTGAAACCCACTCAGGATAGTCTATTGGTCTGATGAATCTGACATCTAACAATTTCTTTAGCTCTTCTTTCACCATGAGGGCCACATGTGGGTGCATCTTTCTGAGTTTTTGCTTTACTGGTTTAGCTCCTAGAGCTAAAGATAAATGATGCATTACGAGATTCAGATCTAGCCCTGGCATGTCTGCATATGTCCAAGCAAAGTTGATTTGTTTTCTCTTGAAGAAGTCGGTAAATGTTGGTTTTTCTTGTTCTGTTAAAGCCTTTGCCATGTGTATCATTCTAGGATTATCACCTGTGCTGGCATTGATCAGTTCTGCTGGTTCTATCAAGATTGAAGATCTCTCCTGATGTGTAAGATTGGGTAGAGGGTCAAGCCTTTCATCCTTTGGCACCTCAGAGAGGTTTTCTCCATTGGATACATCTATATTTTTACTTTTTTCATGATCTAATACTGTCGCAGAATAGTTTTCACCATTAGATCTTTCTTTCATGTTGACATTTTTGAGACTAAAAGGCTTGGCACTCTCTCCAAAATATGCCTTCTCATTGAGTTCTATAGCATAGCCAGCTCTGTGGTCCCCTACGGGTATATGATCTCTAAGCTTAAGATAATCTATGATGGCTTCATCATTCTCAAAGGTATCGAGCTCAAGGGTAGTACCTTGTAAGTCCCAATCTATGAGTTTAGGGTGCACCAGTGGTAAGGGATCATTGGGTTGGTCCGGTTCGAAGCTGTTGATGGTTAAGATAGAGTTGTTAAAAGCACGGACGAAGTCTGCGATGGTACTCTCTATTAGCAGATCTATCAAGGGGGGTATCATTCTTTCCTCACGACTTTCACTATCGTTATTACGTGAGTCAGACTCTAGTGGTCTAGCCCTTGGTTCTTGTCTCTCATTTGCATGGGTTGGGTCATACTTGTGGACAACATCGATGCCTTTGTCATCACAAGATAGCTCAGAGAAGCTATCCCACTCATATTCATTGGAATCAATCTCACTTCCTAGTTGCAGTTGCTAAATTTGATCAATCAGATTACTAGTGGATGTTTCTGGTTGTTCTCCTTTATTCCTCTTTGCTCTATTGGTTCTTGATGTGCCATTGTAACCTAGCCCTGTAGTGTCTTGGGCCGTCAAGGTATGAGGTTGGATGGGTTCAGTGATACAATTTTTTCATGAACCGAGTGGACCATGTCCTTCATACCCCATTCTTTGTAGCATTTGGAATCCTTGACCATATTGTTCAGTTGGCATAGTGTGATGATCTTGTTGTGTGGATGAATCATCTTCATCCTTGTATAGCCATTGTAGGATATCATTTTCATCACTCTCATCTTCAAGGCTTCCCCATTTGATAAATGGACCTTTGGTAGTTTTGTCTGCTTTAGGTTTGCCCAGAGTAGGTCTTCCATATGATCTTGGAGATAGGGGGAGTTGTGCCAAACAGAAGGATTGGGAAATTGTGTACTCACCCAAGCCTTTATCTTTGAGTCTGAGGTCAGGTTGAGAATCTTTTGAAGAGGAATCAAGTGAAGCAGGGTCAACACGGGATGAAGACGAAGCAGAGGCACGGTTGTTAGGAATCACCACTTTAGGTTTAGGATGAATGGAGTAACAATACTGAAATGGGTTGGGGTCACCTTAGATGGTTATCTCTTGACCTTCGTAAGGGAATTTGATACACTGATGGTATGTTGATGGCACTGCTTTCAAAGCATGTATCCATGGTCTCCCCAAAACAATGTTGTACGCTAGCTCCCTATCAAGGACTTGGCAAGCCACATCTTTTACTATAGGTCCCACTCTGATTGGTAAAGTAACAATTCCCTTGGAAGTTCTCTCCTCCTCATCATAGTCTTTGATAGTGATTTTCTTTTTTGGATCTATAGCTTTCTCTGAAAACCCCAATGTAAGGATTAGCTTCAAGGTGCAAATATTCAAACCAGCTCCTCCATCGATTAGGACTCTTTTTATCTTGTGTTTGTGTATGAAGGCTTCGATATGAAGAGAGGCGTTATGGGGTTGGGTGATTGACATATCATCCTTTTCAGTGAATGATAGGGAGTGAGGTGAGTTAATGTGACCTACCATGGTTTGAAACTGTTCTTCGGCGAGGTTTGTTGGGATGGAGGCTTCCACTAAAGCTTTGTCAAGTATGGCCCTATGAGACGGGGATAGATGCAGAAGTTCTAGAATGGAGATATGTGCAGGTGTCGTATGTAGCTGATCCAAGATATTGTACTGATTAGCTAGAGGGGTAGAGGCTCCTCTAAGAGTGACTCTATTACTGCGGGTGGTAACGTTGCAATCCAAATCTTTGTTTATAGTGGTCACATTGATGCGTGAATCACCTTCTGAGATATGGTTAACAACATAGTCAAAGCTAACATTTGTGTAATTTGCATTGTTAGATCCACTATTGTTTTGGTTGGAAGGTCCTCCCTACTCATAGTTGGGAAGAGGATCCTTAAATGCCTAATGATCACTATTAGAGGTATGTCCATCAAGTGACACTTTGTTTTGTTCGATCAAGTCTTGGATAGTGTGTTTGAGCGCAATGCAGTCATTGGTTTTGTGCCCCCTATTTCAGTGGAATTCACAGAAGTCATTGTCATTCTACCAATGAGCTTTGACTTTTGGTTCATATTCCCTCGTAGTTGGAAGTGTTATGATCTTACTTGTGACTAACTTCCGTAGGGAGGTTTCCAATGATTCTCCCAAAGGTGTGAATTTTCTCCTAGGTTGAAAATTTGTAAACCGAGATTCAGTGTTTTTTGGTTTATTTTGTTGGGGGTTGTTTTGAGGAGTTGATAAGTTGAATATTGGTTGCTTAAGTGCCACATTTTTGGCATCTACCACCCCATCGTTCACAATGTTTTTATTCTTTGTCCAGAATCTTGGTTTATCTATATTGGTGTTGGTACTAGGAGTGTCTTTATAGAGCTTTATTTGACCTTTGGCGATTAAAGCTTTTTTGATGATTAGACCTAACTCAATGACCTTGCTAAAGGAAGTAGGACATTAGACTTGTATCTGATAGCTAAGGTCGGTTTGCAAGTTATGGACAAACATTTTCAGCATTTGTTTTTTAGGCATTTGATGTGGGCAATTACTTGCCAGCTGTCTCCATCTTTGTAGGAAGGCGGTGAAAGATTCTCCACCTTTTTGCTTGGTGTTACAAAGATCTAAGATTGAGGTGTCATGCTCAATATTATAGGAGAAGTGTGTGACAAATTTGTCCACAAGTTTGTTAAATGTTCTAATGTTGGGTGGTAGTCTAGAAAACCATTCCATGGCTTGTCCTCCCAATCTTCTTGGGAATAGTCACTAAGGTAAGTATCATTGTGTGCGACTTCAAGACAAGCAGCGTTGAATTCCCTAATGTGGTCCCTTGGATCACCCTTTCCTTCATATTTATCAAATTTAGAGGGGAAAGGTATCATGATCAAGGTTCTATCAAAAGGATATGGTGAAATATCCTCTAGGGAGTAATGCTTAGTTGATGCTCCTGTTTGCATGTCCATGAATTGTTGTTGTAGAGCTTGGATCTATTGGGTCATTAAGCTCAAGGCATCCGTAGAATCAGTGGTTGTTTTGCTTTTGTCTGTGGGTATTTCTTCATGTATGCTTCCCTCTGGGTGTCTTTCTTCCTCAGATTCTTTTAGAGCTTCTACATCAAAATCTTTAGGGAGCTTGACTCCTAGATGTGCTAGGTGTAGAAAGAATTTTGTAGGATCTTGGGCAAGCACTCTATCCATTAAGCGTTGAAATCTTCGGTCTTGTTGCGTTTGGAGGACCTCTTCCATAGAGATTTCCTCATCATTTTTGTGAGAGTTGGGGATAGTTTTCTCAGCCATTTAAATCTATTTTTGTTTTTGTAATCTTGTGAAGACCATGCAAGGTGACGAGAGATGGGATGGAATGAGTTTTTGATCAATGTGCTAGAATGTGACAAGATTTTAGCAAGGTTCTCCTTAGATCTAGTTGGTGTCAAACAAGTTGGGTGAAAAAAACTATAGTCAAAGTAAGGATGATAGAAATCCATTTACTTGATGCGGACTAGTTTTGCACAAACCACTAGCGGAGTTCTGATAGAGAAGGATAAGTGATCCTTGATAGTGGAGACTCACTAGGTTTGTTTGAGATGTGACGTGATCAAGAATAGCTTGGTTCTAACCTTGTTGGATTTTAGATGAATTTTGTGAGATCTTGGATGACGAAAAGCAGTTATGGTGTGGAAGAAGAGAGAAATGGTTGACTTGTATGATTTTAATCAGATTTTTGGAACAATTGAGACAGGTTTGAAGAGGTTTTGAAAAGTTTTGATAG
Source organism: Cunninghamia lanceolata (assembly GCA_027924645.1). NCBI lineage: Eukaryota > Viridiplantae > Streptophyta > Pinopsida > Cupressales > Cupressaceae > Cunninghamia > Cunninghamia lanceolata. Next base: position 3,622,694 of record BSBN01000914.1, on the reverse strand, counting down.
TTTTTCTCTTGGTAGTACGGAATACCTTGCTGTTTTGGATGTGCAGCAGTAAATGCGCCACAACAGAGTTCAAAAGCGCCACAAGTTGAATCAAATGCGCAACTCTAGTAATGTTTTAAATGTGCTACAATAGGTATCAAATGCACCACAAGTCTTAGCAAATGTGTTACAAGTCGAATCAAAAGCGTCGTTCTAGTTTTTGAGCTAGTTTTTCAGAGTTTTTGGAACATTTTTCAAGATTTTTCTATTTTTGGTTTGAAAACTTGGTCTTTTCTTGAATTTTGTTTTTCAATTATGGCAAAGACACAGCAAACACATAGAAGTTTTCATTTTTATCTTTTGCTATTTTTTTGTATTTTTAGACTTTTTGACACAAAAACAAGTACACCCTAGGTTGGATAGGACAGTATTTGTTGAATCCTCTAGCTGTGCATATTCAAAGCGTGTAACTCCAGGATCTAGTAGCACTGGCTCCCCTCCACGGCACTCACTTCTCACGCATACCAGATCCAGGTTTGCTTAGGCTCGTACCCCCACTGAACCTTAGGATTGTCTCTGCTACCTCTACTAAGAATCACATGAATCGAGGCCGCTTCAAAGGCTCCACCTTTTGTGTCAACAAATAAGGGTTTTTGGTATACTAAACAAGTGGCTAAGTAGTCAAGGCAACTGTTCGAGTGGTTACACGTGCGGCGGCACTACTCTTCGTTATGGAGTCTCCCAGCCTCCAAGGGTTACGCCTTGGAGGGTTTTGGGGGAGGTTGGCCATCGATGTAACACAGCAGCACTCGTTGTAGGAGGCTTTCGCCTCAAGTACAATTTATTTTAAGTGGATTGGTAGGGCTTGGCTTTAGCCTGTTACCACTCAGGGTCATTCCCACTTGGACATGCGGGCATCCAAGGGCAAGCCCCTCTAAAGGTAATACAAATGGAATAACAAGCCTGGCATTTTGGTCACCCAATAAAGGGGAGAGCATAAGCCTATTGTCATTCAACAATCACAGAAGACACTGATTCATCCAAACCTAGTTAAAAGGAAAAAAACTAAATGGGCTATCTACTTGTGCACTCATGCTTTTGTTAACTTTGAAGTGTTTAGAAGATAGCAATGTTCATTCCCGCTTGTAAGATAGAAATATTCTAAAACTAGGAAAGAAAACAATGATGAAAAGATAGCAGTGGTTCAGTTACTATCCTCCTAGTTAAAGACTACGTGAGATTTTGCATGCATGCATTTTTTTACTTTTTCCCTTAATTAATCTAAGTGAATTAATCAATGCAGCTAAATGATCTATTCCAGTCTCTAATCCTGCAAGATAAAATGTTAGAAACAACCTAAAAAATCACTAGAAAATCTAAAAAACCTAATGAGAAATCAGATGCGCTGATATGTAGTCTATATACACAAAAACAAAGCATGCAAGCATCATTTTACAGATGCGCTAAGACAGGTGTCAAAAACACAGGAAGATAAGACATAAGCGTCGTTTTAACAAATGCGTTGTGATGCAGTATGAAAGCATCGTTTCAGAATGTGTATGCGCAGGGATTATGCAGGTGCCAGAACAGGGAGCGTATGCACCACCTAGGAGTATGGATGAGTCATATTACTGTAGGCACCAGAACAGAATGTAGAAGCGCCAGTCCAGAGAGTGTTTGTGCCAGAAGTATGTATGTGCCGTAACAGGAGGCAAACGTGTCATATCAGAGGATGTATGCACCGAATGAACCTGTCAGAAGCCTATACGACACCTGTACAGAACATGTCACTAAGAAAACTCAGATTTTGATTAGATTAGGGGCAAGGGACCCAGGTGGGTGCCAAAATGTGATGGGTAAAATGTGGGATTAATCAAATCAATAACAAACCCAATACATCAATAAAATATGAAGGAAAAAGGATTTAAAAATAAGAACAAGATACTTACAACCTTTACCTTATGCCTTCCATTGTTCACCTTTTCTTTCTTGATCTTGATGGAGATGAAAATGGCCCTCAGGAAGCTTACTTCCTTGCTTCGATTCCGCAAGATGACAAGGAGAAGTTGGCTCTGATACTTGTTGTATTTGAAGATGAGCTTCAAACACAAAGGTGAGTGGATAATGGGTGAAGAGATGGTGGGGGTGCCAATGGCACGCTATAGTTCCTATAGCATAAGTTTACTCAAATGATGGATAATGAAATGAAGAAGAAGAGGGTTGTATTTATAGAGTTGTGTGAGAGAGGATCAATGGTTGAGAAGAAATAAGAAGATCAACGGAGGAGAATGTTCGAGAGAACGTGCGCGAATAGAAAGACATGTGTCATTCAAAAAGAAGCTTTGTTGAGTTAACTGCTTTCTTGATGAGGATGAGTTTTGTTTTTCTTAAATTAGAGCAAATTTTGCTTTAAAGTTGCTTTAACTCATCTTTTGCTTTTGTATGACAAGAGGAATTTTATTTTTAGAAGATATGAAGATTTTTTGGAAGATAAGAAAGCATAATTAAATAAATAGACTTATTTAATTATTTGTAGATAATTTTGGAGAATAAATAAAATATATAAATATATTTTATTTTGTGGAGATTTAATTTAAATAAATTTGTATTTTATTTAAATTTAGAGGAATGGATGATTTAATTAAATAATTAAAATTATTTAATTATTTAGAAGAATAAAGTTAATATAGATGAAATTAATTAAATAACTGTAATTTATTTAATTAAGTGGGAGGAAATGAATTAAATAAATAAATTTATTTATTTATTTATTGATAGAGGAATGTGAAGATGAGATAAATATTTAAAATATTTATTTAAGTAGAGTCATGTCATTTTTAGGTGTATACAATGATGAACAACAATGATATCACCTATGTGATGAAACCCTTAGGAGGATTATTGCTCTTCAACTCATAAGGAGAGATAGATGATAACTTCAAACTTGCAACAACACATAATGACAATACAAATTTGCTCTAGAATCACAATGAATGCTTTGAATGCTTTTTACTCCAATGTTTTAAGTTTTCTATCTCTATCTTCCCTACAAATGAATTCAAAAACACACTTATATATTCATTCCTAATAACATTCGTCAAATTAACCAAAAGAACCAACAAGGAGAAACCCTTTTTAAAGGTCTAATGCCGACATATAATTAAATTTTCCCTGACCAATTAGGGAAGACTTGGGCGCGGGCGCCCAAGTCCCAAGGCTCCTTTTTGGTCTAGAGTAAGCTAGAATATGGGCTCCTTGTTCCCAATTTACATTGGTTTCGGGGGATTTTGCATGTCGGGATGAATATTTGGAATGTATAATGTATTCACGGGACATGAGAGGTAAATAAGGAGGTAAAAAGACATGTGTCCACTTTTTACTCCATAACAAAAGTTTATATTAAAACAATAAATACCTATGAGGAGGACTCTGTAGATTGAAATCCAAAATCATAAGAAAATCAAGGTATTGTGATGCAAAAATTAAGTTATCTAATGCAAAAACTTAAAAATAGTAAACCTTTGCTCAATGAGTCTATTGTAGAGTATGTTGTGGGGCTCATAAAAACTTCTGCAATAGCATGAATGAAAGCTAACTCTATGTAGAAATTATCTAATCACTAAGATGCACTTGCTCCTTTCGAAACTCTTTCTCAACAATTACTCTCCAGTTAAAATTCATTGCTATGGTGTTAAAATGGGAGATTTGGGGACCGTGTTAATAAAACTTTTGAGGGAATTCAAGATAAAACATAATAGGCCTTGTCAATTACAATTAAATGAGTTTGGTATCAAAATTTGAATTCGATTGGATGGAAGGATGTTGCTACAACCCATATTCCCAAGGGTGGGCGAACTCCTTGTGCCCAAAATGACTCAATTTCCTAGGACCATTTGAGAGGAAGGTTTGCCAGATCTAGGGTGGTGGTTCCCAATCAAGAGGATATTTTAAATATGTAATTTTAGGAGCTTTAAGGTGATTGTTCCCCTAGGATTAGGATATAGGTTTTCATTAAATAGTTTGACTAAAGGGATAAAAAGCGTGGCAAGGTGAAGGGTAAGGGACCATGAAAATGGGGAAGAAACCCAGTACAAGGAAACAAAACAATCAATCAATCAAAAGTGGGTGAACACATGGAGGGGGACAAGGTGACACATACAAACTAGGAATAGACTAGGGAAGATGATAATGATGGTGCAAAAAGGGGTCAAAGCACATATGTGATAAAATGACTAAAATGAGTGAAAAGCATGCAAAAATAAATTGCAGAGTATGCAATTTTTTGATCTTACAACATGATGACCCAAAATCATAGTTCCCTTTGTTGTGTCATTCTTACTTGTCATATTATTCTTATGTTTGTGTTCTATCAATTTGGGGATTGACACAAAGTATCAAAGTGATTCACACCCAAATTCATCATGTTGACCCAAAAACATAATTCCTTTGTTGTGTGGTCATTACATTTCTTCATATATACTTGTGTGTCATTATAATTTTGGGGATGATGCAAAGTATCAAAGTAATTCAAACCCATTCTCATCATGTTGATCTAAAAACATAGTTTCCATTGTTGTTAGGTTTATGATTTATGTCATTTTGCTTACACTATGATTGTTATTCTCCTTTTTGCCATGTATTGTTTCCTTTTGATTGTTATGTTTTTACTTGTTTGTGTTATGACTCTTATTATCATGTGCCTTCATTATTTGTGTGGTTCAAAAATTTTGAAAATACAAAAGTATTTCTCTCTTGCTAACATCTTTCTCATTTTAAAATTCTTCATATTTGAGGCATATTATAAGGAACAACTTAAATAACACTTTTATTTCTAAACAATTCTATTATATTATGACATTGTCCTTTAAAATGTAAAATCCATTATGCTTATTATGCTATCATAACATGCCTTTATCATGCATATTGTTCATAAAGTTACAAAAGTCCTTTATTGTCTTATCATATGCCATGTTTATAGTGTTGTTATGTAATGCCAAAAAACATGTAGAACACTTTCCTTTTGGTAACATTGGGGGTAAAACTCTCTTGCTTCCTCACTATTTTGAGCTTACACAATCACATCCTCCTTACAAACAATATCCAAGCCAACCAATTGTTTACCTAGCATCCTAGAAACTTACAAAGCTCTATCTTTGCTTACCTCAGATTAATTGTATCCTCTCATTTATAATCAGTTTGAAGGAGGTATACATCCTCCCTCACATCACAAAAATATCATGTGATGTTTAAAGCAACTCATCATGAAACCTACATTAAAAAAACTTGGTTAAAGTGGTTCTTCATGAGTCCAACACCATCCTAGTTAAAGTGGTCCTTCATGGATCCTACACCAATCTTTGATTATGGATTATATCCTTCATGAGGAGCAACTCAGTAACAACTCTATGACTATCACATACAACATGATCCCATTTTGCTTGTCAACCCCTACTTCTAGGTTTCATGGAGGTGAACTTGGTCACATCTCCATGACTACTTTCTAATTTTGACAAAAGGAAATTGAATTGCTTAAAAACATGTAGAATTATTTCTCAAGATATTTTTATTGTGTATGTTGATTTCTCTTGTCTGTTTTACAGATTTGAGGATAATGTTCAAACAAAGATAGGAAAACAATGTCAAGTAATGAATCTTCAATATCCTTTTAAAATCAAGTACAAAAAATAAAAAAAATATTTTTAGAATACTTGATTCATTGTAGCTCACATGTATGCTAAAGTTAGGAAAAAATATATGGTCATGAAAAGTGCCTACTTTACACTTTTCCCTCTCATTTTTTCCCTCTCATTTAGCACTCACTTATAGCATATTTATTTAATAAGCACAATTGTGCTCACTTTTGACCATTTTGGTGCACCAACTACCTCTTAACCCAAGCCTTGTATTGCAATAACCCTTTTCACACCTTTTCTACCTTTCTGCCATATTGGGCAGTACTACACCTATAGTTCTATCCTCTAGACAAGACTGTGCACAATAGTGTCCTCAACATTGAAAACTATTTTTTCTTATTCCAACTCTTGCCTTCATAGCCCACTTCTTAGACAAACCTTATCTTGCACCCAAACAGTCATTAACGACCAAAATTCAAGATTAATAAAAACCAATTAAGGCAATGAACACAAGGGCATGGTAGAACTTAGACATTTAGAAGCAACAATAATAATTAGACACAATAGGCACTCCCATAGTAAAACCTTTTTCATTGTAACTGCAAACACCCATTTTGCACCTTCCAAAGCTATGTAATCCTAATAATGTTTAATCAAATTTGGAAATTTGACTAAGGTAAATCTCTAAATGTGCCTTAGGCACCATCCCATCCCAAATAGCCATTATAGTGCAAGTACAAGTTTATAGGATTTGCAAAGGATGTTGCCAAAGTGGCAGAAGATTTTTCTACAATTGCAAAGGACACCATTGTAACTATACAAGACACCAGTGCATGAGACATACAACATTGTAGTCGCATAAAAAAAACCACATCTAGCATCGTCACCCATGGTCTTGTCCTATTCGACACAAAACTAGAAGACAACAAGCAAACCAAAGTCTAGATGCACAATCCCTCCTCTTGAGCTTCATCATCTCTGAGAACCATATCAAGCACCAAAACCAAATATGTTTGTCTCACCCTTCTACTCTTTTTATTATCTCCTTTTATAAACAACATTAACCTCTTCTACTCTTTTTATTATCTCTTTTTATAGACAACATTAACCTCTTCTCTAATTCTTAATTTAGAATCTAAAAATGTGCTTTATTGTTCATTAAACTTTATGTTAGTTCTAAACCACAAAAAAATATTCAAAATAATTTAATTTACCCTTTTAGCTAATTGATATTAATATTACAATATGCAACAATACTAACGATGCACTTAAATAGCCTTGTTAACTTTGGATGGTTAATAGGGTATGACAAGTCTATTAGACTAGGAAGAACTTTAAGAACTAGCATGTTATAATTAATGTGCTAGTTTTTTACGTTAAGGTGGCCCCACCATAAAAGATTAGGGGAGGACAAGTCTATTAAACTAAGAAGAACTTTAAGAACTAGCATGTTATAATTAATGTGCTAGTTTTTAACATTAAGATGGCCCCACCATAAACAACCGACACATTGACCAAGCATATAACCCTTTAATCAACCCAAGAATCCCTACTTTAAATGAGTTGTCGAGGACCCTTACCTTAAATGAGTTGATTATTATGGAAAAGTAGATTTTTGTTTATAAATCATTTGTAATGTTCCCATGTTTGACGTCAATGCTATACAATTTCCTCGTGTCCACATAGCTCTGATTTTAAAGGGAGCCTAAAGAATTTCTTGTCATCGAAAGAGAAGACATTATAGGATTGAAAACAAAATTTTAATCATCCATTTTCTCCCATATCTTTTGACCATACAAAAGTCTATTAATAAAATCCTTGGAATGCGTACTGCCTTACATATACCAATATCTTTTGGCCTAGTGAAGCGAAGTTTTTATTAGCTAACATAATGATAAGGGCACATGGACATGTTTTGTTTTTTTTCAATTTCTCACTTTTATCACATCAAATTGTCTTTATGGAGAGACATTGTGACCGATGTTAATTTGGGGTGCATATTACCTCATGCTTTTATTCAAAAAAAATCCCTCGTAATGTTCTTTAACGAAGTCAAACATTATGGTAAAAGTTGATTTTGCATGCATATTATATTTTTCCTAAAAATTTCCTCCTCTTAATACCTATATCAAATTGTTTTGAAAAAGTTAGAATTAATGTTTAATCTTGTAGTTCTTATTAAAGATTACAAAGGTAATAAAAAAAAAAAAACACAGAGTCTCTTCGAGAAGCTCATACAATTTGTATTTCTTATATCATGGACTGTGGAAATATCATGATTTTTATTACAAAGGTCTTGCTCATAAAATTAATAACATTATTATGAATATTTGTGTTTATTTTTAAAAAATTTGGGTATATTTTCAATATAAAATGTAATATGTTTTTTAGATTATTTCTTGCCTTAAATTTTCATAAACACTTTGTCGCAGTTATCATTATTTTTAAGTTTGAACTCTATAAATCTTTTTATTATTAATAATATACACTTTTCTTTAATTAAAAAATAGTGGTAAATGTTAACATGATGTGCATATTACATATTATGCCATACAATATGTTTATAAGATCTAACTAAATAAATAAATAACTATCATTCAACATTTAAAGAATTTTATAAAATATAAAAGGGCACATAAAGAAACTACTTAAGATCATTATAATTATCACAAAATTTTATATAGTTAGTATGTTGTGTCCAACATATCAATTGTTTACTTTCAATGTAATCATATATCCATCTTGATTACATGTCACAATAATTTCTTAACCCTCAACAAAATCTTCATTTAGCAAAATGACATGGTGCACACCATGGGACAATCTTCTTACATGCCTTTCTTTTTTCTCGTGTTTAATTAATCCATGAATCCAGTGATTCATTATTGTACTTTATTAGTATGTAAAGTTTTATTTCTTAAGAGAATAAAATTCAAAATATTTTAATTTTGGGGATTCTAACTCATTAAGGTTTGAACATGTTGTTCTCAAAATCAGCTATGCTCGTTTTTGTAGACAACCCCCACGAAACTTGTCTATTTCGTGATCTACACTCTAAGTTCGCAAATTGAGACAAGATTCTCTTGATCTCGTGTGAAGTCGTTTGACATTCTAAACTGGTTTGCGACATTCCCTTGGATTGGTTTCTTGATATTCGCGAAGATCGTTTAAGTCATAAACTGATTAAAATGTCAATTTTAGCCATTTTTTAGGTGTTAGTAAATTTTCGAGTTTTGACATGTAAGGTCGGCCAAATTTGCCTCTCTTACATCTCTGTTTTCATTTGTTGCATATGTAATGGTGGCATTTTTTGTTGCCGCTCTTACATATTTCCCCAAGGTTTATATGCACTATCGACAGAATCCACCGCCTTTGCGTGTTTGTTGACGCATGCGGGGTCGGCCGATTTTACCACCCGAGCAAGATTCTCAGGATCTTGAACATCGAGTGCCATTAATGGCCACTCGTGCCACTCATTGAAGGCATGTTTTCAAGCTATTAAATGTCTTTTGATTGTCTTTTTGGTCATTTTATTTTCATTCTTCTTGTCTTTCCTCTGGACTCCTTCAACCATTCGATTGCGCCGTCCAAGGATTCAACCCAATCCACCACCATCAAACCTAGGGTTTCAGACGTTTGACAGGTAAATCTTCTAGCCGTTTTCTTTTTCTTTCCTAGGGTTTCCGTCAGTTTTGAATGGCTTTTCTTTGTTTTGATTTTGTTATAAGTTTTCATCGAAAGATTGTTTTCTTAAATGTTATGGTCATTTTTGTTTAATCTTGGGTCATTTCTTCGCGTCGAATATGTTTTCAGATTGGTCCAATCCTCGTACCCTAAGTCTTCTACCATATGGAGGTCAGCGGTTTCACCGCTCAAACCATTTAATACTTACCAAATACCAAGGTGTATGGGCGGCAAATTTCACCGCCCTTACACGATGACCTCTTAACTCTTACATTATGCAGTGTCGCCGAAATTCTTCGCCCCTACATAAGTTTGTTGAGTTTGGACCTTCATGTAATAGCGGTGGAAATAACTGCTCTGACACTTCAATGTTTGCTCAAGCTTCCACCAATGCACAAACGGCATTTTTACCCACTCTTACACAATGCAAAATTACCCTTACATGCACGGGCGGCAAAAATCGCCGCCCAAGCATGGATACAAGCATTTTCCTCCAGCATGTAGGGGCGGCAAAAATCACCACCCGTGCACTTACCCTCACATGCAAGAGCGGCCTTTTTGACCGCCCGTACATGTCTCACTCTCCGGAATTTTTTCTAACACTGGAGAATTTTTTAAATTGTTATCTTTGGCCCACTTTCGCCTGATTTCTTGACTTGCACATGCTTTAGCCCTTTCAAGCTTATCCTTGTGATCATGATCATCAACATGCAATTTCCCAAATTGCCATTTTTCCCCTAACTGCAAGATCATGACTTTTTGTTACAGTTTCTTCTGCAAACTGTTGGGATCATCATGTCATCTAAAGGTGCTCATTTTCCAAATAACTGACCTATCACCGAAGAAGGCAATAAAGATGGTGAAAGATACAATCGTCAAAACTCATGTTGTTTCAGACAATACACTTGGACCGGACATTTATGAGATGGAAGCAGTAAAGGACATGTACCATAATTCCCTGAAGAAGAATGATGGTGGCAGCTGATATTCTTTTTCGTGCCTTAGTTTATTTTCATTTTTTGTATATGCAATTTGTATTTTGTTTTGGACATATTCACATGTATTTTTCTAAAATGTAATTACATGTGAGACAAAGGAAGTCCTAACCCAAATAGGACTCTTTTGTTGAATAAGTCAAAGTAGTTAGATCTTTCCTACTTTTGCTCCAGGCCTCTCCCTACAAATAAAGAGGGCCTCTATTGTAAATATTATCTTTAATCTTATGCAACAAAGTGCTGCCCAAATTGAGACTCAACTCTGAGACTTTGTGTTCAAATTGTATGATCAATTCCAATCAATAAAGAAGGCGAGTTTTGATATCAAACTTTGTGTTGAATTGAATTTGTATGAGTGAGGATGTACATATGGCATTTTTGTTGAGTTCTCTTGTTGATTGATTGGATAAAGTGGTGCTTAGTTATCATGATTGGAGGACATTCAAGATAAGTTATATAAACTTTGTGTTATATTGTTTCCTTGAATCTATGTGTGTTGAAAGTGTTTCTTGGTGAAGGATTATAAAGACTTTGAGCTTGTAGTTGTTCACTTTGTATATGAATCATGTTGAGAACTTGTAGACTTTGTGCTATAATTTTCAATCACATTTGTGTGAATCAGTGGTGTTGTTAGTTGACAGACTTTGTGCTCCAACTGGTGATACGGTTGCTTTTAAAATCTTTCTGGGGATAATTTGAAGACTTTGTACTTGAGATTATTCACTTGGTTCGTGAATCTTTTTGTGAAATAAGTTGAAAGACTTTGTGCTTCAACTTACAAGAATATTGTTGATTATTGTTTAAGTGTAGAATCATTATTGAATATTACCGTGAAACATTGTAAACATCTTTTCTGAAAGAAGAGAAAAGGATGAATGTAACACACCCCCTACATGGTTAGAGCTAGTGTAAATAAGTAGTTTAGTTTTGTTTCAATAAACAATAAGAAGGGAACCTCCCCTTGCTGAGAAGAGAGATTTATCTCATCATAGCTGTGGCTGATATACCCATTTTACGATTAGTGAGTTAACGACAAAATATTCACCCAACAGAACACAAACGTGTTGTTAAATTATAATTTGGGACTTTTAATTTTACAATATGTTAGCTTTTGTTTTTATTTAAAAAAATAATGTTAGGATTAGGTACCATTCACCTTGCAAGTGCTAAGTCTTGTAATTGTAATTTAATTATGTAGATGATATAATGTATCGTTTAAAAATCAGGGAATGAGGTCAAATTTAGATGCTCATGTGAGGGAGGGGGTTTATTTATTATTTATTTGCCTTTGGGGTACTTGGAATATTGTGTAAGAAGGCATTTAATAGGGAGGTTACAAAGAATCTATCAAGATTGCAAGTTGTAAAAAGATCTTTCATAATTGGTGTTATGACAAGGCAATCAATGCCCTCACAGAACACCTAGGATATGTCTCTTGGTCAATTTGATTGTTATAACCAAATATATGACATCTATGATGCGTAAGGATTGTGTAAGAGGTGTAAGAGGAGTTACATACTATTTTGAGGGGCGTTGGATTTTTGCATGGCTCATGGTTGTGACTCATGGTTTTGGATAACACTTGATAGTTTCTTGTTTCTAATTTTCCTATATATTGAAAGCTTGTGACAGTGGATTTTATGGTTCACTACAGGTACACTTATGCATTCAGTCTACTATTAGAGAGATAAGTGGATTGTATTATTGTACTTCATCTTTTTAAAATAAAATAAGCTTGGGTCTGTTTAGGGTGGAGTTTTTCTTGCAAGGGTTTCCCCAATATCTAGTGTAATGGTTTACATTTTATGAGGTTGTGTAAAGGTGAAATTCAGTTATTGTTGTTAACTTTATATATTTTATTAATGTGAGATGGGTTGTAAAATGTTATTTTACTATAATCTAATAAATATAAATGAGGAACCAAATTCACAACATGAAAGAAGAATTCAAGACGTGTTTGGAAAATAAACTGAGAAGCTCTCTACCTCAAACACTACCACAATCTCATGTTGTCATCTAGAAAAGTTGCAAAACTCAAAGATTTTTCTAGATTTTGATCTCTTCTACACAATAGGAAATAAGGACAACCTCAATAGCAAAGAGGGGGATACTAGATAATATAGAAATGATAAAATGAAGCTAAACTTAGAATTAAATCAAATGAAATAGTGAAATGAATAAGAGAAGAGAAAAAATATTATCAAACCTCCATGTGAATGTAGAGTCATGGAGTACCTATAGCTATGACGAGAAAATGGTTGGGATTGCTTGGGAGCTTGCCAAGAATGATCAAGCCCCTAGTTTGGTCTTTCAACCTCCACAAGCAGTCAAATAGAAAATAAAGATTGGAAAGTGTGTGCACTTATCCTATGTGTATCTAGGACTAAGAACAACAATAATAAAGTAAATGAATCTATAATAATTAATCCCTAGTCTTTGGGGAAGAATACCCTAGTGTATGTATTAGATTGAACAAGAGGGGATGATAGTCACCAAGAGATATGCCAAAAGAAATGTAGAAGCAAAATGATATAGAAGAGTAGCAACAATTGATATTATTCAAAGCAAGAAGGATAGTTTATTTGTAAATTCCCAAAATAAATGTAAAAGCCACAAAACCATCTCAAAAGTAAATAAAGTAAATAATCCATTTAAATTACAAAAATCACAATCAAACGAAAGTAAAATGATGTAATTAATCCGCTTAATTACAAGTAAAAAAGATAAGTCTCATAAATAAGATTCAATAAGGTCAATAAATCTCCACAAAAGAAAAACCTCATAAATAAGAATCCATATAAGAATCATTAAATCTTGCAAAAGATAATCTCATCAATATAAATCAAATAAAGTCATTAAATCTTACAATTCGCGTGCTCATCCTAGGTAAAAGCACTATAAAATCATATACAAAGTCCATTGGCATTCATGCCATAATACATCCAATTACAAGTTACAATGATCATGTACATCAAGAATAAATCAATCAATATGCTCATCAGTCACACGAACCAAGTGGTCCTCCACTTGCGAGCTGAGAGACGGGAACATGGCCCAGGTGCTTTTCCACCCAACCATGAAGTAATTACAATTCCTCAGATCCCTTCATGAAACGAAGGAAACCCAACCCTGCAAGAAATGTCTAGCTACCTGGAAACAATTGGTAGGAGGGAACACTTGATGCAACCCTGATGTCTAAATGTGCAATTCTAAATAATGAAATGCAAATTGTCTCACAACATGATGTGGCAGAGATATATATAAATAAGTTTGCTAGACAAAATAAACATCTTTTTCAATGTCAGCTCGTTTAGATCTAAATCTCTAAACATAGTAACTTGGTTCAATTCTTGAAAAGAGGAAAAGCCATCTCTAATAATCCACATTCGGCATCCTAGCCCAGAAAGTAGCCCAAACACATTCCTAGATAAAAATCTACCTTCTTTCCCCAAATAAACAAGTAAATAAATTATTAAATGTTGGTGTCATCCACCTCCCAGGAGCACCATCTACAGAAAATAACCTTCACAGAAAATGAGAGAGGCAACACACGGCCATTTCACCAAATAAGAGTGAATAAATTGAGATGAATAATTTACATATGGTACAGGCTTTTTAAAGCCATGAAAAATAGGTGATAGGTATGAAACTTCCCGATACGAGAAACATAACTACCCAAAACTATATGCACCTAACTAATAATATTTGCATAAGTAAAACTTAAGCATAGTAAACAGTAAAACCATTTACTCCAACACCCCCCCTTAAGTGCAACTTAGGGAGAATTATTATGCAAAATGCAATATGGGTCCCAGCTACACAACCATGTTAGGTAACCATTTACAATGCAAAAAAGAAATCTCTCACAACCGGAGAAAAGGAGAAAAACCATGTGGGAAAAAACCTCTCCCCAAAAGAAAGAAAGAAAAACAAAAATGATGCATGTATGGAGGACTTAGTCACATCCCCCCAAGTACTACATACATCCTATATATACAATCTATGCCCCCCCCCCCATAAGAGGGAAAGAGAGAGACTATGTAGCCCCCCCACAATGTGTAATCACCTGCAAAAATGGTAAGTGCCTAAAGACAGAACATGATCCAATGTCAACAAACAACTTGTCTCCCTTTTGGAAGTAACAAAACCAAGTACAAATGCTGGTATGCTTCCCACTCCAGATAGGAATTGAAAGAAAGAAGCATGAAAAAGTATGATGATGTCTCTGAAATCTGCTCATGTGTCGCCAAGACCTTGGAAAATGATGCCATGAACCAATTAGGAACATGCTTAATCACAATAGAAGGTGACAAACAAGGTACCACTGGAAACTAATCTTGAACATTCTCCAAAGACAAAGATGGAGTGACAACAGTTGTACCACAACTATCATCAAATAGGAGGGATATACCCTCAAATGTGTCTTCCAAGTTAGAAATATGAGATTCTATGAACAAGGAACTAATGTCTAACAAATAAGAATCCCAATCAGGAAGACAATGAGATACTGGTTGTGATGAATCACTGGATGTGCTCAATGAATCATCAACACAAAATGAATAGTCCTGCTGAACAAGAATGATAGGAGCCTCAATCAATGACTCTGCACAATGAATCACTGTAGGTGAAGGTACATCAACTGTTCCTAATGGAGAAGAAGGAGCTTCTAAAGAACCCTCATCATCCTCATCTGAAGATTCAAAGTTTTCCAAAACTTCAAACTCTTGCATAGTAGCATGATCATAGGGTATCCTGTCTGAAAAATTAAGAGGCACAAGACAATTTGAAATAGGATCATCTGGGAATAACTGAGTATCACGATCTCCATGTATTTCCCAAATTTTAGTCCAAAAAATATGAGGACACTCAAAATGATTAATAGCATTCAAAGTGGCATCATCAATATGCATTGCAATAACTCTTAGGACATGATCCGTTTTTTAATTCCATGCAAATTTCTTACTATCAGTACCAAGAAGGGGAACTAGATTATATAAATGTGGCAACAAATGAAGCCATCTAAGATGTTTTATCATACCATCTCTCCATTGTTTATAATTTCCCCTTTTCAACATAATCACAGCAGGATGAACTGAAAACCCCATAATGAACTATGACTAATCTCCAAGAATGCAAAGATATTAACCTTCAACAACAATTAGAAACTCCCAAAATACTACAAATGAAGCCTTCAAATCAGCAAAATTAGGCAGCTTTACCTATACCACTGCGAGCTTGGCGAAGTCAGCATTCCGATGATATGCAGAATGCTAAAAACGGACTCCGGATGCCCAAGATATGCTCTGTGGAAGAAAAGTTGCCTTTAGGGGCTCAATGCAAGAATGAAGGACTGGATTAAGCCCTTGGTCACCCACATGACCACCTACTGTAAGTGAGCAAAAATACACAATGGATTTGTTACAAAATATTATGGCAACCCTGCCAATCAATCTCTGAGTCAGCAAGCACCGATTTACCAAGCTTCTGGTGTAGGAGCACCCCTTCGAAATAAAGAATAAGTCTAATTATAGTATGTTTTTAGTTTATGATGTAATAAGGTCCATTGGACCAATCCTTATGTTTTAAGTCAATCTAGGATGGTGTGTTGACAGTTATAGTTTGTTATGCTAGCTGTCCTCCCAGCTGCTTGGAAGCTCCCAGCCGCTGGGAATCGAGTCTGTACTACTCATGAGGAGTAGTTATTTATACCCTAGATCAGTTTGTTTAGATATAGTTCAGCGTTGCATATGAAAAATAGGGACATTATGTTTTGGAGATCAGACTGAGCATTGTGATACAGTGGGGCTGTGATATTTGTATGCATTTCTGTTATTGAAATAAAGAAGATCCCGTTGTTTCATTTGTCTGATCTTCGATCTATCTGTGTAGTCAATTTTGAGTTTGCAGGCGAAATGGATTCATTCATCCATTCCACCGGTTGATTCTCTGAATTAGTGGAATGGACATGTACAGTAGTTTAGTTTGCAGTTTCATTTTTCTGTTTTTGCATTTCATGTTTTTGGGATCGTTTTATAGCATGCTATGATCTATCCTAGCATCCTCATGTGCTAGGGTTTGAAGGATAAAATCTAAGTTAAGATTGCCCAAAAAATAGATCAGCCCGATCTCTGTGTTTTCTACGTGAAATTTGTGAAGTTTCAAGGGCTTTGTCGAAATGTACATTTGACGTATATATAGTGTTTGTATGCGACATATAATTTGTGTGTATATCGTATTTGTATCTGTGCATATATCGCTAAACAGATCGAGTGTTAAAACATGTTGAAAATGCATGTTTCGAAGGTACAAAGGTGAAACAGTTCAGATATACAATTCCTGTGTATATCACTTTTATTTGTTGGGGACAATTGATGTGTATATCGCCTTTGCATCCGAGGGTCATTTCGTGTGTATCCGTCATTCACATATCGGGTTTGTATGTTGTGGATTTGGTAAAGTGTCGATATACAATCTCTGTGTATATCGCAATTGTACATCGGGTCATACAAGTTCTGTGTATACACCCTTTGTATACATTTGTGTGTATACTACATTTGCATGTTTGATACAGATCCTGCGTATCCATCAAATGCACCTTATAGTTTGCATATACCGAATGTACATTTCAAATGTACATTAAGATGATACAAGCGAAGTCAATGGTCAACCACCGTTAGAGGAATATTCCTAGCTATATTCCACAGATGTATATTTTGTGGTTGTATATTTGATTGTATGTCCAAATATACATTCCGCCGATACAAAGGATTTTATACAACAGAGTCAGCGCCAATCAAAGGGGAGATTGTATGTTTGTTTGTATCTAGCGCTTGTATATTGGAAATATACATCGTGCTTATACATTGTCAAAAGATACATCGAATGACTGGTAGCGGAGGCAATAGGAATCGGTTATAAGAGGTTAAAGTTTGTATGTTGAGGAATGTACATTTTAAATGTACATTGGCGGAGATACAATTGCCTGATACAAATTGTGACTGATCGTGGTGGTGAACCGGTATACCAAGCATTGTAGCAAACTGGTACTAATAAGTCAGTTTTGTATGTATCATTGTGACAATAGCCATCAGAACAATGAAGGTTGGTGAGACCGATAGATGAAGTCTTGCCGATAGGCACATAAACAAAAATGCTCATCGGGGTGAGATGGGTATCGGAGTGAACGGTGTTTGAGATACCGATGGTTTCAATCTAGCTGATAGGATATGCCAGTGTGACATTTATCAACTCTTGCCAATGAAATAAGAAACTTCAAATTCCACCAGTAGATAATGTTTCCAGTTGTGGCTCTGCATCATAGTGGTATCAGAGCAAAGGAAGGATCTTCTGGAAAAGATAAGAAGATAGAAAGATGTCGGATGAAGAAGGAACATCAGAGATTCTGGCAAGGATGACCAACGCTGAGTTGGCAATTCTGGTAAAGAAGCAGATTGCATAGAGAATTGTTGTAAAGGCTCAGAATTAGGCATTGAAAGATGAGTTGGAGAAGTTGAGGGACATAGTAGGTTCTGGTAAAGAAGAAGATAGGGAAGAAGAAGAGATCCCTAGGTGGAATGAGGAAGACGTTCCTGCAGACCAGAGACCCTTGATTAATGCCCTCAAATCCATGGAGAGGAGAACCATGGATGTGAAACTGGATTTGCCAGTGTTTATAGGAAAGATGGATCCTGATTCGATGATGGAGTGGATAGACTCCTTAAACAATTTCTTTGAGCTAGAGGAGATACCAGAACACTAGAGGGTAAAGATAGCCCAATCAAAAATGAAAGAGGCTGCATTAACTTGGTGGAATTTCATCCAAGATGACAGAGTACAAGAAGGAAAGTGTAGAGTTGCTATGTGGAAGAAGATGATGGCTTTAGTAAAAGAAGCCTATGTTCCATTGGATTACAGCATCCAATTGCATAAGAGGAAACAAAATTTGAAGCAGAAGGAGCTAGATGTCAGCTCATATACAAAAGAGTTCATGAAGCTTTGTGTCAAGACAAAGGTAAAAGAGAGTGAGGAAGAAAAGGTAGCTAGATACCTTAATGGATTGAGGTTCAACATTCAAGAAGATTTGAATCTGCATAACCCAGATACAGTTCAGAAATGTTTTCAGTTGGCATTGAAAGTGGAAGAGAAGTTAAAGAGAAGACAAGAACAAAACAATAGAGGAAGAGGAAAACAACAAAGAGGTGGAAGAGGTCCTTTCAGAGACAGAGGACATGGATTTGGATATCAGGGAGAATCTAGTCATGACAACAATAAGGGAGATAACAGTCAAAACCAGAGAGGAAGTTACAATCAGCAAGGAAACTTCAGAGGCAGAAGACCTTTCAGAGGAAGATCTCAGGGCAGAGGATCTATCAGATGTTATAACTACAACCAAGAAGGCCATATAGCCAGCAAATGTCCAGAAAAGGCAACAAGTTCAACAGGAGAAAGGAGAACGAATCTAATCCAAGAACCTGATAGCCAAAGTACAACAAGCTCAAATGCTTTTCAAAGTGTGAATGCTCCTGACAATTATGGATATCCAGAAAGTGGAGAATCTTTGATGACGAGGAGAACCATGACTACCATGAAGGTACCTGACAAAGAACCCCCACAAAGAAAGTCTCTTTTCAGAACTAATTGCAAGGTAGGAGGAAAGGTATGTAAAGTTCTAATTGATTCTGGTTCTACTAAAAAATTTGTATCTGATGAAATGGTAACAAAGCTTAAGCTTAGAAGATTGCCTCACCCATCCCCATATAAGGTCTCATGGCTTACCCAAGGTCAGCAAACAGTTGTAGAAGAGCAGGCTTGGGTAGAATTTTAGATTGGATCATATAAGGACAAGTTGTTGTTTGATATTACCAAGATAGATGCTTGCCATCTTTTATTTAGGAGACCATGGCAGTATGATTTGAAGGCACGCCATGATGGTGTTAGGAACACCTATACAATCACCAAAAATGGTATGGTGACCGAGTTACTACCATTGACAGAGAAGGAGGAGAAATCAAAAGGAAAAGAGGTGAAGGTAATGCTGATGGAAGGAAAACAATTCATGAAAGAAGTGGCAGAAGAAGGTGCAGTTGCATATGCCATGATTCCATGTCTGACAGTGAACAAAGAACAACAGCAAGAAGTCAAGCAAGAGAAGAAGTAGAGGTTTATAGACCCAGCTGTCCAAGAGTTATTGGATAAGTATAAAGGCATCATCTCTGATGGAATGCCAAGATCCCTACCACCTGTAAGGGATATCAACCATTGCATAGATCTAATCCCAGGATCTACACATCCAAACAAAGCAGCATACAAGCTAACTCCAGAACAGAATGCAGAAGTAGCAAGGCAAATTGAGTTGTTAGACACAGGTCTGATTGGTAAAAGTTTAAGTCCATGTGCAGTACCAGCTGTACTAGCACCAAAGAAAGAAGGCACTTGGAGGCTTTGCACAGATTCCAGGGCTATTAATAAGATCACAATCAGGTATAGGTTTCCAATACCTAGGATAGAGGATTTACTTGACTATTTGGGAGGTGCTAAGTATTTTACAAAAATAGATTTGAAGAGTGGTTATCATCATATCAAAATTAGGCCAGGAGATGAATGGAAAACAACATTCAAAACAAATGAAGGGTTGTATGAATGAAAAGTTATGCCATTTGGTTTATCTAATGCACCTAGTACTTTTATGAGATTGATGAATGAGGTTTTGAGAGAATTCATGGGAAAGTTTGTCATAGTATATCTAGATGACATTCTGATTTTCAGCAATACAAAGGAAGAACATCTCAGACATATAGATTTGGTTCTCAAGAGGTTACATGAAGAGCAGTTGATGATAAATTTGGACAAGTGTTTGTTCATGCAGGAGGAGATCACATATTTGGGCTTTGTCATTTCACAAGGAAAGCTGCAAATGGATAAGGAGAAGGTAAGTGTCATATTGTCTTGGCCAACTCCAAGGACTATGAATGATGTCAGAAGTTTTCATGGGTTAGCAACCTTCTACAGAAAGTTTATAAGAGGGTTTAGTCATATTTGTGCACCCATGCTTGATACCATAAAAGGAGGACAAAAGTGCAGATTTGCTTGGACTAAGGAAGCCGATGATTCCTTTGAAACATTGAAGAAGAAGGTGACACAATAGCCAGTCCTTGCACTTCCAGATTTTAACAAAAATTTTCAGGTAGAATGTGATGCAACTCACATGGCAATTGGAGCAATACTCAGCCAAGAAGGTAGGCCAATTGCATTTTTCAGTGAGAAGCTCAATGATGCTAAAAAGAGGTATTCATCATATGATTTGGAAATGTATGCTCTAGTCCAGTCACTCAAGAAATGGAGGCATTACTTGATGCCCAAAGAATTCATAGTATTCACAG
This sequence comes from Cunninghamia lanceolata, assembly GCA_027924645.1. Lineage (NCBI taxonomy): Eukaryota > Viridiplantae > Streptophyta > Pinopsida > Cupressales > Cupressaceae > Cunninghamia > Cunninghamia lanceolata. Next base: position 3,602,024 of record BSBN01000914.1, on the reverse strand, counting down.
ATAATCAGGCTTTAAGCTTTATAAACAGCCAAGAAAAGTTGAACCACAGGCATATGAAATGGGTAGAAACTTTACAAGCTTTTACTTTCACATTGAAGCATAAGAAAGGAGTCAAAAATAAGGTAGCTGATGCCTTAAGCAGGAGAGCTCTAACAGTCAACCAAATTCAGTTGGAAAGTGTTGGCATTGATTCATTGAAGACCATGTATGATGCTGATGAAGATTTTGGAGAGATATATCAGGTATGTACTTCTTTTGGAGATAAATATCATGCTGAGTTCTCTGAATTTCTGATCCAAGATGGATTGCTATTCAAAGGTGGACAGTTGTGTATTCCAAGGTGTTCTATGAGGTTGAACATCATAAAAGAGAAACATTGTGGAGCTATGGCAGGACATTTTGGTTTGGATAAGACTCTTGATCTTGTTAGAAGACATTATTTTTGGCCTAAGTTACAATTCGATGTTAGAAAATTTGTAGAGACATGTGTGATATGTCAGAAAGCAAAAGGAAGATCAACTAATGCAGGTTTATATCAGCCTTTACCCATTCCTTCCAAACCATGGGAAAGCATAAGTATGGATTTTGTGTTGGGTTTACCCAAAACCAGAAAAGGATATGATAGTGTTTTTGTTGTAGTGGACAGATTCAGCAAAATGGCACATTTCTTGCCATTTAAAACCACTGCTGATGCTTCATATATTGCAGATTTTTTTTTCAAAGAAATAGTAAGAATACATGGATTGCCATTGAGCATAGTGTCCAATAGGGATGTGAAGTTTATTGGTCATTTCTGGAGAACTCTGTGGAAGAAGCTTGGAACAAATTTGTCTTTCTCATCCGCATATCATCCTCAAACAGATGGACAAACTAAAGTGGTAAATCGTTCCTTAGGGAATTTTCTCATATGTTTGACAAGACAGCATGGTGACAAGTGGGATAATATCCTACCACAGGCAGAATTTGCCTATAATGATACTGTCAATAGAAGCACAGGGAAATCACCTTTTCAGATAGTCTATGGTATACATCCACGAGGTATTTTAGAGCTGAGAGATCTACCTACAAGAGATTCTATTAGTGCAGATGGTGAAGCTTTTGCAGAAGCCATAAAAAAGGTACATGATCAGGTCAAAAACCAACTCCAACAAACTACCTTAAAGTATAAGGAGTATGCTGATAAAAAGAAGAAAGATGTACAGTTTGATGTTGGAGATTTGGTATGGGTTCATTTGAAAAAGGAAAGACTTCCTAAAGGCAAATATACTAAACTCATGCAGAGGAAGATTGGACCATGTCAGATTTTGAAAAAGTGTGGACAAAATGCTTATGAAATCCAACTTCCTTCTAATCTTGGTTTATCACCTATATTCAATGTATGTGATTTAACTCCATACAAGCATAATCCAAATGAAGAACAGGAACTACTACAGGATATAGCAGCTAATGACATTCCAAAACATGATGCACCATAGTTGCAGAAGATTTTAGACACAAGAATGATCAAGAAGACCCAGAACAAACAATATTTGGAATATTTGGTGGCTTGGCAGGGAAAACCTGATTCAGAAGCAGTGTGGATGACTGAAGAACAAATCAACCAACATGGTTCAGACCTACATACTCTCATCTCAAGTAGACTTGAGATTTCTTCTTCTAGGGAGTATAGTGTAGGAGCACCCCTTCGAAATAAAGAATAAGTCTAATTATAGTATGTTTTTAGTTTATGATGTAATCAAGTCCATTCGACCAATCCTTATGTTTTAAGTCAATCTAGGATGGTGTGTTGATAGTTATAGTTTGTTATGCTAGTTGTCCTCCCAGCCGCTTGGAATCGAGTCTGTACTACTCGTGAGGAGTAGTTATTTATGCCCTAGATCAGTTTGTTTAGATATAGTTTAGCGTTACATATGAAAAATAGGAACATTGTGTTTTGGATATCAGACTGAGCATTGTGATATAGTGGGGCTGTGATATTTGTATGCATTTCTGTTATTGAAATAAAGAAGATCCCATTGTTTCATTTGTCTGATCTTCAATCTATCTGTGTAGTTGATTTTGAGTTTGCAGGTGAAATGGATTCATTCATCCATTCCACCGGTTGATTCTCTGAATCGGTGGAATGGACATGTACAGTAGTTTAGTTTGCAGTTTCATTTTTCTGTTTTTGCATTTCATGTTTTTGGGATCAATTTATAGCATGTTATGATCTATCCTAGCATCCTCATGTGCTAGGGTTTGAAGGATAAAATCTAAGTTAAGATTGCCCAGAAAACAAATCGGCCCAATCTCTGTGCTTTCCGCGTGAAATTTGTGAAGTTTCAAGGGCTTTGTCTAAATGTACATTTGACGTATATACAGTGTTTGTATGCGACATACAGTCTGTGTGTATATCGCATTTATATTTATACGTATATCGCTAAACAAATCAGGTGTTAAAACATGTTGAAAATGCATGTTTCGAAGGTACAAAGGTGAAACAGTTCGGATATACAATTCCTGTGTATATCGCTTTTATTTGTTGGGGACAATTGATGTGTATATCGCTTTTGCATCTGAGGGTCATTTCGTGTGTATCTGTCATTTGCATATCGGGTTTGTATGTTGTGGATTTGGTAAAGTGTCGATATATAATTTCTGTGTATATCGCAATTGCACATCGGGTCATACAAGTTCTGTGTATACACCCTTTGTATACATTTTGTGTGTATACTGCATTTGCATGTTTGATATAGATCCTGCGTATCCATCAAACGCACCTTATAGTTTGCGTATACCGAATGTACATTTCAAATGTACATTGAGATGATACAAGCAAAGTCAATGGTCAACCGCCGTCAGAGGAATATTTCTAGCTATATTCTGCAGATGTATATTTTGTGGTTGTATATTTGATTGTATGTCCAAATATACATTCCGCCGATACAAAGGATTTTATACAATAGAGTCAGCACCAGTCAAAGGGGAGATTGTATGTTTGTTTGTATCTAGCGCTTGTATATTGGAAATATACATCGCGCTTATACATTGTCGAAAGATACATCGGACGACCAGTAGCGGAGGCAACAGGAACCGGCGATAAGAGGTTAAAGTTTGTATGTTGAGGAATGTACATTTTAAATGTACATTGACGGAGATACAAGTGCCCGATATAAATTGTGACTGATCGTGGTGGTGAACTGGTATACCAAGCACTGTAGCAAACCGGTACTAATAAGTCAGTTTTGTATGCATCGTTGTGACGATAACCATCGAAACAACGGAGATTGGTGAGACCGATAGACGAAGTCTTGCCGATAGGCACATAAATGAAAATGCTCATCGGGGTGAGATGGGTATCGGAGTAAACAGTGTTTGAGATACCGATGGTTTCAGTCTGGCCGATAGGATATGCCAGTGTGACATTTATCAACTCTTGTCGATGAAATAAGAAACTTCAAATTCCACCAATAGAGAACGTTTCTGACTGCGGCTCTGCATCAGCTTCCCACAATCACTTAACAACAATCTGCGAGTGTCAGATCGACTCTTGAGCACAAACTAAGTATACACGTTAGCAACAAGGTTTCCAATACACGAAGAAGAGAACAACAAACACGTGTAGGCGTGAGGCTTTTCCAAGCCCTCACAATAAAATAAATGAACATTGGGGAATATTATACCAAAAATTGATTTTACACCAACAATATGGGACTAAAGTCCCGATCCATGCTTCAAATCAGCGCAACAGATGGGCCCACCTCCTTGCCTCACGCACAACAAAACCTTAGAATCAAATATTTATGCAAAGACTTTATAAATGCTTATTAAGGTATCCATGAAATATATTTGGATCGACCAATCTCTTCAACTGGTGCTATCAAAGTGAAGCTTCTGGATACTGGCATGTGGAGGGCTGGGTGATTGATAGGCTCTGAGGGCATGAATTTGGCCACTGATCCACAGGTTTGGTGTTAGTGACCACAGGCGGACAGTTGAAGCGATTTAAGTGTTGATGGCTGTGACCATGGTTACTACCATAAGGAAATGATCGCCACAGTCTTGAACTACTGCCACAAAAAGCCAAAAAAAATGATCACACAATAGTGATTGGTGATTGCCGTACAGCCACGGGTGGTAGGAGAGCGTAGGCCTAGAAAACAGCCAAGGTTTTCTTCATAGATATATTGGCCAGCAAAAATCTGCCAAAGGTTTGAGAGGAAGATCATTGCCCAAGGAGATGCCAAAACTGTGAATAATCACAGCAAGCTCAGCAATTTGATCTCCAAAAATTGGTGAATAAAAGGTGCAGGCTAACCAAACCAGGGTCTACCAACGCAACATGAAGATAATCTCAAAAAACTTCTGATGAAAACTCTTCAATGGAAGGAGGGCCACCAAACCCAATGTATTCTTCACAGCCTCTTGCAAAATGAGGAAAAAACTGAAATATGCAACTTTAAAATTTGAAAAATTTCAAATGCCAGAAAAAATGATCCCAAATACTCAGATGAAAACTCTCAGAGGAAGGATTGCAGAATGGTTGGCTCTGATACCATGTTGGTGTCATCCACCTCCCAAGAGCACCATCTGCAGAAAATAACCTTCATAGAAAACAAGAGAGGCAACACACAACCATTTCACCAAATAAGAGTGAATAAATTGAGATGAATAATTTACATATGGTATAGGCTTTTTAAAGCCATGAAAAATAGGTGACAGGTATGAAACTTCCCGATACAGGAAACACAACTACCCAAAACTATATGCACCCAACTAATAATATTTACATAAGTAAAACTTAAGCATAGTAAATGGTAAAACCATTTACTCCAACATTAAATAAATCAATGAATAAATAAAATAAATAAATCCAAAATTACCTATGACCATTTCTAGTCCCTTTCCCATGCATCAATCATGAAAACACACCTTTCAAGAAATAATCCATCATTTGTTCATACAATTGCATCTATAAAACTATTAAATCAGTTTCATTTCCTAGTCCATATTTCATTCTATTTCCATAATATGTATTGAGTTTTCTAAATCATTCTAATCAAGTATGCCAAATCTTTTCAAGAAGTTTTAATAAGATAATAATATTTACATCTTGGAATTTACTTCATCACACTAACATATGAAGAAAAGATAAATTATATAATCTATTCATTCTAATATTCGTAAAATAATAGATTTTCTAATTAATTAATCAACCTTTACTGTCACAGCTATGACAGTAAGCTGAAGAACTCATTAACAGGCTTACTGTCACACTAGCGACAGGAACTACAGAAGGTCAAAAATAAGTTACTGTCACACCTACAACAGGACCTACAGAAATGTCACAAACAGGTTACTGTCACACCTGCAACATGAACTACAGAAATGTCTGATTTTACAAGGAAGTTATAGTCCAACTAGCAATAGTAATTTAACAGGTCTGAATCGATATTAAAATAATTAAACACAACTTCAACATGAACTCTAAATTTAATTGAAAGAGGTATAACACTTGTTGTTTATAGAAAACTCAAAATTAGTTTGCAATGACTGGAACTTCAACAGATCTAAACTGGTGGTCAGATTTCTTGACTCAGGTCTAATTCACACAGAGACATAAGAACATAATTTTAATTGGCCAAGAGAGAGAGAGAGAGAGATGATCTATATGAGGCGGCGACCAAGGGAAGATAGAGGAACAGAGGAAAATCAGAATAGTTTATGAGTTTAGAGACTGGCTGAGGACGTCATAAATAGGCTGCTAGATGAAATTTGCAGTAGGAAAAGAGGTAGTCGCTTTACTAAAAAAATAGATAATAATGAATAGTAGGTTGCACAACTACCTAGCAATAGCAAGGTTAAAAATCTAGCATGTGAAGAGGGTAGAGATTGAGTACTTTGGCAAACTCAAGTATGAGTTTATATATTTAGTGATCAAATAATAATTGTTCCACGGGCTAAGAAAAGAAATAGCAGATTGACCATAAGGAAAAATGTTTATATCAGAGGTCGATCCATAACAAAAGAGGAAAAGGATGCAGGTCTTGTCTTATCTCAGCTGTCAATTAACAAATGCTCCTACAAGATAAGAAGTAACAGATCAAGCATAGAAAGAGGCCAATTGCCCAAAAGAAAGGTTGATTTCTAGTCATATAAGAAGAACAGTTGATGCAGACTAGATTGCTATAATTCTAACGGTTATAACAGTCATCGACAATCTTTATTATTTGCATAACACACAAGAAAAATACCCAAATTTCTACCTAAAAGGAAGATGGATGAATCTGTCTAGTCGCTCCTTATTTCTACCTACCAATTACTACCTTCCATTCCTTTCCGTCGCTCCCAAATCCAGAGGTATCAGTCGCCTGTAGGTGAATAACATTTTTTGCTAAACCTCCTTTGTTTTTATTCCCAATCTTCCCTAAAATTGGCATTCACTATTCTTGGTTTACCTTTGCTTTTTAGTTTAACTGAAGATTACTCCGATTGCATGAGATTGAAATAAATAAAATACAAAAGATTCTTAATTTTTCTATTGACAACAACTTATTTTTAAATTCTTTTTAATATTCTAAATATAATAGTGATATTATTAACATAATTTAACTATCTTTATTAAAACACAATCACTTTAAATAAATCAAGAAGTGAGATAATAAAATTATATATATATATATATAATTTAATATAATTGTTTAAATCTAATTAATATATTGTCTTCCAAACATCCATACTCATTAAATAGAAAACATTTATTATTATTTATTTGTATATATAAAATACAACCATATATACATATATTCACTATTTAAAAATATAATACACTATTTAAAATATAATTTGAAAAGACATTTAATTCTTATAATCAAATCATGAATTCAAAAAGGATTATCATGACAATTGAAAACACAATAATTTTTTAAGCATCTAAACATCAATCACATTTATTGTCCACACAATTAATGCATAAATAGCCATTCAAAAATGCAACATGAGACTATGTGAGTGTGTGATTGCATCAGAGTTAACCATCCCAAATAGTTCTTGCCAAGTGGCTAGAACACCTCTACCTCAATCATGTTCTCATTTTTTATGAGTACCTGCATTCATTCGCACTCAACTCAACGTCAATAGGTTAGTTCCCAAAAACATAGCCGAAGAAAAACATCATAATCATATCAATAATATTTAATATTTAAACCAACTTTCTAATTTATGTAAATATAACATCATGATAATTACCTTCACACATGTAGAATTTACTCAAAGTAAAACAATCATGGTAAATGTTCACTAATCTAGAATAATAATATAGACCATAAAAATGAGACGTGACATTATTGAAACAATATTACAAGCATGATGTAGAAGAGAGGGAGTGAGTACTTTGGAGAAGTCAGTAGTAATGTTTAGGAGCATCAACCCTTGAGCAAGCTTCAAAGATGGAGTTCTATTCAGCAATGTGTAATGAAGAGGGAGCAAGAGATAGTTTTTTGTTGTTGGAGAAGATGTAAATCAAATAGAGGTTTTCAAAAGGGTTCCTTGGAAGCTAAAGGATCATATTTGGATGTAGAAGGCATTTTTTAGATAAACAGTGTTACAAAAGGTGATAGTAGGTAGTTGGCAGGAAACCAATATTTAAATTTTGAAAAATTATATGATTCTAGTGCACTACATGGATGTTTGTGTGTCATACTCACATCTTAGAGAAAGTGCTCAAAATTTGACATGTGAATCCAAGTTAATAGAATAATTGGAATGTGATGCAGAAATTTGGCAATCTAGTGAAGGAAAAGGCCAAGGTAAAATGATCCCTAAAATATACTACAAGGGATGAACACTAAAGCAAGCCCAAAATATAGTGTGAAATTTTAGGGTATATAATTTTTGACATTACAGGTTGTTGATTTGTTATATTGCTTCTTCATTATTTCATTGATATGTTTATTGGTTTAATCAGATCCTATCAAATTAAACTCTATATTATTCATTATTTCTATTATGTCATTTACCCTATATTTTCAACATTTGGTATTAGATCTTCGACTAGATTGTAGAAGGGGATGCCTTCTTTGCACATTCCCAAGATGTACCTAGCTATTGCTAAGTCATTCATCTCAAATTGTGTTGAAAGCTAAGACTTTAATTCACAAATTAGACCCTTCCCATTATCAAAAACAACATATCATCAACATATAATGCAATAATTAGAATTCAATCAGCATCCATCTTAAAGTAGATACAATGATTCGATTTAGATCTCAGAAATACCAAACTTAAAACAAATGAATCAAACTTTTGGTACCACATCCTAGGAGATTGCTTAAGAACATACAAACATTTCTTCAACTTACAAACCAAATGTTCTTTATATTTCTCAATGTAGTTCTCTAGTTGTGACATATAAATTTCTTCCTCCAAATCACCATGAAGGAAAGCTATCTTCACATCCATCTGCTCAACCTCAACATCATACATTGCAGTAATAGATAATAGAAACTGAATGGATGTTAGGTTAGAAACTAGGGAGAAAATCTCACCATAATCAATTCCCTCAACCTAGGAATAACCTTTCATAACCAATCTTGCATTGTACTTCTCAACACTGCCATATGAACTGATTTTCTTATTGAATGCCTATTTGCATCCAATAGGTTTGCATCTATCAAATGAAGGTACTAGATTGCATGTGTCAGTTTTCTTTAATGCATCCATCTCTTCTTCCATGGCCACTTTCTAGAAATTTGCATCATCCATACCCATAGCGTCCTTTATAATCCTAGACTTGTCAATGTTAGTAAGCAAAGCAAAAACACATCTACAATCAGGAGGAGTATACCTATCTGGTTGTTGTCTTTACTGAGTGGACCTCCTCAAAATCTAATATGGAGGATCTATCTCTTCTTCTAAACTCTTTAAACTATCAAATATCTCCTCTTCTTTAGGTCCTTCATGGGCTTTCGCTTCAACTTTCTCAAGTGTAGGGGGAAGCTGAACCACATCTTTTTTTTCTGGTTGCAATATAATGGAAGATGACTTAACTTCTCTAAAGATAACACTTCTAATATACAAAACTCTTTTAGCCACAAGATCCCAAATCTTATACCCTTTCACACCAATACCATAACCAGTGATGCTACATTTAACAACCTTGTTCTCCAACTTTGACCTCTTCTACCTAGGCACATGTGCATATGCCTCGTAACCAATGACTCTAAGATGTCTCAATGAAGGATTTTTGTCTGAACACACATCCATGGGTGTCTCATCAACAAGAACTAATGTAGGAGACCTGTTAACCAGGTAACAAGTCATTGCAACCACTTCCGCTTAGAACTTACATGTTCCAAGTCAAACCTACTAAGAATACTTCTAGCCCTCTCCATCAACTTCCTATTCATTCTTTCTACAACTCCATTATGCTAAGAGGTGTATGAAGTTTCCTTATGTCTTTCTATTATGTGATCTTTATAGAACCTATCAAAATCTGTAGAACAAAACTCACCACCATTATCAATCCTCAAAATCTTAATCTTTTCACCAGATTGATTTTTAAAAAGAGCCTTAAACTCTTTAAACCAACTAAATACTTAATATTTACTTATAAGGAAATACACCCATTTCCTTCTACTATAGTCATCAATGAAAGATACATAATAAATAGATTTTGAAATTGAAGGAACATTAACAGGAACAAAAACATCAGAATGTATCAAGTCTAATATCCCAAAATATTTATGAGAACTAGAATAAAACTAAACACAATTTTATTTTCCATAAACACAATGTGAACATAAAAATTAAACTCAAGGTTACAATCATTCAACCCCTAAACAAGGTTTTTTTTATTTTCCATGGTTTGTAGACCCTTCTCACCTATGTGGCCAAGCCTCTAGTACCACAATATTGTCTTCTCTATTGGAAGTTTGATCTCCAAAGCATGAGCACCCTTAGATACCTAGAAAGCATGACCATTGGAAGTGGATGCAACACACCTCTTTTCTACTAGTTCTAATGGTGAAGGTGAAGACTCTACAAATATCTTCATTGTAGTAACAAAAGAACTATTACATTAAATCGTGCATGCATCTAGCTGAAACAAAGTGCCAATACAAACACCCTTAGAAAGCACCATAGATCCTCTAACAATCTTGCACCCTCCATTCAATAAAATGACTTGCACATTTGCATCATTCAATTTACTTATAGAAAAAAGGTTTCATGCCAAACTAGGGATATGCAGCACACCATTGATCCCGTTCACTCATCCATTTGGGAATCATATCAAGACTCTTCTACGACCAATAATCTTGAGATGAGAATCATCTCCAAGGTACACCTTCCCACCATCATATTGTTTATATTTTGTGAACAAACTCTGATGTGAGGTCATGTGAAAAGATACACCATAATCGACAAGCCATACACCTTTTGATTCATGTGTAGCCAAGGTTGTGATAAAGGCATCACCATCATCTTGGGAGGATCTCTTGGACTCATAATTAGAATCATTCTTTTTCTTTTTTTCTTCTTCTTCTCCTCCTTACAATCCTTTCAAAAATGACTAGGCTTGTCATAGTTCCAACATTTTTCCTTGAAATTACCAAGAGACTTAGATCTCCCATAGGAATTGAATTTTTACTTATCTTGCTTACCATCCTTATTCTTTCCTTTCTCTTTCAACCTTCCACAAATAGCTAGGGCCTCCTTGGTCATTTCTAAAGTCTTTCTTTATGTCTCTTTGAAAAGAAATGATGCAACCACCTCATCCATTTTCAACTTGGTGGTAGTGCTACCAATGACCATATTAAAGTGGTCCCATGAATCTAGAAAAGAAAAAAGAAAAGTCATACAACGATCCTCCTCCTCCATTTTGAGTCCCATGGAGCTCAATTGGGCAACTATCATATTGAAGGAATTCAAATGATTGGCTATGGATCTACCATCCTCCATTCTAAGAGTGTATAGTTGATTTCTTAGAAATAACTTATTTACCAAGGATTTATCTTGATAAATTTCTCCAATCTTTTTCCAAAGTTTTGTTGTGGTGGTCTCTTCATGAACATTTAGCAAAACTAAATATACCAAATAGAGTCTCACAAGACCCTTCACCTTGTTGTCACCTAAAAAAACCAAGTTTCCAACTTGCAAAATATTGCCAAATCCATCAAATTCCCTACTTTGTGCCTTTGTTGTTGAACCCATCATTTATATCCGATCTGAGACTATTTTGAATGGGTTCCCTCCAATAAATTTCTAAGTGTTTTCCTCTTGAAGTGCAAGGAAGAAAGTCTGAAAAATGGCTAAGAGATTCTTGGCTTTTTCCTTGTGTTTTTTGCCTTTGTCAAAGCTTTGGCATTTTGGGATTTTCTCTTCCGTCATGCCACTCCTATCAGCTTTGATTTCCTCTTGGTAATATATAAAATCGTTAAGTATTTCAGGCATCAGAGGTCAGGGTGGTGGCCTTCAGTCTTCTTCCAAGCATGCGTTAGTAGGAAGGCCCAATCATCGAAGTGTACCCAGGCTTCAAAATTTTTCTAAGTGTTGTGGATCATCAAAGGTTGGAGTGGTGGTCTTTTGTCTTCTTCCGGGCAAGCAGAAGGGTAAGGGCTCGACAATCAAAATCCAATGAAGCTTTAATTCTTCTAAATGTTGTGGGTGTCAACAAGTGGGAGGTGTCTTTTCCTTCTTCCTTTTTGCAGGCAGAAGGCAGAAGGTCTGATCGCCAAAGTCCTCCAGGGTTTCAAAGAGTTTCTAAGTGTTATGAGCATCGGCAATCGAGGGTTTCTCTTCCTCTTTTATTTTCAAAGATAGAAGGTAGAAGGTCCAATCACTGAAGTCTGATGAGCTTCAAAAATTTCTAAGTGTTTAGGGATCGGGCAGTTCCTTTCTTCTCTTCCAAAATGTGTTGACTTCACCCTTAGTTGTTTGTCCCTGATGACACTACACAACTTGGTATGTGTTAAGTTTTAGTTTGACAAATGGTATTCAGACAGTTTGATATCCTTGATGAGATACAGATTGACAAATGCTCAGTTGATATTCTTCTTTAACCATGTTCAATATGGCATCCTTCATTGATTGGCATTGGCATTAGTGGTTGGTTTTCTTGGTCATATGGTTTGGTCATTTGGCATCTACATGAGCATAAAGTTGGCATCTTGTCAGTTCTATAATGGTGTTGTTGATACATCTTAAGTAGTTGATCTGCATATGCTCTGAAAAGGTCGTTGGTTCAATTCAATTGTCATTCTATATGTTTGGTATAATGATGACATGCTCTCCTAGTATGATTAAGGGTGTTCAGTGGCAAAGGCATCTATCTCACACTTGATGATCATATGTTGTTGACATATGTTATATTTGATGGACACATTACTAGTTCAATATAACTTGTTTGAAGACCTAAAAATTTGATTTGATTTATCCTTGTTCTCCAACAAAAGTTACAAGGACTTCATTTTGAATAGGGGTTCAAAGAAGGGACTTGTGCAAAGATGATTTATAGTTTGAAATATTTTAAAAAGGCATAATATTGGCTTGTCTTAAGGTAGTAACCTGCTGAACAGGTTTCAATGACTTAAGGCAGGTAATAGGCTTGAAGGAATCACTTATTTTTACCGGCCCATTCTAAGGCACACCGGAAGCACAGGTTCGTGATGATATCGGGCAAAAAGATTTTTCTTATTTTCATATTACAAGGTTAGAGCTTCGAATATGACGGTTTATTCTTAGGGTTTCATTCTATTCTTTTCTGAAAGTAATCATGGCTCGAAATGGAGATGCAAACATGAATCTTTGATAGTCTTTGCTAAAGATACTTGGTGATGTGACAAAGCTGGAAACCTCTGGTAAAGGACTTTGACTTTCTCTTCAGTTGATATAATTATCTAGCCAACCCACCAGGTGACATTATTTTTGAGCTCTTCATTCAATCTTTTATCTCTGTGAACAAATCTTTGCTCATTGGGTTGCAGTTAAAAGAAAGGGTTTCACTGTGTTACAATTTTTTGTTTATCATAAAGATTCTTGTGATAAAGTTAAGGGTTTGAATATTTTTTGTAAATCCTAACTAGGGTTTCTATGCACGAGCAGTTTGGTGGCTTTTGTGAAGGTTTTTCAGATTTCTTTATGGGTCTGTAACACTTTGGTGTGACTATATTAACGGGTTTATGATAGAGCTTTTGGCTCTTTTTCTGTGATATGAGCATAACTTTTTAGACCCACTTGTGGGTATGCAATATACTGATGAAAGTTTGTTTTGACTTGGAATATGGCAAGATCTACATTCCTACTGGAGAGAAAAACAAACAATCCTGATCTCCTTTATGGGTATTTGATATCTCAATGCATTCAGTTTGGATTGGTTGAGAAAATATTTCTGTTGATTACGGTTATTTGCTCAATCCGGGAATACTTGATAGTTATGATGATATTTAGCATATACTTCTTTAACTCTATATACCTCTCTGTCAGTTGTAAACTACCTAACATTCAGTTATTACCTGAAACAGTTTCATAGAAATGGTTATCTCTTCAAACTATCTAATGTGAAGAGGAAGATATTGTGAAATGTATAAAGATGGCTTTGAAAAGGACAAATGTGTAGTTGTGTATACACCTAATATAATGTGAATGATGTAGAGTGTGCAAAATTCGTACATGAATTATTGATGTTATATTAGTTTGGATCAAAGTGAAATAGAGTATCCCTCTGTATTTGTTTTTCTTCATGATTGAAACATGTATTGAAAGGTCAAGTCAGTGAGACAAGAAATGACCTTTGCCAATGAGGCAATGTTGTAGCCAGTGAGGCTTGAATTGTAGCCAGTGAGGCAACTATAGCCAATGAGGCTTGAATCATGGCCAGTGAGGCCTGTAATCAGTAAGATTCTTTTGTCAAGCTAGTGAGGCACTTTTTCGAGTGGTTTTTATGCCCCGGAGGGTTTTCCACTCAGGACAATATTTGTGTTATGAGTTTGATTTTTATGTTCTTTTGCTTATCATATGTCATTCAATTTTAAAAGTTATTCAAAATTAAACTGGTCTGCATGAACACATCTTGTATCACTATTTGGAATCATGTTCTCTGCTCATCCTCGTTAAGGTCAATAAAACTTTACAATTTAATGCTTACCAAAGATTGCTTCATTATGTTGATACATAGTTGATATTGGTCTGTCAGGGTTAGCTGATTGTGATATATGTCAATGCTGTCATGATGTTCATAGCTAGTGTGATGTCTCATTTCCACAGAAGTTGTCTTTATTGACAGATTATTTCAAGATCCAAATGTTTAGTCAAAATTAGTATACCACTGATTCACCCCCCTCTTAGTGCTATCGTACTCCAAAAAAATGAACGATGTATGGTGAAGCCCTGATCTCCAAAGCCCAATGGTTTCCCTTTGTTCCTTTTGAACTTTGGAGATCGAGGCTTCCTTCTTCACCTTTTCAAAAGTCAATTGCCTAGAAGAAGCCTGATTGGTCGGGGCTCAATTGTTTTGCCTTCCCTACTCCTCCCACCGCTTGGGAATGTGTCAACAACCTCTAGGATCACCATTAATGTGAAATGGGTAGTTGAAATTAATGTTTTTATTGTAGTTGGTGGGGTTTTGGGGGGTTTTCCTACCCATTTCATCCTTAGATCCGAGTTGTGAAGTCTATAAAAGCAGGATTGAAATTCATTCTGAGGGTTGGTCGCTAAACCAATTGTCTGGTCTAGAAATCCTAAAGGAGATTTTAGGGCATCAAGAAGAGCATAAGGTCTGAAGTGGGAAGAAGGGATGTGTCCAAAGAAGGGAGGAAAGGTTTTCATTAAATATTCTCATATCATGGTATGTCTTCGGGATACTTTGTAATGATTCAGGGGGATATTGAATCACAATTTTGTATTCTCCTTTGTCACATTTGCTGGCATGAATGTAATAAAAGTTGGATAATGTATGACAACATTTAATTCATGCAAACCTTTTGTATGGGTCTTTCCTCTGTTATGTGTGGATTATTGCAGTTGTATTTGGGATAAATAAGTATGTCCATTCTATGAAATATGTTTTAGATTTGTATGTGTGCAACTCATGATTCTATTGATATTTTGTTGGGTGTGTTTCTTTTCATTTATTGTTCATGACTCAGTTGCCCAATGGAGTAAGCACCAGTCCATATTGGGGATGGATCAAACACTATTTTAATCAAACCCTCATCCTATTAGTTGTAGGAGTAGGAGTAGGTTTAGTTTAGGGTTTCTCATGTTGTTCATGATTCAGTGCAATAACTAGGGATTGATCTGAAGTGATGCATAACTGTTTTAATCATTAGTGAATCATGTACATGTATGCCTGCACTATGTATCTTGTGTATGTAAAGTTAAGAAGAGTCATCTTAAGGAATGTGAAGTAGTTATATTTGGGTGCAAATGTATAGTGTAGTAATCAACTTAATCAAAGTCCTATGTAGCCAGTTTGTCTTGACCTAGTGATAGCTTTGGGGGTCAAGTGTACATTGGGTATGCTTTTGTTTGTTTGTTTGTGTTCTATTTCATGCCTCTAGGAATATCCCTCCTAGGTCTAGCTGAGCTTGAAGTGCAGAGGAGTATACCCACTCCTGTCAGTTGGCCAAAATCGCCCTTGACCTATTGATAAACCTCTTTCAATCACCTTGATGACACCCCTAGCCTAGGTGATTGTGTAATGTTTTAGGCTTTCAAGTTGTAGCTATTGGAACCAACATGCCTTCCTATCCATCAAGTCCTAGTCTTCTTGTTTCATACATGATGGTTTGGTACTAGATATTGTAGCCCATAGATCTCTATCCACAAGCATATCCTTCAATTTGAATTTCCACAACTCAAAATTAGTGACATTAAACTTCTCCACCTCTATTCTTCCTACAATAAGATCAAAACCCACTCTACACAAGCTCCCACTCAAATGAAGATTAGTAAAAAAACCCTCTACCCAATAACTAGGATTTGAGGCAATCAAGCTTTGATACCAACTAAAAGGTAGCAAAGTATGCAAAAATGCTTCCTACACTAATCTTAGAGGAGAGAATTGTGCAAATTTTTAATCTTTACAATTTATAGAAAGTAGAAACACATATAAACATAAATGAACAATATACCATAATACAAGGTGTACGTGGGGAAAACCCTTTCAAGAGAAAACCCTTACTCCAAAACAACACAATGTATTATTGGGTAATCTAAACAAGGTTACAATACACTTGTAGAGAAAGCCTTTATAGGAGTATAACCAACATTCAATTCTAGAGTGATTTCAGTAGCATTTCAGTCCTTGCAAATTACACCATACAAACTATAACTCTAAGTACCAATTTATAGGCAAGAATTCAAACTAGAAACAATAAATGGTTTTGGAAAACCATTAGAAAAACCACAAAAAGTATGGCACACAAACTTGGGTCCAAATTCCAACACCACCTTCTGGATCTTGGTCCTCCTGGCTATTTTATTATATTCCTTACACAACTTACATCTATCATAACCTATCATATTTGACCACCCAACTTGGGTGCCCAAATTTGTCCTTATTTGACCTATTCAAAGATGTTCCATGACAAATGTCCATACCTATAATAATGCTAGTCAAGATTCTAATATAACTCAAGCCTCTTACATTCTCTTACATGTTATAAAAATATGTCATATGTAACTCTTGTCATAATGACCTTACACACAACACAAGATGCTAACACATGGAAAAACTATGTCATCAAAATTGGATGCGAACCTCCTAATGTGAGAACAAAAACTCACTAAAGATGAAATCCAAGTCACCTCCAAGTGGGATGCCAACTCCCTCATAAGAAGGTAAAATACACTAGAAGATGAAATAGTGAATGCATACAAAATACATTAAAACAAACATTAGAAATGAAAGGTTGAGACACATTTTCCCAATATTCTATTCCACAACTTATATGTAGTAGTTTCACCAAAAAAATTCAATAAAATAGAATTAGATAAACACAATTGAGCAATGCCACAAGTTTTTTATCTACTTTTACCCATTCCTCATTTAACATCTTTTTCTGGTTTGTTCTCACTCTTCATGGAAATCCATTGATCCCTCTCTTCCAAGAGATATACCATTTTTAGCTTCCAAATTATCTCAAATTTTGTTCCTTGAAATTTTCAATCTTCAACCAAGATTAACTAGCCATGATCTCTATCACCTAGAACCTAAAACTACAAGAAAATAATAACACACTCCCGCTACAATAAAAACTCTATCAAACACTCTATCAGAGGCATCCCACTAATCAAGTCAACTGTGGATCTGATACCAAATGTTGAAAGCTGAGCATAAATAAGATAATGAGATATGTTGAAACTCAATGCAATGTATTCAATAATAGTGATAGATTGTAATGGAAATGGAAACAACCATAAAAGAGATGCAAACCATAACACGAGATATACATGGATAAAACCTTGAAAGAAAAAACTCCACACCCAAAGATACCCTAATATTATATTAATGATAAATAATGTTACAACACAACAACTTATGTTTTTGAATTTCAGTAGCACTTTGGTAGCTATATATCATGCAAAAAAACCTATGCATCCTCCTACTCCAAGCTCTAATTTATAGAAGAATTACAAATAGAAACCATGGGGTAGTTTTGGTAAACCATTTATAGGCCCAAGGAAGTATGGTGCCCAAATTGGTTTGACCCAAATTTCAATGCCCTCCTTAGTCTAAGATGCCCCCATCTATTATTAGCATATTCCTTACAATTTTTTTATATGTCATAAACAAGGAATATTTGACTACCCATCTTGGGAATCCAATTTGTCTTCATTCTCCTATGAATTTGATGCTTCATGAAAAGTGTTCAACTATGTCATAAGGCTAGTCAAGATTTAAATGTAACCTCCTTCTTACATGCTCTTATGCATCATAAGAAAATGACATATGTCACTCCCAAGAAGACTAGTCAAGATGCTCTTACACACCTCCCAAGATGTCGACACATAACCAAACATGCCAAGACAAAAGTGGGATACCTACCTCCTCATATGAAGAAAAAATCCACTAAATGACAAAATCCATCTCATATCCAGATGGGATGCCAACTCTCCATGTGAAGACAAAATACACAAAAGATGAAATAGTGAAATCATACAAAAGTATTTAGTTTGAACATTGGGATTGCAAGGTTGAGACACCTTATCCTAATACTAAGAAATCTATAGTACAAATATTGAGGTTGAAACCATTACCTATGAGAACCCTTTTAATAACATTTTTTTCTTATATCCAATCACAATGAGATGAAAATATTCTTGAATGATAGACGGGGAGGAGTTTTCAAAAGAAAAGAATGAGATATCCTAAATGTATTCTAGCATAGAAGACACTTTAGTAGGCCAAGAATTTGATTGTATTGGAATTTTATGTAAGATTTGCTAAAGCATTTCCCTATATATGTAGGAGAAGATTGGAGGAGACCCCAAAAAGAATTTTTGTCATGTGTGGCATAGTTGTTCCATGAGATCAAATTCCTTGGGATTCTTAGTTGTTAAATGAGGTGGGGAAGGAATATTATGAAAGGAAGCAAGGTATGCGGAAACGCTTCCAAACACCAATCTAATGAGGGGAATGTAGTGCAAATTTTTAGATTCTTACAATTATAGTTATGTTAAGCATGTAACATAGAGATAAAACAACAAACAACATCACATAGAATGCAAGTGGCACAAGATGTACGTGGGGAAAAAAATTTCAGGTAAAAAACCTCACACTCCAAAACCTGCACAATGTATTATCAAAACTAAAATGGTTTACAATACACTTGCAATGCAAGTTCTTCCAAGAGTCTTTAAATGTCATTTCTGGAGTAATTTTGGTAGCATAATAGTACCTGTACAAACACTATGCATACTACTACTCCAAGCACCTCATTATATAGAGTTATAAGGCATAAATGAGAAGCTTCTAGAATCTTCTAGAGTTGCGCGTCCATTTTGACCACATGGCCCATTTCTCACACCCAAGGATACTTGTCCAACATGCATACACCTCTCTTACATGTGTCATATATGGCAGATTTGACTTCCCAAGATGGAGTGCTCCAACTAAAAATATGCTATGACAAATGCTCTTATGCATCTTATAGTTGTCATAAAATCTACCCAACATAACAACACTTAATATTGTAACAGAATCTGTCATACAAGACTAAATATAGCATATTCCTCTTACAACATGTCATAACCCAACTTGGGTGCCCAAAGATGCCTTCCTCACATGCAAAGATGCTCTCTGACACTTGTCTTCACTTGTCATAGGGATCTCTATACTTCTCTTAGATTACATGTCATAGATTCTGTCATACAAAATAACTCCTTCCACATACCGCAAGATGCCGACACATGGTATATTAGTGCCACCTCAAATGGGACGCCTAGATTCACATGTGTTTGACTTGGCCATCCAAGTCATATTACAAGTAGGATGACATGTCACAATGCCACCTCAAACTAAATGACAAAACAGGATGTGCAAGTAAATACAAAATTAGGCAAATAAATAAATACATAAATGAATATCATATGCTAGGAATTTGCAAAGGTTGAGACACCTTAATTCCCAACATTCTCCCACTTGTCAAACACCTTGCAAGAGCCAATAGAAATATAAGATTTAACTGCTAGGGGCTAAGAGGCCCAGACTCTGAACACCATCTGAACTTATTTGTGCCCACACGTTTCATCAATGCATTTGCAACATTCTTCAAAGTGTCAACCTTCTCCAAAATGATATTGAAAATCAATGTGCTTTGTTCTGGCATGGATAGTAGGATTATTTGCTAAGCAAATCGCACTCTGACTATCACAACAGATAGTAATATGTCCTGCATCAAAACCAATATCTGAACACAACCTCTTAAGCCAAATGGCTTCCTTACAAGCATGAGTAGCTACCATGTACTCTGCTTCTATCATAGACGAGGCAATCATAGGTTGTCACTTACTCATCCAACTAATAGCTCCACCAAAAATAGTAAACACATAAGCACTGGTGGATCTCCTACTGTCAATGTCACCTACGCAATCAGAATCCACAAATCCACAAATACTCACAGAATGCTGAGGTCCTATAGGATAACCATGATAACATAAGGAATACTTGGAAGTACCCCTCAAATATCTGAACACTCTCTTCACTGCATCCTAGTGTATCCGTCTAGGATTAGCCATAAACTAACGAAGAAACTACTTGGGAAATGTTTGGTCTTGTACAGACCATAGGATACATCAAACTGCCAACTACACTAGCATAAGGTACTCTGCTCATATCCTTTGTCTTAGAAGGAGACTTTGGACAATCATCAATAGATATCTTTGTCCCCATCACAACAGGAACAGTCAACGATTTGCAATCCACCATATTGAATCTCTCTAATACAGTGTTAACATACTTACTCTAGCCTAAGTAAATCTTTCTATTTGCTCTATCTCTTTTGATCTCTATCCCTAGAATGTACCTAGCTACCCCTAAATTTTTCTTTTCAAATTGTGTCGACAACTAAGACTTCAAATCAGAAATCAAACCTTTACCATTCCCAATTAGTAACATATCATCAACATACAATGCTATAATGAGAATGCGATCATTGTCAAATTTGAAATACACACAATGATCTGATTTCGATCTCAAAAATCCAATACTTAACACAAAAGCATCAAACTTTTGGTACCACATCCTAGGAGACTGCTTAAGACCATACAAAGACTTCTTTAACTTGCAAACCAAATTTTCTTTACCTTTCACCATGTAGTGCTCTGGCTGTGACATATAGATTTTTTCCTCCAAGTCACCATGAAGGAAAGTTGTCTTCACATCCATTTGTTCCACTTCTAAGTCATAAGCTAAGCTGCAAGAGATAACAAGAACTGAATAGATGTCAACTTTGCAATGGGAGAGAAAATCTCACCATAATCAATTCCCTCCACTTGAGAATACCCCTTCATAACCAATCTGGCCTTATACTTCTCAACACTGCCATCTGCACCAAATTTCTTTTTGAACACCCATTTACAACCAACAGGTTTCTGTCCTTTAAGCAATGGTACCAAGTTCCACATTTTATTCTTTTCCAAAGAATCCATCTCCTCCTCGATGGCCTCCTAGGAACTTACATCTTTCATACCCATAGCCTCTTTCACAGTTCTAGGCTCATCAGTGTTAGAAATCAAGGCAAAAGCACAACTAGAATCAAGCATTGAATAACCAAACCTCTCAAGTTGCCTCCTGATTCATGTAGACTTCCTCAAAAGCTAAGGAGGAGGTTCTATTTCTTCTAAACTTTCAAAGATACTAGAGCTCTCCTCATCATCAAGTCCAACAGGGTCATTCGGTTCAATCTTTTCAATGGTAGTAGGAAACTAAACCACATCCTCTTTCTTTTCCTTTTCTTCTGGCTGTAAAACAATATGAGAAGGAGTTACCTCTCTGAAAATAACACTTCTTCTATACAAGAATTTCTTAGCCATAGAACCCAAAGCTTGTACCCTTTCACACCAACACCATAGCCAATGAAGATACACTTAACTACCTTGTTCTCTAATTTTGACATCTTCTCCTTAGGCACATGTGCATATGCCTCACAACCAAAAACATGAAGATGTCTCAGCGAGGGCTTCTTACCAGAACACACCTCCATGGGTGTCTTATCAATGAGTGTTGAAGTAGGAGACCTGTTAACCAGGTACCAAGCAATGGCTATAGCTTCAGCAAAAAACTTTTGTTCCAGGCTAGCTTCACTAAGCATACTCCTAGCCCTCTCCATCAACATTATGTTCATCCTCTCTACAACTCCATTTTACTGAGGGGTGTATGGAGTTGTCTTATGTCTTTCAATCCCTTGTTCTTTATAGAACTTATCAAACTCTGCAGAACAAAACTCACCACCATTATTAGTTCTCAAACACTTAATATTTTTACTAGTCTGATTCTCTACAAAAGCTTTAAAATCTTTGAACCGACTAAAGACTTTAGATTTGCTTCTGAGAAAATAAATCCATGTCCTCCTACTATAGTCATCAATGAATGATACAAAATATAATGATTTAGAAATTGAAGGAACATTCACAGGACCAAACACATCAGAATGAATTAGATCCAACACACCAGAAGACTTATGAGAACTACAGTAAAACTGAACATGGTTTTGCTTTCCATATACACAATGTTCACAAAAGTCAAACTCGATATTACAATCATTTAACCCCTCAATGATGTTTTTATTTTTCAGGGCTCTAACACCCTTTTCACCAATGTGACCAAGTCTCTTATGCCACAACATTTTCTTCTCAGAAGGAAGTTTCATTTCTAAAGCATGAGCACCCTTAGGTACTCAGAAAGCACTACCATTGGAAATTGAAGCAACACATTTCTTTACTGCTGGTTCCAATGGTGAGGATGAAGAATCTAAAGCTCTTTTCTTTGAAACAGAAGAACTATTGCACTAAGCAGTGCATGCATCTAGTTGAAATAGAGTGCCTCTCCAAGTACCCTTAGCAAGCACCATAGCTCCTCTTGTCATCTTGCATCCTCCACTCGAGAAGACAACCTGCACACTTGCATAATTCAACTTACTTATAGAAAGAAGGTTTCATGCTAAATCAGGGATGTGCATAACCCCATTGATCTCCTTCACTCATCCATTAGGGAATCGGATCAAGACTCTTCCACATCCAACTATCTTTAGGTGAGAGTCATCACCTAGGTACACCTTCCCACCATCGAACTCTTCATACTTTGTGAACCAAACTTGATGTGAGGTCATGTGAAAGCAAGCACCAGAGTCTATCAACCACACATCTTTCAATGCATGGGTAGCCAAGGCAGAAATAAAAGCATCACCATCATCTTGAGATTTGTCATAATTTGAATTGGAGATGTTCTTTTTCTTTTTCTTCTTCTCCTCCTTACACTCCTTTCGAAAGTGCCCAGATTTACCACAGCTCCAACACAATGCCTTGGAATTTCTAGGAGATTTGGATCTCCCACGAGATTTGGATTTGCCCTTTTCATCTTTCTTGTCCTTCTTCTTCCCTTTCTCTTTGGATCTACCATGAACTGCAAGAGCCTCCTTAGCTGAATCAGAAGACTTTCTCCGCATTTCTTCAAATAACAGTGAAGACACCACTTTATCCATATTGAAAGTGGTTGTAGTACTCCCAATGGCCATGACAAGGTGGTCCCACGAGTCTAGCAAAGAACAAAGCAAGGTCATACAATGATCCTCCTCCATTTCCACACCAACGGAAGTCAACTGTGCAACTAGCATGTTAAAGACATTCAAATGATCTGCAACAGATCCTCCATCATCTATCCTTAGAGAATACAACTTCTTCCTCAGGAATAACTTGTTTACCACGGATTTAGCCTGATAAACATCACCAAGTTTCTTCCATAGCTCTTTTGTGGTCTTCTCTTCATGAACATTTAACAGGACAGAATCAGCTAAACATAGTCTCACAAGACCCTTAGCTTTTAGATCTTTGAGATCCCATTTCTTCTTGATCCATTGCCATTAGTTTTGTGTTAGATATAGTTTCCCATAGATCTCTATCAACAAGCATGTCATCCATTTTGAGTTTCCACAACTCAAAATTCCTGCCATTAAACTTTTCTAATTCTTTCCTTCCAAATGTGCCTGCCATCTCCTTCCTGCAACAAGATCACACAATACTCTACATAGACTCCCACTCAATCGAAGATCAGTACCAAAAAATCCTACCCAACAACTAGGATCAAAGGTGATCAAGCTCTGATACCAACTGAAAGGAAGCAAGGTATGCAGAAATGCTTCCAAACACCAATCTAATGAGGGGAATGTAGTGCAAATTTTTAGATCCTTATAATTACAGTTATGTTAAGCATGTAACATAGAGATAAAACAACAAACAACATTACATATAATTCAAGTGACACAAGATGTACGTGGGGAAAACCTTTTTAGGTAAAAAACCCCACACTCCAAAACCTGCACAATGTATTATCAAAACTGAAATGGTTTACAATACACTTACAATGCAAGTTCTTCAAAGAGTCTTCAAATGTCATTTCTAGAGTAATTTTGGTAGCATAACAGTACCTGAACAAACACTATGCATACTTCTACTCCAAGCACCTCATTATATAGAGTTACAAGGCATAAATGAGAAGCTTCTAGAGATGGGCATCCATTTTGCCACATGGCCCATTTCTTACATCTAAGGACACTTGTCCAACATGCATACACCTCTCTTACATTTGTCGTACATGGAATATTTGACTTTCCAAGATGGAGCGCTCCAACTAAAAATAGGCTATGGCAGATGCTCTTACGCATCTTACAGCTGTCATAAAATCTGCCCAACATAACAACACTTAATGTTGTAAGAGAATCTGTCATACAAGACTAAATATAGCATATCCCTCTTACAACATGTCATAACCCAACTTGGGCACCCAAAGATACCTTCCTCACATGCAAAGATGCTCTCTGACACTTGTCTTCACTTGTCATAGGAATCTTTATACTTGGCTCTTACATGTCATAGATTCTGTCATACAAAATAACTCCTTCCACATACTGCAAGATGCCAAAACATAGCATATTAGTTCCACCTCAAATGGGACGCCTAGATTCACATGTGTTTGACTTGACCATCCAAGTCATATTACAAGTAGGATGACATGTCACAATGCCACCTCAAACTAAATGGCAAAATAGGATGTGCAAGTAAATACAAAATTAGGCAAATAAATAAATACATAAATGAATCTCATATGCTAGGAATTTGCAAAGGCTGAGATGCCTTAATTCCCAACATATTAATGGTGGCGGATGGGAGAGAAGTAGGAATAGATAAATTCTACTTATTTACAATGAGTTTCATAAGTATGACCTATGGTGTGATATGTATTATTAGGAAGAGATACATGAGAATAAACAAAAGAGGGGGGAAAGGGATAGGGGAAGAAAGAAGGCCCCATTCCATGATTTTAGAAAGATTTGTGTTGGAAGGGAGATTTTAGGGAGGTACCTAAATAACAACCCTAAGGGAAGGATTGATAAAATTAAAGGCAAGAGGTGGAGTGTAACAACTAAATTTTGAGAGGTTGAAGGGGCAAAGACTAGTTTTGATAAATTAAATTAAGTCCCATAAAGACCCCTAACCATGAGTGTGATGATATAAGATTCATGGCAAGCAAAAGAAGTACAACAAAGAGTACTAGCAAAAGAGGATGAAACATTTAAGAAATAATCTACAAATGCTACTACAAGTTCATAAAAAGACACATAATGAACATTATATGTATATGAAACCATTTTGTAGCTTCACCATGTAAAGTAAGTGGAATTATATAAAGTAGAGCATCTTCCTAATTATAAATACCATTCATATAAAACATAAATTACTCTATATGTTTTTTAGGATTTTCAATACCGTTATATATATTCAAAGAAGCATAATAAGGAATTTCATCAATAAATGAACAATTTAATGGTGGGTTTTCAAATAAGATGTTATGGTAAATGTTAAGATATTTATAAGGGGTAGAACATGAGGATGGAATAATGGAGGTCACGATATAGGGGGGAGAATAGAAAATAGGATGGGAGGAAGGATGGGGAGAGTAAGGAGAGGTAGAAGCAGGAGAAATATAAATTAATTTGTAAGAGATATATAAAGGAGAAAGAGGACATGAGGATGAAGAAGAAGAAGGAGAAGTATAAGAATATGCAGGAGAAGAGGGTAGAGAAATGTGAGATAAGGAAGGAGATGAAGTGGAAGGGGAAGGGGGAGAGGAGTAAAAAATAATGGGAAAATAAGGGATAATGGGGGGAGAGAAGGAGGTAAGGGAAATGATGAAGTAGGAGAGAAGGGGGTGAGATGAGAGAGAAGGTAAGCATGGAAGTAGAGAGGGATGCAAGGAGATAATAGAGAGGGATAAGAAGGAAGGAGAGGTAGGGAGGGATTGGATAAATGAAAGGATATGAGGTCATTGAGATCATATGGGTGTTGGCTAAGAATGTAGTGAAAGTATAAAAATGTGTAAATGAGTCTTGAGAGAGGTAGAAGAGAAGGAAGTGGATGACGTGGGGAGGAGAGCAAGTGGTCTAAAACAAGAGGGTGAGAAGAAAGGAATAGACAAGAGAAATGGGGACTAAGGAATTGAAGATGGAGGGAGAGTAGGGAGATGGAGAAATTTGTGAGAGAGAGGAAAAGAATATGTGTAAGAACAAGAAGAGAATAAGATGAAATATACAAGAAGATAAAGGGTAGTAGATGAATATGAAGAAGAGGGATGAAGAGAAGGTAATAAAGGGTTAGAAATGGGGAGAAAATGGTATCTTATAGATTTACCTATGTCTCACAATTCTTATCAATATAGGACTAGCCCAATTATAACCCAATCATATATCTATTTTAAGTAAATTAAAACTACCATAAACATTTTCAAATAATTTTATTTTTATTTTTATAAAACTTAACTTTTATATTTTTCCATCATCTCAAAATGACCTCTATAATAAATACCTCTTATGAAGACAATTTAACTTAAAAGAGTTCAAAAATAAAAAGATAATCAAAGTTAGAGATTCATCTCCTAAGATAAAAAAAATTTGGTTGAGATTTGCATACTTTTATAAGTGTTTCAAACCATGGTACTAATTTAAAAAACATTAAAACGCATCAATCATCTTCATCACTACCTTATTAGATTAAAAAATAAAATAAAATAAAGATAATGGAAGAGGAAAAATTGCATCCCCACTCTTAAAGAGGTCCACTCAACAAATAATGCAACCTAATAGGTATAGCTTACCTAGTTTTTTTAATGCATTTTGGTTTTACTTTGTCTTCTATGGGTCTTGATCTATGGAGTCAATTTTGAGGATGGGTTTGAGAAGTGTAGGACATGGTTAGTGGCTAAGGACTAATTCCTTAGATGTGGTAATGGATGTTGGTGAGATCTTCTTTCTAATTGAGAAGCTTGCATCTTTCATATTTTTGATTTATTGCTATTATGTTTGACCTCGGGGTGAAAGTTCAAAGTTGTGTCACACTTTTATTAAGGAAATGACCAACACTGATCTAACTTTTTAACTTAAATCACTACAAAGTGACATATATGTTTTGAATTTTGAAATGATGTAAACTAATAAAATGTAAATTTTTTAGTGTATTTTATGTTTGTATTTTTTTAAAATTTAATTGAATGTAATTTTTTTAAAAATTAACACTATAATTTAGTTGCTGATAAAATGCTAAAAATAAGGTTAAGTGGGATGTTGCTCTTTATATAGTAATTTCTTTTTTTTACTTCAATTTTTTTGGGGTATTTAAAACTTGAGAATTTAGTGCATGGATTAATTTTTTCTCCATTTTGATTAATATTCTTTTTTAAATAAATCTTGAAAGCTATGTAATGAAAACACAACTGTTTCTATAGGACACAACTTTTTGTCTTAACTATTTATCTAAAATAGGAAAAAAATTATATCATTTCGACATGGAATCTCTACTCTAGTGCATCATATTTTTTTCAATTTTTAATAAACTTTAGTATTTTTTCTTGAGAGGACAATCAACATTATATTTTGGTGTTGATGACCTACTTTTAGTAAAAATTAAAAAAAATATATAAACACTAATTGAAATATTAAAAAAAATTACAAACTACACGCATAGATCTACAAAAGGTTTTTTAGATTTTTTAAAAAAGATTATTTATATGAGTAGGAGTTGTTAGAACATCAAAATTTTCAAATATTTTTTTTGTAAATTAGCCCCAAAGTGATGCTACATATGTATTTAGTGGACAATTCCAATTGGAAAAGTTGTGGCCCAAATCTAATTTAGCTAGAATGAATCCAAATAGAACATATGTTTCACCAAAATTAACTTTCAATTGGAAATGCTTAAATTCATTTATGTTGATAAGTTGGCCTAAAGTGTGACACAAATTTAAATTTTCATCCCTTATGGTTGAACAATTGGATTTGGAGAGAGACTTTTTATATGGGGATTAGAGGAGGAGATCTATGGTACACAACTAGAGCACTTTGTTAGTGTTAGAAAGACATAGTCTACACTATTCGTTTACACTGGGTAATATAGATGATATAAGTCATATCCTTGATGTGAATGCAGTTGGTAGTCTATTATGATTTGCACTAAACTAGACATTACCCAAGCAATGGGAGTCCTAAAGAGGTATATGTGTCCATTCTGGACAAGGAGTATTGGACTATGGTGTAGAAAGCATTCAAGTATCTTTAAGACAATTCTAAGTGTTTGATTTACTACTAGGGAGGATGAACCTTGATTAAGATAATGGATATATGGATTCATGGATTTTTTGGGTACAAGATGTGGATCTAGCAGAAGGTCTACTTGTGGGTATTTGTTACCTCATTTTGTGGTAAGATAGGTTGGATAAGCAAGAGATAGTCTATGGTTTCTCTTTTTACTACACTTTTAGAGGTAGAGTATGTGACAGCTACTAAGGCATATAAAGAGGAGATTTCACTTCAGCCTGAGCATATTTAGGTATCATGTTAGAAACATGATTCAATGTGATGATCAAAGTGCTACCAGTATGGCAAATAACTCTACTCTTCATGTGCAAGTGAAGCACATTTATGTGTAGTTTTGGATGTTGCAATTGCTTTAATGAAGTCCATGAGCATAGATAAGTGCACATGATGCAGGATGGTTATGAGGATCTTTCTTTTTGTAGTGAGCTTTTCTATGGTTGTTCCTTTATAATTTTGGCCCCTTATGCAATGTATAAAACAAGTGGGAGAATGTTCATAAAGGTGTTGTACACCTTGCATAGAAATATTTTATATTTGGTTTGTGGTCCATGTCTATGTGGGGCACCACACTTTGAGAGAGGTCGATATTTTCCTAGGGGAATGTATGGGGCATTCAAAATGAATTTAGTATCAATGGCACATTGTGGAAAATACATTTAATATTTGAGGGGGTCATGGATTAGTGAGCACATGATTTATTGGGCTCATTGGTGAGATGCATTTAATGATTGGGATCATTATAAAATGCAATCAATATTATAAAATCATTTAATGATTTGGTCATGTGTTCAAGTCAAACATGGGCACTAGGCTTGGCAAAGAGCAATTTGGTACCTTGGAGAACATGTTGTCACATCTTGGTGGCAAATTTGGGTGCCCAACTTTGTGCATTAGTTATTTGTGGCAAGATAGTTGGGGAAGCTTCTAATAAGTTTTCTCCTCATTATTGCTCTCTTGCCTATAAATAGGAGGCTTAGGATGAAGGTTATTTATCATCTTGTACTTGCTCGTTATAGGTGGAGCTTGGTGTTAGCACCTGGAGGGTTGAGTTGTTTGTTGAGGAGATCTTGAGGAGCATGGAGTGGGACATGTGGCTCTTATTCAATGTTGGATCAATCTCATGGGGATAGAAACAACATGGTTTCTCACTATTTTAGAAGAAGTTCATATTTTGCATGGTTTCCTCCTTGGTTGAGAGTGTTGATTTCCACATGTTAAGGTTTAAATTCTGATATTGTATTATAATTGTTTTATTGCTAGAAATAAATTAGTTTCAATGCTTTGGAGGCTAAGTTTTTCTCAAAATTAAGTTATCACAATGTATATTGGTCTCTCTTGTGTGGTTTTTCTTTCTTTCATTCTTGTTATGTGTGGTTTATGCCAAAATAACTTGTGACATCTCTTCCCATAGGGTTAATGTAGGAAATTGTCTATATTTCCTGACATGCATCATTAATTCATATGCAAGGAAAATGAGAAATCATTAGTGCACACTTCATTTTTCTAAGGGACAAAATAATTGGAATCTACATCATCTACATATAGACCACCTACACACTTATGTATGTTGTCTTTGAACCCTAGCTCAAAGTCATAAATTCATTCAATCCAAGGGTTTGACCTAGGAGAACTTAATGCTAGTGATTTGGCAAATTCCTTTAAAGTATTTATAAGCACCACAATCCTTACAAGTTATTTAGGTATTAGAGATCAGGGTAAACAATTTTTAGAAGTCTACATTTTACCAATTCAAATCCACACATCACGGTTCAAAGTCACAACACTAAGGATTGACCCACGAAGTTTTCTGTACCTGTTCAGATTTTAAGATAGTCATCAAACAAAGGCATAATTTCTAGGGCAATAAAAAGTTAATTCTACACATCATCAATATTATCTCCATATCATGGTTCCTAAGCTAAATAGTTAATCTCCTCCTATTTAATTATCACATTTATTAGTGTTCCCTTTATCAACTTAATTCCAAATCTAATCTAAACTAATTATATAATTATTGACCCTAAATTAGATTTATTTATTTAAAACCATTTATTTTTAAAAAATAAATAAATGAAATTTAGTAATTAAAGTTAACACTTTTAATTTAGAGTGTTTATTTTTAATTACCTAAATTGATCACTTTAATACTTTTTATTGGTTGTATCCTCATGAGAGAATTTTCTTCTAACATGTTCTTTTCTTGTGATCATATTTTCATAAAACATTTTACATGTTTACATGTATAAATATTGAATTTCACATAAGATTAACTATAGATAAAAATATATATCTAAAGTACGCCCAAAGATATCATTTCTGAGGCGTCTATAATATAAATGAAATAAAATAATCCTTAAATAGCTCTAAAGTAAAAATAAAATAACTCTTAAGTAATTCTAAATTGATCACTTTACAACTTTTTATTGGTTGTATCCTCATGAGAGAATTTTCTTATAACATGTATGTTCTTTTCTTGTGATCAAATTTTCATAAAACATTTTACATGTTTACAGGTATAAATATTGAATTTCACATAAGATTAATTAACCAACTAATTTTTGGTGTAGCATACTAAAGCACATAAACCATTATAAGTCTTTCGTTTGAATTTAAAATTTTGAACGATAATTATAAAATGGAAGGAATAGATTTTGATCTTGGCTTACACAGGTGTCTAGTTTTTTTTGTTCGTAATCAGCTTATATCACACTATTTCTTGTTTAAGTAGAAGTTTATATATTTATTTTGTGATTTTTTTTATTTTCTCACATTTAATGTATTTTCTTTCTTTTAAATGGCTTCAAATCTTAGCAATCTTGTTGGAAGCTTTCTAGTGTTGTCATTGATGTTAACCTCCAGTAGATGGTTCACTTGGTCTCTAAGTGCTTTTGAGAAAATTTGAATAAAAAGGTGTGCAGTGTGATAGAGGTATGTTTAGTGTTGTGCTATACATTTCCTCATGGTTGAAGACATGCCTATGCAATTTGGAAGTGATAATCAGAGGTGTTCAGAAGTTTTATATCCTGAATCTCAGGTTTTGGATCGTGCAGCAATGGAAGATGTGTTTGACAAAGTGTTTGACTATGAAGAATGTTGTCTGGGAGAGATGAGATTTCTCTGCATTTCTCCGCATTAAAGTTTCTTGTCTTGCAGATCTGGGAATGTGCTTATATTGTATGTATCTACCTTCCCTTGAAGTTTCTAGTGGTGGGTTGCTCGACAAACTCAATTCTTGTATTGGAGTTTTGTAGTAGTGCATCCTAATGTGCAGAATGAAGACATTCTTTGTTTCAAGTGGTTGCAATAGTGTTGCAGAAGTTTATGATAATGCTGGAATATTATGGGAAAATGTGTGGATGCTGTGGAATATTTCTTTGTGGTCTGCATGATGTTTTTAGACTTGGAGAGGCGTGTATGTGGTTGCTTGCAATGTTAGTTCAGGATTGGATGACTTGGCTTGCTAGCACTATTTGCGGAGGTACCTCATGGATTATGGATGTGATGAGCATCATGGTGATACAGATTTGGGTTCTAGTTAACCCTTGATGTGGTCCACCTTCACTTCTTTCCACTGCGGAAGTGTTTAGTGCTAACCTATTTTAATGTTGCACGTTTGAGGTGCACACTTTTCATTAAGGTCGACCTAATTAAGATTGTTTTAGGTCGTGGATGGTATAAATGCAAGATGAAGTTTGAGTGGAGCATGGAGAGAAGATGATGTGAATGTGAATCAAGGGTGGTGAATTAAGTGCAATCTTAAATGCTTATGACTCCCGAATGTAATGAGCAGAAGTTGTCTACATTTCAGTTTGCTTAAAGTTGCTGAAGGTAGTGAGCTGAAGGTTGCGGATGGCATAAAGTTGTAGTGCTGGATTCCTTATGTTGCATTGAGATAGTGAATCTCTTTATAATTGTCCTCTTATA
Source organism: Cunninghamia lanceolata (assembly GCA_027924645.1). Lineage (NCBI taxonomy): Eukaryota > Viridiplantae > Streptophyta > Pinopsida > Cupressales > Cupressaceae > Cunninghamia > Cunninghamia lanceolata. The sequence continues at coordinate 3,569,760 of BSBN01000914.1, read as the reverse complement.
TTCTTCTCTTTTATGGATAGTGAGTCCTTCTGGCAATGAGCCTTTCTTCTAGGCAGTGAGCCCTTAGTAGTGAGCCTACTTGTATTTGGTGTTGCTATTCATATATATGTGATCTAATCCTCACCGTGGTTTTTCCCTTCTTGGGTTTTCCACGTAAATCTGGTGTTCTTATGTGTCTGGATGTGTTTTCATTGATGCTTCATATGTTTACATTCTGCTAATACATAATAAGAGTTTGAATATTAGAATAGCATTGAGGGGTAATGTTTTAATATACAATTGATTCACCCCCCTCTCAGTTGTCATGTGTATACTAACAAATCTAGTAGTTGATGTTGGTTTTGTTGGTTTAGAGACATAGAAGAATGGTTCCCTTCCAAAGAGACCTCAAAAATTCATACTAAAGGTGTTTCATGAGGGAAGTCTTTGGAAGCCCCACCTGATGTGGTTTCAATGCTTATATTCATGAATTTGATAATCCTTGCAAATGGTTCAAAAATTATACTTTGATTGGTTATTTTGTTAGGTGTATGCCCTCTAAAAAACATGCTTTGTGAGTGGGTCAACAAAGCTAGGTCCCTCATGGGGTCTGGCTAGATGTTGTCTAAACCTCACAAAAGGGTTTCATTTTCTAGTTTATGGAAGCAAACCATACAAATGTCAATCTCAAGCATGATCCACAGTATGTTCATAGCTCTTTGTTGGTTTTCACTCCTTAGACTCAAGACTTTAATGTTTATGAGGAACAAGCTCTCCAAGTCCTAGATTGGATCAAGTTTCTTGGTTTACCCTTAACATATTAGCATTTATTCAATCATATTGTTCCATCTTCAGGCAATGATATCTATGTTGAGTCAAACAAGATTTTTTCTACTCATCCTTAAAAATGTGTTTATGTTGAGGTCAACCTTTCTAAAGACCTTAAAGACTATATTGACATTTAAATTGGCCAATTGAGTCATACCCAAGAGTTATTTATATTAATCTATCAAACACTTATTATAGTTGTCAATCCTCTAAACACAAAATCAAAGATTGTCCCTTAGTAGCATCAAGAGACAAGATTGCTTCTACACCTATTAGTGGCATACCTCCTCAAAAAATGAGAAGGATGGACTATAGTGGGAAAATATAAGAATATATGAACTAATGGGATAAAAATCCATTTTAATGGTGAGTCGCAACAAAAGATATTGGTCCTTCAATTTCAAAGCCTCTTGACAAGATGAGGATATTATTGTCTCCTAGTACCTTAGGGAATCCTCCAAAGAGGTGAGTAAACCTTGGCTTACCAAAACACTATTTGTTGTACCAATGTTTTATCTTCTCAAATAGAGATATTAACTTCTTCTCCTTCCTCCTCTCCTTAAGTGTCTCTAAGGCACTCTTGCAACCTAGATTAAGACTTAGAGGATAAGGAATTTATTCTGGACAAGTGGGAGAATTTTATATTAACTTTCCATATAGGAAGTTATAAATTGATGATTGAAAGTGAGTTTTTGCATTATAGCTATGAAGGTCTTCAAGAGCTTGATATTGATGATATGCCTCTAGATTCTCGTATTCCATGAATTTTCTCTCATGCAATGTTTAAGGTTTAATAGACCTCAAAAGAAAGTATATTGTGTGGGATACTCAACATTTAGACTTGCAAACTTGGATATTTTTATTTGCAAGAGGTTAAAATTTTAAGTTTATACTTTCTATAGTTTGTCATGTCATATGGCTAGCTAGCCACTTTTTATGTAGCAACTATGAGGCAAGATGTGGTAGATTTGCTACATTTGTTTCTCCAAAATGGAATCCACACTTAGTGGACTAGGGATGTGACCCCACTAACAAGGCTTTATGGGCCCTTCTTGATATTGATAATCACTCCTTTAATTTTATTAAAATTTATGCTTTCAATGATGCTCTTGAAAAATCTAATTTTTGGCATTGGATTGTTGATTCAATTCCTATGGCAACTTGGGCAAGTGGGTGGATACTTTAATATGGTGTAAGTTGCATTATATAAATGTGGGTAATCTCCCTATGCCACCTTGTTAGAGCTATGCCACTCCACCATTGAGTTGGAAGAGCAATTATTTGTGCCTTCTCTACAACTATGAGTGGCCAAACTTTACCAATAGAAGCAAATTTTTGATAATCTTTCTATAGTAGAGCTTAAATCAAAGCCTATCTTCACTGGCTTAAAATTGAGGATAGAGTTTCTAAGGAATTATTTCAATCCTTGAGAGCTCTACATGGTTCTCATTCAATTAAGGACATCAAAGAATGCTAACAACGCTTAATTGAACTGCCTACCATTCTTTAAGATTTTGTCCATAATTATTAATAGGATTTCAAAGCATAAGATTCCTCTTCTAAGTGAGATAATTCTTTTCAACAGTACATTAATGTAGTTTCATGTTGGCTCACTAGTTCCCCACAGGCTCTATGTGACCAACTTCTCACCCAAGATGACCTTGTGAGGTGATGTTCACATGTGGCCAATGATAAAGCTCTAGGATGTGATGGATTTCCTTATAAATTCTATAAAGTCTTATGGGATATGGTTGGAAAGGATCCTTTTAAAGTCTACATGGAAGCCTATCAATCAAACTCTTTAGGTAGTATTATCAATAAAGGTACTATCAAATTCACACCTAATTGGAGATCAGGAGGATATCTGCAACTAGAGGCCAATCACTTTATTCAATGTCTCCTACAAAATCAATGCAAAGGCCATTGCTCTTAAGCTTAGACATTTTCTTCTTCTCATTATTTTTCTTAAGCAAAATGGATTCATATAATCTAGGTATATTTTTAATAATATCATTGTTGTGTGGGAAGAAATGGAATGGATGGCATTCTCAACAACAAGTCATTTTTATCAAAATTAATTTTACAAAAGCATATAATTTAATTGAATGGTTGTTTATAATTGTAATTTGCTATAGGTGTTAGGCTTTGGTCCCAATTTCTCACACTCTATTCAAATGTTCTTTGTCACTGCTTAATCTTACATTACTATCAACGATCACCAGTCCTCTTCATTTGGGCTATTTCTTTACATACAATGGAATATCCTCTTGCCCCTATGGTATATGTGTTGGTTATTGAAAGGTTTAACTATCTTTTCTCTCATATTATTTCTCAAAACCTAGTTAAAGGTATTAATCTTCCCAATTCTCTTCAACAACTTGTTAATGGTCACTTTGCTAAAGATTCATTTATGACTCTTGGAAAGAGGAAAATGCCAAACAAGCTCGTTAATGCCTGGGTACCTTTTCTTTAGCCTCTAATTCAAGTATTTAATGGAAGAAAACCTAGTGTTATAGACAATCCTTTCTACCTCAAACTAACTAGCTCAATTCTTTTGGTTGGAAATGGATTGATCATGGAGAAGTTTTCAAATTTATTGGCATCCTTGTTGCTTTTCAAGCTTCTCCCCCTTCCCTATGGCAAGTTGTCATTATCCATGTTGTAATGCCCCGCCATGCAACCCTAGAGAGTAAGACTAATAAGAACAAAATTCCAGCAATAATTTTTTTTTTTGAAAGAAGACATTGCAATAATAGTAACCAAAGATATTATAATACACAACATAAAGAAATGCGTACTTCTAACTCCTCTAGGGAAACATAACTGCATTAGTGAAAAGAAGATTAAAACCCCACAAGCAATATACATAATAGTGCCATAATAGATAAGAACAACTTTTACATATACAAGAAAGATGATTTACGAGATTACAAGATCGATCACGTCGGTTTACAAAAGAATGCATAAGAAAGTAAACAACACCACTAAAGTTGGAAGGCAGTCAGGAACTGGAACACCTCTACACAGGACTTGAACCGAATCTTCGAAAATAAAACCAATGGATAGCTCTGCCACCCAACCTTGTGAAACCCTGAGGTCCACCCCACCGAGCTAGGAGATAACGATGAGGATTCCACTAAGCCAAGAAACAACATCCAAAAATGAAAGAATGACAACTAACTTGTCACAACCGACCATATCAACATAATAGCACAAGCCAAGACACCACTCCAAAGGCACAACAATAAGTAACAACTGAACTGCATAAGGAGAGTGTCATCGCATGGTCCTAACATGGGTTACCCAAGCTATATATCACCAAAAGCCGGCCCCCATCTATGGTTACCCTGGCAACCTCTCTCTAGGCACTGGCCCCATAGGGTGACACATGCAGAGCCGACAGGTCCTCTCATGGGGACAAGGAGGTCGGCCTTGCCAACCAGGCCTTCTCATCCCATCCTTAGCCTGTGAGAGCACTCAAGGCATGGGTGAGGCATCTTACTTATCTTGTTAAGTGTTTTTAATTCCCTATCCCTCTTGATTAAGTTATTAAGTTTCCACTTGCTTACAACTTCCATGTGGTTACCCAGGTGGCCTCTCACTAGGCACCAGCCCCACCATGAAATCCACTCCCTTAGCGCTCTCTGATCAAACATACATACCACAACATACGAGTATAAAAGTCACAAATCAGTTTTGACCCATAACTTATGCCATTCACTAGGCCACAACAAAAGGTCCTTAGAATCCCATCAAAATTTGAAGCAATACCATTTAGAAACCAAGTACTATATCCAAGGGACCATTCCCTATTCATTACAAGATATGAAAATCTAGATATCCCATTACATTGACATGCCACTATCAGAACCAAAGATCAAGACACCTCACCTTTGGAGTTAGGTACAACCAAAGATAAAGAAACCATTATCAGACAAGGACAATGCTTCCACATTGACAACAAGTGGCCATGACATCTCACAAGATTCCTACTTCTCAACAAACCAGCATATAGACATAAACTCCACCCAAGGTGAACACAAAATCCATTACAAGCTAAAAGATATGACTAGGAGGGAAAATGAGTAAATGAGATTCAATAATTCATAACTTAAAATATGGAAATACATAGAAGGTTATAACTTCTTTCGAAGAAATTTAAGCCTACAAAAGCAAAAAATCTATACAACTCCAATTATAATCTTTTCCTAACTAACCTTGGATGACTACCATTAAAACGAGCTATAAAATTAATCATATGTTTACCAAGAGTATAAAACTCCATTAACTTTAAACCAACTATAATTTCAATAGAACAAATTTAGCTAATCATGCAAGCAAAAGATAACATTAAATCTTCTTTTCAATGAAAGCAATATGTATTTCTCCATTCTTAAGATGGGATCAATGCTAATTAAGAAATCAACATAGTATAAGTCTCTCTAATAATACAAGTATTACTAATAATACAAGCATGACTAAATCATGTCTAATAGGTTTGATTTTCTATTTATAACATTAATCTAAAGGATAAAGTCTTTATTTTCATAATAAAAGTATTTCCATGAGAGAATAAAGAAAACAAATCCTTCATATTTGTTAACTACGCAATTAAGTTTGGTTCAAGAGTTAATTATAAGCTCATCATAACATGAATTCAAATAAGTTAAAAGTATTCTAGAAATGTTTTCTTCACTCAGATTCACATATATATACACAAAATCAATATAAACATTTAACTAAATTTCTACATTTTCAAGAACATTATTCCAAGTGGGAATAAACCCAAAATACTTAAATAGACCTATAATTCTCTAAAATAAAAGAATAATGAAAAATAGACTAATCCATAATTGACAATATATTTCAAAATAACCCTAAGGAAAAATGAAAAGAGAATAAGAATCATATTACACACAAAAATAAAGTCTAAGAATGATCTTTTTCTATAATACTCTTCTAAATCTCAATATGATATTATACTACAAGTATGGATCCTAGCTATTGATACACTAACACCCTTGATCAATTCATAAAGAGATATTTATAATATTGTTGTATCTAAAAGAAGGTTTACTATAATACAAACTTGGTCACAATAAATTTTCAGGATATTTTCTTATCAAAACACTTAAGTAAATTTGACATTTCATACGATCTATCCAAGAATACAAAGGGAAGGAGTAACTCCTAGGTTATTCCTTTAGGAAGACTATACTAAGAAATTACATTCTAAACATAACCTTAAACCTACTCAACTAAGGAGTAGATCATTACTTGCAGCTTCAACAATCGGTGCCTTATAAGCATAAGATAAGATTGTGGTCCTAAAATAGGGAAAACATTAAAGTTCTATATCTATAAGAAAACCTAAGCATCTTGAAATGAGATAGAAGTACATGAATGAATCATTATTTAACAATATGTGGAACACTTCATAAGGGATGCTCAAAAGAGGCAACAGAGGGCACAAGAAGCTCTTCTATACATCTTGGTTGATTCCTAAGAGGAAATAGATAGAATGTTTTAACGGCTTGCAGGTATGCATAGTGAACAATTTTTGTTAACATAATGAAATGTTTAAAACATTGTGCTCTGAAAGATAAAAAAGGATAGGTTATTAGTTTGTGAAAATGAATTTGTGAAGATCCTCAGGTACAAAGTTAAGGTGCTAGAAATAAAAGGCTTTGTGGTAAAGTTTAAGTGATCTCCAAATGACATTGGCATGTAGGTAAAGCATTTAGTTTAATACGCCCCAAGGATAAACTATTAGAGTTGTTAAGAACCTTCGAGTTGGGAAAGTCGCCATACTGCAACAACATTTATCTCAAAGATTGGCACAAGAGAATTGTTATGAGATATGTGAACCATTTCCATTGATATATATACAGAGACAATTCAAGTGAAGAATATTGATGAAGCTAAATAAAGAAAACAACAAAACATGCTTGCGCTGCAATAAAACTTGTGATATATTGATGCAATAAAACTATCATAATCCAGATAGAATGAAGGGACATCCCTCAAGGCATAACAGAAGAGGATTTATTAGACGGGAGTTGTAAGTGTCCTGATAGCCATGCATGTGAAATATGGAAGCATTGAAGCTATCTGTTGTGACTGAATCAAAGGTCTGCACAAAATGTTGCAATATTACTCCATTCAAAGGTAGTCATCGAATTATGTAATTTTAAGTTTCTAATTTTAAACTATGGGTCGGCGCCCAAGGAGAGAATGTCTACAAACACATTACTATTGTTGATAAGATAAAAAAAATTAGAATCTTCTAATATGTTCTAGGCAAACACAAATAGAAACATCAGAGACTTCTATGTCTTTAGAGGCTTTTGATTAAGACTGCTAGAGGCCGATCTAAGTTTTACTAGCATTGCATCCAAAGGAGGTTTCAGGCATTCGTCAATAGAAACAACTGCCGAGTTTTGGAAACTTTTCCGCTGCGAATTCCTTTTATGACATGAGGCAATTTTCTGAGCACTAAAAAGTGAATTGTTAAACAAGTCGAGAAATGGATTTTTGTTAGCATGCTCTCAAAATCTTAGAATCCTAACATTGTAAGCTTTGCTTGTGTTCTAGGTGCATCTAACCATGCAAGTTTAATGGATGGGAGTAGTGCATACTTCAATTACCTGAGAAGTCATTATTGCACTACGGCTATAGTGTTCAACCAGAGTGCAAGATAATCTAAAGGGTTAAAATTTATACAGTACCAAATATAAGGAAAAAGAGCATGGTTTCCCATAGTATTCAATACCACTACACTATGTTGAGGATCCTTTCTCTAAATAAATCATATTGAAAGTTGTAGGAGGGATTTATAATGCAAAAGATGCTAGAAATGGGGCACTTTCTATCATTTAAGGCCAATATAACTCCAATATTTACCTGGTAGGAAAGGATGCAAAGCATAGTTGCACAGACATGGGAAGCTAATAGATTCAAGTCGATACCTTAATCTTAGCAAGAGATCAACCAACAGGTGAAGGCGGAGATAACTCACAAAGTTTAATTAAAAGGAAATTTCAAAGGTACACTACTATGATGTAACAAGTTATGCATAAGAGATAGTTCGCAACAGTGTACAAAGGGTTTTATATGAAGTTTAAGAAGACGCTAGGAAAGATGAAGATATGTGGGCAAATGGCAGATTCAAGGCATTCACTTAATAATGACTAGAGGGAAACCTATTATTACTTCATTGCCACCTCATGAAAAGTTAGCAACAAAATGCATTCACATTGTAGAAATACAACAAAGAATAGGATTTGTAGACAAGGCACATACTCTCTTTACTCCCCTGGAAGATAACCACACTGATCTATGCAATTGTATAGGTAGAAGATTATTCTCCTAACATGTCAAGCTTGCCTTCTCCATGCATTCCATCGGCCATGATCCAGAAGATTTTTGCAGTGCAGAGATTGTTTCTCCTTCCTTAACAAAAATGATTCAACTCATAAAATAGATGCAGACATGCATCCGTTACCCAACAACCCACACCTCTGAGAAATTCCCAAAAGTTTCCTATAAACAAAGATCCCAAATCTTCTAATTTCCAAATTGACAACGCACGGCATTAATTTCGCATATCTAACTTATTCTGCACCAATTATAAATTAAGAACCCATAACTCCAAATTTATGACATCACTGCTCTTGGACAGCAGATAAATAACTCTAGTCTATTATAAAATTTAACCAAGGTAACAATTCAAGTTCTAAGCCAAACAAATATTATCCAAAAATCATAATAGGAGCATTATTAGTTAATAATAAATCATTAAAATATTTTCCAACCACACATGAGCATAAAAACAGAACTCGACTATATACCACAACACGAGATTACCAAGCCTAGTAGGCAAGGACCAAGCATCCCATCCCGACTCGAGACTACCACAAAAGACAAGAACCGACCTAGTGGAATAGACCTCACGTTATCTCCCATCACTGATACCCATTGGTGCAAGAACCTGCTCAAACCTGCTATATCAGGTGGAGTTGGGGTTCAGTACCTGCAGCCTGCATCCGAGCAATTGGTTGTATAAAATCAAACACATATATGTCAACACACACAGAGAGTCAGAGAATCGCGGCGTAGTAGGGTACTCAAAGCGAGTAGTACTACACCGTCTCTGCTCTTGAAACAATATCATAACAACTTTTATCTGAATTCAACCACCACAAATCAAAAGACACATGATGATATTAATTCGCATCATAATTGAAAGAATAGTAATGCCATCATGAACTCTTAACACATGTCTTATTATATCAGTCAAACATAGTTCGTCAAGATCAAAATAAACATAAATCATTACCTACTAATCAAATGTCTCAAAACTGTATCAATGCAATGAACGACTAACAACTGTCTCCGATTGACAGAGGGCAATGTAGAACTACCACTTATCACAAGCCAACGACGAGGGGGCACTACACATGTTGAGAATAAATTGGCTTATTTAATCACCAAACCTCTCTCTCTTGTAGAAAAATTTTAGGTTTGTTCCAAAGTATTAGCAGGTACCCATGTTTATTATTGTTCTTGTTGGGTGCCTTCAAAAACCTCCTATCAAAATCATGAGAAACTTTTAAGAGATTCTCTATGGGTCTAATTTGAATATGTAAAAGGTTTTCATGTAGGGTTGCCTAGGAGTTTTATTGTCTCTATCATGATTTAGGTGGTCTTAGATTTATCGACATTCAACTTCAGGGATTAGCTTTATGTGCTAAGTTATTAGAGCTCTAGAGAGGAATAAAACCTAGAAAGTCTTTCTTTGTTGTTATATTTCTTCAAGTGTTCTTTATAGTTTTAAAGCCTAGAGGAATCTAATCTTTCAATCCATTCTCATTATAAAGGAACCTATTTAGATCTAGGGCATGCTTGTGATAAAAAACGTATGGAAGGCTAGGGAAGCCATCAAGCCATGGCTTCTATGGAAAGGGAATATTTTTCACAATGAATTATCTATCAATCAATAGTTCATTTGGTGGTCTCCTATGATCACTTGTCATGATAGTTCTCTAGCTAAAGTTCCTTGGATTTGTGCCCTAAAAACTTTCATAGGAGCATTAAGACTCTCCCAGATATTTTTTCGAATACCACTAGAGATTTATTGTCTTGGCCAAAGGACAAATTGAAATTCACTCTCTAATCAAGATTTTGAGTCCTTCAAATAGTTCTTGATTCTATTCCTATAGAAATGCTTCACAAAATAGCCTAGTTAATTGCAATAAATACTAGTAGAAAGATTAGAAATGGCAGCCAGGTACCCCATTTCATAACTACAAACCTCGTAAAGGATATTCATGGCTCTCTTTGCATATGCATATGGCACAAAAATTTAATGTCAGATGAGCCTTACAGTCCTTAACTGGCTCATGGCAATGCAAACTCCAAACTATTTGGACAACCATTCTTGAACTAAAGCTTGCTCACTTTGCTTGGTGTATTCTTTACTAGGGTCTTCCCATCGGATCTAGATTGATCCACCAAAGGGTTGTCGATCCTTGTTATACTTTTTGTGGACACCAAGAAACTCTAAATCATACTTTTGGTTTTCCACTTGAGCCCAAACTACTTGGAATTAGATCCATGACTTCTTTAAGCCATTCAAACTAGAGCCTTTTTCTTAGCATATGATTCTTTTGGGGGATTGACCCAGACTTCTTTCTAATTTACCTAAATATGGCATGTTTTCAGAGTGGATTTATTTTGTTCAACATTTGGAAAGATAGGAATTCATCTCTTTTTTTATCTTTTGTTGATATTCACTTCTCTATTTATACTAAGTTTATGATTTCTTCCAATGTTCTTTTACAGATCTAGATACAATCCAATAAGGTTGATCATTTGCAAGTGATACTAGATCATTGGGGCAATGCTCCTTACATAATTGCTTGAGTCTTGTCAACCTCCCTTGTCACAAGGGCCAATCCCCTCCTCGAGGACATTGTCATGGACGTAGTTATAGTTCTCAGCCTTCTCATGGCTCTTTGCCACCACAACAAAGATCTCAAGGATGGTTCTATCACTTCCATTAGTCTTATGCTACTTCACAACCCTGTGGTTGGGTTGATGATAGTAGGCAAAATAATAAGTTTCCTAGAATGACATTAGTTATTTCTCCTGTCAGAAATGATAACCCCCTCCAAATGATGCTCACCAAGAATAAACTAATAAGAATGTTGCTAACATGAGCTACGAACCCCCTTTAATAGTAATGACTTGTCAATTAGATGGGACAATCTTAAAAATCATGATCCACGACTTGTTAAACTTATTATTCTTGTTACTTAAGTTTTTTATCCTATCTACAATTAATGTACATTTAAAACTTAATATTATTACTTTTAACTTTTACCTCACCTAAACTTCAAAATATAATTTATTTTTAAAAATATAATACACATTATATCTTTTTATAAAACAAGCTTCATGTAGTGGCCAGTACTTGCCTTTAAAGTGTTATAATCATAGTATTGAAATATTGTAATAATAGTATTGTTTTGCAATGGAAAATGAAAAAATTAATGGAAAAACATCTACAATTAAATAATATTTAATTTATATAATTTAATGTAAAAAAGGGATCAAAATTCATAAAATTAAAGAAAATAAAGTATAAAAAAATATACAAAATATATTAAAGTATACATAACAATGTAAATATATTATAAAACTAGTAATAGATATCTTAAATACATATATGTAGGAACTATTTTATTTATTTAAGAGTTATTTTATTTTACTTTAAAACTATTTAAGAAATATTTTATTTTTACTTACTTGAAAGTTATTTCATAGTTTTTGTTTTTTTATTTTTAAATATATGTCCACTTATTTTAATATTGTTTATATATAAGGTCACACCACTATAGAATGACTTAACATCATTAAGTTTCTATTTTTAATTTTTTAAAAAAACTTCCCAATAATTTAAAATAAATAAAATATAATAATAATACTTATAAATAAAATAATTATCTATTTATTTATTTTAAAAATGAAAAAATAAAAACCATAAAAAACTTTAAAAGATAAAAATAAAATTGCACTATTGTGTTGAGCTAGGGGAGAGCATGTTCTCCACTTAGCACAATGTTATGATGTTGTTCCAAAGCTACCATTTGGCACTCGCAAATGTGAATTTATTCAGATAGAAACCTACACCCACCAAACTTCAACACTTGACATACATTAAATAATTTTAAATCCACAACCACAATTAATTTTCATATAAATATCTTATAAAATCTTTTGGAGAATATTACATAAATATAATATAATACAATATAATTATATTTATATTAATTTTACAACCAATAATTTAATATAAATAATATATTAATTATATTATTAATATTTATTTAAAAGTTATAATTATAAAATAATTCTTGAATACATAAAATATTTATCTTTAAATAATTAAAAATAGGCAATCTAAATAAAATAAAATAATTTTTAAATAATTATAAAGTAAATAAAATAACTCTCATACATAGTTGTATCAAAGCACTCTCATTTTATTTGAATAAAATAACTCTTAAATAAATAAAATAATATTAATTTGAACACAAAAATCTTAAATTGTTTAATTGAGAATGTCATATCCTTAGGCCCATAAAATTGAAAGTTTACATGCCTATATTTAAAACTAACAGTTTTCATGCCTATATTCACCTTATTCATCAATAAATTGTACTCTTTAAGTGAAAACCGTTAAAAACATACATGTTAACTACTTTAAAATGTACATTAATAAATTAAAAATTGTATAAAGATAATTATTATTATATTTTGGAAAATGTAAAGCTTACAATAAAGAGAAAACTCTTTAGGCAATAAGAATCCAATACCACTCTCAACTAACCAATAAAAATATTAATAATTATTTTTAAAAATATTTGTAGTTAAAAAACTTACATATTTATTTTATAAATAAAACTTTAAACTTTAGGTAGAAAAATATAATATTTAATTATTTGATAGGTACAACTAATAATCACTAGTTAATTGATTTTGATCACAATAGTAGTATTTACTTAAGGTTAATACCAATAATAGAAATGAAAGTTCTTAAATAGTAATATCTATCAAAGCGGGTACTAATAATAAAAATAGAAGATGTCCCAAATAGTAGTATCTATCAAAAGCGAGTACTGATAATAAAAATGAAAGAAGTCCCAAATAGTAGTATTGTCAAAAAGAATACTAATTAATAAAAATGAAAGACGTCCCAAAATAGTAGTATTGTCAAAAGCCAGTACTAATAATAAAAATGAAAGATATCCTTAATAGTAGTATCTATCAAAAGTGAGTACTAATAAAAAAATGAAAGGCATCCCAAATAGTAGTATTTCTAAAAAAATGAGTACTAATAATAAAAATGAAAGACGTCCCAAATAGTAGTATCCGTTAAAAAAAAAAAAAAGACTAGACTAAATACTAATAATAAAGTTGAAAGACGTCCCAAATAATAATATCTGTCAAAGAGACACTCATAATAAAAATGGAAGATGTTCAAAACTTGACACTAAAAATGGAGGTCCCTACAATAGGGTAAACCTGCCTACATTAAAAAGACAAGACAAACTAAGTTAATGAGAGTCCATGTGGTCGTACACAAAATTTAAATGGCGTATCTTCATATCTTTTCCTTTTATACGGATTAACTTTTTTCGAAGTAATTTCTTCTTCAAAACGCTTATTATGAAATTCCTAAACTGGCTCAAATAACTGCTGTTTTATATTTACTTCAGACAAAATTAAATTCTCGCTTTTACTGCACGGATTTTTTTTTTTGGTTCAGTGATTAATCATAGACCACAAACTTCGGAGAGAATCTGTTCTTGCATTGAAGTTGGGTCTGTACGAGCAGAGCTTAAAGTTGCGTATACGGTATAGCCTCGTACGAAGAGCATCAGCTGTTTATCAGCCTTACAGCTTGATATGTTCTGTTGCCAGGGAATTGAAAAAAAAGTTGTCTTCCAGAGTCATTTAAGACTAAAATTTAGTTTAATTGTACTTTTAGGGATTTGAACTGTTATTCTATTCATTGAATTCAATTCATGGAGTTAGTGAGTTTAACTAATTGAATTATAATTTTATTGGGTCTTTTTCTCTATTCATTGAATTAAATTATAATTTTACTGGTACACTATTGAGTTTATCTAATTCAACTACAGGTTTATTGATAAGGACGACTTAGTAATTTAAATATATAATCTCTCATAATATTATACTTCACTATATAAAATAGAAATACTCATATTTTTAATAGACATCCATTCTTGAGTGCTTCAAGATTTAACTGTGTGTAAGTTTTTTTTTGAACGTTTCCAATCACATTCTATGATTCACTTCTTTGGCTCTCTTCTTTTAATGATAGATTAAGGGATTCACTTCTTTGGCTCTCTTCTTTTGATGATAGGCCTAGATCAAGAGTGTGATTGAAGAAAAAACTTACACAATTAAATCCTGAAGCACTCAAGAATAGTACCCATATCTTTTTAATGGAGGAAAAATTCAGTGCTGCAATGGTTTATAGTGTTTTCTGGACTTGAAATCATTATAGGTGGCCAGATTTGGTGGTACTTCCACTTTATGAAAGGAATGGAACAATAAAACACGAGGTGTACCTGGTAGACCACAGATAACTTCACTTGAGTGGTCAGGCTGCCAAGACAGGGATGTTCCCCTGCCCTTTAACAGAATGCAGTACCGAAATTGCTAATTTGCCACTTTAAATATGGTCAAAGCAAGTAAACACTCAATACCTGACACTTTAATTTCTGTGGGACTGCTCAGTGGGGCCCCTCAGCCCTAACAATACCTGTACATTCATTAGCTTCGGTCAAAGTTTGTTTCCATAATTTACAAAGGTGGCCTTTTCATGGGCTCCATGTATTTACTATGCTTATTTGTGGGGTGCGTCAGTATGGGTCCACTTCACTATTAAATTATGGAGGGAATCTCTACTGCTCTTTAATTGAAGAGAGATGGTTTTGGGAACTTTCAACTGCTAAGATTGAAACAATCTATGTTTTTTTCCATTTCAAATATAATATTGTGTAAATTAGTTATTCCATTGTGAAGTCAGCGTATGGATGTGTGTTGATTGAAAGTGTTTAGTTGTATTGAGAAACATGGTAAGGGAGTTTAATAAAAGACTGTCAAACCATGCAGCCAATAACAACAAACAACTTTCACATAGTAGATAACTGAAATTCTCACAATGGAATTGATTCTATTGTTTCAAAACAAATTACATTATAGGCTTCGAGAGCTTCATACAATTGGGCACTATGTACTGCTTCCTCTTTTGAAACTGGTGCTTTGCCATATTCCCTAGCTCTATCTCACAATTTATTTTTGCCACCTTTTACAAAGAAACAAGATGTAGTAAGATGGCCCTAAGAGAAAATGTAGTACATCATCCTATGCAAAAGGATAAAGATCAATGGCCCCATATTAAATGATTTCAACCGAGAATCCACCTTGGGATTTGGTGCATCTCCTAGGAACTTGTACATCGAGGTGGGGGTCACAAAACTTGAGGCGCTCCTCACATGAACCTCACTAAGACTAAGAATTACATAAGTAAGCATTAACACAAGAATTAAATACTTTGGCACACAATCCAATTAAGGCACCAATGAAAACAATATGCAACTTATAATAAAGCATCAAATGCAAATATAGACACATGACATGTCCATGATGTTTATAATATGTTGTGTTCAAACCATTATGATGATTGGACACACAACCAGTACTACACAACTCTGTTTCTATTGATTGGACCAAATTTATTGGGTTGAAACTGAGGGTAGGAAAATGTAATAGTAGTCACTCCAAATGATAGAAACACCTGTAAGAGATGACAAACACAAAACACATATTTTTGGTTGACGCAATATTGCTTTTTGACTTGGAATGTTCTTGCATCATTTTTCCCATAAAGAGACTTCTAGTGACTAAATAATATTTTCTAGCATAAGACAACTTTTCCAAGGTTTTTTGGGCTTGAAAGCCCATAGGGGAAATCTTGTTGACTAATAAAAAACTATTATCTTTTAGTGGCCTTTTTAATATATAAAAAATCTTAAGTCATGACATAATTAAAGGATGTTGAACAAAAATATTAGATCTACAATGTAGCTTGGTTCACTACCATTCGGATTTCTCATGAATGAGAGTAGCAGAATTGATGTTCATCGAATTAGTCATTTTATTAATTGTAAAATGAATGTTTTGAATATTATCGGTAGTACACCCAATTGATTTTACCTTTTAATTATGTAATGGTGAACCAATGGTTGAGAGGTTGCTTGCTCTTGGTAATCTCCTCCATTTTATTTAACAAACCTTTCTAATTTCTTTTTAAGACCATGAGTTGTTCTTGTATCTAGAGTGCTAACTTGCTTCCTCAAATCTACATTGTCTTGGAGAGATTCTTGCATATCATTAGAGAGGTTTGCTATCTACAATATAATGTTAGACTAGAGTGCTTGAAAGGTGTTGCAAGTATGGGTCTAACTAGTGTTGTCATTGATGTCAACATACTCCTGTTGCATTGATGATAAGGATTGGATGAGCTATGTGCTGAGTATATTGAGAAAATTAGTCATATCAGGAACAAAGAAGAACAGTGAAGACAGTAAGGTAAAGATCCAAGATAAGATGACTATCAGAGGATGCAGTTCAAAGGGTTTGTAGATATGAGTCTTAAGATGATCCAGTAAAGATTTCAGAGGTTCGCATGAAGATCTAAAGTTGTGGTCGCTCAAGTAAAACCAGTTCCAGCAGGTGTTCAGAGGTAACAGAGTGACACAGATAGGTCCGGTGGGATCCAAAAATGCAATATCCTATTCTGTGGATTTGGTGGAGTGTTTAGGAAGTCAATGTGAAGTGATAACTCAATTGGTTAGTGATCTATAAGTCTGCAAGTATCTATTCCATTGTGACAGTGATAACAGACTATGTTCTTGAGGTTCCAGATGAAGAAGATAAGGATTTCGGTAAGCAGATGAAGTGTGGATGTTCTTGGTGATTCAGGCAAGCTTGTGGAGTTCTTTGGATCGTGTCCAGTTCATGTTGGTGGCCCGCATTAGAGTTTGAGCCCGCAATTGAAGAATAACTTCCGGATGTTGGTGTTCTTCCTATGTTTGGCTGACCGGATGAATTACACATCTTGCGGATGTTCTTGGAGATGTTTGCCGACTTAGATAACTATTCCTAAGTCGATGTCTTGTATAAATAAGGAGTTGTAAAGTCATTTCAAAGTGTGGATTGTGGAGATGAGAGTGTGGTAGAGAGAAGAGGAGCGAAAGGCAGAGCAGAAGTATTGTGTTTAAATGGAACTGATTCAAGCATGGTGAAGATGCTATTCTCTAGTTCAAGTATGTGATACTTATTATTCTGTAGACAATGCGTCTCTTGTAGGCAGTGAGCCCTAATTGGCATGTGCCATTTTGTTCTTTCTATTCTACAGAGAATACAATCTTGGGTTAATCACCCCATGGTTCTTCCCTTAACTGGGTTTTCCACATCAAAATCTTGGTGTCTATGTGTTGATGTGTTTCTGCTCTTGATTTAATGCATTATGTTTCCACGATTGATTAATTATTATGTTGCTGAATTACAAAGTGGATTTAAGTATTTAATTGGAAGAAAGTTTTAGACAACTGATTCTGTTGGCAAGAGACACATTGGAGCCTCATGATTGTTGTCATTGATGGCAACAAAGTTCATCCCACACATCCGTAGGACATGGTGTGCCTTTACCGGAAGTCAGATTGAAGAGTGTTGTGGTCTAGTAAGCAAGAACAGAGTATGTGGCAAGGTTTGACAGTCAGGTCCGGATCTCTCAGAGGAAATATCCTTGGAAAGTGCGGACTTGGGGAAGTCAAGAGGAGTACCTTGACTAATAGATTCCAGGAATTGAGCCTCCGATGATGAAAGAGTAAATAGATATAAGCATTCAAGTATTGGGGTCCAGTTTTGCAGAATAGACAGAGGAAGAACTGACAGGTAGAGCATCATAAGTTATTCCGGGTGAGATGTTGATGGTGATAAAGATTCCTAAGGTATCATTCATGATTGGCCGACTTGTTAGATAACTTCTATAAGTTTCTTTTTGATCCGCATCACTTGGGAAGCAAGGATTCAGCAGACAGACTAGAGTTGGGGAAATATTGACTATTCCGGATGCCGACTAGAAAGAGGATGAAATCCTTTGTGCAGATATATATATATATACCAGAAGGATTTCAATGAGGTAGTGTTGTGGTTGTTGTGTATGTGCGCAGAAAAGCAGTAGAGCAGAGTTAAAGCAGTAAGGAAGGTTTGGTATGTGAAAGGATAGTAGCACAAAAGAAGAGAAAGGATGAAGTGCAGCAGATCAGTGTATTGAGCCTAACCAGAACTGAACCTCAGCATATGTGGATGCTTCTCATCAGTTCAAGGATCTTGTTATTCTTCTTACATCTTGTAGACAATGAGTCTCTTGTAGGCAGTGAGCCTCTTATGAGCACTGTGCTCGGGCAGTGAGCCCTAATTGGCAAGTGCCATCTTGTATTTATATTCTTCTAATAGAGAATATAATCTTAGGTTAATCACCCCGTGGTTTTCTTCCTTAACAGGGTTTCCACGTCAAAAATATTGTGTCATGTGTATTTACATTTCATGGTTATGTTTGCTTAATTGAATTAATGTTGCATTACTTAATAAGAAAGTTCAGAAAGTTGAAATAATTAAGATAACTGATTCACCCCCCCTCTCAGTTATTTTCCTGAATCTAACAATTGGTATCAGAGCCAAGCTCCTCTAAAAGGAGCTTAACCGCTTGAGGAGATCCAGGATGTCGTCCTACAAGAAGGATAGTATGAAGTTTGATGGAACTAATTTTAATCTTTGGAAAAGTCACATGCAATGTCACTTGCAATGTATGGGAATGCAGTACTAGACTATGGCTACAACAAAGTATACGCCTCCTCAGAATGGCCCGAAATCTGCAAGTGAAATCACAGATGCTGAAAACAATCTGCGAACTAAAGAAGCCCTTCTAAGTGCCTTGTCTGATTCAGAGCTTACAAATGTTGTTGATCTACAAACTGCTTTTGAGATTTGGAAAAAACTGAAACTTCTGCATGAAGGAGACAAGTATGTTAAATGTGCAAGGCTACAGAGTTTGAAAGGGAATTTGAAAATCTGAAGATGAGAGAAGATGAAAATATCACTACCTTTATGCCAAAAGTAAATGAGCTTGTTTGTGGCATTAGATGTGCTGGTGGAGTCTTGGATGAAGATGAGATTGTTGGCAAAGTTCTCAGATCCCTTCCTGCTTCTTATAAAATCAAGGTTGCTGCCATTGAAGAATTCAGAGCCCATTCAAGTGTCACAAGAGATCAATTGGTTGGCAAATTGGCTGCATTTGAAATGACCGAGTTTAGAGATGTCCCCCCCAAGACTGAATCTGCATTCAAAGCTAGTGCTTCAGTGAAAGGAAAACAAAGGTTTGATCCAGGAGAGAACTCTTCAAGGAAACTACCATGGTATGAAAAAGCAAGAAAAGACCTGGAAGAAGAAGAAGCTGAAACTGCTCAACTTGAAGCCCTTATTGCAAAAAGATTGCCTAGAGGATCTGGTAAGTATGAAGGGAAATTGCCTTTTAAATATTTTAACTGCAATAAAATTGGTCATTTTGCCTCAAAGTGTCCGGAAAGATTTTCAAGGCCAAATCCTAACAGATCAAGGTTCCAAAAGAATTGTTACTATGTTCATGAAGAGGATGACAATGAAGGAGTAACAGATGATGAATCAGAGATGGGAAACAAATCTGGAAGTGATTGGGTGTTTAATGCCATCAAAGAAGAAGATCCAATGCCCTCTGAATCTGTCAATCATAAAGTTGTAGAAAGAGCTATGGCTACCCAAGTTGAAGAAAAGGATGATTGGGTCATTGACAGTGGATGCTCTCACCATATGACAGGTGACAAAAATAAGTTCTTAGATTTGGAAAGGCATGGAGGAGTGGTAAAATTTGGTGATAATTCTACTGTAGAATTAGAGGTAGAGGAACTATTTCTTTTGATGGAAAGAACAAAACCGGTAATGTACTGTATGTTGAAGGATTGAAGCACAATCTTCTCAGTGTTGGATAGTTGGTAGACAAAGGCTATGATCTCCAATTCAAGAATGGGAAATGCCAGATCTTTGAAAGTTTCAGAACAGAGATTGTATCTGGTACTCAGACAAAAGGTAATATCTTCCATCTAGTTGGTACTGGTAAAAGTTGTCTATTTGTGTAAATTGATCAGAGTTGGCTATGGCATAGGAGGATGTGTCATGTGAATTTTGATAATATCATCAAGACAAGCAACACTCAGGCTATAAGAGATCTTCCAAAACTAGTGAAACCTACAAATAGTCTGTGCAAAGAATGTCAGTTGGGGAAACTAAGCAAAGTCTCATTCAAAAGCAAGGAACAATCTTCTACCAGATTATTGGACTTAGTTCATACTGATCTATGTGGTCCGGCAAAGATAAGGAGTGTGCAAGGTGATAGATACTTCATGTTATTAATTGATGACCATTCCCGGATGATGTGGGTTACCTTTTTGAAAGAGAAATCAGAAGCTCTTGAGAAATTCAAAATATTCAAGGCTATGGTAGAGAATGAAACCGGATTAAAATTAAAATGTCTGAGGTCTGATAGAGGTGGAGAATTCACATCCGGTGAGTTCATAGAATTCTCTGAGAAACATGGAATAAAGAGATAGTTGTCTGCTCCTAGGACTCCACAACAGAATGGAGTAGTGGAGAGAAAGAACTGGACCATCCAGGAAGCATCCAGGACCATGATGATGGAAGAAAATGTTCCTCAGATCTATTGGAGAGAAGTTGTTAGCATTGCATTCTATACTCTCAATCGAGTTCAAATCAGAAGCAATACTGGTAAGACTCCTTATGAACTTTGGTTTGGCATCACTCCTACTGTGAGGTATTTTAGAGTCTTTGGTAGCAAATGTTACATTAAAAGAGATGAAGATCTAGGCAAGTTTGATGCTAGAAGTGATGAAGGAATATTCTTGGGTTACTCTACTCAAAGCAAAGCATATCGGTGTTATAACAAGAGACTGAGAAAGATTATAGAAAGTACAAATGTGAAGGTTGATGAAGGAATTGAAAAACCTTCAAGGTTTTATGAATATGATGAAGATGATCAGAATGGTGTTCTAATTCAAGGAGCCCAAGCCCCTTCTGAAATTCAAATTTAAATTGATCTGGTAAATCAGGAAGAAGAGATGAGTTATAATGAGCCTGATCAAGAATTAGAAGTGTAAGAAACTCCCAAAGTTCCCAGGTATGTAAGACTGAACCACTCTAAAGATCAGATCATAGGTGATAAAAGCAAAGGTGTACAAACAAGGAGAATTGCTCAAGATTCAGATGAATATTGTCTGATTTCAAAGATTGAACCTAAGACAGTGAATGAAGCTTGCAATGATGAAAACTGGACTAAAGCAATGGAGGAAGAGCTGATGCAAATTGAGAAAAATCACACTTGGGATCTTGTTCCTAGACCTAGAAACAAGAATGTGATTGGAACCAAATGGGTCTTTCGGAACAAACTAAATGAAGTTGGTGAAGTAATCAGAAATAAAGCCAGATTGGTCTACAAGGGTTACTCTCAAATAGGAGTTGATTTTGAAAAAACTTTTGCTCCGGTGGCAAGAATTGAAGCAGTCAGACTATTTCTTGCTTTTGTTGCCTTCAAGGATTTCAAAGTGTATTAGATGGATGTCAAGTCTGCCTTCCAGAATGGTGACTTGGAAGAAGAAGTGTACATTGAGCAACCGTATGGATTTCAATTGTCTGATCATGGTGATATGGTCTGCAAGTTGAAGAAAGCACTGTATGGACTCAAGCAAGCCCCAAGAGCCTGGTATGAAAGATTGGATAAGCATCTTTTGAAGATTGGTTTTAACAAAGGTACTGCTGACAGTAATTTATACTTCAAAATTGATCATGAAAATATCTTGATTATTGAAGTATTTGTTGATGATATCATTTTTGGAGGAAGAGATAGTATGTGCAAAACCTTTGCAAATCAAATGAAAAGTGAATTTGAGATGTCCATGCTTGGGGAAATGAATTTCTTCTTGGGTCTACAAATCACTTAAACTAAGAAAGGAATCTTCATTTCTCAGACCAAATATGTGAAAGAATTGTTGAAGAAATTTGGGATGGAAGAGTCAAAGCTAATGAATACTCCCATGGCAACCAGATGTAAATTGAGCAAAGATGATGACTCCCCTAACGCTGATCATAAAAAGTACAGGTCAATGATTGGATGATTGCTATATCTCACTAAAACTAGACTTGACATTGTGAATGTTGTTGGTCTTGTTGCTAGATTCCAAGCTGATCCTAGAGAATCTCATGTCATGGCAATCAAGAGGATTTTTAGGTATCTAAAAGGGACAGTTGAGTATGGTTTGTGGTATCCTAGAGATCATAATTTCTCTCTTCATGCATATACAGATGCAGATTGGGAAGGAGATGTGGATGACTGGAAGAGTACCAGTGGTGGAGCATTCTTTTTAGGGAAGAGATTGGTTTCTTGGCTAAGCAAGAAACAAGAGGCAATATCTCTGTCCACTACAGAAGCAGAATATATTGCAGCAGCAGGTAGCTATACTCAAGTTTTGTGGATGAAGCAAATGCTAAGAGACATAAGAGTGGAGTATGAGGAGCCTATCACAATCTTCTGTGATAATTCAAGTATAATAAATATATCTAAGAATCCGGTGTTGCATTCAAAGACTAAACATATATCCATCAAGTTTCACTTTTTGAGAGAGCAAGTGAACAAGAATGAAGTCAAATTGGAGTTTGTGCCTTCCAAGGATCAGATTGCAGACATCTTTACTAAGCCTCTACCTAAGGAATCTTTTGAGTATCTTAGGGAGAAGTTAGGGGTTATTGCCCCTCCGGTGATGAACTAAGGTGCACTGTTGTGTATCAATCCAGTGGACATCACAGTCATATCTTGTGATCTAGATTGATGATGGGGAGCTGCTACTCAGGAGGAGTAGCTGATATGATTTTGAAGTGGTGGAATTGCAAGTATGTGCCCTTTGCCATTGATGTCAAATGGGGAGAGAAGACATGTGAAAAACAAGTGGTTGCTGATCAAAGGGGGAGTAGGAAAGGAAGAGAAGACATGTGAATGGTTGTTGTTAGGGGGAGTTGTGACAGTAAGGAGAAGTTCTTGTCTTATTGGTACATTATATGTTGCCATCAATGACAAAGGGGGAGATTGTTGCAAGTATGGGTCTAACTGGTGTTGTCATTAATGTCAACATACTCCTGTTATGTGCTGAGGATATTGAAAAAATTAGTCATATCAGGAACAGAGAACAACAGTGAAGACAGTAAGGTAAAGATCCAAGATAAGATGACTATCAGAGGATGCGGTTCAAAAGGTTTGTAGATATGAGTCTTAAGATGATCTAGTAAAGATTTTAGAGGTCCGCATGAATATCTGAAGAAGTTGTGGCCGCTCAAGTAAAACCAATTCTGGCAGGTGTTCAGAGGTGACAGAGTGACACAGATAGGTCCGGTGGGATCCGGAAATGCAATATCCTATTCTGCAGATTTGGTGGAGTGTTTAGGAAGTCAATGTGAAGTGATAACTCAATTGGTTAGTGATCTATAAGTCCGCAAGCATCTATTCCATTGTGACAGTGATGACAGACTGTGTTCTTGAGGTTTCAAATGAAGAAGATAAGGATTTCGCTAAGCAGATGAAGTGTGGATGTTCTTGGTGATTCAGGCAAGCTTGTGGAGGTCTTTGGATCGTGTCCAGTTCATGTTGGTGGTTCGCATTAGAGTTTGAGCCCGCAATTGAAGAATAACTTCCGGATGTTGGTGTTCTTCCTAAGTTTGGCTGACCGGATGAATTACACATCTTGCGGATGTTCTTGGAGATGTTTGCCGACTTAGATAACTATTCCTAAGTCAATGTCTTGTATAAATAAAGAGTTGTAAAGTCATTTCAAAGTGTGGATTGTGGAGATGAGAGTGTGGTAGAGAGAAGAGCGAAAGGCAGAGTAGAAGTATTGGGCTTAAATGGAACTGATTCAAGCATGGTGAAGATGCTATTCTCCAGTTCAAGTATGTGATACTTATTATTTTGTAGACAATGCATCTCTTGTAGGTAGTGAGCCTCTTGTGAGCAGTGTGCTCAGACAGTGAGCCCTAATTGGCATGTGCCATTTTGTTCTTTCTATTCTTCTAACAGAGAATAAAATCTTGGGTTAATCACCCCGTGGTTTTTCCCTTAACTGGGTTTTCCACGTCAAAATCTTGGTGTCTATGTGTTGATGTGTTTTTGCTCTTGATTTAATGCATTGTGTTTCCACGATTGATTAATTATTATGCTGTTGAATTATAAAGTGGATTT
Source organism: Cunninghamia lanceolata (assembly GCA_027924645.1). NCBI lineage: Eukaryota > Viridiplantae > Streptophyta > Pinopsida > Cupressales > Cupressaceae > Cunninghamia > Cunninghamia lanceolata. The sequence goes on along the minus strand of BSBN01000914.1, from coordinate 3,545,459 downwards.
AAGTATTTAATTGGAAGAAAGTTTTAGACAACTGATTCACCCCCCCTCTCAGTTGTCTATCCTGAATCTAACAAAAGGTACCTTCTAGAGGAAAAAATAGATTGGAAAGCATTGATAAACATCTCAATCTCCATTTATGCTTAAGCACAATGTGTTTATAAAATATTAGAAATTGAGTTGTTGGAAACGTTGATACAAGTAGGTATGACTTTCAAAGCAAGTGGTTGGCCAAATGTGATAGGAAGATACTGGAAGACTAAATGCCAAGTATATTTAGTAAAGGGATAGAAACCAAAAGTGTGTTTGATGGACTCTTTCTTCTTGTAGAAGGGGCAAAGGATGGGGTGAGATCGGAAGAAGTGAAGGAAGTGACTTATGGAGAGTTTGGAATGGAAGAGTTCCCAAGTGAGTAGTTGGGCTTGGGGATCAACTTTGGATTTTCAAGTAGCCAACTTGAACTTAATCCATCTAGGGTTGTAGAAAGGACATTTCCACTTCACATTCATTCAATGATCATACTACAGAGGGGGAATGATAGATCTATAGAAAACTTTAAAAAGGAACACAAATTTTTTGTTTCTAGTAGGTCAATGATGGTCCTTAAAGAAAATTGAAAGCACAAAAGGTGGACATATTTAGCTATAGTGAGGGAGGCACAAGGGATCGAATAATGTAGTTGCACATTTGTTAACAATTGAGGAGAAACTACACTTTAAGTTTCCTAGAATATTTCCAAGTGAGCTTAGGGAGATCACATGGGTCTCTGAATAGATAAATTCCTTTTTTGAAAAGAGTTTTACCTTGACAAATTGTTTAACAAGAACAAGGAGTTGATTGTCAATTTGGATCAATTAGTTACACCAAGTGGAAGAGGTGAGGTAGTTAAACCCATGATTGATCATGCCAATGTAAAAGGGGGGAGACCAATTACCAAACCCTCTAAATTTTGTTGATCTTAGATGATGCATACAACTTAGAGAATAGTATTAGAAGAAACTTATCTTTCCAAATGACATCAAATCATAGTCCATTAAAGCCTTAAGGGAGTTAATCTGATAAAAGCCCTAATGATCCATATGACTATGATGGCTCCATCACAACCATATTCATACCATAGTAGCTCCATCACAATCATATTCATTTGATCACAGTGGCCCCATCACCATTATCATAGTAGCTCCATCACAACCATATCCATACCATAATAGCTCCATCACAATCATATCCATTTGATCATAAAGGCCCCATTACCATTATCATAGCAGCTCCATCACAACAATATCCATTTGATTATAGTGACTCCATCATAGCCATACCCATTTGATTATAGTGGCTCCATCACAACCATATCCATTTGATCATGGTGCATTTGCCACAACCATATCCATTTACTTACTATGGCTTTGTCACAACCATATCAAATTGATTACTATGGCTTTGTCACAACCAAATCCATGTGCAGGTGGTTCCTACATGGTCATATCCATATCAAGGGGATCCTTCATAGCATATCTTTCCTCTCATCTTGTCTTAGTTGTATCCTCTTGGCACATCATGTCTAATTCAAATGATGCCCCATGGATCCCTTATTCTCAATCTCACCTAGTTTAATAAAGAGTAGAAAAAATATACAATAAGTATCTTTTGTCAACATGAGTGAAAGTGTGTTGAGAAAAATTCATTTCTTTTCATCTCAAATCCATAGGGGAAAGCATAAAAGAAAATAGGAAATAGGGGGAAAAAGGTCATGACACAAAAGGAATGCTCATGCCCACTTGTGTCAACATGCACCATTAAAGGTGGTTTTGTGTCATCCATGTATTAGCTATAAACATGAGGAAGCCAAATCAAAGTGAAAGGAAGAAAGATAAAATGATTTAATATGTGAAAGCATATCAAAGCATGATTAAAAGTGTATGGATATGATAAATCTATATAATGATCTTCTATCTATGACCATTCAACAAATCATTATCTCCCCAACTATCAACCATAAAAGTGCCAATACTAAAGCACCATGTAAATGAGGCCCCTTAACAAATATGTGTGCTAAAGGAAATATTCATATTTAGGTTTTGACACCCATATTTTCCTTTGTTTTGCTTCTTTTTTTACAACATTATTTTCTTGATCTCACACTTCAACGAGTTAGCCTTTTTTGGATAGATAGTTCCTTGGTTGTTACCTTAGTAGAGTTAGACTAGCCATATATCCTTGATTTTGCCTTGGTGTTGGTGGGATGGTATTCTCTTAGATATATACATTTGATGTAACACTATTTTGGTCTTATGATAACCATTTCCTTTCAAGCTCTTTTGTCAATCTTTGAAGCACTTGTATATATTGTAAAGAACATCATTTCTTTCATGTGGTGGCTCCTTTAGATTATGAATAAATGTTTTAATAGTAAAATTGACATATTAAGAGATTGGTATGGATCTCTTGGCATTTTGATAACTTTTCCATCATGAATAAATTTTACACATTGATGGAAGATAGAAGGGACTTCTTGGTGTAGTTCTATCTATGGTCTACAAAAAATGATGTGAAATTGATTCAAAGAAAGAATGATATGAAGGAGAATGGGATCCTCCATTTGGTCAATTATTAATTTGAGGATAATACAACCCATTGTGTCTTGCATGGTAGCATTAGAAAATTTTAAAGCAAATGTAGAATGTACATATTGATCTTGTTGTAAGTGGTGATGAAATATAAATTCTCTAATACATATAACGAAGTGGTGCATCTAGGACCAACCATAATTCACTTGATGTATTGATATGATTATCCCCTCTAATGTAGAGTAGACCATGGTATCCATTGTTAGGTATTTCATCATGAGAAAATATAATGGATAAAGAGGAAGATGCCGTTGATTTCTCATCAATAACTCTAACAAATTCCTTATAAGATGCTAATGGTGTGTCCAATATGCCTTCATTTGTTTCTTCATCTTCTATAATACGTTCCACATGACTATATCAATTTTGTTGTGGAAAAAGATGTGTATATTTGAATATTTTAGTTAGGAGGAGAAATAAATTTGTTTCCCACATCATTTATTACTTCCACATAAACTAAGTTGTTGTCAATCAAATCTTGTATCTTATGCTTTTAACCCAAACATCTTTATGTATCATGACCATTGGTCCTCGATGGTATTCACAAAAAGATTTTGAGTCAAAGCATTTAGGCACATAAGTTGAGGTATCCAATGGTCTAAAAGGTGATAGTGTAATCATATTTATCCCTATAAGTTTTTGCAAAATAATATTGAGGGGATCATGAAGCCTTGTAAATTTCCTTTGCATTTAGGGTTTCATAATAATAAAATTTCAAAGCCACTTGTCCATTATTAACATGATTTATGTTGGGCTTAGAAACTTGCTTGTGGAAGGAACAATATTACTATCCTTTCTGAAAGTATTTTTGGTTGATATTTAGAAGGATAGGATGAAGAATATAAAGGACCATTTAATGAACCATAGATTAGATTAATGGAATCCAATAATGTGAGCTCATAGTTTCTAACACTTGCACATGATTTTTGAAAGGTAGCTACATTTAATCATTAAGTATGACCTTATCTCTAATTGTTGGGAGTAAGCTATCAATGAATAGTCCTTGCAATTAATTACCTAGTGGTTGATGAACCACCTTTATAATCAATCTTTATAAGCAAAATACATAATCATTAATCCTTTCATTTGGTCCTTACGTATGTATTTTACTACTTTTGCAAATGTGACCCTTACACCATGATTGATTTGAAAATAGTCAACAAATTCTTGTTGCATAACTTAAATGTAGGGCCTCCTACTCCCAAGAGATACAACTTACCAATCCTCCTATCACATCATGAACACACAAGTATGGTAAATATTCATCTTATTTCAAAAAGAGAAAAATGGAAGTGCTTGTTGGTTAACCATAACCTGCAAACTTTGAGTTGCTATATGATGTAATGCAAATGAGAACTAATTATCCATTTATTTCCAATGATGAAGTAATGACCCAGTGCTTGCCTTTGACACACAAGTCAACAAGTAATGATTAGATTACCCAAAAGAGCTAGCTTAGGAAAATGGGAAAATATATTTGAATCAGGAGGATAAGGCCACTAGGGTGGTCATATCTAGGGAACATATCCGTGCCCATGGTTAAGTCTAAGTCATGAGAATGGCTACAAAGAGAGTTGGTTTGAATCATTTAGGATTGGGATACACTGATGACTAATAGGTTTTAGGCTTTGGGCTGACTTATGTACAAAATAGGACAAATTAAGCATTAAAACAACCATCTAAAACCAGAATAAGTTCATGATTAATAGATTTTAAGTTTTAGGCCAACTTATATACAAAACAAGACAAATTGAGTATTAAAACATTACATTTATATTAGACCAAAATCAAACATAAAACAAAAACACTAAAAACAAAGTATCAAATATAAAACAAAAAAAATAAAAACAAAATATCAAACATAAAACAAAAACCTTAAATACAAAGTATATCCTATTCTCTTCTACAATTATCTTAACACAGCTTAAAACACATGATTGCAAAGACAAATAAAAATAATAACTATATATACTAAATCTATGACATTAAAAATAATAATACATCTCTTTCTAAAAAAAAATCATACTTTAATATTAATTTTTTATAGAAAATTCATAATAAAAGAAATAATTTTGATCAAGGGTATAGATTTGGATCACTTAGTTACTTTTAATACCATGTATCGTCATTATTAATGACTACCTTGTGTTGTCGTAATTACGAGAGGTGTTCTACAATCACAGTAGGGTGGAGTTGAAGAGCTAAAAGATTCCAAGATTCCGTATAATTTTATAAGATTTATATGCATGAGATTATTGAGATAGAGGATCATAATGAAACGTCACAATAAATACACCACTAAACCTGACGCCACTCTCAAATATGCTTTTGCTATTTTAAACTACTAGCATATTTATATTTAAAAAAAATATCTACAACACACCGACATATATCTTCCAGTTTTTTTTTTCTTTTTATTTTTTTATTTTTTATAAATTACTCGGAACTAGAATGCAAGTGTTTCATTTCCCATTAAATATATATTTTTATTTTTGGCATTCTAACTCCCAATAATTTATAAAAAATAAAAAAATAAAAACCAAAAGATACTCTAGATATATTTTTTTAAATATAAATATACTAGTTTATAAACAAATTTGATGTAAATTAGTATAAAAAGTAGTTAAATTAATATACAATAACAGGACTTGATCGCTCCGTTTTATATATTGTGTCGGCTGATGTTGGTTCATATAAGTTGACAGTTCACTTTGCCATGACAATAGGAGTAGGTAGTTTGCTATGCACCAATGAGTCAAACCTCGTATTTGTCATTTTGATTCTCATATTTTTAAGGCTATCATTTTTTTTATGGTAGCCATTATTTTTAATCCACCGCTAGTGCATTTCAAGACAAATACCAGAAACAAACTCTTCATTACCATTACCCTTCCACGAAGAGTAAAAACGTTACAAATTTAAACGGGAGTAAGAATATAACGGATACGCTTAGATACACCAAACGGAACGGAACTAGTTGCAAGTTGTGTCCATTTTAGCTGGTTGAAGCTCCGATTTGTTTCGTATAGAATTAGTAGAAGTTATAACGGTAAATTGTAGTGATATCAACTCAGAGAAAATCTGTAGCTTATTCTCTCTTACAGCCTCACAAACTTTTGAATTTAACTCTAAAGAATTTTTTTTACATATATTTATTTTTTAATATATTATTTTAAATCACATATAATTTATCATCAAAATAAGAAAAAAAATACTTTAAAATATTATGAAAAATCAAATAAAGTTAAATCTATAATTATATATCTATCAATGGGTCCTTGGTCTATAGGTGAAGTTGAATGGATATCCCTAAGTCTTTGACTTTTAATTGAAGAAGTTTCAACGTAATTTTCAAAATGAAGAAAAAATAGCACTTTAAAATATTATGAAAAACAAATATAGTAAATATATCTATCCCCCATTCCTTAGTCTATTGGTGAAGTTGAATAAATACCTTTTAGTCCTTGGTTATGAGTGGAAGAGGTTTCAACTTAAACAATTATGTGGGTTTGATATAAAACTCTGAAAAAAAATTATATATCATCTTCAATAGACACTTGGTCTAATGGTTTTCAATGGGCCCTTGGTCTACTTGTGAAGTTGAATGAATATCCCTTAATCTTTGGCTCAATTGAAGAGGTTTCAACCTAATTTTCAAAATGAAGAAAAATAGTACTTTAAAATATTATGGAAAACAAATACAGTAAAATCTAAAATTATATATTTATTAATGGGTCCTTGGTCTATTGGTGAAGTTGAATGGATACCCCTTAGTCCTTGGTTCTCACGGCAAGAGGTTTCAACATAAAGGATTATGTGGGTTTGATATAAAACCCTAAAAGAAAATTATATATCATCTTGAATAGGCCCTTGGTCTAATGGTTTTCAATGGGCCCTTGGTCTACTGGTGAAGTTGAATGGATATCCCTTAGTCTTTGGCTATCAGTTGAAAATTTTCAACCTAGAGGATTCTCAATTTCAACCTAAAAGATTTTGTGGGTTTGATAGAAAACCCTAAAAAAAATTATATATCATCTTCAATATGCCCTTGGTCTAATGGTTTTCAATGGTCAAACAATCAATAACAATTTTAAACATCATTCACAGTACCACTTTGTGGGTTTGTTATAAAACCGTAAAAAAAATTATATATCATTTTCAATAGGCCCTTGGTCTAATGGTTTTCAATGGTCAAACAATCAATAACAATTTTACACATCATTCACAATAAAAAGTGGTACACATTTGTCCTATTTTTGTTCGCTAAAATTAACCTTTGACTGTTGAGGGGAATGATATTTAAGAATAACTGACAAACATCATAAAGGATGAGGCCGTGTCTCCAAACAACTTTGACCAAATAAATACCTTCAGTCATTAACTCTCCACTGAAGAGATTTCTGCCTCCTACTCCCATATCAAGTACCTATGTTTAGAAAATAAAAAAATAAAAAATAAGACCTCATTAACTCTCAACTGAAGAGATTTTAGTCTCCTACTCCCATATCAGGGCCTATGTTTAGAAAATAAATAAATAAAAAATAAGACCGTGCCCCCAAACAACTTTGACGAAATCAATACCCTTACTCATTAACTGTCCCACAAACAACTTTGGCAAAATAAATACCCTTACTCATTAACTCTCAACCAAAGAGAATTCAGCCTTGTACTCCCATATCAAGTACCTATGTCTTAAAAAACAACTACATCCTCTCTTAATTGTGATGTTGTAGCAGTTTCTGGTTTTTGCAAAAATCGAAAAAGATAGCAGACTAAAGCCGTGTTAATGTTCCCCCTTAGCAGTGCAAAACAGGTGTTTAGCCTTCATATGATCAACTGCGAGGCTTAGTGTTTAAAAACAGTAAAGACAAATACAGCGCATTTCGATGCAAGTGAGATAGCGATATAACAGGACTAGATCGCTCCTTTTTATATCTTGTGTCGGGTGATGTTGGAACCATGGAGTCTCTCATGATACCTATGGAAATAATAACAGTAGCTCTCGGTCCAAAAAATCAATATGACCGACGGCGACACTTTAACTTTAGCTTCTAAATTTCACGTGCACCCCTCGGCTACCGTACATTCACACGCGTGCCGATAATTCCGGCAGATGACGGGCCTGTCATGGCGCATCTTAATTTCAAATTTCTCCGTCGCTCTTTCTGCTGCCACGTCATGTCACAGACTCTAGTAGTATACGATTTAAGAGCTCGCAGTTTTTTTTTCTTTTTTTCCTGTTTGTGGTGGATCGGGTTGAGAATGAGGTGGTTTTGATATGGTGGATTGAGTTTGAACGAATTCAATGGAAGAGGGATCATGCGTGGCCACAGTTGCAGAGCGAGAACTTGCTAGAAGAAGCCACATTCTGAGCCGACTGATAGAAAGAAATCGCGCCCTGGCTAGGCGAGACCTGGAAAGCAAGGCAGAGAAAAAAGTTTCAGTTTTGTCGCCCACCAGAGTCGAACGCCCGACCTCTCCTTTGTTTTACAGAAGCAGTCCGCGACCTGTGTCGGTCCGCGAGTATGAACAGGATTTGCAGCACCTGCAGAGCCTGCGGGCAGAAGTGGAGCAGCTTGGGAAGAAACAGGAGCCTGTGACGCCCAAGATCAAATATGAGAAGAGTAAGAGTAGTCCTAATCCTTGTTGTGTGTCTCAGAAGAGTAATTCTTCTTGTGTGTCTCAGGATAGGAGAAGCGATTCTAAGGGCGTTCCTGTGCTCGTCAAAACGAGTGTCGGCGGCCCTCGGAGGCGTGAAATTACTGTGACTGGCGGCGCCGCCTCTGCTAAACTTGTCCCTTCGCCGCCGCCCATTTCGGAGGTGAATTTGGCGGCGGTGGTGGCTGCGCTGAAAGTGAGAGTGAAGGCCGCGGATATGCCGGCGGTTCTGCAGGAGCGAGCGTTTAGATGCGCTCGACAGTGTTTGGATTCCATGGAGAAGCTTAACAGCAAGCGCGTTGCCTTGATTTTAAAGAAGGTACTTTTAAGTCTATTTATGTATGTGTTCTATATTTTTGAGGCTTTCATAAGCTTTTCTAGCTGTGGTATAGGGTATACCATTCCTCGTCTATTTGTTGCCTTCAACATTCTTGCATCCGTAGATTGAGATTTTGAGTTTTTCTTCTCACAAAAAGTTAATTAGGGATCAATTTTTACTGTGTGCAAACTGGATAGAGGTAGGGTGAGTACTCAGCGAATTTGGTGGAATAGATATCCCACAATCCTCCCTTTAACCTGATAGAGGTAGGTTGAGTCTTAAGCAAATTTGGTGGAATAGACATCCCACAATCCTCCCTTTAACCTGATAGAGGTAGGTTGAGTCCGCAACAAATTTGGTGGAATAGATATCCCACAATCCTCCTTTTAACTGGATAGAGGTAGATTGAGTCCTCAGCGAATTTGATAGAATATATATCCCACAATCCTTCTTTTAAGGCAAGGGATGCCGATGATTCAAGCATCCAGGCTTATGATTCGAGCACCCAATGCTTAAGGATGCCGATGATTCAAGCACCCAGGCTTATGATTCGAGCACCCAATGATCAAGCATCCAGGCTTATGATTAGAGCACCCAATGCTTAAGGATGCTGATGATTCAAGCATCCAGGCTTATGATTCGAGCACCCAATGCTTAAGGATGCCGATGATTCAAGCACCCAGGCTTATGATTCGAGCACCCAATGCTTCTAGCTGAAAAACAAATCTGATGTTCATCCTCCAACGATTTTTGTGGGGAATATGTCAAATGTTCTGTATGTATAGCTTGCTACGGAATATACACACTAACACACACTTCTTCAGCAGTTGTGTTGCTTCCCAGAGATTGCTGCTTCTGGGCATTCGGTCCTCTTCCAGAATAGCACACATTCCACATAGAAATGCATTTAATGTTTCTGAAGCTCACGGCCTAACTTCTTTCTGCTATGCTCGTGATAACATCCTGCAAGAGACCTGATATAACCAGACATTTACCTGATTCATTACCCAATGCTTAAGGATGCCGATGATTCAAGCACCCATGCTTATGATTGGAGCACCCAATGCTTACTGGCTGAAAAACAAATCCGATGTTCATCCTCCAACGATTTTTGTGGGGAATATGTCAAATGTTCTGTATGTACAGTTTGCTACGGAATATACACACTAACACAGGCTTCTACTGCAGTTGTGTTGCTTCCCCGAGATTGCTGCTTCTGGGCATTCGGTTCTCTTCCAGAATAGCACACATTCCACATAAAAATGTATCTAATGTTTCTGAAGCTCACGGCCTAGCTTCTTTCTGCTATGCTTGTGATACCATCCTGCAAGAGACCTGATATGACCAGACATCATTTACCTGATTCTTTACCGTGTCACTAATGGCTACTACAAAATAGATCACAGAGCATAATATTGGATCTGCTATGCTTGTGAGAACATCCTGCAATAGACCTGGTATGACCAGACATCATTTACCTGATTCTTTACCGTGTTGGGGATGCACTTGGCAGTTCGGAGATCCAATATTATGCTCTGTGATGTATTTTGTAGTAGCCATTAGTGGACATTAGAATGCCATTAAATCTTTGCTACTGGCCTGGTGCACAATATAAAAATCCAACCTCTGGCGTGTCCTAAGTATGCCTAAGCCTCTTATGCAAATCTGAGTGATTGTCTATGGGAAAATTTGCCCATCAACTGTGCAGTACACCTTGAAACATATGTAAATGGATTGGCATGGTTCAGAACTTCAGTGATGCAGCCTTTTCCCCAAATGAGTATCCTCCAGTGTATTGGGGATTTTAGTATCTTGACGTTGGGTATACTAGGTTTGTGGCTATTATGACTTTGAAGATGAGGGGAACGTCTGATTCTTGCTTGCTTATGCTTGCAGATCTGGTATGTGCAATTTTATTAGGTCGTATTTTGTTAAGCTATCCAATCCTAAAATAGCTACATTACCATTGAGGTCTGTGAAATGATGCTGATTCTTCAATTTTATATGGGTATCTGAATAATTTCTATAGTACATACCAAATTGCAATTTCTATTGAATGGCTGAAACGAATTATTTTTCTTTTCTTTTTTAAGAAATGGGCTTTAGTGCTATGATTTGGTATTCTTCTTGAATAAATTTATATCAGTAGATTATACTGCTTACCTTACAAGGGGAGGTCAATGTGGAAGAGCTTAAACAGTCCAGATGTCAGAGAGTGCTATATACCTTGTAGAAAACAATGCTCTTAGTGGACACCTAAAACTCTTCATAGGGATGGGGGTGGATGACTGTCTTGTAGCACACTGCATTTTAGCAATTTAGGGAAGCAAGGACTGCTGCAAATGATTTTAAGTAAATATCAAATATGGAGGTTGAATATGAGAATAGAAGTGAAAGATAAAGCTGGAGGAGCCTGCTATCTGTTTTATATTCTCATGTTAAGCATGCAAAAGCTACCTTTATACTGAAGTTTTGTGCCAAAATCAACGTCTTACTTTTGCCAGGATTTTAAGTGTATTTTATTACCTCATCAAAGATCTACAAATTTCTAAAACTTCTGGAGATCAGTCACCATTTTGCATTCTAAGAATCACAACAAACTGCATGAAACCCCCGCCTATCAAAATTTCTAATTATTGTGTGCGAGGTAACTGTTATTTTGTTGAGCTTGTGTTTTTGGTATCTTTTTTCAAATCGTCTTCCAACATATTAAGGGTGGATCATCCAGTAAAAACATTTGTCTGAAGTTGAACCTTCTCTTTAATTGCATCACAACAGCATTGGTTGCAAGGTCAAATATCCATCAAAGTGAACTCGGAGAAATCCCAGTAAAATTCAGATTTGATCTAGTAATTATCCAAGCTAGCTCATTCTATTTAGAAATGTGTTTATGGAAAAAAGACTGAAATTCTTCATTATATTGCATTATAAATCAGTAATAGTTCTTAGAATCTTACCATATACTATGACACAGGAGAAAGTTCATATCAAAGTGATCTGACTTGAAAATCATGATGCTGAGAAAAACATGTCCACTTCATTGACAGTGAGATCGATTAACCTTTTATATTGAAGTGTGACGATGCAAATCACAAATCCCTCAAGATATGAAATGAATGATGCTGTAGGTACTGTGTCTATGCTCAGTTTGTGCCAATACTGCTGAGTGTATGGATGAAGTTGTTTAAGCTAAGAGATGCTCATTTTTTTTATAGCTTAACAATTGTAAGAATTGCTACCTTAGTTTTCCATTTAGCACAGCCTAGTGTATGTGGAAAGTAAGCAACAGATAATGAACTTTCCCCGTGTACCATCGCCATCAGAGACCTGTTATATTCCTTGTATTAATGGGTGACCACAAACCAAGGAGGAGTTTCTCAAAAAGATGTTGACCCAACAGGAATGCCTGGACATTAATGTTATGCTTCAAACTGCCAAAAGAATCTAGTCAATATTCTTCAAATTCCCACAAGAATTTAGTCAATATAATGTGCATATAAAAGAAAGAAAGAAAGCATTATAATGTCTGTAGATGACCAAATAGATCAGTGGGACTTTTATGTACAAGTAACTTAGATTATACAGAGTGTTCAATGTGTCTCCAATGAACTATAACAAAAAAGAAAAATAGAAAATTGTTCACCTATGTGAAAATGGAAAAATAGCTAGAATCAAATTTACAAGTTGATCATTCACAGTAGAATCAGAAGCATCAGTCATACAACCAGTTTGAAGAATGTCCACAAGATAGAGTTGAGAAATGTTATTAGGAGAATGCATTGGACTAAGGGAAACTAGTACTGTGTGTCATCACGGATGAAAAACAATGCTGTTACAAGTCTTCAACACAGATTGGGCACGGAGAACCAATGGCATCCTTATTGATGACATTGACATTGCAAGACCTGATAATGTCTGCCACAGAATGGCTAGGGCTGATGGAGACTGGCTAGACAATCCAAGGAGGAAGCAAGGAACTCCCCCTAGAACGTCTCCCAGCTTCCAAGGACAGGGAACACCTGGAAGAAGAGAAGAAACTGATAATGTGTACCTGCCCTTGCAACCTTGATTTCAGGTCATGAAGGTTCCCAACTTTGAGACGAAGTAGCCCCACACTGCCTAGAATGAAAGTAAGAAATCTGAGTTGCCCTAGCAGTGGCATGAAAGGACGAGTGCTGCCTCACTACTCTGTCTCCCTTTGTATTTGAATAAGTGACACCTAAATACTTGTAGCTGCTGTGGTGATGAGTCAAATTAAGGAAAGATTCAGCCTATTAACTGCTGAGAGTATGAAGCAAAGGAAAAGGAAAAATAAATCAAACATGGACACCACGAATTGAAAGGGGTCCCTTGAACAATTTTAATAATGAAAATACTTTCTAGGTACAAATACAGCTAATAAAGTGCACCGATGCCTCCTTGAATCTCCAATACTATAGAACTCATCAATTCCCTTTTATGCATTTTCCGTGCTCTAATAACTGTTGGTCGGAGAATCATCCAGAACACCAGAAAACTGTCTATCGGTGCCATTGTATTGACTAAGTATTAAGAATTTAACTGGATTCTAAACACCTTGATTAATATTCTCCTTGATATTGATATGTACATCCTCCGTTGATCTCACTTTTTCTTTTTAATGAAACAATGTTATGACAAGCGTTTCCCTTGGGTATTTCTCTAGAGTAAATGCTGTAATTTCAAAGAGAATGTAATGGATATTTCATATTTCCTATTTTATTCATAGTTGGTATACACAATAGAAACATATTTAAGTTTAAGTTTTGTGGATAAAACATATGTCATTTGACTGACTGCAGGAATTTGACACATCTTATGGCCATGCTTGGCACTGCATTGTTGGAACGAGCTTTGGATCATTTGTTACACATTCTCTGGGAGGATTCTTGTATTTTTCTGTGGACAAGGTATCTATTCTCCTCTTCAAAACTGCAGTCGAACCCTTGGACCAATAGAATTGTGAAAGCAATCTTTTTGTAAAGAGAAGTGAGAACACACTAGAAGGATTTTCAGGGTTAAACCCCTTGGATCACAAGTCAGCAATACAACTATGCACTACAGTTCTATTTTTATTGACTATCAATTGGAGCAACTTCATTGGCTTTGAGAAACTTCATCAGCTTAATCAGCTTACTCAATGGAGTTGGAAATCAACATTTCTGAGTTGGCATTAAGAATTGGAAACCAGTTGTTGAATGCTGGACAGATATCCACTTCAATCACTGATGACAACTAGAGCTGTATGGTGGAGTGCAGATGATTTTATGGAGATAACTAGTTTGTATCTTTGAATTGGCTATGCTCATGTTGTGTTCCCATGGAAATCAAGTACTTAAATTAATACTATTGAATAGGATGACGAATTTACTGCTGGAAGATGTGCTGAGAAGGGAAGGGGAAATTTATATATATTTTGCAGGAAAATTAAAAAAGAAGAGAACCTACTGAATATTCTAATATCCATCAAGCGTGTAATTCTGCATAAACAGGACAAATAACTGACAACTATTTATTGAATGGAATATTGAATCATTAAAATGATTTTCAGAGTAATTTCAAAACTAAAACAATTATTTTAAACAGTGAGACCTTACCAATGATTTTCAGAGTAATTACAGAATTAAAATGACTATTTTTAACAGTGAGACCTTACCAATCCATCAATAAAAAATATAAGCTACTACTATTTAGGAAGAGCTATTTTAGCCATGGACAAAAGGCAGAGCTGAATTTATGCAGTCACTTTCATGTTATTGAAGATTATATCTCATCTCTATATTTTCTGGACTGAGATGTATTCCTTGCCATACGACTGAAGATTATAGTTTTCATCTAATCTTTCTTTAAATTTTCTCACTAAATTTTATTTCCAAAATTTATATGTAAAATAAAAAATAAACAATATGAGAAAATTCATAAAACCAGCTAAACAAAGTATTTTTAAATTTCTCGAACAGTTGTTACAAACAAAATTTAAGCAGCCCTTCGTACGCGACCTTGCTGTAAATCAAACCATCAACGACAACATTGGCCAGGGAAATCGCCTCATTTGCGTTTGCTGCCTATTTGCCCTAAACAAAAAATTTCTCTTTTTCCTTTATTCAGGTGGGTGGTGGAAATAAACTCCCTCTCTGTGAAACAGATTTTTCAAAAGAAGAAAAAGAACCTACCTTGCTTTGGGCAACAGGTTGATATATATAAAGTATGCTTTAACATTTGAATGACAACTATGAATGGATGGTTGTCCTGAAAATTTTATGTGACAGGAAGGGTCGACTCTCGATAACTAGGACTTGCAGCTTACCTTTGATGTCTTAATTAAGTTAAACAACCAAACTTTAAAGGTAGTCGACTCGAATTTGGCTAAGGAAAAAAGGCCACTTTTGACTACAATATGCTATGCTAAACAAATGTGGAAGGGTAACTAGTTAAACTGTTCAGTTATCACATTGACGTGGTGTAATCACAGAATTTATTCTCTTCATAAGAGATGCATATAAATATGAAATATTATGTTTTCAGACATGGATACTTGAACCCAATATATCTAATATGTGGATGCATTTTAAAATATCATAACATTTGAGTCTGCATTGTATGAACTTAAGAGTTTGTTGTATGCACAATATTAGGTTTTTTAGGTTGGACTTCAGTCTTATTAATACTGTCTCAACTAGACGTTTTAGGATTTCATGCATTGATTTCGCCATTAATCTCACCCTTGGGGTGTTGTAACAACACCCTTTTGTATCATCTCATTGGACCTCTAGCTTTTGTAACATACCAATTCATATAACCTAGTTTTTGCAAAAGCTAGGGTTGGTAGTCAAAATCTTATTTCAGATTTTTCTACTCTCTCAAAAACACTCATTCAAATCTGATTTTAAGTTGTAGTGTTGCATCATTTGGCATCCTTGCATTAAAATTTCAAATTTTGCAATTACACAGTGTGTATTTCAACATTAAAGGTTTTAAACACTCTCTTCACACTTCTTGAAGCAAATTTTTAATCATTCATATTGCCTTGTTGTGTAGCACTATTCATAGCATCTTTACTTTGTTCATAGTGAAATTCGTGTGTTTTTTATTTTTAAAAGCCTGATTTCCTCTAACTAGTGCTTTGGTGTGAGACAGTCTCACATACATGGCTTCCCATCAAAATAAGGGTGGTATGTTCCCTCCTCAAGTTTATAAGAAGAGGAAGACTCTTGAACCAGAAATAACCTTTACACCACATGATAGAACACTTGGAGACATTGATGGACCTCTTTACATTACCGCATGTATAAGTGAAAATCTTACAAGAGGAGTCCTTAATGATCCTAATTGTATTACGAATGTGATCACTGAAGAGTTCCTCTACATGCATGATTTGATACAGGAATCTTATGAACCCACAAATATGATGGTTAAGACACATACTAGAGCTTTTCTCCCGGCTATTGGGAAGGTTACAGTATTGATTAAGGCAGTTGAGAAAGCTTTGGAACAATCATTTGACATCATTCCTATGTCTGACCTATTTCGTGTGAAACTAGGCCACCCATGGCTAAAGTCCATGAAAGTGGTCCCTCTACAATTCATAAATGTCTAAAATTTCCTCATCAAGGGAGAGTGCATGTTGTCCATCATAGTAGATGGAAGCCAATGGTTACTCACAGAAATTTCAGCCTAGATTACTTTTGGCTACAACCTACTGAGCCTCCTCAATCAAGAGAAGATCAATTCTTCCTAGGATACCAAAGATACAAGGCGAAGTTAATCACAAAATTGGCTGGACCTCCTATTGATTAAGTCGAAAGTGAAAAGCAACCTGAATTGAATGAACCCCCTCGACCACGAGGTAAGGGAGTCTTTGTTGAGGTTCCTCCTCTGTCATCCTTACAAAGATCAGGAGATATTCGTAAAGAACAAAGCAGTTTATCCAAAAAGATCAATTTTGTACCAGCTTCCTCCTCTGAGATGTCAAAGACTGTGGAGAATCATGAGAATCCTTTTGTAAACATCACTAATAAAACACGAAGGAATAGGCAAGCAAGAGATAGAAGGAGGAAATGACAAGCCTCAGCTCAACAAGCAACACCTCAACAAGAAAACATTCCACCAACTACTATTGAATCAACAAAGGAAGAGCTATAGGTTGAAGAGTTAAAGGACAATGATTCAAGTTGGGCAATAGTACCTTATGTACCTATTTCCTCTTGCATTTGAGATTGGGAAGAAGATGGTTTGCTCGATGACAACCGCTAGTGCGGTTGTGTAACAGGTAAATATTTCTAACCCTTGTTGGCCACCTTTGTTGTAGCATCTCTTTGAGTTGCTCACTTACGTGGCCTCCTCTTATGTGTTGTGTTCCCCCATATTGTGCTAAATGTTGTTTAGGTCTCTTTGGATCACCCTTGATACTCTTGTAAGGTCAAGGATACAAGGAGACTACCTCTGTTGTGACCATTCTTCTATTTGTCTCTCTATATTTTTCTATTTTCTCTCCTCTATTTTATTGTTGTGTTGTGCCTTGGGGGCATAACATAGTGGAGGATGTCTTGGGGGCATCTTCCCTTATTGTAAACCCAAGTCACTCTTGTCTCCTCTCTCATTTTTAATGTTTACATTCTTTAGTGACTCTACTAGTCGGTGAATGACAAAAAAAAATATTGATAAGGACTGTGTGTCCCTTCAACAAGAAAATTGAATGGACCTAGTCCATATATGAAGATGGGGTTGATATATATATCCGATGCTTGACTAGTAGAATCACTCTGTGTTGTGATTCGTGTTGTGATATTCGTTGTAACAAACTTTTTCAATACTCTTAATCTGCTTCTATGCACTTTGGATTGTTTTGTATCTCACCTTGTTTCTACACTCAATTTTGAGATACCTGTAGTATAACCTAACGGCTATACTTGGTTCGGAACCTGACAGTGTAGCCTTAGTCTATCATGTGATATGATTTCAACATAGCTTTCATGAATTGATTTGGTTGTTATCTTAGAGAAATATTTTCTAACTAAAGCTTATACCTTGTTGATTATCTTAAGTAGCAAATAATATCGATGTGTTTGTGGGAACATTTGGTGATCGTGGCACATGTCACTTTGGGGCATGGGCTTTGCGAAAGCTCTTTTTCCATTGCATGTTTTAACTTTACCTTAATGTGTTCGATGTACCGGTAAGCAGGATCAACCACTTTAAGTTGGGGGCATATATAATGGTAACTGCTTGATTACTTTTACACTGACAAGGCATGTTTGTAAGCCCTCACCACAAGGCGAGATGGCGTATCTCTTGAGCTAGTGCGCATCATTTTAAGCAAAATCCCTTTTGCGGAAGGTGGGGTGGTGTATCTCTTGAGCTAGTGTACACTCTTTTTGAACAAAGCCCTCATTGTAAGGTGAGATGGCGTATTTATTGAATTAGTGCGCATCCTTTTAAGCAAAAGCCCTCATCGCGAGGCATGATGGTGTATCTCTTGAGCTAGTGCACATCCTTTTAAACAAAGTCCTCATCACAAGGCAGGGTTGGATCTTGAGTGATATGGTGTAGAGTCTGATCAGTCTCCAAGTGGGAGATTGTTGTTAAATGGAACCTAATCAGACTCAGATGTTAAATTTACCCCACTTTTATCGGCACGATTTCCCCCCAAATTCCTACGGGGTCAAGGGGCAATGCCCCCAAGAAGGGGTCAAGGGGCAGCGCCCCTGGTGCATTCCCTGTCACGATACAGGGCAGGGTCGAGGGGCAGCGCACCCGTGGGGGCTCGGGGGCAACGCCCCCAAAACCTCACATGATTTTTATTATTTTATTAAGGCGTCGGGAGTTATTTTTCTATTGGCTGACATAAAAAAACCCTATTTTGTAACCAACAAAAGTCGTGATAAAAATGGCTAAGGGTTAGGATTTCTGTTGATATTGTATTGTAGCATTTTGCAGCGGTATTGAGTTGCAGGAATTGCTGGTTGTAATCGGTTTGATTTACTAGATAATAATATTGGACTCTTTGTTGGTGGATGTAGCCCGAGTTTGGGTGAACCACGTTAAAATTGTCTCGCTATTATTATTTCTGTGTATTTTTATTCCTTTGTTTAATCTTTATTTGGATTTAATTGATATCTTCTGCTGTCTAACCCTAACATTGAGTCATTCACCCTTAAGCGTGTCTTTGGTAGTTTTGGTAGAGTAGCTCAACCGTTAGGTGTGTTTGGCATGTCTTAGATAGTGGAGTGCAGCGATGAGCTCCTTCCTATCACTCGTGTTTTCCGTGTATAAGACGTATAGTGTGTCTATGGCATACTATGCAGTGCTCGTGTATTCCATGTGTTTTACGTGTCTTCTTTGTGTGTCTTGCATGCTTGCAGTGTGGTCTAAAGAAGTGTGGTGATGAGCCCCCCAACGCTGTATGTGTTTTGTGTGTCTTTGCATGTATTTTTTTACTTTAGTTAGCATTATATATAGATATGTAATTGCTTAATCGTGTCTTCTCTTCATGTCTTCTTTGTGTATTGCATGACTGTGTTCATGTCTTCTCTATGTATTGCGCGCTTTCATTGTCTTCTTCGTGTATTGTGTGCTTATTTATTGTATTCATTGTGTCTTACATGACTATTAAGTGTTTTCTTATGTTTGCCTAAGCTTGGGAACTAGTGATAGTCTTCAAACTTAGGGTGTGTTTGATGTGTCTGATGTGCTTTGATCGTACTTTAATGCATGTATGGATTGTAAGATCATACACACATTAAAGTGGGGGCTAAATGTTATGGAGTAAAAAGTGGACACATGCCTTTTTACCTTCTAGTTTAGCTCCTAGGTCCTATTTGCTTTATTATACATTCTAATTGAGCATCCCGAAGAAAAGAGCCCAACACCATGTGAATTTGGGACCTTGGGCCCTCATTTAGCTTAGCCTTGACCTAAATTAGGCCCCTGGACTTGGGCGCCAACCTCCCAAGTCCTCCCTGATTGGTCGGGAGAAATAAATGGTATGTCGGCCTAGGACCTTTAAAAATGTTCCTCCTTGTCGGCTTTTGTGATTTAATTTCGTGAATGTTAGCGGGAGAGCATATATAAGTGAGTTTATGACTTAATTTTAAACCTAGATGGATATTGTGAACTTATGATATTGGAGCAAAGAGCATTCAAGGCATTCATTGTGTTATTGTTGCAGATTGGTGTTTGTATTTGTGTGTTTGTTGCAAATTTGGCATCATCATCCATATCTTTATGAGTTGAAGAGCTTTCATCCTCCTAAGGACTTCACCTCTGAGGTGAGTGTTGCAAGTATGAGGTTAACCAGTGTTGTCATTGATGTCAACATACTCATATTGCATTGGTAAGAAGGTTTGGATGAGCTGTGTGTTGAGGATATTAAGAAAAGTAGTCTCAATCAGGAACAGTGAAGAACAGTGATAAGAAGAAGGCAAATGTACTCAATAGGTTGAGAATCAGAGGATGCGGATTAAAGGGTTTGTAGATATGAGTCTTGAGATGATCCAGTTAAGATTTCAAAGGTCCGCATGAAGATATGAAGAAGTTGTGATTGATCAAGTAGAACCAGTTCCGGGAGATGCTCCAGAGTGATAGAGTGTTACAAAAAAGTCCGGTGAGATCCGGAAGTGCATTGTCCTATTCTGCAGATTGGACAGAGTGTTTGGGAGGTCCCTGTAATGTGTCATCTCAATTGGTATGTGGTTTGGAGGTCCGGAAGCACCTCTGGCAGTATGACAGTGGCGATAGACTGTGTTCTTGAAGTTCTGGATGAGGAAGATGAGAGATTCTAGTGAGTAGCTGAAGTGCAGATGTACCTGGTCATTCAGGAAGGCTTGTGAAGGTTTTTGGATCATGTTGAGGTTATGTTGTTAGTCCGCATTGGTGGTAGAGCCCAGAATTGAAGATATTCTTCCGGATGAAGTTCTTGTTCAGACTAGCCGACCGGATGAGTTGTTCATCTAGCGAATGTTCTTGTGGTGGCCGACCAGATGTATTAATCATTTTGCGAATGTCTTTATGGTTGATTGCCAACTTAGATGATTGTTCCTAAGTCGATGTCTTGTATAAATAAAGGTTTGTGAGTTCATTTCAAAGTGTGTGGAGGAGCGGATGAGAGTGGTATAGCGAAAGAGCAAAGGGCAGAGTAGAAGTATCTCGGGCTTAAATGGAACTGATCCAGACATGGTATAGATGTCAATCTCTAGTTCAAGTTTGTGATTCTTATCACTTTGTAGACAGTGTGTGTCTTGTAGGCAGTGTGCCTCTTTGTGAGCAGTGTGCTCGGGCAGTGAGCCCTAATTGGCATGTGCCATTCATTTTTCTTATTCTTCTAACAGAGAATAATCCTTGGGTTAGTCACCCCGTGGTTTTTCCCTTAATCGGGTTTTCCACGTCAAAATCTTGGTGTCCAATGTGTTGATGTTTATCTGCTCTTATGTTTATGCATTATGCTTTCATGGATGGTTAATTGATATACTATTAACTAACAAAGAAGAATCAAGTGTTCAAAGTAGAAGCAAGTTTTTGTACAAATGATTCACCCCCCCTCTCAGTTGTGTGCCCTAGATCTAACAATTGGTATTAGAGCCAAGTTCCTCTCAAAGGAGCTTAACCGCTTGAGGAGATCCAGGATGTCGTCATACAAGAAGGATAGTCCGAAGTTCAATGGAACCAACTTCACTCTCTGGAAAGGTCGCATGAAATGTCATTTGGAGTGTATGGGAAAAGCATACTTGACCATGGTCTCAAAACCATATGTTCTTCCACAGGGTGGTCTGACAACTCTGAATGAAATCACAGATGCTGAAAACAATCTGCGGACCAAGGAAGCTCTTCTAAGCGCATTGAATGACTCAGATCTCTCAAATGTTATTGACCTACCAAATGCATATGAGATCTGGACTAAACTAGAACTTCTGTATGAAGGAGATGAGTTTGTCAAGAGTGCAAGGTTGCAAAGTCTGAAAGGGAAATTTGAAAGATTGAAGATGGGAGATGATGAAAATATCACTACCTTTATGCCAAGAGTGAATGAGCTAGTATGTGGAATCAAGAATGCTGGTGGAGTTCTAGATGAAAATGAAATTGTTTGCAAAATTCTTAGATCCCTTCCTGCTGCCTACAAAATCAAGGTTGCTGCCATTGATGAATTCAAAGCCCATACAACTATCACAAGAGAGCAACTGGCTGGCAAACTGGTTGTATTTGAAATGACTGAGTTTGGAGATGATCCCCCCAAGATTGAATCTGCATTCAAAGCCAGTGCCTATGTGAAAGACAAACAAAGATTTGATCCGGGAGAGAACTCTTCAAGGAAGCTGTCATGGTATGAACAAGCAAGGAAAGATATGGAAGAGGAAGAAGCAGAAACAACTCAACTTGAAGCCCTCATTACAAAAAGACTGCCAAGAGGATCCGATAAGTATGAAGGAAAACTACCCTTTAAGTGCTTCAACTGCAATAAGAATGGTCATTTTGCTTCAAGATGTCCGGAAAGATCTGCAAGGTCTAATACTAATAGACAAATGTTTCAAAAGACCTGCTATTATGTTCATGAAGAAGATGACAATGAAGGAGTAACAGATGATGAATCAGAAATAGGAAGCAAATCCGGAAATGAATGGGTGCTTATTGCTATCAGGGAAGAAGATCCAATATCTATCAATCATAAAGGTGAAGAAAGAGCTTTGGCTGCCCAAGTTCAAGAAAAGGATGATTGGGTTATTGACAGTGGATGCTCTCACCATATGACAGGGGACAAGAACAAGTTCTTAGAGTTGGAAAGATACGAAGGGGGAGTGGTAAAGTTTGGTGATAATTCAGCTGGTAGAATCAAAGGAAGAGGAACTATATCTTTTAATGGAAGAAACAAAACTGGTAATGTGTTGTATGTTGAAGGTCTGAAGCACAATCTTCTCAGTGTTGGACAGTTGGTGGACAAAGGTTATGATCTCCGATTCAAAGATGGAAAATGCAGAATCTTAGAAAGATCCGGAACAGAGATTGCATCCGGTACTCAAACTAAAGGTAATATCTTTCACTTGGTTGGTACTGATAAAAGTTGTCTGCTTGTTCAAGTTGATCAGAGCTGGTTATGGCATAGAAGGATGTGTCATGTTAATTTCGATAACATCATTAGGATAAGCAATACTCAGGCTGTTAGAGATCTTCCAAAATTGGTAAAACCTACAAATGGTTTGTGCAAAGAATGTCAGCTAGGTAAACAGAGCAGAGTTTCATTCAAAAGCAAAGATCAGTCCTCTACTGGATTATTGGAATTAGTTCATACTGATCTATGTGGTTCGACAAGATTCAAGAGTTTGCAAGGTGATAGATACTTCATGTTACTAATTGATGATTATTCCTGGATAATGTGGGTTACCTTCCTAAAAGAGAAATCAGAAGCCCTTGAGAAGTTCAAAATCTTCAAAGCTATGGTAGAGAATCAAACCGGATTGAAACTGAAGTGTCTAAGGTCTGATAGAGGTGGTGAATTCACATCCAGTGAATTCATAGACTTTTGTGAGAAGCATGGCATAAAGAGACAGTTGTCTTCTCCTAGGACTCCACAGCAGAATGGAGTAGTTGAGAGAAAGAACCGGACCATCCAGGAAGCTTCCAGGACAATGATGATGGAAGCAAATGTTCCTCAGATGTTTTGGAGAGAAGCTGTCAGCACTGCAGTTTACACTCTTAACCGAGTTCAAATCAGAAACAATACCGGTAAGACTCCTTATGAACTTTGGTTTGGTATAACTCCTACTGTGAGATATTTCAGAGTATTTGGTAGCAAGTGTTACATCAAAAGAGATGAAGATCTAGGAAAGTTTGATGCTAGAAGTGATGAAGGAATTTTCTTGGGTTACTCCACTCAAAGCAAAGCATACCAGTGTTACAATAAGAGACTGAAAAAGATGATAGAAAGTACAAATGTGAAGGTTGATGAAGGAATTGAGAAGCCCTCAAGGTTTTATGAATATGATGAAGATGATCAGGATGGTGCTCTGATTCAAAGAACTCAATCCCTTCCTGAAAGTCAGATTCAGACTGATCCGGTAAATCAGGAAGAAGAGGTTTGTCTGAATGAACCTGATCAAGAAACAGCAGTGCAAGAGACTCCCAAAGTTCCAAGGTATGTAACTTTAAATCACTCTGAAGATCAGATCATAGGTGACAAAAGCAAAGGGGTACAAACAAGGAGGAAAATTGCTCAAAATTCAGATGAATGTTGTTTGATTTCAAAGATTGAACCTAAGACAATAAATGAAGCATGCAATGATGAAAATTGGACAAAAGCAATGGAAGAAGAGTTGATGCAAATTGAGAAAAATCACACTTGGGATCTTATTCCTAGACCTAGAAACAAGAATGTGATTAGAACCAAATGGGTCTTTGGAACAAACTAAATGAGGTTGGTGAAGTTATTAGAAACAAAGCCAGATTGGTCTGCAAAGGCTACTCTCAAATAGAAGGAATTGATTTTGAAGAAACCCTTGCTCCGGTAGCAAGAATTGAAGTAGTCAGATTATTTCTTGCATATGCTGCCTTCAAAGACTTCAAGGTATATCAGATGGATGTCAAGTCTGCCTTCCTAAATGGTGATTTGGAAGAAGTATACATTGAACAACTAGATGGATTTCAATTGTCTGATAATGATGATATGGTCTGCAAGTTGAAGAAAGCATTGTATGGATTGAAGCAAGCCCCAAGAGCATGGTATGAAAGGTTGGATAAGCATCTTGTGCAGATTGGATTCAACAAAGGTACTGCTGACAGTAACTTATATTTCAAAATTGATCATTAAAACATTTTGATTGTTGAAGTGTTTGTGGATGATATCATTTTTGGAGGAAGAGATAGTATGTGCAAAACTTTTGCAAATCAGATGAAAAGTGAGTTTGAAATGTCTATGCTTGGTGAAATGAATTTCTTCTTGGGTCTGCAAATTACTCAAACAAAGAAAGGGATCTTCATTTCTCAGACCAAATATGTGAAAGAATTGTTGAGGAAATTTGGTATGGAAGATTCAAAGCCAATGAACACTCATATGGCAGCCGGATGTAAGTTGAGCAAAGATGATGACTCTCCAAAGGCAGATCAGACAAAGTATAGATCAATGATTGGTGGATTGTTATATCTCACTCAGACTAGACCAGATATAATGCAGACTGTTGGTCTTGTGGTAAGATTTCAGGCTGATCCTAGAGAATCTCATGTTATGGCAATCAAAAGAATTTTTAGGTATTTGAAAGGAACAGTTGAGTATGGTCTATGATACCTTAGAGATCTAGATTTCTCTCTTCATGCATATACAGATGCAGATTGGGCAGGAGATGTGGATGACCAGAAGAGCACCAGTGGTGGAGCATTCTTTTTGGGAAAGAGATTGGTTTCTTGGCTAAGCAAGAAACAAGAGGCAATATCTCTGTCTACAACTAAAGTAGTATATATTGCAGCAGCAAGTAGTTGCACTCAAATTTTATGGATGAAGCAGATGTTAAGAGACATGAAAGTAGAATATGAGGAGCCTATCACAATTTTCTGTGATAATTCAAGTGTAATAAACATTTCTAAGAATCCAATGTTGCATTCTAAGACCAAGCACATATCTATCAAGTTTCACTTTCTGAGAGAACAAGTGAACAAGGATGAAGTCAGATTGGAGTATGTACCCTCCAAGGATCAAATTGTAGATATTTTTACTAAACCTCTCCCCAAGGACTCTTTTGAGTATCTCCGGGAGAAGTTAGGGGTCATGGCCCCTCCGGTGATGAGTTAGGATGCACTGATGTGCATCAATCTAGTGGATATCACAGTCATATCTTGTGATCCAGATTGATGATGGGGAGCTGCTACTAAGGGGGAGTAGCTGGTATGATTCTGATATGTTACAAGTGCAAGTATGAGCCCTTTGCCATTGATGTCAAAGGGGGAGAGAAGACATATGAAAAACAAGTGGTTGATGATCAAAGGGGGAGCAATAAAGGAAGAGAAGACATGTGAAGAGTTGTTGCTGATAGGGGGAGCTGTGACAGAAAAGAGAAGTTCTTGTCTTGATGGTTTTTCACATCATATGTTGCCATCAATGACAAAGGGGGAGATTGTTGCAAGTATGAGGTTAATCAGTGTTGTCATTGATGTCAACATACTTATATTACATTGGTAAGAAGGTTTGGATGAGTTGTGTGTTGAGGATATTAAGAAAAGTAGTCTCAATCAGGAATAGTGAAGAACAGTGATAAGAAGAAGGCAAATGTACTCAATAGGTTGAGAATCAGAGGATGCGGATTAAAGGGTTTGTAGATATGAGTCTTGAGATGATCCAGTTAAGATTTCAGAGGTCCGCATGAAGATATGAAGAAGTTGTGATCGATCAAGTAGAACCGGTTTCAGGAGATGTTCCGGAGTGACAGAGTGTTACAAAAAGGTCCGGTGAGATCCGGAAGTGCATTGTCCTATTCTGCGGATTAGACAGAGTGTTTGGGAGGTCCTTGTAATGTGTCATCTCGATTGGTATGTGGTTTGGAGGTTCGAAAGCACCTCTGGCAGTATGACAGTGGCGATAGACTATGTTCTTGAAGTTCCGGATGAGGAAGAGAAGAGATTCTAGTGAGTAGAGGAAGTGCGGATGTACCTGGTCATTTAGGAAGGCTTGTGAAGGTTCTTGGATCATGTTGAGGTTATGTTGTCGGTCCGCATTGGTGGTAGAGCCCGGAATTGAAGATATTCTTCTGGATGAAGTTCTTGTTCAGACTAGCTGACCAGATGAGTTGTTCATCTAGCGAATGTTCTTGTGGTGGCTGACCGGATGTATTAATCATCTTGCGAATGTCCTTATGGTTGATTGCCGACTTAGATGATTGTTCCTAAGTCAATGTCTTGTATAAATAAAGGTTTGTGAGTTCATTTCAAAGTGTGTGGAGGAGCGGATGAGAGTGGTATAGCGAAAGCGCGAAGGGCAGAGCAGAAGTATCTCAGGCTTAAATGGAACTGATCTAGACATGGTAAAGATGTCAATCTCCAGTTCAAGTTTGTGATTTTTATCACTTTGTAGACAGTGTGTCTCTTGTAGGCAGTGTGCCTCTTTGTGAGCAGTGTGCTCGGGCAGTGAGCCCTAATTGGCATGTGCCATTCATTTTTCTTATTCTTCTAACAGAGAATAATCCTTGGGTTAGTCACCCCATGGTTTTTCCCTTAACCAGGTTTTCCACGTCAAAATCTTCGTGTCCAATGTGTTGATGTTTATCTGCTCTTGTGTTTATGTATTATGCTTTCATGGATGGTTAATTGATATGCTATTAACTAACAAAGAAGAATCAAGTGTTCAAAGTAGAAGCAAGTTTTTGTACAACTGATTCACCCCCCCTCTCAGTTGTGTGCCCTAGATCTAACAGTGACATCATTTCTATTTGAATCATTTGGATTATCTTTAGCCTCTGCCCTACAAGGGCACACTCTCTCTCTAACAACGGTGTTGGGAAAGCTTGAATGCTAACCTGTGATTTGACTGAGGCAAATCCCTAAACACCACAACCCCATACTCCTCTCTTGTCATCTTGTGTACAGGTTATAGGTACAGGTTTTGGGAAAAGTGGAGCTATAGGAAGGCAGTGCAGGAATTAAATTTTTGAGTTTCGAAAATAGTTCCAGATTACCTCTCGGAGAAGACTTGGGCGATTGGCACCCTAGTCTACAAGGCTTCCAAGTTCTAGATTTGGTTTTTAAGCATCATTTACAACATATTCTTAGTTTTGACCTCTAACAGAATCTCACTTTTGGACATGGGTGGTTACCAAATTTGTCCTCTGACACCTCATCTTTCAGGAGACAAGTTCTGACATCTTACTAATCATCTCTGTACTTTTAGTTTCTGTATTTCTATTGTTGATCATCTATTTCAAGTTGATTATCTCATAACTAGGGCTTCACTTATGCTTAGCCTAGGGTTTGATAAAAGGCTTTCTTGAATCTCATATTTCCTTAACAAACAAGAGCGCAAAATTAATAGCTAAGTCCTCTTCCATCTTGTAGTGACTTAAGCTTGGTTTTGTCCTTGAATGTTGTAGTGAAAGGAGGGTTTGATCTAGTGTACTCATTATACATGCATTCATCTCTCCCCCTCTTTTTACTACTAAACACTTATTATCTATTATTTTTTGTTAATAACATAATTTTGGAACTTTTATTATTTATGGTTAAATCCATTGATTGATTCTAGAAGTATTATAATTTAGAATATATGTAAAAAATGAGTTTAATCTAAATCATTCCTTGAATCCTTTGTTGACACTTGTCTCTTTAATTATATAATATATTATAGTTACATTGCTAACTTAAAAGTTTCCAGAATGTATATTAATATTAAGAACTTATTTTCAATAACAAATGTATATTAATATTGGACCAATAGGTTGTAGTAACCCTCATATTAAGTTATTAAGTTTTAACCCTTATTCACTTAGTCCTTCGAAAAAGAGATTATCAATGTGTGATTAATGAAATTAACAAATTAGAATTAGAATCATCTCATTTTATTGAGTCAAAAAACAACTGTTACAAAAAATTGCCAGTTGACAGAGAAAATTTCCACAAAAGCCACCAATGACAATAGAGTTCTAAGTTCTGCCTCATATTTTCCTCACTCACAATACAAAGATGGCATCCCTTTATAATAAATGTTACATGGAGAAAGAAGAAGCCCTCAATGAATGAATATTTCCAATTGACAGATAACTGAACATTATGTATTTCCCTCGTATTTTCCTTACAACACAATGAAGAAGAAGCTCCACTTGAGCCCTGGCCCGTGGAGCGAGAAGAATATGTGGATGGAATTGGGAATAATGCAAGACCATCTATCATACAACACTGCCAGATGCATTTGTCTGTGGAGCCAAGGCACTTTCCAACCGCACTAAAAGAAGAATGTTGCTAGAAGCCACCATTCTCCTTCCACTTTATTGTCCAAATAGTTGGTTTTAATCTAACCAGATCCTCCCATGACTCATGTTTTTTCATCTTACAAGAACTAGATCCTTTAAGGTAAGTATAACAACCCAACTGTGTAAGCATTCTAACCGCTTCCTTTGCCAAAAAAGAATACATTCTAACTGAATAATTCCAAAAATTAGCTAACAAGGAACAACCAAAAGTTAAAATTGATTGTCGAAAGCAACTTTCTCCATCCCTTTATAGCCATGACTTCTGGGAATTCAAAAAATCATTACCTAACTATCAGTCTATCTTACTAACCCTACAAAAGATTCTCTAGATGCCAAAATGTCACTTCATATCATGCTCTGAGAGTGTTTGGGCATCCAATTCAAAAAATCCTTGTATGGACTTGACATCTCACATTGAACAGTACCTTGGCTCCCTTTACAAAGCCTTGAATTTTGCATCCACTTGATCTCCTTGGGTGACTAATGCGACCACCAAAATGTTAGCCGTCAGGAGGTCATCCCACTTTTCAATGATTAAAAAAATTAAAATATTTAAATTGTCCACTTGTAATTATTCCACCGTTTGATGAACAAATGATGAACGGTTGTAGTTCAATTCTGGAAGGTAGATCTTCAATGCTACACATTGCCAATAAAAGCCTCCGGAATCAACCAGGAGCCGTTAGATATTATTAGATCAATAGTTGAGATATATATATATAATATATAATATATTTATATTGATTATTGTATATACTATATTGTATATAATATGAATTATTTAATATTGTTGTCTCTGAGATTTGCACCCTTTGCTGCTGTTGTGAAACTTTAGCAATCTGGAGAAACATGGGAATGATCTCAAAGTGTGGGACCTTGCGAATTGAGATTAGACCTCCGGAGAAGGCCACCTTCCTCTTTCTAAGCCTAATGCTTAGAGAAATGCATCTAAACCTAGTGCTAATGCTTGCTAGGAAAAGGGTTAGAAGGAATGCTAAAATGAAATAAGTGATACATTGATTTAAACGTGTTTGGCTGCAACTGAATCGACACAGTAATAATCTCACAGTTGGAGAGACTTACCCAGACTCATATTAATTCTAACAGAGGTCAAGACAGAATAATGGAGGAATGAAAGGGATTTTTTGTCCACAATGCACAGCCTACACTAATCCAAAGAGCAGACACAGTGCTAAAAATAATAGAAGAGAGGCAAAAGTACCAGTTTATATTGATTATAGAGGCCAGGTAGCCATTACAAAATAGCCCAGAAGAACAACCAACAACCATATACATCTGTTTTACATGTATATATAGCATTTTACATTTTGACCTCAATCGGTTATGATCAATTTCGCCCATCGGTGCTGTCAGAAAATATCTGCCTGAAGGGATGTCTACCTGCAGAAGTTATGGCGTGAAATATCTTGAACATAGGCAGATGAGAGATATTTCTAGTCTTCAATGTAAGCTGCTGAATCATCAATCTGCACCCATAAGTGCCACAAATATCTGTATTTGCAAATCTCAAATTGGTCGCTGAAACGTCTAGTCGATTGAGCGTGCAAATCTAGATCCAAAATTTGAAAGTGAGAATATCCTACTCAAAAGCTCACCAAATGAAAGAGGAGGCAAAAACAAGCATTTTTGCCTTTTGCGGCATGTAAAAATTTGCTAGGATGCGCAAGATATTCGCAGTCAAAGTTACGGTCAACTGCCTGTGTATATTGCTTTGCATCTATGTGCTTGTATATGCTTTTGTATGTTCTATTGTATATACAATGCAACTGCGCCTTTAGGTTCACTTGATGCAACCGCGCTTTCTTTCTCTTTGCATATTCAAGTCACTTTGCATATGCCTTTATACAATCGCGAGCTTTACCTTTTGAATCGGCCTTTGAATCGCCCCTGACATGTGGCACCACCTGATTGGTCATTGAATTGAAGCCGGGACCCATCGCTAAAAACTACATCCCCTATCGGCCATCGGAAAGACCTTTGCATGAACCGCCGATGAGCAAGTCATGCCAAAATTACCTTTGTATGTCTGCCTTTATATATCGCCTTGTATGTATGCACCTTTTGACCTTGTATATGCAAATATACAATGCGAACCCCAAAATGATTATCCGCTGCCTTTGATTGCCCAGTCGGGTCCGGACTTTGCATGTTTTCCATTTGTATGTTGGCCTTGTATACCGCATATATAATGTGAATATACAAGAAGAACTGTATACAATCACTTTGCACATTGTAAACATGCATCTGACCTTGTATGCTACCATTGTATATTCCCTTGTATGTATCCTTTGTATGTGCGAACATACAATGCAAACATACAAGCAAAGATGCAAACAAACATCTACCTTAATAAATCAAAATGCAAACTCTTTTCGGGTCTGGGCCTTGTATGTCAGGAATGCATATGCCCCTTGTATATGCGATTGTATGTTCAAAGATACAATCGAATATACATACAATTGGTGGGCCCAGGCTTTGTATTTCTTCCTTGCATCTTTCAGATACAAACACCTTTGTATCTGCGACTTGTACATATAGACCTGTATGTCTGCTTTGTATGTCAGCTTTGCATCTGCGAATTGTATATGGGATACAATCGCCTTTGTATGAAAGCGGACCCCACCTTTTGTATTTTTCTCTTGCATATCGTGAATGTACATTCAACTTCGTATCCTGCCGATGTATCTTTACATTGCATATGACCCCTTGTATATGTGAATGTATATTGCCCTTTGTATATTGGCACATACATGCATCTTTACTTTGTATCTCAGATTTGCTTTTGTATATGAACTTGTATGTTTTTCATTTGTATGTGCATCGGGCATTGTATCTTTCGCCTTGTATCTTTTCACTGATGTATCCTTGTATGTCGCCTTTGTATGCTATCTTTTGTATATTTTCTTTGCATCTTCCCCTTGTACCTTTTCCTTTGTATGTGCGATTGTACATCTTGACATACATTCATCCTTGCATTCCACCCCTTGGCCGATGTACATTTCCTTTGTATATGCGAACATACAATGGCGAATGTACATGCGAACATACATTCGAAAATGCATATACAAATACTAAGTATAAAATTGAGATTTATCTACGATGGAAAGCACTTGAAGACAAAGGGTTTCTGAGTTTTTCTGGGTTTTTGACAAAGATTATCAAGGTGAGATTTTTGGGATTTTTTTGCAAGGCACAACATAAATAATTTGAAGGATTAAAGCCTTGTATGGTCACTTCTAAAGGATTTTCAAAGAAAATACAAGGTGAACTATTTAACTCTGGATAGAGGAAAATAGGTCAACAAATATAAAATAAAGGTGGCGGTAGAGCGCAAGCCCTCAACTGTGAAGCTGGGCCCACCTGTTAATTTTGTGATGTACATGAAACATCACGATGCAATCATGATGAGCCACATGGCATACAACGAGAAATTTTTTTAGGAATACTTCCAACACAGTCCACTTGTCTCTATTCCAGAGACTATGTAGAAATTTGGGTGTGCCAGTACTTTGGCCCAAAATAGAACTTATGGCGTTGATCTATGATCATCTGATGATTAAAAATTATTATCTAGAATGTTATAAGTACATCAATGTAAATTGTAAGTCTAGTCATCCTTCTGAATTTTTTTTATTAAATTATTATCTATTAATTTTTGTTAATTTGAATTGTTCCTTCATTGACACTTGTCTCTATTCCGAAGACTTTATGTAGAAAGATAGGTGTGTCAGAACTGCAGCCTAGAGTAGAATTGATGCATTTGATTTGTGATACTGATTATCCATCGATCTAAATGTAAATATTTTTTAAGTTATAAATTCACCAAGTAAATTAATCATTGTAATTTAGCATTTGATATTTTTGCCAGCCACATTATGATTTTTCAAAAACTTGCCAGCACATTTGCAAAATAATTTAGTTTATATTTTGAGTACTTATATAATTTGCAAATGAACTATTTTATTTTTTTTATTACAAGTATAATTAGCCAATGAATTTTTTTACCAATTATTCACTAGGATTCGCCACGATTTTATAAAAAATTATAATAACGGACATAAATTCACCAGGAAAATTAATATTTTTTTCAAAAAAAAAGGAAAGATTCGCCAAGAAAATTATAGCACTTAGTTAGGATTCGCCATGATTTTATAGGTTTTTTAGGGGGGTTCCTTAAAGTTATCCCTACATCAAGCACTGAATCCCTAGCCTCAATAGAATCAAAAGTTGCAATGAAGAAACCCCTTACACAGGGGAAAAGGTTAATATTACCCTGGACAATAGGTCTCCATGATTCAAAAATTCACTTATTCAGATCAGAGAGGGATGGCTAAAGGCCATTAAATCTACCAATCAAGCTGAACTTGCCGTAATGTTCTTCATTCTCTAAAACTTCCTATCCACACACCCCCACAGGGGAGGTATGGTAGCATGGAAGGGGGCGAGAATGATTCTTATCCCTTAGAGGCAGATGGCAAGCAACACCAATGATTGTAACGAAAGAGGGACCCTGAGCGCCTTTAGAGGCAGGGCATTTCCACACGATAAGAGATGTTGGGGCCTCGACAGCCAAGCGAGTGCCAGAAGAAGATTTTCCAACCTCTGGGAAAAGCGTAGCAGGGGAGAAGCCCCTGACAGAGCCACCAATGCCCTTGCCAATATATGCAGGGATGCCTTCAGCGAGCGAGAGGACGCCATCCACAGTCACGAGTGGGAGTCTGCAGTCGCGAGTGGGAGACAACATTTCAAAAAATTATCAAATATTATTTTATTATTTGTTGGCATATTGAGACATTGGAATTTATGCTTTAACTTCTATATAAGCTAGGTTGCTTCTCTAGTTCTCATCTTTTGCCAATTTATTAATTTTCTTCACAGCTTGAGCACTTGTATTCAACTATAGGATTTGAGGATGAAACCCCTTGGATTCTTGGAGAGTAGAGGATAAAACATCTTTGGTTTCTTGAGGTCAATCTCATACAGAGGTTACATTCACATTTCAAATTTGTTTAGATTCTAGTATAGTTTAGTAGTTTGTATTTGTAGGATTTGTGAAGAAGGGAGCTTCAACATACAAAGTTTATTCCAAATTTTATATTCAGATGTATTGTTGTAATTTTATAATTTATTCTAGAATTTTGTTGTACATTTCATGAATATAAATTAGCTCCAACATTTTGGTGAATTTTTATCTCTGATGTGCAAATATTGATTAATTTTTTGGCATAGTTTGTGTGATATCAACAATATAAATTTCAAATGTTTTAGCATCAAATTTGTGTGGAGATCATTTTAGAAGTTCTAAAATATATTTTATATTAAAATTTGTTGAGGATATTTTAGATTTGAGTATATTTACATAAAGATTTGGTTGGAGACATTATAGTGGTATCAGAGCTTTGATCTTGCTAGCCTCCTAGGTAAATTAGTTGGTTGATGCTTCCTAGTGAAAGATAGTTCATATATCAAAAAAGGGAGCAAAGGAAGTTGCAAACACAAGATCTCAATAAAATATAAGATATGATGAAAGGAGGAATAAAAAAGCACAAGTTAACAGATGAAGAAAGAGAAAAATTCTTTTAGGAGAATGTGATTAGATTGCATTAAAGACAAGATGGATTGATAGATTTAATGGCACAAATGATTAATACTTTAAATAAATTGAAAATTTTTGGGCTTACTAAAGCATCACAAGGAGAAGTGAGTTCATATACAAACAATAAATTGGTGGGAAATTCCATGCTAAAGCCATCAAAGCCTATGTTTTTAAGGAAAGAGAAGGAAGAACAAGTTCCTAAAAACTTTCTAGTAGAGGGGATTGACAATCTTTTTGATAAGTATGGAAGTAAGTCTAAAGCTTTCAAAAATACAGTATCCTTTGTTACTTACTTTGAGATCATTTAAAGAGGAATTATAAGAGAACTCCAAATAGAAACAAAAATGATGAAAAGAGAGTGTTTCAAGAAAAAATTAGGAAGTTAAACACTCCTAAGTTTGATAGTAGTGATATAATTTTTGCTAGGGCTTGGTTGGAGAAGTTGCAAATTATTTTTACTCTCAACCCTATGGAGGAGGAAGAAGATATATAGTTTCCACATTGCATTTAGAAGGTGTTTCTTATGATTGGTGGCACCATCAGTTGACCACACAAGGAAACAAACTTGTGCAAACTTTTGATGATTTCACTCAAAGGATTCTAGAACTCTTTGAATACAAGAATGAAGATGAATATTTTAGAGAGCTCGTAGGAATTAGAAAACATAACTCAGTGGAATCCTATGTTGCAACATGTCAATGTGTTGCAATAATGGTACCTAACATTTTTGAAAAGAGAATCACTTTTCTCTTTGTTGAGGGTTTGTTTGAACCTCTCAAAGGTATTGTGAAGGCTTTTGCACCTCTTACTCTATGAGAAGAAATCAAGAGAGCTCTAAAACTTGAGACATCTATGCTTAAGAACAAATTTCAATATCACTCCAAAACACCTACTTGTGGTAAACAAAAATAAAAATTTCAGAAGGGTTCATATGTACAACCATAGACGTTCATGCTTCAAATGACAAAGAAGATAGATGAAGACAATAGAATTGAACTCAGAAGGAAGAAACTTTGTTTCTCTTGCAAGGAGCCATGGGCACTTGGTCATAGATTCCTTAGAAAAGGCCAAGTTCATTACGTTGAGGTAATATTTGATGATGATTTTGATCTTGAAGAACCTAAGTCACAAATAGTTATAGAATCTACCATGAATTTAAAAGATAGATGATGAAGGCACACTTGTAGCTCTTTCAAGAGCACCTAGATATCATCCATTCAGAGTTCAATGGGTGTTATCTATGCAAAAAATCATGAGTTTGATTAATAGTGGAGCTACCCACAATTTTATTGATGAAGGCTTGGTGGTTAAGAGAGGACTAAAAGTGGAGGATTTTGAAGGTTTCAATGTTATTGTTCTTGATGGATTCACCATTCCATGCACCAAAATAATTTGACAACTCGACATAACTTTGGGAGGTCATAGGGTATGTGAGGATTTTTATGTTGTGGTGTTAGAAGAGACTAACATGGTTTTGAGTGTACAATGGTTGCACTCTCTTGGTGATTTTTCATAGAACTATCAATCCATGGAGCTTAAATTAAAATATAAAGGGAAAGATGTGGTCCATAGAGGTATCTCAAATAGATTAGCACGGGTGGTCATAACTAAAAGAATGGAGAGGAATTTTCATACGGGACAAGTTGAATGGGCAATAAGTTGATCGGTGATACCTACAAACTCATCCATGGTAAGAAATGTACTTATCATATTGATATTGAGAATATTTTGGATAAGCATACTATGTTGTTTAGTGATTTGCCTCCAGGACTACTACCTGATAGAGGATCCCAGCGTATCATAGAGTTGGAACCAGGCTCTAAGCATGTTATGACCACTCCTTACCATCACCCAAAAATCTACAAGGAGGAGATTGAAAATACCATAAATGAACTCTTGGAGATGGGACACATTAGGCCTAATTTTAGTCCATTTGCATCATTAGTGGTTCTTGTGAAGAAAATTGATGTTACCATATAGATGTGTATTGACTACAA
The DNA here is from genome assembly GCA_027924645.1 of Cunninghamia lanceolata. Lineage (NCBI taxonomy): Eukaryota > Viridiplantae > Streptophyta > Pinopsida > Cupressales > Cupressaceae > Cunninghamia > Cunninghamia lanceolata. Next base: position 3,509,295 of record BSBN01000914.1, on the reverse strand, counting down.
AACTTTGAATAAGAAGACTATTAAAAATAGGCATCCCATTCTCAAGATCAATGAGTTAACTGATGAGTTGCATGGAGCTGTGTATTTTTCAAAGATTGATTTAAGGTCAGGTTATAATCAAATTTGCACGTAAGGGATGAGGAGGTGCACAAAACAACATTCAGGTGTCACTTTGGGCACTTTGAGTTCTTGGTCATGTCTTTTGGCTTGACAAATGCTCCAACTACATTCTAGTAATACATGAATTGGGTATTCAGTAAGTAATTGAAAAAAAATATTTTAATTTTTTATGACATTTTGATTTACAACAAGACTTGGGAAGATCATTTGAAGCATCTAGATACAATTCTAGGTACATCAGAGAAAAATGATATTTTTACAAAATAATTCAAATGTGAGTTTGGGGTGACATAGATCCTGAACTCGGGTCATGTTATTAGAGCTCAAGGTGTTTAGGTGGATCAACAAAAAATCCAAGCCATCTTAGATTGGCCTCCTCCTAACACACTGACATAGTTGAGAGGATTATTTGGCCTTTGCAGTTACTACAAAAGATTTGTTAAGGGGGTTTCATAGCTTGCAACACCCATAACATATATGGCAAAGAAATGAGTTTTTGCACAGATAGAATCAACACAAGAAGCTTTTGATAAGTTTAAGGAGGTAACAATTTCATATCCTATACTTCTTATTCCAGATTTCTCACTTCTATTTGTTGTAGAATGTGATGCTTCAGGGGAAGGAATTGGAGGTGTATTAATACATAAGGGGCATCGTATAGAATTCGAAAGTAGGAAGTTGAGAGAATAAAAAAATGATTCTCCATCTATGAAAAAGAGATGTTGGCCATTATTCATGCCATGGAAGTTGAAATTGAAAAGTCCATAAATAAACTTTTGGAGATGGGACACATCAAGCCTAATTCTACTCCATTTTCATCATCGATGGTTCTTATGAAGATAAAGGATGGTACCATGCAGATAACTATTGACTACAAAGCTTTGAACAAGAAGACTATAAAAAATAAGTATCTCATGCCTAGGATTGATGAGCTGATTGATGAGTTGCATGGAGTGTATTTTCAAATATTGATTTAAGATCAGGATACCATCAGATCTGTGTAAGGGATGATGACGTGCACAAAACAACATTTGGGTGTCACTTTGAGAACTTTGAGTTCTTGGTCATGCCTTTTAGCTTGATAAATGCTCTAGCTACTTTCTAGTCATGCATGAATGAGGTAGTCAATAAGCAATTGGGAAAATTCATTTTGGTTTTCTTTGAACATTTTAATTTACAATAAGACTTGAGAAGATCTTTTAAAGCATCTAGATACAATTTTGGGTATATTAAAGCATCACTCTTTTTGTAAAAGAATCCAAATGTGAGTTTGGGGTGATAGAGATCCTATACTTGAGCCATGTCATTAGTGCTCATGGTGCTCAGGTGGATTAAGAAAAGATCCAAACTATCTTGGATTGACCCATAAGATTATCTTCCTTTCATTGAGATCTCCTAATAATTAAATATCTAATCAATTTTACAAATAAAAGATTCTTTATTTTGTCAAAAATGCATTATTGTTGTAAGAATAATAAAAATAATTAGTAGGGTAGACATTTTTTGTTTTTTTGTTTTTTAATTTTTACACAAAAAATTGAAAAATAGAAAAAAGTAAGTTCTCCAACTTCAACTTGTTAAAAATTAAAATAAATTAACATATATTAATTCATAAATAAATAAAACATATGTATAATATATAAATAAATAAATATATACATATATATTTATATATATTATATACTAGCATACCTATCTTTTAAAAAATCTATGTAAAAGACACTAAGAGATATTACCGTATCCTAACTTTTATTGGAGTTTTTAATTAAAGTGGAATAGGTGCTTCAAGAATGATATTTCTCAACATCTTTTACATAATTTTTTCAAAAAATAGGTATAATTTTTTCATTGATACTGGAACTCTGGGTAGGGAGATTAACTCTGGAATTATCAAACTCATCCCTAAAGAGGGAGATAAATCCCTCATAAAGAATTGGAGACCTATAACTCTTTTAAATGTTTCTTACAAAATTCTCGCCAAAATCATGTCTCGAAGGTTGGAAACTATTCTTCCTAAATTCGTTTGTCCTACTCAAACTGGTTTTCTTAAAGGGAGATATATCTTAGAGAACTTGATTACTAGTTGGGAAGCTCTTAATTGGGCCAAGCATACTAATCAAAATGTTGCTATGTTTCTGCTGGATTTTGAAAAAGCTTATGATAGAATAGAGTGGGACTTTATCAATATGATGCTTGACGCTTTTGGATTCCCCTCTTTCTTTTGTGGTATTGTTAAAATGCTTCTTAAAGATGCTCATGCTCAAATTGATATTAATGGATCTCTTTCAGCCCCTTTCCCTTTGGGTAGATCGATTAGGCAAGGTTGTCCGCTTGCCCCTGCCCTTTTTGTTATAGCCTCTGAAGCTCTCTTCTATATTCTTAGAGACAGCGCCTTATCCCCTGCTGTCAAAGGCATCACCCTTCCTGATAACAAGAATATTATTAACTGCCAGTTTGCTGATGACACCTCTCTCTTTCATGAAGTCTCTGAAGCCAACTTCGAAGCTATGATCAATAAGCTCAGTTTTTTCTGTAAGATTTCTGGAGCTAGGTTGTCTCAAGCCAAGTCTATTTGTCTTGGATGGAATGACCAACCTCCTGATTGGTTTGGTAAATTTGGTTTCCAGTGGGGTGGTCCCTCAAAAATTGTCAGATATTTGGGTATTCCCTTCTCTGTTGATCCCTCTTTAAAAGAAATGTGGAGTTGGGTTAAGGACAAGATTCATAATAAGTTGAATAAATGGCACAATAGGTCTCTGTCTTTTGCTGGTAGATTTCAAGTCTGTCAAAAGATTCTCTCTTCTTATAATATTTACTATGCCTCGGCTTGGATGTTTAATGATTACCAAGTTATGGAAATTCAAAAAGTCATCAGGAATTACCTCTGGTCGGATGGGAAAGGAAATAACAAAACTCACTCTATCAGGTGGAGCTGGTGTCATGTTGATAAGCTCTTTGGGGGCTTGGGGCTTAAAGACCTAAGACTAAGTGGTCTTGCTTTGGCCTCCAAATGGATCTTTCATGCCTTGGAGGGAGATGACCCCTGGAGAGTTCTTATTCGTAACAATATTGAAAGGGGTTATCCAAAGAATGTCAAATTCTGGAAAAAATCTTCCCCTCACTGATCTTATTTGTAGTGAATTTCCTATCATTGTTCAAGGCTCGGTTGTATTCAAGTCCATCTGGAAGGCCTGGAAACATGTTAGGCAATTCATCAAGAATAAAGACTTCTATGATGATAAGACCCTCCATGGTGAGAGGTCCATTTGGTGGAACCTTAAGCTCGGTAATAAGCCCCTTGCTCTTACCCAAGGCTGTTCCGCCAAGAGTTGGGCCAATCATGGGATCAAACAACTTATTGACATCTTTGAAAATGATAGACTTATTCAGTGGAATGAGTTAAAGAGTAAATTTAACCTTCCTGATTCTCATAAGAAGACTTATAATATGATTGTCAGGGCCAGCAAGAATATTCCTACTTTATGTCATGTTGATTCTAATAGTTATTAGAAAATTAAATGGCCTGGTGGTATTATCATTTCCAAGCTTAAAGCTAAGAACATTTACTCTATTATTAACTGCAATGATGAAATTATCAGCCATATTAATAATACTTGGTGTACTAATTTAGATGTTCCTTCCTGGAATAAGCTTTTTGACAATCTATGGAAAAGTTCTATTGATCCTAAAATTAGATGTTTTAAATGGTTACTTATTCTCAACAAGCTTCCTATTAGGAACTCTTTCTCTGATACTAACTTGTGTAGCATTTGCAGAACATCGGAAACAGGAAGACATATATTCTTTGAGTGCACTTTTGCTAAAGAGGTTTGGTTGATGTTTGGCATTTCCATCCCTGCTACTTTCAATATTCTTGAAGTTATTACTGGTTTTATTTCTGATGCAAAAAAAGATGTTAACATGTTTTGGGATATTCTCTCAGCTAACATTTTATGGCAAATTTGGAAGTGCAGAAATGAAGAAAGATTTCAAAATGTCCCTAGATTGCTTATTGAGTCTTTTCGAAGTCTCACATATTTCAAAAAAATTTTGCAGATTCAAATAACTATGAAATTCAACAAGTCTAAATTCAAAAGATTGCTTAAAGATGGACATGCGACATTCTTTGCTAATGAAGTGAAAAATGGTTATTTCTGGAGGCTGCACTTGGACAATATCCACACTTTTAACCAAACTGTCAACCGCATCAGCAAGGAGATTAAAAGAAACCCTCACAACACTACTGGAGAAGATGATCTACATGCTTAAGCAGATCCAGGTTCAGAAGAACTTGGTCTGGATGGAAGGTGCTATGGGTTGGACTGCGTGGGTGGACACCTTTGAAGATGTGTTACAATAGTTGTTATTTGTTGTTCCAATCCTTTCTTTGTTAGCTCTGGTTATATGTAATATTTGGCTTTTTTGCTGTGTGAGGCTTGTCCTCTAATGCTTTGATACTCGGTGGTTTTGTTGTTTCCTTGAACTCCTTATACTTATTATAAAAAAATAGGTATGCTAGTTTTACTTTAGAACTATTTAAGAATTATTTTTATTTTTTTATATTGTTCTTTCTTTCTTTACTTTATTTTTATTCCAAGAGTTATTTTTACTATATTAATAAAAATAGTAACTAAAATTATTATTAAAATTTTATTATGTAATTTGATAAATAAAATAGTAAATAATTGTTAGGTGAGCCATGACATATTGATTTAAAGGAAGGTTTCAGATAACAATTTGGGATCAACATATTCTTGCAATTTGAATGTATTGAAGGAAGAAAAAATTGTGAAAGTACAATGACTTAATGTTAGTAGATAAAACAAAACTTGCATAAACAAAAGTGAACAATAAATTGTGAAATTTCTAATGACCATATTAAATATAATACATTATAATTAAAGTTATAATTGACAAATTTCTATTGTGAAATTTTTAATGATTATTTATTGATTGATAATACAAACCATGGGGCCTTTTAAGTGAGGGAAAACAACTAACAAGGTCTCCACTTAGTGGAATATCCAAATTGCCTTATGAAGTTGCATGAACAAATGGTGGACATATTTGGAAGTTAGCAAATATCAAGAAGTGTTAGAAGATACTCAGAAATACTATAAGCTCAACCCTTTGGAATGCCATGGTTGTGAATTTAAACTTCAATAGATTTTATCTACAAGATTTGAATTGCACATGACATTGGCGAAGCTATCTTTCACGGAACCTAAATGTGTTAAAAATGGATGACGATTTTATTAGGCTAATGAAAATATGAAATATTTGGTACAATATTTAAAATATTATATCAAATTTTAAAAATTAAAATAATTTAATAATTAAAAATTTATTTTAAACTTCAATAGATTTTATCTACAAGATTTGAATTGCACATGACATTAGCGAAGCTATCTAAAAACCAAATTAACCGAATGTGTTAAAAATGGATAGTAGTTTTATTAGGCCAATGAAATAAGAAATATTTGATACAATATTTAAAATATTATATCAAATTTTAAAAATTAAAATAATTTAATAATTAAAAATTTATAAATAATTTATTGATTTTATAAAATTAAAAATATATAATTATTATTGCTATAAAATTTATAAATTCTAATTAATAAATAAAACATATTACATATTTAAAAACTATAAAATAATAAATTAAAAATTAAAAACAAATCCAAAACAACTCTTAAATAAATAAAAATAACCTTTTAAATAAATAAAAATAACTCTTAAATAGTTGTAAAGTAAAATAAAATAACTTCTAAATAAATAAAATAAATTTTAATTAAATTTTTAAATGATAAATAATTGGAATGATGATATATATATATATATATATATATATATATATATATATATATATATATATATATATATATATATTAAAGAAGATATTGAATATTAAAATGAAATAAAAGTATTATAATAATATTTATTAAATATAAAATTTAATAACTATAACACTTAACTATACAAAATTATTTTAATTAAAATATAACATTTAATTTTAAAATTAGTTGAAATTAATTTGATTAAAAATGAATTGAAGAGAACTATATAAATATAAATAATCATTCAATATGTAACTCTTTAAGTGTATTTAAGATATTTATATTTTTAGAAAGGAAAATTAAAAAGCTATTATAAAATAAAAAAAATTATTGTAAAATATAAAAATAATTTAAAAGAAAACATAAAGATATTATAAAATAAAAAAGCTATTGTAAAAATAGAAACAAAATCAATGCACATTTTCCACCCATAAGATTTCAAATTTTGAACCAATCAAAATTACCTAAAATCAAAAAAAGTAGTGATAAATATTTTTGCAAACATTTCTATTTATTAAAAAAATTGCATATCTAGTTTACAAAAAATATGTAACTTTTTAAGTATATTTAAGATATCTATACTAGTGTATATTTTACAAAGAAAATAATAAAAAAGATATTATAAATAAAAAAAGCTATTATAAAATATAAAAGTTACATTTTAAAAGAAAAATATAAAGATATTATAAAATTAAAAAATAAAAATAAAAAATTATTTCATCCTTCACATTTTGGGTCATAAGACTTCAAATTTTAAACCAATCAAAATTATTCCAAAACATAGGAGTCAACTAATCAATTAAATTAGTGATAAATATTTTTGCAAACATTTCAACTTAAAAAAATGCATGTCTACTTCTCCAACCTCATTTACACAAACCCCACTTCATGCTTTTATAAGGCTACTCTGCAATCCCATTCATTAGAATCCTCTTTCTCATGATGGTTCACTGAGTGTGACCCGAAACGTGATACAAAAGAATACACGCAGTCGAATCCAAAAGCAATTCTTCTTCAATTTATGGATTGTGGAAAGCTCATACCTACTAATGCATGTCTAGTTTATAAAAAGTAAGCATAAACTATAGGTGCAAAAAATTCTTTATGGCGTAGCTGCTGAAGTTTCCTTCAGTTAGGGTTTCAGAAAACCCATTTGCGTGTTTGGTTGAAAAGGACATTCCTGATGCTGGCAATTCGATCTTGAATTTAGACTCTGGATTTGAGCGAAAAAACTTTCAGGGAGTTAATCGTCCTTCTTCGAAGACTGGACATTTGAGCCCTGCTTTCGCCACAAAATACACACATACCATTGGAAAAATTTATGATCCCAGGGTGCGGGTGGAATCATGCATGGTTTCTGAAGGTTTTAACAAACGCAACGGCGCTGAAAATGTCACCTGTGATTTTGGCCCTCACTGTGCCTTCTCCAAATTTAGGCATCTTGATTGGGGTAGGGCAAATATCATATCAGGATATTGCTAAGGCTTCATCAGACTCAACAAAACCCTAGGCACAGAGTGGCAGAACCACGAAATTTGGAAGGCTCCTATGCATGGGTAAGCCCATTGAGCTAAAATTAGGCAATAATGTAAAGAAGGAAATAGTAGAAAATGAAGACTTCTTTGCAGAGCATGGTTTGATCGACGGGTTCCACCTTTTTTGGCCTTCCCTCCCTAAGTTTCATCAATGGATAATTGATTGTTGGCAGCTTGTTATGGAAGATAAACTTGAAATTTACCTCTGCGTCTGTGGTTTATTTATTGTGGTATTTAATAGTGTGGAGAATCAAAACACTATTATCTTCTGCAAGCTCTGGGCATGGGATCAACATCTTCTTATGTTAAAATCTTGGCAACCTACATTTAATCCATACACTGAATCTTTTACTGTTATGCCTATTTGGGTTTGCCTCCCTAATCTCCCACTTCACTTCAGGGTTGAATCATGCTTCAAAGCTATTGGTGATTTGTTGGGCTGCTTTTTGGCTACTGATAATGACTTTTTTGATTTTATGCACGACTTTTGCACCCATATTAGTGGATTTAAACACTACAGAAGACCTTTCTACAGAAATAATTTTAAAAGTACATGACTGTTGTTGGTCTCAACCCTTGGATTATGAGAGCTTACCTCTCCGTTGCCAAAAATACTTCAATATTGGCTTCCTTGCAGCAGACTGCCCCAATTCCAAATCTAAATCAAACTACCCTGTCACATGGTGGAAAGATGCTGCTCCTCACCATTATACTATTGACAGTTAATCATGGAGATGTGGAGCTTTTCATTCGAGCCTTCTCAAGAGGCGCCTATGGGAAATATATCTGCACAACAGGATTCATCCCAGGCCCCAAGGAAACATTAAAAAAGAAGATACCAACAATGCCAAAAATGGCCTTTAGTTATCTGAGGATGGGTGTGGTAAGCTCCTACAACTTCTAATACACCAATACCTCCCCCTCTTTCCCCAGAGACAACAAAAGGAGGAATCAACGAAGCATAGGAAGTGGTGCAAAAGAAAAAGAAAGTTTCTTGTAAAGGGGACGGTGCCCACCACAAAATGCACCTACAGTATATAATGAGATCTTAATTTTAAGGATCCTTTTATTATGCACCCTTTTGAGGGTCTGATGCACTTCTATGGCCCTCCACTTAAGAGCAACTTAAAGCATGTAATCTTTTTGGTTTGTTATTATACGGGTATGGCTCCCTTGGCCAAATTCACGTATAAAAAAAATCTTAACATTTAATTGCTGCATAAATAGAATTAATAATCACGAGTTAAGTGATTTTGATTGCACTAGTACTCCCAAGGCAGGGACTAATAAGTAATATACTTTATAAATAAATTAGTAAGTAATATTTTGAAATAATTATTATTTTTAATTATTTTTTATTTATTGAAGAATTATTTTATTTTTCAATAACAATAAAATAAAAATGATAAAAAATATTCTCAAATAAATGAAAAAAAATTATTAAATTTTTAAATCAAAAATTATTATTTTTTCTTTATGAATATCATTTTTAATATCTATCTAAACAATGTTTACTTCATATTTATATCTTACTTTTGCCGCCATATTGGTATAACAATGCTCACGTAATTTTTATTCAAAAACTTAATTTTTAAATAAAAAATTATTATTTTTTCTTTATGAATATCATTTTTAATATCTATCTAAACAATGTTTACTTCATATTTATATCTTACTTTTGCTGCCATATTGGTATAACAATGCTTAAGTAATTTTTATTCAAAAACTTATTTTATTTACTCAAGAGTTGTTTCATAATTAGTTTATTTATTTAAAAGTTATTCTATTTTATTTTATTTACTTAACATTGTGACCAACACAACCAACATAGGTCTTGCACTCAACAAGACTTGATCCTTGGTGGGCTCATTTAGAACCTTTCAACTTCACCAATAGACAATGGCCCAATACACCGATATAGTTTTATAAAATCAATGCAAATAAAAATAAAGCCGACATAAATTAGCTAATATACATAAATACAAGTAATACTCAAACATAAATAAAAAAAATATCAAATCAAATAAAAAAGAGCAAATTAGGTTGCAAAAGTGAAGTTAATTGAAATAGTAAGCGCATTATATTTTACTATACAATCATCAATTTTTTTTGTTCTCCACAATGAAATTTAATTATTTGTTTTGGTATTGTATTCTATTTGTTTTATATTTTATTTTAATTTTTCCAACATTAATAAAATATAGTGTTATAATATTATAGTGCTCTAATAATATTTTTTGCAAAAGTGAGAAGTTAATTGAAATGATTTTTTTCTTTTATTTTCTGCACAATGAAATTTAATTATTTGTTTTGGTATTGTATTCTATTTGTTTTATATTTTATTTTAATTTTTCCAACATTAATAAAATATAGTGTTATAATATTGTAGTGCTCTAATAATATTTTTTTGCAAAAGTGAGAAGTTAATTGAAATGATTTTTTTTCTTTTATTTTCTGCACAATGAAATTTAATTATTTGTTTTGGTATTGTATTCTATTTGTTTTATATTTTAATTTAATTTTCCATTAATAAAATATAGTGCTCTAATAATACCCTGCCATGTGGGCTGGGGGATTGATGCTTTCAACCAATCCAGCCAGGGCTTGCTCAGTGCTTTAATAATATTTAATAATATTAGGGCACTATATTATTATTAGAGCACTATATTTTATTATGGCATTGTGCTCAAAATCTTTAAAATAAAACCCTAATAAAAGAGAAAGTTACTCATTGCAATTCCCTACTAATATATATTTGTTTTATATTTTAGTAGTACCTACTATTGCAATGAGTTTGCACTTATCTAGTTATTAATCTATTGATTGTAAACCAATCAAAAGACAGGGTTATTTTTCTTCTCGGGCAAATTTATTTAAATTTGTACTTTTCCTATGTCAAAATGATAAATTTTTAACAAAAAAATCATTGAAAAATGATTTATCTGTATTGTCATTGGCTCAAACAAATGACCTCTTCTCTGTAGATTGTCGGAGAGTGCAACAAAAAGCTATAAATGTGGAGAGAATTTTGGTTTGAGGGGAGGATGTGGCAAGTAAACAAATTATGAACACAAATCTTGTCTCCCACTAGTTAAGTCATGCCTAAATGGATGGCGATGAGAGGGAAAAATCAATCAGTTTTTTTTTTAATTTAATTTTTTGCTTCATTAGCTAAACGTAAAAATTACTTTTTGTCAAAGCGACAAAATTATAATATTAATAATACTATTAAAAATATTATTATTATTTTAGAATTATGTAATAATTTAACTATTACCTTTGCACCCATTAATTAGTAAATAATGTTCAAGATGATAAATTTTTAACAAAAAATTATTCAGCCTATTGATATTATTAGTAAACCTTGATGCTGTCCTTTTAAAGTTAGTTATATTTATGAAATTAGGTTATTATTTAAAACATAATATTTTTAACAGGGAGCTAATATTTCAATTGTGGGAATATGATTCCTATAGTGAGCTCAATTTATGCTTCTTTACTGGTACTTCTGAACTTCTCAAGGTAGAAACCCGTTCGAGTTACTATATCTTCTAAAATTTGATATGTTTAGAATTTTTCTTTTTTTTTCAATAGAGCCTACATTGTGATTTGAGAGGGTTTTAAAATTTTAATAATTGTTTTTTTGGGGTTTTCTAATTCTCGTATCTTTGCAAATAATTGGTTTCAGAGGACATTTCTAGGTTTCCTTAGACAAATTATTTAATTGTACTTTCTATATTCAATAATGAGATAAGGTTGTAGAGACCAAACTCGTTTAAGAGTTACATGGAGATGATTAATCGGAGCAACCAGTGAGGAAGAACAGGAAGAAACATTTGGTTTATTTTTCATCTTTGTTGTTGTTATTATTTTCATTTGTTGTCTGTGTGGCCTCATGGATTCGTGTTCTTCAAAGTTAGGGCTCTTCTGTATGTAAAAATGGAAGGAAAAAAAGAGTTATAGAAATAGTTTGGAGTGTTTGTTTGGAAGAACGGAACACCTAATATTAGAAATGGTGTAAATTTGGATAAATTCGTTTATTGTTTCACTTTTCAAACTTTATTTACCATAGAGTTAATTACAGACAGAAAAATGCTTCTTGTGTTGCTTTCAATTTACCCTATAGCGATTTGATTTATTGTGGTATTAGTTTATTAAAGCTAACTTCGAATTTTCCTACAATGATTTAATTTGAGAGAACTGTTGCACACTGTTCAGGAGAATAGTGAATGCCAGCAAGTATGCCAATTTGGATACTGCCTCAATAATGATTGAACTCTGTGTGAAAATCAGAGCAAAGTCATTGCGAAGTGCCAGAATGAGTGCCACAATCACTACAAATTTGTCCTCCTATTCCATCCTCTGTATACTCTTGAGAATTTTACAATTGAAATATCGTCAGGATTAGGTTTATAGCATTCGGCCCTTGATTTATAAATGTCATTCCTGTGAGCTTTCGTGTCAGCATAACCAGTATTAATGTCAACTATCTCTTTGAAAATGTAGTTGTCATATCAACAAGGTGGAGAGTACTTTTCGTTGTATTGAAGAGAATGTGACTTTGCTCTCATCGATATCTCCATCTTCCTTTGATATCCGTTTATGTAATGCCCCTCATTTTTGGCTTTTGATAATTGATAGTATTTTTGTTGCATTAGACAGTTTTGAGACATTTGGATGATAGACTTATTGGTTATGTTTATTCTGCTCATTTTGGATTATGGATTATTGATGCAGTTGTGGACATTTGCTATGATCACTATGATGACATTATGGATATTATAGTTTATGATGTGTTTGACATGATCAGTAATGGTTAGATATTATCATGCTTTATGTGATTTGTTGATATTTGATTTATAGTTAGAGGTGTTATTGTCATGCTTTCAGAGAAGGGACAGTGTAGTATTGCTCATTCTGAGCACCCTACTACGTTGCGATTCCTTGACTCTGTGTGTTTGATATATATGCATATGTTCGTATACAACCTATCGTTTTGATGCAGGTTGCAGGTACCGGGCATCGACTCCACCTGGCTAAGCAGGTCTGAGCGTGCCCTTACACCAATGGAAATATGGATGGGAGATAACATGGGGTTTCTCTAGGTCAGTCTCTGTTTTCAGGTTGCGGTTGTGAGTCATGATATCACTGTATGGTCCTTGCCTTGGATATGGTTGTCATTGGTATGCAATTGTCTTGTTTGTATTTGTTGGCTTCCGTCTATGTGAATGATTGGAAATAAATTATTATTATAATAATAATAGTATTTATAAGTTAGATATAAAAGTAATTTCATAATCGTAGTTTATTATTGATAACTAGGAATATTGTTTAAGTGTTTTGATATAGATTAAATTAATAATTTTAATGATTTTAATAAGATATTAGTCATAAGTATTTAATATTATTTTATTATTGGAATAGTATATGGTAGTTTGAAAAATAATATTAGTTAATATTTTGATTGTTGGGTGAGCTATTGTATTAAATTTCTGATTGGAGAATCTTGCTCAGAAAGAAAATTTAATTGCTTTCAATTTTAGAGAGTAGTGGGATTCGGTAACGGATTCTGGTAGTGTTAATTTATGAGTTTTGTCTATTTTTGTTTCTTGAGGGTATTTTGTCGGGAGAGGGATCCTGAGAAGATAGAAATTTGGGAAAATTTGTATGGGAAGCAGGAAGAACTTGGGGAAGCGGAAGAATTTTGAAGCCTTGGATCAAATTTTCGGGTATGCTTACTTATATTTTGTTTTGAGCAAATCAGATGAAATTAATTTAAGTCTCTGTTGAATCTCATGTGTAGAATTGGAACTTGTCTCCTTAGTCCAGTGGAATTCTTGTCTTCAAGTTGAAGTTACTTGTAACTCTGAACTTGATAGTTTTGCTTGGTCGCCGAAGTTTCTTGTGAAAATTTAGGTTGGTTCTCTTCATTCATCTTGTTGAAGCCTCAATTTATCTATTTGTTAAATCTGCAAATTTTATCAAATAATAGACTTTTTGTTGTATCTGTGCCATGAGAAATTGCTCTGCATTTGCATCTCAGAATCCATTACCAAAAAATGAGATTTTTAAAGCCATGTTTTGAAATGAAATCCTATCAAGATTTTACCTCTGCCTATTTTTGTTCACCCCTCATTTCCTTGTTCTACCAGATTTTATTAATGTAAATTGGGTCGATTTTGTCAACTTTTATGCTGCAAATAACCTCCTCCTTCAGTCGTTGCCGTACTATAGACCGTAACTTTGCTTTGTTTCCATTTCTTTCTTCCTGCCCGACATTTTTTTAGGGTCGAATCTCTGGATTTCCTTATCCTTTTTCCTTCTATAAATTCTTTTTGCCTGATAATAAATGGTATAGACTGTTGTTTTTGGCACTCTTCTGTGCTAATTATAACAATTCCTTCCTCCACAACTAGACGTCGCCGTACAGGCTGTACGTGTGGGTTCTTGTTGAATTTCCAATCTTTTTAATCTACCTTCAATTCCTCTTGTTGATGCTAGATTCCTCTAAGACAAGTTGATCGCCAAGCTGAAATCTGATTAAATTGTGTTTGAGCAAATTCATTTTAGCTGGAAATGTATAAGTATTTCTCTTCTCATAAACGCAGGGAATGAAAATAGCAAGTCACTGAAAATAGGAAGTAGTTCCCTGAATGATTTAATAAATTGAAATAGTTTTAGGTAGATTCTATTTTTTGGCTCATTAATTAGAATGTAGAAAATTATAAGTATCTAACTTGTGATCTGGAATAATTACTAATTTAATATTAAGAATTCTTGCTTTAGGTATGGATAGGGAAATCACAGAAGCATTGGTAAATTTTATTACTTAGTAGGACAAAGGGTATATAGAGGTGCTATTTAACCATAAAGAAAATATATAGACATTAGTAAATTACACTAGAACATTTATCATAATATTAAGAGTAATAGTTTCTAACTACTATAGAAAAGATATTAGTTTTAAATAAATATTCGTTGAAAATGTAAAGTTTTTCATGGAATTCTTTTTTTGCATATAACCTTGCAATTTAGTTGGAAGAGATTGTAAATTTTATAATGAATCTGTGTGTAAAGTTGTTCGAAATGTTTTAAGACTAAGTTGACCTTATATATTCTCTCTTGTAATTTTCCAATGTCAAAAGTGAGGCAATGTGTTTTGATTAAGTCGTTGTTCGTTGCGATGTTGAGTCTTGTAGTAATGATGAAATTGGGTTATTGTATTCCCGTTGGAATGCCATGGTTTTGAAATGTCAAGTCGTTTAAATCTTCATTTTTCCATATCGGGAAATGGATGTATTAATAGTGGTATTGTGTTTCAATTTACCCGACTCCAGAGGTTAGGCTACTTGGGTTCCAGTGCAACATTGTGTCATATCGTTTTAATGTTTTTGGATAGGGGAAAGATTGTTGTTTGAAGTTTTGGATTTGAAATTGTCTATGTAATGTATTGGTATGCAAAAGGATAGATGCCTTACAGTCCCTTGTCCATGCATGTCATTTAATTGGTTTTTGGATGTTGGTTAGGGGTTGCTAGTTGCATGTACGAGAGTGGCTTTCATGATGGGGCCGGTGCCCAAAGTGGCTACCTGGATAACCCCATGGAAGTTGTAATCAAGTGATAACTTAATAATTTATCTAGGTGGGTTGGGTAGTAATTCACATAACAAGATAAGTATGATGCCTCACCCATGCCTTGAGTGCTCTCACAAGCTAAGGATGGGATGAGAAGGCCTGGTTGGCAAGATCGACCTCCTTGCCTTCATGAAAGGATGTGTCGGTTCCACATGTGTCACCCTATGGGGTCGGTGCCTAGAGAGAGGTCACCAGGATAACCATAGATGGGGGCCAGTTTCTAGTGAGAGATAGCCTAGATAACCCATGCTAGGACCATGCGATGACACTCTCCCTACTGTAGCTTAGATACTTCATGTATGATACCTTTTGTTGTTGCCTCTGGAGTACTATCTTGTCTTGATGATTTGTGTAGCTTGAAAATCTGTAATGTCTATGTCAAGTTTGTATCTGCTTACTTGTATCCTTTGACTTAGTGGAACCTTGTTGGTAAACAGATTTGTCACTGCAAAATAATCTTTAAAATTGACTCGTCGCCCTTGGAGTGGTGACTAAATTGTCCCAATAGTTGGAGAGATCGCGATAGAACAACGATCTTCCTCTGCGTTTGAGAGGGGCAGCTCCCTCGTATGATAGGGTTATTTGTGGGTTTTTGTGTACTTTTAATGTTAAAGTACAAAAAGGAAGAAAAGCAAAATAACAGGAGAAATGGGCATGTAGAAACCCTCGTAGTAGATGTATGAAAACCAACAGGAGTTTCACAATCTTATTGAAAAGTACGAGGGGATTTCACCACAAAGATAGAAACCACTTTCCTAAACTCCATGATATATGTGCAACAACGATGAAGAAGGATGGCAAATCTCAACATATGAAGAGATAATTTATCTTAACACTTTCAAATCAGGATACCGAGACATGATTGTGTTTCATCACCCCAATTGCATGCTTCAATGGATAACTTTGATTTACACAAATACATAGAAAGATCACCAATTTGACATACGAGAAACTAGTAATCATAACTCAGAAATACATCAAGAACATACGAACTGAAATGCAATTCTTCATTATCTTTTCAAAATTATACAATTTTGAAGGTAAACTATACAATATGCAAGACCAAAAATGTTCCAAGAAGTTTCATAAGTTCCCCCTGCAAAAGTTCTCTCTAAAGAGACCCCCAGCCTTTACATTGTGAAGTCCAGTATATATAGACTTTCCCTCATAACCACCTAATAACCAACTTGTAACTACTTCCTAACCACTTCAAGTAACTACCTTTTTGAAATGCAATAATAAAATAAACCTTATTTTTTGGTTACATTTTACATCACTTTTTAAAGAAATAAGGTTTACTTTCTAACCTTTAGTTACAAAGAGTGACTTAAGTCACTTTTACAAAAAGGTAACATGAAACATGAAACTTTTGAGTTGTGTTTTGCTAAGTCACTTCCCATCTTCTCTCGTAGTTGGATATTAGCATTCGAGACTATGCATTTTATATTTAGATCACAACTTGTTGAACAAGACTTTTCATCATTCCAAAGTTTCTCATAATCATGCCTCATATTATCTGGTGTGACTTTGAAACCTGCACCGGATCTCAATCTACCCATTGCCACTGAGGAAATGTCCCAAATCATATTCGCACAAAAGTCATCATCAATGTTTTTCTTGAAGTTTTTCACTCTACTTGCATCAAACTTAGTTCATAAGGAAGTTGAGTCTCTATAGAAATTGACTTGTTTACTTTTACTTGTAGTGTATCACCTTTCTTGGAATCTTGAATAATATAACTTTGGGAGAATAAAAGCACTCTGCTACCCAAAGCAACTATAGCCACCATAGAAATCCATATCACCAATTTCATTGTCAC
Source organism: Cunninghamia lanceolata (assembly GCA_027924645.1). Taxonomy (NCBI): domain Eukaryota; kingdom Viridiplantae; phylum Streptophyta; class Pinopsida; order Cupressales; family Cupressaceae; genus Cunninghamia; species Cunninghamia lanceolata. The sequence continues at coordinate 3,492,346 of BSBN01000914.1, read as the reverse complement.
CAAGAACCATTTTTCATTTGGTGCAACTTTGGGCATGACATCCTCGTAAACGTTGTTTGATGATAACCCCATTGTTTTGGTTTTACTCCAAATCTCCAATCATTTCTCAACTTCACTCTCATATTTGCATGCATGTATACCATAGTATTTACAAAATAACTTGACAACAATCCTCTTATGTTTTGATGAATATCCATGTGCTAATTCACATTCCCATTTGGTCATAGGCAAAGTTGATTGTAAAGTTCATGGAAATTCTAGTTTTACATTCACCGAAGGTGTTTGCTTGAAAGATTCTAAGGTCGTCTTCAACAAATTAATTTTGTAATGTGGTAGTCTATCAAATAACAATCTTTTTTTTTATACATCTTGACAAATGGTTAAAATGTCTTTCTTGAAAGCTCCTATCCATGCACAAGCCACATGAATGTTGAAAAGATTACACAGTTTGGTTTTATAACTACCTTCACACTTTCTTTGGTAGTTTCAAAACTTCTTGAACAAATCAAATCCGTGCCTGCCAAGTGCATTTGATCGAGGGTTTTTAAAGAATCTTCAACAAATGTATTTTGCATGTAACCATGTCCAGAAGCTGCATTTGTTGCACTCTGCGACCAAATTTGTTTGAATCGTTCTGCCAAAGTTCATGCATGATGTCTATTCTTTCATATCAGTCGAAAATGGCCATGGCTTTTGGCTCTACACCTTTGATTTGCATTTTCTTAAAATCTTCTAAGTCTTTTCAATAACTTCCATTTTGATCATACCCTACGATCTTTGTAACCCATGAGGTGATATATCTTTAAGGCATTTTATCAAACTGTTAACTGTTCACATGCTTTTCATATGCTTCAACATTTTGCATGCACGATCTGCCAAGGTATTTCAAACCATAACATCTGACACAAATCCACTTTCCATTGTGCTTTGTTGGATGTACATACCTTGCTGTGATAGGAGCATAGGAAGTTGACCTCGTTTACCCATCACCAGTTTTGGATCCATTCATTGGGGAGCCATAATAGCTGGCCGCTACCTGTTCCATATCCATATGCGGATCATCCAGTAGCAGAACCAACCATAGAGAGAGGGGCAGTAGCATCAGAGGCATAGTCATAGGTAGGAGCAATACTATCAGCATCTTCGCCAGTTGAACCAATTGATTCAGTTGACCGAGTTGATGCCAATGGGCCCAGAACTTGTAAATGATCCAGCAGGGGCATAGGTGAGAGCAAAGGTAGTAGTAGTGGGGAGCAAAAATCTGCCAGCATCTAAGTAGGCAGGGGTAAGGCGGAGGCACCACCAATTCCAAAGCTGGTCTTGGGAGCATAGACACTGACATGATTCCATGACGCCAACAATCATGTCCACAACCTGTTTGAAATCTTTCATTTCGGTGTAGGTTGGAGCTAGAAAAGGTTGATGATGATCACGTTTTGTGCCATTGTGGAAGCCATTAAAACTATTGCTAATGAATCTTTTTCATATGACATCTTCATGGATGTCGATTCCTTGCTCTAAGACTTCACTTGAGTGCCGATGATAGGATGCTGAACGTTTCATTCTTTCACAGAGAAAACTATGAGATCACATCACTTTTGAAGACACCGTATTATACAATGCGATACCATTCATTATGTTTCACATTTTACATGCAGGTTTATCAGCTTGCATGAAGGTCTTCACCTCTTCGCTGGCAGGAGTCCGCCGATCAGTCAGTTGCTTGAGCCCTTTTCGCCGGTGGAAATGGTAATGTTCTTTAAAACACTTCTTAACAACCGGGAGCAATATGCCACGACAACCCATGTTTGAAGTTTCACTGTTTATCATTGCTACTGCATACAGAAAATGTGTTTGTTACACCGTTTTCACATGTCGACTTTTGAGAATTGCTGATGGAGTTTTAACACGACCACCTTCTCCGGCATGTGTCTTTCACATAAGTTCAACACATTAAACATGAGATAGAAGCCACGACGTGCTCAAGGTGAAATTTTGTGATTATGAATAGTCGACAACCTTGGCATGAGTTTAGTGAAACATGGCCACCTTTCCCAGCATGAGTTTAACATATAGTATGTTTATCAAAACTAAGCCTCAATACCTCCTACATTTATCAACACCAATGATAATTGCTGGCACGGATATAGAAAAATGTATAACCACCAAATGTCTTCATTCCATCTAAACTGAAAAGACATTTCCTTCATTTTAGGAGATGATCGTGGGTATAAAAACTGCAACCAGCTTTTCACCCAAGTAAATAGTGAATTTGAAACCTTCGATGCTTGTAAATTTATGCCTCCCCTTTTTTTTACATTTTTCTTACACTTGCTTCGAAGGAGAACAACGTGCAACTTGTGATTTAAACAATAAAACCAACGTTTAATTCCCAGCTGCCACAAGTGGATATAAACTTCATTATGCCATCGGTAAAAAGCGAAAGTGTCCAACTTAGCCAAACTCACAAGTCACGCACACTTAGTGAGAGGTGGAAATTGACGCAAGTTTTGCGAAGATCAAAAGCCAATGCAAGATGGACTTGGCAAGAAACAAAAGTTAACGCAGGCTTAGCATAAAATGAAAAATAGACGCAAAATAAAATATTACTAAGCCGTGAAGTTTGCCTTGGCATAATATTGCTTTTAAAGCTTTAATGGGGAAAGATAAGACAGAATTTTAACATGAATGACGTAGGAAATATGACATTGGTGAATTGCAACCAAACGGATGACTTGGCAAAGGGTTTTGATATATGAAAAGTTTAAATTTGGCAGGTTAGAAACAAGGCCAACAAACCTCATTGTTATCTCCTAGCTCGAGGGGTGGACCTCAGGGTTCCACATGGTTGGGTGGAAGAGCTTAATCCATTGGTCTTTCTTGGTCCGTGATCACTGCAGATGTGGCTCCAGATTCAAATTTGTACTTGCATCCTCAGAATTGTTTCATACTTTCCAAAATTGTATATTCATGTTGGTTATTGTAAACTAATGTAATCAGTCAAGAATCTTGTAATCATGTAAACTTGTAATTGATCCTTTGTAATTGTTCATATTTGTAGATGAATAATGTAATCTTCTTCTGTTGTATCAAAATGTCTATTACATGTATTGTTTGAATGTATTTTTTACTGATGTAGTTATGTCCCTAGAGATGTTAGTTGATGTTGTTTTTAGTATTGTTGATCTAGAGATTATTGTGTATAATTGTTAAAAAAAATACATATTTTCGCATTTTCTTGTTTTGTTAACTTAACTCTCTAGGGTGCATGACGAGGCATCACATTTGGTATCAGAACCAGGTTTAAACACTGGGTACTCTGGTTATAACTGAGCCCATTATGTGACCTAGTGCTTAAACTCTATAGATTAACTTTCAACCCTGTTGTTTCCCTCTCTGTGTGTAATGACTTACCCTTTGGTGTTGTAGGTAGATGCCTAGAGGTAGAGGTTGAGGTCATGGCAGAGGTAGGGGTCATGGGAGAGGTGGTGGCGGTACACCTCCTCCCAGTTCTCCTCACAAGAGTGCCCATGAAGGGGGGGTCAGAATATGGAAGGTCAAGGTCAACCTGAGAGAGCCCAATTGCGACAGTTACTTGAGGAGGCCCTTGCCCGTTTAGGCCCTAGACATGAGGTAAAGCAGCCTAGAGGGGGATAGGAAGTAGACCAACCAGAAGCTAGGGAAAGAGAGAGATCACCTATGCAGAGAGAACTGACAGCTGAGTAGGAGGCCACGTTAGCCAGTCATATGAGAGATCTTATGAGGGCACGCCCTCCCACCTTTGATGGAGCTAGTAGTGGGTTAGAGGTAGAGACTTGGTTATTGGATATAGGTAGGTGTTTTGCCATGCATCTGTATGGTAGCAACACCGAGGCTAGATGTGCTATTTTGCATCTCAGAGGGTTTGCTTCTACCTGGTAGCGTTTAGAGGAGCAGAAGTTGCACTTGGACATTAGCACTGTCTCTTGGGAGTTGTTCTTAGAGAGATTCAGAGCCCGTTTCTTGTCTAATCATTGGAGGCAGCATCGCGCATATGAGTTTCATGAGCTGAGGCAGATGGCCATGTCAGTTGAGCAGTATGAGCGTAGATTCTATGAGCTCAAGAAGTATGCGAGTATCAAAGATGATGAGACTATGTTAGTACAACATTTTATCAGGGGCTTGAATGCCCAGATTAGAGGAGGGGTTCATGTCTTCAAACCCAAGACTATGGAGGTAGCAGTGGAGAAAGCCCAGTTAGTGGAGGAGAATTTGACTATGGCACTTGGAGGGCATACAGGTGTGCATATTGGTAGCGCATCATCTGTAAGATTTGATTCTCGTGGTGGACATACTCAGGCATCAGGATCTCATGCACCCTCAAAGGGTGGACAGCGGTAGCAGTACTCTCAGGCCAAATTGAAGAATTCTCAGCCTCAATAGGGCATCAGATTTTAGAATAAGAAGAACCGGAATTGGCAGCGTTCTAGACAGGATTGTGTTGATCGACCCGCTCAGAGCATGCAATCCACAGCGAGCAGAGGGAGTTTTCATCAGTCTAATTATTTTTAGGGTGGTAGTGGTTTTGGTAGAGGCACAGGGTGCTTCTCTTGCGGCCAACAGGGCCATATTGCTAGACAGTGTCCTCAAAAGAGTGCTTTAGGGTTTACACATCAGCCGGCGGCTTCAGAGCCAATGGTTGGTGATGCAAGCAGATAGCATAGAGTTTTTGCAGTGGTTGATAACTGCCAAGCAGAGTATCAGGGCACCGTAGTGGAGACTTCTGGATTTTTGTGAGGTATTGGTTTTTCTATTCTCTTTGATTCTATTGCTTCTGATTTGTTCATTTCTCCTTCTCTTGTCAAGCGTTGTGGTTTAGTGGCAACAAAGCAGGATGATAGGTGGCAGGTTGAGTTAGCTTCTGGGGCTAAGGTCATAGTTGAGTCTCTAGTGCATGGTTGTGAGTTGAGGATTGGTTCTTTGTCTGCTACAGTAGACCTTCGCATCCTACCCCTTGGTTCATATGATATAGTTTTGGGTATGGATTGGTTAGAGGCCCTTCAGGAAGTGATCGATTGTCGGTGTAAGTCAGTCAAGTGTGTGGATGATTCTGATAGAGAGGTGGAGGTAGTTGGTATTCAGAGACCTATTTCCCTACGTATGATCTCCGCTATGCAGCTTAAGAGATGCATGCATCAGGGATGTCAGCTCTTTGCAATGTCAGTTAATGACTTGGAGATGGAGGAGAGTCGAGAGACATCTCTTGATGATCACCCACTTTTGAGAGAGTATGCTGATATTTTTCCTTCTGAGATTCTGGGGATGCCACCTAAGCATGACATTGACTTCAGAATTGATCTTGTTCCCGATGCAGAGCCTATCTCACGAGCTCCATACAAGATGACCACTCAGGAGCTTAAGGAGCTTCGATTGCAATTGGAGCAGTTGTTAGCCAAGGGACTCATTCGACCTAGTGTTTCTCCTTGGGGAGCACCTGTGATCATTGTGAAGAAGAAGGATGGATCTTTGCAGCTATGTATCAACTATCGACAGCTCAATAAGGTGACAGTGAAGAATAGATACCCCTTGCCTCGGATTGATGATTTGTTTGACTAGATTAAGGGAGCTAAGGTGTTTTCAAAAATTGATCTTAAGTCAAGATATCATTAGTTAGAGATATTTGAGGTAGATATTCATAAGACAACATTTTGCACCCGTTATGGACATTATGAGTTTACAGTTGTACCATTTAGATTGATGAATGCACCTTCAGTTTTCATGAGCCTGATGAATGGTGTTTTTCACACTTATCTTGACAGATTTGTCCTTGTATTTCTAGATGATATATTGATCTATTCGAGGACTATGGAGGAGCATAAGGAGCATTTGCGTCAGGTGTTGCAGTGTCTGAGAGAAAATCAACTTTATGCTAATTTGTCGAAATGCGAATTCTTTCAGACAGAGGTGAAGTATTTGGGTCATGTCATCTCTAGAGAGGGTATTGCGGTGGATCCTTCGAAGATCCAAGCTATTATGGATTGGCCTGCACCTACTAATGTTTCTGAGGTCCACAGCTTTATGGGTTTAGAAGGCTATTATTGTCAGTTTGTTATGGGCTTTTCGAGGATTGCTCATCCTATTACTTCTCTTTAGAGGAAAAGGAAGAATTTTGTTTGGTCAAAGCAGTGTTAGGCAGCGTTTCAGACCCTTAAGGAGCAGTTGACTAGTGCACCTATTCTGGTAGTTTCTGATCATATTGGGGACTTTGTTGTGTGTACAGATGTTTCCTTGGAGGGTTTAAGAGTAGTTTTGATGCAGGATGGTCACGTGATTGCATATGAGTCTCGCAAACTCAAGGATCACAAATTGAACTATCCCACTCATGATTTGGAGTTAGCCGCAGTTGTGCATGCCTTGGTGAGGTGGAGGCATTTTATTTTAGGCATCGGTTTGAGCTGCATAGTGATCATCGTAGTTTACAGTATATCTTTACATAGCTAAACTTGAATGCGAGGCAGAGGCGATGGATGGAGTTCTTGTGCGAGTATGACTTTGAGGTCAAGTATATTCAGGACAGGGAGAATGTTGTAGTAGATGCTCTTAGTCGTTGGAGACATAAGATCTCAGTAGTCACTCTCACAGTTGATTTGAGAGGTCAGATTCTTGTTGCACCTCCTACCGACAGTTGGTATCAGGAGGTGAAGTCTGAGGTTGAGTCAGTTAGACCTTTGGAGGGTAGATTTGCCAATTACTCTCTTGAGTCAGATGGTCTTTTGCGACATTTGGGTCATATTTATGTTCCTAGTTCTAAGGGTCTTCATACCCTAGTTATGTCAGAGGCACATTGGGCATCCTACTCTGCTCATCCGAGTGTCAAGAAGATGCATGCAGATCTTCGTCAGCTGTACTTTTGGACTGGTATGAAGCAGGATATTACTGATTTTGTGTCGAGATGTCTGGAGTGTCAGAGGGTGAAGGTGGAGCACTAGCACCCTGCAGGTCTTTTGCAGCCCCATCTTGTTCTAGAATGGAAATGGGACATCATTTCGATAGATTTCATAGTTGGGTTGCTGGTATCCTCCCATCGACATGATGCTATCATGGTCACTGTGGACGGGTTGACGAAGGTAACTCACTTCTCTCCTATCCGTTCATCTTATAATGCTTCTATGGTGGCCAGAGTGTTCATGGAGGACATAGTCAGACTTCACGGGATTCCTTGTAGGATCATCTCCAATAGGGATCTAGTGTTTACCTCAGCCCTTTGGACTTCTCTGCAGCATGCCTTGGGGACACAGCTAAACTTTAGTTCAGCATACCATCCAGAGACTGATGGTCAGACTGAGAGGGTTAATCAGGTGCTTGAGGATATGCTTAGGATGTATGTGATGGATCGGTAGAGCCGTTGGGATGGTAGAGTTTGCTTATAATAATGGATATCACAGTTCTATCAACATGTCTCCATTTTAGGCTTTGTATGGTCATCCTTGTCGGACCCCACTGAGTTGGGATCATCTTGAGGATAGGGTCCTTTTAGGATCGGATATGCTTAGAGATATGGAGCAGCAGGTTGAATAGATTAGAGAGCATTTGGTGGCCGCACAGGACAGGCAGAAGAAGTATGCAGATGCTCATAGGGTCGATCGGTAGTTTTCAGTTGGGGATCAAGTGTTCTTGTGTGTGCGTTCGTGAAAGAGTCTGATCCATTACAGAAAAGGATCTAAGCTAGCACCGCGCTTTGTTGGACCTTTTGAGGTGTTGGAGAGGATCGGTCCTATCGCTTATCATCTTGTTTTGCCGCCCATCCTTTCATGCATCCATGATGTGTTTCATGTTTCTATACTTAGACCTTACTATCCAGACATTGCTCATGTTCTTGATTGGACTGCTCTACAGGTAGAGGACAGGTAGCTGGCTTTAGAGCACATGGGCATTCTGCAGCACAGGAGACTCACTCTCAGGGGCAGAGATGTGGAGCAGGTCAGGGTTCAATGGGATCCTAATGATGAGACTTCTGCTACCTAGGAGGATGCACCCAGGATGCGGGAGTTATACCCTTACTTATTTGCAGGCTTCCAGGAGTAAGGCTGATTTTGGGGGGGAGGATGTAATGCCCCTCATTTTTGGCTTTTGATATTTGATAGTATTTCTATTGCATTAGATAGTTTTGAGACATTTGGATGATAAACTTATTAGTTATGTTTATTTTGCTCATTTTGGATTATGGATTATTGATGCAGTTTATGATGTGTTTGACATGATCAGTAATGGTCAGATATTATTATGCTTTATGTGATTTGTTGATATTTGATTTATAGTTAGAGGTGTTATTGTCATGCTTTCAGAGAAGGGACAGTGTAGTATTGCTCATTCCGAGCACCCTACTATGCTGCAATTCCCTGACTCTGTGTGTTTGATATATATGCATATGTTCGTATACAACCTATCATTTTGATGCAGGTTGCAGGTACCAGACATCGACTCCACCTGGCTAAGCAGGTCTGAGTGTGCCCTTACACTAATGGAAATATGGATGGGAGATAACATGGGGTTTCTCTAGGTCAGTCTCCGTTTTCAGGTTGCGGTCATGAGTCGTGATGTCACTCTATGGTCCTTGCCTCAGATATGGTCATCATTGGTATGCAATTGTCTTGTTTGTATTTGTTGGCTTCTGTCTATGTGAATGATTGGAAATGAATTATTATTATAATAATAATAGTATTTATAAGTTAGATATAAAAGTAATTTCTTAGTCGTAGTTTATTAATGAGAACTAGGAATATTGTTTAAGTGTTTTGATATAGATTAAATTAATAATTTTAATTATTTTAATAAGATATTAGTCATAAGTATTTAATATTATTTTATTATTGGAATAGTATATGGTAGTTTGATAAAAAATATTAGTTAATATTTTGATTGTTGGGTGAGTTGTATTAAATTTTTGATTGGAGAATCTTGCTCAGAAAGAAAATTTAATTGCTTTCAATTTTAGAGAGTAGTGGGATTCGGTAATGGATTCTAGTAGTGGGAATTTATGAGTTTTGTCTATTTTTGTTTCTTGGGGGTATCTTGTGGGGAGAGGGATCCTAAGAAGAGATAGATAGAAATTTGAGAAAAATTATACGGGAAGTAGGAAGAACTTGGGGAAGCGGAAGAATTTTGAAGCCTTGGATCGAATTTTCGGGTATGCTTACTTGTATTTTGTTTTGAGCAAATCAGATGAAATTAATTTAAGTCTCTGTTGAATCTCGTGTGTAGAATTGGAACTTGTCTCCTTAGTCTAGTGGAATTCCTACTATAACTCTGAACTTGATAGTTTTGCTTGGTTTCTTGTGAAAATTTAGGTTGGTACTCTTCATTTATCTTGTTGAAGCCTTAGTTTATCTATTTGTTAAATCTACAAATTTTATCGAACAATAGACCATTTGTTGTATTTGTGCCATGAGAAATTGCTCTGCATTTGCATCTCAAAATCCATTGCCAGAAAATGAGATTTTTAAAGCCATGTTTTGAAATGAAATCCTATCAAGATTTTACCTCTGCTTGTTTTTGTTCACCCCTCATTTCCTTGTTCTGCCAGATTTTATTAATGTAAATTGGGTCGATTTTGTCAACTTTTATACTACAAATAACCTCCTCCTTCAGTTGCCGCCATACTACATACCGAACCTCTGCTTTGTTTCCATTTCTTTCTTCTTGACAAACATTTTTTTGGGGTTGAATCTCTAGTTTCCTTATCCTTTTTCCTTCTATAAATTCTTTCTGCCTGATAATAAATGGTATAGACTATTGTTTTTGGTGTTCTTCTGTGCTAGTTATAACAATTCCTTCCTCCACAACTAGACGCCACCGTATAGGCCGTACGTGTGGGTTCTTGTTGAATTTCCAATCTTTTTAATCTACCTTCAATTCCTCTTGTTGATGCTAGATTCCTCTAAGACAAGTTGATTGCCAAGCTGAAATATGATTAAATTGTGTCTGAGCAAATTCATTTTAGCTGGAAATGTATAAGTATTTCTCTTCTCATAAATGTAGGGAATGAAAATAGCAAGTCACTAAAAATAGGAAGTAGTTCCCTAAATGATTTAATAAATTGAAATAGTTTTAGCTAGATTCTATTTTCCGCTCATTAATTAGAATGTAGAAAATTATAAGTATCTAACTTGTGATCTGGAATAATTACTAATTTAATATTAAGAATTCTTGCTTTAGGTATGGATAGGGAAATCACAGAAGCATTGGTAAATTTTATTACTTAGTAGGACAAAGGGTATATAGAGGTGTTATTTAACCATAAAGAAAATATATAGACATTAGTAAATTACACTAGAACATTTATCATAATATTAAGAGTAATAGTTTCTAACTACTATAGAAAAGATATTAGTTTTAAATAAATATCCGTTGAAATTGTAAAACCTTGCAAGTTAGTTGGAAGAGATTGTAAATTTTATAATGAATCCGTGTGTAAAGTTGTTCGAAATGTTTTAAGACTAAGTTAACCTTATATATTATCTCTTGTAATTTTCCAATGTCAAAAGTGAAGCTATGTGTTTTAATTAAGTTGTTGTTCGTTGCGATGTTGAGTCTTGTAGTAATGATGAAATTGGGTTATTGTATTCTCGTTGGAATGCCATGGTTTTTAAATGTCAATTTGTTTAAATCTTCATTTTTCCATATCAGTAAATGGATGTATTAATAGTGGTATTGTGTTTCAATTTACCTGACTCTAGAGGTTAGGCTACTTGGGTTCCAGTGCAACATTGTGTCATATCGTTTTAATGTTTTTAGATAGGGGAAAGATTGTTGTTTGAAGTTTTGGATTTGAAATTGTCTCTGTAATGTATTGGTATGCAAAAGGATAGATGCCTTACAGTCCCTTGTTCATGCATGTCATTTAATTAGTTTCCGGATGTTGGTTAGGGGTTGACAATTGCATGTAGGAGAGTGGCTTTCATGATGGGGCCGGTGCCCAAAGTGGCTGCCTAGATAACCCCATGGAAGTTGTAATCAAGTGATAACTTAATAATTTATCTAGGTGGGTTGGGTAGTAATTCACATAACAAGATAAGTATGATGCCTCACCCATGCCTTGAGTGCTTTCATAGGCTAAGGATGGGATGAGAAGGCCTGGTTGGCAAGATCAACCTCCTTGTCTTCATGAAACGATGTGTCGGTTCCACATGTGTCACCCTATGGGGCCGGTGCCTCGAGAGAGGTCGCCAAGATAACCATAGATGGGGGCTGGTTTCTAGTGAGAGAGCCTAGATAACCCATGCTAGGACCATGCAATGACACTCTCCCTACTGCAGCTTAGATACTTCATGTATGATACCTTCTGTTGTTGCCTCTAGAGTACTGTCTTATCTTGATGATTTGTGTAGCTTGAAAATATGTAATGTCTGTGTCGAGTTTGTATCCGCCTACTTGTATCCTTTGACTTAGTGGAACCTCATTGTTATCTCCTAGCTCGGGGGGTGGACCTCAGGGTTCCACATGGTTGGGTGGAAGAGCTTAATCCATTGGTCTTTCTTGGTCTGTGATCACTGCAGATGTGGCTCCAGATTCAGATTTGTACTTGCATCCTCAGAATTGTTTCATACTTTCCAAAATTATATATTCATGTTGGTTATTTTAAACTGATGTAATCAGTCAAGAATCTTGTAATCATGTAAACTTGTAATTGATCCTTTGTAATTGTTCATATCTGTAGATGAATAATGTAATCTTCTTCTATTGTATCAAAATGTATATTACGTGTATTGTTTGATGCAGTTATGTCCCTAGAGATGTTAGTTGATGTCATTTTTAGTATTGTTGATCTAGAGATTATTGTGTATAATTGTTTAAAAAAAATATATTTCCGCATTTTCTTGTTCTATTAACTTAACTCTCTAGGGGTGCATGACGAGGCATCACAGTTTAAATGGTTTGCTTTTATTTCTTTTCCGGAGTCATTGAAGAGACTCAAAATTGTCTCACTTCAATATCTCAGAGTTCCTTTGAAATTATCCTTGGTCGTGTTTCATAAATTGTCCTCCCGATATTTCATTGTTACTTCGATATGAGTTAATTAATACTCACGAAGTCCCCTTTTTGTTGTCATCGAAGCCATTGATGAGAGTTCCATTCTTGTCCTATTGATATGTATACTTCCCCTAGATGCTCTATTAACGGTGTACTCCCCTTTTTGAGACTTCGAAGGGACTTATAATTGTCTCCCTTCGATGTGTCAAGGTGTCTTCGATGTGGCCTCCTTTGGCTATCGAGAACATTAAAATATGTCTTTGTTCTCCTGTAGATGTCTAGGCTGACTACAATTCAATAATTCTCATAAATGAAATTGTTCATTAGTCAATTTGTTGTTGTGTTCGACAAAGTTGGTAATCAAACAGTTAGAAGTAAAAGTATAAAGTATCTCCCATAGATGACATAGAGAAATTGGCCAATGAGAGGCCGCCATAAAGACAAGTTCAATATTATTGCAACTCTTACACCCCATTTCCAGCTTTGAAATTATGAGCCAGCTTAAAAATAGTTGGATAATAAAGGCTACTCTAGAGAGCCATGCAATAACTGCATTTTTAAGTTGTGATTGTAGATATCTCTGAAGTGGAAGAGAAAAAGAAAATCCAATGTGCTAAGGAATGAACCAGATAGAGAGTGTGCTAAATAGTTCAGCTATTTCACCACTCTACCCCGTCAATTTCAAAAGAGGGGTTGCAAAAAAATACATTGGAAGCAGGATGAGTGAAATAGTGAAAAGCACAATCCATGAGCGATGCAAATACACTCCCATCATATGATACTTTCTAGCCCCAAAAGCTTGTCCACATAATGTTTCCAAGGCACTACCCATACCTAGTTGCAAGACAATTCAATGGATTTGTAATTAAAACTTGACTAAGTATCTCAAGTTTTCTAATGGATCCATTTGCAGTTTATAATAATTACTGTAGTTTGGAAGATGGGTCTAGACATAGGAATCATAAAGTCAAGATTTAAATATTCTCCCATGGTGATCTTAGAAGAAAATAATAAAAAATTACACGACACTAATAGCATTTAATTAAATTAATAACTTGGTAGAGAAAAATTCCATGGTTCCTAGCTTAATGTCAATACCATGAAACTAATTGATCTCTTTTATATGATGTCAAGATAGAAATCTTATTAATTCTATGACACATAATAAACACTAGATACCCCACTGCCAAGTGTGACTACAACTATTAATCTATGTCTAGTTTCGCTAGTTAGGGTAAATATTCTTTTTAATATCAAACTACATTTTTTCAATTCCATGGGATAAAATAAGAGTCCAAATCGCATCCATGAACCCCATCCTTAGCTGGGACCAATTTTCAACAAAGACCACCTGCAAGTGGAAATCAGGAGTTGGAACTCCTTTCATAGACCCCATCCTTAACACAAGCAAAAACAAATAACACTATAGTTGTAGCAAGATCATATATACATTAATAAAAATCAATATTCCATATTAGTAAATGGTTATGTTAAAACATATATTTGAAGATATGCAAAATCTACTTACTGTTTCTAAATATATTTTACTTTATTAACAATCAAAATTAAATAAATGGTTTTAGTATTTATTTTTTTAATTCAATAGGTAAACTTCAAATTTACTTTTTGTCAAACCAACAAAATCTTTATTATTTATAGTTATAATATCAATAGTAATATTAACTATATTATTAATATTTATTATAACACTTGTTGATATATTATATTAATTCATATTATAGTATTATAATAATATAATAATAAACATAAACATAATATAATATAATAATATAATGATGGTGTACGCGGAGCGGGGAGCAGAGGTGCGCAAGGAGCATTCGACACTGGAGATTGTTCGCAGGCTGGTGAAAGATGGAACACTGTCAGCAGGGGATTTGGGCAACAGTGACATTAAGCAACTAGTGGCTTATCTCCGGCAGAAGGTGGAGGTCATCAAGCATCGAAAGGAGCAGGGCACTGCTAGGAATGACGGATCTCCTCCCCCAGTTACTTTCTCTGTGGTTTTGCCTGTTGCAATGGCTCACATGATAGGAATCTTTATGCATTACAAGAATTCCTCAAATCCTTACCATGTTTGTTTTGATTATTGCAAAGAACAGATCCTCTCCCTCGATCCTTTGGCAGACCTAGGGTTTGTCTCAGCTCAGGCATCAACGCCCAATAAGTCTTTGGCTACGGCTCCGGATCCTCAGCCTCCTCCGCTGGTTCCTCCTCGCGATCCATTCACTTCTTGGCATTTGGGCGATTGCATGGTGGATTTGTCCATTGACCCTATTGATTACCATATTTCTGATGAGAGCTTAAGGAAAGTCTCCTTAGATATGGGATCTAGAGCTCTGGTTTTCAGATCTGTGGGGCGTCAACCTTCGGTAATTTGTTTCTTGGCCTGGTGCAAGCCCTGGTGGGATAAATTATCTCCCCCTTCGATGGATTTGCTGGATTTTGGTTTCTTTCTGGTCATCTTTCAAAATGCTGAGGATTGCAGGTTTGTCTAGGACAATGGACCATGGTTTTTTGGCAGAACAGGATTATTTATGACTCCATGGACTCCTTTCTTTGATCTTGCAAATTTCCAAATTCCTTCCATCCCAATTTGGATGCGCCTTTACAATTTGCCTTTGGTTTTGCGTAACCCTTCTCAAATCGAATTCTTGGTCAACCATTTCGGAACCTTCATTAAAATTGAGGAAGGGGCGGAGCCTAGAAGGTTTGTCAGAGTTTGTGCCCTGATTGATATTTCTAGGCCTTTGCCTCACATGGTCTGTATCATTTCGTCCCTCAGATCCTGGACACAATACATTAATTTTGAAGGGCTTCTTGAGAGATGCTTTAGGTGCTTTCAACTTGGAAATAAGATTGCTGGCTGTCATTTCAAAATTAGCAATGGCCAGCGGTGCATCAATCTGAAGCAATGGGTTTGCAAGGAAGGCACTCCTAACGCAGATTTTGTTTGGAGAAATCATGGCATGTTCATGGATCAACGCCCTTCGTCAATCCCACAAGCTGGGGCTGAGGAGCAGTCTGAAAACATTCCCCCCATCTAGTGGAGATGAGGTTGCACTTAACCAGCGAGAGGATAGAGATAAGCAGTCATTTTTAGGGGCCGCAAGGAGTGTGGAGCAAGGGTTGCTTCCTTCTAATGATCAAGTGGATCAGATGGTTGCAATGGCTGGTTCAAAACTACACCTCATTCCCCTCACTATTGGAAGGTACTCAAATTTGGCCAAGGGTGGTAAGCGTAGGGGTAGGAAAATTGAAGCTGAGAAACTGAGAGCAGAGGCCCAAACCGCATTAGATGAGGGCACCTAGTGGAAGATGGAAGAACTTCTCATGAGAAGAAAAAGTAATAAAGGAAAGGCAAACTTTAAGACTCTCATGGTGGATTTTTTGGTCTTTTTCTCTGGATGTATTTTCCTCTTCTTCCTTCCGTCTCTTCTGCTCCCCGTTTTAGGGTCTGAAGCATTCTTATTTTTATGACCTTTTATGTTATATGGGAGTGGGCCCAAAACCTACATATTACGCAACCAAAAAAAAATAATAATAAACATAAATATAATATTATAATAATGGAATAATATAAATATAATTTTATTGTATTTAATATTGTAATATATAATTAAAATTAAAAGATAATATTATAATAATATAATAATTATAATAAATTTATAATAATATTATAATTATAATTAAATAATTTTATTTATTGTATTTATTATTATAAACATTCTTTATTATCAATATATAATTAATTATATAATTTCATTAATATTTAAGATATCAAATTTATAAATTATATATATTGAATCAAAATTAAATAATCATATTACTATGAATATTATATTACTATAAATATTACAATTTTGTTATAAAATTTATATAGACTTTAAAACAAATTATTTGTTTAACATTATTGGAATGCAATTTGTCTATACAACAAATATTTAATCTAAGAAAAAAATTACAACTAAAACACATACTATAATTACAATACTAGAAGGCAAGTACGTGGCACTTGTTTTAATTTTAGATTTCCAACATTAATAATATTATTAGGGCACTATATTAGAATTTGAAAATGAGAATACCAATAGTAATAAAATATGTTTGTTTTATATTTTATTTTAAAATTTTCAGCATTATTAGTACCTCCTTGGGTAGTACTATTGTAATAAACAACTATTATCTAGTGATTAATTGTAAAGAATCATATATAAATAAACTATAAATGCTAAATATTTAACAAAAATTATTAAAAAATTAATAATAAATTTTATTATTGGAGACCATCTTCTGATTGGCCAAAAAACTTTGGATCTTATGGACAGATTTTCCCGACCGTTATATTAAACGCTGAATAATCCCGAAAAAAATGACTCGAGCTATCCCTTACCTTTTTTGAGCGGTTACAAATCACTTTAACCTAGTCACTGTTATTTTTCAATGTATATTTTAGTTTATTTGTTTTCTTACTATATCTTTTACAGTGTAGATTTATTTTCTCATTTGTTGTTTCTAATTACGTCGATCTTACAATCATAGCACGGGTGGAGAAGAGTTAAAAGATTCCATGTAAACAAAAGTCCAAAAATTCAATAGTTCCATAGTTAATTCACACACACATACACTTGACACAAAGTGAACATCAGTGTTTTTGTACACACATAGAGTGAGTGCCAAAGCTCATTCACATACACATGCATGCACACATAGAGTGTGACAAATTTCATTCAAATACATAGGCACACACTTCACACAAACTGAATGACAAAACTAAATAACATTCACACACACACACACACACACACACACACACACACACACACACTTCACATGAAGTGAATGCCAAAGTTATCTTTAAAACATGCACACAATGAAGTTTATTCACACACACAAACACAATGAAAGTCAAAATTTATTCAAACACATAAAGACTCACAATGAACATCATTGAAGTTTGTTTGTAGACACATTTCACAAAAAGTGAAAATCAAAGTTTATTCATACATCACACAAAATGATATCCAAAGTTCATTCGTGCATACACATTAAAAGGAATGTTAGTTCTTTCAAGCACATTCCACATAAAGTGAACATCAAAGTTCATTCATACACTTTACACAAAATGATATCCAAGGCTCATTTGTACGCACACAAAATAAAGAATTTCAAATCTTTCAATTGCATTCTACACAAAGTGAACATCAAAGTTTGTTCATACACTCCACAAAATATGATAGTTGAAGTTCATTCACTCCACAAAATGTGTTAGCTTAAGTTCATTCATAAATAAAGAAAAACTAAATGTAAAAGTTCTTTTAAGCTCACATAGATACACAACAAATTCCAAAGTTGGTTCAAACACATATACCACACAAAGTGAATACCAAAATTATTTTTTAAAAACACACACCACAAAGTGAATGCCTAAATTAACTTTCCCCCACACACAAAATTTACATAAACAAAAAGTGAATATGCTAATGTTCAAACATAATTCATTCACACAAATTTAATACAAGCATGCATTAACACTTAAGTTCAAACATTCCAAACTCGGAACACACTCATAAAGTGGGTGCCAAATTTATAAAACACGGTAAAGTTCAAATACACACACTAGACAAAGTGAATGCCCAAATTAAATTTCACACACACAATTCATACAAAATGAATGTCAAAGTTAAAACACACACTTCACACATAGAAAGTGAACATGTGCCAAATTTTAAACATGCTTCATGCACAAAGTTAGTTCAATCACACACAAGTAAACACTCGAGTTCAAATATGCCAAAGAACAAACACACACAAAGTGAATGCCAAAGTTAAAAAACACTCTTCACACAATGTTAGTTCAATCACTTCACACATAGTTGATTCAAACTCACACTTCATACATATATGTTTTTAAAAGTTATTTTGTGCAATGCTTGGTCGATAGGAAATTAGTAACATGGATTTTTATTATCCTACATTATTTAGGTATTGCACGGTTCATCTAATCTCTTGATTGCTTAGAATTTATTTAGTTCATTCACGATTTACGATTTACTTCATGTGCTTATTCATTTAATACCACTCAATTATTTTTATTTGCAAAAAAATTATTGAATTTCTTATATTTATAGCTTTGTCTACCAACAACTACATGTAATGACTTTCCATAAAAATAAAAATATAAACTATTTAGTGATAGGCCTATAAATATTTGTGCCTATCGGCCATTTGATAGCACCTTTGGTG
Organism: Cunninghamia lanceolata; assembly: GCA_027924645.1. Taxonomy (NCBI): domain Eukaryota; kingdom Viridiplantae; phylum Streptophyta; class Pinopsida; order Cupressales; family Cupressaceae; genus Cunninghamia; species Cunninghamia lanceolata. Next base: position 3,474,073 of record BSBN01000914.1, on the reverse strand, counting down.
CTTTCACTAGTTTAGTTTATTTATTTTCTTACTATATCTTTTACAGTGTAGATTTATTTTCTCATTTGTTGTTTCTAATTACACCGATCTTACAATCATAGCGCGGGTGGAGAAGAGTTAATAGCACGGGCGGAGAAGAGTTAAAAGATTCCATGTAAACAAAAGTCCAAAAATTCAATAGTTTTTTTTTAAATAACAAATAATTACGCCAAAGATCCAAACCTCTTGGTAAGTTTTTTATAGATTTTTCTGAAATGGGCTCTCCCGCTCCTCTTCCCGCCCATGTCCTTGGTGCATAGGCTTCATCTGCTGCTGAGTTCATAGCTGGGATATCCTCTGTTGCTGGTGTGGGTGTAGTTGTTGATGCGTCGTTCAGGTCTATGGGCATAGCTGCTGGAGATAAGGCTGAGGGTGTGGTTTCTATGGTGGGGGGCTTGCAGGGTTCCCCTGAAGCTGTGGCCGTTGGAGCGCCGCCCGTGACTGAGGCTACTGCTATTGTTGTTGTCTCATATGGAAACATTGTGAGTGGTTCTGCGCATAGTCATGAGGAGCTTGCTAAGGCTATCGCTTCTCTGGTTTCTAAAAGATTTATTTTTCAGTCTGACTTGCCTCCCCCTATAGTGGTCTTAGGGGATGAGGTTTTGAAAAATGTGGAATATTTTTCTAAGCAGGGGTTGATCTACAGATTTGACTGATGGTGGCCTCGGCTGGGGGATTTGAACCTCTGGATTACGAAACATTGGCGCCCTATCACGGAGGGGAAAATAGAAATTTACCCTTGTGCAAAGGGTTTCTTTGTAGTTGTTTTTTATTGTAATTACATATTTCAGGAATTAACTATGTGCTATTTCTCATCGGAATGCTATCGTTGATTGATACTGTTTTTGATCGGAATGTTGTCGTTGATACTCATGCTTGGTTCTGGGGCCAACATGCCCTCCTTCTCAAGCCTTGGGTCCCATCTTTTAACCCTTTAACTGAGTCCTTCAACAGGATGTCTGTTTGGATTCGCCTTCTGAACCTTTCGATGCATTTTTGGTGCAATTCTTGTTATGCGGGTATTGGTAATTCATTGGGTTCTTTTATTATGGTGGATCATGCTACTACCATGTTCTCTCATACTACTTACGCTCGTGTGCTAGTGGATTTGGATCTCTCTAAGCCTCTCCCTGCGAAGATTGAGTTGCAAGTTGTTGATAGCTAATGGAGGCAGGTGTTAGACTATGAAGGTCTCCCCTTCCAGTGTCGTAGGTATTTTGCTACGGGTCATCTGGCTTCTAGGTGCCCTCGTTTAAAGACCACTCATCCTCCCTCTTGGTGGAAGAATGCTTCACATGTGCAACTTACAGTTGATGTTGCTAAGGTTGTTGCTCCCTCCTCTGATGATGACGGGTCTACCCCTGATGTTAAGAAGGTTCCATATTCGTCAGTTCCTATTTTGGCTGCTGCTAGGGTTGGTGTTGGTGGTTTTTCTTCTGTTGCTACTGGGGCACCGTCTGTTGGTGTGGTCGCTGCTGTGTTGTCAAGGTCTTCTCCTGTTGCTGTTGTTGCTGAGACAACTGATGCTGCTATTGCTGGGACTGCTAATGTTGTTGTTGATAGGATTGTTGCAGGGAACTCCTCTGTTGTTGTCGTTGGGTCTGCTGCAGGGACCTTCCCTTCTTTTTGTTGTTACTGCTAGGATTGCTAAAGGGGCCTTCCCTTCTGATGTTGTTGTTCCTATGACTGCTACTGGGACCTCCCTTGCTGTTGCAGCTACTGCTGGGTCTGCTGCAGGGTTCTCACCTGCTGATGTTGTTGTGCCTCTGACTGCTACTATTGGTGCTCATTTGGCTGCTGGGGATGGTGTTGTTGTGCCCCAGGGTCCGCCCCCTTCCTTGGATTTGGTGAGATTTTCACTCCTTGCTTCTATTTTTGCGGATGGTGATAATGTCAATTTTTGGACTATTGTCCAAAGGCAGAAGTGTGGTCTTCCCAAGCATGTTTCCCTGACACGTGCCAAAGGTGTTTGACCTGCTAGATCAGGGTTTAAAATTGTTTAGTCTATTGTTCCTCGTAGCCCTGCTGCCTTCTTGTCTTTGCCTTTTTGGGCTTTGCTATCGTTCTGTTGTTAGAGCGTTGTTTCTGAACTGTATGAGGCTTTGCTTTGTCCTCTGGGTTGTTTTGTAAAAGGGATCTGCACCCTTGTTTGCAGCTTACCATAATCAAAAACAAATAATTCCGCCGAGAGGCATTCCTATAGTCACAATGCAGGTGAAGGAGAAGAGCTAAAAGATTCCATGTAAACAAAAATCCAAAAATTCAATTAAAAAACTAAAAAAATAACAAATAAATCAAATCAAATCAAATGCATGGCAGATGGAAGGCAAATGGTCAGTTTCATTTGTTAAATATATTTAAGATAGTGGTTCACGTTTCATTTATACATTTTCTTGTTGCATTTTTGTTTGGGGCGAGCATATTAAATTGCAAGATTTGAGGTGAGTTGAAAGGGGAGTGCATCAGTTCTTTGCTTTTCTAGCACAAAAACTATAATCTGTTTGCTGCAATTTCATTAAGCAGAATCGCCTTTGAAGGAATCGATCGAAGGCCATGAAGGAAATCTCCGATGCAGAAATGAAAATTCGTTTTCTTATATTCATTTGATCATATAACAACTTGCACAGAAAATAGGGAATTTATTTATTCTGGCATATGCCCCAATCATGGGCATTTGAACCACTTTACATAGGGAAGATACTCGTAAGGATCTAGAAGCCATCTATTTTGGAATTGTTTAAAATTTTCTTTAAATTGTTTCCTTTTGAAAAATCCCTTTTTTCCAACCAGTGTATCGTTGTCCCACCAGGTGTAAGGAAAAAGGGATTTTTCAAAAGGAAACAATTTAAACAAAATTTCAAACAATTCCAAAATAGATGGCTTCCAGATCCTTATGAGTATCTTCCCTATGTAAAGTGGTTCAGACGCCCACGATTGGGGCATGCCAGAATAAATAAATTCCCTATTTTTTGTGCAAGTTGTTAAATGATCAAATATATATATGGAAACGAATTTTCATTTCTACATCGGAGATTTCCTTCACAACCTTCAATCGATTCCTTCAAAGGCGATTCTACTTAATGAAATTGCAGCAAACAGTTATAATTTTTGTCCTAGAAAAGCAAAGAACTGATGCAAATACCTTCTAGAAAAAAGATTTCCTCTGCAGCCTTCGATCAATTCCTCAGACTGTGATTTTTTTTTCTGTTTGCACTCCCTTTTCAACTCACCTCAAATCTTGCAATTTGATATGCTCTCCCCAAACAGAAACACAACAAGAATATGTATAAATGAAACGTGAACCACTATCTTAAATATATTTAACAAATGAAACTGGACATCTACCTTCCATCCATCAGCCATGCATTTGATTTGATTTTATTTATTTGTTATTTTTTAGGGTTTTTATTGAAATTTTAGAATTTTGTTTACATGGAATCTTTTAGCCCTTCTCCTCCACACCTATTGTGACTATAGGAATGCCTTTCGACGTAATTAAAAAGTGATTTATTTAACCTAATTAATTAAATAATTTATTTAATTGATTAGAATGATATGGCATATTTTTCATGTGTTTTTATTTAGATTGTGTTGAATTTAGAGCATATCCAAATTGCATGGATTATTCAATTATTGAATTGTCTAATTGATTATCAAATCTAGCATTTAACTTCTTTGACATTCCATGTAGAAAACATTGATCGTCTTCATGTGATTCACAATTAGTTCCAACATTTGTGTTGTTTTAGATGACAAGTTTCTAACATCTTTCTCATGTTTTGGGCACACATATTTAGATGCTATAGATTTTGGAGCTTGTGCATGTTGTTAACTCGAAGTGATCAACTTATTGTTATGAATCACATGAAACTTAAATATTTGACAATCGTCGACATTTGTGTAGATTCTTTACCTCTTTGACGATATATTAGACAATATATCAGTTTAAGGGGATGAGACTACCTTAGAGTGGCCCTTTTTGAAAAATAAACTATTATTTCTCTCAAGTATTGATGGGAGTTGGATTTTATTTCTTGATGAAGAATTAGGATGTGTGCCATTTGCTTTGTGGAGGGTGAAGATATCTTCTTGATTTGACCTAGTCCCAATAGTTGATCTATCAAACAATATTGTTCAACTCTGAGGAAGAGCATACAAGAGCATTGATTATGACACTATACAATTTTAGTGTGTGAACTTATTGGTTTTTTAGATTTATCATATCTATTGCGAAGAAGATTTCTCCACTTATAAAAAATGCTCACAATACTAGATCTCGTCATTGGATTTGATGTTAAGGCCTCTCTTCTTTTAAGGTTATGCTTATTAATGCCACCTTTTGGCTATTAATTTATGTTTTAAGGAGGGATGTTAAGAGTATAAAACACATCTTGACAAGTCCTTTTGAGCTACCAATATTTATGATATAACATTTGGTTAATGTGTAGATTATATATATACATGCTTGTGTAACTTATATTACAATTATATTAGGGTTAGATCCATAATGGTTTGGGATGCCATTATGTAACTTGTTTAGAAGTGTATAAATAGAGATAATGCCTCTCACCTTTTCAATCAAAGAAATCATTTTTTTTCTAAAGATTTGATTTTATTTTACATAGTGATATCTTTCTTCTAGTGTGCCACCACATATTGATGTTCACACTTTATTTTACATTTTTAGCATAATTTTCAAATGTTAAACATTGGTTAGATAGAATTTTACGAATTTTGGATCAATTATGACTTTAAAATAATCATTAATTTTTTAATTTTCAATATAATTTTATCAAAATTTATTAATAATAATAATATGGTAAGAACATTGCACAAAATAACATTTTACAAATCTTTTGTTCAAGAGATGTTACTAGTGCTTCCAATGTGAAGGTTTCAAGTGTGGGAGATGGCTTCTTTGCTCCTTCCTTTGACATTGGGGTTCCCGCCAATGGTTCAAGACTATTGGACAATAATGCCACCTGTTCATTCATGGCAACTATGTTCAATGGGTATGTTCTTGTACGCCCTCCTACTCATGGTAAGATTGTGCCTTTCCCATGTGCCTAGTCTTCCACTATTGTTGTTCTAGGATCAAAAGTGATTGAACATGAGACTTATGTTGTTGAGAATGGTTTGATTTATAGATTTAATGAACTTTGGCCTCACCTCCCTGATTTGCATAAATGAATTTCTAAAAATTGGTGTCCTCTTACTAAGGGTTATCTCAAGATTTACCCATGTGCCAAGGGTTTCTTTATAGTGGTTTTTGACTTGGCCTCTAATAGGGATGCGATGGCGGATGTTCGTGTGTGGTTATGGGGCCAACATTCCCTTATGCTCAAGCCTTGGTTTCCCACCTTCAACCCTCTCACTGAATCTCTCAACATCATGCCAATTTGGATTCGTCTTCCTAATCTCCCTCTCCATTTTTGGTGTGATTCTTATTATGAGGCTATCAAAAATTCTTTGTGGCATTTTTTGAAGGGGGATTTAGCCACTGCGCTTTTCACCCACACTACATTTGTTCACATTTTGGTGGACATTAATATTTCCATGCACCTTCCAACATGTGTCATTTTGCAGGTTGTAGATCGATCTTGGATCCAACTTCTTGATTACAAGGGCATCCCCTTCCAATGTTGTTAGTACTTTTCTATAGAGCATTTGGCTTCGAACTGCCCTTTCCATTAGGTTTCAAGCTCAACCTCTTGGTGGAAAAATGCTCTTCCCCACCACCTCACTGTTGATCATGATGATGTTGACTCTTTGTCGAGGGATCTTGATCCTATTGTCCCTTTGCCAACTACTTCTAATGCTAGTTTGGAACCTTTAGGGTCTGTTGCATGTCTCTCTTCCAGGGTCATGCTTAGGCAACTCCAACGGTTGTTGATCCCATTCCTACTGTGATGGATGTGACTCCTGCTTTTATTAGGTCTAGGCCACCTTCTTCTATTCCGCAATTAGTTGAACCCACTCGATTGGTTGCTTCTTCGGACTCTAAGGTGATGGTAATCTTGTTTCGTGGACTGTTCTTCAAAGGAGGAAGAAAGGTCTTCCTAAATTTGTTTCAAAATCTCACTCAAGTTAGGGGTATGCAACTTACTAGGTCAAGCTCTAGGATTGCGTAGGTCTTTGGTTAAGTTACATGTTTACTATGTTTTTGCTACAACTCCATTTCTTTGAGGCCTGTTGGTTAGTACCATCTTGTTGGTTTTTTGTTTCTTGTTTGTACAAGGGTTTGGGCCCTTTCAAAAACCTAACTTTACCCTTAGACTCTGAGGAGAGTAGAATCAGATCAACTTCCATGGTTAAAGAAGAAGAAATGCCATCCCAAAGAGAGGGTACAAATTATTTACCCATCTCTTCAAATATATCATATATTGGTGAATACAAGCCTCTCTAAATTTAGAAGTTGATCATACATTGTTCGACTAAAATAATTGATCTTAAATGGTTTGATTCACTATAATTGTTTGTACTAATTTGCAAGAGCATGATTTTCACTCAACAACATTAAGCCACATGCTATCTCAATTCATATGGTAGATTATCATTTAAGCATGACTTCAACAAGCAAATTACGTATGACTTTGGTGCATTCAATTCTCAATTATGTGCAAGGCAAAGGGTTTGGGCAAGGCCTTGAAACTCACTTAAGCTCTAAAAGGCTTAATAAAAAGCATCTTGGTAGTATATGATTTGACCTAAAGAAAGAGGAGAGACCTCTCACTATAGATAACCTACTCTTGTGTGGTTACTTGAATGTTACCTAATTGTCATTGCTTGTCTATGCTATTAACTATTGAGCATGTGACATATTCAATCATTACTGTGTAATTAATCTTCTTCTTCCCCACAAGTGTTATTGAGTAAATATTTTTCAAATCCAAGAACTCCCAGGGCTTGTGTGTGCAAACTTTGTAAGAATCATATATACAATATATGTGTAAATGATTTTCCATGTCAACTTTGAGGAAAAAAAAAACTTTTTAGCTTTTTAGCTCCCTAATTACATTCAATGTAACTCCAAAAAAAAACGTTGGAAAAAAGGAAAATTAACTAGCACCTACAAAGCTTTCTAAAATCAAGCATACTAAGAACTCATATTTCTTGGTAAATCAAAGATGTCTTTAGGATTTAAGAGTCCTAAGATAAGTTAAAATATTAAAAACTACAGCTTATATAAAAGCTAAATCCTTTAAAATACTTCACCCACATACAAAGTGCAAATTCTCTAAATACAAGGCAGGATAAAAACTAAAAGCTACAAGTTCCTTCTATAAATAGAGTATAACATTTCCATCATACATGCATCCTTACTAGAGAGACTGACATCTTGTCAACAGATCCTTGCAAGAGATGGATAAAGAATCAAAGCTGCATGTTTCTACTTTTCAATGCACTTTCGACTTTGGTCTTTGCTTCCCTCCTAGTTTGGGTTACGTTACTTAGCCAGAGCCTTCAGGAATATCAAATCAGTTGGGCTTCTTTGCCCATGCAAGAGAGTGCCTGTCTTTTTTTCCATATAAATAGCAACTACTAGAGGCCTAGAATTGTGCAATCCAACAAGTAGATGGTTTGGTTTAATTTTCTTATATAAGCTAAAATTTTAAAGTTTCAGTGAATTGAAAAGCTTTTATGGTCTTGTTAAAATACATGCTTGGAAATAAAATTGCAACCCACAATGCTTTTCTTCTAGTGTTTATTTTGTAACACATTCGTGGGAGTAGCAAAGGAGCAGGACAGATGTCTTGGAGTAATACTAACTATAAAGATGTCAGTGATGAGGATAAAATCATTCTGAATTAAATGCCTCTACAATGGAACAGCTATGATTAATGCTGTTGCAAGAAAAATGCAGAATGGATTTCCTGCCAAAGAAGGCAAATAGACTAATCAGACCTTGTTTATAGAATTCCTACAAAAGAATTTGTTACCAGAGCAATAAACAGGACTGACCTGAGAAGAACTTGGCACTTGTGACAAAACAGAATTTGTCAATTGATTCATTTTGCTGGAATCTTGTATGCAACTGTGAACATCATATCCGGCTGAAGACAAATTAGGCATAGCCATATTATGAAGGCTTTCAGGATGCGTATCAGGGGAGGATAACAATGTACTCCTTGCAGAACCTTGGGTCATGTTTGCAAGTCCTATTGTCCTGTCCATGCTTAGGGAACCTCCTGCAGACCCTGTATTCATATATGTTTTGGGTATTTGTGGAATCTGCAACTGTTGCATCTCCGATAGCATGCACATAGATGACAGATCAATTCCACTTCTTGCAGAAAGGATCTGCATTCCAGTAGATATAGGGTGAGGCACATGTTAACCTGCATGGTTGAATACAGAAACTATGTAGTATACTTTTGTTCCCTGCATTTTTTAACCTATGAAGCACATTGACCATGGAGTAATCCATAACAGTACAACCATGCAAACTGGTGACTTGGAACAACAAAGGGTTATTAATATATTATGATTATCAGATACTTCATAGTCAGCCTTTCCTAACTGAAATACAAAGCTTGGAGCAGATGGATTCAGGACATCAAAATCAAAGAATGTTGGTGTTCATTAAATAATATTTCAACCTAATGTGTTATTAACATGCAACAGAAATAAAAGACATGTTAGCAACAGTCCACATCAATTAAGAAATGCTCAAGTACTGATGGCAGGAAGAACAGGCGTGCAAAGGTGCCCAAAATAATTGTTTTATAGAAACTGCCTAGGACTTAAACTGTTCAAGAACTAATATTATTGTATGCCACAATGTAAGTCTACCATCATTTAGCACTGAGTGATGGACCTACCTGCACTTGCAACTGAAGCTTCTTAAGATAGTCGATTGCTTCATCGAGCATGGACGCTTTATCAGTCTGCCAAAACAGAAAACCAAGTAAAGATCTTATAAGGATAACAGGTTCTAATAAGTGCCAAATTGCAACTATGTTTTAAAGCCAAGGTGAAATAGCATTCCCTCATCTTCCAATACTAAAAAGAAAATATTGATACTTCAAAAACCAACTGGTCAACATGGTCACTAAGCTACAAAAGCACCCATTGCAAGATGTGGACTGCAAAATCTCATCTTATTCCTGATGAACTGATTGCACTAGGAAAAAAGTACTTTAATAAAATAGTGTTTAGTTTTCAAACATGATAATGAATTTGAAACAACATCTGCACAGCAATGAGAAAAGCATAGTAGACCAGGAGACCTTATTAGAGTTGGGAATGAGGTTCTGTAGGGCTTTCATCTTTTCATTGATTCTGTGCCTCCGTCTCTGTTTTGTGCACAAACAGAAAATGTAAGTCCAGTTTCAGCTCACCTGCTTGACAATAATCATTATAGTCACCTTCTTCTAAAATTGTTGCAGAACTGGAAGTACTAAACCTTTTCTGACAAATTATGGACTTCTGCTGCCCTGCTTCTTTTGGAAGAACATGTAAAAGGCTGTTTGGAATTATCACCAGAATCTTCTTGGGCCTTCTGTAATCACACCAACAAATGAATTGGCAAAAATTTCAAATGGATTTGTATCAGAGGTCTATACAAAAACAGGATATTAAAATGGGACTGAAATAGCATATTTAAGGAGTTGAACAGTTTTGAAAAAAGAAGGCCACCATTTAAATGCCAGGAAAGTAGCTCAAAAGCTGCCTATTATTCTTGGAAGATTAAGACACTAGACCATTATTTCCCATATACAATATTTTTACAAAAGAAGGATTTCAGTTTTGAGCTGAAGAGGCACATTATAAAAATAATTTCCCCCATTGTTGGAAGTCAGGTGCCAGGCCATCCAGTGATCCAGGAAGGCACCTATTGATAATAGAATTATTCCAGCTTTGCAAATGGTAGAAGCCCAATAGTCTCACTTTTGTGTACCCAGCAAGAGCTTTTGTCCTAATCATTTGAGCATTGACTTGAATGCATGCAGTTGCACTAATAGTCACTGAGAATCAAGGTTATAAAATCTTCATGGCCACAATTGTAAAATACCCCAAATCTAGACAAACTTGGTATCTCTATTATTTTTAACACAAAAGAAAACTTGGGTGTAGTCTACAAAACAAAACCTCTTATTTTCAGGCACAAAGAATCCAGTTTGAATGATGTAACCTAGTCATTTTTGGGTATGTCCTCTGCTTTCTAAAAAGACAACAGAACCTGCACAAACTAAGGACCACATGTAGCTGGCCAATTTCACCATTTTGCCTTTGAACCACGAGTGATTTTTAAGTACTGTTGATTCTGACATGGCAGAAAGTTTAAACAGAGCACCAGTCATTGTGCTGTCTCCAGCAGATGTGACTGCTTAAAAACTTGATTTGAGATAACCCAGATATATTTATCAGCAGATTCTCAAGGTAAAGAATCTGGGTAAATGACAATCCAAGCGACAGGCCTTGGAGAAGAAACCATGCTTAGGTAAGAATCTTATAAAGTTGAAATTGAAGCATGACCGTGCACAGACAAAGGATCACTTTTTCCTTAATTTGTGTTTCCAATAAGGTGGGGGCCACCACCTAGTAGAAAATGAATAATGGAAATCATCAGCTGGATGGCTGGCAAAGATTAAGGGAAACTGGAAGTTTGCAGCAGCCCTTAGAGTTATTGGGATTTTTCTCCAACTGATAGCTTCTATGTAGTGACATGTTTCTTAAATTTGCACCCTTAAATGTGATATGATGAAAAACTGTTGGAGAAAGCTGAATATTTTGTTTCACGAGACCCTCTTAGGACGCAGTCCCATGGAAGGAGCTACGGCTGCTGCAATAAATTCAATCTTTGCCATGAATTGAGGAAAGCTGATTTGGAATGAAGAGTATGAAAGGTGCCTAGAAGTTTGCAGCTCACCCTGAGAAAGTTTGGCAAGGATTTTCACCAAATGGCAGCTAATGGGACAGTTTTAAATAATGAATCCTTCAAAATTGCAGCTTGACCTGCCATTACCTCACTGTAAAATGGCACCAACATTTTATCAGTAGTACCCGCTCAGTGAACTCAGCTAGTAACGTCCACTGGAACATTGCCCAATTCAAAAAACAATATATTTCCCTCAAAACTTGAAGCTGGAACCGTTTAAATGGAGCTGAAAGTTTACAGATTTTATTGCCTTGTGCAACATTTATACTGCAATATCTCCCCTCTAGAACATGACATATAATTTTGGTTCAGAATATTGGTGCAATGGGACGAGGGCTCCTATATTTTTTCAGGAGATTTTGGTGAATAATTTGGTGAGGGGTTTTGCAGTTAGAGGGTTCCATGGTGGGTAAAATTTTAGCGCTTTGCTGCAATATTTAAGAGAAACAAAATTTTAAAGTTTCTCAAATACTAAAAACCAGGAGCAGGCACTAGAAACTTCCACCTTCTGATTGAATAGAGGAGCCTAGTGATAAAAAGTGGACGGGGACTCTTAAAAACTTGCATCACAAATCAAACTTGCAAAATGGGATTTTTTTGAGCAACATGTTCCTATTTTAACCGGTGGCATCTACTCAAATAATCTAGAAATACCCAGAGGGAAAAAACAGAAACTTCGAGCTTAAATCCGCCATTAAAGAAGAGAAAATCCCAGCACAATAATCAAACCCCAGTTCCAAAAAAAAGGGCGTGCAGAAAAATTTAGCAGTTGGGTATTACCTCAGAGTGGCATTCGGCATCCTCAAAATTCTTGAAAGATCTCTTGACACCCAATTCAGCTCCCTTACTCGCACTGCTCATCGAACCTCCCGACGATGAAGTTGCAGTCTCCATTGCCACATTGTTCGCCCTACTGTACCCAAACGCCGCACATTCAGAAGCCAAGAGATCCGGGATCGAATCCCCACTCTTCAAAGCATTATCCCCCAACAGATCAGAGTAACAGTAGTACTTATTATCAAAAGCACCATCGTCCCAAGGAAACCTATCTGATGCCTTTTCGCCCATTCGTTGAAACAGAAACAGTACTTCCTGCGACTGGAACCCGTAACTTCGCAAAACCTAGAGATTTTTTGGTCTGTTACAGACTACATTATTAACTTCCTTGGTCTTTGCAAACGGTGACGTAATGAAGAAAACAAGTTTTCGTACAAGTTGTGCAGTAGAGAGGCATGTAATGGAGGCGTTACGTGCGCATTTTGTTATCTGTGACCGCCATCAATGCCGATCGGCATGTTTCTGACAATTGACGGACATGGGTATAATTCAATTTGCCATTTTAGTTGATTACAGATTCACTACGCTGCCGTCAGTTTGTTTGCAGTTAGAATTTGTTTCTTGCACGACTCATCTTCTTTCTACTTATTTTCATTAATGGAGCCCGCGTTGGAGGTGCTGAAATTATTCGACAAAGCAGACATGATTACAATTTATATTAACCAACAGCAGACTTCGGGAATCGAGAAAAAGCTGTCTTTCATTGATTGAGCTCAACACCGACAGATTTTAGAATTCAATAAACAATTTTGAATTACAGACGCCCTAATCACAACGGTAATCTCAGTTATTCAGTTCATATTTTCGCCATCCTTACAGTAATCTAAACTACTAAAATTGGAAACACTTCTACGATCATTATATATTAATCATTCTACAAATGTCAAATGTGACCGTTGATAATAAAATGTTGAGCGAACATGATAATAAAAAGATGAGCGAGTTCACTGAAAAAATAGTAAAACTACAGGTACGAGTTAATTTTTTAAGCATATACAATCGTTTTAAGATATGGAGAAGGCAGATCATTTTATTTTGGAGCTTAAAAAAAAAAAGTGTTTCAGCTATCTTATGAGATGTGGATTTTCAATGGTTTCAGTATTCTCTAACAAATTTAAATATTTTGATCCATATTTAAAATTATTTTAAAAAGGTTATTGTAAATTTTAATGTCAGCAATTTTTTATTGAGGAGATTAAACGAGGAAGTGGATCTTATTGAGGAACCATCCAAAAAGGAAGGTTTATTGGAAGGAGGATCAAACACTTCCTAACCATCTTACAAGTTGTGGATTACTAAGGCTTTAACACTTAAATAGTTTGATCCATGTTCAAAATAACCTTAGGAAAAGTTGGCTGCAAATTTTAGTGTTGCAATTGTTTTTAATTGAGAGGATTAATTGAGAGGATAAATGTCTAGATAATTTTTTAATAGCTTATAAGCATTTGCATAATAATTGATTTTTTTTAACTAAAGAACTGTTCCCATGCCTCTAATTCAATATTTATATCCATATATAATTAAAATGAGAGTGCTTCTGGATACAACTGTTTATGTTTTTGCTTCAACGTTTCAGATCATGTTCAATGATCCATCATCAGGAAGAGGAGAGTATTAGATTAGATAGTAGACTTGAGTTTCCCCAAAATAGACTTTTTAATCAGAATAAAAAATGTCGTCCGGTCGCTTCTCGAAGCCATAGCGGATGAGATTAGGCAGGATTGTGCGATGGCACTAAGGCATGCAAAAAACTCACAAGGAATAATGATATTGTCATTGCTAAGGCTGGCAAAGGGAATGCGACCATCATCCTTAACAAGCACGACTACATTCCCGTTAACCCCATCTCTAAGGTCCTTAAAAAAGTTAAGCAGGCTATTGTCCTTTCTTCATTTGATGACCTTACGAAGAAACATCTTCTTCCTAATGAAGAATTCACCCTGCGTATCTAAGGTGCTCCTAAAATTCACAAACTTGGCATACCTCTTAGACCTATCATCGACACCACACATTCCCCCACTTACAAGTTAGCCACCTTCCTTACCAATTTGATCTCTCCCCTAGTGGGTAAATCAGATACCTTCATTAAAGACCCTGCCCATTTTGTTGATTTCATACATGACAAAAAGGTTGAGGACAATGAGATCTTGGTTAGCTTTGATGTGGTGTCCTTGTTCACCAAAGTCCCTATGTTTGACTCTGTGGAGCTAATTAGACATAAAACTAATGATGAGTTAGCTTCTCTTGTCGAATTATGCCTTCAATCCACATTCTTCACTTTCCAAAATGTGGTCTATGAGCAATCTAATGGAGTTGCCATGGGCTCCCCTTTATCCCCTATTGTTGCTAACCTATATATGGAACACTTTGAGGAGTTAGACCTTAACTCCTTCCCCCTCAAACCCAGATGGTGGAAGCGTTACATTGATGACACCAACATTTGTTGGCCTCATGGTCTTGATAATTTAGAGCTTAAATTCCACTCACTTAAACAATTTAGTGGATTACATTCAATTCACTAAGGAGCTTGAGAATGACAACCAACTTCCTTTCTTAGATGTCCTAATCATGAGGAAAAAGGATGATTCCCTTGCTCATATCACGTCTATAGAAAATCCACCCAAATAGACCTTTCTCTCTATGCGTCTTCTCACCACCATCCCACCCAAAAAGCTAGTGTCCTTAAGACACTAGCCACTCGTGCTTATCGCATTTGTGATAAGGAACACATTGACCAAGAGCTCTCCCACCTTGCCCAAGTTTTTAAGTTGAATGGGTACTAGCCAAGTTAACCCCAATCCTAAACCTAATGTCTCTAGTGCTATTTGGGTTGCCACCCTCCCCTACATAGAGGGCCTCTCAAATAAAATCTTGAGAATCCTACGCAAGAAAGGCCTCTTATGTACTTTCAAACTCGTCTCCACCCTTAGAAATCTAATCTTTTCTGCCAAAGATCCTAGAAACAATCTAATCAACTGAGGGGTCTATAAGATTATCTGCTCATGTGGGACTCCATACATCGGTGAAACTGGACGATCCATTAGCACCAGGATCAAAGAACATAGTGCAGACATCAAACATGATTGTTTCTCCAAATTTGCACTAGTTGAGCACTCCTACAATACTAAACACCACATTTGTCTTGAGCACACTCAAGTCTTGGTTAAGGAAGATTGTTTTTCAAGAGGAAACTCCAAGAAGCTATCTTCATTAAATGTCACCCCTCCAATCTTAATCATGATGAAGGGTGGTAGATTAGCCCAACTTAGTATCCTTTATTGAACTCCCTCCAGTCACACCTTGATCCCTCTTGATTCACCTGGCCCCCTTGTGCCCCTCCCTTCTATCCTCCTCCCTCCTCCTCTGTCCCTAACCTTCCTAAGATCTTCTTTGTCTTCTTTAAACTTGTTGTCCTAACACTCACTTCACCTTTCCCCTTCCTCAACCCCTGCCCCCTTTCCTCCTGGTCAAGCCTCAGTTTCACCTCTCCCTTCCCTCTCCTCTCCTCTCCTCTTATGGCTGAGTTTCTTGACCGCTTTTCGTTCTCTTCCCCTTTGTGTTTTCTTGTGGTTTTTGTTGTTTACTTCTCTATTCCTGAGACATTCTCTCCCTTGTTTCTTAGCACGTGCACACATGCACACACACATATATGTGTGTGTGGGTGGGTGTATATATATATATATATATATATATATATATATATATATATTTATTTATTTATTTTTATTTTTTAGAGATGGGTGGATGTATGTTTAGGTGTACAATTTTTTGATTTGGTTTGGGGCTTCTTCTTCTTTAATACTTGTGTGTGTGTGTGTGTGTAAAATAAGTTTATAAATTTAGATACTTTATTTGATTTTTTAGGTTTGGGTGTACATTTTTTGATTTGGTTGAGGGTTTCTTCTTTCTTAATATATATGTGTACATATACTATTATAGATATATAATGGTATATATATGTATGTATGTACATAATTAATTTAGATATTTAGATATTTAATTTGATTTTCTAGTTATGTGTGGGTGTATGTTTGTGTTTACATATATCGTGGCATATTATTTTAGGTATATTTTCATCTTGCCTTTTTGTGTTTTGCATAGTTCTATTTTATATTGATTTATATGTATTGTTTTCCTTTTTGGTCTATTTATAATATATTATTTTAAAATTGGGTGTGTGGGTGTTTATGTTTATCTATGTTTTTGTAATATATTGTTGTACAGACATTCATATACATGTATACATATTCATATTCATATACATATGCATATATAAACACATATACATATGCATATACTTATGTGTATATATTTATCTTTGTACTTGTCAATATTAAAATATTTTTTATCTTTGGTTTTTTTGTATATTTGTATATATAGGTCTTATCTTTATCTGTTTTGCTTAGTTTTGGTTTTATAGATTTATATGTACTGTTTTTCTTTATTTGGTGATTTATAATATATTATAGTATTCTTAGGTGTGTGGGTATATATCTATATCTATGTGTTTTGAAATATATTGTTGTGTACATATACACATCCTTTTGTATGTTTATATACATCTTTGTACTTGTGTTAATATTTACCTAAAATTTTAGCTTTGGTTTATTGGTATATTTGTTTGGTTGCTTGGGTGATATGTTTTTAACACTAATTTTTTACTATCTATCTCTTTCTTTTTTTCACTTGCTCTCTCTTGTTCTTTTGTTTTATCTTTTATTATCTATCCTCCCCTCCTACCCTTCATTTTTCATTCTCTTCATATCTCCCCCTCTAGTTCCTTTAAAAGCTCAAGGACTTGCTATCTAATCTAATACTCTCCTCTTCCTGATGATGTATCATTGAGCATGATCCAAAATGTTGAAGCAGAAACATACACAGTTGTGTCCAGAAGCACTCTCATTTTATTGTCATGGACTGTGGAAAACTTATGCCTACCACATATAATTAGTTAAAGTGTCATCTTTAGAATGGACCCAAATGCCTCTCTCTCTCTCTCTCTCTCTCTCTCTCTCTCTCTCTCTCTCTCTCTCTCTCTCTCTCTCTCTCTCCTAGTTAAATCCTTTTCCTAGCTTTCCTTTTCCTTTCCAATTTCCCTTTAGATCCCACCAAGTTTTCCCTATTTTACTATTTTCCACCTCTCTCATCAGTTTTCCCATCCAATGAACTTTAGTTTTATCTTGTTTCCATTTCATCCTACCAATTTATATCGTCATCCCTCTTTTCATGTCCTAGTTTTCTTGTTTCCATTTGCTTTGTTGATAAGGGAGACAAATAGGGACAAAGAGGAAGAGAGGGTGGAGATGGAGGGGAGAGATAGGGTGATATGGGAGAGAGAGAGAGAGAGTTGCTTGGGGTTAGGGGTTAGGGTTTAGGGGCATTATTTAGGGTTTATGAGTTTAGCATTACTCAAGTTTAGGGTTTAGGGTTTAGGGATTGGGGGAACTATTTAGGGTTTAGGGGTTTAGGGTTTAGGGTTTAAAGAGAGATAGAGAGGGGACTGATAGAGATTGGGAGAGATAGAGGAGATAGAGGGGAGATATAGGGAGATAGAGAGTGAGAGACATGTCCAGAGACAGATAGAGATTGAGAGGTAGAGGGATGATAGAGATAGGGAGATAGGGAGAGATAGGGAGATAGAGGTTTAGGGTTGCTTGGGTTTAGGAGCATTATTTAGGGCTTAGGGTTTATGGTTTTGGGGTTAGAGGTTAAGGTTTAGGGTTTAGGTTTTAGAGAGAGATAGAGTGTAAAATACCTTTCTAGAATGACTGAAATCTTTTGCCAACTTTAGATAAGATTTCTTGCATAAGATTACACCAAAAATCAAATTTAAATTACACATATTTGAAACTACCAAACTCCTTTGCATTTATCATTAATTGGGAATGAAATGACTTCAATTACAACCTGCTGTTATCAAAATTTAGTCACTACCCCATTCATATCAAACTTTAATTATGCATGAAAATGAATCACAATTACAACCAAATTCATCACAAATGTTGCCAAATCAATGAGGAATATTTTATTAAAGAGCCAACCCATAAAATACCATGAAATATCAACATAAACCACTAAAACCTTGACTGATATGACTGATCATCAGTCTGATATAAATTTGTAACCATACATGAAGTAGCTGCCAATGTGCAATGAAGATATCTTGCCAACTATGCCTCTAAACACCCTATTATACAAATCGGTAGGCTTGATTTTGATGCCAATTGTCTCTATTACTTGGAACTTCAATCTATCTTAGATTAAGTCTTCACATCAATCCTCCTTAGACCTGTAGCTGACTGGAATAGTCCTGTAGTTGGCTGGAAAGAGCCCAGATTTGAAGAATATGCCAATATATCAACTCCAAAGGCTAGTGATGGCTTCTATATGCAACTTACAACTTGTGCAATCCTTCTAGACTTGTCTAACCTTCTCAAAAAGCCCTCAAACAATGTGATTGTTTAACTATCATGAAAAATTAGAACTTTGCAAATTATATAAATTTCATGCCAATGATACCATAAGCCCAAAACTACCTTGATAATGCTTCAATGAATCAAGGGCTTTAATATAATATCAATTATGCTTCCAATAAATCCTCTAAACCTACAAATGAAGCACAAATAGTGAATTCTGAATGAAATCACTTCACAACTAGTATGGGGTCATCACCATACAAAAAACAAGGGGTCATCACCTTGCCAATAAAATGAAAATCAGAATTCTCATTCATAAACAATAAGAAAGAAAACATACCATAGCATCATAAGTTGCAAATTGATGTTCAAAGCCTCTATTTAAAGACTCCTTGGATAGGCATCCATCTCCTTGGCAATTTTGAATTGAAATTTGAATTCCACCAATGAGAATCAATGAACTTGAACAATTGTAAATGAATTACAATCAAACTCTTTCATTTGAAACAATCTTCAATTATTTTAAATGAATTACAACTCCTCCAAATGGATCAATCGAATAGAAATGTACTCTCCTTGCATGGGTGGTGGCGGCTTGTGTGCAATCATTAAATATTTTAATTTTGTATTGAAAATCATTCCTTGCCTTGGACGATCACTAACCACTTCATGAAATGCATTAAATAAACCAATCTATCCAAATGCAAGCATTTAATAAAATAAATTTGCATTTAAAATAATTGTTTTTGAATATCTTTGACTTGGCGAATGCTCTGGAACCTTTGGCTCTCCATCCTTGGCGTCGATCCCACTCATTACTTTTAAATTTGTCTTGCTTGCATTTAATTTTGTCTTGGATTGGATCGATTGATCCTTATAGTCATTGGCTTTCCTTTAAATGCACAAATATTATTTAAAATGCCTTTATTCTTTTCTAGCATCGATTCTTCTCATGACACAAGAACCAATGGAAATGCCACCTCATAATACCAATCGATCTGCTTGAAATTTCATCTAAAATGCCAATCGATCAAATATGATAATCATTGGAATTTGCTTTGACCTATTCTTCATGGGTGAATCCTCTCCTTCAATGTTGGCTACAATAGATGACATTATAAAATAGGTCCCACCTAGAGTAACTCCTTATTCCACTCAAAACTCCATAAAATAGATTAGAGAAAATGAAATTAAAGATTTGATTTTCTCTTTTATTCACATAATAAAACTCAAGCAAAATACTAGTTGAGCCAACTTTCTGGTTCTCCATACATAGACATTTACCAACTTTCCGGTTCTCCATGTATAGAAACAAGTTCAACTAGAAAATATCACTTAGCTCAAAATGGGGACATTACAAGTCCTCCCACCACAAGATTGTTTGCCCCAAGCAATCAAAGGTGCCAAATAAGAATCAATTAATTCCAAGATCCCAAACCCATCTAACCTATCCATACAAACTCATACATGCCATCTCATAGATGTTGATGAAGGAGATCCTGGGACCGCTTCCACTGTCACACCATGATGCAATCATATCCATATCAATGTAGATGACAATTATGAAGATGTGAGTGCCAAACATAATTGTATCCATCCCTCTTGCTTCGCTGTCATAAATCATAACAATGGTATGCAATATGAAGACATCATCCAAAATGATATAAAATGTGCCATCCCATGTATATGAACCATCACTAGACCAAACCACATACTCCCATATGAAACTCTCATCAATATGAAACTGTGTCAACTCAATAGTTTGATCTAACTCATCAAAATGAATCAATGTACCTTGCAAATCTAATTTACCTCCATCTTCATTGCCACACACAAACATATCATCAATGGTTGACCCATGATGATCAAACAAAGTTGATTGTCTCATTGTTCTTACCATTTCAAGATGCTCTTTGCTAGACTAGCAACAAGCTTGGCCTTTCTTGCATTCTATAGCTACATATCACACATTTCTTGTGTCTTTTCCACATCTTCATAGGTTTGATATACAATATTAGATTGTGTAGTGCCCTATTGTTCAACAAAATTACCATTTCCAACACTCTAATTTTGTATGCCATCATTAGTAGACCATGAATAACTATCCTCCAAAGGTGTTAGCATGTCAAACTCATGAGAATGTACAACCATAGGACTATTGTCCTCAAATAAATCAGGGATTATATCATGCCATTCAACTCCATGATCAAAATCTACCATCTTATTAGAATGATCAGCAATGGCATCATGCCATTCAATCACATGTCCTCCATTGAAGGTTGGTCCAAAAAAAGGAACTTCATATGCATCACCTATGTCTTCTTCATGTGAATTACATTCTTCATGGATGATCTTTGTAACAAATATTATGTCCTCTCCTTTCATGTATGATTGAATATCAATAATATGCCCTTCATGACAAATTGTAAACTCTGATTTGTCCTCAAATGCATGAACATTCACATCACTCACATTACTTGTCTCTGTATCATCATGTAGGAGAGATGAAATAGCTACCATAGCTCATTTGTCTTGTTTATCTTCTTCATCTTAGCCTTCAATAGGTGACTCTTCTTGATCACTTATAGGCTACAAATCATTTGAGTCACCTGCATGTTTATCAAGCTTACCATAGAGACAACTTCTAAAACCTTCACTTGTAAATATTTTTTCCATCATCACCCAACCTTTTTCCATATAATCTGACAACTGTTGTGATTTTTGTTTGTGCTCAGCAAAATGACTTTCCAACTCTTTCATGCTACCATCGTTAACTCTAGCCATTGAAGTATCCTATTAGATGACTAAACCCACTTCTGATTTTCCCCTCAAAGCTAGCAAGATCATGGCTTTGATATTCTCACAGGCTAGCAGGATGAAGGCTCTAATACCACTATAAAATACCTTTCTAGAATGACTGAATTTTTTGCCAACTTTAGATAAGATTTCTTGTATAAGATTACACCAAAATCAAATTTCAATTACACATATATGAAACTACCAAACTCCTTTGCATTTATCATTAATCGAGAATCAAATGACTTCAATTACAACCCGCTGTTATCAAAATTTAGTCACTGCCCTATTCATATCAAACTTTAATTATGCATGAAAATGAATCACAATTACAACCAAATTCATCACAAATGTTGCCAAATCAATGAGGAATAGTTTATTAAAGAGCCAACCCATAAATTACCATGAAATATCAACATAAACCACTAAACCCCTGATTGACATGACTGATCATCAGTTTGATATAAATCTATAACCATACATGAAGTAGCTGCCAATGTGCAATGAAGATATCTTGCCAACTATGCCTCTAAACACCCTATTATGCAAATCGGTAGGCTTGATTTTGATGCCAATTGACTCTATTACTTGGAACTTCAATCTATCTTGGATTAAGTCTTCACATCAATCCTCCTTAGACCTGTAGCTGACTGGAATGATCCTGTAGTTGGCTAGAAAGAGCCCAGATTTGAAGAATATGCTAATATATCAACTCTAAAGGCTAGAGATGGCTTCTATATGCAACTTGCAACTTGTACAATCCTTCTAGACTTGTCTAACCTTCTAAAAAAGCCCTAAAACAATGTGATTGTTTGATTGTCATAAAAAAATAGAACTTTGCAAATTATATAAATTTCACGCCAATGATACCATAAGCCTAAAACTACCTTGATAATGCTTCAATGAATCAAGGGCTTTAATATAATATCAATTATGCTTCCAATCACTCCTCTAAACTTGCAAATGAAGCACAAATAGTGAATTTTGAATGAAATCACTTCACAACTAGTATGGGGTCATCACCTTGCCAATAAAATGAAAATCAGAATTCTCATTCATAAACAATAAGAAAAAAAACATACCATAGCATCATAAGTTGCAAATTGATGTTCAAACACTCTATTTAAAGACTCCTTGGATAGGCATCCATCTCCTTGGCAATTTTGAATTGAAATTTGAATTTCACCAATGAGAATCAATGAACTTGAACAATTGTAAATGAATTACAATCAAACTCTTTCATTTAAAATAATCTTCAATTATTTTAAATGAATTACAACTCCTCTGAATAGATTGATCCAATAGAAATGTACTCTCCTTGCATGGGCGGTGACTGCTTGTGTGCAATCATTAAATATTTTGATTTTGCATTGAAAATCATTCCTTGCCTTGGACGAACACT
This sequence comes from Cunninghamia lanceolata, assembly GCA_027924645.1. Lineage (NCBI taxonomy): Eukaryota > Viridiplantae > Streptophyta > Pinopsida > Cupressales > Cupressaceae > Cunninghamia > Cunninghamia lanceolata. The sequence continues at coordinate 3,451,701 of BSBN01000914.1, read as the reverse complement.
AACCACTTCATGAAATGCATTAAATAAACCAATCTATCCAAATGCAAGCATTTAATAAAATAAATTTGCATTTAAAATAATTGTTTTTGAATATTTTTGACTTGGCGAATGCTCCAACTGTTGGCTCTCCATCCTTGGCATCAATCCCTCTCATTGCTTTTAAATTTGTCTTGCTTGCATTTAATTTTGTCTTGGATTGGATCGATTGATCCTTATAGCCGTTGGCTCTCCTTTGAATGCACAAATATTATTTAAAATGCATTTATTCTTTTCTAGCATTGATTCTTCTCATGACACAAGAACCAATGGAAATGCCACCTCATAATATCAATCGATCCTCTTGAAATTTCATCTAAAATGCCAATCGATCAAATATGATAATCATTGGAATTTGCTTGGACCTATTCTTCATGGGTGAATCCTCTCCTTTAATGTTGGCTACAATAGATGACATTATAAAATAGGTCCCACCTAGAGTAACTCCTTATTCCACTCAAAACTCCATAAAAATAGATTAGAGAAAATGTAATTAAAAATTTCATTTTCCCTTTTATTCACATAATAAAACTCAAGCAAAATACTAGTTGAGCCAACTTTCCAATTCTCCATGTATAGATATTTACAAACTTTCTGGTTCTCCATGTATAGAAACAAGCTCAACTAGAAAATATCACTTAGCTCAAAATGGGGACATTACATAGAGGACCAATAGGAAGATATATAGGAGACCGAGGGGAGAGATAGAGAGATAGAGAGTGAGGGACATGGCTAGAGATATAGGGAGAGAGATTGAGAGGTAGAGGAATAAAGGTGATAGGGAGATAGGGGAGAGATAGAGAGATATAGGTTTAGGGTTACTAGGGTTTAGGGTTTAGGGTTTCTTGGGTTTAGGGGTTAGGGTTTAGGGGCATTATTTAGGGTTTAGGGTTTATTATTTAGGGGTTAGGGGTTTAAGTTTAGAGGTTTAGGGTTTAGGGTTTATAGAGAGAGAGGAATGATAGGAGATATAGAGGAGACTGAGGAGAGAGATAGGGAGATAAAGAGTGAGGCACATGGCTAGGGATATAGGGAGAGAGATTGAGAGGTAGAGGGATGATAGAGATAGGGAGATAGGGGAGAGATATGTAGAGAGAGGTTTAGAGTTGATTAAATTTAGGGTTTAGGGGTTTAAGGTTGCTCAGGTTTGGAGATAGCTAGATAGAGAGAGAGAGAGGAAACAAATAGGGAGAGATAGAGGAGACAGAGGGGAGAGATAGAGAGATAGAGAGTGAGCTAGATGTCCAGAGAAATAGGGAGAAGGATTGAGAGGTAGAGGGAGGATAGAGATAGGAAGATAAGGGGGAGATAGGGAGATCGGGGTTTAGGGTTACTTGGGTTTAGGGGTTAGGGGTTAAGGTTTAGGGGCATTATTTAGGGTTTAGGGGTTAAGGTTTAGTGGTTTAGGGTTTAGTGTTTAGAGAGAGAGGACCAATAGGGAGATATAGAGAGTGAGGGACATGGCCAGAGACATAGGGAGAGAGATTGAGAGGTAGAGGAATGATAGAGATAAGGAGATAGGGTGATAGGGAGATAGATGTTTAGGGTATCTTGGGTTTAGTGTTTAGGGTTTAGGGGCTTGCAATTTAGGATTTAGGGGTTTAGGGTTTCTCAGGTTTAGGGTTTAGGGGTTAGGGGTTAGGGGCATTATTTAGGGTTTATGGTTTAGGGGTTAGGGTTTAGGGGCATTATTCAAGGTTTATGGTTGCATGTCAAAATAAGTCTCTCTCTCTCTCTAAATCCCTCAACCCTAAATAATGCCCCTAATCCCTAACCCATAACCCCTAAACCCTAAACTTGAGCAACCCTAATCCTCTATCTCCAAGTATCTCTCCCTTATCTCTCTCTCTCTATCATTCCTCTACCTCTCAATCTCTCTCCCTATCTCTCTGGACATCTCATGAGCACTCTCTATCTCCCTATCTCTCCCTTTGTCTCCTCTATCTCTCCTAATATATCTCTTCTCTCTATCTACCTATCTATCTCTCCCTATATCTTGCCTCTCTCCCCCCTATCATTCCTCTATCTCCCTATCTCTCTAGACATCTCGCTCACTCTCTATCTCCCTATCTCTCCCCTCTGTCTCCTCTATCTCTCCCTATCTGTCTCCTCTATCTCTCCTTATCTATCTCCTCTCTATCTCTCTACCTAGCTATCTCTCCCTATATCTCTCTCTTGCCTCTCTCTCCCTATCATTCCTATATCTCCCTATCTCTCCCCTCTATCTCTCCTCTCCCTTATCGATGAAGGAAATGAAAACAAGAAAACTAGGACTCTCTCTTTGATGCAGAGCATTTAGGACAACAGTATCTGGTTCATAACACCACATGCAAAGGCTCTCAAGCTTCACTGTTTTCTCACTGAGATTAGACTTCTCTTAATGAAGGCTTAACACAATCACTAACTTGTTCTTGACATGCAACATGAGGGAGGACTCGAAGACACCTTCCAAGATGCCCAACTCCATCTAACATTCCTTCAACACCTCTACACAGGACTGCAGGATAGCAATCTTCACTATGCTCTTCATAGACTGTCATAATCTCACTGCTTCACGAGGAGGACAATCACCATATCCACTTTGTCTTGATCACTATTGGGATAAACCCTATCTCAGGCAACTAATCAAGTCTATAACCTACCAAACATCTATTATCTTCTTTGGCAAAACAAATGAAATGCCAACATACCTATGTTCTTCTCTTTATTGCTGTCCTCTACTCCATTCCAAGACACAACACTGTAGGGTCATCTACATGACCAAATCAATCAAACTATCCTCTTGCCCTCACAACCTCTACAAGGCATTGCATTATCTAATATACAAGCCATTCCATTGGGCAAGAACAGAAAAATGTCAATGAAATGGGTAAAAATCCATGGGACTGTCAAAGGAGCCCTTAACTAGGTTTTCAAACCTACTTCCAGAGGAAAGAGAAATGCAGAGACAATTAAGAATGTCAAAAGCCCAAATTAATTGCACAAGACAGGTGACACTCCACCCTAACCAGCCATCTAAGGCATTCCCCACTACACAGCCGTACAAGTACGGATAAAAGCTGAAAACAATGAATTACTAACTGTGAGAGCAGTTTAGAGGAAAACAAGGATTTCTTTCACCTAGTTTTGTATCAAGTCTCCAAACAAAGCTTAAATCAAAGGTAGTTCAAACCTCTTTCCATCCATCCCAAACTTGTGCCATGACAGTGCCGTACATGTATGGAAAACTCTAGAAAACAGTGATTTTCAAAAGGAGACAACAATTTCAAAAAAACCAGTTTATAGAAAACTATTGATATCTTCCCTCTAATTCCTTGTCAAGACTTCAAACCAAGCTTACAACAAAGGCATCTCAGATATCTAACCATCCAATGCCAACTTATGCCATAACATTTCCGTACAGGCGCGGGTACGGCCTGAGAGCAGCAAGGAAAAATAGAAAAAAATAGGAAAAAGTAGAAAAAAGATAGTTTTGTGTTATATTTTTCCAATCTAATGAATGTTTTCTACAATACAACTTTCCTTGGCTTAATACAAGCCTCTTACAATGCATGGAATGGCAGGGGTCGATCCAAACTATCCAAAACCATCGATTTCCTTCTTGATTTCTAACTGCAGCTTTAAAATAGAAACTATCTTCTTGAAACTGTTTTAGAACTGACTGTCCACTGACTATGTTATGTTTAGAAAATGCTTTTAACACAAGGTTTAACCTATGACAAGGAGTTTAACATCTTTCCAACCTTGACATGCCTCAATAGGCTTACAACAAGAAGGTTAAAATGATTTTAATGACTATTTAAACTATTGCAACTACCTAAAGACAACATGACTGTCCTAACTAGGACCTACAACATAGTAAAAGATTCTTTTCGACATTTGGACATAGTCCAACTACAACATGGCTTTGAAGCCTTACACATCAAGTAAATGGTCTCAAAGACTTTATTAAACCAAACAACCTCCTTGAAAATCAAGTAAAATCTCGACATCTTGGTGCTCTTGCACCATACTCCCTAGCATGATGAAAACTCTTGTCCCAAGAGTTAGGGGATCTGCTCCATCCACTCTTCCAGCTTGTTGGGATGTTCCTCTAACTGGTGATAGGGAACATGAACTCTCCAAGAGTTAGCTTCCTCCTTCTCCAACCTATAAACAGTGTTAGAAACATAAAACCTGTTGTGGTGTCCTTGCCTAGGACCTTGCTGCTACAATGCTTCAGCTCTTCTCAACTGGAGGTTCTGATTCATTCCACCTTGGACTCTCTGCTGTTTGTTTTCCTTCTTCTAGCTTCTTATAGGACACTCAATGTCCCCTACCTTAAAATAACTCAAGTCCCAAGCCTGCTGCTCTCTAAGACTGTCATCCACCTTCTTCTGTTGTTGCAACTGTTCCTGTTGTGTGCAATCATCCTGAACCTGGACATTCAACTTCAATTTCTCCCCAAAACAAATAGTAACCTGTTCCTTCTTCTCCTCACAAGGTAAAGGAATCAATTTGAACTTCTTACCATCTTTGTGCACTACATAGGTATTAGTATACCCATCATGAATAGTCCTTCTCAAATACTGCCATGGTTTGCCTAAGATTACATGCCCACATGTCATAGGAATAACATCACACAAAACATAGTCCTGATATGGACCAATTGTGAAATCAACATAAGCCTTCTTAGTGACCATTACCTGTTGTTCTTGACTCACCCAAGTGACATGGTAAGGACTGGGATGATCAAAAGTCTTCAACCCCAACTTATTCACCATTTCCGAAGAAACTAAGTTATCATGAGAACCTGAATCTACAATCAACTTGCATATCTTGCAATGGCTCAAACAATTAGTTCTTAAAATAGATACCTGTGGTGGTTGCTGCATTGTACCATTCTCCACCATAAGAATTTCTCCATCCATCATTGGAGAAGTTGACGACATTTTTGGTTCTTCTGGCTTCTCTTCCTCTTGTGCCAAGTGAACTCTTTTATCCTTAGTCTTGTCAACACCATCCTTCTTAGGACAGTTGAAAGATGTGTGTCCCACCTCATTGCAGTGATAACACCTGCCTGTGAACACTCCTCTTCCTGATCCAAATCTACCTCCACCTCTATATCCACCTCTCTGTTCTGTAGACAACTCCTTACCCTTCTCATTGTTGTTCTGAAGTTCATTAGTAGGTTTGCCCCTACCTCTATTTCCTCTTCCATAACCTCCTTGTCTTTCTTGCTTCCTCTTCACTCTTTCTTTAGCCTTGATGGCTAACTGAAAACACTCTCCAAGTGTTTTTGGTACTACCAACCCAATTTCATCCTGCAAGTTATACCTAAGCCCATTAAGGTACCTTGCCACTTTCTCTTCTTCATCTTCCAATCCTCCTCTGATACTAAGCTTATGAAATTACTCAGTATAGGACATAACATCCATGTCCTTCTGTTTCAGATTCTATCTCATCCTCTTTGTCTAAATAGAGTAATCAGATGGAAGGAATTGATCCTTCATCATGTCCTTCATCCTACTCCAAGAAGTGATTTTTGATGCACCTCTAGCCATTCTTTCTGTCTGCACACTACTCCACCAGGTAAGTGTTGTTCCTCTCAGTTTTGTTTTTGCAAACTTAATCTTTTTCTCATCACTCATCTCCTCATATTCAAAAAAAATTTCCAGGGCATCTATCCACCCTAACACTTCTTCACTATCCATCTTCCCCTGATAGATAGGTAATTCTATGTTTGCCTTAGTTCCACTTCCTTGGATTGCCTTCAACAATCTTACAAACTTCTTTTCTTCAGCATCTAACTCATCCTCAGGAGGATTCTCATCTGCATCCTCATCTCCTTCTGACTCACTTTGTTCATCCTTTCTTGGATTCTTCTCTAATGCTTCCAATCTTGCCAAGATTGTTGCATTCTCCCTTCTTACTTGCCTCAGCTCTCTATCTCTGGTAGCATCCTGTTCTCTTCTGTCCCTCAGCTCTTTCTCTCTTGCCTCTAAGGCTTCTCTCAGCTCAGCATTCTCTCTTGCCATCTGGTTCTTTGGAGGCATCTTTACAAACTCTCACAAACCTTATCTTCTTCACAAGATCCACAACACCTTCAAGGATCTACTAGCTAGCTTTGATACCAAAAATGATGCAGAGCATCTAGAATAGCAGTATCATGGTTCATAACAACACATGCAAAGGCTCTCAAGCTTCACTATTTTTCTCACTGAGATTAGGCTTCTCTTAATGAAGGCTTAACACAATCACTACCTTGTTCTTGACATGCAACATGAGGGAGGACTCCAAGACACCTTCCAAGATGCCCAACTCCATCTAACATTCCTTCAACACCTCTACACAGGACTGCAGGACAACAATCTTCACTATGCTCTTCATAGACTGTCATAATCTCACTGCTTCATGAGGAGGACAGTCACCATATCCACTTTGTCTTGATCACTATTGGGATAAACCCTATCTCAGGCAACTAATCAAGTCTATAACCTGCCAAACATCTATTATCTTCTTTGGCAAAACAAATGACATGCCAACATACCTATGTTCTTCTCTTTATTGTTGTCCTCTACTCCATTCCAATACACAACACTGCAGGGTCATCTACATGACCAAATCAATCAAACTGTCCTCCTGCCCTCACAACCTCTACAAGGCATTGCATTATCTAATATACAATCCATTCCATTGGGCAAGAACAGAAAAATGTCAATGAAATGGGTAAAAATCCATGGGACTGTCAAAGGAGCCCTTAACTAGGTTTTCAAACCTACTTCCAAAGGAAAGAGAAATGCAGAGACAATTAAGAATGTCAAAATCCCAAATTAGTTGCACAAGATAGGTGACACTCCACCCTAACCAGCCATCTAAGGCATTCCCCACTACATAGCCGTACAAGTACGGATAAAAGCTGAAACAACGAATTACTAACTGTGAGAGCAGTTTAGAGGAAAACAAGGATTTCTTTCACCTAGTTTTATATCAAGTCTCCAAACAAAGCTTAAATCAAAGGTAGTTCAAACCTCTTTCCATCCATCCCAAACTTGTGCCATGACAGTGCCGTACATGTATGGAAAACTCCAGAAAACAGTGATTTTCAAAAGGAGACAACAATTTCAAAAAAACCAGTTTATAGAAAACTATTGATATCTTCCCTCTAATTCCTTGTCAAGACTTCAAACCAAGCTTACAACAAATTAATCTCAGAGCTCTAACCATCCAATGCCAACTTATGCCATAACATGTCCGTACAGGCACGGGTACAGCTTGAGAGCAGCAAGGAAAAATAGAAAAAAAATAGGAAAAAGTAGAAAAAAGATAGTTTTGTGTTATATTTTTCCAATCTAATGAATGTTTTCTACAATACAACTTTCCTTGGCTTAATACAAGCCTCTTACAATGCATGGAATGGCAGGGGTCGATCCAAACTGTCCAAAACCATCGATTTCCTTCTTGATTTCTAACTGCAGCTTTAAAAGAGAAACTATCTTCTTGAAACTGTTTTAGAACTGACTGTCCACCAACTATGTTATGTTTAGAAAATGCTTTTAACACAAGGTTTAACCTATGACAAGGAGTTTAACATCTTTCAAACCTTGACATGCCTCTATAGGCTTACAACAAGAAGGTTAAAATGATTTTAATGACTATTTAAACTATTGCAACTACCTAAAGACAACATGACTGTCCTAACTAGGACCTACAACATAGTAAAAGATTCTTTTCGACATTTGGACATAGTCCAACTACAACATGGCTTTCAAGCCTTACACATCAAGTAAATGGTCTCAAAGACTTTATTAAACCAAACAACCTCCTTGAAAATCAAGTAAAATCTCGACATCTTGGTGCTCCTGCACCACTCTCTCTTAATACTCTCTTTCTATCTCTACCTCCCCTCTCTCTCTCTCTCTCCATGCACATACCCATTAGGTAGGTATTTTGCATATGGTGGTCATATCCTTTAGGTCCAATCACCTCCAAACTTAACAAATAGACATAGAGCATAACTCTAAGCATCTTTCATAAAGATCACTTCTCTACATAGGTGCAACTAATACCACTTTTTCATTGTTTTCCACATTTAATACTTATTCTTTTCCATTTTCCAAGTTCTACATGTGTCCAAGTTGTATTGTTTATCAAATTTTTAGTCTAATTGTTAGTCCTAGCTCTCATGGTTATTAAAATGTTAATATAGTTAGATTTATCCTTAGGTAACATTAATTTACACATTGTTGCACAAACAACCACACTCAAAAATAAACTTACCTAATTAAGGTTAACCTTTAAGGTTATTTCATTTGGTGAGCCTAATAGATCCAACTAGTTCAATCTTCTTATAGTCCATGCTTAGCCTTCCAAGAGAGTTCATGCCATGTTAACTTTGAATTATGTCCTCACTTTCCTCTTGCTAGTTGTAGTACTCTTTTTTTCTAATCCTATCCCTATATCATACTATTGTTGTTGACTTTTCTTTCCATCTTCATCATCATAGTCCTAGTTATCCTAAAACCATTTATCCTTAGCCATGTCTTGTACTTCTTCTATTCATGTCAATTTTAATGACCTCCAAATTTTCCATAAATTCTTCTCCATCAAACCCTAGACCCTCACCCAAATCCTTACTTTCCTAAGAAAAGCCCTTCCCCAAACATCATTTGATCATGTGGCTCCTTCCATCACTAGACAGGTGCCCTACTTTCCATTATTCATCCAATACAATACCAATGTCATAGCTCACATTCCCACACCTACATTCATAGAATCCATTCCCCCCATCGACACCATCATTGATAATCATTTTATGGAGTCTCCCTTGAATAATAATTAAACCATGGATTATCCCATATCCCCATCTTACACTTTCCTCACATTTGAACCCTTAGAAGATGACATTTAGCTATCCCCACCATTACCAATCACACTTTCTAGCAATCCCACATAAGACACCTTACCATCACTTCACCTAGGTCATCACCAATTAAATCACTTCATTACTCCATTCAACCATACCCATACCACCCCTTTCTCACTCCACAACTTGTATTAATGCATGATTCACCCCATGACATGCTATAGTTACCACAATGCCAATTCACTCTACCATCATTCTTCATATTATCTTATGAATCGCCATCCTTTCTTCCCATTCCTTGAGACATCATACCATGACACACATCCCTTCCTCCATTACATCCTCCCTAACCATTTCCCAACATTGATAGCCCACTACCCATGCCACCTCATTTTCATAACACATTTGACCATAACATTGCCACAACAATCATCACTCATCCCAACACCATCCCTCCACTATGTGACATTTATCTAACAATATTCCCAATTATAATTATATCTACACAAAACTCAGCGTGTTGTAAGTGCAATTAGAAGAGATTAACCCTCCTTATTCCTCATCAATAGGATGGATTAAACCACCACTATCAATTGAAATCATCTTACAACCATCTCCTCATAAAATGGTCTTTCTTAAATTTGATAATATAATGTCCAAGGCGATCTCATTGAACATATGAGACACTTCTTTATCCAAGCCACAACTGTCACCATTGATGATTATGTTCTTGCTAAGAATTTTCCCTCCACATTGATATAATATGCCCTTGTATAGTTTGACACATTACTACTTGGTTCTATGAATTCAATTTAGATCTCATCCATAGCTTTACCAACCACTACCAATTCAACATCAAGCCTAAGGTTTTCTTAGTGCATCTCACAGATTGCAAACAAGACTCACTAGGGATTACTAGAGAGAGAGAGAGAGAGAGAGAGAGAGAGAGAGAGAGAGAGAGAGAGAGAGAGAGAGAGAGCGAGAGATGTTCAAATTTTAAAGAGATGCAACTTTGCTGATTGGTTGAAAAGATGTTAACCATGTAACAATAGAAATTTGCAAGTTGAATTGTAATTTCTAAGCATAAACCAATGAAAAGAATTAAAAAAAAAACATTTGTATAGTTCCAAGAAATGGATATCCATTTCTAGAAAGCGGATATATGTTTTGGGACCCACAAAATGGATATCTATTTTCTAGAAACGGATATCCATTTCCTGGAACTATAAAAATGGTTTTTTTTACCACAAAATGGATATCCATTTTGGTTTGGTATCCAAACCAAAACAAATATTTTTAACATGCCTATGAAAGTCAAAGTTGGCCAATTCGCAAATTTGGCTAAGTAAAGATGTGATTTTTTTTCCATTGCCATTGTTTGGCCCGTGATGATCCTGCACATACCCTATAAACAAGCATCCACTAAACTATCAAATGAGCATACCACTACCCTTTTAAGATCTCAAGTACCTCTCCTCCTCCAACACCTAAATGAAGGCATGTCAAGGAACCCATATTTCATTTGACAACCTTTTAAAACATACTTTGCTGATCCCAACACATATAATGGTAATTCAAATAGTTGGATGATTTCTTCTTCTTTTTCATACCTTGCAAGTCCAACCAGCCTCATCATCTTTTGTTTCATAAAGAGAAATTATTTCTAACATTATGTGTATTTTGATGGGTTTCCAACCACAACAAATTTATCACTACAAGACAACAAACTTAGTAGGAAGATGGTCTTCTCCTTGCACTTTGCTTTAGCACTCTTTTTGATGACAACTTCAAAAATAATCCCAAATAACTTGCCCTCTCTTGCATCAATTGCACCATAAGGGATAGCCTCCAAATACTCTCAAGATGCTCTCATTTACCTGGGAACTTCTATGATGAAGTTACACCCACTCTAGCTCTAATGCCACGATAAAACTGTTATGTATGAAAAAGGAGATGAAGGAGATAAGGATGCAAACTAGATCAAACCCTCTTCCACAATAACATTTAAGGACAAGATCGAGCCAAATCACAACCAAAGGGAGGTGGACTCAGCTACAGATCTTGTGCTCTTGTTTGCTATGGAAAGATTAGATTTAACTAAGCCTTTTTATCAAACCCTAGGTCAAGTATGCATAAAACCTTATTTATAAGATAATCAACTTGTAACAAACAGAAGACGATTGAAACCCAGAAACCAATTGCATAAGAGTGATCAGAAAGATGTCAGAACCTATACCCTAAAAGCTAGAAATTCAAAGGATTGTGGGGTGGGTACCCAAGTCTAGAAAGACAAAATCAAGTCAGAGACTCGAAACTAGAGAAATGTCATAGAGAGTGTCTTGATGCCAAATTTAGTACCTGTTTAAGTAGGAGGACTATAGGGCAGGTGCCCAAGTACTCTGCAGTGGGATATTTTGCAAATACTTTTAGGTCCTAAAACCCTTTCCCTTCCACAACCTTCCTGTATCTTCACTTCTTTAGATTTCACACCTGTAACCTACACACAAGAGGAAAAGGGGTTTGGGGGTTGTGGTGTTTAAGGATTTGCCTCAGTTAAATCCTGGGATAGCATTCAAGCTTCCCAACACCATTGTATGATAGAGAGTGTGTGCCCTAGCAAGGCAAAGGATAAACAAAATCAATAATATAATGATTCAAATAGCATTGATATCACCTCAGAGGTGAAACCCTTAGGAAAATAAAGATCCTTCAACTCATAAGGAGATGGATGATGATTCCAAATTTGCAACAACACACACAATACAAACACAAATGTGCAACAATAACACAATGAATGTTTTGAATGCTCTTTGTTCCAAGATCATAAGCTCACAATATCCATCTAGGTTACAAATAAATTCAAAAACACACTTATATATCCTTTCTCACTAACATTCGTAAATTAAATCAAAAGAGCCAACAAGGAGAGACCCTTTTAAAGGTCCTATGCCGACATGTATTTGAATTTGCCCTGACCAATCAGGCAGAAATTGGGTGTGGGTGCCCAAGTTCCTAGGCACCTTTTTGGTCTGGGGTAAGGCATAAAATGGGCCCCTAGTACCCAATTTACATGGGTTTCGGGAGATTTTGCATTAGGATGAATATTTTGCATGTATAATGTTATCACGGGGACCTAGGAGCTAAACTTGGAGATAAAAAGGCATGTGTCCACTTTTTACTCCATAACAAAAACTATGAAAATAATAGCAGTACAAAGACAATAGATGCACACAAATGAAAATGTCTTATATTCTATTGAAGAAGATTACATTCTTTATAAATCTTTAAGAGGCACAACCAATTCCTACAATTATCCTAGAATCTAGCTTGACACCTAACTAAAAATAAATTGACAACACATGAATGACTATTGACATAACTACAAATCTTATTGATAGTACTAAAACTAACTGCCAACACTCACACTCATTCAATTATTCATTACTCTAACACTCCACTTAGTGAAGGACTAAATTTTCTTGGACTCCTAGCATATCAGGTTACATATTACAAACTTTATCTTTCAATCCTACAGCCAAGCATCCACTAAACTATCAAATGAGCATACCACTGCCCTTTTAAGATTTCAAGCACCTCTCCTCCTTCAACACCTAAATGGAGGCATGTCAAGGAACCTATATTTCCTTTGACAACCTTTTAAATGTACTTTAATGATCCCAACACATCTAATGGTCATTCAAATAGTTGGATGATTTCTTTTCTTTTTCATGTACCCTGCAAATCCAACCAACTTCATCATCTTTTGTTTCATAAATAGAAGTTATTTCTAATATTCTATGTATTTTCCTGGGTTTCCAACCACAATAGATTTCATGTATACACACATATATAATATGCATGTAAACACACACATATTTAGCATGCATGTTGTAGACACCTAAAAATGTCTTTTACCATCAAACTGACTCCTGACATCCCTAAACATATCAATTTCCCTTCTATTTAATTAATTATCCCTTCACCTAATTTTCCATCATTTTATCCCCAACAATTGAATTAATTCCATTAATTCAATAGTCCAAACCTTAGCCAATTGATTTAATAAATATGAAATATTTATTTGGTCAATTTCTCCTTCCTCACTAAACCCAATTAATTAGTTAAATCATGTTTAACTAATTAATTTAGTCTATTAATTGACCTATCCCTACCCTAGGCAATTAAATAGCTATTATTTAATTGCCTACCCTAGCCTGCCTCATCCTAGCCTGCCTCATCCTAGCATCAGGATTAATTAAATACAACCTTGTTTAATTAATCTTGAATCTATCTTTAAGATGGTCAAATCCAGCTTAACACCCTTACTGACATCCTCCAAATAAAAAATTGAAATATATCCACATAAGTCAATTTTTTATTTAAATATATCCCACATCACAATTAATTCCTCTTACAACCCCTTACCACCCCCATACCTCATTTATCTCCACTTATCCCCAAATGAATTAATTCATTTTACATTCCCCATATGAGTCTTTAATTCATAAATATTCCATCTCACCCATACTCATTTAATTCACCCTTTTCCAAAAATGAATAAAAGATTCACATTTATTCCTAGCCCTCCATTCCTCCAAAGATCAAATCTAGGCCCTCCACATCACTTTTATCCTCCACCATTGATCTTCCAAACCAATCTCCACCCTTGGATCAAAATCCCTTCCAAAAATCTATAAATAGAACCTCTCCCAAGCCATTTGGGGATCCAATTTTCATGTAATGTTACCATGCCCAAAAATCTCTTGAGCTAGATTTATGAGTTGTCTTTGAGAGAGCATTTCACATTTGAATCATTATCTAGGGTTTTATCTTAGGAACTTTTGGGTGCAAGTTTCCTTTCCCTTGATGAGATTGGGTCTTTCTTGTTTAGATATAACTCTTTGTTTCATATGCATTTAGTTTGTGTTTACCTTTGACTTGATTTTCTTAATCTACATTAGCATGCCTGGTGGGACCCACAAGGTCCATATCTAATCAAATTTTGTGAGTTGTGGTTGAGACGTGTTTTTGCAGGTGGAGCGCTATATACCTTACGTAGTGGCGCTATCTTTGGCTTGTTTTGGCGCTATATACTGTTTTGATGCTATTTTGCAGAGCATTTTCTTTCCCAATTCTCACTCCCAAATCTATCTAATCTTTGGTTTTCCTATGGTTTTATAAGGTCATTTGCTCTCTGCTTTGTAGGAATCTTGAACAGAAGAAGGGGAGGTCATGCTGAAATTTGTTTAAAGACTAAACATGCATCTTAGCTTTCATTTTGTCTTGGCTTTTCATTGGTTATACTAACGAGACTTACAAGACCTCTTTTGTGTGCATTCTAAGCCTCTATTTTGGTCATAAAAACCTTTGTTTTGCAGGGTGGATACGCTTAGGCACGTATTGGCGCTATTGAAACCTAGCGCGGTGCTATCTTCAAACTATGGCTCGACCACTTGATAAAACATGTAGTGGCACCTTATGATATCCATATTGGTGCTATTTAATTTTTCAATGCCTTCTATATACCATTATAGTTCTATATTCTATTTTAGTGCCTTCTATCCAATGTTGTAGCGCAATATTTTATTTTGGTGCATTCTATATCTGATACTAGTGCTATTTGTTTAATCAATGCTATTTGTATTGTATATCAGTGCCATTTGATAGGGTGTCAGGTTTTTAGGGCTATTTTTGTTAGTAGTACCATTGCAGTCTGCAGTGGTGCCATTAGGTCTCTATTTTAGCGCTATTTTTAGAGACTGACTTTGCGTTCTGTGTAGGGACTGACAAATTGTTTGCAGGTCATCAACATCATTTGGTGGACACTAACAAGTTTTTTTGCAGGGTGTTTTATCTTTAGTTTAAGACAAACATTTCAATTGGAACTTAAAACGAACCCTTGCATGTTAGCTTAGAAACAAACACTTCGATTTGGTGCAATAAAATTGATCAACAACCAAACAATCAAATCTTTGTGTGTGTGCATTAGCTTAGAAAATATTTGAATTTGGTGTTCTAAAATTCACAAGTGCTTGCCAACGACTATCAAAACATTTCAATTTTGGGCTTTAAAAAGAACCACAAAGTGCATCTATGAACTCATTAGATTAAAAAGAACAACAAATTTGCATTCTTCACTCATATAAGCAAGAAAACCAATCTAATTTGTGTTTGAAGTATTTTCGTGATTTTGTTTGTGGTGTGAGAAAGTGTATGCTCTTCCCTCGCACCATTGGTGACCTTGGGAATCAAAAGTTTTTCACGACACTTGCACAAATCACCCCCAACATAATCCAAAGAACTAAAATGAACCATGTTTAGTGTGATGCAAGCACAAAGAATATGTATGCTCTCCCCTCGCATCTTTGTATGAACTTGGGGATCAAAAGTATTTTTTGTGGTTGTGTTGCTTTTGTTAATCCATAGAGGGCCTGCTATCCTACTTCAAAAGGTGGGAATGACCCAAGCAGCAACAAGCTAAAGCCAAGCTCTTTCAAGCTGCTATATAAAATAAAGTGTTTGTGATGAAAGTCATAAACAACAGGTGTTATTGTGTTATACCGATAGCCAACCTCCCCCAAAACCCTCCAAGGCATAACCCTTGGAGGCATGGAGACTCCATAACGGAGAGTAGCGCTACAGCATGCATAACCACCTAAATGAAAGCACTTACTACAAACCTTTGTTTAGCAAGACAAAAACCTTCTATTTGTTGATGCAAAAGGGAAACCTTTGAAGCGGCCCTGATTCATGTGGTTCTTAGCCGAGGTAGCAGGGACAATCCTAAGGTTTGGTGAGGGACAAGCCTTATAGGAAACCCAGATCTTGGTATGCATGAGAAGTGTGTGCAATTGTAAGGAGGAGTCGGTGCTACCAAGATCCTAGAGCTACCCACTTTGAATAGGTGCAGCTAGGGGATTCAACAAATACTATCATATCTTTGCCTTAGGTTGTGCAAAGTGCTTGTTTAACAAAATCACACATCTTTTCACAAACAAAAATCTTGGTTATTGTGTGTTATTGTGCTAAAATTGTTTTCAAAAAACTTGCCAAGAGACAATGAGAATCATTTGATCAAATTTCAATCAAAACAAATCCAAAATTGCCATCAAAATCTATCTTTTCAGGGCCTCGACCAACACTGCCCTATTTTAGCACCATCTCTGTCTGCTTTTGGTGCCATTTCACCTGTGGATTGGTGCTATTTGTATATTGACTTGCTTGAAACTAAGACCCATTCAGTTGTGATCTTTAGGACCTGCTTTACCATAATCCATATTCACCTTCCAAAAAATCGTCAGTACCCCATCCATTTTTCGCCTCAAATTTTTTAAATCATACCTTCATTTTGACCTTAGAGAATCAATCACTATCATTGTTGGAACCTTTGCTATATCAAATCCACTCAATTTCATATCCACTTGTCCTCATTGATCTTTGCATACCTTTTTGGACCAAAAATCCTTGCCACAAGAAATCATTCCAAAAATCTAAAATCTTCCAAATCAAAACACCCACTGGAAAAATCATCCACCAAAAACTCGTCATCCCTTTGAGCCAAAGATAGATCTAGATTTCATCATTCACATCATATCTTGCTTGGAGAGTCATTAGTCAACCTTTCAAGTGAAATAATCATCCCTCTTTGTGTAAGGTCATTAGTCTACCCCAAACAAAGAAAAACATCTATTTGTGCGACACAAATCTAGATCTTACCTAAGCTCAATTTATTGACCATCAAATCCTTTTGAAAAACATCATCCTAATCTCTCATATCAAACATCACAATCAAATGTAAAAAATCTCTTTCAACAAATCATCCTCAAGTAAACATCATCCATCATCTACCTTTTGGTCCAAAATTGTGCAAAAAGTCAATACCGTCCATTCTTATCACCCTTAGGTTAACATCCTTTTGAAAAACCTATCGATATTTCATCGCACTACAATCACCCCTTCATCTTCTTCTCTACTCCATCTCACTACCACATCCATCTTTGGGTTCAACAATTTAATCCAAATTCTCTAAGGTCTCCATCTCCATTTCACTCCACCTCAAAATCAAATCCATACACGTGCATGCCCATAACTAGACCACAACACAAAAAGAATCAAGAAATGAAAGAATCTGGACAATATGGAAGCATAGGAATGCCTAACACCAATAACAACAACATACCCATCAACCAAACACACAATCTATCTACGGTCTTCCAAATCCCAACATACAATCCCAACGAAAACCCCTTCCATTTTTTGCAACTACCACCACCACCACCACCACCCACCATGTCCCAAGATGATCTAGATGTCTTGAGCTTTACACAAGATGCCAATAACATGGACCTACTTGACAAAATCCTAAGGTCGGATCCAAATAGATATCTTGATTATCTCCTCAAAATTGGTGCCTAACCATCCCATAACATGACATCATCCCAACCATCCACCTCTAACATCATTCCTACCACATCCCCCCAACCGTCTACATCAAACACCCAACCTATCATCTCACAAACATCAACTCCCATTGTATCTACCACCACCACAAGCTCTAACGCTACCACATCTACAATTCCCACAAATGTCTCCAATTCTACCACTTCCCAACCCGTCACCACATCCACTATCACAACTAACATAACCTCTTCCATCCCACAAATCACCTTAGGCATCCAAGGGAACCTCACGCATGCAAGTACCTCCACGAGTGTGCCTCCACCCAACCCTCAAACCATAACTTACCTAAGACAATTATTCTCACAACTACCTTACAATACGATCAACTCATCCCATGCCCACCCATCTAACGTCAATCCATCTAATGTCACATATCTACAAAACCCCATAGCGTCATCAATACAACATAACCCCAACCCTCAAATACTCCTGCACATTCTCCAACAACTCTATGCTCATCAACAACATCTTGCACAACTCAATCAAAACAGCACCCCACAATATCAAAACACGACCTCCCAAAACCCCCAACATCAAACCCCACCCAATCTCCAACACCTCATCCATCAACAAACCTACACACCCCAACCACAACCAACACAAGATCTCACAACCATTGTACAGGCCTTGATCCAAAAGGTAGACGACATACAGACTGGGGGCAAACACAAATAGTACTCTTTTAAGGATATTTGTCCCTATCCATTTGATTGAACATTGTACGTGCCCCCTTTCCCCAAGAATTTTGAAACACCCAAATTCGATAAATACAAGGGAAAGGGAGACCCTAGGGATCATATTAGGGAGTTCTACATCGCTTTCTTAGAAGTCTCAAATAATGATACCTATCTAATGAGACTATTTCCAAGAAGCCTCGGTGGTCAAGCCGCTGAATGGTTCACACATCTTCCCCCAG
Organism: Cunninghamia lanceolata; assembly: GCA_027924645.1. Taxonomy (NCBI): domain Eukaryota; kingdom Viridiplantae; phylum Streptophyta; class Pinopsida; order Cupressales; family Cupressaceae; genus Cunninghamia; species Cunninghamia lanceolata. The sequence continues at coordinate 3,433,444 of BSBN01000914.1, read as the reverse complement.
GCATTAGGTTTTTCCCCGAGCTTGCGGAAAAATTTGTAAACCATTTTTCCTATAACTTCAAGGACAAAATATCTATGACAGACCTTTGCAACACAAAACAAAAAGTGGAGAATCCTTCGCTTCCTTCTTGTAGAGGTGGAGAAGCTTAGAAAGCAAACTCCCATGGCCAATTCCTGAAAAATAACTCGTCACCATGTTTGTGACCAACCTCAATCAGGAAATAGGGTTCCATTTACAAATCCTGTGCGCGTCTACCTTTGAAGAAGTCATCGACAAAGGTACTACCATTGAGCGGGCCCTCATCACCAAGGGCTCCATCAAATTCTATGACTACAAGTCCAACAACAACAACAACAATACCAACAACAACAAAAAACTCCATATCAACACCCCCAATACAAACAACAACACCAACGTGCAATCAAACGACAAGCCGCGCTATTGGGGGAAGAACAAGAACACTTTGAATGACGGCGTCACGGATGTGAAAGCCATCCAACATGTACAAAATCAAACACCTGCACATACATATACTACCAATGTAAATAACCCAAGGGGGCAAACTAAGCAAAACAAACCTTGCAGGCAATTTACACCTTTAGGGGAACCCATTGAGGACATCCTTGATAGATGTCTGAAGAAAGGTTTGATAACGCTCCCACCTGTTAGACCCCATCAAGAGAATGAGCTCAAAGCTGCGTGGTACAATGAAAATGACTATTGTGAATACCACCGCATTGTGGGCCACAAAACTGCTGACTGCATGAAACTAAAGCATTGCGTCCAAGATCTCATAGATCAAAATCAAGTCAGCCTTGATCAAAGCACCCAACCATCACCAAACGCTATTCTCAGAGCTTACAAGTATCCACTGCCTAACCATAACAAAGCCTCCTCATCTAATCAAGCATGCAACGTCACCCCACCACCTGCATCCTATGACTCTATTGTAGGGCGGATAGAGCCATCATCTCACCATGTCAACACAATCACCATCCGGGCACAAGCACCCAATTGCACTGTCACAACCCGTCGTGGCCGTGTATCCATCCGCATAGCCCCTACCACTGAACAAACACTTGCATCCACATCAGATTCCATACCCCCTCGTCCAACCATATGCCCATCACCTACCAATCAGTACAACCTCCTAGAGCATCTAGGAAAGACCCCTACACAAATATCCATACTTGAGTTGCTCTGCACATCCCCCTCCACAAAGACGTCCTTGACAAAGCACTCTTGGAAACTCAAGTTCCTACCAACTTGAATTTTGACTCAATTCCAAGCCATGATAGGACATATCACTGCACCGCATCATCTCACATTTTCAGAAAAGGATCTTCCTGCTTCTAAACACCTACACAATGACGCCTTACACATTGAAGTATGTATCCACAAGTACATAATCAAAAGAGTCTTAATAGATGGTGGCTCCAGCCTAAACATATGCACTCTTAAACTTTTAAAACACTTGGGATACTTAGATGTGGTTGTAGACACCAGTGAGTACATCACAATCAAAGGGTATGATGACACCGAAAGACTATCTGAAGGCACTATCAAGCTCCCTATTCAGGTGGGACAGAAAATATTGGAAACAAAATGTCAGGTCCTTGATCTTGACCTCCCTTACAACATTCTTCTCGGTCGACCATGGATCCATGCCATGCAAGCGGTCCCATCCGCATTCCATCAATGCCTCAAGTTCCCTCACAATGACACAGAGGTAACCATCTACTCCGACCTCTACCCCTTCGAATACTGCAGCTTCTTGGAAGGCCATGACCACACCTTCTGCCCATACAACAAAGCCACCACCAAAGCCAATCCTACAACTTCCACCTCATACATCGACCGCACCAACATTGCCACCACTTCATCCCAAACGCCTCTACCGCCTAAGGTCAAGATCAAGCTCAATGACATGGGATGTGGGGAATATGACCTACACGGTACCTTTTGTGTGGGCACATTACCCAATCCTAAAATATTTGGCATCCCAAAGACAGAAGCAATCAACACAGTAGTCATCAAGTGTAAACCATCACCAATCTTTGAAAAGAAACATCTCCTAGATCAAGATGTGCTCGAAGATATCTCATCTTGGCTATATAAGGATGAAGAGCCTGAGCAAGAAGCCCCCACCATACCAACAAAAATCTATGGTAAAGGGTCTGAAATTGTCAAAAACATGGGTTATAAAGGACAAGGCAGTATCGGCCTTCATGAACAGGGGATCGTGGAACCGGTACAAGCAACAAGAAACCCCTATACTCAAGGGTTAGGATATGGTCAACGACAACGTATCCTCACTACCGGTGAATGTATCTTAGCCGAGGTTGCTACGATCTCCCTTGAAGTCGACAATGTCAATGAAACGGGCCCTTAAGACTCCTTTAGTGACTTTTCTGATTTCTTTGACTCATCCATATGCACCATCTACACAGTCACCACCTTAGCCTCATCATCCAATGACTTACCACTTGTATACCCAGACCTCATAGACTGGGACCAACGGGGAGCTCCTGTCTTCAACATAGCACCAAACGATGAGGCCATCACTGAAATGATGGGGGTTAGAGATCACTTCCCCCTAGGAGATCATAGAGAAGGATACATCATGGAACTTGATATGCATGCCTATTTCAAGGAGACAACCCCTACTTCCAGTCATAAAAATATAAAAATTAAACATGGATCTGATGGTGAAAACCATTCTGCGGTAGTGTCAAATCCTAAAAAAGTAAAAACAAAAGACATATCTCTTGGTGAAAACCTCCATGAGGCACTAGGAGATGGAAGCATGGGCCTTCCCGAGATAGACAAGGTTTATCCAGATAGGTCACTCGTCTTGGTAGAGCCATCCCAAGAGATGAATCTTGGGACGGAAGAAGAGCCAGAAATCACTTTCAGGGCAGAATCTCTCAGCACAGTAGAGCAAGAGAACTTCCTAGCATTCTTCAAACACAGAAATTACAATTTTGCGTGGACCTACGCAGACATGCCAGTGCTTGATCTTGCTTTGGTTGTCCATCATCTTGCAGTACGTCCTGATGTGAAACTAGTAAAGCAGAAACTCAAAAAAATGAACCCCCAGGTGGCCCTCCTAGTCAAAGTAGAGCTAAATTAACTACTAGATGTTGGGTTCATTCACCCCATTGATTACCCTGAATGGGTTTCCAACCTAGTACCAGTAGCCAAACTCGACGGCCGAATCCGCTGCTGCATTGACTTTCGAGACCTCAACAAAGCCTACCCAAAGGATGACCTCCCATTGCCTAACATTGACATGATAGTGGATCTCACGACAGGACACGAGATGCTATCCCTAATGGATGGCTTTTCAGGGTACAACCATATCTAGATCACAGAAGAGGACCAACATAAGACAGCCTTCATATGTCCATGGGGGACGTACTGCTGGTTGGTAATGCTGTTCGGTCTAAAGAATGCAAGAGCCACATATCAAAGAGCCATGACTATCATCTTCCATGATCTTTTCTAGCACATCATGGAAGACTATGTGGATGACTTGCTAGGGAAATCGAAGACACGGGAAGAACACCTAGATGTATTGGCAAAAATATTTGACCGGTTAGAGCAATACAATGTCCAGCTCAATCCAAAGAAATGTGTCTTCGGGGTCACCTCGGGAAAACTTTTGGGATACATAGTTTCTAGAAGAGGAATTGAAGTAGATCCCGCAAAGGTCAAGGCCATCACTAAAATGCCTCCTCTGAAAACACTGAAATAGCTGAGAAGCCTGCAAGGAAAACTCCAATCTATTCATCGATTCATTGCTCAATAAATGTCAACCATTCCAGCACCTTCTCAAAAAAGATACAGCTTTTGTCTGGAATAACCAGTGCAAGGCTGCCTTCGATCAGATCAAAGAATACCTAGCTAATCCCCCTGCTATAACTCCACCAAGGCAAGGCGAAACTCTCCTATTGTACATCTCAACAAAACAGATAGCTATTGGAGCCTTGTTAGCACAACACAATGAGCAAGGAAAGGAAAGAGCCATCTATTACATCAACCGCACTCTGATATTTGATGAGCTCAACTATATGCCATTTGAATGAGCATGTCTAGCCCTGGTCTTTACTTCACAAAAATTAAGGCACTACATGCTCAATCATAAAACCAAGCTCATCGCCAAGATCGATCCACTGAAATAGCTGCTAAATAGAGCTACTCTTACTAGGAGAATGGCAAAATGGGTCATGATTCTCACTGAATTTGACATTGAATACACTAAGAGAAAAGCCATCAAAGGACAGGTTATCGTTGATCAGTTGTGGTGCAGGTGCACCTATCCTACAGTGCCCGACTTGAGGCAGTTAGTTGATTTTAAAGATGTTTATGTTTCTTATGCAATGTAATAAGGTCTATTTTGACCAAGATATGCTATTTTTAGATCATTCAGTTAGAGTTTGTTAGATAGTTTGTTGGACAACTGTTAGGTTTGTTAAATCGGTTGGGTCTCCCAGCCGCTTGGAGACAAAATCGGTACTACTGTTGTGAATAGTTAAAATGCCCTAGATCGGGTCATTTGTGATCATTAGGAGTCTGATATCGAACAGTTCTGTAATGAAGAGTTGACTTATGAAGCTGTGAGACAATTAGTTGTATATCTTTTCTGCAAGCAATAAAGAGATCCTGTTTTGTGTCATTTCTTTATTTAGATCTCACTGTGTAATTGAATTACTATTCTGGTGGGTGTATGGATTCATTTATCCATTCCACCGGTTGATTCTCTAAATCAATGGAATGGGGATGTACAGTAGTTTAGGGTTTTATTTGCATTTTCTGTTCATTCACATGCACGTTTGCAGGATTGCAATCTGAGAGGTGTTGAAGAACCCTAGCATGGGTATGTGCTAGATTGTGCAGGTCGAGGAGAGTCTGAGAAACCACCCAGGAAGTGGATTGGGCCATCACTGGGGAACCGGCAATAGGAAGCCAAGTAGTTTAAATGCGAAGTTGTCGTTGCATCGGCGTGAGATAAGGCATCAGGGGGACAGTGTTGTGTTAGTCCGACGGTAAAAGTCTCACCGAGGGGATATATCGGGGTGACCACTAGCATATGTCCCCAAAAGAGAGTCATCGACCATCGGGGTAAGGTTTGTGGGGTCTTCTGATGAGTTAAGCTCCACTGATGATAGTATATACCAAAGGTATCAGTGTGAGGAAGAGTATCGGTGGAGGAGTTGGGAGTCAGACCGATGGTAGATGTCTGGTCGACAGTGGAACTAGCATAAAGGGCATCGGTATGACAATTGGCATCGGTGAACGGATAGAAAGTTAGGCCGATAGATATTATGTTGCCGATGGACAACCAATGTCTAAATTAGGGCAAAGCTATCGGGGTGAAATGTACATCGGCATAAGATTTAGAAAGGTAGTCGATACTCATAGGTCACAGCGACGGTGTTAGTTGATAAGTGTATCGAGGAGAGTTAGATCGTCAGGTGAAGGGATAATGTGTTGCTGATAGTTCATGTCTTGGCGATAGGAGTTGATACTATGTATATCGGTGGGAGATAAGCAGTTAGAATAACGTTGTGTTGGTCGGCCGGTAGTATTAGGTTTTGCTGATAAGCAAATAAACATGAAATGGAGTGTTGTTTGGCCGATGATGCTAGGTCTTGCCGATAGGCAAGTAAAGTGAAACCTAAGCAAATGAATGTATGTTAGGATTTTCGTAGAGGTTGGTAGAGCCTCTGCATCAAATTGGTATTAGAGCTCAGCAAAAGGTCTGGGCTATTTGTGTGTTGATTCTGTCACTGAGAAGACAGAGGTAGAGGAGTGAGAGGTTGACAAAATGCCTCCGAAAGGTAATGGTACTGTAAGGGAGTTGCAGGAGATGAAGGAAAAACATGCCAGAGAGATGAGGAAGATGAAGGAGCTTGCTGAAGCACTTCAAGCCAGGCTTGTAGTCTTGGAGAAGAACAAAAAGAGGGAAGTGGAAGACAGTGAATCAGAAGAAGATGAAGATGCTTTTGAAGAGTATGAAGAGGTAGCTGAATTTCTGAATGCTGAAGATCAAAGATTTACAAAATTGTTAAAGGCAGTGCAGAGTGATAAACCTAAGGTAAAGGTTGATGTTTCCAAGTATAATGGAAGTTTGAATGAAGATGAGTTACTGGATTGGATTGCTGCATTGGATAATCACTTTGAATGTGAAGATGTTGCTGAGGATTAGAAGGTAAAGATTGCAAAGACCAAGTTAGGAGGTCATGCTTTGGTATGGTGGGATTATGTACAATCCGAGAGGAGGAAACAAGGAAAGTCAAAGATCACTTCATGGGATAAAATGGTAGCAAGAATCAAAGGTAAATTCTTGCCAAAGGATTATGAAATTCAAATGTTTAAGAAGCTACAATTTTTAAGGCAGAAGGAAATGGATGTGAAGGCATATACTGAGGAGTTTTATAAATTGAGTATGAGATCTGGTCATCATGAGAATGAGGTTGAAAAAGTTGCTAGATATTTGGTTGGTTTGAGATTGAACATCCAAGATGAGTTAGTTTTAGCTAACCCAAAGAGTGTAGAAGATTGTTATCAAATGGCAATCAGGATTGAGGACAAGATGAAAAGGAGACAGGATAAGTCCATGAGAGGATGAGGTAGCAACATAAGGGGAAGAGGATTAGCCCCTGCAACAAAACAAGTTAATACAGATCAAGCAAAAACTGGTAAAGGATAGGAACAATCTGATTTCAGAGGTGGATGGAAAGGTACAAGAGGCAGATTTGGAGGTGGAAGAGGTTCTAATACATTTTCAGGCAAGTGCTATACCTGTGGTGAGTTTGGTCATCCATCCTTCAGGTGTCTAGAAGGGCAAGGGTCATCATTAAGAGATGATAGGAAGACAGACAAGAGAGTTCAACTTGTACAAGAAGAGAAGGTAGAGGAAAGTGTGCAAAGTTCAAACACTTATCAAAGTGTAAGAGCTCCTGACAATTATGGATATCCTGAGGAGGGAGAAGCATTGATGCTAAGGAGAACTAGTTTGCAGACAGCCAAGGAGATGATGCAAAGGAGAGCTCTTTTCAGGACCAATTGTAAAAGCAAAGGTAAAGTATGCAAGGTAGTAATTGATTCTAGCTCAACAGATAATATGGTATCTCAGGAAATGGTGGATAAACTGAAACTGGAAAGGATTCCACATAAAAGCCCTTACAAAGCATCTTGGGTCAGTGATAGTCAATCACTTTTGGTATATGAACAGACATATGTTGATTTTCAGATTGGGGATTATCATGATAGAGTTTTGTGTGACATTTTGCCCATGGAATGTTGTCACCTACTGTTGGGTAGACCATGGCAATTTGATAGGAGGGTATTGTACGATGGGTATGCAAATACCTACACCATCAAGAAAGATGGTAAAACTATTGTGTTGATACCATTACAGGAAGAAGCTACTGCACAGAAGGCAGTAAAAATCATTTTAGTGGGAAAGAAGGAATTTGTGAAGATGCCTACAATAGCAGGCATACAGGCAGTTGAGGATGCTGCAGGGAACGAACTTGTTAAGGACAACAGTTTGAAGAAGTTTTCAGTTTCGACTGACAGAGGTCAGCATCAAGTTCAGGTTTGCAAACAACAAGTTGAGTGGAATGACAAGGATGTTGTCATAGTAGGGACTATTGTTTGTCCTATAACAGTTAAAGAGAAACTAGATTTTATAGCAGTTGAAGAAGCAATTACCAAGGTTATTCACCCAGCTGTTCAGACAAAGGTGATAGGCAGAATGATTGGTAAACACAGGGTATGTGTGGGAAGATCCTACATTGAAAAGCATGAGGAGGTACTTGCAAGACAACAAGTTGCAGTTTAGAAATCTTGGAGCAACCAAGGGACAACAGAGTATCAAGTTGGAATAGGTCAGAGCCATGAGATGGAAAAGAGTAAAGGTGGGATTTTTCCATGACCGAACTCATGGGGCATGAGTTCTTTTTCTGTTGGGGAGTATGGTGTAGGTACACCTATCCTACAGTGGCCGACTTGAGGCAGTTAGTTGATTTTAAAGATGTTTATGTTTCTTATGCAATGTAATAAGGTCTATTTTGACCAAGATATGCTATTTTTAGATCAGTCGGTTAGAGTTTGTTAGATAGTTTGTTGGACAACTGTTAGGTTTGTTAAATCGGTTGGGCCTCCCAGTCGCTTGGAGACAAAATCAATACTACTGTTGTGAGTAGTTAAAATGCCCTAGATTAGGTCATTTGTGATCATTAGGAGTCTGATATTGAACAGTTCTGTAATGAAGAGTTGACTTATGAAGCTGTGAGATAGTTAGTTGTATATCTTTTCTGCAAGCAATAAAGAGATCCTATTTTGTGTCATTTCTCTATTTAGATCTCATTGTGTAATTGAATTACTATTCTGGTGGGTGTATGGATTCGTTTATCCATTCCACCAGTTGATTCTCTGAATCAGTGGAATGGGGATGTACAATAGTTTAGGGTTTTATTTGCATTTTCTATTCATTTGCATGCACGTTTGCAGGACCGCAATATGAGAGGTGTTGAAGAACCCTAGCATGGGTATGTGCTAGATCATGTAGGTCGAGGAGAGTCTGAGAAACCACCCAGGAAGTAGATCGGGCCATCACTGGGGAACCGGCAATAGGAAGCCAAGTAGTTTAAATGCGAAGTTGTGGTTGCATCAGCGTGAGATAAGGCATCGGGGGGATAGTGTTGTGTTAGTCCAACGGTAAAAATCTCACTGAGGGGATATATCAGGGTGACCACTAGCATATGTCCCCGAAAGAGAGTCATCGGCCATCAGGGTAAGGTTTGTGGGGTCTTCCGATGAGTTAAGCTCCACCGATGATAGTATATACCAAAGGTATCAGTGTGAGGAAGAGTATCGGTAGAGGAGTTGGGAGTCAGATCGACGGTAGATGTTTGGCCAATAGTGGAACTAGCACAAAGGGCATTGGTATGACAATCGACATCGGTGAACAGACAAAAAGTTAGACCGATAGCTATTATGTTGCTGATGGACAACCAATGTCTAAATTAGGGCAAAGCTATCGGGGTGAAATGTACATCAGCATAAGATTTAGAAAGGTAGTTGATACTCATAGGTCATAGCGACGACGTTAGCTGATAAGTGTATTGGGGAGAGTTAGATCGTCGAGCGGAGGTGAGAATGTGTTGCCGATAGTTCATGTCTTGGCGATAGGAGTTGATACTATGTATATCGGTGGGAGATAAGTGGTTGGAATAACGTTGTGTTGGTCAGCCGATAGTATTAGGTTTTACCAATAGGCAAATAAACATGAAATGGAGTGTTGTTTGGCCGATGATGCTAGGTCTTGCTGATAGGAAAGTAAAGTGAAACCTAAGCAAATGAACGTATGTTAGGATTTTCATAGAGGTTGGTAGAGCCTCTGCATCAAGTTGGTTGAAGCACCCATTCCTGTAGAACATCCGACACTGGCAGAGTTCCCTGATGAAGCCATCTTGAACATCACACCGATAACAGAAACATGGAAATTGTACTTCGATGGATCATATACACACAGAGGCTTAGGGGTAGGCATCCTATTTGTTGCCCCTTAAGGTGACACAATCCCCAAGTCATTCAAAATGACATTTCTGTGTACCAACAATGTGGCAGAGTATGAGGCCCTTATCACAGGTCTCCGAATGGCAATCAAATGGAAAATTGAGAAGCTGACAGTGTATGGAGTTTCTCAATTGGTCATCTAACAAGTAAACAATGAGTACAAGACCAAGGATGATAAGCTATTGCCTTATAAAAAGATGGTCGACGAATTTAAAGACTATTTTGACAACATCCACTTTGAGCAGATCCCAAGGCTAAACAACAAAGCTGCAGATGCCATGGCTACCATCAGGTCCTTGGTTGACATGAAGAAGGACAACAAGAGGTGTGAATTCCTGATAGAAGAGCTCCCTATCCCAACATATGATGTTCCTCAATTGGAGCTAGTGTGTGAAGTCATTGGTCCCCTATCCCCGTGGTATCAAGAAACCTACCTGTATCTCCATGATAACATCATCCCTCCCAACCTATCCACCTCACAACGAAAATCTTTTTTCCATCGAGCCTCCCACTTCACCCTTGTAGGAGATACCCTATACAAGAGGAGTCTTGAGGGCACACTTTTATGATGTTTAGACTCTAGGGAAGCTAAAGTGGCCTTGCAGCAGGTACACGCTGGGATCTGTGGGGCACATTCAAGTGGACCCACTCTTGCTAAAAAGATCCTGAGGACCGGATACTATTGGCCAACCATAGAACGAGACTCCTACCGGTTTATCAAAAAATGCCTACCATGTCAACAGCATGGAGATCTCATTCATGCACCAGCACATGAATTGCAACCAATCACAATGTCATGGCCTTTCTCGCAATTGGGACTCGACCTCATAGGCAAAATTCACCCACCATCATCCAATGGCCATAAGTTCATCATCATAGCTACCGAATACTTCACTAAGTGGGTGGAAGCAATACCACTCACCTTCACCACTGGCACCCAGTTATCCAAGTCTATCCTCCATTACATCATCTGTCACTATGGTATCCCTCATTCCATCGTCACCGACAATGGAAAACCATTCAAGAACCAAGAAGTCCGCACTTTGTGCGAAAAATTTGAAATAAAACACCACTTCTCCACCCTATATTACCCTCAAGGAAATGGTCAAGCAGAGGCTTCAATAAAGCCATCCTCCACATCGTAAAGAAGATAGTCAATGAAGCTGGTCATGACTAGCACCTCCATCTCAACCTTGCCCTATGGGCCTATCGCACAAGTATCCGTACCCCCACCGGAGCCACTCCATTTCCCCTAGTCTTTGGATCTGAAGCCATTTTACCTATTGAGGTTGAGCTCCCATCCTTAAGAGTATCCCTGCAAAACATAATCACTGATGAGGAATATTGGGTCGCAAGGTTGCATCAGCTAGAATTACTGGATGAGAAACGTCTGAATGCGTTGAACCACCTACAGGCCTATCAAAATCACGTCAGGAGAAGCTACAACAAGGGAATTAGAAACTAAAAATTTGAAGTAGGTGACCTTATCCTTATGGAGAATCAGAAAAACCTGGAGGAGCACCCAAAGAAAGGAAAGTTTGAACCCAATTGGCTAGGGCCTTATGTCATCACAACTAGCTATGGATCAGGAGCATACCAGCTTGCACCACTCGAGGGGCAGCCTTTGGATGAACCTATGAACATTCTACATCTAAAGAAATTCTATGCATAACCTATTGAGTATTCCATCAAAAAAGCAAAAAAATAGAAAAATAGAAAAAATAAAAAAAAATAAAAAATCAAGAAAAATCTGAGTACAATAAAAACTTCCAATGGTGAAAATCACTTTGGTGACACCTTGGATAAGTACCATGGTAAAAACTTGTTTCAAGCACCATGTGTAGTCAGTTTTACCATCTAATAAGTCCTCTTTCCATCACAACACTCCATATCGCACACATCCCATGGCTTGGAATTTTGAAACAACAAGTCCTATCATCCACCCCGCACTATCCCATTCCAAGGCTAACTCATGGAATGAGGATCCTTGTAAGCTCCCTTTTGTACAATTGAAAATCAAAAAATCCAAAAACAATACAAAATTAAAAAATCCAAAAACAATACAAAATCAAAAAATCCAAAAACAATACAAAATCAAAAAATCCAAAAACAATACAAAATCAAAAAATCTAAAAACAATACAAAATCAATAAAATCCAAAAATAATACAAAATCATCAAAATCCAAAAACAATACAATATCACCCCCCATACATCACTCTCGCTGTAACTCATGACCATCAACATCTATCAACTCATCCCATCACAACCATCTAAAACCATTCCCACATCATCAAGTTACACCAGAAGTACATATTCATTTTGCCCGCATCTTGAAAGTACCTTGATCCTGTGGATACAAGGTATGTAGGCAGTCTGGAGTATGAAGGACATTTCCAGTACTGAAGTACATAAGATGCACCCATCCAACCTGTTTGGATGGTCCCCATTAACTGAGTTTGTTGGACCCAATAAATGATACACACGCTAAGTATACACTTGAACCATGGTCCCTAACGCAAAAATCATCAATCAACATACCAACTATAATCCTACACATGGCCAAACTACCCTTTTTTCCACCTTTCAAATATTATCCAATGAATTCCAACTGATTTGCATCCTAGGATATATCTTTCCCATAATGGACAAGAATCTGTCATCCTATCAACATGTATCTTGGCAAGATCACACAAAGGCTAGTTATATCTTTTTGTTGGTCTTTTTGATTATTAATTTTTATCTTTTTGTCTCACTCTAAGTCATTTCCAAAGCTACCATGATCTCATTATATCACGGTAAGTAGTGGACAACATCTGGAGTAGATGTAATCATTGTTTCTGTATGATGTGCTTGAGGGTTGGTTTCATTACTCCAAGAATAGTATTCATATTTTGAAGCGTGGGTCAGTTCTAGTATGATGTGCCTCATTTGCATATACATGCATAAAAAATCTTATATGTATTATTAGCACTCATCTCTATGAGTCCCCTTCCTAGGGCAAGCAAGGTTATACTACCTTGGGCACACATGAAATGAACCTATTGTTTGCAGGTCTAGTCCATGCAATTGTGGGATATATATCATCACCTAGGTCATTTCATACCTTTGTGAAATATATCCTACATTACTATAGTAAACTAAGAAATGTTCTCAATTAATGTATTCAACTACTGTTACTAGCTCACATCATCATCCTAATCGACTATACCATCTGGGCCTAGATTTAATAACCACCTACCCCCCTCATCCTACCAAATCCCCTCACTAATCCCACTCCTCCAACTTATTCCCATGCAACACATCCTGAACCTAATCATAACCCCCCCTCAATGACGTGGTGTCTTATGACCTATCAATTCCCTCATCTTTAACTCCACCGCAATCTAACCGCTCCCAATCCTATCTGTACTCCATTCATCCACCCTTTTCCGCTCCCCACCTATTACCCTGCCACACAACCCCACCACCCAGGGTCCAACAAAGAACATCACGTGTATCAAGACTTAACCATCTCACCTATCACCTAGTTTGCATCTCACCTATCGCCTAGTTTGCATCTCACCATATCACCTAGTTTGCATCTCACCTATCACCTAGTTTGCATCTCACCATGTCACCTAGTTTGTAACCCAATATCATAAATCATTCAAATATCATAATCATTTAGGTTCATTTTAGAATCTGTTAATTTGCATCTCATAATCATTTAGGTTCATTTTAGAATCTATTAATTTGCATCTCATAATCATTTAGGTTCATTTTAGAATCTTTTAGTTGCATCTCATTTAGGTTCATTTTAGAATCTGTTAATTTGCATCTCATGATCATTTAGGTTCATTTTAGAATCTTTTAGTTGCATATCATAATCATTTAGGTTCATTTTAGAATCTTTTAGTTGCATCTCATAATCATTTAGGGTCATTTTAGAATCTTTTAGTTGCATCTCATTTAGGTTCATTTTAGAATCTTTTAGTTACATCTCATAATCATTTAGGTTCATTTTAGAATCAGTCAATTTGCATCTCATAATCATTTAGGTTCATTTTAGAATCTATTAATTTGCATCTCATAATCATTTAGGTTCATTTTAGAATCTTTTAGTTGCATCTCATAATCATTTAGGGTCATTTTAGAATCTGTTAATTTACATCTCATAAAGGCCCATTTTAGAATCATTTAGTTGCACATTATATATCATTAAACATTGCACATCATATCATAATCATTTAGCATGTAATCACATAGATGCATTTTAAAATTAGTAGCTCATCACATTGCATTCCATATATCATCTCATAATCATTTAGTTACATTGCATAATCACAAGTCATAATCATTTTAACTGCATTTTACAAATCATCTAGTTGTATATCCATATTTCCATACATAACATGTGTTTATTTAGATAAACATACATTTTCATTGCATTACATCCATCATATTACATCAATAAGTACATCCATAACATCAAAATCATACATTGCATAAACATAACACATCCATAGCATATAATCCATAAAGGATCCTACATTCATTAAACATAAGCATCATCATAATCATATAAAAGCATCATAAACAAAAATATAAACCATCAAAAAACATCATATCATATATCATCATCGCAAAATGTACGTCGCTCATATATACACATCAAAAAATATATAATGTCCTGATACAATGACTCCAAGGGCTAAAAAGATACAACTGTCACATGGAGGATCCTCTCTTTGATGGAGTGGGGGATCCTGACTCTGGTGCTGGCTGTGGTCCTACCTGTGGTGGTGGCTATGGCTGCAGCTGAACTTGAACCTGGGGAACCTGCTGGGGCACATATGATGGGGGACCCATCGCCTGCTGGATGCTCTGAATTGATCTAGATCTGTGTGACCTAGATGTCCTTGATCTACTGACCTGACTGTAACTCGGTGCACGCTGCTCTGCCAACACTGCCGCATAATAGAGGCCCCGATAATACTCCATCCACCCTTTGGCCTTTGCTAAATCCCCATGTGCTTGAGACAACTGCCCATGTACCTGAGACAACTGTCCATGTACCTGATATAACTGTGTCTGTGCCTGAGACACCTGCATTTGCATCAATGTCAAAACTGAAGCCATACCAGCACCTGAAGCCTACAAGCTACCCACCATAGTCTCTATCTGCTATGCCCTCGCAAGTGTCACATCCTTCTCTCTAGTCAAAATGATTGTCACCCTGATCCTGGGCTAACTGTGCCTGTAATGCAGCCACCTGTCCATCTAACCCATCCAACAAAGCCACTGTCCCCCGCAACTGAACCAACTCTGCCTCCCAGCTCTCTAAAGCCTCCTGCAGGCTAGCTACTTGTGCCCGTAGGGTCTCAATCTCCTCCTCCTCACCCCGAGACCACCAACAAGGTGTGAGCCCTCGAACCTCAGCCTCTCCACCTACCCCTGACGGGCCTACCTCTGCCTACTGCCTTGCGGTGACAGCCTGCTGTTGCGCTACCTGTGGTGGGGGTAGACCCCCTGGCCACCCTCAGCTGTCCCCCACACTATCGAGGCCCTCTATGTTGCCACACCACCCCAATCTAAACCTGCTCAATAGGCACCTACTGAACAGGTGCCTTCTATCTCATCTGCTACTGGGGAACCTATCTGGCTGCTGCTGCTGCCAGCACATCCATCAGCTCACCATCCCTCCCAACCTCCTCCTCCTTTCCATCCCCTCCAACCTCCATGAGGTAATCTACAATGATCTGCTCACCCTCCTCTGGGAAATCATCTCCCTCAGAATCATCATCCCCATCATCCCCAGAATCCTCATCCCCTAAACCTGTTGCCTCCTCTGTAGGGACTACCTCCTTTGCCAGATCAGTAAACCGCATTGGTCGCCACATCTGCCACCATGTATCATGTGTAGGAGTAGTGCCTGCATCCCTGACGGTGCTCTGCCAATCCCACTGCAACAGTCACAAAGCCACAAAATCATCCAAAGCGACCTGGGGCTGTATGGCTGCAGGCCAAAAATGAGCATCTCGGTGGGTCTGTGTAAAGATAGCCATTTGCTGTGGTGTATCCTGCCACAACCCAAACTGTTACATCACTCACAATGGTAGATACATGTCTATCATGTGGTCTCCTCAACCCATCAAATATCACTGTTGAAAAGTATAAGGCATGTGCACATCATCATCTGGCCACGGCTCTACCCCAATGTATGGTCGCCAGGTCACCCGAATGACTTCATCTAGCATCCGCCGACAATACCGAACCTGACCAGTGTAGGTGTACTCGGCATCCTGATATAAGAACATAAAGGCCTCAAATGGCTGGTGATAGTACCCACATCTCAGCCGAGTGACTGTGATGTGCTCCCAAATCCACACATGCAAAAGAGTAACCCCAGCTGATAGAGCTGCATCATAGTGATAGACAACTGTGTGCATCTCATGATAGAGCTGCGCTAGCATCATCGGCCCCCAGGCATACATGGTCTCATGTCAGACCATCCCCTCGATCACCTCCCCCCAACCAACTGGAAAACCCTTGCCCCTCCTATCGGACATCACTACCCCACCAATCAATACACACAGGAATAAGCCAAAGGGATCTGCACCCGCCGCCAGTGTCCCCTCATAACTCCTCTCCCTCCCATTTTCTGATAACACAATATGATCCTAGCCAAACAATCTGATCAGGGCCCTCTATCCTCACCTCATGTCGTATCTCACATGATGGCTATGAATAGGTAGCTTGAGGATGCGATAAACATCCTCAAGCATGATAATGATCTCCTTGGTCGGAATAAAAAATGTGCAAGTCTCTAGACGGTATCGCTCCACTACTATTGTCATCAGA
This sequence comes from Cunninghamia lanceolata, assembly GCA_027924645.1. Classification (NCBI taxonomy): domain Eukaryota; kingdom Viridiplantae; phylum Streptophyta; class Pinopsida; order Cupressales; family Cupressaceae; genus Cunninghamia; species Cunninghamia lanceolata. Next base: position 3,417,011 of record BSBN01000914.1, on the reverse strand, counting down.
GCTCTATGAGCTCGCAACACCGGCATCAATGCAGCTGTCAGGAACCCTATCCTAGCCAGTCGAGCCCAGGTGGCATTGTCAAAATGATCAAATAGTGCCATCACAGATGGCACATGTCGCTCCTACGATGACACTATAAATGAACCTGGAACCTGCATCCATAACTTTTTGGTCAGAAATCTACCTATCCTTTTTCCAAATCACCCCCTTTCTTCTAATGTTGAATGCCAAAATCATTTAGCGCCAAAGCAAACCATGCTTCACGCCATTTTACAAATAGCACTACTATTTCTTCTCATGGCACTATTACAGATAATAGTGCCACTATGCAAGACACATTGTGCCACTTCCATAGATAGCGCTAATGCATAATATACTTAGTGCCATTTTAAAAAATGGCGCCACCCTGCCACTTGGTGCTAATCTAATGAATAGCACCAATTCTCCCAAAAGTGCATATATCATAAATTACGTTGATCCCCTATATAGCGCTAAAACACAATATAGTGCTACTACTCAAAATGGTGCTAGTTCAAAACATAGCGCGACCCTACCATGCATTTGGCACTAAAACACTAAAAACCCTATTCTTCTGCACATTGCACTATTTCAGAAGATAGTGCCAAAACACTAACAACATGGCGACAAACTACCTCTATGCTACCCTAGTGGATAGCACCAATCTAGAGGATGGCACTAATCCGCTTAATTTTTGGCGCTGCGCAACCTCGTGATAGTGCTACCAATTCCCAAACCCATTTCCTGAACCAAAAAATGCAACAAAATTAAAAAATCACAAAGTCAGGGCTAGGCCCTACCTGGGGTCTAGCCTCTAGTGCTCGGCTAAATGATTGAAACCGCTTAGAAATGTGTCTAAGTCGCAGGTATTAGGGGTTGCGCTCTTCCATCTCTCCTCCTCTTCTTCTTCTCACCAAGTCAATATGTGCAAATGTGGCATCCTAAGGGCCCACTAGTCCTAATATAGTAAGCCATGTCATCCTTCCAACCATTCTTTTTCCCCTCCAGGGTGCAAATCATAGCTTTTTGCCTTCATTTTTCTTCCTATCATCTTCCTTTTCCATCCCCTATCCAACTTTCACTCCCGTCGTGTCTTTTTGAGAGGTCATCCTAAAAATTTTATTTTTTCCGCCGACCTCTCGAGGGGGCATCCCTCACCCATCTTATTCCTTCTTGACAGCTCGGGCATATTTTTCTTTGACCTGACACCACCTCCCTACTAGGTCCGGATGCCACGTCAAAGAGGGGCAAATGTAGACACCTAAAAATGTCTTTTACCATCAAACTGACTTCCAACATCCCTAAACATATCAATTTCCCTTCTATTCAATTAATTAAATTATTATTTAATTAATTATCCCTTCATCACCTAATTTTCCATCATTCTATCCCCAACAATTGAATTAATTCCATTAATTCAATAGTCCAAACCTTAGCCAATTGATTTAATAAATATGAAATATTTATTTGGTCAATTTCTCCCTCCTCACTAAACCTAATTAATTAGCTAAATCATGTTTAACTAATTAATTTAGCCTGTTAATTGACCTATCCCTACCCTAGGCAATTAAATGGCTATTATTTAATTACCTACCCTAGCCTACCTCATCCTAGCCTCAGGATTAATTAAATACAACCTTGTTTAATTAATCCCTAACCTATCTTTAAGATGGTCAAATCCAGTTTAACACCCTTCCCCACATCCTCCAAATAAAAAACTGAAATATATCCACATAAGTCAATTTTTTATTTAAATATATCCCACATCACAATTCATTCCTTTTACAACCCCTTACCAACCCCATACCTCATTTATCTCCACTTATCCCCAAATGAATTTTTAATTCATTTTACATTCCCCATATGAGTCTTTAATTCATAAATATTCCATCTCACCCATACTCATTTAATTCACCCTTTTCCCAAAATGAATAAAAGATTCACATTTATTCCTAGCCCTCCATTCCTCCAAAGATCAAATCTAGGCCTTCCACATCACTTTTATCCTCCACCATTGATCTTCCAAACCAATCTCCACCCTTGGATCAAAATCCCTTCCAAAAATCTATAAATAGAACCTCTCCCAAGCCATTTGGGGATCCAATTTTCATATAATGTTACCATGCCCAAAAATCTCTTGAGCTAGATTTGTGAGTTGTCTTTGAGAGAGCATTTCACATTTGAATCATTATCTAGGGGTTTATCTTAGGAACTTTTGGGTGCAAGTTTCCTTTCCCTTGATGAGATTGGGTCTTTCTTGTCTAGGTATAACTCTTTGTTTCATATGCATTTAGTTTGTGTTTACCTTTGACTTGATTTTCCTAATCTACACATGTATATATATGCACATGTTCACAGATGCATATTCATCTACAAGTAGAAAAAAAGTTTAGCAAAAGTCACATCTTAGGAAATTGATAATCACCGAAGGTGATGAGAGAGATTTTGAACAACAAGGACTCATTTAGGAAAAAAACAAAAAATAGAAAAATGTCTAGCAAACTTTTTGGGTCAAAACACACTCTATTAAAACATCATCCACTTCAATGGTCAAACAGTCAATAGCAATTTTACACCTCATCCACAACAAAAAGTGTTAAATATTTGTCCTATTTTTATTGACCAAAATTAACTATTAATTGTTGAAGTGGATGATGTTTAAGAATAACCATCAAAATACACGTTTGATAACTTAAGAGAAAAAAAAATTGGTACGGAAAATAGTAGATGTCAACCAAATCTCATGATAGACTCAAATACATGTGAAATGTTCAAAATTTCACTATTAGCTATGGATAAATTGTGAAAGTACATTCAATGTGTTGTTTCTTTTTGCTTAGAAAAGATGGTGCCCATAAGCATGAAATAGCTAGGACTACCTCTCAAATGATCATCATGTTATCAATTGTAATATTGTTTTACTTTTAAAAACAAATATATATCAAAGAAAATGATTCTTTTTTGGCATCCATAAATCAAGCAGGAGAAACATAAATTGAAATCGAGAACCTTGAGTTACCTTGCATGGCATAAATGGTTAACATGATCAAACGTCACAAAGGACATGAAAGATTGTAGGTGAGATGGATCCAGGCTAAAAATGGTGACATCACTCATTTTCTAGTGTAGTTGAATAGTAGTAGCAGTTGCCAAGTATGAGAGAGAGCTGCCTAAAAGGACAAGAGGCAAGACACCACAGAAATTGAAAGGACATGAGGCAAGATGCCAAAAACATAAAAAATTAATAATAAAAAAACTTTATTTTCCAAACGAAGGTTTCATCCATTAGCAGGAAAGTTTCAGATGATACTATGTGGCAAGTCAGAATTATTTTTCTGGTTCGTTAACATATAATGTCTATCAGTTAAATTAGTAAATTATTATAAATAAAGAGTTTAGATAGAGATGAATAAAATAATAAAAAGTAAATTATGTGTATCTTAAAGTTGAAGAAGAGGAGATGAATATGACTATGACAGATGTTTATATTATCTAATTTCTTAAATTGAATATAGATTAGCACCCTAAGGTGACTCTACTTTATGAGACTCAAAATTGTGTGTGAATGTGGGTAAACTTTACATCTCAAGATTGATTTCCATGCCTTTGGATTCAATCCCTAATCTTTGGATTTGACCTTTCTATATGGATTTGACCTTTCTATGTAGATTTGACCATGTGACTTTCAAACCTTCAGTACTTGTATGTACCTATGTTTTTCAGAATGTGACCCAAACGCAACACAAATGAGTTAGACCCTAATGCAACACATAAGACCGAAACCCTTGCAGAGGTGACCTCCCAATCACTCCCGCTCTCATGGCAAGAGCCAGTCAAGTGGCGACAACATTGAGGGTCTGTTATGTTCCCTCAAGAGAAAGGCTTTGTGGATTGAGGTTGGGTCAATCGCACCTACTTGTTGAGTGTTTTTTATTGTTGTGGTAATCACTTTTCTTGCATTATTTTCTTTGAGCTTGTTGTATGAGTTTTGTTGTTTTAATTGTGTATAACTCATGTAGTTGACAGGCTAATTTCTGAAGTAAGTTAAGGTCTATGTTATCTTCCTCACTTATGATTCGTAAGTTGTGCAGGATTCTTGATGAAATCTATTGAAGATTTGGTCTTGGATTTGAAAGATTTTGTTGATATGAGTTCTAATTATTTCTTGTCTTATTTGATCTAAGATTTCAATTTATTCCTGAATTTCTTCTTCTATTGGGTTTTCTTGTTCTAGGTGGTTTTCTCTAATTTCCTCCAAGAATTATTTTATCTAGTCTTCTCTCACACCAAGGCACATCAAGTGCTTAGCAAAGAAGATTTGGATGTCTAAATGTCTTAAAAGTTTATGCTATTTCTTTGATTGTTTTGTGCCTCAAGATGAAACCGAGGGCTTGAAAGTTGTGCATTTTCGATCTGTTGAAGATAAAGTTTCTAATTGTAGATATAGCTATATGAATGCATGCACTTTTAGTTCTTTTTCTAAATTTTGATGATTTAATTACTATGAAAGAAAATATGTGTGCAACTATATGTCTTTTTCCTAAATGCAGTCTTCTATGTTTTGTGTTTTTCAAATATTTTGAATATTGCAATGATTTAATCTAAGAAAGAAAAATTGTAATTTAACCTAAGAAATGCAAAGATCTTTTATCTAAAGCTAGAAAACTTGTAATTAAAATCAAGAAGAAATGAAAGCAAATGTTTTACTTCCTCAAGAGAAATGGTGTTTTCTAATTACTAATTATATTATAAAAAAAGTAATAAAAGAACCTATAATGATGGTGCATGTGTTGGGCACAAATCTTCAAAGGTCCAACTATTCAGTAATCTTCTCCACAACAGTCGGGTCCTCCACTTGATGATGGGAAAATGGTAAGGGATTTGAGGATATTTGAAAAGATGAAAAGAAGCACATAGGCTTGTACGGCTTAAAAAGAAAAAGGCTCAAGACTTGTCTAAGAATCTTAGATGAACTAGAGATTCTATGAGATTTATATCTAAACTAAAGCTTGAAAGCAAAGGGATTAAGTCCTCTAAAGAAGCTTGCATATAAGAGTGATTGCAAGATTTGACCATGTACTAAAGCTAAAACAAGAAATATAAAAGGCTCACTAAGTCCTATGAAGATGCTTGTATGATTTTTAAATGAGAAGAGGATGCCAAACAATAAAGAATGACTTGAGGTATTTATAGGTAGAAATGAGAGGGAAGGGATGAAGAGATAAGATCAAAAGAAGTAATTAACTCAAGAAGAAATGGAAATAATGTTGGAAACAAGCAGATAACTGAGAGGGGGTAAATCAGTTATCTCAAAATTTCTTTAGCTTTTCTTTTGTTATCTTCATAATTAGTGCAGTATCAAATCATATAAGCATATAAAAATAGAAATAAAATCAACACACATAGCACAAGGATTTTTACGTGGAAAACTCTGTTAAGGGAAAAACCACGGGGTGACTAACCCAAGATTGTATTCTCTATTAAAAGAATAATAAGTACAAAATGGCACTTGCCAATTAGGGCTCACTGCCTGAACACACTACTCACAAGAGGTACACTACATATAAGAACTTATAGAAGGTAATCAGATGTTTGAACTGATGAGAAGCATCTACAAATGCAAGGGTTCAGTTCCGGTTAGGCACAATACACTGATTTGATGCACTTCATTCTTCCTCTGCTTTAATACTGTTGCTCTATCACATACCGGAATTGATCTACTGCTTTCACACTTGTCCCTTCTTTTCTTTGCACTTATTACATCACTTATATTTTTTACTTTCCTACATACTGGAATCCATTTGGTATATATATCCGCATCAAGGATTTCATCAACTTTCTAGTCGGCAACAAGAATACTCTAGATATTTACAAGTTACTGATCTGTCAGCTGAATCCATGCTTGATTTGTGATGCGTATCAAAAACATAGACATAGAAGTCATTAATCATGTTGACCAACAATGTATGATCACACAAATTTCTTGATCAACATCATTTACTCATCCAGATTGAAGTCTGATAGTCTGTCAGTCAGTTCTTTCTCTATCTGCTCTACCTGTCTGGAACCTTACACTCAGATGCTCATATCTTTTTCATGATTTATCACCGGAGGCTAAATCTCTAGAATATAGTAGTCATGATACTCCTCTTGACTTATCCAAGTTTGCAACTTGCTGAGTTACACCATCTAAGAGATATGGACCTAATTGTCAAACCTTGTGCATACTCTGTTCTTGTTCACCAGACCAAAACAATCTTCAATCTGACTTCTGGTATAGGCATACTATGTACTGCAGATGTGTGGGATAGACTTTGTTGCCATTAATGAGAATACTCATGAAGCCACACAGTGTCTTTTGCCAACAATCTCCCCCTTTGGAATTGATGGCAACACTTAGTGAAAAATGGCTAAGTGTCGCAGTAAACTACCCCTTGGTTGATGCTCTATCTTTTGCACTATTTTACCGGAGCTCCCCCTTAGCTGGATTCCACATTTTTCACTACTCCTCACTCCCCCTTTGACATCAATGGCAAAGGGCAGAATCTGCATACCAAAATTTTGCAAAAATTGATCTATACACAGCTGCATAAGAATATATACATGTTATACTTACATATACTTAAGTATATCCACAATAGTGGCCTTTAACTGTACAAACTCTGTGGCCTAGCCTTGCTTCATCGTGTCCAAGATGGAGATGTGACCACTCAACAAAAATGCATATGATTCTACCCTTCTTAGATCTACCAAATCACTGGTTCGGGCTATGGTCTAAGCATCTATCAAGGCCTCATGCATTGCCTCTAACTTAGGGATAATTATCCCTCTAAGTTCATTCATTCTGTTTATTATGTCCTTCTCTTTGTTCAACCTTTTTATATCATTTATGATGACAATGGCCTGGTATTCTTGATTCATTAAAGAGGTAGTAAGGGGATCAAAATTCTGAGACAAACTTGACAGTTTACCTTCCTATTCTTTCACCTTCTTTTCAATATCCTCTGTCACTTTGGGCCAAGATAGACAAAATTTGTACATGTCCCCACCATCTTTAAGAGCATTTTCAAGGCTCTTTACTCAAATGTTCCTATCATTATCAATGAGTCCCTGTACTTCAATGAATCTTTTTCCTAAAAACTCCTTCTGGACCTTTGCTTCTGCCGATTTCTCTAAAGATTCAAAATGAGTGCTAACATAATTTACTAGAGATTTCAAGTTACTAGATGGAGAGGCTAAAGGATCCTTTTGAAATGATGGCATGATCTTCTCCAGCATCACAGATGCAATCTCCAACAGTTCACAATCTTCCATGTGAGATTTTGGGAGTTTTTCTTTTGCTTTGGCTTGAGCAAAAGATGCTATTTTCATTATTTGAACTGGAGAGAGTCAAAATTTAGTGGCACTTGAAATAGCTTAGGTTCATCTATCTCCATCATTTCTTTGTTCAAGAAGTTCTTCACTACCTCTGCAGTGTCTCTTACTGGTGACTAAGTCTTCTTTTCTTTTGGGATCTCAGAACTATTATCATAGGTCTTCTCTGCTTGTTCTTCTTCTTTTCCCATAACCTCCTCTTCTTGACTCACTTTCTCCTCTTTTCTTCTTTCTCCTTCAGCTCCTAAATATAGAATGTCTGCAGTGGGATCCCGGGGGGAGACATTACCTATGTTTACTGCTTCTTCCTCTTCTAGAATAGAGGAATCCAAGTGCTTAGACTTTTCTTCATCTATCTCTTTTGATATCTCTACATCAAAAGAGTTTTCATTGGTTACATTTAATCCTTCAACATCCATGGAAGAAGGTTCTTCAACTGATTCCTCTATAATAGGAAGATTGAATCTTTTGAAGGCATTCTAGAGGATGTCTTTTGTTTCTCTTGCCACTTGGTTAGTTTCTCCAAGCATAAGTTTATTCATTCTTGCTTTACTTTGGAATTCATCCTTACAGTCCTTAAAGATCATGTCCATTTGTTTTGGAGTAATAGAAGGATAGAGCTGAATTGCAATATGTTCTTGGATCTCTAAGTCTTTTGCCTTTGCATTCTCTTTTCTTAGTTCAAGTACCTTCTCTAGACTTTTGGGAATTAATGATATAATTTCAATGAACTCTTTATTGTAGATGTTCAGGTACCTGACAGTAGCTTCTTCCAAAATCCTCTTGTCAGTATCATTGTATTCATCATAGAACTCTATTACTGGCTACAGGTTCCCATCCACAGTGATTGCCTTGATGATGTCATCAATGGAAAGAGTAGGCCTTTCAACAAATTCTTCTGCCTTTTCTTCCTTATTTTTACTGGCAGAGAATTCCCCAGATGTTTTCTTCTTCATTTTCTTAACTTCCTCATCAGATTCTATTTCTTCATCATCTTTGAGACTTGTGTATGACTTTGTGGCTTTTGTTTTCATTCTCTTTTGTTCTTTTCTGAATGTCTTGACTTCTAGTTTGGTGGCTCTTGAGTTTGTAGGAGTGGCAGGTGCAGAGCTCTTGGAGGATCTAGCCCAGGAGGAGGCTTGTACTGGAACACCTCCTTTGTTTGCTTCTTGTTTCTCTTTCTCAACCTTCTCCATTTTCTCTCTGTTTGCATCTACTGCCTCTTTTGATATGCCAAATCTTTTGGCAATTTCCTCAACTTCCCTTCTAACTTTCCTCTTTATCTCTGGTTGTCTTAGTTCAACCTATATTTTTACACTTAGTTCTTGAAAGGTTCCAAACCTTTCTACCTCAGGGTCCTTAGGTTGGCTCAACAGGTGTTGAATATGTAGCTCTAATATTTTTCTCATCGACCTCGTATCCCATTGGCATTATCCACATTGTTCTGGGCTCAGCTGCCTCCATTAGGCATTGATCAATGTCAACCATGAAGCACATTGTATCCTTGTATTTCTCAACTATGGATTGAGGTATCCTCTCTCTAGCTTGCATCATGCTTTGGAAGTTCTTAAAGTAACCCCAGAGAGCTGTGCTTTGAGATTTAGCATCACCAAGTCCATACATATAATCTCTAATCTGGATTGCAACTGGTTTGTCATTTTGCCAAACCCAACCACTTGATCTAGGTAGCTCATTCATGTAATAGAAGAATAGACACAGTATTAAACAACCATACTTAAAGGAGTTCTTCTTATCCTTCTTGATCTTCTGTAGGTTTTCTAACAGTTGATTTAAGAGAAGATCACATAGGTCATAATCTGCATTTTCTCTCAACATCTGATATGCTGCATATATTGCAGTCCCAAACATAATTCTCCCTGCTAGAATGATAGATCTTATACCCAATTATCATTGAGGCAAATTTGACATTCGGATCTATGATGTCATCTATGGTCATTGCTCTCTTGTCAAACTTAGATCCGTTGGCTTTAGTTCTGTTGGTTATTTTCCCAGACTGGATGCTTGCTCCTAGTTATCCCTACAAAGTAGCCATCATTGATTGACAGGATTCCCGGGCCAGGGGCCAACAGTACATGAGATAGACTCTATAAATATCTCCTCGTCTTCTTTTGGCTCTACAGAACCAAGGGGGGTATTCCCTATTCAACATCCAAAAGATATGTCTCTGAACATTATTGGGATGCTAACACAAAGCAAATAAATCCTCTATTATGCAAACCAAAACTGTGAGATAAGTGCAAAGGGGCTAGCCTTGGGCCTAAATTCAGTTGTAGACAGAGGATTTTGGTCCTAAAACTACTTCTAAAGACCTAATGGTTTGGATTTGAAGTTTAGAGTTTGGTTTTTGGTATTTGGATGCAAAACTAGGATCTTCGGCTGTAACCTCAATACAAGACTGGATCGGTGCCTATCCAAGGCTCAGAGTCAATAGACATATATATGTGAATGTTTACCATAGACTTAAGACAATAATCAAATTTCAAAGGGATTTTGCAGTGTCTGCCTTACAGATAATACCCAAGATAGAGTATTCAGTTACTTCTGCTTACAAACATCCTTACTGCAATATATTTTTCCCAACACTTAACCCAAAACATTTAATCTTCTCCTTGAGAAGAAGTAATAGATTAAGCATTCAATATAGTAAACCCATATTCTAGAATCACAAACATCCCTTAGCTGTTTAGATTCAGAAGAAGAACACATTCAGTTTGGAGACAAATAACAAAATACATGCTATAAAGCATTACTCATTTAAATTAACATGAAACTGATGATTTCTATGTATAAGACATTCAACATACAACTCATAAACTCACAAAATACCTAGAATAGAGCCACCAATGAAGTTGTATTTCATTACAGCACCAAGACATGCCCAGTTTTCAACCCCCTCCAAAAATGAGTAACACAGTCTGCTTAATACAACAAGAAAGTGTACCCGACAAATTAATTACATGGCACATAAAAAATTGAAATTCTGTCCAATGCGCTGCACCATGAGAATGGCAACTAAAACAATAAATGTAGCGAGCAGAAAGAAAGGCCGGGAGTGGTTGAACTCAAGCCCCACGCTGCCACTTGAGGATTTTCATCTTCAATCGGATAGCTAGCCATCCACTCTATCCATGCTTGCCTGCAAATGTCACCATTAATGCCAACCAACCCGTGGCCCTCTAGAAATGCAGCAATGGATCCATCAGAAGCTTTTCCTGCTCAAAACGGCTGCAAACATGAAGAAAATGACCTCGTGGAGCATTCAAAACTGGCCGTCAATTTCCATTCCTTTGCTAAGATCCTGCAGCCTCAAAATACCTTGAAAAGTCATCAGCCAATAAAAATATGCCATGTAGGCATCCTGCACCTCTATCGCTGGCTTCTCCGCCATTCAAATTCCTTGTATATGTGAATGTATATACACAACTATTTAATATACAAGGCGGACCCCAAAATATTATAGAACAAGATGAAAATCAACTCATGTCTGGCTTATATCTCTTTTTTGCATCTATCGCCTTGTATATGTGCATATACATTCATATATACACACAAGGCGCGAATTTCAAATTTTCATGAAGCATTTTGAAATTGCTTTGAAATCTGACTTGTATCTAACCTCTTGTATATCGACACATATACAAGCACTCAAACATACAAGCTACAGATGCCAACCCTAAATTTGCTGAATTTGATCTTCGTATTGGGTCCGGCTTGCATATTGCTCCTTTGTATATTTGCTTGTATGTTGCATATACAATGCAAAAATACAAGCCAAACATGCAAACAACGGACCTCAAACTTGAATTAACTACATCACATGCTTTTTCGGGTCTGGCTCTTGCATCTCAGGAATGTATGTTTCTCTTGCATATCGCGAATGTATCTTTCACATACATTCACCTTTGTATGTCTGCGGGCCCCACCGAATGCATCTCCACTGCATTGTGGCAAATGTATGTGTGCCCTTTGCATATTTTTCATTGCACATTCCCAATGTATGTAAAAACATACATTCACCTTATGTATCCACTACAGTGAACCCGATATACATTCAGCACAGTAACTTCCTTGTACACTACCAATGCATCCTTTCTTTGCATGTCGAACATATACAAACTCGTTTGTATATATTTGCGGGCCCCACCGTTTGCATCATTTCCCTGTGGACTCGACCACAACTTAGCCTAATCTGAATCCCTTTTGACATCTGTCTTGTATAAACCCATTGTACATCTAAATATACAACAACAACATACAAACCCCTATATACAAGCAGGAATCTTCGATGGAATATACCTGCAATGTATAACCCGACATGCATACAGAATGCATATAATTCATTTCTTCACCATTTTTGAGAGCTGATATGCATTTTGAGCTAGCCAACACATTTTTGCACTTGCACATACAAAAACCTAGCATTTTTCTTAAGTGTGATAGGAACAAGCGGTGAAACATTGCATGTGGGTCGAGGGATAATTTAACCTAAGGCACCAAGGGTTTGAAGGGATAAAAACAAAAACCTGCAAACTCAATTTTAGGACCCTAACTCTAGGTGAACACCACCAAGTTACTGTCTGGTTCTTGACAGATTTGAGTGCAGGTAACCCACTGGATGAGTGCAGTACAGTTACTGCCCTGATGGCATCTTTTGTTATCTTGAAGGGCCTCATTAACCACATGAAATTATCATGCATCCCTCTTAGGACATACCAGACCCAATCATCTTCTGCAAAATAGGGGAAGTGTATGCAATGTCCAAAGTGTTTATCCCGAAGGGCCTTGAATTGAGGTTTGAGTTCAAAAATCTCATCTATTAGCTATTTGTGATAGATCTCCATCAACTTAGAGTCTCCAAATTCCTCAATGTTGGCATGGATATAGACCCTAACATCTTCTACGTACAATACCCCATGCAGAATGCTAGAAAATGCACCTAAAGGATCAACTTCTAGAGATTTATAGGGATGTTTCTTGAATTTTGGATGCGGCCTATCAGTGATCTTTACAACCATTGGAGTGCCATCTTGCAAAAGATTCAGAGAGAGATTTTCAAAATGGAAGTACCTTTTTATGCCTTAGGGTTTGAAATAGGAGCTAGAACAAATCGTTGGTTGAATTCGATTTCCCAATTGATCTTTGAGTGGATTGTAGAAACTTCGTTGCAAAGCTCTTCTTATCTTTTTCGTGAATGCAAGTGTGCAAATGATGAGTGAAAGAACCCTTTTATTCTTGTGCAAACCCTAATTTCCTTTTGCAATAAATACACAACTTAAGTTATCTGGTGACCCTATTTTAAGAGAGATCTTCTTGAATCATTGTGCTGATCTTAGAATCATTGTCAGTGATGATTGACAATGTACCATCTTTTCTTCAGTCATGCTTTCAATTTTGAATCATACCGGATCTGTTTGTGAAAATCCTACTTTACTGGATGGCTATCAAACAGGATCAACTTAAACGGTTAAACTCTTGCAAAACTCCATGCGGATCTTTCATATTTTTACCGAGGGTTATTTAGATATTTTTCTGAGAACCCTTTAATCCACAGTATTCCATGAGCCAAATTTAGGCACTAATTGACTGGCTGGGAGAATTTATTTTTCTTTGTGACTCCCCCTGAGCTAGAGCTCATCTGTTTAGTTTCTAGAAGGAATATCAGCACCGGATTCTGGTGTGGATCCATCCCCAATATTTTATGTACTCTTCTTCACCCAAATCTTACTCATCTCCCTTTGAACTTCATCCACATTCACTTTGCCTTTTCCATTATCTTGTTTTTGATTATGATGCACCGGACCTTTTTTAATCCCAATTTTTACTTCTGTAGAATTTGGCAATAGGACCGGATCTATTGCAATTGTAACAAACAACATTTCTTTGCATATTTGATTGATATCCTCTTGATTTGCATTGATTAGCCATATGTCCCATTCTATTGCATGCAAAGCATCTACCATTGAATGAATTGTTAATTTGCATATTTCTACATTCATGAGATTTGTGATACCTTTTGCAGTTGAAACATTGTCCGGAGAAGGATGGATTAGTTTGATTCATTCTCCTTTTGCACTGAGTTGCTTTATGACCGAAGTTGTTGCAATTGAAGCAGTATCCATTGAAGGATGGATATATTTGAGCATTTGGTTGCCTTACCGAAGGTCTTCTAGGCCTGCTTCTTTGATTTCCTGATCCAAAGTTCTTCTAACCGTATACAGAGCTTTCACCTTTCTCATATCCCAAGCCACACTTATCATCTACCCTCTTTTGGCTTTCAAGAAGAACTTCAAGTTGGGTTGAGCTTATCTTGAATTTCTCTTTGTATTCATTTGTTGTTTGAAGATCTTGTTTAAGAGTATCTATCTGATTCTCAAGTTGTTCTTCATTATCTCTAGCTTCTTCAAGATCAGATTCAAGATACCTGATTATTCTATCTATTTTGTGGCAGTCCTCTGTCTTCTCCTTGAGGGATTGTTTTAAATTATCTTCAATTTTCCTTTTTTCTTCAATTTCTTGGGTGAATCTCATAACCCCTAATTTCATCTCATGCCTTACCATAATGACCTCTTTTGACAGCTTCTCACATAGCTTATTTTTCTCATCCAGATCTTCATTAGTATCATTGGCTTCACTCTGATTTGCTAATTTTTGAAGTAGTTCCTTTCTCTTTTTCATAGAGATACTCAGTTTTTCTTTTAGCTCATTTATGAAATCATTAGCTTGTTTGAGTCTTTCTCTCAAGTTATTGACTTCAGAGTGGGATTGTTCAAGATCATCTAGGGAAGACTGAAGTTGTTCCTTCATACCATATATATACATTAAGATTCCCAGATCTTTCTCAAGCTATTAGGCTTTGTTTAGAGGAACTTAGCTTTGATACCAATTGTTGGAAACAAGTAGATAACTGAGAGGGTAGAGTGAATTAGTTATCTCAAAATTTCTTTAGCTTTTCTTTTGTTATCTTAATAATCAATGCAGTATCAAATCATATAAGCATATAAGAACATAAATAAAATCAACACACATAACACAAGGATTTTTACATGTAAAACCCTGTTAAGGGAAAAACCACGACGTGACTAACCCAAGATTGTATTCTTTGTTAAAAGAATAAGAAGTACAAAATGGCACTTGCCAATTAAGGCTCACTGCCCGAACACACTACTCACAAGAGGCACACTGCCTACAAGAACTTACAGAAGGTAATCAAATGTTTGAATTGATGAGAAGCATCTACAAATGCAAGGGTTCAGTTTTGGTTAGGTACAATACACTGATTTGATGCACTTCATTCTTCCTCTGCTTTAATATTATTGCTTTGTCACATACCAGACTTGATCTACTGCTTCACACTTGTCCCTACTTTTCTTCACACTTATTACATCACTTATATTTTTCACACTCCTACATGCTGGAATCCATTTGGTATATATATCTGCATCAAGGATTTCATCAACTTTCTAGTTGGCAACAAGAATACTCAAGATATTTACAAGTTACTGATCTGTTGGCTGAATCCATGCTTGATTTGTGATGCATATCAAAAACATAGACATAGAAGTCATTAATCATATCGGCCAACAATGTATGATCCCACAAATTGCTTGATCAACATCATTTACTCATTCGGATTAAAGTCTGATACTCTGTCGGTCAGTTCTTTCTCTATCTGCTCTGCCTGTCTGGAACCTAACACTCAGATGCTCGTATCTTTTTCATGATTTATTACCAGAGGCTAAATCTCTAGAATATAGTAGTCATGATACTCCTCTTGACTTATCCAAGTCCGCAACTTGCTGAGTTACACCATTTGAGAGATCTGGACTTGATTGTTAGACCTTGTGCATACTCTATTCTTGTTCATCGAACCAAAACAATCTTCAATTTGACTTCCGATATAGGCATACTATGTACTGTGGATGTGTGGGATAGACTTTGTTTCCATCAATGACAACACTCATGAAGCCACACAGTGTCTCTTGCCAACAAACAATTCCATGAATAGACAAAGAGATAAGAAGAAAACTAGATGAAAACTAAAGGAAAACAAGCCTAAACTCAAAAAGAAAATGGAAATAATTTTGAAGAAATAAGATCTAATCATGAGTTCACAAAGGAAATAAAGTGATAAAAGGATGAGATGAAATGGAATAACATAAGATAAAAAGTGCTAAAAATCAAGAGGAAAGCTAAAATGAAGAGTTATTTCGTACATTGAAAAATGACAAGTCACCCCTTTTAGAAATAGGGTTGCCTATTTTACCAGGGATGGCCACTTAGGTGACCCTAAAACACAAAGGTAGGTCACCCGAGAAACCCAAAAGGTCAAAGGGGTGAACCTAAAAAGGTGAAATGAGAGGGTCACTTAGGCAAACATGAGGAAAGGAAAGTTGGCTAGGAGGTTAATCGAAGAAGACAAAAATATAAGAGACTGAGTCATCAAGACATGAAATTACTGGGAGAATTTTAATCATGGCTTTAGGGGTCATGAGCTGAGACTACCACATCATCATCAGACTACCATGTAGGCCTAACGCGATTTTAGTACTTACAATACCTACGAACTTCATGACTTGTCTATATAGATTTGAAAACTTGGTGATGTTGACAAACATTGTTTTTGATTAAGTTTAGCTAGGAAAAGGTCCTAGTCCCATACAAAAGAAGTTCAAAAAGTACACTATTACATCATAAACAATGTTTGTAGTTTGCTATGGAAGAAATTTTACCTTAGACAAGTCTTGTCAATTGATTCAATAATTTTGATAAGAGTTGGAAGATAACATGAAACTATTCAATAACAATGATGTGACTTGGTGATGCTAAGTGACTGATACTTGAGATTTGATACAATAGATGTCAAAGACCTTGTGCAAGAACTAAGGTTTTGTCATGGTATTGATTCAAAGGCTAATGTGATTGATGCAAGTGACTAAGTAATGGCTACAGGCTAATCCCTTGTGGTAGATAGATGTGTCAAAATTGTCCTAATGTTAGGTCTCCTCAATAATTGATTGATTACAATTGACCTAGGGTGGTGTCGTTTTATACTTCTCTTAGGCACATAGTTTGAAGGTTTTGGTAAAAGAGTCGACACATGTAAAAGCTAGTTGAAAAACTAAGTTAGTGACTCAGCTTGGGCCTGTAAGCACCCAAAAATGAATAGGTCAACATGACAATTCCAATGATGATTTTATTTAGATCCCAACAAGCCCAAGAATGACATTAAGTGAAATAGATCTCTAGTAGCTAACATGTGTTTCCAAGTTGAGGTCTTGGAACCTGTTAGTATTTTGTCACTAGTTTCTATCCCATGCCACTCTATTTTCTATAGTGTCCATCTCAATAGTTTTTTCTTTCTCCATATTTTGATGAATTTGCTATAAAGAATGCATGTACGTTGTGGTAAGTTTGCATTTTCCATGGTAGTTTATCATTCACAATGGATTTTCCTATGTTTTTTTGTCTATTGGACCATTCTCCACAATATACTATTTTTGCCATGGTATACCAACATTTGTCATAGTGAATTAAAGCGATGAATTCATGTAGAAGCGACAAATTTCTTGAGTATGTTTGTATGTGTGATTTGATTTTGAAACTCAAGTTTTCTTTTAATTTTTAATTATTCTTCATCCATTTATCCCTAATTAAGATCCAAATTTCCCATGAATTCAAGTGTTGACCCTTTCCTTACAAAAGATTTAACCAAACTCATTTAGAGGGTCATCACATTTCAAAATTGATAGCTGGTACTCTACACCATTTTTATTGCTTGACCATTTTTCAATTATTCAACCATTGCATATAAACAATCTTATTTAGCTCTCTTTTATTGCAAAAATGTGCCTAATCGGTGTTGTCATTGATGTCAACCTATCCCTGTTGTCATTGGTGTCAACTATATCCTATTTTGTTGCCTGTTTAGAAGACTAAAATATTGAGGATATTGAGTAAATTAATGAAGATCAATGTATGCGGACCATATGGCTGTGTAAAGGATTGTCTGAGGTAGCTCTAGCTAAGATTTGAGAGGTCCGCATAAAGATTTGAAGAAGTTATGGTCATTTGAGTAAAACTAGGTTTTGCAATGTTTAGAAGAGACAGAGTGACATGAAATTGGTTTGGATTGCTCCGCAAATGAAACACTATGATCTGCGGATCTAGAGGGTGCTTCCACAATAATGGGTTACACTTTTTGGGACATCCTAATTTTTGCTGAAATCACATATTTTTAGAAAATATAATGATTTAAGCCTTAAAAGGTTCCATTTAAAGGATTTTAACTGAAGAGGGTTTGATCAAACCCCCTTAGATTCAAACCCCCTTGGATAGAACCCTGCTAGTTTTAAACCATACATATAATGGAGTCTCCTCTACACCTATCAAAATGCTGATAAAAAACCACTTTTGATTTACCTTTTGGGGATCAAATGAATTCATTTAAAATTTATGTTTTATAAGTATGTAGTCTTTATTATAAGCTTCCCAAAAAGTATAATTTTAAATACATTTAATTTTTTTTTTGAAGGGGAAAAAAATTTATTTAATCCAAATTGAGATACAAGGCAAAAGCCACAGGCTCAATAAAAAGGAGAACAACCAACAAACCAAACAACAACACTACATAGTCCTGTCATCCAATAAAACTCTCTCCAAAATCCCCAGATAATCAAAAGGTAACTCATCTGTACCACTGATATCCCAACCATCCCCTTTCTCCGAGGCCCACTTCGCCAAGCAGTTGGCCACGCTATTCCATTCTCTAGGGATGTGACAGAAAGAGACAGAGTCTAAGGAACTGCATACACTTAAAATCTGTCTAACCATTTTAAATATATTTAATTTGATTATTATATTTATTTTTTTTCTTGTGAATGTAGGTTTTTCACCGAACATCAAGTTCTTTGTTTTTGATAATATAAGGCGGCTAAACAAGGGGCCGAACCCTTACAAAAAACAGAGAGGCCCGAAGGCAGCAAGCATCAACAGGCCTTAAAGAACATCAAGTTCTTTGTTCTACACACATGGAAAATTAGTAAATTAGTGAAAAAAAAAAAATGAAAAAAATCTATACCTTAGGTATTGATGTTCTTGTTTCAACAAAACAAAAAAAAATAAATTTTGATACATACATAAAAAGTTATGTTTTACAAAATACGCCTATGTCTAAATTATAATTGGTTTGACTTCAAAACTTAATTTAAAAAAATTCAACAAAACATTATGAAACAAAATGCATGCCCTATATATCAGTGTGACCAATCTAAATTCAAAAGAATCATAATTTTATCCTTTGTAAAAAAAAAGTTATGTGCTACGGAATACACATCACTTTAAAAAAATGTTGTTTACTATTAAAAACTAGTTATCAAAGGAGATGCAAAAAATTTTACAATTTAACTCCAATTTTTTTTAAAAATATATATTTAGAATCTACAAACAAAATCTTATAAATTACTAGTTCACATCATCTTCAAATTCCTAACAGTTTAGTGGCTATAGGTGTCAAAAAGTGAATATTTAATTCAAAATGTTGATTTCAATGTCAAGTTTGGCCAAAAAGTGTAACCTATTATTGTGGGATGACCCTAGAGACATGTTTGGGAAGTCAGTGTGTGTCATCAACTCAAGTGGTTCATGGTTTGGAGGTCCACATGCAATCTTTCTAGTGTAACAGTCATGGTAGACAGTGTTCTTAAGGTACCAGATGAAGATGCAAGTGATTCTATTGATTTTGAGTAGTGTGGATGTTATTGCTGAATTCAATATGCTTGTGGAGGTCTTTGGATCGTGTGCTTGTTGTGTTGGAGACCCGCATTGAAGATTGAGCTCGTTGTTGAAGATTTCTTCCTTGGTGTTGCTGTTCTTCCCAGTCTTGGCCGACTAGATTATTCAAGCATTTTGTGGATGATCTAAGAGAAATTCTATGGAGCATAGCATGTTGATCAAGGAAGATTTGAGTCCCAATTATGTTTGGATGACAACTTAGTGATTCACATTAAGTTAGATGCTTGTAGTTCCGACCTTGATCTTTATTCCAAGGTTGATGAAGCCTATAAAGGCATGTAGATGAGTTGTTAAAAATCATCCTTGTGCGAAATTGATAAAATTCTAAGAAAGGATCAGTGGCAAAGTAGAGAAGAGAAGTAGAAGAACAAGAGCACTAAAGGATGAAGAGATAGTGAAGAAGTGTTTTATGGCAGAGCAGAAGTTTTTATGAGCCTTCAATGAGACTGAACTAGGCATGATGAAGATGCTATTTCTCAGTTAACTCTTTCTGTACTAAACATAAATTCCTATAGGTAGTGAGCCTCTTTGAGTAGTGCGCCTGAAGGCAAGTGCCTTCCCATTTCTTTCAAGTACTTTTAACAGGGTACAAATCTTGTGGGATAACCCCCACCGTGGTTTTCCCTTAATCAGGTTTCCATGTTAAAAATCTTGGTGTCAAGTATGTTCATTTGTTTCTGCTCGTGTTGTTGATTCATGCTTTAATGTTTACATCATTAATCTAGTTATAAGTTGTGAAAGAAGATTAAAATTAGAAAAGGTTAAATTTGTGGGACAACTGATTCACCCCCCTTCCTCGTTGTCCGGCCTAATTCCAACAATTGGTATAAGAGCCAGTTCCTCTAAAAGAAGCTTGACCGCTTGAGGAGATCCAAGATGTCGACTTACAAGAAGGAAAGTCTGAGATTTGATGGAACAAATTACTCACTTTGGAAGGTGTGCATCTAATGTCTTTTGGAATGTATGGGTGATGTCTTTTGGTTGATAACTAAGAATGAGTATTTAAGATTCTGAAGAATGGTTCTACAACTCTAGACGAACTCAAGGAAGCTGAATACAATATTCGAGCCAAAGAAGCATTGTTGAGTGCCTTGAGTGATACAGAAATGACAAATGTCCTAGAATTCAAAAATGCTCATGAAATCTGGAATAAGTTGGAAACCCTATATGAAGGTGATAAACATGTCAAATGTGACAAGCTACAAAGCCTAAAAGGTAAATACGAAAGGTTTACGATGAATGAAGATGAAAACATTACTTCTTGCATGCAAAAGGTAAATGAACTTGTGACTGGTATCAGGAGTGTTGGTGGAGTATTGGATGAATCAGATATTGTTGCCAAAGTGCTCAGATCCTTACCTCTGGCATACAAGCATAAAGTTGCTGCCATTGAAGAGATCAAAATTGTGACAATTATTACAAGGGATCAATTGGTTGGTAAGCTTTCAACATTTGAAATGAGTGAGTTTGGTGATTCTCTTCCTAAGTCTGAATTTGCATTTAAAGCCAGTATTCATGGAAAACAAAGATATGATCCAGGTGAAAGCTCTTCAAGAAGATCAAACAAATTCAACAAGACAAGGAAGGATCTTGAAGATGATGAAACTGAGTTCGATGAACTTGAAGCCCTTTTTGCCAAAAGATTGCCAAGAGGATCCGATAAGTATGAAGGAAAGTTGCTATTCAAATGTTTTGCTTGTAATAAGATTGGTCATTTTGCCTCAAGGTGTCTGGAGAGGGGTTCAAAGCCAAACTCTAACAGACCTAGAGTTCAGAAGAAATGCTACTATGTCCAAGAAGCTGGTGAAGAAGGAGTCACAGATGATCAATCTGATCATGGAGGTTCCACTAAAAGTGATTAGGTGTTCATTGCTATCAAAGAAGAAGATCTGGTGCCTACTAAATTTGCTAGCTGTGCAAATGTGGAAAGTACCTTGGCTGCTCAGGTTGTAGAAAAAGATGAATGGTTAATTGACAATGGATGTTCTCATCATATGACTGGTGATAAAAGTAAGTTTGTAAGATTTGAAAAATATGAAGGTGGAATTGTGAAATTTGGAGACAACTCAGCTGGTAGAATCCGTGGCAGAGGATCCATCTCTTTTGATGGTAAAAATAACACTAATGATGTTTTTTATGTGGAAGGATTGAAGCATAATCTTCTTAGTGTTGGATAGTTGGTTGACAAGGGTTATGATCTCTAATTCAAGGATGGAAAATGTAGAATATTGGAAAGCTTTGGAACTGAAGTTACATCTGGTACTCAGACTAGAGGTAACATCTTTCATTTAAGTAGTTCTGGGAAAAAGTTGTTTGATTTCTCAGAGTTGGTTATGGCATAGGAGAATGTGTCATGTGAATTTTGATAACATTGTCAAGATAAGTTCTACTCAGGCTGTGAGAGATCTTCCAAAACTTGTGAAACCTACTGATAGCATGTGTAGAGAATGTCAATTGGGTAAATAGAACAAAACTTCATTCAAGAGTAAAGAATAATTTTCAAGTGGATGGCTGGAACTTGTGCATACTGATCTATGTGGTCCTGCTAGAATTAGGAGTGTGCAAGGAGACATATTTTATGTTGTTGATTGATGATTACTCCCAGATGATGTGGGTAACCTTCTTGAAAGAAAAATCAGAAGCTCTTGACAAGTTCAAGGTGTTCAAGGTTATGGTGGAAAATTAGATTGGTGAGAAAATAAAGTTTCTGAGATCTGACAGAGGTGGAGAGCTTACCTCCGATGAGTTTGATTCATTCTATGAAAATCATGGAATAAAAAGACAGTTATCCGCTCCTAGGACTCCTCAACAGAATGGAGTTGTGGAAAGAAAGAACCGGACCATTCAAGAAGCTTGTAGGACCATGATGATGGAAGTAAATGTTCCTCAAGTCTATTGGAGAGAAGCTATGAGTACTGCTGTCTACACTCTTAACCAGGTGTAGATCAAAGGCAATTCTGGTAAGACCCCTTAAGAACTATGGTTTGGTCATCCTTCTACTATGAAATATTTCATATTTTTTGGTAGTAAATGCTATATCAAAAGAGATGAGGATCTAGGCAAGTTTGATGCAAGAAGTGATGAAGGAATATTTCTGGGTTACTCTACTCAAAGCAAGGCATGCTGGTGCTTTAACAAGAGATTGAAAAAGATTGTTGAAATTGCAAATGTTAGAGTTGATGAGAGCAAAGGACATTCCATGTCTTGCAGATATGATTCAGATGATCAAGATGAAAGTTGAAGTCAAGGAAGGCAAGTTTAAACCCAGACTCAAATCTAGATTAATCCAGAAAATCCAGTGACTCAAGAGGATAGTGCAGATGTTGAGGAACAAGCTCAAGAAATAGAGGTTCAAGCAAATCCCAAAACTCCTAGGTATGTAAGAGTGAATCATCTTGAAGATCAGATCATAGGAGATAGAAATAATAGTGTTTGAACTAGAAGAAGAATTGTTGAAGATCAAAAGGAGATTTGTTTGATTTCAAAGATTGAACCAAAATTAGTAACTAAAGCTTGCAATGATGAAAACTGGGTAAATGCTATGGAAGAAGAATTAATGCAAATTGACAAGAATCACACTTGGGATCTTGTTCCTAGACTTGAAGACAAAAATGTGATTGGAACTAAATGGGTCTTTTGAAATAAACTAAATGAAGACGATGAAGTTGTAAGAAACAAAGCAAGGCTGGCATGCAAAGGATATTCTCAAGTGGAAGGAATTGATTTTGAAGAAACATTTTCTCTGGTGGCAAGAATAGAGGTAGTCAGACTATTTCTTGCATTTGCTGCTTATAAAGATTTCAAGGTCTATCAGATGGATGTCAAGTTAGCATTCTTTAATGGAGAATTGGAAGAAGTCTACATTGAGAAACCAGAAGGATTTTAATTATCTAATCAGAGAAATATGGTCTGCAGGTTGAGAAAAGCATTGTATGGACTCAAACAAGCCCCAAGAGCCTAGTATGCAAAATTAGATAAGTATCTGCTAAAGCTAGGATATAGAAAAGGTATTGTTGACAGTAATCTTTACTTCAAGATTGATCATGAGCACATTTTGATTGTTGAGATATTTGTTGATGATATCATTTTTGGTGGAAATGAGAGTATGTGCAAAACATTTGCTGATCAGATGCAGAGTGAATTTGATGTCCATGTTTTGTGAAATGAATTATTTCTTAGGTCTACAAATCATTCAGTCAGATAAAGGTATCTTCATATCTCAATCTAAGTATGTGAGAGAATTATTGAAAAAGTTTGGAATGGAAGATTCAAAGCTAGTGGGTACACCCATGGTAACCGAATGCAAGTTGAGTAAAGATGATGACTCCCCTAAGGCAAATTTGAAAAAGATATAGATCAATGATTGGAGGACTGCTCTATCTAACTCACACTAGACTTGATATCATGAATGCAGTTGGACTTGTTGCTAGATTTCAAGCTGATCCTAGAGAATCCCATGTTGTAGCGGTCAAAAGAATTTTTAGATATCTCAAATGGACACTTGATTATGGCTTATGGTATCCAAAGGATAATAACTTCACTTTTCATGCATACATAGATGATGATTGGGCAAGAGATGTGAATGATAGGAAAAGTACTAGTGGTGGTGCATTCTTCTTGGGAAGGAGATTGGTTTTTTGGATGAGCAAAAAGTAAGAGGCAATATCTTTGTCTACTGTAGAGGCAGAGTATATAGCAGCAACAAACAATTGTACTCAAGTTCTGTGGATGAAGCAAATATTGAAAGACATCATAATTGTGTTTGAGGAGCCTGTTACAATCTTCTGTGATAATTCAAGTGCAATAAGCATCCAAAAGAATCCGGTGTTGCATTCAAAGACAAAACATATATCAATCAAGTTTCACTTCTTGAGAGAGAATGTTAATGAGAATGAAGTTAGATTGGAGTTTGTTTCTTCAAAGGATCAAATTGCAGATATTTTCACTAAGCCTCTACCCAAAGATATTTTTGAGTATCTCAGAGAGAAGTTAGGGGTTATTACCCCTCCTAATCAAAACTAAGATGCATTAGGGTGCATCAGTCCGGTGGAATTCATAGTCATATCTTGTGATCCAGATTGATGTTAAAGAGATACTACATAGGGGGAGTAGTCAGTATGTAAATTTTGGAGATCAGTCTGAAACAAAAAGGGGGAGAAAAGATTGCAAATATGTGCCCTTTGCCATTGATGTCAAAGGGGGAGAGAAGTCATGTGAAAAACTAGTTGCTGATGATAGGGGGACTAGTGAAGAAATTAGTTGTAGCAGTGATAAGAGAAAGGGGGAGAAGTTCTTGTCTTGATGATTGAATCAATTTTTCACATCATATGTTGCCATCAATGACAAAGGGGGAGATTGTTGCAAATATGTGCCTAATCAGTGTTGTCATTGATGTTAACATATCCCTGTTGTCATTGGTGTCAACTGTATCTTATTTTATTGCCTGTTTAGAAGATTGAAATGTTGAGCATATTGAGTAAATTAATGAAGATCAATGTATGCAGACCATATGACTGTGTAAAGGATTGTCTAAGGTAGCTCTAGTTAAGATTTGAGAGGTCCACATAAAGATTTGAAGAAGTTATGGCCATTTGAGTAGAACCAGGTTTTGCAATGTTCAGAAGAGATAGAGTGACAAGAAATTAGTCCGAATTGCTCCGCAAATGAAACACTATGATCTACGGATCTAGAGACATGTTTGGGAAGTCAGTGTATGTCATCAACTCAAGTGGTTTGTGGTTTGGAGGTCCCCAAGAAATCTTTCTAGTGTAACAGTCATGGCGGACAACATTCTTAAGGTATCGGATGAAGATGCAAGTGATTTTGTTGATTTGGAGTAGTGCAGATGTTATTACTAAATTCAATATGCTTGTGGAGGTCTCTGGATCATGTGCCTGCTATGTTGGAGGTCCGCATTGAAGATCAAGCTCATTGAACTAAAGATTTCTTCCTTGGCATTGCGGTTCTTCCCAGTCTTGGCCAATCGGATGATTCAAGCATGTTGCAGATGATCTAAGAGAAATTCTATGTAGCGTAGCGTGTTGATCAAGGAAGATTTGAGTCCCAATTGTGTTTGGCTGATAGCTTAGTGATTCACATTAAGTCAGATGCTTGTAGTGCTGACCTTGATGTTTATTCCAAGGTTGATGAAGCATATAAAGGCATGTAGTTGATTTTTTGAAAATCATCCTTGTGCGAAATTGATAAAATTCTAAGAAAGGATCAGTGGCAGAGCAGAGAAGAGGAGTAAAAGAACAAGAGCAGTAAAGGATGAAGAGATAGTGAAGAAGTTTTTCAGGGCAGAGCAGAATTTTTTATGAGCCTTCAATGAGACTGAACTAGGCATGATGAAGATGCTATTTCTTAGTTAACTCTTTCTGTACTAAACATAAATTCTTGTAGGCAGCGAGCCTCTTTGAGCAGTGAGCTTTGGGAAGTGCACCCAAAGGCAAGTGCCTTCCCATTTCTTTCAAGTACTTTTAACAGGGTACGAATCTTGTGGTTTAACCCCCATTGTGGTTTTCCCTTAACTAGGTTTCCATGTTAAAAATCTTGGTGTCAAGTGTGCTCATTTTGTTTCTGATCATGTGTTGCTGATTCATGCTTTAATGTTTACATCATTAATCTGGTTATAAGTTGTGAAAGAAGAATAACATCAGAGAAGGTTAAATTTGTGGGACAACTGATTCACCCCCCCCTCTCAGTTGTCCAACCTAATTCCAACATCTTTGACATTTGTTTACAACCCCTTACCTTGGATACTAACTCACAGATAATTGTCTAGATGGAAGGGAAACAAATAAGGGATTACTAAGGACTCAATTGCTAGCTTCAAAATCTAATCTACACTTGTAGCAACCTAGCTTCAAGTGTGGAATTTCATTTTTTATTGGATTTAGATTTTACTTTGAGAGTTTACAAAAGCTTTCTTTTAAATGTTTGGTTAGTTGTAAGTTTTTTTTATTAGTATAGAATCAATTTAGTAGGAAAAATTAGAATACAATTTATATCTATGTTATTTTTTATTCAATTCTTTCATTCATTTGTGTTTGTTTCTTCACTTCCTTCCAATCAAAAGAACATAAAAATGATTTAAATAAATTATGTTGTTTTTACATAAAAGAATAATTCCACTCATTTAGATCATTTAATAGAACATTCAAAGCATCCCTAGAAAAGCTTCTTCATAGGATTTCTTTCGAAAATCACCAAAAATGCTTTAGAGAGGTTCCTAAAAGAAAGTCTGGGAAGATCTTTAATGGATTACACTATAAGAAGAAACTAAACTCTCAATCTATCATGCAAAAAAAAAATTTGCTATGAAGAAATTTGCTAATTTATTGTGATTCCTTAAAAAAATGGTTGTACTGTTAATTATCTATGATTGTCTATACATTTAATTTATTACAAAACTCAATTCTAAGTTCTGTCTTTTTTTAATTTTTTTTTCTTTAAAAAAATGTGTTTTATTTAATGAATTAACTTTATTTAGCTAACCAAGTACATTGAATTGATTAAATTTCTTGATCCGATAAATGTAGTTGGATATTTATTTTTAATTAGTTAAGCATTTTTATTTTATTTAATTAAATAGAAAATACAAAAGAAAAGAAATAGTAGTTGCATGGAATTTAGATTAATTTAAGTTATTGATGTAATTAAAGATTAATCTAGTCTATTTCTTTTAAATTAATTAATTTATTTTAAATACAAAAATAATATAAAATTTATGAAATAAACCAAAAATATTTTCCAAACAATAAGACTTCCAAGCATCAAACATTTGTTAAAAAACATATTCAAACACCAAACAAATGAATAAAAACTAAAATTTGCATTTAAAGTGTCCTAGTTGTGACCAAACATCATGGGCAAGCTTCAAGGAGAGGTTTCTCCTATCACCCTTGTATTTTTTTGGGATTGAACAACTTGGTATTCTAGAAGACCAATTAGAAAACATAACTATTTTGACAATTCCTAGAATTATGTTTCAACCATCACCTCAACCATCTATACATTTATTTGTACCATGACCACAAGAAGACCAAAACCAAACAAACCATCAAGTCACCTATCCACTAGTGCCACCATTTCAGCTACTTCTACCTCAACTGCTAGCAATAGACACCCATTCATCTAACCATGTGAAAGTTTCTATATGTGTTGATTTGTGTGCATACATAAATTGGTGAACATGATGTGAAAGACAAATCCTTGTGATAGTCTTTCTTCTTCTTTTCATCTCACCTTTTCTCCATCTTCCCTTCTCTACCCATTTATTTGTGGTTCTTAAAGCACCCTTGAATATGTCAAAATTTGAGAGACCTCTAGTGTGGGTCCCCCCATTCCCTTGGATTTAAATGCCATCATCATTATAAACTAGGAATCCAATTTGAATGGTCCCAATGGAGATTGTGAAGACAACATAAAAAATTGTCACATTTGAGTACCCCATGTGGCAAGACAAACTTGAAGAGGTTCACACCTCTACAATAGCTCTTAACCTTTCACTTCTTTAGATCATTCATACACACCACCTAGTACCCAACAAATTTGCCAACAAATTGCCCAAAAAGAGAGTGGAATAGGTCTCATCCCTTATAGGGAAAGGGCTAGGTACTATTGATAGGTTTTTTTTGCACACAACAACTTAGATAAAATACTAAGTATTTTATCTCTCCTGAAAGGAATCAAATCCTAATAAATTAGAAAATGACTACCCTAAGGTCTTTACTGTCAGGTCTTGACTCATCAGATAACTCAGTTGTTCAATGTCTTTGTTGTTCCAATAGAGGGGCCTTATGTTTCTAGCAACCAAAGATGAACCTGATTTTCAAAGATGTGGGCAGGAATTTTGGGTCGGCTAGAAATGTTTTCATATTTGCAGTCTAAAAACTCTTATGATTATCAAATATACAATGTATGTGGTGCTAAAATGTTTCTATTTTCAAAAAGCAAAAAAGAGGTGAGAAAGAGAAGGTTTAGGAATACATATGAACAACTACAATTGTGGTTTCTTAACCTAGATAGACAGATCTTATTAATAAACTGGTCCCTGCTTTGCTAGAAAAACTCACAACTTCACAAAAATAGTGCAATCTTCAATGGAGATAATGATTTTCAAATTGCAAAAAATTATTAAGTACCCAAATAATGGTGTGTATTAAGTAAATCATGCAGTCGAACTGAAATGATTAAGTGTTCAGACTAACCATACATAATAAATCACAATCAACAAGCTACTAATGAACTATGAACACAAGATCCATCAAATATCTTAAGTGATTAATCATAGTTGCAACTGAACTTAATCTAATCAAGTGGAAAGGAACCACAAAATCAAAATTCTAAACCAATTTAACACAGTATAAGACTCTAGTAGATAACTTGTATTTTTATTGATTCAAAATTTTGATAGAGTTCAACAATTCTTATCTTTCACCCCCTTTACAATGAAGATGATTGCCCTTAAATCTAGGTTTTAGGAAAAAACTCAGTACACAAATGAAAGGTGTAGATTCATCTAACATAAAGGCCCTTATTTTATATGCATTTAACATTTGTGATAAGTTGTTACAGACTCTTTTTTATATTTGTCCTTTAAGAAAAAGATGAAATTACAACTTTGAAGCTCATTTATAGGACAAAATGGGACCTTTTGACAAGTCAAAACAAGACAAATCATTCCTTTTGATGAGTTGACAAGTAAAAACCAAATGTGGCACATTTTTGGAGGGCCACTCTAGCTGGGACTCCCTGAGCTGACTAGATGGCTGGAAATTGGTCAGAGGATGATCCTCAAGGTGTACCATATTTAATAACAATTTCATCCTTGGCCAATTCTTTTCTTTTATATTCTATGAATGAATTCAGTACTGGGTTTAAAGCTTCTGTAAGAGGATCTTTCGTATAATCCAGTCTGAATTTATGTGTATCGAGGGTTTTAGCATGAGTGTTGTAGGTGGATACTTCGGATAAATCATCATCAGAGTTACTCCATAATCTGCTAAGAAAATTCTCAACCACCTATTCACACAATCAATCAGTAGCTTAATGTGAAAAAGAAATGTTTTCTATAGCAAAATACTACTATTCAAGAACCATATTGAGATGATTGAGCTCTTCTACTTTTTATTGATGTGAGTGGCAGGCCAAAGGATAAAATGATCCCAAATAGACCATTTGAAAAATGCCATGGAAATTTGAATTGCTCAAGATTGGGATTCCCACTTTTCAAGTATATGAAATTTTTCTACCATACCCTACAAACACTGTTGTTAGCACATACAAATTTAAGAAAAGAAATAACAAAGTTCTTTCAAATTGAAATCGATAAACTTGAAAACTTCATGGTAAATTACAAACATGATAACTACATTTATCTTGATATATTCTTGTAGGAATAATCCATAATTTAAAATGGCAAGCAACTCTCTAGTTATTATTGTAAACCTAGTGATGATCACACAAATATTGAAAATTGCAAGAAGGCATAGAGGCAATGTGGTCAACAAAAAAGCCATGCATAACAAGCCTTTTTCCAATAAGGGTTTAAACAATAGAATAAAAATACCTACTCAGTCAAATAATCCAACTTATGGTCATCTTCTAGAGCTTATACTCTGTATTGAAATACAAAGGAAATAATACAAACTATATGCTATATGAATTCTCTAATATTAGAATGATTTTTGCATACAATCCTACCCATGGAAGAAATAGTCTCTATCCCAAATCAACCCTATATTTTGCAAAGTTGTACATGGATGTGCACATAAGTACAATGAGCTCTGCAACTCCATTGTATAGGTTTTCCACCAATCAAAGCATGTATAATTCCACATAGGGTAGTAGAAATTAGTGTATGAATAGAAGCTAGTGTGGTATATGCTAACAAAACATATGTTAGAGGCCATCTCTATATATTTTAAAGATAATCTACAAAATCAAACATATTTACATTGTCAGTTCTATAATATTCACAAAGAGAACATTCGTAACATTGAGATGGGTACATATTTTTAGTACCAATGGAAGGTGAAAACAAAAACATATTGGCTAATCCAACTATGAGCTATGGATTTATCAATTTGTTACTCAAAAATAATAACAAGAAGAGCTGAAGCAAATAAATTATGTGATTGTAGCTAAAATTCTACGAGGATCAAGAGAAAATTATATAATCATCTTTATGGTGCAAATACAAAGTGAATTCTATAATAAAACTATGAAAAATAACGGCTATACAAAGACAAGAGATACACACAAATGAAAATGTCTATATATTCTATTGAAGAAGATTACATGCTTTATATAGCTTTAAGAGGCACAACCAATTCTTACAATCCTAGAGTCTAGCTTGACACCTAACTAAAAAAAATTGACAACACACTAATGACTATTGACACAACTACAACTCTTATTAACAACACTAAAACTAACTTCCAACACTCACACTCATTCAATTATTCATTACTTTAACACTCCCTCTTAATGAAGAACTAAATTTTCTTGGACTCCTTGCATATCCCTACATATTACAAAATTTATCTTTCATTCATACAACCAAGCATCCACTAAACTGTCAAATGAGCATACCACTACCCTTTTAAGACCTCAAGCACCTCTCCTCCTCTAACACCTAAATGTATGCATGCTAGGGAACCCATATTTATTCTAAAAACCTTTTTAGATGTACTTTGATGATCCCAACACATCTAATGGTCATTCAAATAGTTGGATGATTGAACTTCTTTTCATACCTTGCAAGTCCAACCAACCTCATCATCTTTTGTTTCATAAATAGAAGTTATTTATAAAATTATGTGTATTTTCATGGGTTTCCAACCACAACAAATTTCTCAAGTTACAAGA
The DNA here is from genome assembly GCA_027924645.1 of Cunninghamia lanceolata. Classification (NCBI taxonomy): domain Eukaryota; kingdom Viridiplantae; phylum Streptophyta; class Pinopsida; order Cupressales; family Cupressaceae; genus Cunninghamia; species Cunninghamia lanceolata. The sequence goes on along the minus strand of BSBN01000914.1, from coordinate 3,385,934 downwards.
CAACAAACTTAGTAGGAAGATGGTCTTCTCCTTGCACTTTGCTTCAACACTTTTTTTTATGATAGCTTAAAAAATAATCCTAGATAACTTGCCCTCTCCTGCAACAACTGCACATAAGGGATAGCCTTCAAATACTCTCAAGATGCCCTTAGTTACCTGGGCACTCCTATGATGAAGTTATACCCAATCTAGCTCTGATGCCATGATAAAACTATGAAAATAATAGTAGTACAAAGACAAGAGATGCACACAAATGAAAATGTCTATATATTCTATTGAAGAAGATTGCACGCTTCATATATCTTTAAGAGGCACAACCAATTCCTACAATCATCCTAGAATCTAACTTGACACCTAACTAAAAATAAATTGACAACACACATATGACTATTAACATAACTACAACTCTTATTGATAACACTAAAACTAACTGCCAACACTCACACTCATTCAATTATTCATTACTCTAATACTTCCCCTTAATGAAGAACTAAATTTTCTTGAACTCCTAGCATATCCTTACATATTACAAAGCTTATCTTTCATTCCAGGACTACAACCAAGCATCCACTAAACTATTGAATATGAGCATACCACTGCCCTTTTAAAATCTCAAGTACTTCTCCTCCTCCGTCATTCAAATAGTTGGATGATTTCTTTTCTTTTTCATACCTTGCAAATCCAGCCAACCTCATCATATTTTGTTTCATAAATAGAAGTTATTTCTAACAGTCTATATATTTTCATGGGTTTCCAACCACAATACATTTCATGTATACACACATATATTTAATATGCATGTAAGTGCACATATATTTAACATGCATGTATACACATGCACATGTTCACAAATGCATGTTCATCTACAAGCAGAAAGAAACGTTAAGCAAAAGTCACATCTTAGAAAATTGATAATCACTGAAGGTGATGAGAGAGATTTTGAACAACAGGGACTCATTTTAGAAAAAATAAAAAATAGAAAAATGTCTAGAAACCTTCTAGGTCAAAACACACTCTATTTAAACATCATCCACTTCGATGGTCAAACAGTCAATAGCAATTTTACACCTCATCCACAACAAAAAGTGTTGAATATTCATCTTATTTTTATTGACCAAAATTAACTTTTAATTATTGAAGTGGATGATATTTAAGATTAACCATCAAAATAGACGTTTGATAACTTAAGGAGAAAAAATTGGTACAGAAAACATTAGATGTCAACCAAATCTCATAATAGACTCAAATACATGTGAAATGTTCAAAATTTCACTATTAGCTATGGATAAACTGCGAAAGTACATTCAATGTAATGTGTTATTTCTTTTTGCTGCCTAAACGGACAAGAGGAAAGACACCACAGAAATTGAAAGGACATTAGGCAAGACGCCAAAAGCATTATTAGACAGCCAAAACCTTAAAAAAATTAATAATAAAAACTATTTTTTTCCAAACAAAAGTTTATCCATTAGCAAGAAAGTTTCAGATGATACTATGTGGCAAGTCAGAATTATTTTTCTGTTTCGTTAACATAATCTCTATGAGTTAAATTAGTAAATTATTCTAAATAAAGAGTTTAGATAGAGATGAATAAAATAATAAAAATTAAATTATGTGTATCTTGAAGTTGAAGAAGAGGAGATGAATATGACTATGACTGATGTTCATGTTATCTGATTTTTGAGATTGAATATAGATTAGCACCCTAAGGTGACTCTACTTTATGAGACTCAAACTGTGTGTGAATATGGGTAAACTCTATATTGTGGGATTGATTTCTATGTCTTTGGATTCAATCCCTAATCTTTGGATTTGACCTTTCTATGTGGATTTGACCATGTGACCTACAAACCTTCAATGCTTGTAAAAAAATACTTGCATGTACCTGTGTTATTCAGAATGTGACCATGCACAATGTGAATGAGTCAGACCCTAATGCAACACATAGGACCAGAACCCTTGTAGAGGTGACCTCCCAACTTCACTCCTGCTCTCATGGCAAGAGCTAGTCAAGTGGTGACGACATTGAGGGTCTGTTATGTTCCCTCAAGAGAAAGACTTTGTGGATTGCAGTCAGGTTGATCGCGCTTGCTTATTGAGTGTTTGTGTTATTGGTGTGGCAATTGCTTTTGTTGCATTGTTGTCTTTGAGCTTGTAGTATGGGTTTTATTGTTTTAATTGTGTTTAACTCATGTAGTTGAGAGGCTAATTCCTCAAATAAGTTAAGGTCTATGCTATCTTCCTCTCTTATGATTCATAATTTGTGCAGGCTTCTTGATGAAATCTATTGAAGATTTGGTCTTGGATTTGAAAGATTTTGTTGATATGAGTTCTAACTTTTTCTTGTCTAATTTGATCTAAGATTTCAATTTGTTCTTGAATTTCTTCTTCTATTGAGTTTTCTTGTTCTAGGAGGTTTGCTCTGATTTTCTCTAAGAATTATTGTATCTAGTATTCTCTCACATCAAGGCACATCAAATGCTTAGCGAAGAAGATTTGGATGTCTAAATGTCTTAAAATTTTATGCTATTGATTTGATTGTTTTGTGCCTCGAGATGAAACCGAGGGAATGAAAGTTGTGCATTTTTTATGTTGAAGATCTAAAGTTTCTAATTGCAGCTATAGCTATATGAATGCATGCAATTTTAGTTCTTTTTCTAATTTTTGATGATTTAATTACTGTGAAAGAAAATATGTGTGCAACTATATGTCTTTTCCTAAATATAGTCTTCCATGTTTTGTGTTTTTCAAAGATTTTGAATATTGCAATGATTTAATCTAAGAAAGTAAAATTATAATTTAATCTAAGAAATGCAAAGATCTTTTATCTAGAGCTATAAAAAGCAATCAAAATCAAGAATAAATGAAATCAATGTTTTACTTCCTCAAGAGCAATTGTGTTTTCTAAAATTTACTAATTCTATTATAAAAAAGCAATAAAAGAACCTATAATGATGGTGCCTGTGCTACTGTTGGGCATAAGTCCTCAGAGGTCTAGCTATTTGGGTAATCTTCTCCATAGAAGTCAAGTCCTCCACTTGATGATGGGAAAATGGTAAGGGATTTGAGGAGATTTGAAAAGATGAAAATAAGCACAAAGGCTTGTATGGATTAAAAAGCAAAAGGCTCAAGGCTTGTCTGAGAAACTTAGATGAACAAGAGATTCTATTAGATTTATATCTAAACTAAAACTTGAAAGAAAACGACTCAATGCCTCTAAATAAGATTGCATATAAGAGTGATTGCAAGATTTGAGCATGTACTAAAGCTAAAACAAGAAATGTCAAAGGATCACTAAGTCCTATAAAGGAGCTTGTATGATTTTTAAATGAGAAGAGGATGCCAAACAATGAATAGTATAGAGGTATTTATAGGTAGAAATGAGAGGGAAGGGATGCAGAGATCAAATCAAAATAAGTATTTAACTCAAGAAGAAATGGAAACAATTCCACGAATAGATGAAGAGATAAGAAGAAAACTAAAAGAAAACATGACTAAACTCAAAGATAAAATGGAAATAATATACTAAGAGATAAGATTTGATCATGAGTTCACAAAGGAAAGAAAGCGATCAAAGAGGATGAGATGGCATGGAAAAACACAAGCTAAAAAGGGCTAAAAATCAAGAAGAAAAGTTAAAACAAAGAGTTATTCCGTACATTGAAAAATGACAAGTCACCCCTTTTAGAAATAGGGTTCCCTGTTTTACTAGGGATGGTCACTCAGGTGACCCTAAAACACAAAGGCAGGTTACCCAAGCAACCCAAAAGATCAAAGGGTTGACCCTAAAAATGTGAAATGAGAGGATCATTTAGGCAAACATAAGGCAAGGAAAGTTGGCTAGGAGGTTAAATGAAGAAGACAAAAAAACAAAAATATATGAGGCTAAGTCATCAAGACACAAAACTACAAGGAGAAGTATACTCATGCCTTTAGGGGTCATGAGCTGGGACTACCACATCATCATCTAACTATCATGTGTTGGAGTCCAGGACAATACTAAGAGTGGGGGTGAATAAGTGTTGTATTGAATTTCAAATCTTTTTGCAAACTTTAATTTTCAAGACACAAAGAGAGAAAGATATCATTGATTTGTCAAACTCATATGCACATGACTAAGAATGAAGGAAGAGAACAAAACCTCATGAGCAAATTATCAACATATAAACATACAGATGAAAACAATATGAGACATAACACAAATTTGCACGAGTGGAAACCCTTTTGAGGTAGAAAAACCACTCCAAAACTACCTCACTGGCTTAACCTTGAAAATATCTTTACAAGACTTACTGGTTGAATGGTCTCACTGACCTACAAGCCTCACTAGCATATTGTGCCTCACTAGCAAACACAATCACCATTAGAAAAGATAAACAAAATCAGAGGGTTACTCTGTTTCTATTCAATTCATTATCCCATCTCTACATAATACAAACTCCATTTGTAAGTTCTCTATGTGTATGTCTTCAAGCATCTGATGCTCAATCAATTCATCTAATTTAGATTATCTCTACACATTCAATTGCATATTGTCTTCATACTTGATTTGATTCATTTTGTGTCATACAAGTTGTCTTCATATTGGTTCACATCCATTACAACTGTATCATCAAATTATCTTCATCATGTATTTTATCATTCCACTCCTCTGACACTTCATCCTTGAAATCATCCGATTCACTTGATCAAGCAAATATGTCTTTTTCACTGCAAACTAGTTTTCTCATTTATTTATCTGTATTTTCTTTTTAATTGAATCTTCATAAAATTTTCTTCAATACTGCATATTGATCTCTTACATCCACACTCCATCAATCCACCTGTATATATATAAGATTTCAAAAGACCTTTGCTCTTCCAACTTATTTTTATTTTCATCATCTTCAAATTTTCATTCACCTCAAGAAAATAATTTATTCTTGCACTTGAAACAAAAATCACATTATTTTCACCTTCCTCAATTTGCAAAAATTAGGAGAGAGATTTCATAAAATGACATTTATTTTGGCATAAATAATGTCTCTGCAAAAATCCTTTCATATTCTCAATTTTTTTTGTCCAATCTACCCTTTCAAACTTCATCTTCCCCTGCATCAAAAACCTTCAATCTGCAAAATAAAATCATCTTCAAGAAAAAACTTTCATGCTTCTCTTCATTTTCTTCTTCCAAAAATTCATCACCATTTCCCATTGCTCAAAAATCCATCTGCAAAATAAAAAGATTCTCCACAAAAAACACTTTTAACTTTCTCATCAAAATAAGAAATATCTCTCAAAATATCTTCCTCCTTAATATACTCTTTGTCATGAAGGAGAGTTTAAAATTACAAGAAAAAAACTTTATAAAATATTTTTAAAGATTCCATAAAGATAGCATTGAAAATTTCCTAAAACACTCCTTTTATTAAAGACTAAAAATAGTCTTTAAAAAAGCTTTTATGAAATTCTTCAAAAATTCATGCCACATACTCTTTTATAAGTCTTTAGCCCTCTACTCATATAAAATTCATTTTCTTTTATGTCATAAGGATATGACATATAGGGGCCCACCATAAAGTTTCTAATATTTAAAAAGCCATAACTATAGCTTATGCGTACTCCCCTTAAATATTTGATGCCCATGAAAAACATTCTAACTTTAAATGTTTTTTTAATGACTCTCTAATAAATTCACTCCTATCACTAAATATAGACTTTTAAGGTTTTTTTTTTTGGCGCTCATATGTATTAAGAGGAAACCTAAGCAGGCTGTGGAAATATAAAAGGGGTTGGTTTACTAATGTATAATGACCCTCTAGAAAATTATGTTTAATTTATCAACTTATGATAGAAGGCCACCTTTTTTAAAAAGTAGAATACCTTCATACGGTTAGATTAGGGCTTAGGAAAGGATTTAAAACTTTTAGCTTAGGGTTTCAAAAAAACTTAGATCCTTAATACAAACAAGGTAGTCTAAACCAAGATCAAGATCAGCTCAGGAACTAAAAGACAACACAAAGAGATTCAACAAGGGGTCATGACATGAAGGCACATGAATGTTAACAAAGGGCACTACAATAACCATGAATTGGACTATGATCTTGATTTTATGAAGTATCCTTGCATGTAGGTTCTTGAAGACTGCAATGAACCTTTCACCATGAAAACTATGGAAAACATCCTGCCAATATGAGCCATAGAAGAAAACATCCTAACAAATCTTTCTTGTCTCATGAGAGCCACTTACTTTTGTCAGACATCATCATCACTTCTATCACCTGTTTGATATCTCCACATATTATGTCTGAACATTTGATCTGCAACTCACTTGAACTCCTGACTTCTACTTCTGAACATGTAAAGATGTCTCCTCAACCATATGAAGACCAATTGTGAGTTCTCTTGGTAACATATTATCAAGAATTACATCTTGATCATCTTGAGCATAAATCTAAACAAGAACATACTATCAACACCAAAACTCCATGAACTTCAAACATGTGACATGATCAAACACAAATTTATCATGTATCAAACACTTTGCATCCCTGAAACATTCTCTACAAGACCATTGATCAAACAAACAAGTCCTGAAGAACCATAAAACCTATACTTGATGAAGACACACCAAGTCTTGAATAAAATCCTGTACCATCAAGAAACCATCTCTAAACAAGAAACAACTCATTGAAGACACATTGTCAACATGAAGAGATCCTGAACACACATAAGCAACACACATCCTATCATGAAGCAACAACTCCAAACCATCAATGGTAGACAACTCAACACCCTCAATACCTTTTTGACATCAATGACAACTTGATTCCATCATCATGTAGGCCTAACATGATTTTAGTACTTACAATACCTATGAACTTCATGACCTATCTATATAGATTTGAAACCTTGGCACTACACAAACATTTTTTGTAGCTTGTTGTGCAAGAATTTTTACCTTAGACAAGTCTCATTGATTGATTCAATGATTTTGATAAGAGTTGGAAGATAACAAGCAACTATTCAATAACAATTATGTGACTTGGTGATGCTAAGTGGTCGATACTTGATATTTTATGCAATAGATTTCAATGACCTTGTGCAAGAACTAGGGTTTTATCATGGTATTGATTCAAAGGCTAAAGTGATTGATGGAAGTGATGAAGTAATGGTTGTAGGCTAATCCCCTGTGGTAGATAGATGTGTCAAAATTGTCCTAATGTTAGGTCTCCTCAATTATTGTTTGATTGCAATTGACCTATGGTGGTGTCTTTTTATACTTCTCTTAGGCACATAGTTTGAAAGTTTTGGTAAAAGAGTAGACACATGTAAAAGTTAGTTGAAACTAAGTTAACGACTCAGCTTGGGCCTGTAAGCACCCAAAAGTGAATAGGTCGACATGAAAATTCTAATGATGATTTTATTTAGATCCCAACAAGCCCAAGAAGACATTAAGTGAAATAGATCTCTGGTAGCTAACATGTGTCTCCAAAGTGAGGTCCCACTTGTTAGTATTTTGTCATTAGTTTTTACCCCATGCCAGCCTCTATTTTCTATAGTGTCCATCTCAATAGTTTTTTTTTTCTCCATATTTGATGAATTTGCTACATAGAATGCATGTACATTGTGGTAAGTTTGCATTTTCCATGGTAGTTTATCATGGTAGTTTGCATTCAAGCATTGTGTTTTTTTGGTTATTAGACTGTTCTCGACAACATATTATTCTTTTCCATGGTATACCAACATTCGTTGTACTGAATTAAAGCGATGAATTCATGTAGAAGAGACAAATTTATCTAGTATATTTGTACATGTGATTTGATTTTGAAACTCAAGTTTTCTTTCAATTTTTAATTATTGTTCATCCATTTATCCCTAATTAAGATCCAAATTTCCCATGAATTCAAGTGTTGACCCTTTCCTTACAAAAGATTTAACCTAACTCATTTAGAGGGTCATCACATTTCTAAATTTATAGCTAGTAATACCATTTTTATTTCTCGACCATTTTTCAATTATTCAACTATTGCATATAAACACTCTTGTTTATCTCTCTTTGGCATTTGTTTACACCCCCTTACCTTGGAGACTAACTCACGGATAATTGTCTAGATGGAAGGAAAACAGAGAAGGGATTACTAAGGACTCAATTGCTAACTTCAAAATCTACTCTACACTTGCAGTAACCTAGCTCCAAGTGTGAAATTTCATTTTTTATTAGATTTAGATTTAGATTTTACTTTGAGAGTTTATGAAGGCTTTCTTTTAAAAGTTTTTTTGGTTAGTTGCAATTTTCTTTATTAGTATAGAATCTATTTAGTAGGAAATAATAGAATATGATTTATATCTTTGCTATTTTTTATTCAATTCTTTCATTCATTTGTGTTTGTTTCTTCACTTCATTCCAATCAAAAGATCATAAAAAATATTTAAATAAATTATATTGTTTTACATAAAAGAATAATTCCACTCATTTACATCATTCAAATAGAACATTTGAAGCATCCCCAACAAAGTTTCTTCGTAGAATTTCTTTTGAAAATCACTAAAAATGTCTTAGAGAGGATCCTAAAAGAAAGATTGGGAAGATCATTAATGGATTCCACTATAGGAAGAAACTAAACTCTCAATCTATCATGCAAAAAAATGATTTGCTATTTGAAGAAATTTGCTAATTTATTGTGATTGCTTAGAAAAATTGGTTGTACTATTAGTTATCTATGATTGTCTATACATTTAATTATTACAAAACTCAATTCTGAGTCTTGTATTTTTCCAAAAAAAAAGTTTTTATTTAAAAAAAATTGTTTTATTTAATTAATTAACTCTATTTAGCTAACCAAGTACATTGAAATGATTAAATTTCTTGATCCAACTATGTTTTTAATTAGTTAAGTAGTTTTATTTCATTTAATTAAATAGAAAATACAAAAAGAAAGGAAATAGTAGTTGCATGAAATTTAGATTAATTTAAGTTATTGATGTAATTAAAGATTAATCTAGTTTATTCCTTTTACATTAATTAGTTCATTTTAAATATAAAAATAATCTAAATTATGAAATAAACCAAAAATATTTTCCAAACAATAAGGCTTCCAAGCATAAAAATTTGTAAATAAACATATTCAAACACCAAACAAATGAATTAAATCTAAAATTTGCATTTAAAGTGTCTTGGTTGTGATCAAATATCATGGGGGAGCTTCAAGGAGAGGTTTCTCCTATCCCCATTGTCTTTTTCTTTGAACAACTTGATATTCTAGAAGACCACTTAGCAAACATAATCATTCTGACAATTCCTAGAATTATGTTTCAACCAACACCTCAACCATCTATACATTTGTTACTACCATGACCACAAGAAGATCAAATCCAAATAAACCATCAAGTCACCTATCCACTAGGGCCACCATTTCAACTACTTCTACCTCGAATCCTAGCAACAAACACCCATTAATCTAACCATGTGAAAGTTTATTTATGTGTTGATTTGTGAGCATACATAAATTGGTGAACATTATGTGAAAGATAAATCCTTGTGATAGTCTTTCTTCTTATTTTCATCTCATCTTTTCTCCATCTTCCCTTCTCTACCCATTTATTTTGTGGTGCTTATGAAGGGAAAATACGGTTCATCCTAGAATGAGCATATGAGATTAGTAAGTGTCTGTAGTAACAATCATTCTCTCTGATTGTCTCAAAATACATACTACTATTCCATAAAGTGGAATCAGACATAGTTCATTTCCCACATTAACCCTTAGAGGAAAGTGATTGCAATTTAAACTAGTTTCAACAACATACATTAAACAGATTCAATAAACGGAATCACTAAACATAAAATAGAGCAGAAGACAAGAACATAAAGACTTACGTGGGAAAAACCCTTTCAGGTAAAAAACCTCACACTCCAAAACATAGAGCCATTGTATTATTCAGCAACAAGAATACAAGTTACAATACAATATCAAGCTCATAGCCTTTCCTGGAGATATACATCTTGTTCCATCTCTGGAGAAAATTTGACAGCGTTTCCGTACATATAGTCACACCTCCCTCTCTAGGTTACAATGCACTATGGCATTAATATAGACTTCACAAATGTTCTAGGAAAACCATCACTTCAACTTCCAAACTAGATTAACCGTCACAAGTAGCTTAACCGTCTTTACTTACATCATTTCCAATCGTTACCACAATACCGCAACCTACTGCTATATAGCAGCCCTTCCAAGAAACTAATGCGATGTGGCGGGGTCTATATTGCACCATTGCAAGCCTTCTCACGGACTGTCACAGAGTGGCGGTATGACCCACCAGCCTCTCTAGAAACTGTTGTGGGGTGGCAGGGTAATTCCCATCTACCTCAACCACCACCAACAAATCCTTGCCAGACGACGAGATATACACCGCACTACCACTGACACTGTAAGCACAAAAATCATGCACAATGTACACAAGGACCCCTATGATGATTTTAATCCTTGTCATGCACATGTATGTGTGAAATAATATTCTTTCAGCAACAAACCTCTTGATGACGTGTCTTCTTTCTTGTCTTGTGTTGTTTCCTCTATTGATTTCTCTCTCTCCCCATTTGCGATGCTTTTCAACACTTTTTACGACACTTGTTGATTTGCATTTTTTGAGCTTTCAACCTTGCTCCTAAGCCTTGTAAACGTCTTGTAGGTGAGTTTTCAACTTCCCCTTATGTTTTTCATCCTCTGCACCCCCTAGAAGCTTTCTAGAGGTCCCCCCTTTCCATCTCCAACTTTCAGTTTTTAGTTTTGCCCAACCAATCCAAATCTCCCCCTATTATTTCCAGATCTCCCCTAGGATATCCTATAGGTGCAAGTGGAGATTTGGATTCTTGCACATGACTAACCTATTTCCAGAGGAAGAATACCTCCTTTTCCTCTCTTCTGTCATTTCCCACCATGCAGTTTTTCAGAAAATCTTGTCTTTCCCAGATCTCCCCTGGGAGATCGAGGGTTGCCCCCAGGTGACCCATGGTTGCCCAGGGGTGACCCTACTGATGAAAGGGGTGACCCTGTGATGTTTCTAGCTATGGAAACACTTGAGTTTCTCATTCAAATTAGCTCTGTTTTCGCCCGTTTTTCTTCCAGTTCGCATGATTTTGGATGCCTAATATGGAGTTGACTATTTCATGCATCCACACATGCATAATTAACTCCATTTGATCTAAAATTAACAAATCAATAAATCTCATGCATCCTCTCAACTCCAATTCCTCAGTGATAGGCTATTATTGATTTATAACTCCATAGTTAGTTGAGTTCACTAGGTTATCAACCGTGTTAACTCCCCAATCAATCCTTGTTAACTCATCAATCAAATAAGTTAACTTCTCAATCAATCCCATTCTTTGAACTTATAAATACCCCCTCCCTCAAGCACAAAGGGAGGCAAATTCATTATGCACACAACTCTTGCCAGTTTTTGCTCTCCAAATTAGCATTCTAATGCTCTCATAGGACGAAGGTGCCTTTTGCTTTATTCATTGTTCAACCAAGCATCGTTACACTGCTTCATTCAATGCCATTGTGTTCAACCAAAGCTCTCATTGAGATCTTTCAAGCTTCAACAAGCTTCTTTTTGCTTCTTTGTGTCGTTTTGTCATCAAGAGGTTTTCCCACTACTTTAAAAGGACTCGAAGTTGCCAACATCAAGGATTTCTGAGGGCAGTGGAGTCACACAAATCTTCATTCTTTCAGGTTCCTTTATTTCTTTATTCAATTCATAGCAATTAAAAAACCAAAAATTGATCTTGGGAATAGTAAATCTTTGCTTTTTCCTTGATAGTTAGATCTTGCATGTTAGAATAATTATTTTCATATTCCTAGATCTAGATTATTTTAAGAAGCAATTTCCCTTCATAGATTAGATTACTTCAAAACAACCAAAAACCCAAAAACATAGATTAAACTTGCATTAGGAAAAGTCATATTAGCTTGCATTCATATTTCCCTTTCATAGATTAAAGAGCACTTTTCATTTCCAAAATACTAAAAAAGCACAAAAACATGTTTGCATTTCATTTAGCATTGCATGCATATAGAAACCCTAGAAAAGATAGATAACTTGCAAACCCTCGATACCATCACGAGGTAAACCATGATAAATGATTCAATAAACCCTCAATCACATCACAAGGTAAACACAAATCAAAGCATAACCAAACCCTAGGTCAGCTACACCCTAGGTCAAAACCCTCATGAATGTGCCTAGGAGTGACAGGTTAGTGGGTAAGGGCTATCCTCAATGAGATTGAGGAAGTCAATCCATGACAACAACAAGAGATGTTTACTTTACCACAACAAGATCCATTTGTCCTCTTGTTAATAGAAGAACAAAGACAACTCCAAATACAACGAGAACTCATTCAATACATTAAAAGGCAAGAGGATATAAACGAAAGCAACCGCTTACCCACACAAAGGTGGAATAGAAGAAACCCCAACAAGAGAAGAGAAACTAGTGACCCTTTGGGTCATAGGGTTATCTCAACAACAACTACCATCAAATGAAACATTCAACTTAGCACACAACAACAAAGGCCACAAAACTTGCCGACCCCTCTCTGCAAAGTCTAGCTCTCCAACGAGCTAGACCCCCGTCATGTCTCACCTCCTCTTGACTAGCTACTTTCACGAGAGCAAGAGTGACATGGTGGATTGCCCTGTGGCAAGGAGGGAAGGGTCCGTGTGTGTGCCAAAATCTAACCCGATAGTCCCAAGCAACCGGAGTCATGATTTTGAGTGTATAGACACCGTCCAATGTCACTACGGGGTTGCGATCTCCCACATTACCACCAGTCATTCCATGCACCACTGTGGGATAGCGGTATGGCCCCACACAACTACACAAGCTATGAGGACTCCCGTGAGATGGCGGTTAACACCGCTAGCCTGCACCTCTCTTGTCTGTACCCTGCGGGGCTATGGTAAAGGCCGAATGCAACACTTTCAAGAAATCTAAGTTTTGATGGCGACTAAACTAGGATTTTACCAATGAGTTTGAGACACAAATTCTCAACATTCTCCTGTTTGATGAAGAACTCAAGAATCTTAATCAATGGTTCTGTGCTCCAACCAAGACACCTACAACAACATCCAAGATGTCCACCATCTTAGGCAACAGTTCCAGCCATCCACCAAATGAAAATGAATGAGCCAAGGCGTATATGCACCAGTCTAAAAGAACACAAGCATCAGATCCACCTGATAGAAAAGTCTACAGAATACTGCCACCACTCCATTGTGCTCACAAGTTATTCAAAAACATCAACATCAACTTCAAAGCTTCAACTTGAACACAACCATGAAGATATCCTCTAGGAAACAAGATAGAACATCAGCTAGAACAACAACTAGGAAACTGACTACTCTCATCCTACTGATTAACCCATGTGACTAAAAATAACACACACATCAAGTGCTAATCCATCCAATCACCCATACCTCCAAGCCATACAAAACATAGTAAACTCATGCCATAAATATATATGCACCCATAAAATGCAATCATAAACTCCATGTGCAAACCTGTCAAAGAATGACATACACATCCAAGAGCTCCCACTGCATGGGTAATACAAATCTGAAAAAGATCAAGACATACCAAGTCTACCAATAGCAGCATATAGAAAGTGTAAAAAACATGTAGTACCAAGGAACCATCCATAATGATATGCAAAACTTGTAAATCAATAACTTATAAGAACAACTCTTACCACAAGTCTCCATAGCTCTTCCAAGTTCTCCACACCCAGCAAAGGAAAGAGATAATGAAACCTCCATGTCATCACCCAAGAACATAAGTGAAAACACATGACCACAAGCTAGTGATCACGATAGCTCCAACCAAACCTCAAACCACTATAATGTGAAACCAACTATCCAGGAAGATAACTGAGACAAAGAGAGAAACTCTGCACATCATATACCAGTAGAAAATCTTCCTACATACACCTCTAAGTGCCAATTGTGTCAAGTATGATCTCCTCCATAAAACCCCAAAGAGAACAACATAACAACACCCAAAATTGTTTAATCTCAAGAGATCAAACACAACACATGTATAATGTAGAATCACATGGATGCAAACTTCTCAAAGAAGATCAAACTATCCATTTCCCATCACAGGAAATCAGCCCATAAATCATCTCCTAAAAGTCCTCATCAAAGAATGATATCTCAAACTCAAATGCACAAGGAGACAACCATTCCAAACATCCCTCAAATAAATCCTCCAGAATTAACTACATAGCTCAAGATCCATATCTATGAAAGATAAAGCATATAGACTCATGCTAAACCATCCTCAAATGAGTCTCCATGAATCAACTCAATCCCATGAGAACCAAAGCACAAAACATAACACATCTAAAAGATATAATGGGCAAATACCTCTCAAATACTATACTATCGAGAAGACCAAGAGTGGGGAATGAGAATGCTCCTCCAAGTTATGCAAGCCATCATGACTCCTCTAAAAGTAATCTCCTCATAGGTCTCTGTTGAACTCACATCCAACCAAGGTGTAGGCTCTTCAGACTTTCTATTGAAATTTCATCAAGAGTAACCATCTCAACAACACTTCTCTCATCTTAAGAGAAACACAACCTCACCTCATTCTCCATGTATCCATGAGCACTTGCAAATGATCATCTCATGCTAAACTCCAAATGCATGACTGCACCATCATGAAGTTCTCAAGCATATGACCAATGCACCCAAAACATAGAGAATCACTAGACCACTATCAAAGCTCCAATCATCTGAATCAGGAACTTGTCATGACATCATGATCTTACCATCCCCCTTAGGAGATTCCATGCTCCAAGCGAACACAACATGGTCTCAAGAGAAATGTATCATGTCAAAACTCTAATGTATAAACAAGAGTATACTGTGACATAAAACAAACAAATTCTAAACCAACATCACCTGTCAAGCACCACTAACACCTCAACCAAAGACTCCATGAGTCCTTCATGGCTCTAATATGTTACACATCTTTCAATATCATGAAGATGACCCATCTCCAAATAGTCTCCATGCAAATGCAAAAGAAACCTTCTACAGAAACAAGATCTAAGAGCTCCTCCTAGTAACATCTGCAACACTAAAGAAGATCATCCATCACCAAGTGATAAATTCACAGTCATTGCTAAAGCTCCCATTGAACCGTGACAGCCGACCCCTCCAAGCATCATGACCAAACATCTCCTAATCTAAAAATCCTCTAGGTCCACACATGATCATGTCCATCTGATAGTAATACCAAGTGGCACCAGGATCTCCAAAACCAAGGAAATACATCATCACTATCAAAAGATTACACAAAACTGTGTATCCAAGCTATTCATGACATTGTGATACACATGCTACAAGTCCCCTTAACCAACTAACTAGGTACTCTACACCATCCATTCTCTCATCCCAAAGCAACCACACCAATGCATAAGTGACCACAGACAAGGCTAGCTAACAAGTCTGTATAAACACTAAATCAATCTTGTGAATATAGACAGTCCACTTCTAAGTTATCCCATTGCAATCAATAGGTTGTACACACCTACAAAACTGCATAACTCATAGATCCAATACACTGAAACATGCAAACCCCTAATTGCACCAGTAATCAACAAAGTAAGATTCAAAAGAGAATTACCATGTAGACAACATGACTCAAGCACCAGATCATGCTCAGATCTGATTTGCCAATCAGGTCCACAACCCAAGCACCGTAGTCTAGGAATCCACCAAGCATCACCACAGAAATGCTAAGTGACTGAAAACATACCAACACTCCCATGAAGAGAAAACATCTCACCTCCTCACACCATGCACAGAGCATGCATGCAAAACTGCAACTATCTCATCCAGAAATACCCCAAAAGCTAGGGTCTGGAAAATAACTTAACTGTAGCTCCACAAAACCACAAGTTTTTCTCTTGACCGTGTAAAACTTGCAAAACCACTTTGTCTAAAAAACACCCATGCACATCCACACCCACTTCATATATGGAAGACTCAAAAGTATGAAACAAAAACACCATAACAGTTAAACAAAAATAATGGATTATCATAGATGAGCATTAACCATATATTTTTTATGAAAATCTATAAAACCCCTCATATTCAAGAAATGTGAATCTGAGCCATGTAAGTATAAAACGTCCTTAAAAGGAAAGAGTAGTTTAGGAACTCTAGGCCCATTTCAAGCTAACTCCAAAACCGCCAACATGCACATGCATTCGAGGGAGATAGGCTATTACAGAAGCTTCCAGGTCATCCAATGATCAACTCCATAGCCTATATGCAATCGGGGTCACAAAAATAGTGCCTTTTAATACCAAGAATAAACACCTAGCATAAACACATTACTCCATAGATGAAAAACAACACAAGCTTCTCCATATCACCAGGGAACCTCTCACACAAACACCCAATATGAAAGCTTTGTTGCAACACAACCACAAAGCAAAAAAAATCCCACCCTATGTATCAGAATTATTCCACTACCTATCAGGAGCTCCAGATCATCATCATTTCAAAGTGACCAACTCCATTTTCTTCGTCTTCACCATCCTTAAAGCTGTGTGTTGTCTCCTGAAACTAACACAAAAAGAGCAAACAACTTTCACTCAACAAAGGATTAATCTTCAGCTGATTCCTTCAGATTACCTCAAGCTTGCCAGACTAATAAATCCTCACAGAAGGAATACCCAGGACCAGAAACCATGGCTTTGATACCAATTGAAGGAAAAAATATGGCTCATCCCAGAATGAGCATTTGAGATTAGTAAGTGTCTATAGTAACAATCATTCTCTTTGATTGCCTCAAAACACATACTACTATGCCATAAAGTGGAATCAGATATAGTTCATTTCCCACATTGACCCTTAAAGGAAAGTGATTGCAATTTAAACCAGTTTCAACAACATACATTACAGATTTAATAAACAGAATCACTAAACATGAAAGATAGAGCAGAAGACAAGATAAAAAAGACTTACGTGGGGAAAACCCTTTCGAGTAAAAAACCCCACACTCTAAAACATAGAGCCATTGTCTTATTTAGCAACAAGCGTACAAGTTACAATACAATATTAGGCTCATAGCTTTTACTGGAGATTTACATCTTGTTCCATCTTTGGAGAAAATTTGACAGTGTTTCCTTACATCCAGTCACACCTCCCTCTCTAGGTTACAATGCATTGTCGCATTAATACATACTTCACAAACATTCTAGGAAAACCATCACTTCAACTTCCACACTAGATTAACCATCACAAGTAGCTTAATCATCTTTACTTGTCATTTCTATTCATTACCGCAATACTGCCACCTACCACTATATCCTAGCCCTTCCAAAAGACCAACGCGGTGTGGCAAGGTCTATACCGTACCACTGCAAGCCTTCTCATAGACTGTCACGAGGTGGCAGTATGATCCACACACCCACCAACCTCTCTAATAACCATCACAGGGTGGCGGGGTAACTCTTGCTCTACCAAAACCACCACCAACAGATCCTCGTGGGATGACGGGATATACACCACACTACTGCCGACACCGTCCAACGTCACTGCGGGGTTGCAGGCTCCTGCACTACTGCCAATCATTCCACAGACCACTGTGGGATAGTGGTATGGCCCCGCACAACTACACAAGCTGATGAAGACTCCCAGGGGATGGCGGTTAACGCTGCCAGCCCGCACCTCTCTTGTCTACACCTTGTGGGGTTGCGTTAGAGGCCAAATGCAACACTTTCAGGAAATCTGAGTTTTGATGGCGACTGAACTAGGATTTTACCAGTGAGTTTGAGACACAAATTCTCAACAGCTTATAGCACCCTCTAATATGTCAAT
Organism: Cunninghamia lanceolata; assembly: GCA_027924645.1. Lineage (NCBI taxonomy): Eukaryota > Viridiplantae > Streptophyta > Pinopsida > Cupressales > Cupressaceae > Cunninghamia > Cunninghamia lanceolata. The sequence continues at coordinate 3,368,052 of BSBN01000914.1, read as the reverse complement.
ATTTGAAAGACCTCTAGTGTGGGTCCCCCTTTCCCTTGGATTCAAATGCCATCATCATTAGAAACTGGGAATCCAATTTGAATAATCCCAATGGAGATTGTGAAGGCAACATGAAAATTGTTGCATTTGAGTACCCCATGTGGCAAGACAAACTTGAATAGGTTCACACCTCTACAATAGCTCCTAACCTTTCACTTCTTTATATCCTTCATACACACCTCCTAGTACCAAAAATAATTGCCCAAAATGAGAGTGGAATAGGCCTCATCCCTTATAGGGAAATGGTTAGGTGCATTGACCAACAATTTGATCAATTTGAGAGTGACAAAACTCAATCTCACGTACCATTATTTTGATTAACCCTAATAACACCACACTTCTTGGAGCACCTCACTCCAATGTGAGGCTTGAGAAATAAGAGGGGACATCACACCCTTTACAATATGATTATAATTGCATAAATGAATAAATCCATTCTCAAGACCTGGTAACATTATAAATAATGGTTAACCTAATCTAGCATAGGATCATGCCACTCCTAAGGCTTTCGTTGTTACCCTATTTGAGAGAATCAAGTCTTTAGAAATTAGTGGTTCTCAACAACCATACCAACATCCCACCCACTATATTATGACAACAAGATGTCTTATGCCTCACACCAACACAAACCCCTTCATCAACACTTGTAGTAAAGCCAAATCAAGGGGGTAAATCAACCTAGACCCCCATATTGTAACTTATATTTATGCAACATGAATAATGAGGCAATCCCACCTCCTTACCCACCACCACACATCAATAATTTTATGTATCTCCCTAGTGGTTTCCTTAAAACCATGTGCCAAATTACACAACACCTTATGGGTTCCCTTAAGTGAACCTGGTCTATTTGTCCTACTAGGCATTCCCAAACTTTCCTACCTATCCCACAAGACCAGTGTTTGGAACACCACCTCCTAATTAATGATCCTCTCACAAGAATGTATTTAGAATACTTAAAGAAACCATTGGATCATATAATGAAGAGTTTCATTTTACCTAGACCATTGCATAATATCCCAAAGTTCAAAGGGGAAAAAGATCTTAATGCACATATCAAATCATATGTAGTTCAACTATAAGAAAAATCCTCTGTTGGTATGTAGTCACTGGTATATTATATTCCTATGATGTTAGAAAGAATAGTTCTTAATTAGTGTAGACACCTGAAATTAACATAAAATATTATTTGCATTTTTCATGTGGATCACACTTGCATATTTCTTCTAGTTTTCTTTATTAATTAAACAATATTAATTATTTAATTAAATCTAATTATTCCCCCTTCTTATAAAAATAATTAAATAATGACAATTATTTAATTATGTTAATTATTCATCTAAAAATAATTAAATTAAATTTAATTATTTCTCCTTCTGCCAAAAATAATTAAATAATAATAATTATTTAATTAATCTAACTATTCTTCCAAAAAATAATTAAATCAAATTTAATTATTTATCTCTTTCCTAATAATTAAATAAATTATATTTAATTATTCTCACCATCCCTCCTCATGATTAAATAATCTAAAAATTATTTAATTAACTAACACCTTAAATTAAATAAATAAATCAAATTTATTTAATTTCCTTCAAACTTCTTAAAATAAATAATAAAATCTTATTTATTCCTCCAACATTTTTGGATGCTAAATAATAATCAAATAATTTTTATTTAAATTCCTTAATCCATGGCCTTTTGTCTCATTTAATCTCCACCCTTGATAAAAAAATCCTACAACTTCATCTCTACCCTTCAAATTGACTTTGAGTTAACATATGTAAATTCCTTGATTTTTGGAAGTTAACATATATCAATTCCTTGATTTTTGGAAGTTAACATATAGCAATCCCTTGATTTTTGGATTTAACTCCTTGATTAACTCATGATCATGTTGTTTCATCCATTCTCAACCCCTGATCTTAATTCAAATTCTTTTGATCTCAACCCTCCATTCTTTTTAAGGCAAAGCATATAAGCACACCTCCTCTAAGCTATTTTAAAATCAGTTCTCATTATCTCAGCCTTATGCCGTCATTTTGATTCTCGAATTATCAAGCACCCAAGCATTCAATTATTGAAGCACTCTACCATTATCAAGCAATAGCAAGCTATCACGGCTATGCAAATCTGAGAGCATTTGGATCACAATTTTATAAACAATAGAGCTATTTAGTATTGTATTGGTTGTTGATAGTTCTATTTACATTCATAGCTTTTTTATCTCTTTCTATATTGTGTAGCTTTAGATTTGTGGGTATCTCTTTGTATTCTGGTGGTTTGAATCATTTCATATGATCTACATTTCTATTTCTTATAATTAGTATTATCACTTACCCAAGGGATCCATTCATTCATTTGATATCTCATTAGTGAGTTTTTGTGGCATTCGACATGAACAAGATGGTGAAAACTTGAATTAGGGAGATCCTACACATTAATCAAGACAACAACAAATATGTGCTCATCACATGGATCGTCAAGAGCTATATGACCTCTTCTTACATGTGTTAAACAAGAATACTCATGAGGAGTTTAAAAAAATTCCTCACAAATTGTATGAAGAGGCCCTAGAGAGCACTCTAATAATTGATTAAGATGGCACTAATAATGGCAAAAGGACATGTGGATTGAATGGAAGGTTGATTGAGCTTGTCAACAACAACACAAAAAATTCTAACAATACCAATAATAGCAACCCCTCTATGTTAAAAATCTTAAAAAGCAACAAAAGTGCAACCATTGATGGGGGTTGACAAGCCCCAGTGATTAAGAACAATAAAAAACAACATTGGAGGTGGTCACAATTACAACAATAACAAATATAATAACAATAATTATGGTAGTAAGAATAACAATAGTAACGATTCAAACAAAGGAGGTTAAAACATACATACACTAGCCAATACTATTACATATATGTAGCAAAATATCTAGTATCAACCAAATGATTGAATTCTCAGAACAACTATCCATTTAATAACGATCAGTTCTACCCTTACCATAGACTGAGGGATTATGACCCTAATAAATATTTATTTCAAAAAACCAAAAGTTATGATACTAGAATATATTGGGATTATAATAGGTTCACTCAAAGGTTTCTCGAGGACTAACAACACTTGGTCATTGACATGTTTTTGAACCATGGGATTATCCTACACAAAACCAAAAGATTAGGGGCTTATCACCCCTCAAAATTTAAACGTAAGGATTTATTAAAAATATTTTCCTAGAATATGGATGAGGGGGCCCAAATTAGAACACAATCAAATCTCTTCTCCTCATGTTCTATGATCGTATTAGACTCTATTAAAACAAACATGCCACCCCATTTGGGGATAAAAGGAAGGTCAAGAATGCTCAATTCAGGTTAGTTAGACAAGTAAAAGCATAATACTGTGTCACCCTTTTATAATGGAAAAGAGCAACAACTTTCAATTTTTTACTTGAAGCACTTAAAATCAATTTATATGTTTTGAATATTGGAAGGGTGTAATTCAATGAAACATAGACATTTCAATGTAGTTTATGACTATATTTTTTTAAAATAAAATAAAATTAGTTTGGTGCATATATATTTAAATTTTAATGCTAATGAATTGCTAAAGTGAAAAAAGTGAGGTAGATAGGATGCCAAGAAATTTGTAACAAATTTCATTTTTTTCTTCCACTTTTTTTCCATTATTGTGAACTTGATACTCTAGTGCATGGAAAAAATAAAATATTGATAAAAAATTATTTTTTAAAGAAATTTAAAAGTTGCGTGTCCCAAAAGTAGAGCACTTTGATGAGACATCAAACATTTTGGTGCTTGTTTATCCAAAATGCAAAAAAAATATCGATATAAAACACTCTCCTCTAATGAGGTGAATTTTAAAAATTTTCATAGTAATTTTTACTTTTTTTAACGAAATCAACCTCAACTTTTGGAATATTGACCCACTTGTTAAAATTTTCAAAAATAGTAAATATAATTAATTAAAATATAATAAAATTTATATTTTCAAAAAGTGTGCAATGAGATCTACAAAAGGGTATTTCTCATTTTTCTCAAAAATGTCATTTACACATGTAAAAATCCAATAGAAGTGGTGGGAAAAAAATTAAACTCAAATTGGAAAATAAAGGAGATTGACACTATTTAAGGATGTCACATAAGCATGTTTGGCCAAATACTATTCATCCAAATATGGTTCAGTCAAACTATTTTAGATCAACATCCCTTGGACTAAACCTTTTTTTTAGTATGAATAGCTTAAAAACAAAATCACCTCTATTTTTAAAAACTTTCTCCAAATTTAGTAGCATCCAAAAATTAAGAATAAGAAGTTGTATACACCTAAAAATGGCTAAGTCGAATTAAATAAATATTTAATATTTATTTTATTCCCATTCCTCTATCAATGAATAAATTCAATAATTTATTTATGTAATTCACATCATCATAATTCTACAACAAATCAATTGGTCAATTCTTCTAATGTCATCCCTAATTAAATAATTCTAAATTATTTAATCAATCATCATATCCCAAAGACAAAAGTCCATAATTCCACATCACCTAATCCATGTCATTCAATCCACCTCATCATGTTGCACATTTAATTAAATATTTTAATATTTAATTATCTAATTTCCCTCACCTACATGTCCCATTATTCCTCCAACTATCCCTATTTCTCATGGATGTGGTCTCTCCATGTCATCATGGTCAAAGGGACACTTGTTCCATAGTCCCTAGAATCTTTCCAACCTCCTTATAAGCAAGGTCTCCTTCTTTGACCTTCTCTCTATGGTCTTTGTGAGCCTTGTGACATGTGGCCTCATGTCACACCTTTCTCTCCACCTTGTCAAGGTGAGAGGAACATCCTCCATCTTTCTCTCCCTCATCCCAACCAACCAAATCTGAATTGTACACCTTACAAAACCAAGTCTCCACCTGTGATGATCCGATGTTTTCCAATTAAAGATTGGAAAGGACTAGCATTGATAATCTCTCCCTATCACTCTCTCTACCTTCCTACACTTAGACAAATTTGAGAATAAAAAGAAAAGACAAAACAAGAATAAGGATAAACTAGCAATAAGACAAAGATGAATAAGACAAAAAAAAAAAGACAAATTAACTAATGAAGACCGATCAAGGTGATTTAAGATCAAACTAATAATAATCCTTATTGAGGAGGCGTCAATCCATCTAAGAGACACATTCTATTCCAAGAGATGCTGATCGAAAAGGTATTTAAGACATGATGAAATCAATTGTAAAAAAAAGGAGAGCTTCGAATATAGACATCAGATATTAAAGTATATTCGCCAAGGAAGAAATTGTTGGCATCATTCATCGATCAAGAGTACATATATAGAGATACGATCTGCAAGATAAAACGTTAAACATTTACAAGCTTCCAAGTATATATTCCTAGCCATTCAAATATACATCTGGTCTACCATAAAAGGACTTTAAAGCATTGTTATACAGAGAAGATACCCACTGCAATCAAGAGATATTAACAGGCGATTATCAAATCTAAATTCTATTGCTTTTTCATATTTAAAGATATCATTGGATCAAACCAGCATTATCTAGCCTTATAATATATAGGTATGGCTACACATTTGATATTTCCTTTGCATGTTATTATTCTTAGAACTTGATTTTATAATATGTGGTCATAAATGTATCAAAATGAAAGTGCTGTAACTTTTATGCAATCAGTCATAACAGTGTAATAATATGTTGTACACATTAACCTCATATGGGAAAGAATGAGAATGAAATGCCTAAGAGGCCATTCATGGGTATATAGTGGCCTTTGTCACTTACTGATACAAAAGGTATCCACAGTGCAAAGTATAGTAATCACATAGAAGCCTTTGTCACATGCTAGTACAAAAGGTACCCATAGTGCAAAGGATAGGTGATACAGTGGCCTTGGTTACAATGGTGCAAAAGGCATCATAAGTACCAAGAAATCTCATAGAGGCCTTGACTCTAAGAGTACAAAAGGCACTACTTGAGTCTAAGGACAGGAGATAGAGCCCCATGGTGGATAATGGCAAGGTTCATCTCATCTCTCTTATATGATGCTAATGAGTAACACATGAGAAAGAGATAGAAAGTATGAAATATATATTGATAGAGATCATGACTAAATAATAGAGCATGTGAAATGTCATGATAGAGAAAGTGAAATATATGAGAATAGAGAACTTAAGAGGGAACATGTGAAATACATAATGAAAATGACTATAAGATAGTATTAAAGAATGTGAATTGATAGTGATCATAAGAATATGAAATAAAGATATGAAATGATATTTGATCATAGATAATATGAAGGCAATGTTTTAATGTGAATTGAATAAATTATTTGCATAATTTCCATTGAGTTATTGGATATTTAGTAGTTTAATTCTTGTGTTCATATTTCCTCTAACATTTTTGGTGCCCACCGTGGGGCCTTGCCACATTTTTAACCTCCATTTGAGTTTTTTTGTGAAGCTACTATCGTGACAGATTGTTTTGGCGCATTCACATTCTAGTCTTGCGCATTCATGGTTTCCTGCTGTCCATCCATATTTCTACGCATTTATGCCATGTTTCTGTGCATTCATCACGTTTTACTGTGCATTTACATTTTCTATGCATTCACTGAGCAGCCCTGCACATACATGGATTCTTCCTGTGCATTCACATTTCTGCACATTTGCTAAACAGTCCTGTGCATTCACAGTCTGTTTCTGTGAATTTACCTTTTGTCATAAAAGTTGTATTGATTTTTGCAAAGATTTCTGTACTAACTCTTCTTGCAAGTGTAGGAGCTTTTGTTTAGTCATTTAGCTTCATTATAGGTTCATCTAGATTTAATTAGGGGGGGAGTAATTTGACATCTTCATGCAAATTTTCACCTTAATATAATTAGGAGGAAGTAAATTGTATTGTTGCATTACAACTTGCACATAGTCCCAACCTAGGTGGATAAAAACTGAACAAATCTTTCATTTTTCTATGTTGCACTACAAAATCTCACTTAGCTTAAATTCGGGAAAGTAAATTGTTTGATTCTTCAACAACAATCTTCACATAGATTTGTTTAGGGGGATAAAATTAACCATCTTTTCAAAGTTTTTGCTATCTTGTCAAATGGATTGTGCTTGGTAGAGTAAAACACACTTAGATGCTTTTTGATTTTTAACTCTAGGGGGATAAATAACTAGTGTACTCTATGTTTGAAAATGATGATAGGATTATGCTCTCCCCTTTCTTGGGTGACCAAAATGCCAAACTCATCATTTTATTTATGTAACCTTTAGAAGAGGCTTGCCCTTGGAATTCCATCCTTCCAAGAAGGATGACCTCGAGCGATAATGGGCTAAAGCCAAGCCACTTCCAAGTCGCTATAAATAAATTGCATTTGTGATGAAAGTTACAAACAATGGGTGTTGTTGTGTTACACAGACAAATGTTTCCCCCAAAACCCTGTAAAGCGTAACCTCTGCAAGCTGGGAAGCCTCCTTATCAGAGTGAATTGCCGCACGTGTAACCACCCAAATGGATGCCCAAACTAAAAGCTAATTGTTTTAGAAAGCCAAAAACCCCTATTTGTTAATGCAGGAGGAAGTCCTCTGAATCTGTCCAATGTCATACACTCATCTAGTGTGGAGATAGAAAGTTCAACTCTTTGGAGGAACTGTAACTTAGTATGCATGAGAAGTGAGTGCCATGGAGGGGAGCCGGTGCTACCAAATTACTGACTGTCCACCTTTATGTAAGTGGCTAGAGTAAAATCCAAGTTGGAATTCAATGAATATTTTCCTTGCCATCCTTAGGATTGTACTTGTTTGTTTTTATATTTTTCAAAACTTATATAAAATAATCATGACAACCTCCTGCTTACTGTGTTTTCTGGCAATAACTTGAGTCAAAAATAGTACTTCAAACTTTAGAACATCCTAGGATAACATGCAAACAAGCAAAGATTGACAAACTAAAACAAAAGACAAAACTTCTGTAGTCCTGTGCATTTACACTGTATTGCTGTGCATTTACAAACTCTTGCTGCACATTCACTTATGTTGCGTATTTACACAATATTACTACGTATTTACACTATCTTGCTACGCATATACCTTTTTGCACATTTACAGCACAACACTACACATATACAACATAGCCCTGCGCATGGAAAGTTGCACATACACAGCATAGAGTTGTGCATTTGACCTTTATTCCTATGCATTTGACATTGCGCATTCACAATAGAGAACTGTTCTATACATTTTGAGACAAAACTAAAACCATTTCCAGATACCCTTTTTTCTCTAGTCTATACTTGGAAAATAAAATCAACCTTGCAGTCACACCTTCATACCAATTTCACAACATCACCTTTGCATACCATTGTCTTGCTATCCAAAAACTCATCAAACCAAAAACCAAGACTTGCATCAAGGCATAATTGATACTCTACCAAATTCAAACAAAATCTAGCTAGTTTCATAGTAGGATTTCAATCATCCTTCACATCGAAACTATACTTGTGTGTCTTGATAAAAGAATAGTCTATATCAATAGCGGTGATCATCTATCCCTATTTTAACTACCTTTTAGCTCAAGAGTACATTGTTTGGACAACATAGAATCAATCTAAAACCTTAACAAAATCTAGTCTACACATATCCAATCAAGTTCACCTCATATCATATCAAAATCAAAACACCAAACCAATTTCACCAAGTTTCACACTCCAACTTCACCCACATCTCAATATTGCATGGTTCAAACTAGGTCTCGAGCAAAACAAAAGAAAAAGATGGCTTCTGAACACAATAGTGGGCACAATTCTGATGATGAGGAAATTAATCAAGAAGAAATCCTTAAACAACTTCAAGATCCAAAATTTCAAAAGGTAATGGATAGGGTTGTTGCCATGGATCCTCATAAGTATTTTCTCATGTTATCTCAACAAGGAGCTAAGTTGCCCATAGATTTTGATGTCTCAAATCCAAGAGAAACCAACTCCTCAAATGAAGCAGAGTCTTCAAAAGATGGCTCCAAAAATGACAATGATGGATCAAAAATTGACAAAGATACTTCTAAATTGAAAAAGGCTAAGGATACACCCAATCCTTTGGACACATTAATGGCACAAATCCAAGTCTTACAAAAATAGTTGGTAGATATCCAAAGTGGAACAACCACAAAACATTACTCCCTTGAAGATATCTCACCTTATCCCTTTGATAAATCTTTGCTCATGATACCTTTTCCCTCAAGGTTTGAGGTTCCAAAATTCAACAAATATAGAGGAAAAGGTGATCCAAGAGATCATATAATGGAATTTAGTGCCGCAAGCCTTGAAGTCACACACAACAAAACATATCTTATGTGACTATTCCCAAGAAGCTTAGGAGGATAAGCTATGGAGTGGTTCTCACGCCTACCTCCCGACATCCGCACTTTTGATGAACTAGTAGACAAATTTGTCACACATTTCTCATATAATATCGAACACAAAATCTCCATGTTGGATCTTTGTAATAACAAGCAAAAGGGGGGAAAATCCTTCACCTATTTCATACAAAGATGAAGACAACTTGTAAGCAAGTGTCCCTACCACATACCAGAAAAATAAATGATAGAAATGTTTGTTCACAACCTAACCACGGAACTGAGTTATCAAATCCAAATACAATGCCCAACTACTTTTAGTAAGGTCATTGAAATGAGGCTAGTCATTGAGAAAGCCTTGATAACAAAGAGGACAATTAAGCTATACAAAGACACCCCTAGTTCAAGCAATAATGCGGACAAGTCATGATTTTGGATCAAGAACAAACCCATTGTAAATGATGGTGTAGTAGATGCTAAAAATGTGATGTAAAAGCAACCAATCTTCAACCTATCAGAACCATAAAATAATACACCATCCAACAAGCCTCAAAGCAATGAGCAAAGACCTACCAACTTTCTTCCTAGGAGAAAGTTCACACCACTAGGAGAGTCTCTCGAATCCGTCCTTAGGAAGTTAATAGGGGGCAACCTCATAACACTTCCTCTAGTGCACGATTATGAACCAAAATTCAAACCCTCTTGGTGGAGTGATTCTGACTTTTGCGAATATCACCGAAATAAAGGACATAAAACTAATGATTGTCAAGTGCTAAAACATGCCATTCAAGACTTGTTGGATAAAAAATGGATATCAATTGAAGGGCATACCACTAATGAAGAGCATATAGCATTCAAAAATCCTCTTTCCCACTATGAGAAAGGAGGATCATCCAATCAAAACAACGGTGCCGACAAAGCAAACTATAATAACGTTTCTTATGAGTACACCATTAATCATATCTCACAAAGTGATTCACACATCAATGTAATCACTATCAATGATAAGCCTGACTATAATGTGACCACTCGTTGTGGAAACATCACTCTACAAGGAGCTCCACCCAAGTCATCATCTACATTGAACCAATACAGCATCCTTGACCAACTCCATAAAACACCCGCACACATATCCATTTTGGAGTTATTGCATCTATTCCCTTCCCACAAAGCCATCTTAGAGAAAGCCCTCTTGGACATAGCAATTCCTATAAAGCTTGATCAAGAGCAATTCCAAGCTATGGTGGGTCATCTAACCACACCACATTTCTTGTCTTTTACTGAAAAAGATGATATGTCCATCAACCAACCACACAATGCATCCCTCCACATTGAGGCCCAAATCCACAAGGACCGAATAAAAAGGGTCCTAATAGATGGAGGTGCTGGTTTAAACATATGCACAATTAAAGTTAATCCTTGCATTGGGGTTTTCAGAAAACACTGTTGATCCTAAAAAAAAATAACTATTAAGGCATAAGAGAGAATGTCCAAAGGAACTGTGGTCTTGCCAATATAAGTTGGACCAGTAGAAAGAGATGTTGTGTGCCAAGTTCTAGACATGGAGCTCACATATAACATCCTTCTAGGTAGACCTTGGATCCATGCTATGAAGGTTGTTCCATCAACATACCATCAATGTATCAAGTTCCCACACAATGACCAAGAAATTACCATACAAGGTGACCCTGATCCATTCCAATATTGCAACACCATCCAATCAAAACCAGAAGTTGTAATACCCACCAATCAAGCAACATCCTCTTCTTCAAACCATGTGGACCCAAGTTCTCTAGCTTCTACCTCCAAACCATCAAAGCTTAAAGTCAAATTCAAAGTCAAAGACAAGGGTGTTGGAGAATATTTCATTGAGCAAACTTTCTATCTTGCACAACTGCCTATATCACCAAAATCCTATGGAAAGCCATTACTAAACAAGGCCAAGTCATTAGAAACTTCTAAAGGTCTTTTCATTAGATGGGGAAACCTATCGGACAAGGGTGATGAAAATGATTTCTTACAGTGGCTTTACAAAGATGAAGATAGTGAAACCACACCAAATGTCCATCAACCTAAGCTACCCACTGAACAATATGGTTAAGGGTTTTCTATTTTACAAAGGATAGGATATGAAGGACATGGTCCCATAGGATTAAGGAAAGATGGTATCATAGAACCTATTCAACCCTCTACCTCCATAGCCCAAGACACTATTGGGTTTGGGTACATAGGTAAAGAGAAGATCAAAGGCAAGGAGAAACTCAAAGCAAAAGACATAGAAACAACTACCACTAACCTAGTGGAACAAATTCATCGCTTACAAGAAGCTACTGAAACAAATTCCAATGAGTATGAATGGGATAGCCTCTCAGAAATGTCTTGTGAAGATAAAGGGGTTGACATGGTTCAACAATATAGCTCTACTCATACGACGCATGAGGGACAAAGCTCTAGGGCTAGATTGCTAGAGTTCGATCCGCAATATGATGAAAGTGAACTTCATGAGGAGAGTACCATAATAGACCTTGTTAATACCTCTACCTATTCAAATGACTCCTCCATTCTAGCCATTACTAGCTTCGAACCAGATCAACCTGATGATCCATTACCCCTAGCGCATCTTGAATTGATAAATTGGGATTTGCAAGACACCACCCCTGAGCTAGATACTTTCCAAAATAGCGATGCTATCATTGACTATCTAGAACTTAGAGACCATCTACCCACAGGGGATCACAAAACTAGCTACACCATAGAACTCAATGACAAGGCTTATTTTGGAGAGAGTGCCAAGCCTTTCAGTCATAAAAATGTGAAAATACAAGATAGATCTAATGGTGAAAACCGCTCTGCGGTAGTGTTAGATTGTGAAAATAGTAAAAAAATAGACGTATCTGATGGTGAAAACCTCTTTGAGGCACTGAAGGATGAAAGGCTTGACACTCTTCCCAATCTGACACATCAGGAGAGGTCCTAAATTCTAATTGAACCAGTAGAACTTGTCAGTATGGGAATAGAAGACAACCCAAGGATAATCCATATGGCACAATCGTTATCTGCACAAGAAAAGCCAAAATTCACCGAATTCTTCAAGTGGAAACAGATTAACTTTGCTTGGTCATATGCTGATGTGCTAGGACTAGATCTTGATCTTATCATGCATCATCTTTCACTGGCTCCAGAAGCTAAGCCAGTTAAATAGAAACTGAGAAAAATGCACCCACAGATAGCATTAATGGTGAAAGAAGAATTGAAGAAGCTACTAGATGTTGGTTTCATTAGACCAATAGATTATCTAGAGTGGATTTCAAATATAATTCCTATTTCAAAGTTAGATGGAAAAGTCAGACTGTGTAATGAATTCAGAGATTTAAACAAGGCTTGTCCAAAAGATGATTTTCCTCTACCAAACATAGACATCATTATCGATCTAATGGTAGGGCACACCATGTTGTCATTAATGGATGGGTTCTCAGTCTATAACTAAATCAAAATAGTGCCAGAGGATCAGCACAAAACAACATTCCCATGTCCATGGGGTACCTATTGTTGGTGCGTCATGCCATTCAGACTAAAGAATGCGGGGGCAACATATCAACGGGCAATGACTACGATCTTTCATGACATGATACACACCATCATGGAAGATTATGTAGATGACATCCTAGCCAAGTCACTCACCAGAGAAGGGCATCTACAAGTCTTGGATAAGATCTTCACGAGACTAGAGCAATTTAATGTGTGGATAAATCCAAAAAAGTGTGTTTTCAGAGTTACATTTGGTAAACTTCTTGGATATATCATATCAACTAATAGAATAGAGGTGGACCCAGCCAGGGTAAAAGCAATCATGGAAATTCTGCCACCTAAGAATCTGATTTAGTTGCATTCTTTACAAGGGAAGTTGCAGTCCATCATAAGGTTTATCTCTCAACTGGCAGATAAGTGCCATCCATTCACCCATCTCTTACACAAAAACATTCCATTCAAATGGGATGACAAGTGTGAGCATGCATTTCAACATCTAAAGGAGTATTTAATGAAACCACTAGTCTTGATGCCACCGATTCAACACTAACCATTGCTACTCTACATCTCAGCTACACCCACAACTCTTGGAGCTCTGCTAGCCCAACAAAACTATGAAGGAAAGGAACAAGCAATTTACTACATTAGCAGGACACTAGTAGGTTACAAAATGTAGTATACACCAATTAAAAGAGCATGCCTTGCAGTTGTCTTTGCTTCACAAAAGTGGAGACACTACATGCTCTCACATTCTATCAAACTAGTGGCAAAGATTGATCCATTAAAATACCTACTCAACAAAGCTACCCTAACAGGTAGAATATCTAAATGGGTCATGATACTTAGTGAATTTGATATTGAGTATGTAGATAGAAGAGCGATAAAGGGGCAGGTCATTGTAGATTAGCTAGTGGATGCATCGTAGATAGATAACAACCCATTAAGCTTTGAATTTCCAAATGAGTCTATCTTCAACATCACTACCACAACCTAGAAACTCTACTTTGATGGGTAATATACTCAACATGGATCTGGAGCAGGAATCTTGTTGGTAATACCGCATGGAGATACAATCCCTAAGTCATACAGACTTCTATTTCCATGCACCAACAATGTGGCCTAGTATGAAGCTTTAGTCATTGGCATTAAGATGGTAGTAGATTTGAAGGTCAAGGAACTTCGTGTGTACGGGGACTCACAACTTGTCATTAATCAAGTAAATGATGAATATCAAACTAAGGACGAGAAGCTTATACCATACAAGTGTATGGTGGATGAATTCAAGGAATATTTTGTTGTGATATCCTTTAAACATATACCAAGATTGGAAAACAAAGCAGCAGATGCAATAGCTACTATTGCATCCCTCCTGGACATACTTGAAAATCATTCACGTTATGCATTCTTGGTGGAGCTAGTCCCCCATCCTGCTTATGAAATCCTAGAAACCAACACCATTTACTACATCGTAGGGTCTGATTCTCCCTTATATGACAAAGTTTACACCTATCTAAAAGAGAATATGCTACCACCTGACCTATCAAACAACTAGAAATAAAATTCATATGCCAAGCATCCTGATATACCATCATCGTAGACAATCTTTTATCAACGAGGTTTAGATGATACTCTCCTTAGGTGTTTGGATAGTGAGGAATATTAGACCCATCTGAGTGAAGTACATGAAGGAATATGTGGGATGCGCTCTAGTGGTCCTACCTTGGTGAAGAAGCTCATGCATCTTGGATACTATTGGCCGAGCATGGAATCTGACTCCTATCATTTTTTCAAATGGTGCAAGAAATGCCAGATTCATGGTAATCTGATACATGCACCTGCTCAAGAGTTACAACCCTTAACGACGCCTTGGTTCTTCTACCAATGGGGACTTGATCTAGTATGCAAGATCCACCCTTCATCCTCCAACAACCACAAATTCATTATCACAGGCACTGAGTATTTTATGAAGTGGATTGAGGTCATTCCATTAACCAACATCACAGGGAAACAAATATCCTTTTTCATCCTCAACTAAATCATATGCAAATATGGTATTCCATTATCCATTGTCACGGATAATGGGTGACCTTTCAAGAATCAAGATGTGAAAGAAGTCTGTGATAAATTCCACATTCAACATCGCTTCTTCACTCCATACTACCCGCAAGGTAATGACCAAGCTGAGGCATTAAACAAACTATCCTGAAGATACTCAAAAAGACTGTCGATGATACTGGCCGTGACTAGCATATGTAATTTAACCATCTAAGGCATACCAACAGAGAATGTCCATAAGTTATAATCACATAGTCAAACCACAAGTCTTCTAGGTAGGAGACTTGGTTCTAAGAGAGAATCCTAGAAATTAGCAAGATAGAGAGAAAAAAGGCAATTTTGAACCCAATTGGTTGGGTCCTTATGTCATAGTTGATCCATATGGATCAGGTGCTTATCAGCTATCAATATCAAAAGGTGAACTATTTGATGACCCCATCAATAGTATGCACCTTCACAGGTTCTACTCCTAAATAACTCCAATGCAAGGGATGTATAAAAAATAAAAATAAAATAAAAATGTTGCAACATGTGCAAGTGGTGAAAACCTGGAAACATGCGCTATTTGTGATAAACCACTTCCTCCATCTTTTAGCAATCCCAGCTTCCATCAGTCTTTCCTATCGTATCCATCATATAACAATATCCATTCACAAACCACCTAATGGTAATCTATCATAGCTTGGTGCTTTGTCACCCTTATCACCTTATCCAGTAAGGTCATCCAATCGTATCATTCATCCTATTGTCTATCCCAAGTTCATTGTCAGTATTGTCAAATTTTGAACTACGTCACCTCTGAGTTATCACATAGGAAAGGCCATCATTGATGCGCCCCCGAGGCTCCTTCCCCATTAATCCATATCCCAAATCCTACCATAAACCCATTCTTCATCCATATCTTTATCCATCACCGATGTCAGCCTTCAAGGTCAAACTACATTGCCTCTGCGTCGTCACGTAGGCAAGGCCATCATCGATGAACCCCCGAGGCTTCCCAACCCCTAGGTCTTAGGTCCACATAGTTCATACCCTAAAGTATGTTGCCTTTGCATCATCATGTAGGCAAGGCCATTCATTAATGAGCCCCTGAGGCACTAGGTCAGTCCCTTAGGGTTTGTCACTTCAGTCTATTGTTAGTTCGTCCATAATAAATCGATCCTTTACTTGACTGGGGGCAAATCCTTGACCTAGTTAATGAATTAGATTTTTGAATGCTACAAATTAGAGGATAACAAACTAGATTGTGGTTTTATCACTAGATAGCAAGCAGCATAGAAAAATAAGGTTTAAAACATTGTCTTGGCAAGAATACATTTAAACTGCACCTAAAAATTCTAGCCTACCTAAAACATCAAACGTGACTCTATCAAGTTATTGAAAGAAAACATATATCTATGGCAAGAAGGTTTTTAATGGTTGTTTAAAATCTTATTATCAGGATTTTTGTATTATGTCTCCTATGCTACTCAAGGATGTCAAAAACTAGAGATGCTATGATGGAACACGATTATTTTATTTGTCTACCGTTTGTGGGTTTATCTTTAGTAATGTGAAGCCTTGTCTAAAGACATGATCAACATAATGATCATCAAGGACATCAGAGGTCTAAACATGAAACAGGTGTAATCCTTGTCTATTGATATGCAAGCAATAATCAGGTCATCTTGGTTCAATTATACTTAGATGCTTGTATTAACTTGCTAAATCAAAATCCATGTAAGTAATACTCAGGACATCATGGTTTAATTATACCTAAATGCTTGTATTTTCTTACAAAATTTTAAAAGCTCAATGATGAAACAAAGTACTTCAAAAACTTATGTATGAAGATGACAAAATCCGCATCCATACATATCAAATTGCATTTCATTTTATTATAAGCATTTCATCCTTGTCAAAATTCCAAGTATCTCATGATCTCAGTTATCCTTTTATCCAAGTTATTTCTTCTAAGTTACCAATTTATCCCAATTATTTAAGTCCAATTCTTCTAAGTGTTGTTTTATTTCATGATTGAGTATACTTGGGACAATAAAAAATAATTCGTAATACGTTTGCATGTCATAAATAGGTGTGTCATCATATAGTAATCATCACATTAAGTGCATTAATGATATAAGCATTTAGATCATGTTTTGTGTTACATATAATGTTGTCATTTAGATGCATAAGTCACCATAACATTTCATAAATCAAAAATCTCACATAAACATAGATATCATAGTGTTTGCATATTACATCATCATCCATACATAAAGCAATTAACACATCATATGTTGCATTTAAAATATCATCACAGTATGCATTAGGTCACATAATCTATCAACATATAGGATCATAAACATGCATATAAATCATCATGTCCATTATATAGCTCCTAAAAAAATCAGATCACATAGATATCAAGTGCATCATAGGGTCACATAAACATGTTAGAAGCATCACATATAACCATAATCATAATAAACCAACATATAGAAGCATCCATCCATAAATGCATATATAGATAGTCCATCGAACACTATGTTGGTGCCTGCATGAGTAGTTAAGTTTCAAGCAGTTAGCATGCAGGCACCTTCCCTAAAAATCCAAAAATATTCTAAGTCTCTGGACCTCCTCAGCATGTTTTAGCATCAACATCATATTTTCTTCAGAGAGGAGGTCATCATCATCATGTTTCTGGTCATCACCCTATTGTTTCTCGTGGGGGTCATCATCATGTTTCTACCGGCCTGATCTTTCGCTCGGGGGTGATATCTTAACATCAGGTGATCTTAGTTAAGATCATCCTAATGATGTTGCTGCAAGGTTCTAAGTATGACCCAATATTCTACAGGGTCATCATATTTGAATATCGGGTGATCCTTGTTAAGATCACCTTGATGTTATTTTATCACCTTATGTTTGTTCCAGCATCATGATGATGCTGACGTCAGGGAGATATCCGCTTGTCGGCTTCATGCATTGTCCAGTGGGGGGTGATCATTTCAAATATCCATCATATTCATATATCACCCCGATCTTATAATGGAGCTACAGTGCAGCATGATATTTGTGCATGGGGGTGATATTTCTAAATATCTGGTTATCTTCTGAATATCATCCTGATGCCAACATGATGGTGATGTCATCAAGGTCCGGGGGGTCATATTTTAACATCAGTCATTTTATGGAGATCCCCTGATATTTGCAAATATGACGATGATGTCATCTGGATATGAGGAGGTGCGCGATAGGCAGATATGCTGATGACGTCAGTAGGATATGACGGTGACGTCATCAGGATGTTCATCGGCTAACCATTTGGTATCGGTTAAGCAGGAGGATTTTCCTCTGATGCACTAGGTTGTGCTGATGAGGGTGAATATCAAGTTGATATTTCACATGAAGGTAAGGTTATCATGCATCATGATGATGCTAACGTCAGGGTGATATTTTGAGCAATAGGATATCATGCTGGAGGATGATGATGATGATGAAGGTCTTATACTAGGTGCCATCGGGAGCAAAATCACTGACATCATATATGCTCACGACCTAGTATATAAGGTGATGAGGAGGTTGCCGCAGGGTGCATGTGGGATAATTAGATCCTGCAAGATTTCAATTATCAAGATGATACATTTTGGCGGGAAAGGTTTGCAATGCACAGTATGATGTTTTTCCCAAGGCCACGAGTTGGTGCGCCATTAATGGCGGATCTTACAGGGTATGGGCGATGGTGTGGACGGATCTAGTACCCGACTGAAGTTGTGAATCCCTAGGTGGCAGCGCGGGGCTTGAGATCTCTTCTTGTCTCCTCTCCCACCTGCTGCATTGAATGCATTGAGTGCCAATTTCTCATGATGCATTGTATCTGGCAGATATTTTGAGGCGCCATTATATTGAGTGTTGGGTACACCTTCTTGCTATATAATGCAGACTGTGTTGCTCAGTGGCAGGTTGTTGAAGGCCTGGGGCATTTTTTTTGTGTAAATAATGAAAGACAAGGCATGACCCCAGTTGTTCTATCCCATTTTGGAGTTTATGTGTTGCAACATGAATGTATTTGGCACATATGTTCAGTTTCAGTGTTGATTTATATGAGAAATGCTTCATTGCATGTGTTTATCTGCTTGTCTCCATTTGCTACATGTCACTCTCATTCTTTTGAATCTAGTTGCTAAGGGTTTCATAGATTCTAGGGTGTAGATTTCTATACTGCATGCTTGATCTCTAACTTCCATTCAAGAAGTGGATTAAACTGTTTTAGGTCAGGTATGGAGAAGGTTGCATGTCAGCAGGGATATCTGTAAGTAGAGGCAGTTAGATACCCATTCTTGGGTGATGTTTGTAAGGCAAGCATCAGTCTAACCCCCTGAAACTTGAGTGAAAGTTGCAAGTCATCTGTTGTATACGTCTAGTTGACTCCTTGCCCAATGGATAGGCACCAGTCTGCTCCTGGGTCAGTAGTTATGAGCCAAAACCCCTTGTCTTGCATCCAGGACATTATGTTCACCCATTTCATCACTTCAACCTATTAGTTGTAGGAGTAGGATTAGGAACCCCCTACATACTCTCATACCCACCAGACAAATATGGCCAAGAATGTTGCCAACCTTGTGATCTACCATGTAGATCTTGGTCCATACATGAGAGTATTCTGCCTATTGTTGTCAAGTTAAATCTTTCTATCTTTGAGCTAGTCAAGGTTACATCTTTAGCTATAGGGATACCCCCCTTGGTGCGGCAGAACCAGAAGTGAAGGGGAGGCAGCTCACGCAACCTCCTGTATTTGTTGGCTGAATCTGCACATGCATAGGAACTGGCAAACCCTGATGTTGATTCAGAAGAAAAACCAACAAAATGGTGACTCCGCTGGGGAAGAGTAAATGAAAAAAGAATAATATCTATATGCCCATCCAAGTAACCAACAGAAATTGGTGACTCTACTGGGGAGAGAGAGAGTTAAGTGATTTGATGACTGGAAAATCTAGTTTCCAGTGAAGTTGTTGCAGCAAGATAAAAAAAAAAGTAACCATTTGGTGCTCTGTTGGCATGGTGAATCCAGAAAATACATGTGCCTTGTTGATATTTTGTCCTCTCTGTGAGAGGTGGCGACTCTGTTGATTGAACCTATCCAATGCTGCAACATATTTCCAGGTATTCCATCTTTTCAGAAAAAAAAAATAATGAGTTTAGAACAGCAAACCTGGTTGTGCTCTCAGAGAAGACCATTTTTTATTGGAAGATATAAAGCCCTAGATTTCACAGGGATATATGGCTACCCAAATATTATTCCCAATAAACATATAGTGGATCAGATTCTGAATTGGCAAACAAACATCTGCAAAGATTTTGTAATTTAATAGAAAATTATGAGGTAGAGGATGAAGATGTTGTAATGAGACTCTTTGTTCAGTCATTAGAAGATGATGCTAGGATATGGTTTTCAGACCTGCTTGTTTGTTTAGTTTCTTCATGGATAGATTTAGAAGTTGCATTCCTAGGGCAGTTTGGTGAAAGATTTGATGTGGCCTCATTGATCATACATTTTATGAATATCCAAAGGGAAGATGTGGAGCTGGTTCCAACCTTTAATCTTAGGTTTATTAAGTTGCTCAGGCAAATTCCTGAATATATGAGACCCAATAATGCATTATGCTTGACAATTTATTTGGCTACATTTGATGAAGAAATGAGTTATCTATTGAGAGATAAAGAACCAGTCACACTTCATCGGGCTTTCCAATTTGCTATGGATATAGAAAACAATGAGAAATATGGAATGCCAGTAGGTTTCATGGCTGCAAGTTGTAAAAATAGTTATCAAAGTGAATGTATTTATGCTTTTCCATAATGTTCATTAAAGGATGATTTTGCAAAGGCAAATATATTTTAGAATAATGTGTGCAGCCACGATGTGATACATGAAGAAAATGTTGTAGAAAATGTAGGCACATCCTATAATGATGTGGACAAAGATTGTTGTCTGCCTCTAGAAGAAAAGCCTGCAGATGCAAAATGTTCTTCAAATGATGAAATGAAAGATATACATGAAGTTGCATCCTATAGTGATAGGCATATCCTAGTTATTCCTAATTATTTATATGAGGTGGATATGCAGAACTTCACTTTGAATATAGAAAACATTGATTCAAGGGATGGCAGTGAATATGCTAGTGATTGTCAGCATTCAGATGCATGTGTGAGCCTTTTAGATGATGAAATATAGTTGGATGCTGAGTATGACTATTTCCTTGAAGATTCTAACCATTTTCACAATGCAGAGGTTGAAAAATTTGCTTTTGGGTATCAATGCATTGGTGAAGAGGAAAGACAAGGTCACTATTTAGAGGTGAATGGGCAAGTTGCAGATGTGTGTGCTCATATAGTTGGGGGTAATGTTGATTGCATGGGTAACTACAAAGCTTTTGATGAAGGGTTGCACTCTGAGCTTTTTATGCCTTCTCTTGAGACATTTCAGGTGGACCTTAGTGACAAAACTACTGAGCATGATGATGATGGATATCTGTATGCTTATGAAGATAAATTTGATTATGAGATGTTGCTTGTGCCTGAATATTGCATGTTTGATACAGAGGAGCTCTTATTTTTTGAGGAAGGGCAAAATTCTAATGTGGATTCATTTGTTTCATGTGAGTTTGTTATTTTTCCAAGCAACATCAGTGAGTCATATGATGATGACATTCTACAACTGATAATAATGTATGCTGATGAAGCTAGTTGTAGATTTATTGAAGAAAAAGAAATGAGCAGCAACACAAATAATTGCCAAGGGGCTTGCTGTAGACAGTTAAATGCTTTTAGGCTTCATTTGAAGAAATCAAAAGAAAATCAGGTGTTTGACAAAGGAAAATTCTAGTTTTTTCTTTTTGGTGGCCTTGGGCAACCATGTTTATTTTTAAAATAATGTGTTTGGTGATGCAGATCAATATAACCTCATGACTCTATTGCCTAATGGATAAGGGACTGGTTTGTATCCCAGAGATCTGTGGTTCTCACCATGCCTGCAAGAGGCATGCACCCCCAAACAGAGCCATTGTTGGTGCCTGCATGAGCAGTCAAGTTTCAAGCAGTTAGCATGCAGGCACCTTCCCTAAAAATCCAAAAATATTCTAAGTCTCTGGACCTCCTCAGCATGTTTTAGCATCAGCATCATATTTTCTTCAAAGAGGAGGTCATCATCATCATGTTTCTGGTCATCACCCTATTGTTTCTCACGAGGGTCATCATCATGTTTTTGCCAGCCTGATCTTTCGCTTAGGGGTGATATCTTAACATCGGGTGATCTTAGTTAAGATCATCTTGATGATGTTGCTGCAAGGTTCTAAGTATGACCCGATATTCTATAGGGTCATCATATTTGAATATCAGGTGATCCTTGTTAAGATCACCCCGATGTTATTTTATCACCTTATGTTTGTTCCAGCATCATGATGATGCTGATGTCAGGGAGATATCCGCCTGTCAGCTTCATGCATTATCCAGTGGGGGGTGATCATTTCAAATATCTGTCATATTCATATATCACCCCAATCTTATAATGGAGCTATAGTGCAGCATGATATTTGTGCATGGGGGTGATATTTCCAAATATCTGGTTATCTTTTGAATATCATCCTGATGCCGACATGATGGTGATGTCATCAAGGTCCGGGGGGTCATATTTTAACATCAGTCATTTTATGGAGATCCCTTGATATTTGCAAATATGATGATGACGTCATCCAGATATGAGGAGGTGCGCGATAGGTAGATATGCTGATGATGTCAGCAGGATATGATGGTGACATCATCAGGATGTTCATCGGCTAAACATTTGGTATCGGCTAAGCAGGAGGATTTTCCTCCGATGCATCAGGTTGTGCCGATGAGGGTGAATATCAGGTTGATATTTCACATGAAGGTAAGGTTATCATGCATCATGATGATGCTGACGTCAGGGTGATATTTCGAGCAATAGGATATCATGCTGGAGGATGATGATGAAGGTCTTATACTAGGTGCCATCAGGAGCAAAATCACCAACATCATATATGCTCACGACCTAGTATATAAGGTGATGAGGAGGCTTCCACGGGGTGCATGTGGGATAATTAGATCCTACATAATTTGAATTATCAGGATGATACATTTTGGTGAGAAAGGTTTACGATGCACAGTATGATGTTTTTCCCAAGGCCGTGAGTTGGTGCGCCATTAATGGTGGATCTTATAGGGTATGGGCGATGGTGTGGAGGGATCTAGTACCTGACTGAAGTTGTGAATCCCTAGGCGGCAGCACGGGGCTCGAGATCTCTTCTTGTCTCCTCTCCCACCTGCTGCATTGAATGCGTTGAGCGCCAATTTCTCATGACGTGTTGTATCTGGCAGATATTTTGAGGTGCCATTGTACTAAGTGCTGGGTACACCTTCCTGCTATATAATGTAGACTGTGTTACTCAGTGGCAGGTTGTTGAAGGCTTGGGGCATTGTTTTATGTAAATAACGAAAGACAGGGCATGACCCTGGTTGTTCTATCCCATTTTGGAGTTTATGTGTTGCAGCATGAATGTATTTTGCACATATGTTCAGTTTCAGTGTTGATTTATATGAGAAATGCTTCATTGCATATGTTTATCTGGTTGTCTCCATTTGCTGGATGTCACTCTCCTTCTTTTGAATCTAGTTGCTAAGGGTTTCATAGATTCTAGGGTGTAGATTTCTATATTGCATGCCTGATCTCTAACTTCCATTCAAGGAGTGGATTAAACTATTTTAGGTCAAGTATGGAGAAGGTTGCATGTCAGCAGGGATATCTATAAGTAGAGGCAGTTAGATACCTATTCTTGGGTGATGTTTGTAAGGAAAGCATCAGTCCAACCCCCTGAAACTTGAGTGAAAGTTGCAAACCATCTGTTGTATACGTCTAGTTGACTCCTTGCCCAATGGATAGACACCAGTCTGCTCCTGGGTCAGTAGTTATGAGCCAAAACCCCTTGTCTTGCATCCAGGACATTATGTCCACCCATTTCATCACTTCAACCTGTTAGTTGTAGGAGTAGGATTAGGAACCCCCTGCATACTCTCATACCCACAAGACAAATGTGTCCAAGAATGTTGCCAACCTTGTAATCTACCATGCAGATCTTGGTCCATAGATGAGAGTATTCTACCTATTGTTGTCAAGTTAGATCTTTCTATCTTTGAGCTAGTCAAGGTTACATCTTTAGCTATAGGGATACCCCCTTTGGTGTGGCAGAACCACAAGTGAAGGGGAGGCAGCTCACGTAACCTCCTATATTTGTTGGCTGAATCTACACATGCATAGGAACTGGCAAACCCTGATGTTGATTCAGAAGAAAAACCAACAAACTAGATCATATATATCATCATCATCAAAAAAGAAAAATAATGTCCAAGTGTATAATGATATCAGAAATAGAAATATATCTCGAAATGTCCACAATGTGGTGTATACAAAATGATGCTGTAAAATGATACATGTCTAGTGAAACCTAAGAGTGGCTGCCTCCTGATGGTGTTGGCTGTTGTGGCTGACCACTGCCTGATGGCCCTGCACCTGCATCTGGTCCTCTGGATGGACTCATCACCCCTCCACTCTTTGTAAAAGTCCTTCATGACCTACTGTGGTAGCGAGGGCAAAAACCACCTGCTCGCCGCTCTGGGGGAACTACCTGCTCATAAAGCCCTCACTAGTAGAATATCTCTTGGCCAGCCCTCACCATCTCTGCCATTGTCTACCCTACGGGAGCTTGCGTCGCAGTCTACTGTACATACTCTAGCAGCCCCTCTACCCTAGTATACTACTGTATTGTGGTATCTCTCTCCAGTCTAGTTGTCTGTAACTCACCTTGAAGCTGGGTGATATGTCCCTACATCTAACCCAGCTACATCTGCTCTTGAGCCAACTGTGTCTGCTACTGAGCCACCTGGGCTTGTAAAGCTGCTAGCTCCCCGTCATCCTATTTCTGTCCTTGTCCCTGTCCAACCTGTTGCTATGCCTATCCCTGTAGTAATAACTGTGCCTATAGGGCGGGATCTATGTCAATCCACTATCTCACCCTCCTGCCATCTCCATCATCTCTATCACTATCAAAACCTCCTCCACTGCCTCTGCCATCATCACCCCCATCCCTACCACCCCTACCACCCTGACCACCTCATCCTCCTCATCACCTCCATCATTGCCGTGGCCCCTCATCCTCCTCCTCCTCCTCCTGATCATCTAATCTAGGGGCTCACTCTCTAGGTCCTAAGTAATGAGGGACTGGGTGTGTTACAAAGTAGTCAGCATAATCCTGTGTCATGCCTGCATCCACAACTGATTGCCTCATTTGCCACAATTGGTCAGGTATCTACAAAAACTCTACCCGAGCCTTCTCATATGAGGCACTAGGACCCCATCGAGGATGCTCCTTTTGTATTCTAGCAAAGATGGCATTCCCCTGGGGCATCCCCTAGATCCTGCCGAACTACCAGTACACATGAGAAACAATGTGCCTCTCAAGAATATAGGGAGTCCTCCCTATCAACCACTTGGTCTAAAAGCAAAAAGGTACCTTTGATGCATCCTCATCCCATACCTCACAATCTAGGTAGAGTCACTAAACAATTGAATCAACATTGTTGAACGCGTGGCGCCAATACTCTAGCTTTCCCAGCTTGGGTTGGGAAAGACTCTCTTGGAACATGTAGGAATATGGTTGATCCCTGCCCCAAGGACCCATACCAATAGGTCAAGTAATGGCAATGTGACACCAAGCCCAAATCTGTAATAGTGATACTCTACATGATAAACTGGCAGCTCAATCATAAACAAATTGATACAAGTCATGGTACAGGTGGGCTAACAGATAAGGACCCCAAGCAAATTGAGTCCCCTCTATGACGATCTGATCCAAATTCCTCCACCATCCAACCACAAACCCATGAGATCTCCTATCAGGACAAACTATCCGTCCAATCAACCCAGCAAAAACATATGGAAGAGGCTCATAGTAAGCAACTATGTCAGCCCAACTGATCCCTGTACACTCGATGGTGTCATCATCAAAGACTCAGTGACACTCATCAAGTCCTACCCCAATCTAAGACTCATACTCCATGAGCTCTCCATCTATCAGAATCTGCAGAATCTGATGTACATCCTCCAGTGTCATAGTGATCTCCCTAATAGGAAGATGGAATGTCCCATCCTCGCTATGAAATATCTTAGAAAGCACCGTCAGCATACCAAGATTAGCCTAAATCTCAAGCATAAAGCAAACATAGGATAATCTTGTCAATCTCAGAACCAAATGATCAATCTCTGTCAAGTAAGGCCTAAGCAACTGTGTCACCATAAATTGCTCCTGAGACATGAGTACATCATTAAGCTCCTCCTGCAATTAGCTAAATGTGCATTAATCAAATGAAATCAACTAAACTGTATATCTATCCATCCAACATAAAAAACTTAGCTATTTTTATCAGGATATCTATCCTATCATCTCTCCTGAGATTCTATCAATCTTAGAGATGAATGATCAGTTGGCAAACATCGATCATGATGCTAACTTTATCAAATATGCTAAGTCTTTTACTATCTAAGTTATATGCACAGTTTTATTCATCATTTGCATAGAATCAGGGCGGATGCATAGAATCCCCTTGCATTTGCACAGTATCATGCATATGTGTAGATTCTAGAGACATTTGCACAACATTAAATCACATGCACAGGTTTATAGCATATGTACAGTTTCATATCACATGCGCAGAAACCCCTTGTATTTGCACAGTTATACCCTTTGTTTGTGAAAACCACACATTTGTGCAGATTCTACCGGTATTTGCATAGAATGAGGACATTTGTGTAATTTCGGGAGGCAAATGCGTAGATTCATTCTTGATGTGCATTTAAAACACCTAACTTTGACCTAGGGTTTTAACTGTAATAAATGCACCTAAGCTAAAATTGAAAGTGTACTTACTAGTGGGCAATACTCTGCTAGACTGTTGAACCATTGGATCATCTTGAAGTCATACAACTCAACTAGAACCTACTGCATTGTCGCTGACTCTCCTTGGCACCTGAGCTCTGGTCTCCTATAAGCTCTCCACAAAAGACAAGTGTGCAAATGACTAGGAATGTGACCCCACACTCCTATTTATAGTGCATGGAACCCTAATTGGAGGTGTTTAACCTTATGCATGCTGGGGCATGTTTGTCATATAATTTTCACCCATCGTTAACCAATTTCTTCTCTCATATGTCCTGTCAACCTATCTCATCGTGAGATTGTCTATCATCCTATCATCACTTTCTTCTTGTCCAATCTCCCGAGGGGGCATCCTATTGTCATAAACCTGTACCAAGGGCAAACTAGGGCATGTATCAATCGCAAAAAAAATGTATTCTTTGAAACAATGTGATAAAACACATTGTCTCAAAGAGGGGCAAAATGTATACACCTAAAAATGGCTAAGTCAAATTAAATAAATATTTAATATTTATTTTATTCCCATTGCTCTATCAATGAATAAATTCAATAATTTATTTATGTAATTCACATCATCATAATTCTACAACAAATCAATTGGTCAATTCTTCTAATGTCATCCCTAATTAAATAATTCTAAATTATTTAATCAATCATCATATCCCAAAGATAAAAGCCCATAATTCCACATCACCTAATCCATGTCATCCAATCCACCTCATCATGTTGCAAATTTAATTAAATATTTTAATATTTAATTATCTAATTTCCCTCACCCATATGTCCTATTATTCCTCCAACTATCCCTATTTCACATGGATGTGGTCTCTCCATGTCATCGTGGTCAAAGGAACACTTTGTGACACTTGTTCCATAGCCCCTAGAATCTTTCCAACCTCCCTATAAGCAAGGTCTCCTTCTTTGACCTTGTCTCTATGGTCTTTGTGAACCTTGTGACATGTGGCCTCATGTCACACCTTTCTCTCCACCTTGTCAAGGTGAGAGGAACATCCTCCATCTTTCTCTCCCTCATCCCAGCCAACCAAATCTGAACCATACACCTCACAAGCCCAAGTCTCCACCGTTGAGATCATGACACTTGGAATTGGTCTCTCCTTGGCCTATAAAAGGAACCATCATTCCCTCATTTCAAGAATCCAAGCTTTTGTAAATTTACTCTACAGAAATTCTACCAGTGTGCCTTTGGAAAAGTATCCTCATTTGCTTTTTCATAACCCCATTATCATCCAATCATTCAACCATGGCTTCATATCTCCATTATCCATCATCCTATAGTTGCATTGTAGTGTAATCATCATTGCATTGTCCATCTACAACGATTCTCATATTGTCATCTTCAACAACAAGGAAGTACACACTTCTCAGAGCTCAACTCATTCATAAGATCAATACAAGATAGGCAATAATGGAAGCTACGAGGTGAATCGGTCTACGAAGGTATAATCTTTGTTTATTTGTATTTGCATTATTTCCATTGAGTTATTGGATATTTAGTAGTTTAATGCTTATGTTCATATTTCCTCTAACATAAGTAATTTATTTTGACACCTTATTTTTAACAATCAGACTGAATAGTTGACCTTTACACAACTTCTCACCCATGATTTCATATTTAGGTATAATTTTTTTGAAGTGTTATTCTATATGTATAATATTTGTTTTCAATTTACTTATTTTATATTGTACTAATATTTTTTGTTTCATAAATGTAATTTATGTTTCCTTAAGCCCGCTCTATAATGCAACAAACACAACCTTCAACAAGATTACCCTCTTGTACCCTAGGAAGTGATGCCTCTAGAGGTATGTTTGAGGGCTATAGAGGTCCCTTAGAGTGATAAGGATATTACAAAATCTTTTACTTCAATTATTTTTCTTTATATTATAATATATCTTCTTATTTTATTTCTTTATTTCCTTGGAGATCTATTTCCCTATCTTCTTGTAGTGATATGTCATTATTGGCTAAGATAGATTCCCCATAAAGGGTCTAGTGATGTGAGGGGTGCTACGACTCAAATACACAAGCCTTAGACAATCCTAATAACTTTTAGACCACTTCTTTTAGTGCCACTCTACTCTCACATGAAAGGAATCTAAGATAATGGAAACACTTCTTACATTAATCTATGAGAGGAGAAGTGTATAACAATTATGATCAAACAATTTTAGGAAATAAAATATATACAAAAAGTCATTACACAATAATATACCATAGGAAAACCCCTTCCAAAAAAACCTAGCCTCCTAATCTTAAAACAATTGTATTCCCAATATTAACACCAATAGTTACAATAAAACTCCAAACTCAAGCCTTCACAAGAGATTATAACAACAATAAATTTGGAGAGTTTTCAACAATATATCAATACCTATAAATACACTATATAAAACTTCCATCTCAAGTATTGAATAAATAGAGAAGATAAGAAGAGAAAAGCAAAAATGATCTCACAAAATTATCACCTTACACATGAGAGGTATGGTTCCCAAACTTCCATGTCTCAAATTCCAACACCATAGTCTAAGATGCGTCTTTGAATTTTTTAGGAGATTCTCTTACACCTCTCATAGTTTATTATAAAATGTCATAGTCATCTCCCCAAATTGGACACTCCATTTTGGCCTTATTCTTCTACTCAAAGATTCATTGTGATGCACCATAAGTTGGTCAATATTGGATTGCAAGTCAACAATGTAACCTCCCTCTTACATACTCTTATGCTCATCATAGATTCTCTTACACCTCTTACACATTCTTGCATTGTCATATATTCTCTTACACATCTTACATGATAATTGATTCTCTTAAACACATAATATTAATACATACACATGGAATAATAGACAAGTCATAGTGGGACTCCATTTTCCACGAGGTCTCACAAATAATTAATAAATAAAAAAATCAAATGTTAGAATTGTAAGGTGTATGGAACACATATCCCAACATTGCATAACCACTTTGCTCTTGCATGCATCTCTTCTTCCACATGATGTAAGGTATATTAGAGGGTTTGGAATTTTGAGAGGTTTGATATATTAAGAGACATGCTTTTCTGTACCATCACTCTTTCATATACTTTGGGCATATAGGGAGGTGTAGAATATTTGATAGTTTGGATTTGGAGATATAGCTATATAAAAATATGAGAGTGATATGTTTAACTAAGATGGGTTCTTTTGGGAGACAAGGATTTAAATTAATTGTTTAGAGTTTCTAGGGTTTCTAGAATATACGATTTGGAGTTACTAGGGTTTGAGGTTTTGGGTAAAGTATTTGGGATATGTATAAATTAGGTGTATCATGTTTAGAGTTTATGGTGTTTAAAGTACCTTTTTATTAAATTTTGAGGTTTAAGATGTAGGGGTTAGGGTTTTTTAGGGGTTTGGAATTTACTTAGGTTTGGTGAAATGGGGGTTTCTATCTAATGTACATATCTAAGGTTTGGGATTAGGTTTTAGGATACATGGTTTAATTTCTACAAAGTGGTTTTCTTAATTTATGGTTTGGTAAACACTAGGTGAAATAGGGTTTGCACAAATCATGTTTTGTGATGTAAGGTTTGGAGTTTAACTAAGTTTGGGATATAGGGTCTAGGATTTTTCATGTTTAGAGTGTTTATAGTATTTTCTTCAAGTTTGATGTTACTAGGGATTTGGGATTTACTTAGGTTTCATGAAATAGGGATTTGGGATTTAATTAGGTTTGGTGAATATAATTGGAAACCGGGTTTGTGTAAATCATGTTTTGTGATGTAGGGTTTGGAGTTTAACTAGTTTTGGGATGTAGGATTAAAGGTTTGTTATGTTTAGGGTTTAGGGTGTTTAAAGTGTTTTTTTTAGGTTTGGAGTTTGCTAGGGGTTTTTAGATTCACTTAAGTTTGGTGAACTATGGGTTTGGGATTTAATTAGGTTTGATGAACTAGGGGATTTTAGAATGTAGGGTTTAGTGAACATTAGGTGAAAAAGGGTTTGTATGAATCACAATTTTGTGATGTAGGATTTAGAGTTTAACTAGGTTTGGGATGTAGAGTTTAAGACTTAGATCTTGTTTAGGGTTTAGGGTTTAGGGTGTTTAAAGTGTTTTCTTTAGGTTTGGGGTTTGGTAGGGGCTTTAGATTTACTTAGGTTTGGTGAATTGGGGGTTTTGGATTTAATTAGGTTTAATGAACTAAGGGTTTCTAGAATGTAGGTTTTAGTCACTAGTAGAAATATGGAAAATAAGTGACCAAGTGACTAAAACTTTTATTCATGTGACCAAATGTTTTGCAACACATCTATAAATGACTAAATAAATGACTAATTTGGTCATCGGTTGCAATGACTAAATAAATGACCAAATAAATGACTAATTTGGTCACCAGGCAAAAAACACAACTAAATAATTGGTTAGACAAATAAAAATGACTAAATAAATGACCATTACTCCTCTATTCTTTTTTCTTTCCAATTTGATCATAATCCATGAATTCAAAGACAATACAAGGCAAGGCAATAAATGTCCGCTTAGACCAAATGAATAAATTGAGAGAAAGGATTGAACAAAGGGTTAAGAAGAAAAAAGACAAATCATACAATAGGAAATATACAAAAAAAAATTAAAAATAAGACAAGAAAATAGACAAATTGGATAGATACAAATAAAATAAACACAAAATTATTAATTATAAAACTTTTAAATATACTATAATATTGATAAATTATTTTAATTTTGCAAGTCTGTATGCACAAGTTTAATTTAAGTTAAATTAATTTAAATTATATAATTTAATAACTTAAGTTGTATAATTTATAACTTATATAACAAAGTAATTATTGATCCCTGGTTGGCATTTGTAGTTGGCAATGATGTCAAACATGTATACAGTACATTGGCATGGGTACAGTTTGAGTTTGTTGATCATTGAGAATTTTGCATGATCCTTATCTTTGTCAGTCACAAAATGACATGATGTTTCAGTGGATATTATATAAGTGATCTCTCCTAATGTGATTGGCATTGTATTTGTTGATGCTTGTCTAAATCAAAGTTCTAAGGCTTTATTAAAAGGTTTAATGTCATAAAGGTGACAAAATATTTCATTTGATTTATTTCTATGGTATATAAAATCACTTTTATGATCACTTAAGTCATCTGACTTGAACAATAGGTCTCAACTTCTTAACAAGTAAAAAGGTTACAAACTTAGTTTTGTTGTTACCGACCCTTTTAGGGCAAACCTAGACTCTTGATGGCTATGGTATATCGAGAAAAAATGAAGTTTTGTCATTCATTTTGCAATGTTTAACATTGGGAAATAGAGCTCCAAGCTTAGGGTTTGATATTTTACAAGGAATCTATTGAATCATGAGTTTTGAGTGTGAATCTGGGTTGACTATGTGGTGATGTGACAATGCTAAAGTTAATTGACAGTGGAGGGAGCAGTGGAACGAAGCAAGCAGACATCAGGCAACATCAATGGACCCACATAAATGACAAGTTTGCCTATGGCCTCTCTTAGACATTGTAGATACTTGTCTTCCTCTTGAAAGCACAACTTTATGAGTATTCCACAGGACTGCTGATGAGCTGAATGCCTCATATCCATGTGTTTGATACCTCTAAGGCTAGGTAAAAACATGCCCACCATTGCATGGGATTCGAACAAGTGCCATGAAATGAGCGTAGAGGGAAACTCAGGAGTTAGGCATGTCAAATCTTGAGGTGTTTTGTCCCCATTTGTTGTATGCTTGGCTTGGCTGCACACATAACTGGTGGCCACAAGGCTATAGACGTCGAATATCAGGGTGGGTATCCCCAACTTGGCGCTCACAGAGGCAGCCCAATGGGATGGAATGTCATGGATTACCATTTCAGGGGAAAGGCACCACAAAAGACTCTAAAATGGTTTGTCCAGTTGGATGAATGCCTCGCGAAGGAGATGGAGTAATTCTGGTTTAATGTCCAGTTGACAGTTATTTTAGCACGAAAACATAGGTGTTATCCTTCCTTCTATATTGGTTTGCTGTTCTTCAAAGTTTAATAGGCTTTAGTTTCTATTTGCTTTCAAAGGGGTAAAGGATTTAGTTTGATTTGTTAAAGCAAACAAATTTTCTGTTAAGGGTTTTGGTGTTACTTGTATTTGGTTAAAAGTTGTTAAAGAAAAGAATGGTTTCAGTTCGTTACTCCTGAAAATGACTTCTTTAAGGCAAATCTAAGATTATCTGAAGTTATAGTTTTATTCGAGGATAGTAATAACTGTATATTTGTGGGTTTGATTATAATATTCATTAGTTTGTGTAAAAGGGTTCATTTTGGAAATGGCTAACTCAGTTGATATTCCTATTAGGGTTTCTCAACGACAGTATTGAAAATATATTTTTGTTACAAGCACAAACAGATTTGTTAAATTATTGTAATGTTGTGATTATGGTTACAATGAATAGTTAAAAGTTTTCTGAAATACACATTAATGTGGTCCCACTACCATGTAAGCATTGGGGCATCAGAGAGACCCATTTTGGGGTCATGTCGAAATGCCGAGTCTCGCCAATATAGTTAACAACCCACTGTGTATTCGATATTGGAGTTTCAGAGAGACCTGAAACAAAGTCCCACCGAAACACTTAGGTCACTCTGATAGTTCATGTCGGCTTGTTAAGGAGACTCATTAGAGACTCCCACCAATATACGGGTATCGATGATGTCCTACTCTCACATGTATAACATCCTTAGAGTCATAGCTACACTACATGCTAGTTTGGCTAATCCAAGCAACTGTTCGTGGATCAACTAGTACAATAATAGTATGACTGTGTTCTAGGATTGTTTTTCAAATTCTCTAGAATTTTGACACGAGAACAAAGAATTGCATCTATCTAGTGATTCAAGATCAACAATAGATCATAAAATGGTCAACCTTGATTATTATTCAAAAGAAATAAAGGCCTCACATTTGTCCTAACACAAGCATTTTCTAGTTCAACAACATAACCAATTCTTTTTGTTCTACTTGTACATAAATATCTATATGATGAACTTCTAATTACAACCTAGTTTGTCATTCATCATGATAATGGGTTACTAGGTGTGATCTGAAACATTGATTTCAAAATCTTTTACATAGATTTTATCCAGAAACTGTCTTAACCACATAACTTCATTTCAATCCACTCTATAGAAAAGTACTAATAATTTGTGTTGTGTTCATATATACAAAAAAACATGAAGAAATTTTTAGATACAAACCTTGTGACCCTGGTCCAAAAGCACAACTATAATTGACATTCCTACCAGCCTGGAACCAATTATTGCCACTTTCAATTTAGGACTGTCATATTTCTGTGGCTCAGAAGGAAACAATCGTTTAGGAGCTGTAACACAAGACCAAACCTCTGAGTAAAAACAATTTCAAACTTGGTTGAATGGAATAAGCTCAAGTGGTAAGGCATCGAGGGCTTTGTAGCAAAGCCCCAAGTTAGAATTAACGAGACAGTAAAGTGTTGAAATGAAATGAATGAATTTTTAATTAAGTCCACAAGACCCATGTATCACAAATGTTACTCCCACCTCTTGAAAAGAGTTCAATGTGAAGTTTATTCTTAAGGCCTCCATATACTTGACCTAGAATGTCATTGCAGGCCAGGCATTCCTTAATGAAATGTTTATCTATTTTGATTGCTCCTGTGATACAAAATACACATATCTGGGCATTCCTTGATGAACTATTTTAGTGTATCACTGCTCTTGTGATACAAAATACACATATCTGGGCAATTGTTGATGGAATATTTTTATGTTTCTACTACTTCACAATGAACAATTAAAAGTTTTCTTGAAACCCTTGGTTAAATTTTGACATACAATGAAAAAGGATTTTTGTTAAAGGACTATTAATGATACTTTCTATACATTCAAACATATCTAAAATAGGTCTATTCAACCTCATAATGGAGACAGTTGATGACTTGGTTGCTAACTTCTATAGGTAGTTGAATAAAAACAATTACATGTTTAATCAATTTCATGAAAGAAAAGGAAAAGGATGAGACAGTATAAATAAACAATTATACCCTGTTAAGATGTGAGTGTTGTTATTTCTGCAATATCATTTTCAGAGCAACAGTGTATTATTGTAAAGCTTTCTTAATCAGTTGTTGTATGTGCACATTGATTTGATTATTGAGTCTCCAATTCAATGAGACATTCAAGATCTGAGTTGCAGTGAAGCAGAGAAATCCTCTGTATTGATTTCTAAATCTTCATTGTACTCTTGTGATTACATTCAAGATTTGAGTTGTAGTGAAATAGAGAAATCATCTATATTGATTTCTAAATCTTCATTGTACTCTTGTGATGAGATTGTGTGAGTGAGGCAGTAAGATTATAAGCTAGTGAGACAGATTGTACAAAGTGCCAGTGAGGCAGTGATATAAGTTAGTGAGATATAAAGCCAGTGAGGCTTTGTAATTGGGGATTTTTATGATTAATCTAGTGAGGCAACTTTTCTGAGTGGTTTTTCTGCCCCAGGAGGGTTTTCCACTCATGAAATCCATTGTGTTATGGTCTCCACTATTGTGTGATTCATTTATCTTTCATGCTTGAGCATACTGTTATATTTGTTATTCAGTATTCCATTTCATTTATCGAGATAATCAGACAGAAATTTCATATCACAAAGGTATATAAAACAAATCAAAATCTACTTGCCTTTTGGTTTCATGTCTCTTAGGGATTATTTCAATGTGCTTTTAAGTTTACGGGAATCTTTTTAATTTTATAAATTAAATAAGTTTGGAAACTTGAAATGGGTTTCATTATTCTTGAGGGACAATTTAAGACACTTATGTGTCTGATTAACATTTTGTTAATATAACCTAAATAAGATTCGATGCATTACTGGTATACTACAGTAATTTACAATTCAAATTAGAGCTGCTTGCCAGTAGTGAATCAAAACTGTGGTCATTAGTATTGTAGAGACATTTTTGTTGTCAGTGTTTGAGACTAGTGAGCTATTAGTTTATGTGTAAATGTTGTTCGAGTCCTCTTTGAAATATAAAATATTTACACTGAAGTGACAAAATATGGTATTTTTTGTGTGGGCTCATACATTTTCATACATGCTCTGCCTGATGTTCACCAGTTTTACACTTAGATCTATGAGCCTTCATTATTTGAATCTGTGATGGACTATGTTGTGAAGGTGCTAAGAGCTATATGCTTTTGCATATGATGTTTAGTTATGAGAAATTATGCTTCTTGTAGAATGTAAGTGCACTTCATAAAGGTTTTACATCTGAAGTGATAATATTTAATTTTAGGTGAAGCACCGTCAAAAGTAGATGGAAAAAGCAATGATCAGAGAGCCAAACTCTCAGGTCCAAGCACTCTACAACTAAGCAGTGCAGACGAAGCAAGATCAATGATAGGTGAGTTATACCTTTGGTGTTCTTCAGTCTTGTATCTCAAACAAATTTACATCTATTCTCTCTATAGTGATGCATCTCAAATGAATTTGCTTCTATTCTTTGTGCAGTCTTGCATCTCAAATGAATTTACTCATATATTTTTTGCACATTCATTTCAAGGTCTTCCCTTTCATGCACAACATTATCATAAAAAAATTTGTAGTCCAATTTAACATGTATTCTACTTCAATATAATATGGGAACTTGCCAAGCTGTCATCCTGGCCCTTTACAATTATAGCTGTTGGATATTACACATTCCATTTTCTGGTGTTCTCCAATTGATTTAATGTTCTGCCCTTTATGATTTATTGTGGAATTCAACGTTAAATCACATGAGTCAAACTGCATGCCTAATGTACCTAATCCATTTTCTAATAATTGGAGAATAAATTTGTGTTCCATCTCTAGCTTGACTATCCTTTTTTGGCTTTAGGTCAGTCTTATAACAAGTGAAGCCTGACTTTTACAACTCATGTGGATGTTCAATTATGGCCTCGTTTATGGTTGGTAGCTAGTGCAATGGGATAGAATAGAGTAGGGTTTCACATATATATAGGAAAGAAGCTAAAGACTTTTAATGCCCATAGAAAACTATTCATAGACAATAGAACCAATATTGCAATATCAACTATGTTGGTAGTAAGAAAAACACGTTTAATTATCTACTTTAACCTAAAAGTATAAATAATATCAGATCTATTCATATCTTTTAAATGTTCAGGATTCTCAAAAGTTTGACAACTTTCTTGTTTCAAGACACATAGTATACACAATTGCTTTAAGAGCACCAAACCAACTCCCTTGAATTTGCAAGATTCTTTAAGCTTGTTTAGCTATTTCTATCATCTATTTTTAGGCATCTTATTGAATGTAGATTAATGTTTCATGATCTTTTATTTTGTATTCTAGGGTTTTTCCTAAAGCTACTTTTTTCAAATCCTTCTCTGCAGTTATGTCTATCAATTCAGGCCATTCTTCCTCGTCAAACTGCGTGGTGGCTTTATCTTGTGTTGAGCCACTTTTTAATTTAAAAAGAGTTCCAGTGAAATTCAGAGAATATGCTAAGTCAATAGATGTTTGCATGGTAATAGGCAAAGTTCAAAGGATCTGATGAATATGTCCACAATGTTAAGTTGAAAATTGAAAGTTGTCATTATCCATTTTCCAAAATAAAGATCTGTTGTGAACTCTGCTTGAGCCTGTCAAGAGTTGGAGAGGTGACCATGATAAGAGAGAGCACAACTTTGATGTGTCTAACAATGGGGGTTATTGTGCTAGTCAAAACTCATCTTTTTGTTATGCTTATCAGTTACAACTTACAATACTGAAATACTTAACAAATAACTTGTATGTATCATTAATATGCTTGGATTTTAATCCATCTTGCAAAAAATTGTTTATATTTGAATATTGCACCCAAAATTAAGAATAAGGGAATCTTTTTTTAAGTTAAGTGAATATCTTGTTTTTTAGTTTTTGGGAGTGCCTACAGAATGATTTTAGAATTATGTCACAAATTTCCTGTGTTGTTAATGATTCAGGTTTTAGACATTGAGAAATTTGGTGCCACACAGGGATCAAAAGAGAGACAAAGCATCCTTTCTTCTTGAGGTAATCCTATGTAGATTTGTTGAGTTTTCCTTCTAATATATGAAATGAATTATAGAGGCACATGAACAATATAGTATTGCATAACATAGTATTGTCCTTGAGTCCACATCTTGGTTTGCATGTCTTGGACAAGTTATTGAATACATCCAATGTTTACAAGAAAAGGTCTGAAAGTATGAGGCAACAGAGCAAAGCTAGAACCAGGAAAGAATGAAAACTATAGTTTGGGATTTATGCAAGGTGAATGTTTTTATTGCTTACTATGATTGGAACAGGGATTTGTGATTTTTAGCTCTTTATTTTGGGTCCTAGTTTACAATTTTCTCTTTATTCATTTTTAGGTCTCCTTTCTTACAGTCCTCATGTTTATTACTAAGTCCTGTATAATTCATGCTATGAAGCTTATTCCACTCTTCAAATGCCAAATTGTCTAGTTGTAGGAACAACTTAACTCATTTTGTGTATTTTGGAATAATATATGTGTTAAGGGAAAATTGGATTCAAATGAATAATCAATATAATCAGTATCAAAATACCCAAAACTAAACGAAATACAGAAACAAAGAGATCAATTAAACAAAAGAATTTCAAAACCTTCGCAAACCTCAAAGCTTCATAGCTTCCATTGGTTGCCTATCTGAATCGATCTTGCATGTATGAATAAGGACATCAAAGAGTGCACTTCCTTGCTATGATTCCAAGATTGTCAATGGAGAATGGCTATGGTAATTATCGCCATGAAGATGAGCTTCACAACAATGATAGTAGTGTGTAATGAGTGTGATCACAAGAAATGAAGGAATTGTTGCCAAAGGCATGTTGTAATTCCTACAGAGTAACAATACTTAAAGCTTGGATGAATGGAATGGAGGAATAGGGTTCAATTTATAGACTTGAGAGAGAGAAGATCAATGGTATAGAAATAATGAGAAGATCAACGGTATAGAAACCTTGAGGAACATGTGTGAATAAGAAGAAGACAAGTGTCACACAAAAGCTATTTTATTTGAGTTAACTACTTTCTTTTCTAAAGATAAGACATGCTTTTCATAAATTAGAAAGCTTTTTTTTAATTTAAGAGATATTGATAAAAATAAGGTTGATTGAATCAGTTAACTCAACTTATGATTTGCTTTTGCATGATTTGAGAGAAATTAAATAATAAATTATTTAATTTTGTGTGCATGAAGAAGAAGACTTATTTTTAGAAGATTTGGAAGATATTTGAAGAATTAGAAGATAAAAAAGAAAATTAAATAAATAAATTTATTTAATTGTTGTGCATGATTTGGAAGAATAAATAAAATATTTGATTGTATTTTATTTTTGGAGATTGAGAGGATTTAAATAAATTTGATTGATTTATTTATATTTGGAGGAAGAATTTGATTTAATTAAATAATTAAGAATTATTTAATTGTTTGGAAGAATTTAATTAAATAAAGGATTTTATTTAATTTTGACTTTAGAAGAGGTAATTAAATGTTTTGATATTTAATTAATTTAGAGGAATATGAATCAAATAAATAAATTTGTTTATTTATTTATTGATAGAAGAATTAGAAGGGAGTAAATATTAAGAATATTTATTTAGACTGAGACGTGTCATTTTTAGGTGTATACATTTTGCCCCTCTTTGATGCAATCTGTTTTATCATGTTGTTTCAAAGAATAAATTTTTTTGATAATGATACATGCCCCAGTTTGCCCTTGCTACAGGTTATGACGTTAGGATGCCCTCTCGGGAGATTGGATAGGAAGAGGGCAGAAGGACATGAGATGGACAATCTCATGAAGAAGAAGGTGAAAAAGAGGTTAGGTTTGAAGGAATTGGATGAAGAAAGAGATGAATGATATGTGATGCAAGATAAAATGATAACACACACACAAGCAAGCAAGCAAGTATGCACAAATGATACAAGAACAAACAAGGTATTGCCCCTGTCAAGCGGTAAACTAATGATTAACTGATAACGATATACGATAGTGTTGTCATGGTGGGGAATGATATATCCATATACCAACATGAAGGATAGTGTTTGGTTTCAAGAAATGAAACATGTCATGTAAGACGCGTGTATCGGTTTGATTTCGATAATGTTACATCTTGTATAAGATAATTGATTGATTAACTGATCGAGCTGGTTTACAACCAAACAAGGATCAAGACCACTAAGGGTGCTTGGGTAATTTGACAAGATTCACTTGACTTGATTGGTATGGATTAAGGATGGACTTGTATTTTGATCACTACTCAGATTGACTAGACAAGGATGAAAGATATGATGATAGAAAAATGACTTGACAGAAGAATTCACAAGCTTTTATTTGTATTGATACTCTGCATTGTTGGATCTTTATTGCACGGGGTACAGTATGGATGCTTTGTGGATGTGAATGGTTTTTTTGACATCTTGATAGTGCAAGTATTTTTGAAGTGCTTATTTCATCATTGGGCAATTTTTTTGGTACTTTTTCTAAATGTTGTAAGTTAATACAAGCATCTAGGTATAATTGAACCGAGATGACCTGGGTATTGCTTACATGGATTTTGCTTTAGCAAGTTAATACAAGCATCGAGGTATAATTGAACCGAGATGACCTGAGTATTCCTTGCGTATCAATAGTTAAGGATTGATGCAGAGTGGGACGCAACGGAGGCAACCTAACCGGAAGGAGTAGCCAATAATACAAACAACCTGATAAAAATGTCTATCGGCTGAACATCATCATCATATTTCCTAACACTAACAGCATCATCACATTTCAACAGCATCATCATAATTCGGATGATCGCAAATATCCTCCTGTCGACTAATATTTACCTCCTCCGTTTGTCGCCTATCATCATCATCATAATAATCAACGGGCGCAAACATCCTCCGGTTGCACTGTTCATCGGGTGCCAAATACAAGCGGCATCATCATGATATTCAATATCACCTTCGTCAGCAGGATATCCAAATATCCGGTTGCTCCAAATATCCTGATGACGTTCACTTCAACAACTTGCCTTCGATGCTCCACTGCCCGACGATACAAGCAACAGCATCATGATATTAAACATCCGGTTCTTCGAAACCTCCTGATGATGCTTAACAACTTTCTGCCTTCGCCGATACCTTACCACTTAGCGACAACAGTATAAACACGCATAGAGGGATTTCTTAATATCCTGATGACGATGACGTCATATCCTGATGACGATGACGTCACACATCATCCTGATGAACTCTTCAACACTTAGCCAAAAAACTTAACTTTCACACCGCATCCGTTAGCGATATGCGGATGATGACCTTCCCCGAGAGATGATCCTGACTGCGATATATACACTGAGTATATATCCAACTCAAAACATCATGATGCACCTGCAACATGCAAACTTCAACGACTTCATGACCCGATCCTGATGGCGATGGATTCGCAGATGATGATGTGGCTCGTTCCGACTGGAAACGTACATGCAGACTCCTGTGTATCCTTCCACTGCATGAAAACACTCACAACCGCATAATTTCACAGAGATCATGAGACGACCGGGCCGGATCACCTTCAAACCGAAATCTAACAACTTATCTTCTAGACCTAGCACATGAGGATGCTAGGCTGCTTTACAGCATGCTCCTAACAGATCTCCTGGACAATGCAATGCATAAACAGAAAACACAAATGCAATCTAAGCTATGATACAGGACCATTCCACCGATTTGCAGGATCAACCGGTGGAAGGGTTGAAAGTGCCCATTAACTTGCAAAACGGAAAGGAAATCAACACAGATGCAAACAGATAATGCAAAAGACGAGATCTTATTCAATTGAAATTCAATGTCCTGAATACAGCTTCACAATGTCTGAACTGCTCTCCTGAATATCAACTCAACACAACACCAGTACATCTAGCAACATCAATATCAAACTATATCTCTAAACCCTACAGATCGAAGGTATATATAACAAATCCTTCAAGTACTACTAACATCACTTCCCAGCGGCTGGGAGCTTCCAAGCGGCTGGGAGAGAGGACAGCTCAGACTCTCTTATCCCGATCTCTAACTGCCTACACATACTCCTATGCTGATCTATTACATAGCATCGGTCCAATGGACCTTATTACATGCTAAAGTCAAACATACTAAAAATAGCCTACTGCCCTGTCATCATGCGGATAACTATCCGATATCCTGATCATGTATGTCATCATGCGGACCTATATCCTGATCATGTGCGGGTGCTCCTGCACCAAGGATTGCCCCTGTTCATGTTAGACCTTTGATGTCCTCGATGATCTTTTGCCGATCATGTCATTAGACAAGGCTTCACATTACTAAAGTTTAATCCACAAATACCAAACAAAGAAAATAATCATGCCCCCATCATAGCATCTCTAGCTTTTGGCATCCTTGAGTAGCATAGAAAGACATGATAGTAGAAATCAAGACTCTATATTTTAACCATGATTCTATCCACAAAACATGTTTGCATTTAGATGTGTTTGTTTCTTGCCATAATTTGGGTAAAATCATTTAGAATGCCTTAGGTGTTTTGCTTGCTTTGCTTTGGATAGTTTAACGTCTGACGTTAAGATTTATGCTTGAAAAGAGTAGGTTTTGTTTGTGCTTGCTTGCCTGGTGATAAGATTGCACAATCTTTATTAGTGGGACAGACCCTAAGGGACTGACCTAGTGCCTCGGGGGCTCATTGATAAATGGCCTTGCCTATGTGACGATGTAGATGCAACGTAGTTCAGGGTAAACCCTAATGGACCTAAGACCTAGGCAGTAGAAAGTGGTCTAGACTTAGATAGATAGAAGGACTAGACATGGGACGGATGGGACAGTGCAACCTCGGGGGTGCATAGAAATATGGCCTTGTCTACGTGATGACGCAGAGGCAACATAGTTCATGGACATGGACCATGCGGATACTGACGACAGATGCTATGCTAGGCTGACACTATGGATAGGATATGGGATAAAACCTTGGTTGACAAGGCAACAAAGAGATAGAGTAAGCCATGATAGGTTATCATTAGGTTTTTATTATGGAACAGATATGGATTGAATGAGACACGAATGAAGGAAGAATGGACACAAGGTGATTGGTTTCCCAAATATGAAGGAAGCGGTTTATCACAAGTAATGCCTATTTACTAGGTTTTCACCACTTGCTTTTATTTGCATAAAAGCTAGAAAGTACACATGACACCTATTTGCCAGGTTTTCATCATGATACCTATCCATGGCGCCTGCTTGCCAAGTTTTCACCAAAGGACAATTTTTTTTGTATTTTTTTGATTTTTTGATTTTTTTGTATTTTTATGCCTCCCTTACATTGGGTTCTCTTAGGTATAGAACCAAAAAAGATGCATGCTGTTGATTGGGTCATCGAACAACTCACCCTCTAATGTTGCTAATTGATATGCCCTAGATCCATAAGCAACCATGATCACATAAGGCCCAAGCTAGTTGGGTTCAAACTTGCCTTTCTTTTCCCAATCCTGTTGATTATGGGGGTTCTCCTTAAGTACTAGATCTCCAACCTTAAAGACTCTTGGGAAAACTCTGTGGTTATAGCTTCATGACATCATTTGTTGATATTCTTTGAGATGATCAAAGGCTTTATGTCTCCTTTTCTCTAGCAACTCTAGTTCTTGCAATCTGGAAACTCTATATTCTTTATCTGATATGAGACCTTTTAATGACACCTTGAGAGATGGTAACTCAACCTCTATGGGGAGGATAGCTTTTGATCCATATACAAGGGCATAAGGGGTAGCACCTGTGGGAGTGCGTATACTGGTTTTGTAGGCCCACAGAGTAGGATTGAGTTGGATGTACCAATCACGGCCAGCATCATTGACTTTTTCTTGAGGAGTTTCAAGATGGTCTTGTTGGATGCTTCTACTTGGATGTTGCCTTGGGGGTAATAGGGTATGGAGAAATTGTGTTGGATTTTGAATCGGTCACAGAGTTCTTGGACATCCTGGTTTTTGAAAGGTCTTCCGTTATCCATGATAATGGATGGGGGAATTCCATATCTGTAGATGAGGTAATTGAGGATGAATGAGGAGATTTGTTTACCTGTGATAGTGGTGAGGGGAATGGCTTCAATCCACTTGGTAAAGTACTCAGTGGTAGTTATTATGAATTTGTGGCCGTTGGATGAGGGTGGATGAATTTTACCCACAAGGTCAAGTCCCCATTGGCAAAAGGGCCAAGGTGTCGTTAAAGGTCTCAACTCTTGAGCTGGTGCATGTATCAGGTTCCCATGTATTTGGTACTGCTTGCACTTCTTCAGAAATTGGTATGAATCTGTTTCCATGTTTGGCCAGTAATAAACCAAACACATGAGTTTCTTAGCTAAGGAAGGATTGCTAGAGTGTGTTCCACAGATCCCTTCGTGTACGTCTTGTAAGGCAGTTTGGGATTCTTCTCATTCTAAACAATGGAGTAAAGTACCTGATGCAAAGGAAAAGAAAACAAATCAACT
Source organism: Cunninghamia lanceolata (assembly GCA_027924645.1). NCBI lineage: Eukaryota > Viridiplantae > Streptophyta > Pinopsida > Cupressales > Cupressaceae > Cunninghamia > Cunninghamia lanceolata. The sequence continues at coordinate 3,323,461 of BSBN01000914.1, read as the reverse complement.
TCATATTAGAATTTTGCATAATAATAGGTTTCAATCTATTTGATGCTTCAAGTTCACAAGAGAACTTCACCATGCAATGGCTTCTACTCAAGCATATTTAGATTTTCAACATCTCTGACCCACACAAGGTTTCACAATGCCTTCACATCCCTTAGGAATACTAATTCAATCAAAATAATCATTTACCAAGCTGTCTCATCATGCATGCAACTATCTCCTTCATGGACTGTCATAACACCTTGTAGCCTTGTTTTGAAGGATAGTCACTCATAACTTTTACCCTAGAACCTTTCATAGGATTGTGATGGTTGTTTTGAGTACCCATTAAGGTGATTTAAAACATATCAAGGAATCACCATTGGTCACTTTGAAAAGAATACCTCAAATCAGGACTGTCAATGTGCTAACTAGGCCTATTAGGCTATAACTCACCAAGGGCTTATTGCAAATGGGTGTACCACGACCCCCCACACCTTGCATGTGCTTGGGACACTTCACACAAGGTCTACAGATGCTCATTTAATCATCAAAATACCTTTCCAACAAATATTTTACCAAACCGTACTCCTATACCTCTTAACTGTTCTTGAAACTCTATTTTTTTTGGACTGTCACAGAAAAACAGTCATAAAACTTAGCTTTTCTACACCTTAGCCTTAGCTATTTGGTTGGAGACCTCAGGCATTTGAAGGTAAATACTACTACAGTCATTTCCATCAAGGGGTTGGTAACATGCAATGGAAAAATCAGAAGAAACACAAGATTTTCAGTCACTGTTTACCCTAATCAGGGTTTCTTGACAATTTTTACAAAACATGCAATATCTTACACAAAACAACATCAAAAAGCATGAGACAAACTACAAATGGAAGGTGGTTGAAGGATCTAACATTTGCAATCCATTAGACATCCATGCATTTCTGTACGGGGGCGTACAATAGCAAAAGACAGCAAATTTCTGAAGGAAAATACAAGAAAATAGTGTTTTTTCTCATTCCATGTTCAAATCTTCAACCACCCACGAATTTACAAAGGTAAACAAGGCCTTTTAAAGGCATTACAATGTGTCTTTTCAGTTTCCAACTACTTGGAACGAACTATGACCTTTGGCATTCGACCAACCTACCAATAACTTGACTATTTTTATATATTTTGCACAAAATGACAACTATTGTTTAACAATATTATGCAATCTAGACCTCCTAATCACCTCATAAGACTCTTTACAACATAAAAATGGTCTATGTGACCTATGAAACCTCATTTGTATAAGATAGTTTTTGGTGCTCCTGCACCATACAACCAACCAACAAAGATTTCCAAGTCCCTTGGAAATGTATCAGCAATAAAGTCTTTTTCTGCATCTCCTCTGGCTTCAATCTTCAATCTTCTCAGCTACAAACTTCAAATCTTCAGATCAATAGAAAGGTGACCAACCAACCAACAGAACAAACTACCATCTTCTTAGAGCATCTTCAGGCTCCTTCTACTCTCATCAGTGGAGTACTCTTCAGGCTGCAACATCAAGTGCTTCTTCAGTCAGGTATCCATCTCTCTACTACCTCAGAACACCACTCACCAAACCATTCATATCACCCAACAACAGATCCTGGTGATGCACCTACCACTCTCTCCTTAGTGTTTTCTCTATGCACCCTTATCTAGTCTAATCTCCATTGGAGAATGGTCATGATAGACCTTCTCTTGTCTACCCACACACACAACCTTAGAAAACATCCTTCTGCAGTTAGATGGACCAACCACCTGCAACCAAACAACTTAGCAAATAACGGTCACCAACATAACTCTTCAAATAAGTAACATCTCCTCCCATAGCTTTTGCTAGCTCTAATACCAATTTGATGCAGAGGAAAAGAAAACAAATCAACTTCATACTAGCATTTTGCATAACAATAGGTTTCAATCTATTTGATGCTTCAAGTTCACAAGAGAACTTCACCATGCAATGACTTCTACTCAAGCATATTTGGATTTTCAACATCTCTGACCCACACAAGGTTTCACAATGCCTTCACATCCCTTAGGAATACTAATTCAATCAAAATAATCATTTACCAAGCTATCTCATCATGCATGCAACTATCTCCTTCATGGACTGTCATAACACCTTGTAGCCCTGTTTTGAAGGACAGTCACTCATAACTTTTACCCTAGAACCTTTCACAGGACTGTGATGGGTGTTTTGAGTACCCATTAAGGTGCTTTAAAACATTTCAAGGAATCACCATTGGTCACTTTGAAAAGAATACCTCAAATTAGGACTGTCAATGTGCTAACTAGGCCTATTAGGCTATAACTCACCAAGGGCTTATTGTAAATGGGTATACCAAGAACCCCCACACCTTGCATGTGCTTGGGACACTTCACACAAGGTCTATACATGCTCATTTAATCATCAAAATACCTTTCCAACTGATATTTTACCAAACCCTACTCCTATACCTCTTAACTGTTCTTGAAACTCTATTTTTTTTGGATTGTCACAGAAAAACAGTCATAAAACTTAGCTTTTCTACACCTTAGCCTTAGCTATTTGGTTAGAGACCTCAAGAATTTGAAGGTAAATTCTACTATAGTCATTTCCATCAAGGGGTTGGTAACATGCCATGGAAAAATCAGAAGAAACATAAGATTTTCAGTCACTGTTTACCCTAATCAGGGTTTCTTGACAGTTTTTACAAAACATGCAATATCTTACACAAAACAACATCAAAAAGCATGAGACCAACTAAAAATGGAAGGTGGTTAAAGGATCTAACATTTACAATCCATTAGACATCCATGCATTTCCGCACAGGGCCGTACAATAGCAAAAGACAACAAATTTCTGAAGGAAAATACAAGAAAACAATGTTTTTTCTCATTCCATGTTCAAATCTTCAACCACCCACGAATTTATAGAGATAAACAAGGCCTTTTAAAGGCATTACAATGTGTCTTTTTAGTTTCCAACTACTTGGAATGAACTATGACCTTTGGCATTCCACCAACCTACCAATAACTTGACTGTTTTTATATATTTTGCACAAAATGACAACTATTGTTTAACAATATTATGCAATCTAGACCTCCTAATCACCTCATAAGACTCTTTACAACATAAAAATGGTCTATGTGAGCTATGAAACCTCATTTGCATAAGATAGTTTTTGGTGCTCCTACACTAGTACCATCTAGACCACGTTGGTATAGGGTGTCAGCAATAATGGTATAACGAGAGGTTCGGCGCATAAAGGTTCATCATTGGTTTGAAGATAAGTTAGGTGGGAGGGTGTTGTCCTTGAGGTAAGTGTAAACCTTACCATACCAAGGTGAATTAGATCCAACTAATAGGCATATGGAATGGGTTTTAGGAAGATCATAAGCTGGTTGCTGAATTGATTCCACTAAGAACTCGTACCGTGACTCATTCTCTGGGATTTTGAGAAGAGAGGCAATGGTTGCCATGACATCTGCTACTTTGTTCTTAGTGTGAGGTAACTTCTCAAAAGAGTTGATCACAAAGTATTCCTTAAATTCCTTGACCATGCACTTGTATGGGACAAGCTTCTCATCTTTGGTTTGGTAATCGTCATTGACCTGATTGATCACTAGTTGAGAATCACCATAGACATGTAGCTCTTTGATTTTCCACTCTGTTGCCATTTTGAGACCAATGACTAAGGCTTCATATTCTACTATATTGTTGGTGCATGGGAATAACAGATGATAGGACTTCGGTATGGTGTCTCCACGAGGAGTTACAAACAAGATTCCTACCCCCGATCCATAGTTTGTGTAGTACCCATCAAAGTAAAGTGTCCAGGAATGTGTTGATATATTGAATAAGGATTCATCTAGAAACTCAAATTGCATTGGTGTGGTATCCTATAGTGGTGCATCTGCTAACTAATCAACAATGACTTGTCCCTTGATAGCCTTTTTGTCTACATATTCAATGTCATATTCACTTAGGAGCATTACCCATTTGGCTAGGCGATCTGTTAGAGTTGCTTTGCTTAGTAGGTACTTCAGTGGATCTATTTTTGTGATAAGTTTGACTAGATGTGCAAGCATATAATGTCAGAGTTTTTGGGAAGCAAAAACTACCACAAGACATGATCTTTCTATTTGAGAGTATTGCAATTCATAGCCCACTAATGTGTGACTGATGTAGTAGATGACTCTTTCTTTATTTTCATAATCTTGTTGTGTTAGGAGGGCCCCAAGAGCTATAGGTGTGGCAGATATGTATAGTAACAATGGTTTCCCTTGGATTGGAGGCATGAGAATAGGTGGATTCATAAGATACTCTTCTAGTCTGTCGAATGCCTCTTCGCATTTCTCATCCCACCTAAATGGAATGTTCTTGTGTAGGAGCCACATATCAACGTGCTATGACCACTATATTTCATGATATGATGCATGTCACCATGGAAGATCATGTAGATGATATTATTGCAAAGTCACTCACAAGAGAATCACACCTGGATGTGTTAGAGAAAGTCTTTCATAGATTAGGGTAATTCAAAGTTAGGTTGAACCCAAAGAAATGTGTGTTTGGAGTCACCTCAGGCAAACTCCTAGGTTTTATTGTTTCAGCAAATGGAATAGAGGTGGACCTCGCCAAAGTCAAGGCTATTATGGACATGCCACCACCCAAGAATCTTACTCAACTCAGATCTCTATTTAGCCCAAATGGCATGACATTCCAGTAGAAAGTACCCCATGGACAAGTAAAAGTTGTCTTATGCTGGTCTTCTAGTGCTATCCTGATCTGATTATATCCTGAGAAGCCATCCATGAGAGATAACATGGCCTGCCCTGTTGTTAAGTCGAATATGATATCTATATTTGGCAATGGAAAAACATCCTTGCGGCAAGCTTTGTTTAGATCTCTAAAGTCATTGCATAGTCTGACTCGACCATCAAGTTTGGACATTGGTACTATGTTGGAGACCCATTCCAGATAGTCTATAGCTCTGATGAACCCTACAACTAGTAATTTCTTGAATTCTTCTTTTACAAGTAGTGTTATGTGTGGACGCATCTTTCTAAGTTTTTGTTTCACTGGTTTCACTCCTGGATCTAATGGAAGATGGTGTAGAATCAAATCTCAATCTAACCCCTACATATCTGCGTATGACCAAGCAAAATTAACTTGATTTCTCTTAAAGAATGGTACAAACTTAGTCTTCTCTGGTGGGGTTAGAGACTTAGCAAAGTAAATGATCTTAGGCTATTCCTCTATTCCAATGTTAACTGGCTCTATGGGTTCTACAACAATCTGAGACTTCTCCTGGTGCATGTTGTTAGGGAGAGTGTCAAGCCTTCCATCATTAGGTGCCACAGTTGGGTTTTCACCTTCGGATGCGTCCTTTCTTTTTACTATTTTAGGATCTGACTGCCTTGAAGTGGTTTTCACCATCAGATCCAATTTTTATTTTGATATTTTTGTGACTAGAAGGTTTGACACCCTCTCTGAAATAAGCCATTGTATTAAGTTCAATAGCGAACCCATCTTTATGATCTCCTTTAGGTAGGTGGTCCTTGTTGGGAATTAAGGTGTCTCAACCTTGGTAATTCTCTGCATTTGTAATGTTTGTATTTATTATTTAATTGCCTATGTTGTAAATATTTGGAAAATCCATATTGTCATATTGTGGGATGTGGCAACGTGATGTGTCAATCCTACATGGATTATGACAACTTGTATTTTTGTCCTCACATGAGGAGATAGGTGTTCCACTTAGTGGTAGGAATATTTTGCCATGTGTCGGCATCTTCTATGTTGTGTAAGGAATGTTTTACCAAAACGGTTATGACGGATTCCTATGATGAATCTATGACATGTAAGAGTTAGAAATAGAAGGTTATAAGACAGGTGATGACATGTGTCATGAAGCATCTTTGAATAAGGCATATTTGGGTGCCCCAAGGTGGAATATGACATGTTGTAAGAGAATATGCTATTTATAGCATGTGTATGACAGATTCTCTTACAGCTGTAAGTTGTAACCGCTATGACAGATTCTATGACGGTCGTAAGTGTCGTAAGAGCATCTGTCATAGCGCATTCTGGAAATAGGCGACCTCTTTAGGATGGGAGCTGTGGACAAGTGTTAGGCACATTCTACAATGTTGACAAAGTGTCTTTGGGCATGGGTTTTGGTCCAAGATGCCATGTTGGATGCCCATTCCAAGAAAGGTCCAATATTGCCTTGTATTTCCTATATATACAGGTGCTTGGAGATGGAGTTTGTAACACAGGTTTACAGGTACTGTTAGGCTACCAAATTGACTCTAGACATGAGTGTCAAAGACCATTGAAGCTTTCATTTCAAGTGTGTTGTAAACATTCTTTCAGATATGTTAATACATTGTGCAGGTTTCTGAGTGTGGGGTTTTTCACCTGATAAGGGTTTTCCCCACCGTAAATCTTTGTCTCTCTTCTTCTGTCTTCTTTCTGGCTCTTGTGTTTTTCTACTATATCTCATGCTAATGGTTTAAAATCACTATAATAGTTAGGATAAATTTGAATTTGCATAGCCCTCTTCTCAATAGATTAGTATAGGAAGCATTTCTGCACACCTAGCTTCCTTTCAGTTGGTATCAGAGCTTGATCACCTTTGGTCCTAGTTGTTGGGTAGGGGTTTTTTGAGCTAATCTTAGGTTCAGTGGGAGTCTTTGCAGAGCATTATGTATCTTATTGCAACAAGGAGATGGTAGGCACATTAGGAAGGTTTGATTTAGAGAAGTTTAATGGCAGTAATTTCGAGCTGTGGAAGCTCAAAATGGAAGACATGTTAGTTGACCGAGACCTTTGGGAAAGTGTGAATGGAACTAAACCAGCTACAATGTCACAAGATGAGTGGGATCTCAAGGATTGGAAGGCTAAGGGTCTCATAAGACTTAGTCTTGCCGATTCTATGTTGTTAAATGTCCATGAGAAAACTACTGCAAAACTCCTTTGGAAGAAGTTGGGGGATGTGTCTCAAGCCAAATCCCTAGTCAATAAACTTTTCCTGAGAAAGAAGTTGTATTCTCTTCAAATGGAGGATGGAGGATCCATTGTTGAGCATATGAATTCCTTTAACATGCTGGTTGCACAATTGACATCTATTGGAGTAAAGATGGAGGAGGAGGATTGGTGTATGACCCTGCTTTGTTCTTTGCCAGACTCATGGGATCATCTTGTCATGGCAATTGGAAGCACCACATCCACATTTAAAATGGAAGAGGTGGTTTCTTCACTGTTGTTTGAAGAGATGTGGAGAAAGTCTTTTGAGGCAACCAAAGAGGCCCTTGTAGTTCATGGAAGACCCAAGGAGAAAGGGAAGAAGAGGGACAAGAAAGATGAGAAGGGTAGATCCAAATCCCATGGGAGATCCAAATCTCTTGGAAAGTCCAAGGCTCTTTGTTGGAACTGTGGCAAGACCGGGCATTTCTGAAAGGAATGCAAAGAGGAGAAGAAGAAAAAGAAGAAAGCTCCTGATTCAGATTTTGACAAATCATAAGATGACGGTGATGCTTTCATTGTAGCCTTGGCAACTCATGCATCTAATGATGTGTGGCTAATCAACTCTGATGCATCATTTCACATTACCTCACATTGAGACTAGTTCACTAAGTATGAGGAGTTTGATGGTGGAAAGGTGTATCTGGGTGAAGACTCTCATCTGAATATCATTGGTCGTGGAAGAGTCTCTATCCGTTTCACTGATAGTCAAGTGAAGGGGATCTCTGGGGTTTTGCACATCCTAGGCTTAGCACGGAACCTACTTTTTGTAAGTATGTTGAATGATGCAGGTGTGTAGGTTGTCTTTTCAAAAGAAGGATGCAAGATGACTAGAGGAGCTATGGTGCTTGCTAAGGGTAGTAGGAGAGGTACTCTGTTTCAGCTGGAGGCATGCATTTCACAATGCAATAGTTCTTCTGACTCAAGGAAGAGGGCAATAGTCACTTCATCCCCACCATCTGAACGAGTAGTGAAGAAATCTATTGTTTCTAGTCTTGATGGTTGTAATCATGCATTAGAAGTTAAACTTCCTGCAGAAAAGACAATGTTATGGCATAATAGATTTGGCCACATTGGTGAGAAGGGTCTACGTACCCTAAAAAATAAGAACCTTGTTAAGGGGTTAGATGATTGTAATCTTGAGTTTGACTTTTGTGAACATTGTATTTATGGAAAACAAAACTGTGTTTAGTTTTACTCGAGTTCTCATAAGTCTTCTGGTGTGTTGGACCTTATTCATCCTGATGTGTTTGGTCCTGTTAATGTTCCTTTGTTATCAAAATCTGTATACTTTGTATCTTTTATAGATGATTACAATAGAACGACATGGATTTATTTTCTTAGAAGCAAATCTGAAGTCTATAGAAAGTTTAAGGAGTTTAAAGCCTTTGCTAAAAATTAGACTGGTAAAAAGATTAAATGTTTGAGAATTGACAACGGTGGTGAGTTCTGTTCTACAGAATGTAATAAGTATTGCAAGGAACTTGGGATTGAAAGGCACAAGACAACTCCATACACCTCACAGCAAAATGGAGTTGTAGAGAGGATGAATAGGACATTGATGGAGAAGGCTAGGAGTATGCTTAGTGGAGCTGGCCTAGAACAAAAGTTTTGGGCTGAAGCTGTTGCCACTGCTTGGTATCTGGTAAACAGATCTCCTACATCAGCTCTTGTTGGAAAGACACCCATGGAGGTGTGGTCTAGTAGAAAGCCTTCAATAAGGCATCTTCGTGTTTTTGGTTGTGAGGCATATGCACATGTGCCTAGGGAGAAGCAGTCAAAGTTGGAGAACAAAGCTATTTAGTGTATCTTCATTGGCTATGGCGTTGGTGTGAAAGGATACAAGCTTTGGGATCCTGTGGCTAAAAAAGTGTTGTATAGCAGAAGTGTCATCTTCAGAGAGCTTACACCTTCTTCCACTGTTTTGCAGCCAGAAGAAGAGAAAAGAAAGAGGATGTTGTTTAGTTTCCTCTCACCCCTAAGAAGACTGAATAGAAAGACAATGTTGGACTTGATGATGAGGAGAGCTCTAGCAGCTCTGAAAGCTCAGACGAAGAAGCTGAACATCAACCTCAGCTCTTGAGGAGGTCTACACAGATAAGGAAGCAACCTGAAAGGTTTGGTTTTACATTGCTTGATTCTAGTTATGCTTATGCTTTTCTTACTAACAGTGATGAACCTAGAACTGTATCAGAGGCTTTGGATATGAAGGATGCAGGTTCATGGAAGGAGGCCATGGAGGAAGAAATGGCTTCTTTGGAAAAGAATCAACCTTGGGACTTGGTGCCTTTGCCTCCTAGATGGAAACCCGTTGGATGCAAATGGGTATTCAAGAAGAAGATTGGTGCAGATGGCAGTATTGAGAAGTATAAGGCCAAATTGCTTGCAAAGGGGTATTCACAAGTGGAGGGTATAGATTATGGTGAGATCTTCTCTCTTGTTGCAAATCTAACATCCATTTGATTCCTGTTGTCTCTCACAACATCTTATGACTTGGAGGTAGAATAGATGGATGTGAAGACAGCTTTCCTTCACGGTGACTTGGAGGAAGAAATCTACATGTCACAGCTAGAGCATTACATGGTAAAAGGTAAAGAAAAATTGGTTTGTAAACTTAAGAAGTCTTTGTATGGTTTGAAGCAATCCCCTAGGAGATGGTACTTGAAGTTTGATGCCTTTGTGTTGTCAATTGGATTTGTAATATCAAAATCGGATCACTGTGTTTATTATAAGTTTGATGCTGATCGTTTTCTCATTATTGCACTATATGTTGATGATATGTTACTCATTGGGAAGGGTAAGAATATGATCTCTAATTTTAAATCTTAGTTGTTTTAGGGGCAGCCAGGTACATTCTAGGAATGGAAATTAGAAGAGACAGAACCAACATAAAACTTCGGTTAAGCCAGAGTAAGTATGTGAAGACAATGTTAGATTCAGCATGGGAGATTGTAGACCATTGTATGTTCCCATTTCTTTGGGAACAAAGTTGTCTATTGAGGATTGTCCAAAATCTCCTAGTGAGGTGGAGGACATGATCAGAGTACCTTATGCTAGTGCTGTTGGCAGTCTGATGTATGCTATGGTTTACACAAGACCAGACATTGCCCAAGCAGTGGGAGTCCTTAGTCGATTTATGGCTAATCCTGGATGGGTTCATTGGGATGCAGTTAAGTGAGTGTTCAGATATTTGAGGGGTACTTCTGAGTATTCTATTTTCTATCATGGTAATGTTTTAGGACCTCCACATTCTATTGATATTCATGGATTTGTGGATTCAAATTGGGTAGGTGACATTGATAGTAGGAGATCCACCAGTGCTTATGTTTTTACATTGTTTGGTGGTGCTATTAGTTGGATGAGTAAGCAACAACCTGTTGTTGCTTTGTCCATGATAGAAGCTGAGTATATGGTAGCAACTCATGCTTGTAAGGAAGCCATTTGGCTTAAGAGATTGTGTTCCGATAGCGGTGTTGATGCAGGTTAGATCACGATCAGTTGTGACAGTTAGAGTGCAATTTGCCTTACAAAGAATCCAACTTTCCATGCTAGAACCAAGCACATTGATGTTCAGTTTCACTTTGTGCAAGACATGGTTGAGGATGGAAAGGCAAATTTGGAGAAGGTAGATACTTTGAAGAATGTTGCAGATGCATTGATGAAACCAGTGGGCATAGAGAAGTTTAGATGGTGTTTGGAGTCTATGGCCTTCTCGGCCGATAGCAGTTAAATCTTGTTTTTCTATTGGCTCTTACAAGGTGTTTGACAAGTGGGAGAATGTTGGGAATTAAGGTGTCTCAACCTTGGTAATTCTTTGCATTTGTAATGTTTTTATTTATTATTTAATTGCCTATGTTGTAAATATTTGGAAAATCCATACTGTCATATTGTGGGATGTGGTAGGGTGATGTGTCAATCCTACATGGATTATGACAACTTGTATTTTTGTCCTCACATGAGGAGATAGGCATCCCAATTAGTGGTAGGAATATTCTGCCATGTGTCAACATCTTCTATGTTGTGTAAGGAATGTTTGACTAAAATGGTTATGACAGATTCCTATGATGAATCTATGATATGTAAGAGTTAGAAATAGAAGGTTATAAGATAGGTGATGAGATGTGTCATGAAGCATCTTTGAATAAGGCATATTTGGGTACCCCAAGGTGGAATATGACATGTTGTAAGAGAATATGCTATTTATATCATGTGTATGACAAATTCTCTTATAGCTATAAGTTGTAACTGCTATGACAGATTCTATGACGGTCATAAGTGTCGTAAGAGCATCTGTCATAGCCCATTTTGGAAATAGGTGACCTCTTTGGGATGGGAGCTGTGGACAAGTGTCAGGCACATTCTGCAATGTTGACCAAGTGTTTTTGGGCATGGGTTTTGGTCCAAGATGCCATGTTGGATGCCCATTCCAAAGGTCCAATATTGCCTTATATTTCCTATTTATACAGGTGCTTGGAGATGGATTTTGTAACACAGGTTTACAGGTACTGTTATGCTGCCAGATTGACACCAGACATGAGTGTTGTAGACCATTGTAGCTTGCATTGCAAGTGTGTTGTAAACATTCTTTCAGATTTGTTAATATATTGTGCAGGTTTCTGAGTGGGGTTTTTCACCTGATAAGGGTTTTCCCCACCATAAATCTTTGTCTCTCTTCTTCTATCTTCTTTTTGGCTCTTGTGTTTTGCTGCTATATCTCATGTTAATGGTTTAACATCATTGTAATAGTTAGGATAAATTTGAATTTGCATAGCCCTCTCCTTAATAGATTAGTGTAGGAAGCATTTCCGCACACCTAGCTTCCTTTCAGTCCCTAAGTTCCATGTAGTCAATATAGGCATCATCATTTTGGAACATATCTAGTTGTGGGATTCCTCATAGATCCTAGTCATAAAGCTCAGGATGTACAAGGGGGAGGGAGTTGGAGGATAGATCTGATTCGTTGATAGTTTGAATGCATATGCTAGGAGTATTGGTAGGGGGAGTGTTTGGGATGGTACTTTCCTCTAAATTGTTTATTGTGATAGAACTTGAACCTTCCTCTAAAGTCGTATTCTCAGAGATAGGCAAATCACACTCTAATGGCCTATTCAGTAGTATTTGTCTCTCACGGTAGGGGCTATAAGTTTGAATGGTATCAACCTCTTTGTCGTCGTAGGAATGCTATGTCAACTCATCCCACTCAAATTCATTGGAATCTATGTCACTATCCTCTTGAAGGGTATGGATCATTTCCACAAGCCAAGCATTTGCTTTAGCTTTTCCCTTATCCTTATATCCTAGGCCTTTTGTATTTCTAGCCAATGAGGATGAAGATGGTTGAATGGGTTCTATAATTCCTTCTTTTCTTAGGCCGATGGGGCCTTGTCCTTCGTAACCCATTCTATGTAGGATAGATTCACCTCACCCATGGATTTCCATTGGGAGCTTAGGTGGTTCTTATTGTATGTTCTCTTCTTCTTTTGTGTAAAGTCATTGTAGGATATCTCTTTCCTCTGTTTCATTTGACAGGGTCCCCCATTTTACAAAGGAAGCTATGGGAAGCATAGGAGGAGCAAATGGATTTGGAAAATGCTTAGGTCGCCCAAAGGATCTAGGAGATAAAGGCATCTTGGCTAGATTGAGGCTATGTTCAATGGAGTATTCCCCTACTTCTATTTCTTTGATGGTAATTTTTTGCTCTTTGGGCTTTGATGAGGAAGCTTCAGAGGTAGAATCATGTTACAGGGTAGGGGATGTAGATGCTTTATTGTTTGGTATGATGCAATCAAGTTTTGAAAGGATAGAGTTGCAATGTTGGAAGGGGTAAGGATCGCCTTGGATGGTGACTTGCTTGCCATTATGAGGGAATTTTATGTATTGGTGATAGGTAGAAGGCACAACTTTAATGACATGAATCCATGGTCTACCTAGGAGAATATTATAGGTGAGCTCCCTATCTAGGACTTGGCACACAACATATTTTATCACCGGTCCCACTTGTATGGGTAATATCACTATTCCCTTGGTAGCTCTCTCCTCTTCATCATAGGCTTTGATAGTTATTTTCTTACTTGGATCAACTCCATTTTCAGAGAACCCCAATGAAAAGACCAGCTTAAGCGTGCAAATATTTAAATCGGCTCCCCCATCAATGAGAACCCTCTTGATGCAGTGCTTGTGGATGAAGGCAATAATGTGTAGAGGGGTGTTATGGGGTTGAGACACTGAGAGGTCATCTTGTTCAGTAAATGATATGGTACTTGAGGAGGTTAGATTACCTACCATGGCTTGAAACGTCTCTTGGGCCAAGTTAGTGGGTATAGTGGTTTCCACTAAGGCTTTATCGAGAATCTCCTTATGGGAAGGAGATTGACGCAACAACTCTAAGATAGAAATGTGGGCCGAAGTCTTCCGTAGTTGGTCTATGACACTATACTGATGGAAGTTGGACTAAGAAGGTGATGACCTTGGAGGGATGGTATTCAATGTGACTTTACCACTACGGATAATGATACTGCAATTAGTTTGGTTAGGCTCTAATTGTTGGTTCGACATGGCCACATTGATTTGTGGTATGTGCTTTGTTATGCAATTGATGGTATAGTCGAATGGCACACTTGCTTAGTTGGCATTACTATTCCCACTATTCTAATTTTGCCTATTGCAGTTGTTGTTGTTGCCGTTGTTGTTATTGTTGTTTTACGACCTGTCATGATTGAGAAGTGGATCTTTGTAAGCCACATGTGTCTCATTAAAAGTATGTTGTTGAGTTCCTCGATTTTGATCAAGCACATCTTGAATAACATGTTTGAGATGGATACAATTGTTGGTTGTATGTCCTCTTCCTCTATGATACTCACAATAGTTGGTGTCTTTCCAATATTGAGGTTTGATTTGAGGTTCGTAATCACTTGTTGGCGGTAGAGAGATTTCGTTGTTGGCTAATAGCTTCCTTAATGCGAACTCTTGGGACTCACCCAGCGGTGTGAACTTTCACCTTGGATTTGAGTTGAACCATGGTCTTGGCTCCTGAGAGAATGTTTTGATGGGTGTAATATTGCTTGCCTCTCCTTTGAGAGTAAATATCAGTTTTTATTTGGGAGCCACCACCTTGGCATCAACTACTCCATCATTGATGACTTTTTTAGTCCAAAACTTTGATTTGTTAGTTGTGTAGTTGGAGGTATGTGTGTCCTTGTATAACTTGATTTGCCCCTTGGTGATCATAGCTTTCTCGATGAACAATCCCATTTCAATGACCTTTGAAAATGAACTAGGGCATTGAATTTGTATTTGATAGCTAAGATCGTAATTGAGGTTGTGGACACATGTATCCATTAATTGCTTCTCGGGTACATCATATGGGAATTTTCTTTCTAGTTGTCTCCATATTTGTAGGAAGGAGGCAAATGATTTGCCACTCTTTTTCTTGGTATTGCATAAATCAAGCATAGAGACCTTGTGTTCAATATTTTAAGAGAAGTGCATGATGAATTTGTTGACTAACTCATCAAAAGTTTTAATACCCGGTGGGAGCCGTGAGAACCACTACATGGCTTGACTACCTAGAGATCTAGGGAATAGTCTCATTAAGTAAGTCTCATTGTGAGCTACTTCCAATGCATGTGGCATTGAATTCCCTAATGTGATCTCTAGGGTCCCCTTTGCATTTGTACTTGTCAAACTTAGGAACTTCAAATCGAAAGGGAAATGGTGTCATGTTCAAACTTTTATCAAAGGGGTATGGTGCAATATCTTCCAAGGAGTAGGTTTTAGTGTTTGTACCCATCTTGAAATCTGTCATTTGTTGCATTAGACCCTCGATTTGTTTCCTCATTTCTTTCATAGGAGTGCTTTGGTCTATGGCTTTCTTTCCTTTTTCATGATTTTCCTCTACGGTTTCTTAGATTTTGCTTAGATCAAAATCAGCGGGGAGTTTAATTCCAAGATTTGCAAGATGATAAAAATACTTGTGAGGGTCCTCATGGAGCACTTTCTCTAGTAAGCATTGGAATTTCTGATCTTGGAGGGTTCATTCATACTCTACGCGAGATTTCCTCATCACTATCATGAGGGGTGATAATGTGGTTGGATGATTTGGCCATTTCAAGTTGCTTTTTGTATTGAGATCTAGTAAGAACCATGGAAGGTGACATGGGATGAGGTGGGATGAAACTAGAGATTTTGGCAAGATGCCGATGGAGGCTACTGAGAATAGGATACTTACGACAAGATTCAGACAAAGGGACTCTTTCGATCAATGATTCCAAGTAAGACGGCCGATACAAGATGATAGCCACTAGTAAGGGTACTCAATACCTGTCTTACTGTGTAGGGACAAGTCGTGCACCAAGACCACTAGCAAAGTTCTATGACCTACTAGGGTTACTTGAATCCAAAATGATATGAAAAAGGGGCCAATGCTGATCTGATATGCGACATTTTGACTTTGGACTAGGAAAACCTGATAGAAGGTGAATGAGATGACCAACGAAAGAGAGACTTTGGTGTGAAATGGATGGAAAAAAGACTGCAAGGTAAGATCTGATCTTGGAATTTGGAACTAGGTTGAAATGGGTACCCAGAAATGACAAAATTTTTCTCTCAAAGATTGTGGAAGTGCTCACTATCGCGTATGCACCGAAATAGATGCACCGTAGAAACTAACAAATGCACCACAAGTCAGCACCGAAGCACCAGACTGGTAAATATCAAATGTGTCGTAACAGGTAGTAAAAGCACTGAAAGTCACTACATATGTGCCGCAAGTCAGCACAAATGTACAACAGAAGAGGACAAATGCGCCACTCTAGTTTTCTCAGTATTTTTGCAATTTTTTGGAAATTTTTCTGATATTTTTGGTATCTTTGGTTGCAAGAAGGTCTTTTTGATCTGATTTTCTAAAATTATGGAAAGAAGACACAACAAACACAAAGAATGTTTTTATGGTTTTTTATTTTTTTGAGATTTTTTGACTCTTTTTGGACTAAAAAGAAAGCAAGTACAAACCTAGGTTTCAAAGGATAGTATAAAACCGAATTCTCACTATCTCTAGTGAAGCATCTTCGGGAGGTGATAATTTCCCTTCCCTACACTAGATTATAGGGGTTTTTGGTCTACTAAAACAAAGGATGAGTAATAAAGGCACCCGTTCGAGTGGTTATACATGTGGCAGCACTACTCTCCGTTATGGAGTCTCCCAACCTGCAAGGGTTGCGCTTTGGAGGGTCTTGGGAGAGGTTGAATGTTAGTATAACACAACTACACTCATTTTTTGAAGCTTTTGCTCCAAATACAATTTATTTATAGTGGCTTGGAAGGGCTTGGCATCTAGCCTGTTACCACTTAGGGTCATTCCTACTTGGATGAACGATATCCAAGAGCAGGCCCCTCTAAAGGAAAAACACATGGGAAAATTATATGTCTGGCATTTTAGTCCCCCAAGATAGGGAGAGCATAGGCCTGGTATCATTCCCAAAACATGGAATACAGTGGTTCTTTTCCCCTAGTTAAAATGAGAAAAACTAGATGAGCTATCTACTTGGGCAAGCACAAAATTTTGTTAACTTTGAAGTGATAACAAGATAGTAATGGTCCAATTTTACCAAGATAGCAATGATGAGTTCAATTTTATCCCAGATAGCATGAATTGTTAACTTTGAAGTGATGATCGAGATAGCAATGGTTCAATTTTACCCAGATAGCAATGATGAGTTCAATTTTATCCATGTAGCATGAATTTGTTAACTTTGAAGTGATAATCGAGATAGCAATGGTTCAGTTTTACTTAGATAGCAATGATGAGTTCAATTTTATCTAGATAGCACAAATTTGTTAACTTTGAAGTGATAATCAAGATAGAAATGGTTCAGTTTTACCCAGATAGCAATGATGAGTTTAATTTTATTTAGATAGCAATGAGTTGTTAACTTTGAAAGGTAGTAATATAGCAATCATTCAATGATATGTAAGATAGCAATGATTCAATTACCGCTTTCCTAGTTAAACTATGTGAGATTTGCATGAGCATCCATTTACTTTCCCGTTAGAAATTGAAGTGTGAGTTAACAAGTGAAACTATATGATTCTAAACCAGTACCTAGCCTATAAAACAGATCAAGAGATTTCCTACAAAAAGATGTCAGCGTTAGTAAAAACTTCAAGGAAACCCTAAAAATTACTACCTAGATCAGATGCGTAGCTTCAGAGACTGAATGCACAACACTAGAGCTTAGAAGCACCGCAATACATATGCACTAAGATAGAGGTCAAAAGCATAGGAAAACAATGTATATGCACCGAACTGACAGATGCACCGTATAAGAGGGGAAATGCACCGTAACAGAGTATGTATGTGCTGAAAGGATGTATGCACTAGAACAGATAGTATATGCATCAAATTAGAGACTGTATGTGTCGAAGGAATGTATGCACCGTAACAGATATCAGATACATGTTAGGATGTGTCAGATGCACTATTTCCTCATGTGTACGGCTTTCTAAAACACAAAAACTTAGTTGTTGAGTTAAATTTGGGGCTAGGCCCCATGGCGGGCACCAAAAATGTTAAGGGAAAATTGGATTCAAATGAATAATCAATATAATCAGTATCAAAATACCCAAAATTTAATGAAATACAGAAACAAAGAGATCAATTAAAAAAAAGAACTCCAAACCTTCGCAAACCTCAAAGCTTCATAGCTTCTGTTGGTTGCCTATCTCAATTGATCTTGCATGTATGAATAAGGTCCTTAGAGAGTGCACTTCCTTGCTATGATTCCAAGATTGTCAATGGAGAATGGCTAGATAATTATCACCATGAAGATGAGCTTCACAATAATGATAATAGTGTGTAACGAGTGTGATCACAAGCAATGAAGGAATTGGTGCCAAAGGCACACTGTAATTCCTGCAGAGTAACAATACTTAAAGCTTGGATGAATGGAATGGAGGAATAGGGTTCAATTTATAGACTTGAGAGAGAGAAGATTAACGGTATAGAAACCTTGAGGAATGTGTGTGAATAAGAAGAAGACAAGTGTCACACAAAAGCTATTTTATTTGAGTTAACTACTTTCTTTTCTAAAGATAAGACATGCTTTCCATAAATTAGAAAGCTTTTTTCTAATTTAAGAGATATTGATAAAAATAAGGTTGATTGAATTAGTTGACTCTGTTAGATTCAAGACAGACAACTGAGAGGAGGGGGTGAATCAGTTGTCTCAAAACTTTTTCTTATTAATCACTTAAATCCTCTTTGTAATTCAACAACATAATAATAAATCAATCATGCAATAATTCAAGAGTAGAAACATATTAACACATATGACACCAAGATTTTAACGTGAAAAACCTGGTTAAGGGAAAAACCATGGGGTGACTAACCTAGGATTGTATTCCTATTAAAAGAATAAGAAGAACAAATGGCACATGCCAATTAGGGCTCACTGCTAGAGCACACTGCTCACAGGAGGCCCACTGCCTATAGGAGACACATTGTCTATAGAATAATGAATATTACATACTTGAACTGAAGAATATCATCTTCACCATGCTTGAGTCAGTTCCATTTAAGCTCAATACTTCTGCTATGCATTTTTCTCTACTCCTCTCTACCACACACTCATCTCTGCCAAGATGCCTTTGAAATGACTTCACAACTTCTTATTTATACAAGACATTGACTTAGGGATAATCATCCAAGTTGGCATACATTACAAAGCAAATACATAAATACATGACTAATTACAGAAAATACTTCACGTGGATCAACATGCTGTCATCCACACAGATCTAAGACTTCAGTCTTCCTTTAGGAACACACCATTCTTCACAGAACATCTTCAAGATCATCCGCAGGGTGTGTAACTCATCCGGTCAGCCAAACTTAGGAAGAACATCATCATCTGGAAGTAATTCTTCAATTACGAGCTCAATCTTCAATGCAGACCATCAACACAAACTAGACACAATCTAAAGACCTCCACAAGCTTGCTTGAATCACCAAGAACATCCACACTACTTCTGCTTACTGAAATCTTTCTCTCCTTCATCCAGAACCTCAAGAACATAGTCTGTCATCATTGTCATATTAGAATAGATGCTCGCAGACCTCTAGACCACGAACCAATTGAGTTGTCAATTCACATTGACTTCCTAAACACTCCACCAAATATGCATAACAAGATATTTCATTTTCGGATCTCACCGGACCTCTCTATGTCACTCTGTCACCTCTAAACATCTACCAGAACTGGTTTTACTCAAGTGCCATAACTTCTTCAGATCTTCATGCAGACCTCTCAAATATTTACTGGATCATCTTAAGACACATATCTACAAACCCTTTGAAGCGCATCCTCTGATCTTCATCTTAGTTGGGATCTTTACCTTACTACCTTCATTGTTCTTCTCTATTCCTGATAGGACTAATTTTCTCAATATCCTTAGCATACAACTCATCCAATATTTATCATTAATGCAACAAGAGTATGTTGACATCAATAAAAACACCAGTTAGGCCCATACTTGCAACAATCTCCCCCTTTGTCATTGATGGCAACATATGATGTGAAAAACTATTTTGACCATCAAGACAAGAACTTCTCTTCACTGACTAACATAAGTCCCCCTATCAACAACAACCATTCACATATCTTCTCTTCCTTTATTGCTCCCCCTTTGATCAACAACCACTTTTGTTTTTCACATGTCTTCTCTCCCCCTTTGACATCAATGGCAAAGGGCATATACTTGCATCACTTCA
The DNA here is from genome assembly GCA_027924645.1 of Cunninghamia lanceolata. NCBI lineage: Eukaryota > Viridiplantae > Streptophyta > Pinopsida > Cupressales > Cupressaceae > Cunninghamia > Cunninghamia lanceolata. Next base: position 3,303,677 of record BSBN01000914.1, on the reverse strand, counting down.
GAATCATACCAGCTGCTCCACCCTGAGTAGCAGCTTGCCATCATCAGTCCGGACCACAAGATATGATTGTGAGATCCATCAGACTGATGCACATCAGTGCACCTTAATTTAGAACTGGAGGGGTAATAACCCCTAACTTCTCCCTGAGATACTCAAAAGAGTCCTTAGGTAGAGGTTTAGTAAAAATATCTGCAATCTGATCCTTGGAAGGCACAAACTCCAATCTAACTTCATTCTTGTTCACTTGCTCTCTCAAAAAGTGAAACTTGATGGATATATGTTTTTTCTTTGAATGCAATACCAGATTTTTTGATATATTTATTGCACTTGAATTATCACAGAAGATTGTGATAGGTTCCTCATACTCCACTCTGATGTCTCTTAACATTTGTTTCATTCACAATACTTGAGTGTAACTACTTGCTGCTGCAATATATTCTGCTTCTGCAGTGGATGGAGATATTGCCTCTTATTTCTTGCTCAGCCAAGAAACCAATCTCTTCCCCAAAAAGAATGCTCCACCATTGGTACTCTTCCGATCATCCACATCTCCTGCCCAATCTACATCTGTATATGCATGAAGAGAAAAATCATGATCTCTAGGATACCATAAACCATACTCAACTATCCCTTTTAGATATCTGAGAATCCTCTTGATTGCCATGACATGAGATTCTCTAGGATCATCTTGGAATCTAGCAACAAGACCAACAACATTCATAATGTCAGGTCTAGTTTGAGTGAGATACAATAATCCTCCAATCATTGACTTGTACTTTTTCTGATCAGCCTTAGGAGTGTCATCATCTTTTGTCAATTTACATCTGGTTGCCATGGGAGTACTCATTGGTTTTGAGTCTTCCATCCCAAATTTCTTCAACAATTCTTTCACATATTTGGTCTGTGAAATGAAGATTCCTTTCTTTGTTTGAATGATTTGCAGACCTAAGAAGAAATTCATTTCCCCAAACATGGACATCTTAGATTCACTTTTCATTTGATTTGTAAAAGTTTTGCACATACTATCTCTTCCTCCAAAAATGATATCATCAACAAACACTTCAATAATCAAGATATTTTCATGATCAATTTTGGAGTACAAGTTATTGTCAGCAGTACTTTTGTTGAAACCAATCTTCAAAAGATGCTTATCCAATCTTTCATATCAGGCTCAAGTGAGGCTTGTTTGAGTCCATACAGTGCTTTCTTCAACTTGTAGACCATATCACCATGATCAAACAATTGATATCCATCCGGTTGCTCAATGTATACTTCTTCTTCCAAGTCACCATCAGGAAGGTAGACTTGACATCCATCTGATATACTTTGAAATCCTTGAAGGCAGCAAAGGCAATAAATAATCTGACTACTTCAATTCTTGCCACTAGAGCAAAAGTTTCTTCAAAATCAAGTCCTACTTGAGAGTAACCCTTGCAGACCAATCTGGCTTTGTTTTTGACTACTTCACCATCTTCATTCACTTTATTCTAGAAGACCCATTTGGTTCCAATCACATTCTTGTTTTTAGGTCTGGGAACAAGATTCCAAGTGTGATTTTTCTCAATTTGCATCAGCTCTTCCTCCATTGCTTTAGTCCAGCTTGTTGATAACTGAGAGGGGGGGTGAATCAATTATCCCAATTTTTCCACTTTCTAAACTTTCTTAATAGTTAATGCAACATCAAATCAAATAAGAAAGCATAATAAAAAATGGAAATAACACCAATACACATGACACAATGATTTTGACATGGAAACCCTGTTAAGGGAAAAAACCACGGGGTGATTAACCCAAGATTATATTCTCTATTAGAAGAATAGAAAGAACAAAATGGCACATGCCAATTAAGGCTCACTGCCTGAGCACACTGCTCACAAGAGGATCACTGCCTACAAGAGACTCACTGTCTACAAGAAGGGAAGCTAACTCAAATTTTGAACTGATGAGAAGCATCTACTCATGCTGAGGTTCAGTTCCGGTTTGGCTCAATAAACTGATCTGTTGCACTTCATTCTTACTCTCTTTTAATGCTGCTGTACTTTCACATTCCAGACCTGTCTCCCTATCTTCACTCTACTTTTTTCTTTTCTTCACACAATACAACACACCACACACACCTTCACATCTAAATCCATCTTGTATATATATCCGCACAAGTGATTTCATCACCTTTCTAGTCGGCATCCGGAATAGTCAATATTTTCCTCAAACTCTGATCTGTCGGCTGAATCCTTGCATACCAAGTAATGTAGATCAAGGATATACTTGTAGAACTCATCAATCATGTTAGCCAATCATAACTTATGCCTTGAGAACCTTTACCATCATCAGTAATAGATTCAGGATAATGTCTGATGTTTTGTTAGTTAGTTCTTCCTCTGTCCACACTGCCAATCAGGAACTCAACACTCAAGTATTCATATCTTTTCATCCTTTTAACGCTAGAGGATAAATCCTTGGATTCTATTAGTCAAGGTACTCCTCTTGACTTCCCCAAATCTTCACTTCACTAAGATACTTTTTCTAAGAGATCCAGACCTTTCTGCTGGACCTTACTGACTGCTCTGTTCTTGCTTACCGAACCTCAACACTTCTTCAATCTGACTTTTGGTAAAGACTCATCATGTCCTACGGATGTGTGGGATAACCTTTGTTGCCATCAATGACAACATTCATAAGTCCATATAGTGTCTCTTGCCAACAATCTCGCCCTTTGGCATTGATGGCAACACTTAGTGAAAAATGACTAAGTGTCACACTATACTCCCCCTTGGCTGATGCTCTATTTTTATGTACATTTTCTAGAGCTCCCCCTTAGTTGGATTCCTCATTTTTCACTGCTCCTCACTCCCCCTTTGACATCAATGGCAAGGGGTGGGGTCTGCACATAAAAAATTTCTCAAAAACACTTCTATACTTAGCCGTATAAGTATTTATACATGCTATAGTTTACATAAACTGAAGGATATCTGCAAAAGATGTCTTCAACTGGACAAATTCTGTTGCCCAACTCTGCTTCATTCTATCCAAAATTGTGACGTGAGCACTCAACAGGAATGCATAAGCTTCTGCCTTTTTTAGATCTGTCGGATCATTTGTCCTGGCTATAGTTTGAGCATCACTAAGGGCCTCATGCATGGCCTCCAACTTAGGGATACTTATTCCTCTAAGTTCATTCAACCTACTAATTATGTTTTTCTTCTCTTTTTCAAGCTTTTTAATTTCATTCAAAACTGCAATCGTCTAATATTCTTGATTTATTATGGATGCGGTAAGTGGATCAAAATTTTGAGAAAGTTTTGTTAGTTTGTCCTCCTGTTCTTTCACTTTCTTCTCAATCTCCACTGTTGCCTTAGACCAGGTTATACAAAATTTGTATACATCTCCTCCATCCTTGAGAGCATTTTCCAAGCTCTTTATTCCAATACCCATAACTCTCCTGTCATTTGTTATTATCCCTTGCAGCTCAAAGAATCTCTTATCCAAAAACTCTTTCTTGACCTTCTCATTAGCTGATTTCTCTAGAGAGTTGAAATGTGTACTAATACTATTAATCAGAGATTTGAGATTACCGGATGAGGAGGCAAAGGGATCCTTCTGAAAGGATGGTATAATCTTTTCTAACACTCCGGATGTGGTTGCTATAAGTTCACAGTCTTCCATGTGAGACTTCAAGAGTTTTTCTTTGGCCTTTGCATTAGCAAATGAAGCTATCTTCATTGTTTGTACCGAAGAAAGAGAGTCAAAGTCAAGTGGCCCTTTTAGCAGTTCTAGTTCATCAATCTCCATAGTCTCTTTTATTAAGAAGTCCTTGACAGATTCTGTAGTGTCTCTTGCCAGAGACAGATTCTTCTTTTCTTCTACAGTCACAGAACTGTCTCTTGGAGCTTTCTCTCCTTCCACAACCTTAGTACTGTTATCTTCTTTTTCCTTCACTTCTACTTCTTGGCTAATTTTCTCTTCTACTCTTTCTTCTCCTTTAGATCTAGAGACTGCAGGGGAAACCAGAGGAGATGTGTTTGCTTGTTCAAGGATTTCCTCTTCCAGAGCAGAGGATTCCAAATCCTTATCTTTTTCTGCACCAGTGTCCATTACTTCTTCTACCATTTTCTCAGTAGACTCTTCCTCAACACTTGTGGCCAAGGGATCAACACCTAAGTCCTCTAAGACAAGAAGATTGAATATTTTGAAGGCATTTTGGAGGATCTCTTTAGTTTCATTTGCCACTTTATTAGTTTCTCCAAGCATAAGCAGATTCATTCTAGCTTTACTCCGGAACTCATCCTTGCAATCTTTGAAGATCATATTCATTTGTTTCTGAGTGATTGAAGGATAGAGCTAAATAGCTATCTACTCTTGGATCTCAAGATCTTTTGCCATGGCATTATTCTTTCTTACTTCTAAGTCTTTTTCTAGGCTTTTGGGAATAAGAGATATAATTTCAATAAAAGCCTTATTATATATATTTAGATACTTAACTGCTGCTTCTTGCAAGATCTTTTGGTCAGCTTCATTATAGTCATCATAGAATTCAGCCATTGGTTGAAGATTTCCATCCACAGTAACTAATTTGATGACATCATCTAGAGATAGAGTGGGCTTTTCTACAAATTCCTCTGCCTTTTCTTCTTCACCTTGACCGGTAGAAGGTTCACCGGATGTTTTCTTCTTCTGCTTCTTCATTTTCTTTATCTCCTCATCTGATTTAGTTTCTTCGTCATCCTTCTGACTGACATAGGACCTTGTGGCCTTTGTTTTAGTTCTTTTCTCTCCTCTGCTAGATGATTTTGCTTCCAATTTTGATGTCCTTGAGCTCTTAGCAGTGGCAGGTGCAGATTTCTTTGATGATCTGGTCCGGGTGGAAGATTCTACCAGAGCACTTTCCTTTTCTGCCTCTTCCTTTTTTTTCTCTGCTCTTTCCATCTTTTCTCTATTGGCATCAAGCACCTCTTTTGATATGCCAAAGCTTTTGGCAATGTTTTCAACCTCTTTTCTTGCTTTTCTTTTTATTTCTGGTTGTCTGAGTTCCATATGAAATTTTACACTTAGTTCTTCAAAGGTTCCAAATCTTTCTGCCTTTGGATCCTTTGGCTAGCTTAGCATGTGTTGGATATGTAGCTCAACAATTTGTTCATCAACTTCATACCCCATAGGCATGATCCAAACTATCCTTGGATCCACTGCCTCCATTAGGCATTGATCAGTGTCTACCATGAAGCACACTGTATCTTTATATTTCTCAACCAATGATTTTGGGATTCTTTCTCTGATTTGCATAGTATTTTGGAAGTTCTTAAAGTACCCCCACAGAGCTGTATTCATTGCCTTGGCATCCCCATGTTCATGCAAGTAATCTCTGATTTGAATTGCTACCGGTTTGTTATTTTGCCATACCCATCCATTGGATCCGGGTAGCTCATTCATGAATTAGAAAAATAAACACAATATTAGTCCACCATATTTAAAGGAGTTCTTCTTGTCCTTTTTGATCTTCTATATGTTTTCCATCAATTGACTCAGAAGGAGTTCACAGAGATCATACTCTGCATTCTTTCTTAGCATCTCATAGGTAGTATACACTGCAGTTCTAGAACTCCCTACTAGAGTGATATATCTTATACCCTATTATCATAGATGCAAACTTGATATTCAGGTCAGTGATATCTTTAATGGTCATTGCCCTCTTATCAAATTTTGATTCGGTGGCCTCAATTACAGTGTGGTTTTTGACAGATTTGAGGACAGGTATCCCTCCGAAGGAGTGTAAACCAGTTACTGCCCTAATTGCTTCCTTAGTGATCTTGCAAGGCCTGTTCAGACATAAGAAGTTATCATGCACCCTCCTCAATACATACCGGACCCATTCATCTTCGTCAAAGGAGGGGAAATGAATGTACTGATCAAAATGTTTCTCTTGGATGCCCTTATATTGTGGTTTAAGTTCAAAAGCATCATCTATCAATTGTTTGTGATAGATGTCTCTTAGTTTGAACTCCCCAAACTCTTTAATATTCACGTGTATGTAAACCCTAATATCTTCTGTATGCAACACACCATGCAGAACACTGGAAAATGCTCCTAGGGGATCTACTTCCAAGGATTTGTATGGATGTTTCTTGAATTTGGGGCGAGGCCTATCAGAGATCTTCACAATATTCAGACTACCCATCATTCAAGGATTTACAGAGAGATATTTGATAATAGAAAATACCTTTTGTGCCTGTAGGGTTTGCGGAGTGAACTTGAATAATTTGCTGATTGAATCTACTCCAATGGTTGGCCTTTGAGAAGTTTGAAGCAGTTTGTTGCAGAGCTCTCCTTTCTTTTCTTTCGAATGCAAATGTGCAACTGACGAGTGCAAGAACCCTTTTATTTTCCAGAGAAACCCTAAATTCATAATGTAATAAATACGCAACTTAAGTTATTTTGGTTGCACTGTTCTTCTTATTTTGAAGTAGATCTCTTTCTGGATCACTGTAATATGCTTAGAATTGTCCTTGGTGATTAACAACAAGCTTTCTTACTTTCCTCAACCATTTGATCTATCCACAGATCAAGGTATCTCAAAATTTGAATCATACCAGATTTAACTGTGAAAGTCCTGTTCATACTGGATGACTGTTAAACCAGATCAATCTTGATAGATTAAACTTTTCAAATTTTCTTGCGGATCTTCCCAATCATAACCAAGCCTTCTTTTGATGTTTCTCTAAAAACCCTTTTGATCTGAAACCTTTCAAGTGCCAATTTCAGGCACCAATTGACTGGCTGGGGGAATTGGTTTTTCTTTTGTTACTCCCCCAGAGCCAAAGCCCATCTATTCAATTTTCGGAAGGAATGTTAGCACTAGATTCTAGTGCAGATCCATCCCCTACATTCTCTGTACTTCTCTTTACCCAAATCTTGTTCATTTCACTCTTAACTTCATCTGCATTCACTTTCCCTTTTCCTTTGTCTTAATTCTGATTATGAAGCACTGGACCCCTTTTGTCCTGATTCTTGCTTCTACAGATTTTGGCAATATGACCGGATCTATTGCAATTGTAGAAAACAAAATTTCTTTGCATATTTGATTGATAACCTCTTGATCTACACTGATTAGCCATATGACCTACTCTATTGCATGTATAGCATCTACCATTGAATGGATTGTTCATTTGCATATTTCTACATTCATGAGATTTGTGACCATACCTTTTGCAGTTGAAGCACTGTCCAGAGAAGGATGAATTAGTTTGATTCATTCTCTTTTTGCATTGATTAGCTTTATGACCAAAGTTATTGTAGTTGTGGTAGTATCCATTGAAAGATGGATATCTTTGAGGATTGGGCTGTCTTACCGGAGGTCTTCTAGGTTTGTTCCTTGGATTTCTTAATCCAAAATTCTTCTAACTGGATCTAGAGCTTTCACCTTTCTCATATCCTAAGCCATTCTTGTCATCTACCCTCTTTTGGATTTCAAGAAGAACTTCAAGTTGAGCAGAGCTTATTTTGAATTTTTCTTTGTATTCATTTGTTGTTTGAAGATCCTTTTTAAGAGAGTCAATTTGATCCTCAAGTTTTTCTTCATTATCTTTAGCATCTTCAAGATTAGATTCAAGATGTCTGATTATTCTATCCATCTTGTGGCAATCTTCTAATTTCTCCTTGAGAGATTATCTTAGATTATCTTTAGTCTTTCTTTTTTCTTCAATTTCTTGGGTGAATTTCATAACTCCTGATTCCATTTCATGTCTTATCATAATAACCTCTTTTGACAATTTTTCACATAACTAAGTTTTCTCCTTTAGCTCTTCATTTGTATCATTTGCTTCACTTTGACTTGCTAATTGCTGAAGAAGTTCCTTTCTCTTCTTCACAGAGATGCTTAGTTTCCCTTTAATTCATTTATGAAATCATCAGCCTGTTTAAGTCTTTCCTTCAATTCATTGACTTCAGAGTTGGAATGTTCAAGATCATCTAGGGCAGATTGAAGTTGTTCCTTTAAACCATACATATCCATTTTAATTTCCAGATCTTCCTCAAGCTGTTAGGCTCTGTTTAGAGGAACTTAGCTTTGATACCAACTGTTGATAATTGAGAGGGGGGGTGAATCAGTTATCCCAATTTTTCCACTTCCTAAACTTTCTTAATAGTTAATGCAACATCAAATCAAATAAGCAAGCATAATAAAAAATGGAAATAACACTAATACACATGACACAATGATTTTGACATGGAAACCCTATTAAGGGAAAAAACCACGGGGTGATTAACCCAAGATGGTATTCTTTGTTAAAAGAATAGAAAAAATAAAATGACACATGCCAAATAGGGCTCACTGCCTGAGCACACTGCTCACAAGAGGCTCACTGCCTATAGGAGACTCACTGTCTACAAGAAGGGAAGGTAACTCAAAGTTTGAACTGATGAGAAGCATCTACTCATGTTGAGGTTCAGTTCCGGTTTGGCTCAATAAACTGATTTGCTGCACTTCATTCTTACTCTCTTTTAATGCTGCTGTACTTTCACATTCCGGACCTGTCTCCCTATCTTCACTCTACTTTTTTCTTTTCTTCGCACAATAAAATATACCACACACACCTTCACATCTAAATCCATCTTGTATATATATCCGCACAAGTGATTTCATCACCTTTCTAGTCGGCATCCGGAATAGTCAATATTTTCCTTAAACTCTAATCTGTCGGCTAAATCCTTGCATACCAAGTAATGTGGATCAAGGATATATTTGTAGAAGTCATCAATCATGTTGGCCAATCATAACTTATGCCTTGAGAACCTTTACCATCATCAGTAACACATCCAGAATAATGTCTGATGTTTTGTTAGTCAGTTCTTCCTCTGTCCACACTGCCAATCAGGAACCTGACACTCAAGTATTCATATCTTTTCATCCTTTCAACACCGAAGGCTAAATCCTTGGATTCTATTAGTCAAGGTACTTCTATTGACTTCCCCAAATCCATACTTCATTGAGATACTTTTTTCTAAGAGATCTAGACCTTTCTGCCAGACCTTACTGACTACTCTGTTCTTGTTTACTGGACCTCAACACTTCTTCAATCTGACTTCTGGTAAAGACTCATCATGTCATGTGGATGTGTGGGATAACCTTTGTTGCCATCAATGATAACATTCATGAGTCCATATAGTCTCTCTTGCCAACACAACTTTCATCATTGCATGCTTCATTCACTAACTTTGGTTCAATATTTGAAATCAGACAATACTCTTCTGAGTCTTGAGCAATCTTTCTTCTTGTTTGAACACCTTTGCTTTTATCACCTATGATTTGATCTTCAGAGTGATTTATTCTTACATACCTAGGAATTTTGGGAATTTATTGCACTTCTGTTTCTTGGACAAGTTCATTCAAACTTATCTCTTCTTCCTGATTCACTGGATCCATTTGGATCTAAATTTCAGAAGGGACTTGGACAAAAACATCATTATGATCATCTTCATCATATTCATAAAACCTTGAGGGTTTTTCAATACCTTCATCAACCTTCACATTTGTACTTTCTATAATATTTCTCAATCTCTTGTTATAACATCGGTATGCTTTGCTTTGAGTAGAATAACCTAAGAATATTCTTTTATCACTTCTAGCATCAAATTTTCTAAGATCTTCATCTCTTTTAATGTAACATTTGCTACCAAAGACTCTAAAATACTTCACAGTGAGGGTGATGCCAAACCAGAGCTCATAAGGGGTCTTACCAGTATTGCTTATGATATGTACTCGATTAAGAGTATAGATAGCAGTCCTTATAGCTTCTCTCTAGTAGATCTGAGGAACATTTGCTTCCATCATCATGGTTCTAGATGCTTCTTGGATGGTTCAGTTCTTTCTCTCCACTACTCCAGTCTGCTATGGAGTCCTTGGAGCGAACAACTATCTTTTTATCCCATGTTTCTCACAGAATTCTATGAACTCTCCAGATGTGAATTCTCCACCTCTGTCAGACCTAAGACATTTTATGTTTAATCCAGTTTCATTCTCTACCATAGCCTTGAATATTTTGAATTTCTCAAGAGCCTCAGATTTCTCTTTCAGAAAAGTCACCAACATCATCCGAGAGTGGTCATCAATTAATAACATGAAGTATCTATCACCTTGCACACTCCTGATTCATGCCGGACCACATAGATCAGTATAAACTAAGTCCAATAATCTGGTAGAAGACTATTCCTTACTTTTGAATGTGACTCTGCTTTTCTTACCCAACTGACATTCTTTGCACAAACTATTATTAGGTTTCACCAATCTTGGAAGATCTCTTATAGCCTGAGTATTGCTAATCTTGATGATATTATCAAAATTCACATGACACATTCTCCTATGACAACCAACTCTGATCAGTTTGAACAAATAAAAAACTTTTACTAGTACCAACCAAGTGGAAGATATTACCTTTTGTTTGAGTACCGGATGTAATTTCTGTTCTAGAACTTTCAAAGATCTTACATTTTCCATTTTTGAATTGGAGATCATAGCCTTTGTCCACCAACTATCCAACACTGAGATGATTGTGCTTTAGACCTTCAACATACAGTACATTACTGGTTTTGTTCTTTCCATCAAAAGAAATAATTCCTCTCCCTTTGATCTTGCCAGTAGAATTATCACCAAATTTTACAGCTCCAACTTCATACCTTTCCAATTCTATGAACTTATTTTTGTCACCTGTCATATGGTGGGAGCATCCACTGTCAATGACCCAATCATCCTTTTCTTCAACTTGGGTAGCCAAAGCTCTTTCTACCATTTTATGATTGACAGATTCAAAGGGCATTGGATCTTCTTCCTTGATGGCAATAAACACCCAGTCATCTATTACTCCTTCATCATCATCATCATCTTCATGAACATAGTAACATTTCTTTTGGAATCTTGATCTATTTGGATTTTCCCTTGAAAATCTTTCCAGACACCTTGAGGCAAAATGACCAATCTTATTGCAGTTAAAACATTTGAAGGGAAATTTTCCTTCATACTTACCGGATCCTCTTGGCAGTCTTTTTGCAATAAGGGCTTCAAGTTGAGCAGCTTCTACTTCATCTTCTTCCAGATCTTTTCTTGCTTTTTCATACCATGATAGTTTCTTTGAAGAGTTCTCTCTTGGATCAAACTTTTGTTTTCCTTTTACAGAGGCACTAGCTTTAAAAGCAGATTTAGTCTTGGGGGGTGCATCTCCAAACTCGGCCAATTCAAATGTAACTAATTTACCAACCAATTGATCTCTTATGATATTTGAAAAAGATCTGAATTCTTCAATAGCAGCAACTGTGTACTTGTAAGAATCAAGAAGGGATCTGAGAACTTTGGCAACAATCTCATCTTCATCCAAGATTCCACCAGCACATCTAAAGCCACAAACAAGCTCATTTACTCTTGGAATAAATGTAGTGATATTTTCATCTTCTCTCATCTTCAGGTTTTTGAATTTTCCTTTCAGACTCTATAGCTTGGAACATTTAACATACTTGTCTCCTTCATGCAAAAGTTTTAGTTTTTCCCAAATCTCATGTACATTTTTTAGGTCAATAACATTGGTCAGCTTTGAATTAGATAAGACACTTAGTAGAGCTTCTTTAGTTCGAAGATTATTTTTAGCTTCTCTGATTTCATCTACGGTACTCGGACCATTATGTGGAGGAACATACTTCTTTGAAGCCATGACCCAATATTGCATTCCCATACATTACAGGTGACATTCCATGTGACTTTTCCAAAGAGTAAAATTGGTTCCATCAAACCTCAGACTATCTTTCTTGTAGGATGACATTTTGGATCTCCTCAAGCAGTTAAGCTCTTTTAGAGGAACTTAGCTGTGATACCAATTTTTAGATTCAAGACAGACAACTGAGAGGAGGGGGGTGAATCAGTTGCCTCAAAACTTTCTTCTTATTAATCACTTAAATCCTCTTTGTAATTTAATAGCATAATAATAAATCAATCATGCAATAATTCAAGAGAAGAAACATATTAACACATATGACACCAAGATTTTAATGTGGAAAACCTGGTTAAGGGAAAAACCATGGGGTGACTAACCCAAGATTGTATTCTCTATTAAAAGAATAAGAAGAACAAATGGCACATGCTAATTAGGGCTTACTGCCCGAGCACACTGCTCACAAGAGGCCCATTGCCTATAGGAGACACACTGTCTACAGAATAATAAATATTACATACTTGAACTAAAGAATAGCATCTTCACCATGCTTGAGTCAGTTCCATTTAATCTCAATACTTCTGCTCTGCCTTTCTCTCTACTCCTCTCTACCACACACTCATCTCTACCAAGATGCCTTTAAAATGACTTCACAACTTCTTATTTATACAAGACATCAACTTAGGGATAATCATCCAAGTTGACATACATTACAGAGAAAATATATAAATACAACATGACTAATTACAAAGAAGACTTCACGTGGATCAACACGCTGTCGGCCACACAGATCTGAGACTTCAGTCTTCCTTTAGGAACATGCCATTCTTCACAGAACATCTTTAAGATCATCCGTAGGGTGTGTAACTCATCCGGTCGGCCAAACTTAGGAAGAATGTCATCATGTGGAAGTAATTCTTCAATTACGAGCTCAATCTTCAATGCAGACCATCAACATGAACTGGACACAATCCAAAGACCTCCACAAGCTTGCCTGAATCACCAAGAACATCCACACTACTTCTGCTTACTGAAATCTTTCTCTCCTTCATCTGGAAGCTCAAGAACATAGTCTGTCACCGCTGTCATATTAGAATAGATGCTTGCGGACCTCCAAACCAAAAACCAATTGAGTTTTCAATTCACATTGACTTCCTAAACACTCCACCAAATCTGCAAAACAAGATATTTCATTTCTAGATCTCACCGGACCTCTTTGTGTCACTCTATCACCTTTGAACATCTGCTAGAACCAGTTTTACTCAAGTGGCCATAACTTCTTCAGATCTTCACGTGGACCTCTCAAATCTTTACTAGATCATCTTAAGACACATATCTACAAACCCTTTGAAGCTCATCCTCTGATCTTCAACTCAATTGGGATCTTTACCTTACTATCTTCATTGTTCTTCTCTGTTCCTGATAGGACTATTTTTTTCAATATCCTCTACATACAACTCATCCAATATTTATCATTAATGCAACAGGAGTATGTTGACATCAATGACAACACCGTTTAGGCCTATACTTGCAAGAAACTCAACTTGTGATTTACTTTTGCATGATTTGAGAAAAATTAAATAATAAATTATTTAATTTTGTGTGCATGAAGAAGAAGACTTATTTTTAGAAGATTTAGAAGATAATTGAAGAATTAGAAGATAAGTAAGGAAATTAAATAAATAAATTTATTTAATTGTTGTGCATGATTTGGAAGAATAAATAAAATATTTGATTGCATTTATTTTTGGAGATTGAGAGCATTTAAATAAATTTGATTGATTTATTTAAATTTGGAGGAAGAATTTGATTTAATTAAATAATTAAGAATTATTTAATTGTTTGGAAGAATTTAATTAAATAAAGGATTTTATTTAATTTTGACTTAAGAAGAGGTAATTAAATATTTTGATATTTAATTAATTTAGAGGAATATGAATCGAATAAATAAATTTGTTTAATTATTTATTGATAGAAGAATTAGAAGGAAATAAATATTAAGAATATTTATTTAAACTGAGATGTGTCATTTTTAGGCGTATACAATATGTATTGAAGATGCTGATGTCAATATATTTGAAATGTGAAGTCTATAAATTTATGCTGATAATATTTTGTTTATTTGAGACAAAAAAACCTAGTGTTGGGTTAAACTAGCTCTTGGGTTAGAGTTAGTAGATTACCATAAGTGGTCTTGAGCACATGGTTTTGTGCTAGTTGTATTGGTCCATGGTTTTGGAGCTCATGGTTTTTGAGCCCATGGTTTTGCATGTATGGAAGCCTATTTAATGGCTTCATGACTCCATTGTAAGCGTGGCTAGTTGAAGCCTCCAGGCTTAGCCCGGTTGGGGCTATGGGTTAATATGAAAATCTTCATTGCTAGTTTTTCCCCAGTTTGGGGTTTTCTAGGGTAAATCATGTGTAGTGGTTTGTGTTCTTGTTGCATGCCTATGTTCATTGTTTCTGTTGCATTATTGGCTGTGTATGGGCATTATCTAAGATTTGGGGGTTTGATTTAATTCCTTACAATTGGTAACAGAGATTGAGTTGCAAGCTCCAGCGTTTGTGTTTGCAGAGGAGGAAAATGGTGGAAGATTTTGTGCATATGGCAAGCAAATCTAGGAGATCTGTTGAAATCACTGATTAGAAAAAAAATGAGTTCATGGCTCATCATTGGCGTGAGTAGCAGGTTGGGATCTGGTGGAATACGACTATCAAAATGCCACAGGAATTCAAAAATTGAAAGGGGGGCATGCAGAGACAATAGAGAAATAAAAGAAGTTGATTCATTCTGGATGCGATTAATGAGATCACATGTTTTAAAGAGGCGCCTAGTAAAATATATTGCAATCAAAGTTTTGGTAGCTGAATGAATTATTATTTTTTTCATGGCACACCATACAGATAGAAAAAGAGGGGGTTTGATTTGGATTAAATCACCCCCAAAAACTACTGGTAGGCCAGTTTAAGTGGTAGTCACATGCAAAGAAGGATTTGCCCCACATTTTTGTGTTGATACACAAAATTTTGGGTCGCGTATGAAGGTTAAAGGGGGCGGTGATAGGTGTTATTTTGTCCCCCACATCTATTGTCTGAATTCTTCAAAGATGGAGGTTGTTGGGTATATTTTTGTAGCTGAGTTAATTTTTTAATCAAGTGCATATTGTTAAATGAATGGGGGGCTATGATTTGGTTTCATCGCCACCCCAAATATGCGGCTACATGGTGAAAGGAGGGGGAAGGGGGCACGATTTGGTTTAATCACACCTCTCCTATGTGCATATCGTCCATTGTTCTGGGCTGTTAAAAGTTGAGTAAAGTTGTTGCCAGAATTTGAAAACACCTAGGATTGGTAAAGCATCAGATTATCCTATTTAGCGAAGGATTCTATTTGCTATTATTTTATTCTCTATTGTATTCATTTATATCTGCTAGAAAAATTTGTTAACTTTTGCAATTTAAATGGCTGGGTGTTCTACCAGAAAAGAAAATGATATTATTTTTTAGATCTGGGTTTTATGATCTAATGGTGTTCCATAGAGTATCAATCTGAGAAGTTTAGATCCGCTAGTGAAGATGAAAAGATGCCGCAGATTGGAAGAATTTAATGTATGCAGCTCACAACATGTGGTGAAAAAAGATAGTTTAATATTTTTTGATCTAGTATTCTTACTAAAACAGAAGGTTTGAGCATGCTTCTTCAACACTCTAGCTCCCGAAAGAAGGTTAAGCAGGTCTGTATAAGATTGGTTGTGGTTGTTGTTGTAGACATGTTGCTTGGTTATGTTGATGTGTGTTACTACAGGTGTCCATAGCTTGGTGTTACATGTGCCCGCAGCTAAGGTTGGTTGTAGCAAGAACAAAAATATTTGTAACGGAGTTGTATTTTTAATACATGTATATGGGCTGATGGCTGTAAGACCTGGTATGGCTTGCTTGATCCTTGAAAGGAAAGGACTGGTAAGAGAGGAGTTCTCCTAGGTGTTAAGGGGAGCTTAGAGTCATATGGATTCCCAGTTTGATGTCGATCTCAGTGACAGAGAAGGCATTGCACTTGGTGCTTATGGAAGAGAGGTTTGGTGCTAACCCCAAGACCAAGTTTAAAGGGGGGGTTGTTGGGTTAAACTAGCTCTTGGGTTAGAGTTAATGGATTACCATAAGTGGTCTTGAGCACATGGTTTTGTGGTAGTTTCATTAGTCCATGGTTTTGGAGCTCATGGTTTTTGAGCCCATGGTTTTGCATGTATGGAAGCTTATTTAATGGCTTCATGACTCCATTGTAAGTGTGGCTGGTTGAAGCCTCTAGGCTTAGCCTGGTTGGGGCTGAGGGTTAATATGAAGATCTTCATTCCTATTTTTCCTTGGTTTGGGGTTTTCCAGGGTAAATCATGTGTAGTGGTTTGTGTTCTTGTTGCATGCATGTGTTCATTGTTTTCATTGCATTATTGGCTGTGTATGGGCATTATCTATGATTTAGGGGTTTGATTTAATTTCTTACACCTAGTCCATGGAGAATTACATATAGATGACTGTCAAACTATTGCTAGCACTATTTTAGAGTCAAAACAAAATAGTGAAATTACTAAACCAAACAAATCCAGAGCTTTAAATGCAACAATACATGATGAAATTAGCACCGCTGCTTCAGCTATGCACCCAAATTCACAGAATCTAATGCAGAATAAGAAGTCAACTCCACTTATTCCTGGTTGTCAACTATACAAAGAAAAGGAAAATTCTAGGGTTTTCAACAAGTCAGTTCCCCTTACTCTTTCCATGCAACAATCTATGTACTCTCCATTTGGAAGGAATTTGACACATTTTGTTCATCTTAAGACATAGGCAACATCTGAGATCAACTCTTTACCGATTGTTCTAGGTATAACATCTAGCTGTATGGCAGTTAATGCATACACTTTTGATAGGGAAAAAGATTGAAATTCTATAGCATCAGTCCTTTTGCCACGTTTTCAAGAAAATACTGTTAATGTGGTAAAAAGTATGAGTGGACTTGAAACTCAGTGGTCTATGCTTAGGTCATCTCAACCATCTTCACTACCACAAGATTCTAGCTAGAATGGAGGGATACCAGTGAAAGATGAAAATGTAGATACAAAGTTAGCATATAAGTCAGATCAACATTCAAATCTATATCTTAATAAGAGGTTATCTCAGTCTACGTCTCAATTAGAAGCTGAACTAGCAAGAAGGCAACCACAACCACAATCATCTTCTCCTAACCCACACAAGGAAAATGAATCTCGATCACCTGCCAATCAACAGGAGCAACTTGTGATCCATGGTGGTGTCATAATTGTTTCAAGTGTTTACTCCCAATGGTGAGTTTGAGATACACTACCATGGCCATTTGTGTTGAATTATGAAGTTCTTATATGAATAGATATGCATTTATTATTTGTTTAAATTTTTTATTACTTCTTTGACTTATAGATCCATGACAAATACTATTGAATGGATCTTATGCATTTTTTGCTTTCTATTAGTATTTTAATTTTTCCTTCTTTCACTAAACTTGGTTGACAGCAGGTTGCTTTTTGAAGATCTACCGAACTCTTAAAACTCTCTTAACATCATTCAAATTGGTATTGACATATGAATGAGAACTCTTAGAAATAGATCATACAGGTGTTCCCCAAAAATTTATACATATCAATTTTCTTGATCAGAAAACATTTTCTTACCAAGTGTAGACTGCACTTTAGTCTTTCATCTGCAAAATGAAAATTAGTGTTGACTGAACTAGCAAAGATGAGGAACAAACATATGTTGACTCAAGCACAAAGTGAGACATAAATTCACCTTTATGCACATATCTCTGATCATGTTAATATATTATCTATATAGAAATTATGTTATTGCTGAATTTGAAGAATTACAACCATAGTTAGAAAGGTTTACTTGATAGGCTAGGTAAATTTAGCTCTCTAGAAAGTTGCACTGCAGCTTGGATGTGGTTAATCTCACCTGATAGGAGCCAATCACAAGAAGTAGGAAAATTGGCTTTTAGATGATCCTAATTACTCTCCTATTATACATATTATACATGCCAGTCAACATAGAGTTTGCAAATCATAAGATATATGTGTTCATTATACTAGACAGAATCATTGGATGCGATACCATATGTCTCTATTAAAAGCTTACCATAAATATTATATCCCAAAACTTGTGTTGGAACTCTAGTAAAAGCTTACCATACTATAACATCATCAAGTTAACCTTGGATATAGAAATTGTTCAAAATAGAAAATAGTTTGTAAATGTTGAATGGTCAAACAGTATGAGAAATTACAGACACCAGGAATTGTTAGGGTTAGCCGGCAGAAGATATCAATTAAATGCAAATAAAGAGTAAACAAAGAAATGGAAATACACAGAAACAATAATAGCGAGAGACAATTTTTAACGTGGTTCACCCAAACTCGGGCTACATCCACCAAACAGAGAGTCCAATATTATTATCCAGTAAATCAAACCGATTACAATCAGCAATCCCTGCAACTCAATACCGCTGCAAAATGCTACAATACAATATCAAAACCCTAACCCTTAGCCGCTTTTTATCAAGCTTTTTGTCGGTTACAAAATAGAGTTTTCTTATGTCAGTCAATGAAAAAATTAACTCCCAGTACATTATAAAATTAACGCGCAAGGGGCGCTGCCCTTGGACCCTGTCTTGGGGGCGCTGCCCCCAAACCCCCGCAAGGGGCGCTGCCCCTTGACCCCGTAGGAATTTGGGGGGAAACCGTGCCGATAAAAGTGGGGTAAATATAACCTCCGAGTCTGATTAGGCTCCATATAACAACAATCTCCCACTTGGAGACTGATCAGACTCCACACCATATCATCTCCCACTTGGAGACTGATCATAACACCACTGACCCTGTAACTCCCACTGGAAATAAGCACCCTGGACTCTGCTATTCTATTTTTGTTGTGTTCAGTCTAGAAGACCAACCGAAGCTGAAGAGGAGCTTAGCTTCTCCCTTGTCACTGCCTTTGTAAACATATCTGCTGGATTGTCATTTGTATGTATCTTTGCCAGCTATAACTGTCCATCATCCAACACCGACCGAATGAAGTGATACCTCAACTGTATATGTTTGGTCTTTGAATGCAAGGCAGAATTCTTTGCAAGATGTATGGCACTCTGGCTGTCTGTAAACAAATAACTGTTAACCTGTTGTGTGCCCAATTCATTCATGAAAGATTGCAGCCATATCATCTCCTTGCTTGCCTCTGTTGCAGCTACATATTCTGCCTCTGTGGTGGATAAAGCAACCACCTTTTGCAACCTGGAAATCCAACTTACCGCTGTTCCACCTACAATAAAGACATAACCTGTAGTACTCCGCCTGGTATCAATATCTCCTGCCAAATCTGAGTCTACATAACCTGCTAAATCAGTATTAGAGCCCCCAAAACATAAGTGTTTATTGGATGTACCTCTCAAATACTTGAGAATCCATTTTACCGCATTCCAATGCTCTAATCCAGGATGACTCATATACCTGCTAACGACTCCTACAGCATGTGCAATATCCGGTCTCGTGCATACCATGGCATACATTAAACTACCTACAGCTGAAGCATATGGTACCTTGGACATTTTCTCTTCCTCCTCTGGTGTCTTAGGACACATGTCCTTAGTCAATTTCAAATGACTAGGCAAAGGTGTGCTAACAGCTTTTGCATTCTCCATGTGGAATCTCTGCAACACCTTTTCAACATAAGCAGCCTGAGATAGAGTCAATTTTCTGTTCAGCCTATCTCTGCAAATTTTCATACCAAGGATTTGTTTTGCTGCCCCCAAATCCTTCATATCAAATGATTGTGCCAACTGCTGTTTTAACTCTCTTATGTGATCCATGTTAGACCCAGCTACAAGCATGTCATCAACATATAAACATAAAATAATGTAGCTGTCATTATCTAACCTCTTAAAATAAACACAATGGTCAGAATTACACCTACTGTAGCCTTGCTCAGCCATAAAACTATCAAATTTCAAATACCATTGCCGAGGTGCTTGTTTCAGGCCATACAAACTCTTCTTCAATCTGCACACGAGTTTCTCCTTACCTTTGACCTTAAATCCTTGGGGCTGTTCCATATAGATCTCCTCCTCCAAATCACCATGGAGAAAGGCAGTTTTAACATCTAGCTATTCCAAATGTAAACCTTTAGTAGCCACAATACTTAAAACAGTACGAATAGAAGTCATCTTGACAACTGGAATAAATATCTCATCAAAATCAATGCCCTTTTTTTGTGCAAATCCTTTTACAACTAACCTGGCCTTAAATCTTTTCTTACCTCCATCTTCCTCTTTCATCCTGTAAACCCATTTATTTGGTAAAGCCTTTTTACCTATAAGTAACGTACATAATTCCCAAGTCTAATTTTTCAGCAAGGAGTCCATTTCTCCTTTCATTGCAAGCTCCCACTGAACCTGTGTATCCACCTGTATAGCTTCATCATACCCTTCGGGTTCACCAGCATCTGTTAACAAAATAGAATACAAAGAGGGAGAAAACCTTTCAGGAGGTCTGCTGATCCTTGTTGACTGTCTAACATTCACTGGAGTTTGTGGTATTTCTGGTTGCTATTGCGGAGCATGAGGAACCACTGGAACATCACTATTTGGAGTATCGTCCAGCACCACATAATCCTTTTCTTTCTTCTCATGCTGCTGCAACTGATCTTTGTACAACACCTTCTCATTGAATATAACATCCCTGCTTCTCACAATTTTTTGATTTTCAAAATCCCAAAGCCTATAACCAAATTCATCAATGCCATATCCAACGAAGGTACATTTTTTTGATTTCGCATCCAGCTTGGTTCTAT
Source organism: Cunninghamia lanceolata (assembly GCA_027924645.1). Lineage (NCBI taxonomy): Eukaryota > Viridiplantae > Streptophyta > Pinopsida > Cupressales > Cupressaceae > Cunninghamia > Cunninghamia lanceolata. The sequence continues at coordinate 3,283,122 of BSBN01000914.1, read as the reverse complement.
TTTTAGAATCTATATGTGCAAATGCTTCACAGCTGAAGGTTTTCAGAAAAGAATAACTCACCTTCTTGCCTGTCCATGCTTCCTCTGGAATACCACAGCCTAAAGGAACTGAAGGACCTTTGTTAATTAAATATACAGCAGTGTTGACAGCCTCTGCCCACATGTTTAAAGGTAGCCCAGCATGTAATCTCATGGTCCTTGCACGCTCCATTATTGTCCTATTCATGCATTCAGCCACTCCATTTTCCTGTGGAGTCCCTGGAACTGTTTTCTGCCTGCAAATTCCATTAAGGGAACAATAATCTTCAAATTCTTTGCTGCAATACTCACCGCCATTATCAGATCTGAGACATTTTAATCTTTTACCCGTCTCATTCTCAACCAAGCTTCTCCATTTCTTAAATGTTTCAAATACATCAGATTTCTGTCTAAGGAAATAAATCTAGACCTTCCTAGTTGCATCATCTATGAATGTAACATAATACCGAGAGCCACCGAGAGAAGATACCTGAGCTGGTCCCCATACATCTGTATGCACAAGCTCCAATTTTTTATTTTTCTTTTGCTTCCCATCCTTGAGAAAACTGATTCTCTTTTGTTTTCCATACACACAACTTTCACAAAAATCCATATTAATACATTTCAGACCTGGTAAAACTTTCTTAGAATGAAGTACCTTCATACCTTTTTCACTCATATGCCCAAGTCTATTATGCCACAGTGTTGTCTCAGAACCTGCAGCAACTTTTCCAGTCTCTTCCTGCAAACCTGCAGCAACTGTTCCTGAACCTGTTTGTTTTTTTCTCTGTAACAGCTAAAGTAGAAGGAACAGTATGACCTGTACAAAGATATAAGGTGCCTACTTTCACACCTTTTGCTACTACTAAGGCACCTTTTGAAACCTTCCAATTTTTATCAGTAAATGTAACAGTGCAACCTTGTTCAGTTAGCTGCCCCGCTGAAATTAAATTCCTACTGAGCCTTGGAACATGCCTTACCTCTTGTAGTAGCCAATGATTCCCATTCTGCAACTTAATCTTGATTCTTCCCTTTCCAACAATTTGACAGGGTTCGTTATCTCCCAAATAAACTAGCCCAAAATCCCCTTGGACATAATCAAGGAAATAACTTCTATGGGGCGTAGCATGAAATGTGGCCCCTGAATCTAAAACCCATGAATCATCAGCATTATCTAGGGAAAGAATCAAAGCATCATCTTCAGACTTATTGCTTACCACATTTGCTTCCTTATTGCCTTCTTGTTTGTCTCCTTCTTTATTCTTCCGAGACCAGCAATCTTTCTTCAGATGACCTGGTTTTCCACAGTACCAGCAATCCTTTTGTCCTCTGGTTTGGGATCTTTTGTCCTTTGATTTTCCTTGTGACTTCCCATGACCTCCAGAACCTTTTCCTCTCTCCTTTGATCTGCCCCTACTTTCTGCACTCAAAACACTGCCTGATTTGGATCCACCTGAGCTTTTCTTACGAATTTCCTCACTCAGAATAACACCAACAACATCATCAAATTTTAGGGTATTTGAACCAGAAACAGAGTTACTAACCGCCATTACCAAACTATCCCAGTTTTCAGGCAATGAACATAATATCAAGAGAGCTCTAACTTCTTCATCAAATTTTACATTTATAGAAGTCAACTGACTAACAATCATATTAAATTCATTTAAATGACCTATCACAGATCCACCTTCAACCATTTTCAAATTAAACAACTGCTTCATGAGAAATACCTTATTTGAGGCTGAGGGTTTTTCATACAATTTTGCCAAAGCTTTCATCAGACCATCTATTGTCTTGGCTTCTATTATATTGAATGCCACCGACGGTGCCAGGCACAACTGAATGGTTCCTAGTGCCTTTCTGTCAAGAAGATTCCAATCCTCATCAGACATTGTTGCCAGTTTCTTGGCTACTCCTTCCAACGGCCTCCATAAATCCTTTTGATAGAGGTAATCCTCCATCTGCATCTTCCATAACTGATAGTTCTGCCCATTGAATTTATCAACCTTCGTTTTACCCTCGTCCGCCATTGCTCCCACTCAACCTGCGACTTTCCTGCAGATGATAATCGAACACAACCCGCTCTGATACCACTTGTTAGGGTTAGCCGGCAGAAGATATCAATTAAATGCAAATAAAGAGTAAACAAAGAAATGGAAATACACAGAAACAATAATAGCGAGAGACAATTTTTAACGTGGTTCACCCAAACTCGGGCTACATCCACCAAACAGAGAGTCCAATATTATTATCCAGTAAATCAAACCGATTACAATCAGCAATCCCTGCAGGAATTACCTTTTGAAACATCAGGATAGAGGGCAGATAAAATTGATATATATGGTGTAAAAGCCAAGGGATTGCCTTTTCATTTCAAGATCTAGGTGACTTTGATCCTAATTTAAAATGTTCCTTACGAGTGGTCCATTGTCATAACCTACATAGTGGTATGTATTCTTAGAAGCCTTATGGTGTCATATTATTTAATGGAGTATATGTGGAGTTAAAAAAATTGAAATGCTCTTTTATAGTAAAGGAGAATGGGTGGTATTTGTGATCTACTATGCTAGAATACAATAATCTACACCTCAAATTTAGATTACTCAAACCATGTCACATTGATCATATTGTTAAAATAATATAATATATTCCATAGCTTAAGATGTTTTTTGGTTTTAGGGATCTTATCAACATCATAAGGAGTTGAAGGTTGCACAGGGAATCAAGATAACTGCTCAGGTATCAAATTTGGAGGCTCCAGCATAGGAAGAAAGTAGGGTTTGACTAATTTTGTTAGTTTGAGAAGAATTTTTGAGTTTTGCAATGTTTGATTTGTTTTTATATTGCATTTACAGTTATTGGAGAAAGAGAAAGCCTAAATCTAGCTGAGGAGGGTGAAGATAATCCCCAAAACCCTCCAAACCCTCAAAACTCACCTTCACCTCCTTTTAATGTAAGTGATAATCAAGAAACATCTTCAAACTATTATTCAAACCCTAAACAATCCAAGTGGAACCACTGATCATAGGAGGGCACTTGCAAAATCACTAGAGGAGATTGTTTCCCACATGGATTCAGTGACAAAATAAATCACCGAATTCCAAGACTATAGGGAGAAGTGTCAGAAATATTATGCTGACAAGTTGTCATATGAACAAGTCAAGAATGAAAAAATTACAAAATCTCAATTATGTGCACACTTTATTAATGACAAAACTGGCCAAATATTAGAAGAAAGTTGCAAACAGTTTCCTATACATTGGTGTAGGAATGAAGAAAGATCCTAAAACTTTTGGGATAGATGGTACATGGTCTTTGATGAGAACCCATGCAACAATGATGAGGTACCACAATATTTCTTGAGGAAACTCTATTGCAAGTTCATCCTCAACAAGATTATGAATTATTTTGACATTCGTGAGTTCTAGGGTAGAGGTGGTGGCTCTGCTCAAGATAGACCCAGGACTCAGTGAGATGAAGACCGTGTTCTTGTACCCAAAATGAGGCTAGAACATAGGTCACTCCCATTGGATTTGAAGGAGAGTGTTGAGGTGGAGACATTACATTCATTGACTACTCTCACCCAAACTCTATCATAGCATGTTGATGATCTTATCCAGGCTGATGAGGGTGAGAGTAGTAGGTGTCATGTGTCCCCACATTTGTGTAGTTCATGTAGGAACCTATGTGATTATGGGATGCAGGAGGTACAACAGGACTCTCAGTAGGATGCTGCGACACAAGGGTAGGACATATTGGATGAACTTGTTCTCAGTGATGATCTCTTACAACATACATTTGGTATTGACTCTCAGGTAATTTGTTACAAGTTTCTTCTTGATTTAGTATATTGTTATTTAAAATTTGTAATTAATTTTATATGATTATCTATATTATAAGTCAAAAATAATGTATGTAATTGTCTGTGCAATAAAATTCCAGGGTCAGAGTCTTCATCCTACCTTTGTTAGTGGTCTAGAGGAGGTTAAGTCAGTAGGTATGTAATTTATCACACAATCGTAATTATTGTAGATATGTCAATGGTAATATTATTTTGTGACAATTTGATGATTTCAATAGTCACCGGCACCTCCACAGTTTCCTTGGTCCCCTAGATGCCAAACCACCACTTTTACGAAGGTAAATTTAACCATTTCTAATCATTATGCATTTTTTAAATAATGTTATGTATTTATTTTGTTTGAATAATCTTGAACTTGATTTTTAGATGTTGAATACAATGGAGATTCCTCGTAATCTTCGTGAGTCAACGTAGATAGGCATTGCTGCAGCCATGATGTCTACAAATCCTTTGACTGAGGTATGAGCCAATAACATGAAAATGGCATAATTTTATATTTCTTGTTTTATCTCATGTCATTTGATGTACATAAATGATATTTATGTTTAGTCAATTTTGTTTCTTGATGCTTCTCACAGGAGGACACAACTCTAGTCCGTCCAAGTACAGACGTAGAAAGACACAAAATGATGGAGAGTAATCATCAGGTGCTAGTAAGTGATCGATTACATATGTGATGTTATATATTAATGTGCATATATTGTTTGATTGTATTAACAGGTGGAGCTAGATCAACTTTTGTCCAAGAGGTCTACTCGATGACAGAGAGGGGATGAGTCAGTGATTGGCTCTACATCTTCACGGTCAAGCAAGGGCTGCTGATTATTTCATAAAAGTCCATAGGAAACTAGTTTTTTGGATATTTTTTTATGCCTAGATGGCTTTGTATACATACTTTTGTATGAACTACCGATGTATACTTTTGAACATATGCTTGTATGGCTTTTTTTGGACATGCCTATATGGCTTTGTATATAAACTAGATGTTATGTTCATGACATTATGTATATGACAATGTATATTAAATATTTAATATGATGATCAATTATCGTTACAGGAATTTGGTTTTACACGTGCCAATTGTATTTTCTTGAAAGTTTATAAATCATTTTCAAATAATCCATTTTGTGCATATCTTACAATCATTACATTCTATGGGATTGTGCATTTCTTTGAGGCAGCATTTCAAATAGTTCATGCACCTTGGACCTATGCCTCCACATTTTCCATATAGTTCATTTGCCTTCATGAGGTGGCATTTCTTTGTGGCATCATGCCAAACAATTCACGTGCCTTGTCTATGCTTTCACATTTTGCGTACATGTCTACAAGGGTAGCTGTAATTACAGAATGTGACAAATTTCCTATATCCTTTATGCTTTGATGGTTGTCCATACGCTATTCCAAAAATTCTATTTTGGTGTACAGATAGGGAGGATTTTGGCAAAGGTTGTGGAATTTGTCTTTACACATGCCAATTGCTTTTACTTGTTCAAAAATTTCTAAAGTCTTTTCAACAAATTCATTTCGTGCATATCTTGCAATCGTTGCATTCCATGAGACAATAAAGTTGGAAGTGTGTCTATTCATCTAAATGTGCATTGAGATGTGCTTTCTAGGTCTTTTGAATTTTTGGACCAAGGAGATGGTATTTGTTGAAGAATAGTATGATTTTTCATTATGTGGTCACATTCAATGCTTATTCACTAGCATGTTGGCAATTAGATTTTAGTGCTTTCTTTGGTGTATGCTTTGAATGTTCTTGTAATCTTATAGAAATTGGGATGAGTAGGAAAGAGTTAATATCCAAGGTGTCTATCTTGGATTGTTCTCACCTTGAATGAAACCTATTAAGCCACACTCACTCACCATCCCTCATGGCTTGTGGATCAAAGGGTGGCATTCCCCTATATTAACATGACAAAGATCCTACATTAGGGCAATCCTTTATGACTATACCTTGCATTAAAGACTGTCCATCAACAATTCATATTAGTATAATAGTCCTCACAAGCATTGATCCACTTTACAAACTTTTCACCTCTTGCTTACAATGAAAACCCCTAAAGTAACCTTTTTAAACCCTCATTACTATTCCTCTTCTTGTAATTTATTTATAGGATGGCTTTGTGAACTTATTAGGTCTTGATACCCTCAGTGATTACTAGATGAAAGTCTGAGGAGTACTCAAAACCTTTCTTGCAATAATACTCCAGTCCAAATGATTTAAGATAGTCATTAATGTTGCTCACAAGCAGGTTGGGGTTAGCTAGACACATGGGGGCAGTCCTTTAGAGACCTTGATTACATAGCTATACTCTCCAAAACTCATAGGATAGTCTTTTGGAAAGTTTATTAGAATAATTCTATGCATGGTTTTAATGGTAAATCAAAGCACAAAAGTTGTTACAATGTTGCCCCTATTTAGCAGTCCTATATTGGTAAGGTGTCAAATGTCCTTTGATGAAATTGTATGTTTATTCCACCACAATATGTCTTGATTCTCCATAACCTGTGAACCTAGATAAAATATATGATGATATCTTTGATCTCCTCTCAAAATACTATGATATTAATGATCTTGAATCATCCTCTTGGATCCAAGTCACTGTACTCATCCTCATGACAACCATGGCCACCCATAACATCAATCTTATGTGATTGCACTTGAAGTAGGAATGATATAAAAGGTAACCGAAGGTGGATGGCTAATACTATTCCCTTAACTTGTAATGACTTAGAGCTAGGTAATTGGAAACTATATTAGGATAGTGGGTTAAAGAGTGTTTCTTTGCACATAGTGTAACAACTAGTATTCAATGGGTGGGTTTAGATAGTGCTTGAAATGTAGATGACAGTGTTGAATCTTTCTTTTTCCAAAAGTAATCAATTTCTTACTCTTGAACAACATCTCCCCATCTTGACACAACTTTCAAACTTGCTTTCTATAATAACTCTAGGATTAAGAAGTCTCACAATAAATAGTAACATCCATTTAGCGCTGTGTGGTCAGGGTGTGACAATCTTTCTAAGGGAAGTCATTGAGTCTTTTATTGTGACAATCATCATTAAAAGAATATGCCCTGACCACATTAACTAAATAAGAAACATGACTGCACCCTGCCTCTATGACTGTCCTTGAGATCTACCCTCCATAATATCAATCAAAAGCTTGGGAAGGACTATCTCAAGGGTAGCATATTCCAAAGTATAGGTGTGATAACCTTGTTGCACCATAAAAGACTCAATGACTTCCCTTAGAGACTTATCCTAAATCCACTTAATGAAATTAGGGTCTAGAAAACCCTCCATCAAACCTAAGCCTCAGAGAATGTTGTCATGAATTTACATAGTCATGATCCTCATATAAAGGAAGAACACAATAGATTCCCCTCAAGTTTATTAATATTTTCTCCTCCAATCCTGAGACTATCCCTCCTAGACAACCTGTAGCAATAAAATTAGAAAGATAATAAGTTTATCATGAGAAATAAATAGGGAAAAATTAGAAAATCACATGCCAAAAGGAAAAACAAACCTTAAAATCAGAAATCCTCACCCATTTTATAAAAATAAATAAAGGAATAGGATTCCAAATGCCCAAAAAAAATGTCATATGAGGATATCATAGCCACAATATCATCAAGATGTTGTGAATTTCAATAACAAATTTCCATATGTCCAAACCTTACCATCGTACACACTCAAGAAGGCTTCAATTTCATGCAGTAGAAAGGTGCTAGGAGTGACATTTTGTATTCCATAGCTCATGGGGTTGAATGGACTATGCCAACACGTCAAGGTGGGTGGGTAAATGCTAGGGGAGGTCTTGTTTCATGTGCCAAGTGCCCCAATTGTTCGAGACAACAAGCTACTTGCAAAGTCCCTTAAGATCCCTAAGATGAAAAAACTACCAAACTTTGACGGAGTAGTTCTCAAAATTCATGGCAGTTGGGAATGTTTTGTTTGGACCTACAGGTACATGTGGGGTCCATCTACAATAACCGCTCTCAGTTTAGTTCAAATCTTATTTTTTTGACCATGCCAGAATCAAACACATTCTTGCAAAATGCTTCAGTTCCATGTAGTAGAAAGGTGCTAGGAGTGACATTTTGCATACCATAGCTCGTGGGCCTGAACGGATTGTGCCAACATGTTGGGGTGGGTGGGTAAATTCCAAGGGAGGTCTCATTTCATGTGCCAAGTGCCCCAATCATTTGAGGCAGCAGGCTACTGGCTAAGTCCCTTAAGACCCTTAAGATGAAAAAACTGCCAAACTTTGGTGGAGCAATTCTTGGAATTCATGGTAGCTAGGAATGTTTCATTTTGATCTATAGCTACATGTGGGATCTATCTAAAATAACCTCTCTCGGTTTCATTCAAGTCTTGTCTGTTTGACCATGTCGAAATCAAACACATTCTTGCAAAATGCTTCAGTTCTATGCAATGGAAAGGTTGCTATGTGCCATATATTTTGTTCTTCTCATCATGGGGCTGAACCAACTACACCAAAACATCTGGGTGTACAAGTAAATGCTAGGGGAGGTCTCATTTCATGCGCCAAGTGTCTCAGTTGTTCCAGGCTGCAAGCTACCGGCAAACACAAAAGGTGCTAGGTGTTGGCAGCTTGCAGGACAAAATGACTGGGACACTTGGCACACAAAACAAGACCTTTCCTACCATTTACCCATCCACCCAGATGTGTTGGTGTAGTTGTTTCACTCCCAAGACCTGTGGAATGTAAAATTTTAGTGTTAGCAACTTTCTACTTTGTTAATAACTTACAGCCTGGAATGATTGGGATGCTTGACACATGAAATGAGACCCTCCCTACCATTTACTTTCCCTACCATTTACTTACCCACCCTGATGTGTTGACATAGTTAGTTCAGCCCCACGATGAGCAGAACAAAAAATATGGCATCTGGCAACCTTTCCATTGCATGAAATTGAAGCATTTTGCAAGAATGTGTTTGATTTTGGCACGGTCAGACAGACAAGAATTGAATGAAACTAAGAGAGATTATTATAGACAGATCCCACATGTAGTTGTAGGTAAAAGGATGTTTCCAATTGCCACAAATTCTAAGAACTACTCCATCAAAGTTTGGCAATTTTTTCATCTTAGGGATCTTAAAGGACTTAGCCGGTAGCATGCTGCCCCAAATGATTGGGGCACATGGCACACAAAATTAGACCTCCCCTAGTATTTACCCACCCACCTTGATGTGTTGGTGCTATTCATTCAACCCCATGAGCTATGGAATGTAAAATGTCACTCCTAGCATCTTTCTACTGCATGAAACTGAAGCATTTTGCAAGAATGCATTTGATTTCGACATGGTCAAATGGACTAGAGTTGACCAAAACTAAGAGAGGTTATTGTGGATAGACCCCACGTGCATTTGTAGGTCCAAATGAAATATTTCTATATGCCATGAATTTCAAGAACTGCTCCATCAAAGTTTGGTAGTTTTTGCATCTTAGGGATCTTAAGGGATTTTGCTGGTAGCCTGCCGCCCTGAACAATTAGGGCACTTGGCACACAAAACGAGACCTGCCCTAGCATTTACCCACCTATCTAGACATGTTGGCATGGTTTGTTCGACCCCATGAGCTATGGAATGCAAAATGTCACACCTAGCACCTTTCTACTACATGGAACTGAAGCATTTTGCTAGAATGCGTTTAATTCTGGCATGGTCAAACAAACAAGAGTTGAACAAAACAAAGAGAGGTTATTGTAGATGGACCCCACATGCACCTGTAGGTCCAAACAAAACATTCCCATCTGCCATGAATTTTGAGAACTGGTCCATCAAAGTTTGGTAGTTTTTTCATCTTAGGGATCTTAAGGGACTTTGTTGGTAGCCTGCTGCCCCGAACGATTGGGGCACTTGGCACACGAAATGAGACCTCCATTGGCATCATGTTATCATGTTACAATAAAGAATTAACAACAACCATAGGACAATCCCTAGATGACTGTCATTAACCCTCATGATTGTCATGAGACATTTACCCAGGGTGAGCAAATTGTCAAATTGTCAAAGTTGAGTGTGGATTCTTGTCGGGAACTCACATTGGAGTGAATCTATGTTTCATTGAAGCCTTGAAGGGATTGTAAAATTTGTAAAAAGTTGCTCTATGTTTTGAAAACCTAGGTTTTAGTGTTTTGAGTGAAGAAAGTGAAGTTTTGAGCCATTCCACCAGTGAAATAGCTTGAGAACTAGTGGAATGGAAGTAGATGGGTAGTGTTTTGTGTTGTAGGAGTAGGGGGATGGTGTTAAGTGCTAGTTTGTTGATGCCCTAGGCTGTACAACCACATGTTTTGGGCATAGAAGATGTATAAGAGCTAGGGTTTATAGAATAAGCTTTGGTAGATTGAGTCAATGGTTGAAATTTGTGTGTGCAAACCCCATATGTCATGTTAGAAGCCCTAGAATGAAGAGTTGAAGCTTGGAGATTGAAACTCATATTGTTACCTTGTTGTTAAGTTAGTTTGTGATCATCCACCCTGCTCTGCATCAAAATCTCTCCACACCTCAAGATTATTCTAGTGAAGTATGGGTCAAGTGACTCATGAGATCCAATCCATGAATCATCCTCTCTCTATCATTGAGTAGACCTCTTTGACAGTTCAAGCTCATGCAGCTCCACTTGTTAATACAATCAAACAATCGATCACTTACCGCCATCTGATGATCACTCTCCATCATCTTTTGTCTAGCTTCTTTGTCAGTAGTTGGACGGACTGGAGTTGTGACCTCCTATGAGAAGCATCAAAAAGCAAAATTGACTAAACATAAATATTCTGAAGGGAAGAAATTCATACTACTGTCTATATACAAAACTAAGTACAAGTAACCATCTAGGAAAGTTTTATGCATACTTACAAATTAATCCAACGAACCATCTGGGTCTTCTCTACTCTTTATTGTGTCAAGTATTGCCTCATGGTCAGATTGCCGCACCTTCCACAAGGTCTTGTTCAAAGGTCTACCTTGATATTGTATCAAATGAACATTGGTTGGCATGACAAGGTTGGAGTAATGAAGAATCATGCATGTCAAAGTCCTCAAATAGCCAAACATTAACACTCTTATGTGGGTACCTTCTAAGCCATGTTCCAGTAACAACCACTGAGTTTGTAGGGTATTCGATGTTTTCTCCATTTGTAACTGGGGCCTCTAATTTCTTTTTGGCCTCAACACAATGAAACAAGTAATAATTTGTTCCCTCTTCATTATCTTCATCTGTAATAACTACATAAACATGCCCTACAATGATATGTGCAGTAAATTAGATGAAATTAGTCAACATTACAAAAATAGTACAAAGTTTAAGATAACATTAGAAATTTCAAAAATGATGTAAGTAGATATATTACCTGGTTGAACTAGATCTAATATGTGGTCAAAGTCAACTGATGATTCTATCTTTGCCATTTCGAGTGCCATCAGGGGTCAATACATGTCAGGTGGGCTAAGATAACTTAATTGCCATTCGTCAACCCACTCCTTTGACTCACACTCATTCCAGGCTTAAATTGTACATAAAGAACAAAAACATGCCATCTTCTACATATGGATACTACATGAACCTACAATTGAGCTTCTGAAAGAGTGTAGCTCACCTGATCCTGTTAGTGTACACTAGTCCTGATGTAGGAGCATCTAATGGTGTAAGGGCAATCTTGCATCACCCAAAAGGAAGTTAATTCAAAATCATTGTAGTTGTTGTCATTTCTTTCCATAATTAGTGTTTCTAGTTCCATAATATCTAGAATAATGATGTAGGACTTTCAGTTTTTCCAAAATTGCTAAAAATAGCAACCTGCCTGTTTTGGAAAGTCTACCTGCTATTTTTGGAAAGTTTGCAGTTGGGCATGGATTGAAGTGAAAACTTGCAGAAAGTTACTAAATGGAAATATAAGACCTTTGGCAAAGGAATTAGGCAAAGATCATTTTTGAGTTGAAAGATATTAAAGTTTTTATTTTCTGAAAAGCCCCTAAAAATTTCTGAAACGAGATATGAGGCACTAAAACTTCCCTAAACGTCTTGACAAGTTGATGGAAATCCATTTACAAATTTCTGGTGTGATAGTTCACATCGCGAGCTTTTCGACGCCTAAAATGGTTTGTCAATCGGACACCCGGATCAAAAGTTATGCTTCCCGGAAGTTTACCTACTTTTATAGGCTATTTTGGGGGACCCTGGGTGGTAGTAGAGTTAAGGGGGGCAAGTGTAGAGTCAAGAATAGGCAGGAAAATAGAAAGCCTAGCTGATTTGGGGGTTACAGAAGGTGAAAGATTCTAGAGCTTGGTGATGGTAGCTGTAGTGTGTTGCAGCCTATGGAGGACTGATTCCTCTTATTGTAATTAAGCTTCTTTAATGTAATGAGTTGCCCAGATCAATAAAAGAAAGTTCTATTCTCTGTGTTCAATTTCTATTATTGTGTGTTTTATAATTTACCCCCTTCATCAAGTGGTATCAGAGTAAGGGTTCTTGAGTGTGTAGATAGATCACCGACCGTGAGGCAGTTTGCACCAGGACCTGAGGTTGTGGGTTTGCTGCAGAGACCAGGATGCCTCCATGAAGAAATCATGTTGGGAGGAATGCTTTGACAGAAGGGGGTTTTAGAGCCCTGCAAAGGCAAATCGATGCATTACAAGAGGAGCTATGAAGAGGGTTTGAGCCGAGGATAAGAGACGAAAGCGAAGATGAAGCTAAAGAAGAGCTATCTGAGGAAGAACAAGAAGCTGCTGGAGATCCTGCAGAAGTTAGGTTGTTGAGGGCTATTTCAAAGATCGGAAAGAGGCCCAGGATCGAGGTTTCTACATATTCTGGGGATTTGAACCCAGAATAGCTTATTGATTGGATCAATGACATGGAGGAGTATTTTGAGTATGAAGATGTGGAGGACCCAGATCGGGTCAAGTTTGCAAAAACAAAGTTGAAGGGCCATGCCAATATTTGGTGGAAGGAGGTCCAACTAGAGAGAAATAGAAGAGGAAAAGGAAAGATCACCAGATGGGATCGGATGGTGGAGAAACTAAAGAAGTAGTTCATTCTTGTGGATTATGAGATGGAGTTACTAAAGAAGTTGCAAGGACTGAAGCAAGGTAACAAGTCTGTTAAGGAGTATATAGAAGATTTTTATAAGATCACTATCAGGATAGGCCATGGAGAGGCCAACAAGGAGAAGGTGGCCCGTTACATTAATGGGTTGAGGCTGAGTATTCAAGAGGAGCTGAGCCTAGTCAGAATGACCACCATAGAAGATGCATACCAGTTTTCCCTGAAGGTGGAAGAGAAGCTGAATAAAAGATTTGATAGCAAGCAAAGGGGAAGAGGTCAAGGTGGAAGGACTAGTGGGAGGCCCTATGGAGGCCGTAATGAAGATCAAAAGAAAAGTTAAGAAGCTGGCACTAGTCAAAATCAGAGAGGGGATAACGCCTACTACCCTCGTGACTAGAACAATGGTGAGCAAAGAGGAAGAGGAAGAGGTAGACCTGGGCAAGGACCCGGAAGAGGAGGTTTTAGAGGAACCTATTTCCAATGTGGGGAAGAAGGGCATCGATCATACGAGTGTCCACAACATCAAGGAAGGACAAATAGAAGACTTGAAGGCAATGCACGAGTTGCACATGTAGATGAAGATGCACATTCTGAGCATTCTGAAGTTACTGAAAGGGGAGAAACCCTAGTTGTTAGAAGAACCTTGCTGAATTAGGAGAAAGAACCCAGTCAGAGGAAGAGTTTATTCTGCACAAGGTGCAAATGTGAAGGTAAGTGTTGTGATATTATTATAGACAGTGGAAGCACTGATAATCTTGTTTCAGAGGAATTGGTTGACAAGAAGAAAGCATCCGCATCCATATCAGATTGCATGGTTGCAGAAGGACCATAGAGCTTTGGTCAATGAGTAGTGTTTAGTGAAGTTTAAGATTGGTGATTACCATGATGAGGTGTTGTGTGATATCATACTGATGGATGCATGTCATATGCTGTTGGGGAGGCCGTGGCAGTATGATAGGAGCGCTGTCCATGATGGCCATGCAAACATATATTCCCTGACAAAGGATGGAGTTCGTCATAAGTTGAAGCCCTTGAAGGAGGTGGAAGAAAAGGTATGTAGTATTGCTAGAATTTGCTTGGTAGATGGCAGGAAATTTTTGGAGGGTATGAAGCATAAGCGTCATTGCTTTGCATTGATTCCTAAGATTAGTCAAGAGAACTGTGAAGATGTACCAGTAGAAGTTTCAGATATGTTGGAAGAGTTCCAAGACATTATCTCTGATAATATACTAGAAGGTTTGCCACCAGTAAGGAAGATAAGTCATCAAATGGATTTGATACTAGGAGCCAGTTTGCCAAACAAGGCAGCCCACAGAATGACCCCTACAGAGAATGAAGAGCTAAATGGACAAGTTCAGGAGTTGTTAAGGAAGGGACTGATAAGGGAGAGCCTAAGTCCATGTGCGGTACCTGCAGTACTAGCACCAAAGAAGGATGGAGAATGGAGGATGTGTACAGACTCTCGAGCCATCAATAAGATAACTATCAAGTATAGATTTCCATTGCCAAGAATGGATGACATTATGGATTGTCTAGGTGGAGCCAAGTACTTCATGAAAATTGAGCTAAAGAGTGGGTATCACCAGATCCGTAACAGAGAAGGAGATGAATGGAAGACAGCCTTCAAGACAAAGGAAGGTTTGTATGAGTGGTTAGTCATGCCATTTGGGCTAACCAATGCACTGAGCACATTCATGCGGCTCATGAATGAGGTATTGAAAGAATTTTTGGGAAGTTTTGTTATTGTTTATTTGGATGATATTTTAATTTTTAGCAAGACTTGGGATGAGCATCTGATGCATATCAAAAGAGTTCTAGAGAAGCTTAGGGAGGAGAAGTTGCTGATTAATCTAAAGAAATGTAGTTTTACAAAGGAGTTAGTATACCTAGGATTTGTAGTCTCAGAAGAAGGTCTTAAGATGGACCCAGAAAAAGTAAGCGCTATCATTGAATGGCCTATGCCAAGGAGTACAACGGAGGTAAGATCCTTTCATGGTTTGGCAAATTTTTACAGAAAGTTTATCAAGAATTTTAGTAGCATTTGTGCACCCCTAACTGAGACAATGAGAGGGGATAGAAAAGAGTTTCAATGGACTAAAGGAGTAGACAAGAGCTTTGATACATTGAAGCAGAAAGTTGTAGAGCAACCTGTTTTGGCACTTCCAGATTTCAATAAGGTATTTCAGGTAGATTGTGATGCTAGTGGTAGTGGTATAGGAGTTGTTTTGAGCCAAGAAGGTAAGCCCATTGCTTATTTTAGTGAGAAGCCTAATGATGCCAAGAAAAAGTATTATGTTTATGATTAGGAGTTTTATGCAATAGTTCAGGCTTTGAAGAAATGGAGACATTATTTGTTGCCAAAGGAGTTTGTTTTACATACTGATCATCAGGCTTTGCAGTATCTTAATAGTCAAGGAAAGTTGAACCAAAGGCACTTAAAATGGGTTGAGTTTTTGCAGAGCTATACTTTTGTTTTGAAGGATAGGAGTGGGAAGTTGAACAGAGTTGCAGATGCCTTGAGCAGAAGGCAAAATTTGTTGATAGAAATGAAGATAGAGGTTATTGGGTTCGATGAGCTCAAAAGTTTGTATCCTGAGGATCCAGATTTTGCAGAGGCCTGGAAAGCTTGTTTGGAACCTGTTACTTTGGACAAGACAAGATGGTTGGATTTCATAATCCAAGATGGCATGTTGTTTAGAGGAAGCCAATTGTGCATTCCAAGGAGTTCCATGAGAGAGAACCTGATTAAGGAGAAGCATAGTGGAGGATTGGCCGGACACTTTGGTCGAGATAAGACCATTGCTATTGTTGGTGAAAATTATTATTGGCCACAGCTGCAGTAGGATGTGAGGAAGTTTGTACAGAGTTGTAGAGTATGTTAGATGGCAAAAGGAACAAGTCAGAATACAGGTTTGTATCAACCATTACCTATACCAGAGAAGCCATGGGATGATATCAGTATGGATTTTGTTCTTGGTTTACCAAGGACACATAGAGGACATGATTCCATTTTTGTGGTGGTGGACAAATTCTCGAAGATGGTGCATTTTATTCCTTGCAAGAAGACTAATGATGTTGTTCATATTGGTGAATTATTTTTCAGAGAGGTGGTGAGACTACATGGTCTACCAAAGAGCATAGTTTCAGATCGAGATACCAAGTTCGTTGGTTATTTCTAGAGGATATTATGGAAGAAGTTGAAGACAGATTTGAAGTTTAGTTCTGCACACCATCCACAGACTGATGGATAGACCGAAGTGGTGATTAGGAGTTTGGGTAACCTACTACGGTGCTTAGTAGGAGAAAAGCCCAAGGGATGGGATTTGATTTTACCACAAGGAGAATTTGCTTACAACAATTCTGTCAATAGGAGTACTGGTAAATCACCATTCTAGATTGTATATGGAAATAGTCCAAGAAATGCTTCAGAGTTAAGGAATCTGGATAAGGGAGAAAAGATAAGTGCCGAGGCTGAAGACTTTGCAGAACATCTGAAGAATTTGCATGAAGATGTGAGAAAGCACATTAATAAGATGAATACTCAGTACAAGGCTAAGGCAGATCAAAAGAGGAGGTATAAGGAGTTCCAGGTAGGAGATGAAGTCATGGTTCACTTGAGAAAAGAAAGGTTCCCAATTGGAACATACAATAAGTTGAAAATGAAGAAATTTGGACCATGTAGAATCTTGAAGAAGCATGATTCAGGCAATGCATATGAGGTTGAGCTGCCGAATGGGATCAATATTTCCCCTGTTTTCAACATTGCTGATTTATCAGAATATCATGAAGGTGGAGCATAGGATGGACCAACAGAAGCGCAATGGAGTATTCCAGCATCTACTTCAATGGATGAGATAGAAGAGATCTTGGATAGCCATGTGGGAAGAAGTACTCAGAACAAGCAATATGAAGAATATCTAGTAAAATGGAAAGGAAGGCCTATTGAAGATTCCTCTTGGTTATCTAAGGCAGAGGTTGACCGTTTGGGTTTCCCTCACATAAACATCTGAGACGTGATAGGGTCACTTCTTAAATTACCCTAGGTGTCTGATGCAGGAGCATCCAGTGGTGTAAGGGCAATCTTGCATCACCCAAAAAGAAGTTAATTCAAAATCATTGTAGTTGTTTTCATTTCTTTCCATAATTAGTGTTTCTGGTTCCATAATATCTAGAATAATGATGTAGGACTTTCAGTTTTTCCAAAACTGCTAAAAATAGCAACCTGCCTGTTTTGGAAAGTCTACCTGCTATTTTTGGAAAGTTTGCAGTTGGGCACGGATTGAAGCAAAAAATTGCAAAAATTTACTAAATGGAAATATAAGACCTTTGGCGAAGGAATCAGGGAAAGATCATTTTTGAGTTGAAAGATATTAAAGTTTTTGTTTTCTGAAAAGCCCCTAAAAATTTCTGAAACGAGATATGAGGCACTAAAACTTCCCTAAACGTCTTGAAAAGTTGATGGAAATCCATTTACAAATTTCTAGCATGATAGTTCACATCGCGAGCTTTCCAACGCCTAAAACGGTTTGTCAATCGAACACCCGGATCAAAAGTTATGCTTCCCAGAAGTTTACCTACTTTTATAGGCAGTTGTAAATTTCAAAATTTAGCTGGAGGCCACCAAAAAGTGTTATTTATGGCTATTTTGGGGGACCCTGGGTGGTAGTAGAGTTAAGAGGGGAAAGTGTAGAGTCAAGAATAGGTGGGAAAATAGAAACCCTAGCTGATTTGGGGGTTACAGAAGGTGAAAGATTCCAGAGCCTAGTGATGGTAGCTGTAGTGTGTTGCAGCCTGTGGAGGACTGATTCCTCTTATTGTAATTAAGCTTCTGTATTGGAATGAGCTGCCCAGATCAATAAAAGAAAGTTCTATTCTTTGTGTTTAATTTCTGTTATTGTGTGTTTTATGATTTACCCCCTTCATCAAGTCCTCATATGGTGTAATGTTAGTATCATCTATCAACTAAAAAAATCTATGAACTAAAGACTTACCTTCATTACCTGGACCCATCGAAGCATTACACCACTCGACAATTAATTTTGCATCTGTCAACTTTGCATTGTCTTTATACTTTAACTCTTCTCATGCTATGGCTCTTTTGATACATGCTCCTGCACCATCATGCTCCCCCTTTCCATGCCCAACCTCACAAAAGTTCCACATATGCTGAACACTTGTAATATTATGCCTCTTGCTCAACCAATAGAAATTCTACAAGTTCTTGAATTGTGATGCATAGTTATCCAACCATATGTTATGTTGATTGAATGATATGCCTAGGGATTTGAGCATTTTATAATAATTTTCTTGAAACTCATTTGAAACCCTTGTTTAACTGCCTTAAAGGCAAGAAAAATGTAAAACCCACCATTCCTCTTGTGAAATATAATGAAACTTGGTGGAATGGATGGGGTTAGGGTGTTTTTGGTGTCTATAATGTTGTAGGAGAAGGGGAAGGTGTTGTGAGCAAGTTTGTTGATGCCCTAGGTTGAAAATCTCATGTTTTTGGGTATAGAATGTGCAAATGAGTTAGGGTTTGTAGAAAAGCTCTTGGGAAAAAGTTTGTAATGGTTGGAATTGTTTGGATAGACCATTTTTGACATGTCTAATGTGTTGGTGTGAAGATTTGAAGTATGGGTTTTGGAAGTCTCATTGTGACCCATTCAAATAGGCCAAATTAACCCTCATCCAAAGCGTAGCAGCAAATTTTTGATCATTGTGTTACAAAACAACCACAATTGATTTATTGATATGTTGAGTAGGGCTAAAAAGGGCACTCAAATCTGTGCTCATATTCTGGGTACGAGTTTTGGTTAGGAAATTATGTTGGAAAAGGTTAGTTTGCTCTAGTGGCAGTTTGTGAAGGAAACCACTTTGTTTGAGCTGTTAAGACTTTGGGAAAGTGTTGTTTGAGTTGGTTTGAAGACAACCACCCTACTCTACATTACTCAGTGACCTAAGTGATGTATGTGCAAGGATAGTGATAGGAAGGGGATATTTTTATGGAGATGAGAGGATTTTGTGATGGGGGTGATGGGAGTAAATAAGAAGTTAGTTTTTAGTATAGAGGAGGGCTGCATATAGGGTATTTGGAAGAAAACCATAGCCTCAATTCCATAGATAAAGGCAGCCTATCAAAATTTGACGCTTGGGATTGTCCTAACCAACATTTTGAAATTGTTTAGCAAATTGTCAATACCCTATCTATGAATTTAAATCTCTCCACACGTCAAGATTATTCTAGTGAAGTATGGGTCAAGTGACTCATGAGATCCTACAAGCTTGTGAAATAAGGAAGAAGACCATCTTAATTAAGAAGAGATGTCATTCAACTACTCCCTAGTCATGCCTTAATTGTCACAACAATGGAAAAAAGGAAGACAGTCTCATGAAATATGTTGTGAGTAGTAGTGACAAAATTATGCTTTGGATTAGTGTAGAGGGTGAAGAAGGGATATCAAGAGACAATTATTGAAGTCAAGGCTCATTAATATGGCAATGCCAAACTCAAGTAGATAATCATGTGCATAAGCTAAATTACCATAAAGGCCACTATGAAGAAGGAGACAATCTGCTGTCATAACCAACACAAGTAGGATAATCATGAATAGAAAATGCCTTGCTCAAGAGTGTTATTGATCTTTGCAATGAGAATGAAGGTGAGGATGGGTGTTGCAGAAAGATATCCTAAACAAGTTCATCGCATGGAGACATGACTGTCATATTAATATGCAAATAAGATTGTCACAGCTATGAGGGCAGTCATAATAGTCATAACAGTCCTAACTTTATTCGTAAGGTTCTAAGAGGATTATTTTAGAGATTTTTCAATACAAACAAAAGGTGAAAGTTTGAAGAAGATCAAGACCAAGTGCTCATAAAGGATTGTCATGCCATAACTGATTTATTCAAAAGGATAGTCATATTCATGAAATTTGGATTAATTTTCATTTCATTAGAGGTGGTGTGATGGAGTTTAATTATGTTCAATAAGTTTCACATATGATTGTCCTAACACTGCTAACCACTGAAACACACATGAAGGAAATCTAAATTGTGGAAATACACAGTGTGCAATTGATAGAGTAGTCCTAGGGATATCCATCTAGGGTTATTGTGATTAGATAATTATTGAATGATGAAGCCACTATGACATGATGAATTATACAAATTATGAAGACAATGATGGAGATCCATGTAGAAAACCAAGGAGTCCACAAGATAAGACACAAAATTTGTGAAGTTGCCAATGGCAACAAATTTACCACCTAGTTGTCCTTAACTAATCCATGATTGCAAATGGATGTATTTTGGCTTCTATTGACTAAAAGTGACTTATTTATGAATTGTTGTATAAGGAATGTCCTATCCCAAGACACTAAAGAGGTCTCCACATCCTCCAACCTTCTCCAAGAGAATTCATACTATGAAACATGCATGGAGAAGTTATCAAAAGGACACCTAACAATTATGTATAAATGATCAATAGAGACAAGTAGGATTGTCTTAATAGGGGGCATAGGATAGTCTAAGATTCAAGCCATTGCATGATTCTATTAAATGAATTGAATTATGCATGTATTAAGGAATAAATCCTTCTATATCATCCTAGAGCAAAAATTAAGAGTCTTCCAAAATCAATTTTGGCTCCATTGATCATGAATATGAGTATGACAAACAATTGTTCACTAAAATTATTTTATGAAGTATTTGATAATGTTTTTCTCTTGTATAGCTGAAAATAGGTGAAATGAAGGCATGAAGGGCCGAAACAAGGTGGAAACATGAGGAATTTGGAGTCTCTTTGACTGAACTAACTGATATACCTAGACACGTATATATCTTAGAACATAAAGAACATAAAAAACATAAAGGCATAAAGACATAAAGAACATAATAAAATATATATATGTGAATTAAAATGGACATAAGTTGAACATACCTTAGAATTCGATATTGCAGTTGATCAATTCTCCAAAATATGGCTTCAAAATCCTCAAATTCTTTTTTTTTGCAAGTTTAATTATGAATTCTATATAATTCTAGAATAGGATTAGTGAAATTTATGGAAAAACCAAACATATATCAACAAATTCAATCTATATATGAATGGTAATTAGCTTTGAAACAATATCACACATGAAACATGAAACTTTCAATTTAAATAATAAAATTTTCTTCAAAAACATGCAAAATTAGTTCTTCTACGTTGAAAAAACAAAAAAAGGTGGTGGATTGATTTAAAAATGATTCTCAATAAGTCAAACAACATGAAAAATGTTTTCTTGTCCGATATACTCGTGAAAAGTAGGAATAACAGTCATGTGGGGTTTGAAACACGGATCCCACATACTTTTTTACCATTTTTCATGCTTCCCAAAATGTGTTCACATTATAATGCAAGCACGTTCTAGGAAGCATGAAAACATAAAGGTTCATGCATGAAAAAATATAACCTTCTCAATGTTGGTGCCAAAATCATGGTCTAGGATGTCATGCTCTCACATAAAATATATTGTAACTATGCATGTCTAGTGCATCAAATAGGTAATCAAGTGATGGTCCAAG
The DNA here is from genome assembly GCA_027924645.1 of Cunninghamia lanceolata. Taxonomy (NCBI): domain Eukaryota; kingdom Viridiplantae; phylum Streptophyta; class Pinopsida; order Cupressales; family Cupressaceae; genus Cunninghamia; species Cunninghamia lanceolata. Next base: position 3,261,593 of record BSBN01000914.1, on the reverse strand, counting down.
AGTATCCCTAGACTCAAATATCCATGTGGTTCATGAAATAGAACTTTTTAATACTAGGAGGGACAAATGTAACCTTGTATCTACATGTGAGAGTCTCTCTCTCTCTTCATTTCTCTATCTTATATATAGAGAGGGATTAGGAGACATGGAGAGATAGAGAGGGAAATGGACATGGATAGGGAGAGAGCCGAAGGACATCCAGAAAGAGATGGAGAGATAGAGACAGAGTTAGAGAAAGGAAAAAATATAGAAAGAGGGGCAAATAGAGAGATATAGAGGGATAGGTGGAGATAGAGATAGGGAGAGGGAGAGATGGGGATTGAGATAGACAAAGGGGTCTATAGAGGGAGAAAGATAGAGATACATATATATAGAGAGAGAGTAGATATAGGGAGATAGATCTAGCAAGGGAGAGATAGATAGATAAATACAAAGAGAGGTAAAGAGGGATATATTAAGAGATAGGGTTATGTGGATAGATAGAGATAGGGAAAGAGATGGTGAGATGTCTAGAGACATAGGGAGAGAGATTTAAAGAGGTAGAGGGATGGGGAGAGAGATAGAGAGGAGGAGAGAGAGGTAGCGAGGGATAGATTAAGAGACAGGGATCCATATGTCCAGAGAGATAGAGATAGGTTTCCCTATTCTCCTCTCTACCTAAACCATAAACCTAAACCTCTAAACCTTAACCCCTAACCCCTAAACCATAAACCCTAAACCCTAAATAATGCCCCTAAACCCTAAAAATAAGCAACCGTAAACCCCTAACCCCTAAACCATAAAATCTGGAAGCAACCCTAAACCTCTATCTCCCTATCTCTCCCAATTTCTATTGGTCCCCTCTCTCTATCTCTCTCTAAACCCTAAACCCTAACCCCTAAACTCGAGAAACCCTAAACCCCTAACCCCTAAGCCCTAACCCCTAAACTCTAACTCCTAACCCATAAATGCTAAACCCTAAACTTGAGCATCCCTAAACCCTAAACTCGAGCATCCCTAAACCCTAAAGCCTAAATAATTCCCCTAAACCCTATTTACTTGAGAAACCCTAAAGTCATGTAAACCTCAAATAGTGAAGGAGGGAGAGATAGAAAGGTAGAGTTAGAGAGAGGGGATCAAAAGAGAGAGCAAGATAGAGAGACAGGGAGAGAGAGAGATAGATAGAGGTAGGTATAGTTAGAGAGAGGGATAGAGGAGACAAAGATATCTCTCCTAGGATCGGTCTCCTCTATATCTCCCTATTCTCCTCTCTATCTAAACCATAAACCTAAACCTCTAAACCTTAACCCCTAACCCCTAAACCATAAGACCTAAACCCTAAATAATGCCCCTAAACCCTAAAACTGAGCAACCCTAAACCCCTAAAACCCTAACCCTAAACCCTAACCTCTAAACCCTAAACCCTAACCCCTAAACTCAAGCAACCCTAAACCCTAAACCCTAACCCCTAAACCCTAAACCCTAAACTCGAGCATCCCTAAACCCCTAAAGCCTAAATAATTCCCCTAAACCCTATTTACTTGAGCAACCGTAAACTCATGTAAACCTCAAATAGTGAGGGAGGGAAAGATAGAAAGGTAGAGTTAGAGAGAGGGGATCGAAAGAGAGCAAGATAGAGAGAGAGGGAGAGAGAGATATAGAGAGGCAGGTATAGTAAGAGAGAGGGTTAGAGGAGATAGAGATATCTCTCCTAGGCCTGGTTTCCTCTATATCTCCCTATTCTCCTCTCTACCTAAACCATAAACCTAAACCTCTAAACCTTAACCCCTAACCCCTAAACCCTAAACCCTAAACCCTAAACCATAAATAATGCCCCTAACCCCTAAACCCTAAAAACCAGCAACCCTAAACCCCTAAACCCTTAACCCCTAAACCATAAAACCTGGAAGCAACCCTAAACCTCTATCTTCCTATCTCTCCCAATCTCTATTGGTCCCCTTGCTCTATCTCTCTCTAAACCCTAAACCCTAAACTCGAGCATCCCTAAACCCTAACCCTAAACCCTAAACCCTATTTACTTGAGCAACCCTAAACTCATGTAAACCTCAAATAATGCCCCTAACCCCTAAACCCTAAACTCAAGCAACCAAGCTAAACACCTAAACATTTAGTTCAACATGGGATGATGGAGGATCAATGGGAAATGGATGTAGAATTCTTGGATCTTGATTAAATCATTATACTCATTGGGACGTGATTCAAGATCTAGGATCCAAGATATTTGTTTGATTGTCTATGTTTTCTTGGGGACCAATTGTCTCATCATGGGATATTGATGGATAATAAATATGATAGGGCTAATGGGATGATGGATAGGAGTGATGTGGGAACTTACTTTCTCATGGATAAGATCTTGATCATAGATAATGTCTTGATCACAAGGAGGATAAGCATGGATAGTGCAATATTAGATATGGATAGGGTAAGTGGCTATGCATCGATCTTCATTTGATTGGGGAGTAAGAGGTGGTGATGGGGGTTCACTAGGAGATGTTGGAGGATTAATGATGGGATCAATGTACAAAGGGATTGACCATGAGATGGTAAGGGAACCAAGATGGGATTAGATGGGATGTTTGGATTTAGATTAGGATGGGTGGTTGGTGTTTCCACATTCTTTGGACTAGGCTCTTAATGTATAGCTATTGGGTTTCTTAGATGGATGTGATGGGTCCTTGGATCCATGATCAATAATATTTGGATGTTTGACAACATGGATACATGATGGGGTTTGACTTGGACTTATGGTAGGATACTCTTCAATGAAATGGATAGACATATGAGTGGATGATGGTGTTAGAGTGGTATACATGTTATTAAGAGGTTCTTTGTTAGGCTCAAGGATAGGAATTTGAGTACATGATGTTCTTAGATTCCTTTCTTATAGTCCTTGGGTCACATCCTTCATGGCTTCATGGGTTGATGAACTAGGATATGCATATAGTTGATGGATAATGATGGAAGATGTTATGGGGTTAGGATTAGGATCGAGTGAATGGATATAGGAGGCCAGTATGGATTAGGATTGGGAGTGTTAGATGGGGATGAAATTGGATTAGTGGATTTGGATGGCTCCATATCTTTTCTTTTATTTTTGGATTTTGTAAAGACTCTTTGGAGAAATTTTTTCAAGCATTCATGGGTTGATGGATTAGATAGTGAGTTATATGGTGGATTAGATAGTGAGTTATATGGTGGATGGATGATAGGGATTGATGGATTAGGATATGGGTGGACTAATGTGTTAGTATTACGAGGATTGGAGGGAAATTATAAAATAATTCCCCTTTAACCCTAACCCCTAAAACCTAAACTTAAGCAACCCTAGAAACTCATAAACTCTAAATAATTTACCCCTAAAGGTCCAAGCAACCCTAAACTCATAAACCCTAAATATGCCCCTAAACCTGAGCAAACCTAAACCTATTTCTCTCCCAAAACCCCTAAACCCTAAATAATACCCCTAAAATCTAACCCCTAAACCCTAAATAATTCCACTAAACCCTAAACTTAAGCAACCCTAAACTCATAAACCTGACCAACCCTCTCTCTCTCTCTCTCCAAAACAAGAAATCTAGGACTCTCTCTCTCTCTCCTTATTACCCTATCTCTCCCCCCTCTCTCCCCTCTCTCTCCATCCTCTCTCACTCTTCCTCCCTCTCCTCTCACATGTCGACAAAGAATATGGAAACAAGAAAACTAGGACATGCAAAGAGGGACGAGGATATAAATTGGGATGATGAAATGGAAACAAGATAGTTTATGAAATTTTATTGGATGGGAAGAATGATGAGGAGAGGTAGATAGGGGAGGGAAGTAGAGAGTGAGAGAGAGGATAGGAGGTAGAGACAGGAGGGAAGTAGAGAGTGGGAGAGGACCGTAAGAGGTAGACAGGGGAAGGAAGAAGAAAGAGAGGGTAGGAGGTAGACAGGGGAGGGAAGCAGAGACTAAGAGAGAGGGTAGGAAGTAGACAGGGGAGGGAAGTAGAAAGTGAGAGAAAGGGTAAGAGGTAGAGAGGGAGGGGGGAGAAGAGAGTGAGAGAGAAGGTAGGAGGTAGAGAAGTGAGGGAAGTAAAGACTTAGAAAGAGGATAGGAGGTAGATAGGGGGAGGGAAGTAGAGAGTGAGAGAGAGCATAGAAGGTAGATAGGGTAGGGAAGAAGAGAGAGAGAGAAGGTAGGAGGTAGAGAGGGGAGGAAAGCAGAGACTCAGAGAAAGGGTAGGATGTAGAGAGGGGAGCGAAGTAGAGAGTGAGAGAGATAATAGGAAGTGCAACTTCCCTTGTAGACATGTATGTAAAGTGTGGAAGCATAGACAAGGCATGTCAATTGTATGACGTAACATCTCAAAGAGATGTTCTATAATGGAATGCAAGGATTGCAAGATATACAAAAAATGGATTTGTTGAAAAGGCTTTAGAAACTTTCAAGCAAATGCAATTGGCATGTGTATTGCTAGTTATGCTCATCATAACACAAGCACATTATAACGTGCTCACGTTATTGATTTCACATAATGCGAGCATATTATAATGTGCTCACATTATGCTCAAGGTTCTTTGATGTGTTTTTATCAGTTTTTAGCAAAATCTAGAGATAAGCTGGAGTGTGCTCCCCATTAGGATGGCACTTTTTTCAATGAAAACTCAAAAAAATACCACCATAATCTTAAGCTCTCTGTTATCTATCTAACCATATAATTTTTTTCATATTTTGAGTATGTTTAGTGTTTCATCTTGAATTTCTTTTGTTAGTGTGTCCATTTTTTGTCAAAAACCAGTGCCTAGTATTTTTGACTTTTTTTTAATCGTTCATCAAAATTTGAAATAAGTTATATTTTTAGAAACTAGACTCCATTCTACATGAATTAAAAAAAAAAAAAATTGATTAGTTTTCAAACATTTTAGGGGGGAGCACACTCAAATTTCTATTTTTCAGGATGTGTCCACTTTAAAAATTACTAAAAAATCAATTATTTATTAAAAAATTATCAGAAAAATTAGGGATAAACTACATGGTGTTAGCTAATTTCTCACTGGAGCAATTATTGAAATAGTAAAAAAAAGTTAACATTTTAGGGGGAGCACACCAGACGCTATGTTATGTTTTTTTGAGAAAAATAGGACCAATTTGTGTGCTCCCCCTTTTTTAACCCCTTAATCTCAACCATTTTTAGAAAACATTAGTAGTTTAGAAACTAGATTCAGAGCACTACAAGTCTTGTTTTTGTTCCATCTTCAAATTTTGAGTGTAGCTATCTTCAATTTCTCATCCAACATCAATGTTTCTTGATTTCGAAAAAAAAGTGGCAACTTAAGACCCCATTTTGGTCCCTCATCTTTGTGCACTTACCCCAAAATAATAGAATGCAAGTATGTGCCCTTTGCCATTGATGTCAAAGGGGGAGATAAATCATGTGAAAAACTTAGAGAAGAAAGAGTGCAGATGTGTAAAGAGAAAGGGGGAGAATCTTGTCTTGATGGTCTTTATAATTTTTCACATTATATGCTGCCATCAATGACAAAGGGGGAGATTGTTGCAAGTATGTGCCTAACTAGTGTTGTCATTGATATCAACATATCAGTGTTGTTATTGATGTCAACTGTGCTCTTGTTTTGATGCTTGCTTTTAATGAGTTAGATTCTTTGTATTTTCCTATGTAAGTGTCTAAAACCTTGATATTGAGGATATTGAGAAAATTTGCTCCTTCGGTAGAAACAATATGTTGCATAGTATCTCTATCCATAGAAGAATAGTCCAACAAATTGCTCTGCATTTCCTGTAGAATAAATATCTTTATCTGTAGATTGGATGTTATATAGAGGTATGTTTGAAGATGCCATGTTCCAAGTTTGAGCCTCCGGTATGAAGATTTGAGTGAGTTATGTTCACCAGAATGGAAATAACTTTTTGTGTATATTTGGTGGTGACATGGAGAATTATAATGCTTTGCATTCCTCCGCATTGAAGTATTTTGATCTACGGTTCTAGAGTTAAGTCTGAGATAATGTTATGTGCCTTCAACTTTAATGGTTCATGATTTGGTGATCTGCAAGTGATCTTTTCCTTATGATAGTAGTTGATAGTGTTATTTATGAGCTCCAATTTGAAGAATATTTTTGACAGAGTGGTTAGAGGTTGTGCAGTTGTTCCTGATGATTTCAATGTGCTTGCGGATCTCTCCTGATCATGTCCCTGCCTTTGGATTGGTCTATAAAGATAAATTTGGATCCTAGATAAAGACTGTTCTTGAAAGTCTTAATGTGAACACCAGTCTTAGCCGACTTGGTTACTTTCACTATTTGTGGATATGCATTGAAGATTGTAGTAGCGTGTTGTGGCATTGAAGATTGTGTTTGAGTCCCAGGTAAGGCATGGTGTGATTAGCATACATCTTTACATCTTTTCCTTAGCTAATTTTGTATTAGGTCCAGACCTATTTTGATGTATATTTTTGTAATGCTGACCTTGGAGATTGTTCCAATGGTTGATGAATGTAATGCCGACCTTGATGTACATTCCAAGGTTTATGAATTGTATAAAGACATCTAATGTAGTTGCAAAAAAGATGTCCTTGTGTGAAAATGAAAAGATAGGTGCGAAGGTGTAAGAAGAGTAGAGCAGCTCATGTTTTTTTTAATGCTATAATTTTTCATATTGCATATAAATAGGATGTTTTTTTTTTCATTTTTACAAATCAATGTAACAAGATAAATTCACATTTTTGTTCTGCAAGGGAGGATGAAATCTTTGAGAGAAGAATTTTCAAGTCATATTTTACAAAGAAGTAGATGGGAAACAAAAAGACAAGACAAAATAAGACTACACAAAAGTATTCTGCAAAAACTGTAGAAAGATTGAATGAAGAAAGATTGCAAAAATATCATAAACAAAAACAAGGTATGCATATATTTTCTTTTCTATTTTTAATCTAGGTCATTTTATTTCTGCTTAAATATATACATGTATTGATAAATCATGTAGTAGGATGTCATTTACTCTAGGTTACTTTATTTATGCTTAAATATATACGCATTGATTTCATGTAGCTAGGATGTCATTTAGTTTAAGTCATTCCTCATTCTTGGCTATAATCCCCACCCCTCTACCTAGAGATAACTACCTACCTCTCTCTCTATCCACCACTCTCTCTCAAAGTTATATTTAAAAAGTCACACTTCCTAATTTTTAAACAAACTCTTATAGTAGTTTATTTTTAATTTTTTTGAACATGTATATATGAAATAACATTTTACAATAGTTGCTTTTTTGTTCTCTTTCTCTAAAATATATTTATAATAATTGTTAGCTTTTTTTTATCCAACAAATTTTTATCATAAATGTTTTTTTAAATTTTTTTATTTTTGTGTTTTTATGATTTTAATGCTAAATTAAGGAATAAAAGAAAATTTTTAAGAAAAGATTTGTTGAAATATTTTTAAAATGCTTTTTAGATTTTCTTTTTCCTAAAGAATGACAGTATTTTTTAGAAAACATAATAATTTCTATGTAATAGAACTTAAGAGTATAAATAAAAAAATAAAAAGAATGTTTATTATTTAGAAAGATGATTGAGATAGAATAAGATATGTAGAGTTAAATTAACCATCGTGATTTAATCCATAGGATTTTAGAAAGTTTTATTTTATAAAATAAATAATTGTATTTTTATTTTTATTTTAATATGTATTTCCTTAATGTGTGATATAGAAACTGGAACAAACGTTGCTGAAGAACACATAGTTGATGTTAGCCCAGAGGAGATCCAAGTGCAAACAATGGATGTTGGAGAGGGGTTAGGATCGCTTCCTTTGACTGGTATGGATGAGCATATTAATCTAGCTAAAGAGGTGAAGGGAAAAATCTCTTATAGAAATTTAAATCATTTACTCAAAATGAATATTGATAAATTGAAACATTATGCTGGACAACCTAAACGTATTGATAGGAGGTCAATGAATAAAACTGCAAAGGAAATATTTGCTCATTTTGATAATCTTGATACACTTGGCTGAACCCAATTGTTATCAATTGTATTTCTTAGTAAGGAGCTCAATGAGCCATTACAATTGTTGGGTGTAGATTTGTCATTGAAAAAGGGGAAAAGTTCACACCTAGAAAAAGATATTGTTGAAAGTGTTAAAAAAAGTTTGGCTTCCATTGGGAAACAATCTCGATCTATGGATAAGTCCATTTCAAGAAGACTGATGTTGACAAGTATTTTAAGTGAATTTTTTTTAAAAAAGAACAATTGTCTTCAATTTCAACTGAGATTGGTTTCAGTAGAAAGACAGCAACAAAATATGTGAAAAGGAGAAAATTATTGGATGATAGTACCTCAGAAAGCAATTGGGCAATTATGTGTAGAGCTCCTCAATCTGACAGGATTCAAGATGCTGTTAGGAATTTGATCTCAACCTTTTGGAATGAAAATACTCATGCTTCATCAAATAGTAGAGATGTTATCAAACAAAGAATTGGGCCCAATAGTTATGAACTACATACAAAACATTGGCTAGACATAACACAACATGAGATGTATGTGGACTTTTGTAATGCAAATCCAAATATAAAGATTGGGCAAACAATGTTTGAAAGGTTAAGGCCATATTATGTGAAGAGAAACAAGTTTTTTGAAACTTGTTGTCATTATCATATTGAATTTGATCTCTACTATCAGGTGTTTTGAAAGATTTGTGAAGACAGCGATGGTTTTGTAAATGCACCTCCTAAATAGGTAAGTCAGTCCATAGCATCCATCTTATGTGATAAATCAGATGATGATAATGGAATTGGTCAAATAAACTGCCTAAAAGGTTTTTGTGAAACATGTGGAAATTTGGCTAAAATGCCTTTGAGAAATGAAGATATCGACCCAATGAGGTTGGTAAATTGCAAGAGTTACAAGTACATAAAGTTTCAAACAAAAAATGGGAAAGAATCCACAAGGTTAGATTATGTAGAAGAGGAGATACCTATTGGAACATTTATGGAAAATTTTCATAAATTAATACAACCATACATACATCATTCTTTTTTTGCTAAGTGGCAAGCACAATAGTTTAGAATATTAAGAGATACTCTGCCACTTGGAATAGTTTTATTAGTAGTCGACTTTGCAAAAAATTACTCTTTTGTACATCAAAAAGAGATTCAATCACAATATTACTTTTCAGAGCAGGTCACTATTATGGTGCATGTGTGATATCAGCATGCACAATTGGATTTGGATGGTGTTGAAAGTAAATTTGAAACATGAGTCATTAAGAAAGAATATCACTTTTATATTAGTGATGATAAAGAGCATGACACACATTTTGTACAACATTGTTGTAAGATTTTTTTTAGATATTTGGCAAGCAAGGGTGTAAATTTTGAAAATAATTTTGCATGGTCAGACAGATGTCCATCACAATTCAAATCATCAAGGCCATTTTATGCACTATGTAGATATCATTGAAATGACAATATACCACATGTTTGGAGTTTCTTTGAGAGTGGGCATGCAAAGGGTGAACATGATGGCGTAGGAGCTTGCATCATATGTACTCTAAGAAAACATCAAAAGAATTATGAGGAAGATCGTATAAATGATGCACATGATGTTGTTGAATGGTGTAAGTCACACTTTGCACCAAATGAGGTCAGCACATCTTCAAGAACAAACTGATACATTCCACATAGAGTATTTTGGGAGATATAAGGTATGTATTGTTTGCATTTATTTAATGTACTTTAAATATATTCATATATGATATGTGTACATGAGTTTGTTTATTTTAGTTTGAATTTAATTATTTCTATTATATTCATAATATACATATAATAAATTTGTAGGTGTGGATAGAAGATTAATGCATGGATGCATGAGGGCAGAGAAAACAATATCTTTACATTGTGTCATGAGTATAGATAGCCAGACATGGACGTTGCACACTAGGGATTACTCTTGTTTTTGTTATGAATGCATGTTGGGAGATTTTGAGAATTGTAAGAACCAACAACATGGATATGTTAGTGAATGGGAAAACGTGCCACTAGTTGTTACCAACACATACAACAAAGATGAGGATGAAAGCTTTGAAGACATTCCTTTGATTTCAATTGATTATAACCATATTTCAGGATTGATTAAAAAGGGTGTGTGTGTACATATATATATAAATTATATAAGGTATCTCTAAATTTTTTAAGTTACAAATTTTGGACATGTAAATTTGGTGTAGGAAGATGTTTTTGCAGTCATAGCAGATACTGGAAATATAGAAGACATTAGTTATTATTTATTGTGTTGCACAGAAGTGAGGCAAAATCTAATAAATCTAGAAACAAGTCATGGAATGATGTTTCCCACAAGTTTAACTTTATTTAATATATTTTTAAATAATTTTGAGTTTGTTACATATGTACATGTTAAGTGCCTCAAGAGTGATTTAAACATTCAATTTTTATATTATAATTAATGTTATGTCTTACCAAGCAATGATAATGCTATACATGTTCATAGATACATAAGTTACATTTACCTTGAAAATGTTATGTCTTATCGTGGAATGTTGTTTCCCACATGTTTAGTTGTAGTGCAAGGGACATATCTCAAACAAGTCAAGATTGTTCAACATGGGATTCACTTTATTGATTATCAACCTAAGAACAAGGTATATCAATATAGCCACCTAGTAATTGCTACCAACTTATCTCTTCATACAGTTTCAAACACACATAGATGTCCTAAGTGGAGACTAGATAGTGATGGTCATCAGAGAATATTATATGTCATTGAAGAGAAAGCTAAATCACTTGATGTGGTATGAAAAATATGGATGAAGAACTTATAATTTTTAATGTTTTGAAGACCTAAATTCATTATCTATATAGATATGTTTGAATGTATTAATTGTTTTACAATTTATGCAAGTTAAATTAATAGTTCTTTTGTTAAACAAATTTTAAATTTCAACATGCAGTTCTTAATATACAAATGATCTCTCTATTAGAAGTCATGTAGATAATGCCCTAGATTCTTATTCAAGCATGCACGATATGATAATTTTTGAATGATATTTATTTAATGCTATATATGCTCTTTGAACTGTGCTACAATACATGTACATATGCACTAGAGATGTCACAATATAAATTAAATTAAAATCAAAGTTTTCAACATCAATGCACAAGTCATCACTACACAAGTGAAAGTATCAACTTGTCATGTGATGACCTCACCATGATGGCCAAACAAGAGGGTAGAGTTTCCTCTAACCATGAGGAGGATCAAAAGTTGTCTTAGTGAAGCACATGGCAATGGAAGTAATTCATTCAATTACCGTCAAAGTAACTGGATCTATGAAGAGATTCTTGAAATTGAGGACGAATGGAAACCTGCTATTACAAAAGAAAAGGAGATAAATCTTCTTTTACCTCTATACAAGTGCCATAAAATTCCCTTTATTGTTCTATTTTCTCATTGCACTTTTTTGAAATTGTAACTTAAGTCACTTTTATGACTTAAAAAGTAAACTTTAAGGTATAAAATAAATTTATTATTTCAAATAGTGGTCATGATTTAGTTAGGAGAAGGAAAGCTATATATACGAGGTTATCTCAATTGTATGCTAGTTCTTTTTTGGGTGATTTTCTTTCAACACATAGCAAAAACTAAAAACTACATAAAAAGAATTTTGTGCTTTGAAATCACAAGAAAAATTGAAGAATATTTCTAAACTTAAGGTTATTTCTACTTTCACTAGTTACATGTTTTTTGTATGTTAACTTGTAATCTTTTCTTCATGTTTTTGTTGCCCATTTGGCTATACATTAAATAGAATTAAGACTTTATTCTTAGATTGTTATAAGTAATGAGAAGAATAACTTTGAAATGTTTTTTTGTTTATTCACCTTTTATTGCATAATGTTTTTATGTTCAATATGGAATTAATGCCTCATATTTTCTTGTGTGTTAAAAGAAAAATTGTCTAATACTCCCTTTACCACTAATGTTACATGCATAAACAAAGAATTGTGTGTCTATGTTAATTGTAGCAAAGTATTTCTTTTCCTTTTTCTACATTTAGTTTGAGGAATCTTGTAACATAGTTTCTTGTGCAGACTTATTTACGATTCCCCATTTCCCTTTAGATCTTTTTCCCATTTTTTTTCCTTTCATACTTTTAGGTTAAAAGTGCACAAAGGAATTCCCCTCATAAATGTAGAGGAAAATTTTCATTCCAAAAATGATTCTTCTAATTGTCATGAACGTTTGTTGTGATTTGAAATTGTATTGCTAAAATTACAACCTATTTTGCATCTATTGATTGCACCAACCAAGTATATATTTTAAGTCTTTCCTTCTCCCCTTCACTTGCAAGGAACTTGTGGAAGGATAATATATTACACATCAATTATTGAACCATGCAAGTCTTTTTCTAACAACTACACACCTTTCTATTGTCACAGGGTTTACTTTATAAAGCTTCTAGAGGCCCTAGATTTTGGAGCTTTTGTCCCACTATGTTGAAGTCTCTCAATATTTATCAAATTTAAAATAAGGGTAATCGTAATCATTTAAAGACTAACTCAGATAGTGCTCTTTTATACAAGTACAACCCTTGGGTAGAAGTTGTTGAGTAACCTAACTTTGATACAATTGTCATGAGCACCCACAACAGGGATAAATTATTCTTAAGAACCTTCACAAGATTCACACCTTCTTAAGGGAATATTCAACTTATAATTCACCAAATATCATTAATAGTCCTATATACACCTACCATAGTTAACATTCAGGCAAACTATTATCGGTTCTCAATCATAGAAATTCTTACAATCAACAAACTTAGAAAACAATGGAGGAAACAACATGTAACCTTAATGATCTACATTTAATAGTTATCTCCTCATGTTCCTTAACACATTGGTATTACACCATTGAATAGTGTTTAAGGTATCTCTTCATTCAATTCACCTCTTACCATGATCTATCACTTCTTGTTTTCTTAAACCATAGAGACTTGTCATTACTAAATAAGGCCACATTCACCAACTAATTTACACATTTAATGGTTCCTAATCATTCATGGTATAATGAAGCATATTTTAGTGATTCTTTTTAGATATTCAAGTAAATATAAAAAATAACTATAATAATAAGTCATTTAGGAATCCATAGCCAACCTTAGACCTTAGTTAATTCTAATAGGTGTGCCATTACCTAGAATATTAGATACTTGATTTTGGTGGCCAGAAAATAATAGTCATTTGGTAGCCAATTATTAAGTGGAACCTATAATTGATTAGTAGGCATAATTCACCAATGTTAATATGTCTAACACAAGGAAGTCTATCATTCATCCAATAAATTCAACCTTACATCAAGGAATTAATTACCAATGCCATTGTATTTAACATGATTTTATAATCTTTAGATATATCATAATATTTCTATGATATCAATCAAATATCACCACATAATCACTAAGTTAGGAGATGATATTAGGGCGATATCATATTTTCAGTTCTCATTAAAGGTAATAACATTGCATTCCACTTAGTGACTATGCCATCAATGAACTATTCTTAGAATAACATAATTTCCACTTAAATGAACTATGAACCAAGATATAACATAATAGGATCGAAAGTAAATTGACAATTAGCAATTTTATAAACAAAAGCATACCCTTAGAAACATAGTTACGCATTTGAAAATTTATTCAACTTATTTCTAGATCATCACTATAGTTTTAATTTCACATATAATAACTTCTCATGACAAAAACAATCTATAGAAGTATGAGTAATAGAGATCAACTCCCTTGGATATTAGGTTGAATCAAGTTATAGTCTCACCTTGAGACTCAACACTCTATATCAATAGTTGTCTTATAAAAGACAAAACATATTGTCAAGGTACATCAATTTGTAATGTCAAAATGCATTGATAACTCTTACAACTTTTCTCAAAGGTTTCATTATAATCATAACAATTTTGAAGGAAATAACTAAGGAATACTAAGGAAAGAAATAAAATATACAAAACATTACATGATAATTTATTTTTAACAAATCCACACCATATTGGGTTCTATTCAATGTGATAATTGTATTTGTATACACCATTGTTAGATAGTGATAGCATAAAATAAAAAGCATAAAAGAATGGTACTAAGGGCTAGACCACAAAAATGTGTACAGATAGAAATGTAGATGAAAACATGTAGATCTAGAGAAATGTCTAAAAACACATGTAGATAGAAATGTCATCAAACATGTATAAATGTCCAAAAGTTCATGTAGAAATATCCATAAACACACATGTGCAAATGTATTTATAGAAATGTCCATGTAAACATGTACATATAGAAATGTTTGAAAATAAATATATCTAGAGAAATATCTGGAGAAATATGTCTAAGAAGTGCTACCAATATCCTAATCATCATGTTGGCTGCGAGTTGAGCGACCTAAGTCTGAGTGAGCATCCTGATTTGATGGATGTGCTGAGCCCTGGAGATAGTACAACACACATGTATGTATAAAAGTGTACAAATTATGTTAAAATTTTAGAATTCTGTTATATATATTTCTGTGTGTGTGTGTATGTACATGCACACGTACAAATTATATGCATTTACACATGTAAGTTGTAATGATTTAAAAATTTAAAACTCATCAGTCAACTAAAATTATTGCCATTAGCTGAATCACGCCTGCATACATGATCCGTCCCCAAACTAGGTGTAACATGAGCTAACCCCTACAATATATATACACACACACACACACACAACATTAGGACTCTATCTAGCAAAGTAATTTAACTTAATTTAATTTAAGTTCAAGTTTAAATCATGCATGCTTGCACATACGCATGTACATACCTGTGTATCAGGTGCTGTAGGATGATCTGTTGCAATGATTGTATCCGATGCCTCCTTGGCTAGCTCAAGTAATGAAGAGTGAAGTAGACTATGCAGGTGAGTTGGTATCGAAGAGCCTGAATGTAGAAACATATCCACAAAACCTGATGATTCCCTCTGCAACTGCAACTCCTCAAGTGAATCTAGGGAGAGATGGGATTGTTGGTGATTGTTTTGATGCAATCATAACAATAAGTTTAAATTCACATAGAATGAACTGAAACTATACTTGAAAGATAAGAAGGAATCACTTAAGATTCAATTAATCCCAAGTCTACAATGGTACGGTTGGTCAAGTTCAGTTGGTCAATGTGAAGCTGTAATGTTCAAGGGGCCTTACGTAGTTTAGAGTTGATTTGTGGTTTACTGGGCTAAGATTATGCAAAAGGTCATAGGTATCAGTCAGTGTTTTGTTCATTTGCATACAAGTGTTATTATGCTGCATATTTTAGATGGTTTTCTTGAATTACTGTAGCTTTTCCTCTTTATACATTTATGAAAACCGTCTACCTTAAACTCTGTTATGCATGCTTCAAATTTGAGACAACTTTCTTCAGATTTCTACGTTTTTAGCTAAATATTTCAGATGGGTTGGGAAAAGTTAGAAAGATCTAATCTACACCTCATTTATTCTACCAAAGGATCTAATTGTTCTATTATGCACTATGTAAATCCTATAGCAATTTGATCAAATCCACAGTAAAAACCTTAAATGCAAGTTCTGAGCATTTTCACAAACATACATTTAAAATTGCAAGCTCTCAAAGAAAATATTTCAAAACACAAAGAAGAGCACGAGAACACTCAGAAGATAGATGCAGAACTCCATATTCTATTGTATTAGAAACAAACAGTCATACATGATTTACAATGTTGGAATGACTCTTAGTTTCATTGATCAGACTACAAAGAACTCACAAGCTTTACAGATATAGTAAGGAAGCCAGACATTCCACGCACACCTTACTGCAGACACATGCGACCTCCTTCTTCTACTTCTAAACTAAAAGATTACTCTGTTCTAAATGTTACTTCTATAAATTCCTGCTGCTACAAATCTCTATGTAGCCCCTGTGTAAAGTATTACAGAGCAGAGAGGCACAATATATAAAGACTTTCTGATTGTCCTCACTACAGTAAAAAAAACCTAACGAAACCCCTGGTTCAAACCCCTGGTTACAGCAATAAATATAGGTGAACCAGTCTTCAAAATACTCTGAGCAATGTCAAATTTGGGTGAAATACTGTCCCTTCTAAGAAGCTTTAGTAGCTCAGCAATAACTTTCGTTTGTCTGTTGTAGTAATGTTCAGTTGCTACCCTGTTCTCCATTTGAATGGCCCTGACTTCTTTGCACTCGATCTCTATCTTCTTGCTCCTGAGATCGGATTTCCTTCCTTCATGATGTCACTATGTTGAATTTCTAGCTGCTTCCCCAACTGCAAGACTGCAAGACAAGACAAGCACTAAGTATCAAGTTTATCGAATGAAAAGCAAGAAACTTAAAATAATCGTTTAGATCATGTGACTGTGCAAAAATATGGAAATCAGGTCCAAAAATTCTCCAAAACACGCTCAAAATGCTAACAAATGCTCAAATTCCATTGGGTCAACCATCGCTGACCAAAAAAATGCCACGGGCACCCAAAAATGCCCTTCAAAATTCCCATCGCTATGCATTTCCCACCCATCGGCATGATAATCGCCATCGGCGTGTCCTAAAATATCCTGGCCAACGTTCGCTATTTGGCCGATGGCCTTTCCTTCTTGTCTATCCCTTTATCGGCGAGAGTTATGCTGATATAGCCCTATCGGCGTGCATTTCTTCCTTATCAGCGTGAGGTTCGCCATCGGTGCATCCCAAAAATGTTTGGCCGATAACCTACGGTTTGGCTGATGGTTTTACTTCGTTATTTCTTCCATCGGTGAGAGCTATGCCGATATAGCCCTTAGCGGCTTGCATTTTTTCTCATCGGCGTGAGGTTCGCCATCGGTGAACTCCAAATCTCCTTCGCCGATCGCTACTTATCTCACCGATGTGCCTACATCAGCGAGAGTCTACCCGATGACCGCTTCATTTTTCATTCAGCTTTTTCCATTTATTGGTGTGAGTTTTACCGATTGCCCCCTTCTGTTATACTGATACCGCCACTATCGGCTAGAGATCACCTATCAGCGACTCACAAATCTCCTCCGCCAATGCCTTTCATTTCACCGATGCCACCTCGTCGGTGAGAGTTTCACCGACGACCTTTTCGTTGATCGCCATCGGCGAGAGCCTTCATATCGGCAAAGGGGGAAAAACCCTGGCCGATAGTGTTTTGTTACGCCGATAGCCCAAGGCTATTGGCGAGATATACCCCATCGGGGTGAATTACGACTGCTCGACCGATGGTTGTAAGTTATGCCGATGACAACTTGTCATCGGCGAGAGACACAGCCTCGGGGAGACCCTTATATGTTCGGCCGATAGTAGACATTATGTCGATGGGAAACCATCGGCGAGAGCATACGCCTTGGTGAGAGAAATCAATACACCGTCAACAGTGTAAGCTACACCGATGGCGGTGAGACACCCTACTTCGGTGAGATGAATCCAAACTCTACCGAAGGCATAAATTATGTTGACGACCATGACAAGTTTCACTGTAATGTATTAAGGCAAGCATGAAATATTTATTTTTTTGTGCTCAATACCAAATGTATTAACCTTGCAAAATAACCCCTTGGGTTTGTCATTTTAAGTGTACCTATGCATTTTCTGTCAAACAGACAATTTGCAAGACACAGAGTGGAACTTAGACAAAATATTCACTCTAACCAGAAATCCACCAAGTGCGTATACTTCAAAATTTAAACCAGACCAACAAGGAAAAAGGCAAACAACTGACCGTGTACCATGCAAAACCTGATAGTACATCTTACCTAAATGATCATAACTTGCAAGATATGATGAATTTTAAGATGGTTCAAAAGGCAACCTTGGCTCATTTTTCATGAGGAATCCAACCATATCATGCACTAGCACTAAAAATGTATTTTTCTATATTTTCAACAAGGTTTGCAAATTTGACTCTTTTTTCCCTTACCACCAGACAGAACAACACAAGCAGAAGCAAAAAGGCAAAGCAACAGCAGGGGTCCTCATTTTGCTAAGGAGCAAAATGGCCCGTGTTGTGAACATCACAACAACTAGCAACCAAAACAAAACAATTAAATTTAGAGTGTTCAAGAAAACTAGGTGAAATAAACTCATTACTTCTGACTATCTTTCCTGCAAATTACTATTCAGCTTGAGACTGAAGGTATTCAATAAGGGTGCATGAATTTCCATTTTCAGTTTAATTGTGTGCACGTGATTAATTATCCTCATCTTGAAGATCGGTTGAACAAACTAGTGACTGACATTAGCCTACGTAGGTGAGGATATCCCCTCATAGCCAACCGGATAGAGCCTTGCTGCTAGTGAGCGTTCAGAGCCTCAGTAAGGTTATTGTTACAATTCTCCTAAGTAGAGCCCCACTGCCAGTGAGCGTCCATAGCCCCGGTAGAGTTACTTAGATGGCTTAATCTAGATTTTCAGTATAATCTGCTTTATTTATACATTTTTTTTTATATATATTATATTTTCTGATTTTGAAAGATTTTACAAGATATAGCAATTTGTAACTTCATGAAGCAAGGAGTGGACACTTGCTGAAATTAAGCTGAGAATTGTAGTGGTAGCAAGGGTAACCTCAGATTTTTCACCTAATATCTACACTGGTAAGTTCAACAAACCCAAGGATTTTAGGTGTGTCATCGTGAGAAACCTGCTTTGAATTCTCAATCACATTTATTGAATATGAAACTTCAGAAGATAAACAACTCTCTACATTCATGACAGTAACAAGTTATGCGTAAATTGCAAATGATTAACCTGAATATCCTAAATTCTATTATTTTGAATGGTTGCTAGTTTGCCCCCTAATACTCTAAAGTAAAACAAAGATCCCTGCTGAGGAGACAACAAACAAACCAAACAGACAGGCTATACAAAAGCAAAAAGCAGAAAAACTGTACAAACAGAAAGAAACAGAAAACAGAAACAAACAAAAGACAAACTGTACAAATAGCCAACCCAAAAAGCAAACAACAAAAGAAGAACTGTACATTACTTACAGCACCTTACACCAAAATGAACTACCCTTTACCTCAGGCCTGGAAGTAGTGTTTCAAATGTTGGCCATTAACTGGTAATGGCACATCTTCTCCAGTCAAGGTCCTAAGTCTGAATGTGTTATCTCCTATTATTTCTGAGACTTGTAATGGACCCAACCATAATTTATCAAATTTTCCATGGCTTCCTTTCTTTTCATGTGCTTTGTCCCAGCACAGCACTAAGTCTGATATCATAAATGTTTTGACTCTTGCTCTTTTATCAAACCACCTCTTAACAACCGCTTGGTGTTTGGCAAACTTCTCGATGGCTTGACCTCTTTTCTCCTCTAGTTGTAACATTTGCACTATTCTGGCTTCCCTATGGTTATCAAAGCCTAGATACTCATTGGCAAACTTCCAAGTTGGTATTCTCAGATTTACTGGAAGTATGGGATCAGTCCCATAAACTAAATGATAAGGTGTGCTACCTAAAGCTATTTTGAACTTGGTCCTATCTACCCATAATGCATATCTTAACATGGTATTCCACTCTCTAGGACTCTTTGCAATTAACTTCTTGATTATGTCTAATAAAATTTTGTTTGTTGATTTAGCCAGTCCATTACCCTGAGGGTAATAATTTGAAGAAAACCTTAAAATGATCCCGTATTCAAGTGCCCATTTAGAAAATTTTAAAGAAGAGAAAGCAGGACCATTATCACATACCAATGAATAGGGAGTTCCAAACCTGGTGACGATGTTTTCTTCAAGAAACTTGATAACTACCTCAGTTGTGGAAAACTTGCAGCAGGTGGCCTCAGTCCACCTTGTATAGTAGTCTGTTACCATCAGTATAAATTTGTGCCCTACAGAAGATGGGGGATTGATGACTCCAATAAAATCCAAGCCCCACTGTGCAAACGGTCTGGATTCAATCACAGGTTGTAGTGGATTGGCCTGATTTCTCCCTTTGTCTGCTGCAGTCTGACAGGTGTGGCAACTTCTGATGTGACTCTTGGTGTCTTTGAACATCGTGGGCCAGTAATAGCCCGCCCTCAGTATTTTGTGTGTTGTAGCTAGATGGGAACCATGGCCGGTTCTGTACTTGTCATGTAGTTCTGTCAACACTTTATCAGCTTCAGCTCTATTTATGCATCTCAGATAAATTCCATCATGGTTCTTCTTGAATAGAAGACCTCCTTGCATCATATACTTCTGTGCCTTAATCTTCAAAGCCCTCCTCTAAGAAGCTTTCATCCTGTTTGGGTACTTTCTAGCTATCAAGAAGGTGCTTAAATCATCATACCAGTCTGATGCGCTCTGGGAATTCAATACGTATTGCTATTTTATCAGATCTGGATCTATATCTGCTATTGTCTGCATCAATGCCTGCCCTCTGACCAGCTTCATGGGAATGATTTCCATGTCAAATTCTTGCAGCGTGGTGATCCACTTGGCTCTTTTTTCTCCAGGCTTGTTTTGCATTAGCAACATTTTTACTGCTGCGTCCGGCACTATGGCTTTGATTTGGCTGCGCAGAATGTAGTGTCTAAATTTTTTCACAGCCTTTACTAATGCGAATGCCTGCCTCTTGATATCTAGATACCTTAGCTGGGCATCCTTCAGAGGCGCGCTCATAAATGCTATGGGCCTCTCTTCATTGTTTTCACCTTTCTGCGTTAAGGCAGCCATGATTGAATGAGAAGATGCAAAGGAGTAGATGTAAAACGGGCTTATGTAGTCTGGACTTGCCAATATAGGGGCATTAGAAATTGCCTCCTTGATATCTTCAAATGTGGCTCTGGCCACTAGCATCCATTCCATCTGTGCATCCTTCTTCATCATGGCATTTAACGGCTGCACGATCTCTACAAAACCTGTTATAAACTCTCGAACAAAGTTAATTTTACCAAAAAATGATTTCAACTCTTTCCTACTGTTTGGTATTTGCAATTTTTTAATGGATTCTATTCTATCCAGATCAATTGAAATTCCACCTTCAGAAATGACATGGCCTAATAATTTACCTTCAGTTACTCCAAATATACATTTCTTAGGATTAAGGGAAATCCCATACCTTTCACATCGTTTGAGTACCTTCCTGAGATCTTCAGCGTGAGTGGATGCATCCTTGGAATACACAGTTAAATCATCCATATACACAACAATGCACTTGCCTGATAATCCACAGAATGCAATGTCCATGGCTCTCTAAAAAGTAGCACCTGCATTGATCAGACCAAACGGCATTCTTCTATACGCGTAATTTCCCCACTTACAAGTGAAGGTGGTTTTTAGTCTATCTTCTCTATCAATTAGGACCTGGTTATAACCTGAAAAACCATCTAAGAAAGACATCATCTTTGCCCCGTTTACTGCTTGCAGCACTTTGTCTATTGGGGGCAGAGGATAATTATCCTTTTTGGATGCTTTGTTTAAATTTCTAAAGTCTACGCATAACCTGATGTCTCCGTTTTTCTTCCTTACTAGTACTAAGTTAACTACCCAGACAGAATGTCTGACTGGGAAAATTATTCCAGCAGACAGCAATTTTTTAACTTCTTCAAAGATTAGAGGCTCCAGAATGGCATTCACAGGCCTCTGTTTCTGCCTAAATGGTTTGACTTCTTTTCTTAAAGGTATTACGTGAGTTATGATGGACTCATCAAATGTTTTTAAGTCTTCATACGTCCATGCTATGACATGTTTATATTCTTTTAGCGCGTCTAAAACTTCTTTTCTAATTTTCTCAGAGCAAGCTTTCCCAATTAGTACATTTTGTTGATTTTGCTCTATCCCTAAGTTATGTAAATCACACTTACCCCCTTCTGTTTTGGTCAAGTCTTTCTGTCTCATTACTCCATCGAAGTCAAAGATATGTTCTAATTCAATTACTCTTTTGGGTAAGAAGTTGCTCTTTAAGTTGATTATATCCTCTTCGTCCCATGTTACTTCAGGCCTTTCTTATTCATCAATGACTTGAGTCTCAAATGCCTCATTACAAGTCAGGAAATCAATAATTTGTTGGTCCCCTCCAAATACCTGAAAGTGTGTAACGTTGTCTGGTATACTGGGCATGTTGACTAGCTCAACAGCAAATCGTCTCAATCCTGACAGTGCCAATGGTTCTAATGTACTAGCAGCAACTGCTAGCGCATCCGGCCTGTGATTCAGCTCTCTGGGGATGTGCTCTATGTTAAAAGCATCAAACGAATATTTTAAACCCCATACTCTATGTCTGTAACCAATCATTTTCTTGTAATTGCAGGTATATAGTTTCCTCACTTGTCTGACTACTAATTCAGAGTCTGAAAATACTCTGATTGTTTTCACTCTTTTCTCGATGGCCATGACAAGTCCTAAAATTAGGGCCTCATATTCAGCAATATTGTTAGTACAGGAAAATTGTAATCTATATGCTACTAGATGTGATTTACCTTGGGGATTTATGAGTTCAACACCTGCACCTGCGCCCTGTTTTGATTTAGACCCATCACATTTTAACGTCCACATGCCGTCTTTACTTTTCTGACCTTTTATCTTAGCATGCATGGTCTCTTTTATTGCCTGTGGGGTGTTGTCCTGTTTATTCATTGGTTTTTCTATTTGGTTAACTTGCATATGTGTGTTTTTAGTTTGCAACTCAGAAAAACAACTACCCTTGTCCTTTATTTCTTCTCCTAAATCTGGGATCAAGGCATCTACGTCATCCTAAACATATTTCTGTGTTGGATCAGGGTTCTCATTTTTCTCTTGTAATTCTACCCTCCCTATGAATTTTTTGTATTCATATTCAATGATGTCTTTGCACATTTCACAACTCTCCTCAGAATGTTGCCTATCATGGACTCTACACCTGTTTTTATACAACTTACATTGGACCGGCAGATTGTGTTTAATGCACTCTTCCACCTCGTGTCTAATGGCATGACCAAACTTGTCTATTGCATTATTTTCTTCATCTAAAGAATTTCCATCAGACTCAATGAATAATGCTGTCCTATTGCTGGCACATTTTTTTTCAATATTTAACATCATGATCTCTTCAATCTGCACCCCATTGTTGGTAATTCTATAGACACCTGGCTCAACAGTAGCATATAATATTTCATTGGTTCAATTATACTCTGTTATCATATGTTTCATTCTGGGCTCTGCCTCTATTCTGATCTAGTTTGGGACACCTCTCCATGGTAACCACATATGTGAAAAGTCAGTGGCCATATATCCGTTTAATGTCTTGGACCAATCCCTACTCAGCAACATTCCATAATTTACGGGTATATCCACTACTTGAATATCAATGATTTGGCTTACCCTAGGGTCTGAGGCTAATTGCATTTGAATGTTCATGAGTTCTCCTATCATGCTAACCTCAGTCTTATCTAATTGTGTGACAACCTTGGCAGATTTGGTGGGGGTCAACCCAAGAGTCTCACATATTCCTAAGGGCATTACGTTGGCTGAGGCATCAGAATCTACCATGCAATTGTGTATATTCTTCCCACACAATCTAATAGTTAACAAGAAAGGGGGAGTATCCCTCTTATTTGCATGTATTACCACATTTGTATTGGAAGGCTGCTCAACTTTCTTACTCTTCTCTTTAGGCAGTGAATCTCTATTGGGAACAGTTATATCAGCAGACACCTCATTTGTCATGGATGTATCCAGAGATTTTATAAAAGCATTTCTGATCCCTGGGGTCTTCAATAATTCATTTAGAGGTATACTGACCTTAATTTTCTTTAATTCCTCTGACAAGTAACTCATTAATCTTGTTGTCTCTATTGTTTCAGTTTTACTTGTTTGATCCTTTTGTATTGTTGTTCTGTTATCTGTGTGCTGACTAGCTTTAAGTATGGCAGGATTGTTGCTAGCATTCTGATCTGGGGGTGTATTGAAGTTATTCGGAGGAACGGAAGTGGTAAAAGGTCCTCCTGGCCTAAGGTTGTTCCTTAAATTATAGGTGTGCCTTTTATTTGCTTGTTGAAAGGCCTGCACCTCTTCTGTTTTGGTTAATATCTCATTTTCAGATTCAAAGGGAAACTGAAAAGCATTTAGTACAAAGGCTGATTCAGGATAAAGATTTTCACAATAGTATGGTTCATCTTCCAGCAATTCATCTTCTTTCTCTTCTGCAGTTGCAAAGGTAAACGTTTCTAAGACTAATGCTATGTCGTATCCTGAGGGTACTACCTCGTTACCCTTAGGAATGAGAAATTTGGAGGTAGGAGGCTGCACATCTATGTTAAAAATGCTGGCTGCTAAGTGGAACTGTGGACAGTCGTGCTTAGCATGGGCATTGGTATTGTGAAATCTGCACCAATTCCTGGGTGTTGTACTGGCTACTTGTATGCCAGCCATTTGTTTTGCATCATGATTATCTATGTTCTCAAAAGGAGAAGCTAGAGTACCATTGTTGGGCCCAGTGTTCCATGTCTTGGGTGGCCTAGGTTGATTTTGACTTCTATTATTATTGCCCCAGGTCCTATTATCTATTACTGGCCCTCTATTTTGCATTGGTTGCCCCTGGTTGGGGCCTTGATGTTGATTATAGTTTTGGTTCTGACTGTACTACTGATTTTGATTGAAACTATAGTTCTGATTTTGGCCTTGGTTGTGATTTTGATGTTGACTGTAATTTTGGTTGCCACTTCCATAGAGGCTCTCGTTTCTAAGTTGTGTCACTTCAGTGGTTAACCTTTTCAAATGTGTAGTAATCTCTTTGATTTCTTCCCTATCCTCTTGTGCTTTTGTCACAATTGTATCCCTAGGAGGTTGGAAGAAAGGCTGACCATTATTTTGACTGTTATTGGAAGTACTAGCCATGTAAGGAGTTATAGCTTGGATTGGGGTAGGGCTATACACAGGTGTGTAAGGAGGAACCAGATTTAATAGTGGAGTGTGTTGCATAGGGGCTCCATTCCATGGTTGTGCCTAATTCTGCACCCCAAAATTTCCTCCATTAACAAATGGACTAAAAGTTGTATGCGTCATCTCTTGGTTCACTGAGGCTGCCTCTTTATAGGCTTTGGATATTGAATCTATGTCAGGTTTTCTTTTGACAAACATGGCAGTTAGAGGATCCAAGGCAGTATAATACATAGCCAATAAGGGAGCATCATCTATGGTATAAGGGGCTACCAGCCTTGAATAGGCCTTTTGAAATCTATCATTGAAATTATCAATCAACTCTCCCTCATCTCGTTTTATAGCAGCCAATTTATGATACAAAGCGCAAGGGTCAATGGGTCCTCTAAATCTTGACAGAAATGCTTCTTCCATAAGTGCCTAGGAAGAAATGTAACCGTTGGGTAAGTTTACATACCAGCTAGAGGCTTGCTCATTAAAGGTGTAGGGAAACAATCTACACACAACATCCTCGTGCTCTAACATAGCCCTAAAACATGCTTCCTTAAATATTCTAATATGATCTTCTGGGTCCTGATGCAATTGGTACTTGGGACATATCTTTTCTGGATTTTTGGGCATCTCATGATAATCATTGAAGAATATGGGAGAATCAACATTGAAATAAGCCATTGCAGATGTTTGAGCTTGACCTGAACTTGTAGGAATACCTAGATTGATTGGTGGATTAGGATCTACAGTAGGATTGGGACTTCTAGGAGTGCCTGGCCCAAGATTTAAAGATCTGAACAGTGATCTGTTAGGACTCACAATACTACGGATGTTAAAAGGTGACCCAGGTGGTGTTCCAGATGAACTTCCAGCTTGTGATATTTTTGGATTCCAAATTAAAGGGTTCCTACCTCGCCTTGTATCAAGTAGTTGTACAAATATATCCTCTAAACTGGATTTAGACCTAGTCACTCTATTACTGTTATTAGCCAGTTTGAAACAAACTCTAACTCAAGAAGGCCCTCCTTCTAGCGCCAGAAAACTGTTGGTGATTGTTTTGATGCAATCATAACAATAAGTTTAAATTCACATATAATGAACTGAAACTATACTTGAAAGATAAGAAGGAATCACTTAAGATTCAATTAATCCCAAGTCTACAATGGTACGGTTGGTCAAGTTCAGTCAGTCAATGTGAAGCTGTAATGTTCAAGGGGCCTTACGTAGTTTAGAGTTGATTTGTGGTTTACTGGGCTAAGATTATGCAAAAGGTCATAGGTATCAGTCAGTGTTTTGTTCATTTGCATACAAGTGTTATTATGCTGCATATTTTAGATGGTTTTCTTGAATTACTGCAACTTTTCCTCTTTATACATTTATGAAAACCATCTACCTTAAACTCTGTTATGCATGCTTCTTCAAATTTGAGACAACTTTCTTCAGATTTCTATGTTTTCAGCTAAATATTTCAGATGGGTTGGGAAAAGTTAGAAAGATCTAATCTACACCTCATTTATTCTACCAAAGGATCTAATTGTTCTATTATGCACTATGTAAATCCTATAGAAATTTGATCAAATCCACAGTAAAAACCTTAAATGCAAGTTCTGAGCATTTTCACAAACATACATTTAAAATTGCAAGCTCTCAAAGAAAATATTTCAAAACACAAAGAAGAGCACGAGAACACTCAGAAGATAGATGCAAAACTCCAGATTCTATTGTATTAGAAACAAATAGTCATACATGATTTACAATGTTGGAATGACTCTTAGTTTCATTGATCAGACTACAAAGAACTCACAAGCTTTACAGATACAGTAAGGAAGCCAGACATTCCACGCACACCTTACTGCAGACACAGGCGACCTCCTTCTTCTACTTCTAAACTAAAAGATTACTCTGTTCTAAATGTTACTTCTATAAATTCCTGCTGCTACAAATCTCTATGTAGCCCCTGTGTAAAGTATTACAGAGCAGAGAGGCACAATATATAAAGACTTTCTGATTGTCCTCACTACAGCAAAAAAAACCTAACTAAACCCCTGGTTACAACAATAAATACAGGGGAACCAGTCTTTAAAATACTCTGAGCAATGTCAAATCTGGGTGAAATACTGCCCCTTCTGAGAAGCTTTAGTAGCTCAGCAATAACTTTCGTTTGTCTGTTGTAGTAATGTTCAGCTGCTACCCTGTCCTCCATTTGAATGGCCCTGACTTCTTTGCACTCGATCTCTATCTTCTTGCTCCTGAGATCAGATTTCCTTCCTTCATGATGTCACTGTGTTGAATTTCCAGCTGCTTCCCCAACTGCAAGCCTGCAAGACAAGACAAGCACTAAATATCAAGTTTATCGAATGAAAAGCAAGAAACTTAAAATAATCGTTTAGATCATGGTGACTGCACAAAAATGTGGAAATCGGGTCCAAAAATTCTCCAAAACGCGCTCAAAATGCTAACAAACGCTCAAAATCCATTGGGTCAACCATCGCTGACCGAAAAAATGCCACGGGCGCCCAAAAATGCCCTTCAAAATTCCCATCACTATGCATTTCCCGCCCATTGGCGTGATAATCGCCATCGGCATGTCCTAAAATATCCTAGCCAACGTTCGCTATTTGGCTGATGGCCTTTCCTTCTTGTCTATCCCTTTATCGGTGAGAGTTATGCCGATATAGCCCTATCAGCGTGCATTTCTTCCTTATCGGCATGAGGTTCGCCATTGGTGCATCTCAAAAATGTTTGGCCGATAACCTACGATTTGGCCGATGGTTTTACTTCATTATTTCTTCCATCGGCGAGAGCTATGCTGATATAGCCCTTAGTGGCTTGCATTTTTTCTCATCGGCGTGAGGTTCGCCATCGGCGAACTCCAAATATCCTTCGCTGATCGCTACTTATCTCATCGATGTGCCTACATCAGCGAGAGTCTACCCGATGACCGCTTCATTTTTCATTCGGCTTTTTCCATTTATCAGCGTGAGTTTTACCGATTGCCCCCTTCTATTATACTGATACCGCCACTATCAGCGAGAGATCGCCCATCGGCGACTCACAAATCTCCTCCGCCGATGCCTTTCGTTTCACCGATGCCACCTCGTTGGTGAGAGTTTCGCTGATGACCTTTTCATTGATCGCCATCGGTGAGAGCCTTCATATCGGCAAAGGGGGAAAACCCCTGGCCGATAGTGTTTTGTTACGCCAATAGCCCAAGGCTATCGGCAAGATATACCCCATCGGGGTGAATTGCGACCGCTCGGCCGATGGTTGTAAGTTATGCCGATTACAACCTGTCATTGGCGAGAGACACGGCCTCGGGGAGACCCTTATATGTTCGGCCGATAGTAGACGTTATGCCGATGGGAAACCATCGGCGAGAGCATATGCCTCGGCGAGAGAAATCAATACACTGCTGACAGTGTAAGCTACACCGATGGCAAAAGGCCATTGGAGAGACACCCTACTTCGGTGAGATGAATCCAAACTCTATCGAAGGCATAAATTATGTTGACAACCATGACAAGTTTTGCTGTAATGTATTAAGGCAAGGATGAAATATTTATTTTTTTGTGCTCAATACCAAATGTATTAACCTTGCAAAATAACCCCTTGGGTTTGTCATTTTAAGTGCACCTATGCATTTTTCTGTCAAACAGACAATTTACGAGACACAGAGTGGAACTTAGACAAAATATTCACTCTAACCAGAAATCCACCAAGTGCGTATACTTCAAAATTTAAACCAAACCAACAAGGAAAAAGGCAAACAACTAACTGTGTACCATGCAAAACCTGATAGTACATCTTACCTAAATGATCATAACTTGCAAGATATGGTGAATTTTAAGATGGTTCAAAAGGCAACCCTAGCTCATTTTTCATGAGGAATCCAACCATATCATGCACTGGCACTAAAAATGTATTTTTCTATATTTTCAACAAGGTTTGCAAATTTGACTCTTTTTTCCCTTACCACCAGACAGAACAACACAAGCAGAAGCAAAAAGGCAAAGCAACAGCAGGGGTCCTCATTTTGCTAAGGAGCAAAATGGGGCGTGTTGTGAACATCACAATAGGGATGTCTGATGCTCAACATGAGGGGTAGGTGTATTTGCCTCTGCAGTAGCTGAATGATCTATTGTTGGATTAGGATGCGGAGTACTCTTAGGCACCTGATGAGAAGGTCTTACGGCCTGACTAGATGATCGTGACCCACTCTGTGAACCTAAAGCTCTACCCACATGTCCTCTAGCCTTGTGTAAAGGGATACAAAGCTCTGATGCAATAGAAGCATATGACTCCTGGTGGTTCCCCCCTTAGGGTTTAGGGTTTTAGGTCTAAAGTGCTCGAGTGTTTAACTTTAAAAGTTCCTTTTACCCTTGTTTCCCTAAGTCGTGCACTTTATATTCTATTGTTGTGTTAACTGTCTTTGGCAGGTTGTTAGTCACTTAAGTTATAACTTCATGTCCTAGCATTCATAGGTTGACTGACCCCTTAACCTAGAGGTTACCTACTGTCGCCAGTCAAATTAAAGCTTTGATATCCTAGGTCATCCACTAAGTCTTAATGTTTATTGAAGCTTATAGTGCAGTGTCACAACACGTCATCAATGATGTCACCCTATCCCCTATACAACCGTGATAATGTGCCAACTATCGTAAGGATATGGATTACAACCATTGTATTGATGATCCCATGTCGATGAATCAAGCAATGCCAGGTGTCGATGTTAAAATAAATCTACAGAAGGGGTGAGAGCTAACGATTGCACAAGAGTGCATGAGGAATCTGTCAGAGGAGAATATCCATCGCACGATCGTGACAAAATGACATGTGTCTTGGAATCTGAGCTAGTGTCCTATCCCAATAAGAATCCTGCATTAACCAACCTCATGTTACCAACTGTCAGTGTAAAAGTGGTTTGCAGAGAAGGACCTAATCCAACACCTGCGCTTCATCACAAGGAGAATCTCACAAGGTGGAATATGCACTGCACGGTCATGAGATGGCGACGTGTGGCATTCTTTCTTTAAGAAGTGAAGACCAAATTAAGGGGGGATGCGTGGAAGCCATAGCGCACCCATGCAGAGTAGGTAAGAGGTAGGCCATCACAGCCTGCTACGCTGCGATATGCTGCCACGTGTCCTGCCCAGACATAAAGTGACATAATTTGCAGAAAAGGTCCAGATGATTTGGCATGTTCCGATTAGACAAATACTTCTCAAGGAAGGTGACAAAGATTGTCAAATCTAGTCAGCCAGTCAAGACTGTAGATTTCAAAGTGTAAGGAAGAGATCGATGGCCCAGATTCAAACTTTCAAGAGAGAAAGATTTCCAAGTGCTTGTGGTATGAACTAAGTAATGACTGCCACGACCTCCATTAATACAGGAATTGTGTAGGAATTTAGTATAAAATAGATTGAATTAGGGTATTATCAGTCACTTTGAAGAGCACAATTACATCTAGACTAGGGAATCATCAAAACAAGCAAGAAAAAGTAGCCTCAGACTTCTGCAAGCATTAAAAACTAGTAAGTGATTGTTTCTCCTCTGTGCCTAGTTCTTTAGTTGTAGGCTAATTCTGAAGCATTTAGGGCCATTGTCAACCATAAAAACCTTAATCTATCTGCAAGGAAGTAAAAATGAGTCAGTCAGGTCAGCCCTCCACCTTAAAATGAAGCTTAGATGAGGATCTTATGATTCAACTCCCTGGTTCTTCTAGAACACCCTTGAAGTTGGATAGACCAGGTGGACCCAAAGATAATTTTCTTGACTACTACTATAATTGCCGGGATGCTAAATTGCCTATCCCCGATTGGATCCTCTTCGAGCATTGGCATAAGAGAATAAACTACAAGGTCCCTATCTGTCATGCCTAGAGGTATGTTCTATCCAAACTTATTTGTTCCAACATGTCTTCCCTAACCCTGACGTAATTAGGTCAACAACATTAAGGTATGATCCGGCTACAAGGACAGTCATAGTTGGGGATGGTTCAAAATTTATCAAGCTTACCAAAGGATATATTGCCACTATATTCAATCTAGACCCTACGGCCAACAAGCCAATTAACCTTCTTGCTTTCAAGAGAAAATACAAGACTGTAAAACGTACTTATAGGGATTATAACCTAGCCAAGCATAGGCCTAGGGTTGAACTAGGAGAGCTGGTAGGGGATGTAATAATAAAAAGAGCATCTGATACCCCTGTTCTCTAGGTTGCAAGCCTAAATATACAGACTACACAATTTGCTAAAGTAGTTACTAAAAAATTGCAAAGGGATTACAATTAGCTGCAACTTAATTATGCTCAGGTAGTTGCAGAGAATAGCAGGCTAAAGCATCAGCTGTCATTGGGAGCTGGTACTTCAGCACCTCCTCTAGTGATCCCAACTGTAAAGTCTCTTCTAGTGGATACAAAGCCTCTCCTTGCAAAGATTAGAGAGTTGAGAGAGGATAACAGAAGGTTGAAGGAAGAAAAAGAAAACAAGGTTAAGAAGGTAGTCACCAATTTGATCAAGAACAGGGTGACAAAGATTTTGGCCAAAGTTGAGGAGACTTGGAAATCTTACTCACAAATAAGGGCAGCCCATGAGAAGCATGAGTCTAACAAATAGAGGCTATTGAGCATAAACAAAAAGTGGTTGCATAGGACTGGAGAGGTCAAAGAATTTCTTAGGTGTGCCAGGTATGATCCCAATGCACCTCTTGAATTGAACCCAGTGTCAGACATGTTGAAGTATTTTGAGGATGTGGCTACTTTTTAGTTAAAATTGGATACAGTTGTGAAAGAGAAGATGCAGGCTATTGAAAAGTTGGACACTAAGTTGTTACCTCCCATTTTGGAGGGTGATGGTAAAACAAAATACTTGGACAAGTGGAAAAAGGAGATAACAGACAATAGTTACTAGTTAATTCCTTCTTGTTGTGATGCAAGTGATCCAACTATGCAAGTATTGAGCTTATCATTAGACAAGCTGCACACTCTTGAAGTGAGTTTTGATATGTTTTGTAAGCATGTAAAAAGTATCTTGGATGCCAAGTATGTCAGTCACAATAGAAAGATTGCAGAGGTACTTTCATTTCCTTGGCCAGTAGAAGAGACATATGGAGAGTGGAAGGATAGACATGAATTGAAGGATTGACTGTCCAACCACCACCCTCCTAGCATTAACAAGGAAAATCTTCAAGTGGTTGCACATCTCCCAAGTCCAACCACTCTTTCTTTCCTCTTCTCGCTAATGCAATTAATGTCTCCCAATGCCATTTTGGCAGTTCTTTGTATCCTCAACAATTTGAGTAAAATGTATTCATTGTTGAGGGCACATTCCTGGTCTATAAAGGAATTGTGTTGCTCATTTTTGTTGTTGTTGAAGATTTGGAATTTTGGAGAAGTAACTAAAATACAGTTCATCTGGGTTGTTCTATCTCTTGTGCTGTAAGTTTATGAGTTGTATGTTGAGTGTTTTATGCATAAAATTTATCAGTTTCATATTGATTTAGATGAGAAATGCTTCATTACATGTATTTAGTTATTTGTCTCTAAATTGTGAGTGTTCTTCTTTTAAATCTGAATATCTAAGGGTTATTTAAGGTTCTGGAATATGGTTTTTCTGTGTTGAATTCTTAATCTTCTACTTTTGTTCAAGGAAAAAATTAAATGTTTTGGGTTAAGTATTGAGAAGAATAAATTGCAATGGGGATATTCATAAGCAGAGATAATGAGATACTCACTCCTGGGTGGTATTTGTAAGGCATATACTAAAAAAAACCCCTTGAAACTTGATTATTGTTTTAATTTCATGATAAATACTCATATATATATATATATATATATATTTGACTTTAAGCCTTGAGATAGGCACTGGTGTAATGCCCCACCAAGGAACCCAGAGGATAACACAACTAAGCTTACAAAAAGCACAACTATTTTTTTTAAAATGAAAGAAATAACAACAATCATATATTTATTCATAACTTTTAAATTAAGATTTATCCTCTAGGGTTCCACGACTTCATTACTAACAAACTAAAATAAGATCTATCCAACATTATGAATTAACTAACAACCACAATTCATTCTAAGTCTAATTGCATCAAATGAATAAACACATACAATTCCATATTATATCATCAGATAAGTAACATTAGGATCCTGCGCATAGGATCACAAGTACATAAACAAGTTCCTTTACAAGAGAGTACAACACTACATTGTTTACACTATTGCTATCTAGATTACATTGGAGTACATACATCAAGATACTAGTACATAATTCAACTGATATACAAGACTGGAACATGATCATAAGTATCTATCTCCTCAAGCTAGAGCAAGATCTGAAATCTGCCATACAAGGTACATCCTTCTCGCACATGATCAACAACAAGAAAAACCAATGGAGATAAATGCACAACCACCCGACCATGTGGAACCCTAAGGTCCACCCCTCATGCTAGGAGATAACAATAAGATCCCACTAAGAAAATAATCAAGAAAGACAATAGATTAAGAGGGGCAAGGACTACACAAGACTTCAATACAACATGGGTCAATAAGAACATCACAAGTAACACAAACAACACTTTTAAAGGCAATCAAACAATGAAAGAGAAAAACACACATTAGAGAGTGCTAGGCTGCAGTAGGGAAGAGTGTCATTGCATGGTCCTCACATGGGTTATCCTGGTAGTCTCTCACTGACTGCCAACCCCCATCTATGGGTTATCCTGGTAGTCTAGACGCTAGCCCCCATCTATGGTTATTTTGACAGTCTCTCACTAGATGCTGACCCCATAGGGTGACACATGCAGAACCAACATTCCTTTTGTGAGGAGAAGAAAGTTGATCTTGCCAACGATGGCCTTCTCATCCCATCCTTAGCCTGAACGAGCACTATAGGCATGGGTGAGGCATCCAATTATCTTATTTAGAGTGGAAACTACCCAATGCTCTAAATTTATTATTAAGTTATCATTAGATTAAAAACTTCCAATGGTTTATCCTGGCAGCCACTTTAGGCACTAGCCCCACATTGAAAGCCACTCCCCTACTTGCATCTAAAGGACACTATCCATCAAGCAAGACAATTACCATCACAATGACAAGTAACATATACAACATGCAAGGCATTTACCTTCTTACATACAAATCATTATCATAGGGACCAATTCTTGTCCCAAAACATAAACCAGCATGAACTACCACATTCTCATCATGTTGTATTTACAACACAGAATACACATCATTTCACATCGCACAGAGCAAGTCATTATCCATCTTGCATAGTCATCATAACCACATGAATAGGTACACTGAGCAAGGCATTATCCATCTTGCATAGTCATCATAACCACATGAATAGGTACATTGAACAAGGTATTATCCATCTTGCACATGTATCATAATAACATGAATAGGAGACAATATTTCAAGAATGCATTTCATTCAACTCACATGATGCACACATAGCCAACCCCCACACAATTACACCCTCCTAGGCCTTTGGAAACAACTTCCCCAAATGACACAACACTTGACACCATTAAAAACACAATGGTTTCACATCACACTCACTCTCAAAGCACATAATAAACTAATACCCTTCAACAATATTTTTAAGGAATGTAACATTAATCCAAATATGATCAATCATCTAACAATTATAAAGTGAATCTATCTCAATAATACAAAACTATAACTTTCTAATCACTAGTAGAAGTTGTAATATGATCATAAGATATAAGTATCCACAAGTATTAATATTTTAACTAATAATTCTCAAGACTTATGTTAATTTCATTTAATTAAAATGCTTGTGAACAAAACTGCAAATAACTCTAAGGCATACAAATTAAACACAACAATTATTTACACTATTTACACTGATGTAGATTTCATTAATAATCTAGACAATTGTAAATACTATTAAATATAATTGTATAAGCAAGGCTAAAAGCCTATAATATTAGAATGCTATAAATCTTACACTAGTTAGAATCACAAGATACAAAACCCGAAGCTACAATGAAAGAACCTTGTTCTAAGGTTATCTTGAGAGGAAAGGAATATATAACAACAAAACATTCATATAGATCTAATATCTTCATCAAATCTACCACACTTTTAAACACATGCATATGATAGGATCAACACAAAATATATTTGTTGAGAAGGCTTTAGAAGCTACCAACAATGCAAATTGTGAAAGCATAGACAGGGCACACAGACTGATTTGGTAGAATGCTTCAAAGAGAGTCATATGATGGAAAACAATGATCATATGATATGCACAAAATGATTTTGTTGAAAAAACTTAGAGAAACCCAGTTTGAAAATATAGAGTTATTGGTGACGCAACTAACTCTTTTAATAGAGACGAAACAGTGAGAGGTAGACAGTCACAAAATATTCATATCTCAAAAATTAAAAACTAGGTATGGCTGATTTTAGGATATGATTTAGATATATAGGACATACACCATATATAAAACAATTAGAGAAACCCAGTTTGAAAAATTAAAGTTATGGCTAATGTAACAGAATGCTAAAACAAAGATGAAATGGGTGAGAGCTAGACAATCACAAAATATTCATATCTCTAAATTTACACACTGGGTATGGCTGATTTTTTAGATATGATTTAGATATCTAGGCCGTGAGCCATATATAAGAAAATTAGAGAAACTCAGTTCATAAAAATAAAGTTATGCCTAATGCACCAGACTACTAAAATAGAGACGAAATGGGTGAGAGGTAGATAGTCACAAAATATTCATATCTCAGAAATGACAAACTAGGTATAATTGATTTTAGTATATGATTTAGATATTGAGGCCATGCACCATATATAAAAAATTAAAGAAACCCAGTTTGTAAAAGTAAAGTTATGGCTAACGCAACAGACTTGGTTCAGAAAATGTAGAAGAGAATTCACAAAATATTTTACTAAATCTAATGCAACAATAAATCAGATTCATATCTTAGTCCATACCTGGAATATTACTTCTATCACATCTTCACAAAATTCTTAGCTCGCATCCATTTTCTCCCAAGTCTTATCTTTTGGAAACTAGTGTTTGTGGTGGCAAAAGAAAAATGGAAACTTCCTAAGAGAGAGATCCCCAAAAACAAACATATTCTCCAATTGAAAATGCACACTCTTGCCCAAATTATGTCTTGAGATTTCAAAATAAAGTTGAGCATGTATAACCACCCCCATAATTTCTTCCAGAAGATTCTCCTTTATTACTTTCTTACAATTTGCTATTTTTAACCAAACAATAATTTCTCTCTGATTTTATTTATTTTAGAATTTGCTATTTATTTCATTTACAACTAGACAAGATTCCTTTCTGATTTTATCTACTTTAGTATTTTATATATATATAACAACTTGCAAATATTATCTATTTTATTGCCATTAATGCAACATTAAATTATATTAATTAATTAATTTATCTCTAGTTGCAATTACATTTATTATTATTTATTGACTTAACTTCTAGAATAAAATATTTTTAATAAACTAAATTTACATAAGGACATTTATATATTTATTTAACAAAAATGCTTCATAACTAATTATTTTATTTTAAGGCAACAATAACCAAAACAATACCAAAAAAATAACCCAACTACCAAACCATACCTGACTACTATGCAAGATCAGAAAGTAACACCACCCTAACAACGACTGACTATCATGACCAAACTGACAACATTGACAAGGTACACAACCAGATATTCATCCTCTGCAAGGATGATGGCTAAGCTAGTGGACCATATGTTATCTCCATTCAACAATTCCATTGGTTAAGGTATGCTCAGACTTGTTAATTCAGGTGGAGTTGATGCCTGGTACCTACAGCCTACAACAAACAACATGGTTGAACATATATATATATATATATATATATATATGTATATATATGTATATATATATATATATATATATATATATATATATATATATATATATATATATATATATATATGCAATCATGTAGTCATACACACAGTGAAAGGAAGTCACTGTGTAGCAGGGTACTCATGCATGAGTAATGCAACACTGTTCCTTTCACCCACACATCAAACATGTAATTGCAACACACATAGAAATCAGTTACTGAACAACTAAGTACAAACCATCATCAGATAGTTGCATGATACTCACAATACGATTGATCCACACAAAACATCATAACCTCCTATGATACAAAATCAGTGCATAAAACTTAATTCTAACATATGACAATCATAGTAAAATCAACATCATAATCACCTGAAAGTAAGGCAATGTCAGAGCATGTGAATTACCACTATTGCAACAAGGTTCATTGATAAAATATACTAACCTAAGTATTCTGATTATTTACATTCATCTTCATGCTCCTTAGTCCAACCACCTGTACATCCAAGGTGAAACTAGAGGGCCACTACACCCTCCCCCCCTAAAACTTGACTTACTCCTAGAAGTCACAGACTAGGGTGGAAACATAGCATATTAGTATTACAATTTTCTATTATCAACATACGTTTCCATATTAAGAAATTGTTCATAAGACAAGTACAATTGTTGAATAATTATAAGAAGGACATAAATTCTTTACCTTTAAGGCGTATCATGTGATCTACTTATAACCAATCACACATATTTTCATAATTTCATATGATTTAGAGAGCTGCATTCACATATTAACAAGGAAAAATACATCTCATCTCTTATTTAAGGCGTATCATGTGATCTACTTATAACCAATCACACATATTTTCATAATTTCATATGATTTAGAGAGCTGCATTCACATATTAACAAGGAAAAATACATCTCATCTCTTATTTCCACTAATTACCAACCATGCAAGTACAATTCTCTGCGAAGTCCACCCTTGAACATACTATCAGAGGTTCGAAATGAACATGATAGAACAACACTTAACATGAAATAGAGCCAACAAAAAAAACATTTAGAATAGCCACCATAGAAATTTTAAAAAATGCAAACCCAAGTGGGGGAATAATCAAATTCAATCTTAAGTCACAAAATGTCGGCAATTTTCAACAATAAATCAAGTATAAAGAAAAGAGTTTTGGTGAACACTCCCATCATAAGAGAGTTCAAAGAAAACAAATTCACTGTTGGGCCACCAACAACACATGAAACAACTATCAAAAAAATTCTAAAACAATCAAATTACAAACAAATCCACATCACAGTGTGACTCATTTAAGCCACAAAAGGGAGTATCCACTACACAACACCCCAGGACTCAAAGTCCATAATGGATTAGAGAATGTACACCAAACACATGGACAACTAAGTTTTCTACATCTTCATATCTAAGCAACTTTTATATAAAATTTTAAGGTAACAGTTGCCACTTATATACAAAACTTTTCTATCATTAATGCAGTACAATTTTATTTTTTACCAATCTATGAACATATGCAATTACTTCCTTATGCAAGAAGATATTTATAGAGGGAATGTATTATATCACACACAAGAATAATCCAAAACTCTAATTGACTTACAGTATCACATTCATGATTTCATGGGTCCAACACAAGCTCTAACTTGATCTCTTGCACACAGTTCTTACAGAGGCATACACAATGTTAACTTTCATAAATCACAACAAAACTTCTTCATGAGGTCATGACCAACTAGGAGATAGATATCAGATTATCAATCAACCATGTAAAGATACCCCACACATGGCAACACCACATAACCACATGACTCGTGATGCATGATGTCACTGAATGATTAAATCATTCCAATACTTACACATATAATGCAATTAACATAAAGATGGTATGGTGCTTCTACACCCATAGCTAAACATAGCCCTCAAGTATGATTACTTCACCAAACTAGGGAACATAAAACACCACTGGCCTTTCACAATACCCCACACAAAATGGGTATAGGACATTCACATCACTAGAGGGGGCAAATACCACACTCCTAATTACATGCACTAACAGTAATCATGCTTCTTTCTTCTAAAACACTATAGACCACAAGAGGAACTCAAGGCCTCAACAAATCAATAAGCACTAACATAATGGAAACACATATTGTCAGATACATCATCATATTTTTAGAAAAGGAGGGAGAACACATAGCATAGACATAAGTAAAACAAGGCATAAATAAGTTATTTCTTCTAGAATCAAAGAACAAGTCTGTAAATTTATCAACCTTCTAACATCATACTAAGGCACATAGGTGAGAGGTACTATTACCAACTCGCCACAAGGAGAAAAATGCTTAATCTAGAGCAACAATAATAATCTAGAGGTCCCTGTGTTGCAACCTAGGATCTTATACCAAATGTAATGCCCCACCAAGGAACTTAGATGATAACACAACTAAGCTTACAAAAAGAACAAATATTTTTTTTAAACGAAAGAAATAACAACAATCATATATTTATTCATAACTTTTAAATTAAGCTTTATTCTCTAGGGTTCCACGGCTGCATTACTAATGAACTAAAACATGATCTATCCAACATTATGAATTAACTAACAACCAAAGTTCATTCTAAGTCTAATTGAATTAGATGAATAAACACATAAAATTCCATATTATATCATCAGATAAGTAACATCAGGATCCTGCGATTAGGATCACAAGTACATAAACAAGTTCCTTTACAAGAGAGTACAACATTACATTGTTTACAATATCGCTATCTAGATTACATTGGAGTACATACATCAAGATAATAGTACATGATTCAACTGATATACAAGACTGGAAGATGATCATAATTATTGGTGCAGTCACGGTAGGAGGGTTCACAGAATGAACTGTCTGGACCTTGCAATAAGAGTAAACACAACAGAAACAACTCAAAGAAATGGAACAAATGCAGATTCCGTCATTCAATATATCAAAGAATTCAAATACAATCTGGCTGGCATCATGTAGGCTTACAATTGGGCTCAAAGGCCTAAGTACTTACATGTGCAAGATAAAGCTTTGAAGCTCCTTCGCACAAATCTAAACTATCAGATATTTCTTATGTGAATTAATACTTTCCTATGGATCTATTACATCTTTATATATCATTTCTAGACCAATAGATTCCTCTGCATCGGCTAAGGAAGGTCACAAACTCCAATGAAGAGTTGTAACGTGTTCACAGATAGGTTGGACCTAAATGCATAGAACACTTCCTCAAATGAATGGAAAAATGTGCAGACCTATGGAAAATTCAGCCACGAGCCAAGGATCATTGAATGATGTGTCATTAGGATCTGCAAGTCAAGGAATGATCCACAAGCCTTCTCCTTTAGCTGATTATTAGGAACTACTAGAATGCTCTACACTGAGAAAACAATTGATCTTCTGATAGCGATATCTTTTTGGTAACTGATCTAAATGCTTTGAATTCTTGATATGATGTAGATAAATGAATGTAGATGCTAAGTCCAAATTTGCAAGATGTGAAATACCAAAATTGGACCACAAGCTAAAACTATTTCTGACTGAACTGCTTTGAACTAAACTAGAAAACAAAAAGAAACAAACTGAACTGCAAATGTTTTTGGTTGATGCAATATTACTCTTGAACTAGGGATGTTCCTACATTAGACATCTAGGGTTATTGAAAAAGTGAGTCCCTCACTTTATTGGGGCTAGGGGAGAACCAAGATGGTCCACCTCAGCCTGAGAAATCCATGATGAATCTTCTTCCAGTCTACCTTTCCACTTCACAAGATATTCTTTGTATTGTCTTCCTCTAGTGCTGTACCCAACTCTACTATCCAAAATGTCTTCAATTTGTTCTGGTGCTTTGTGTGGTAACTGCTTATTCAAATCTTCTTCCATGTTGTCACTGAACTCTGCTTCATGATATTGATAAAGATCTGTGATGTTGAAAATGGGTGAAACACCCAAGGTCTCCAGTAATTCCACTTCATATGCATTTCCTGAATCAAATTTCCTGAGTATCTTACAATGTCCAAACTTCTTCATCTTCAACTTGTTATAAGTCCCAACTAGAAATCTTTCTTTTCTCAAGTACACCATTACTTCATCTCCCACTTCAAATTCCTTATGTCTTCTCTTCTCATCTGCTTTCTCTTTGTACTTACTGCTCATATCCTCCAAATGTTTCTTCACCTGATTATGCACTATCTTCATGTGATCTATAAATTCTTCTACTTCTGCACTCTTGTTTTCCTATGTACTAATGTCTCTCAACACTATAACTCCTCTAGGATTCACTCTGGTAACAATATCAAAAGGTGTTCTTCTGGTACTCCTATTAACTAAATTATTGTATGCAAACTCTGCTTGTGAAAGAATCAAATCCTAACTTCTGGCTTTGTCTCCAACCAAACATCTCAACAAGTTTCCCAAACTCCTATTCACTACCTCTGTCTGTCCATCTTTCTGTGGATGAAAAGTTGAACTGAACTTCAAGTTTGTCTTCATCTTCTTCCAAAGTGTCTTCCAAAAGTATCCAACAAACTTCGTGTCTCTGTCTGAAACTATACTCTTAGGTAATCCATGTAATCTCACAATCTCTTTGAAAAATAGGTTTGCTACATGCACTGCATCAGTTGTCTTCTTACAAGGTATGAAATGAGCTATCTTTGAAAATTTGTCAACCACTACAAATATTGAATCATGTCCTCTTTGTGTCTTAGGTAATCCCATTACAAAATCTATGCAAATGTCTTCCCAAGGTCTCTCTGGCATGGTCAAATGTGTATACAATTTGGTGTTCTGACTACTCCCTTTTGCAACTTGACAAACTCTACAACTCTACACAAATCTTTGAACATCCTTATGTATATGAGGCCAAAAGTAATTTTCACTTACCAAAGCCACTATCTTATCAATGCCAAAATGTCCTGCCAATCCACCACTATGCTTCTCCTTGATCAAATTATCCCTCATTGAACTTCTAGGTATGCACAACTGACTTCCTTTAAACAACATATCTTCCTGAATGAAATAGTCCAACCACTTACTTCTATCTGTCACAATAGGTTCCTTGCAGGCTTTCCAATGTTCTGCAAAATTAGTGTCTCCCTCATACATGTTCTTCAATTCATCAAAACCCAACACTTCAACTCTCATCTCTATCAACAAGTTTCTTCTTCTACTCAAGGCATTAGCAACTTTGTTTGATTTACCACTCCTATGCTTCAACACAAAAGTATAACTCTGCATGAACTCTACCCATCTCATATGTCTCTGATTCAACTTACCTTGACTATTCAAATACTGCAAAGCTTGATGATCTGTATACAATACAAACTCCTTAGGCAACAAATAATGTCTCCACTTCTTCAAGGCTTGAATTATGGCATAGAACTCTTGATCATAAATTGAATATATTTTCCTTGCATCATTCAAATTTTCATTGAAATATGCTACTGGTCTACCTTCTTGACTTAACACTGCTCCAATTGCATTTCCACTTGCATCACAATCAAATTGAAATACCTTATTGAAATCTGGTAATGCCAAAATAGGTTGCTCTATCACTTTCTGCTTCAACAACTCAAAACTTTTATCTACTCCTAATGTCCACTTGAAATCTTATATATCACCTCTCATTGTCTCTGTCATAGGGTTACAAACTGAACTAAAATTTCTGATGAACTTCTGGTAGAAACTAGCCAATCCATAAAATGATCTAGCCTCTCTAATGCTCTCTGGTGTAGGCCATTCAACAATTACTTTTACTTTCTTAGGGTCCATCTTCAATCCTTCCACAGAAATCACAAATCCCAAATATACCAACTCTTGCTTCATGAAACTAAATTTCTTGATGTTTATCAACAATTTCTCTTCACTCATTCTCTATAAAACTTGTCTAATATGCCACAAATGTTCTTCTTTTATCTTACTGAAAATCAGAATATCATCTAGGTACACTATCACAAACTTACCCAAGAATTTCTTTAGAATTTCATTCATCAACCTCATGAAAGTACTCAGTGCATTTGTCAGTTCAAAGGGCATCACTAACCACTCATACAATCCTTCATTTGTTTTAAAAGTAGTCTTCCATTCATCATCTTCTTTGATTATGATTTGATGGTATCCACTTTTCACATCTATCTTTGTGAAATATCTTGCTCCACTCAAACAATCCATGATATCATCCATCCTAGGTAAGGGAAATCTATACTTAACTATGATCTTGTTTATTGCTATGGAATCATTACACATTCTCCATTCTCCACCCTTCTTTGGTGCAAGCACTGCAGGTACTATACAAGGACTCAAAATTTCTCTAATCAAATCTTTCCTCAACAACTCTTATATCTATCTATTCAATTTTTCATTTTCTGTCGGTGTCATCCGGTGTGCTTCTTTGTTAGGCACACTTGCTCCTGGTATAAGAACCATGTGATGACTGATACTCCTTATAGGGGGTAATCCTTCAGGTACATTATCTGATATGATGTCTTCATACTCTATCA
Organism: Cunninghamia lanceolata; assembly: GCA_027924645.1. Lineage (NCBI taxonomy): Eukaryota > Viridiplantae > Streptophyta > Pinopsida > Cupressales > Cupressaceae > Cunninghamia > Cunninghamia lanceolata. The sequence goes on along the minus strand of BSBN01000914.1, from coordinate 3,218,213 downwards.
GCAACTCCTTTATTTCTTCTAGTTCAGTTTCTTTCTTCACTACTTTAGGTGTTTTAGGAATCAAGGCATAACACATACTTTCCTATTTCAAGCCATCCAAAAATTTCCTTCCATCTACCAAACATATTCTAGAATTTCCACATACTTCACTCTTAGGATCATCCTCCAAAGGAATCAAAGTGATTCTATTTCCATTTGTTGTTATAGTATATGTATTCTTTCTCCCATCATGCATAGCTTTTCTATCATATTGCCAAGGTCTACCCAACAAGATATGACAAACATCCATAGGCATAATATCACACAAGACTTCATCATGATAAGATGCAATATGAAATTTCACCAAACACTGTTCACTCACCAATACCTTATGATCATCCTAAATCCATGCTATCTGATAGGGCTTAGGGTGTTGCAATCTTTCAAACTTTAGCTTAGTCACCATCTCGTCTAAAACTAGGTTATATAAACTACCACTATCAATTACAACTTTAAACACTTACCTCTGGATTTGCATCTAGTTCTGAACAAACTTTTCTGTTGGCAAGAGACACTATGTGGCTTCATGATTGTTGTCATTGATGGTAACAAAGTCTATCCCACACATCTGCAGCATATAGTATGCCTATATCGAAATTCAGATTGAAGAGTGTTTTGGTCCGGTGAACAAGAATAGAGCATGCAACAAGGTTCGACAATCAGGTCCGGATCTCTCAGATGGTGTAACTCAAAAAGTTACAGACTTGGACAAGTCAAGAGGAGTGCCATGACTGCTATGTTCCAGAGATTGAGCCTCCGATGATGAAAGAGTGAAAAGATATGAGCATCTAAGTGTTGGGTTCTTTACAGGCAGAGTAGACTGAGGAAGAACTGATCGGTAGAACATCAGACTTTCATCTGGATGAGAAATTGATAGTGATCAAGCTATTTGAGGGATCATACATGGTTGGCCGACATGATTGATGACTTCTATGTCTATGTTTTTGATATGCATCACATATTAAGCATGGATTCAGCCGACAGATCAGTATTTTCTAAATATTTTGAGTATTCTAGTTGCCGACTAGAAAGATGTTGAAATCTTTGCTGCGGATATATATACCAGCTGATTTCGGTATGAAGGTGTGTGTGGTGTATGACAATGTGTGAGCAAAGGTAGAGATAAGTGTGGAAACATCAATACAAGTCTGGTATGTGACAGAACAGTAGTACTAAAGCAGAGGATGAATGAAGTGTAGTAGATCAGTATATTGAGCCTAACCAGAACTAAACTTTAGCATATGTGGATGCCTCTCTCTCAGTTCAAATACCTGGTTACCTTCTATAAACTTTGTAGATAGTGAGTCTCTTGTAGGCAGTGTGGCTCTTGTGAGCAGTGTGCTCAGGCAGTGAGCCCTAATTGGCAAGTGTAATTTTGTACTTCTTATTCTTTTAACAAAGAATACAATCTTGGGTTAGTCACCCCGTGGTTTTTCCCTTAACAGGGTTTTCATGTAAAAATCCTTGTGTTGTGTGTGTTGATTTTATTTTTGCTCTCATGATTATGTATGTTCTTATGTTTTGATGTTGCATTAATATTAAAGAAGAAAGAAAGTTAAGACATTTAAGATAACTGATTCACCCCCCCTCTCAATTATCTGTCTTTTTTCTAACAATTGGTATCAGAGCCAAGTTCCTCTAAACAGAGCCTAACAACTTAAGGAAGATCTGGGAATCTCAATGGATATGTATGGTATGAAGGAACAACTTCAATCTGCCCTAGATGATCTTGAGCAATCTCACTCTAAAGTCAATAACTTGAGAGAAAGACTCAAACAAGCTGATGATTTCATAAATGAGCTAAAAGAAATATTGAGTATCTCTGTGAAAAAGAGAAAGGAACTACTTCAACATTTAGCAAGTCAAAGTGAAGCCAATGATACTAATGAAGATTTGATTGAGAAAAACAAGCTATGTGAGAATCTATCAAAATAAGTCATTATGGTAAGGCATGAAATGGAATTAGGGGTTATGATATTCACCCAAGAAATTGAAGAGAAAAGAAAAATTGAAGATAATCTAAAATAATCTCTCAAAGAGAAATCAGAGGACTACCACAAAATGGATAGAATAATTAGGCATCTGGAATCAGATCTTGAAGAAGCTAGAGATAATGAAGAACAACTTGAGAATCAGATAGACACTCTTAAACAAGATCTTCAAACAAAAAATGAATACAAAGAGAAATTCAAGATAAGCTCAGTTGAACTTGAAGTTCTTCTTGAAAGCCAAAAGAGGGTAGATGACAAGCATGGCTTGGGGTATGAGAAAGGTGAAAGCTCTGGATCCAGTCAAAAGAACTCTGGATCAAGAAATCCAAGGAACAGGCCTAGAAGATCCCTGGTAAGGCAACCAAATGCTCAAAGATATCCATCCTTCAATGGATACTGCTATAGTTGCAACAACTTCGGTCATAAAGCAACTCAGTGTAGAAGAAGAATGAATCAGACTAATTCATCCTTCTCTGGACAGTGTTTCAACTGCAAAAAGTATGGTCACAAATCTCATGAATGCAAAAATATGCAAATAAACAATTCTTTCAATGGTAGATGCTTTGCATGCAATAGAATGGGACATATGGCTAATCAATGTAGATCAAGAGGATATTAGTCAAATATGCAAAGAAATGTTGTTTTCTACAATTGTAATAGATCTTGTCATATTGCCAAATTCTGCAGAAGTAAGAATCAGGATAAAAAGGGTCCGGTGCATCATAATCAAAATCAAGATAAAGGAAAAGGCAAAGTGAATGCAGATGAAGTTCAAAGGGAGATGAACTGATGCAGAGGCATCCACACTAAAACCTTGACATACAGCATAATAGCTGTCCAAACAACCTAGCTAAAAATAGTAAAGTATGGTCAACATGACCTTATTACATGCATTGGTCTTATAAGACATTCTTGGAAACATTAACCAGACCTAAATTAACTAACTGCCTCATGGAGGCCAGCTGTCAGGTAGGTGCTCCTACACCATACTCCCCAACAGAAAAGAACTCATGTCCCATGAGTTAGGATGTGGAAGTCCTCCACCTTTACACTTTGTCATGTCAGTGTTCTGACCTGTTCCAGCTTTGTCCTTTGCTGGCTCTTGGCTGCTCCAAGACTTCTGAACTGTAACTTGCCTTCTTGCAAGTAAACCCTCATGCCTGTCAATGTAGGCCCTTCTCTCACATACCTTGTGTTTGTCAGGTTGTCTGACCAGAACCTCTATCTGAACTGCCTCTTGAACTTCTGTAATGTTCAACTCTGTCTTTCTTTCAACTTTTATAGGACAAACAATAGTCCCAACTATGACAACATCCTTGTCATTCCTCTCAACTGGTTGCTGTTTGCAAACCTGTTTCTCAACCTGCTGCTGACCTCTGTCAGTCACAACTAAAACTTTCTTCAACCTGTTGTCCTTAACAACTCCTTTCCTTGTAGTGTCCTCAACTGCCTTTATGCCTGCTCCTATAGGCATCTGCACAAACTCCTTCTTTCCCACTAAAATGATTTGGGCTGCCCCCTGTGCTGCAACATCTTCATGCAATGGCATCAACATAATAGTTTTCCCATCTTTCTTGATGGTGTAGGTATTAGCATACCCATCATACAGTACCCTCCTATCAAATTGCCATGGTCTACCCAACAGTAGGTGACAACATTCCATGGGCAAAATATCACACAAAACTCTATCATGATATGCTCCAATCTAAAAATCCACATATGCCTGTTCATATACAAAAAGTGATTGACTATCACTCACCCAAGATGCCTTGTAAGGGTGTTGGTGTGGAATCCTTTCCAAATTCAGTTTATCCACCATTTCCTGAGATACCATGTTGTCTGTTGAACTAGTATCAATGACAACCTTACATACCTTACCTTTGCTTTTGCATGTGGTCTTGAAAAGAGCTCTTCTTTGCATCATATCCTTGGATGCCTGCAAACTAATTCTCCTAAGCATCAATGCTTCTCCATCCTTAGGATATCCATAACCATCAGGAACTCTATCTTCTTGATAAGTGTTTGAACTCTGCACACTTTGCTCTACTTTCTCTTCTTGCACAAATTGTACTCTCTTGTCATTCGTTCTATCATCTCTGGATGATGAACCTTTATTTTCTGGACATTTGAAAAATGGATGACCAAACTCACCACAGGTGTAACACTTTCCTGAAAATGTAGTAGAACCTCTACCACTTCCAAATCTGCCTCTATTACCTTTCCATCCACCTCTGAAATCAGACTGTCCCTGTCCTTTACCAGTGTCTTCTTGACCCTCATTGGTTTGCCTTGTTGTAGGGGCTAATCCTCTTCCCCTCATATTGTTTCCTCTTCCTCTAATGGACTTATCTTGTCTCCTATTCATCTTTTCTTCAATCCTGATTGCCATTTGGTAACAATCTTCCACATTCTTAGGGTTAGCTAAAACTAACTCATCCTGTATGTTCAATCTCAAACCAGCCAAGTACCTAGCCACCTTTTCTACCTCATTCTCATGATGACCAGATCTCATACTCAACTTATAAAACTCCTCAGTATATGCCTTCACATCCATTTCCTTCTGCCTTAAAAATTGCAACTTCTTAAACATCTAAATTTCATAATCCCTGGGCAAGAATTTACCTTTGATCCTTGCTACCATTTTATCCCATGAAGTGATCTTTGACTTCCCTTGTTTCCTTCTCTCGGATTGTACATAATCCCACCATACCAAAGCATGACCTCCTAACTTGGTCTTTGCAATCTTTACCTTCTGATCCTCAGCAACATCTTCACATTCAAAGTGATTATCAAGTGCAGCAATCCAATCAAGTAACTCATCTTCATTCAAACTTCCATTATACTTGGAAACATCAACCTTTACCTTAGGTTTATCACTCTGCACTGCCTTTAACAGTTTTGCAAATCTCTGGTCTTCAGCATCCAGACCTTCAGCTACCTCTTCATACTCTTCAACAGCATCTTCATCTTCTTCTGATTCACTGTCTTCCACTTCCCTCTTTTTGTTCTTTTCCAGGGCTACAAGCTTGGCTTGAAGTGCTTCAGCAAGCTCCTTCATCTTCCTCATCTCTCTGGCATGTTTTTCCTTCATCTCCTGCAATTCCCTTGCAGTACCATTACCTTTCGGAGGCATTTTGTCAACCTCTCACTCCTCTACCTCTGTCTTTTCAGTGACAGAATCAACTCTACCTCTGCCCTTTCGGTGACAGAATCAACACACAACAGCCCAGACCTTTTGCTGAGCTCTGATACCACTATGATGCAGATGCATCCACACTAAAACCTTGACATACAGCATAACAGCTGTCCAAACAACCTAGCTAAAAATAGTAAAGTATGGTCAACATGACCTTATTACATGCATTGGTCTTATAAGACCTTCTTGGAAACATTAACCAGACCTAAATTAACTAACTACCTCATGGAGGCCAGCTGTCAGGTAGGTGCTCCTGCACCATGAACAATATTTGGGTGAAGAAGAGTATAGGAAATGTTGGGGATGGATCCGCACTAGAATATGGTGCTGATATTCCTTCTGAAAACTAAACAGATGGGCTCTGGCTTAGGGGGAGTCACAAAGAAAAATAAATTCCCCCAGCCAGTCAATTGGTGCCTAAATTTGGCACATGGAATGTTGCAGATTAAAGGGCTCTCAAAGAAATATCCAAACAACCCTTAGTAAAAATATGAAAGATTCGCAAGGAGTTTTGAAGAGTTTGATAAGCCAAGATTGATCCGGTTTGACAACCATCTAGTAAAGCAGTAGATCCGGTATGATTCAAAATTGAAATATCTTGATTTGCAGACTCATGGTATGATTGGAGGAAAGAAGATATATTGTCAATTATCACCAAAATAATTCAAAGTGCATCTTAGTGATTTAGAAAGATCTCTCTTAGAACAAGGCAATCGGAATAACTTAAGTTATGCATTTATTGCAATAAGAAATTAGGGTTTGCGCAGAGATGAAAGGGTTCTTTTATTCATCATTTGCACATTTGCATTCTAGAAGAAGAAAGGAAGAGCTCTGCATCAATATTGTCACAACCGTCTCAAAGAACAACCGTAGAATCTGATTCAACCAGCGATCTTTTCTAGCTCATATTGTGTACCCTAGAAGCATAAAAAGGTATTTCCATTTATAAATATCTCTCTTTGAATCTTTTACAAAGATGGCTACTCCAATGGTTGTTAAGATCACTGATAGGCCGCGCCCAAAGTTTAAGAAACACACCTACAAATCCCTAGAAGTTGACCCCTTAGGCGCTTTCTCTAGCATTTCGCATGGGGTTCTGCACGTAGAAGATGTCAGGGTGTATATCCATGCTAGTATTGAGGAATTTGGAGAGTCTAAGCTAATGTATATCTATCATAAAAAATTAATAGATGAAACTTTTGAACTCAAACCTTAATACAAGGCCATCCAAGATAAGCATTTTGGACATTGTATCCACTTTCCCTGTTTCAGAGAAGATGAATGGGTCTGGTATGTTCTTAGCAAAATACATGACAACTTCATGTGGTTGATGAAGCCCTTCAAGATAACAAAAGATTCCATTAGGCAAGTAACTGGATTGTACTCATCCAATGGGTTGCCTACTCTCAAATTTGTCAAGAACCAGACAGTAAGTGAGGCTATCGGATCAAAGTTTGACAAAAGAGCAATGTCAATAGAAGATATCACAGATCCGGATATCAAATTTGCCTCTATGATAATTGGCTGTAAAATATATCATTCTAGTAGGGAGAACTCTGTGTCCAGAACTGCAATATATACTGCATATTAGATGCTAAGGGAAAATGTAGATTATGATTTATGCGACCTTCTCCTGAACCAACTATTAGAAAACTTGCAGAAGATCAAGAAGGACAAGAAGAACTCATTCAAGTATGGTGGCTTAATACTATGTATGTTCTTTTACTATATGAATGAGCTACCCGGATCAAGTGGTTGGGTATGGCAAAATGATAGACCGGTTCCCATACAAATCAAAGACTACATGTATGGGCTTGGTGATGCCAAGGCTCAAAGTACAACACTCTGGGGATACTTTAAAAACTTCTAAAGTATGATGCAGGCCAGAGAAATAATCCCCCAATCTAAAGTTGAAAAATACAAGGATACAGTGTGTTTCATGGTAGACACTGATCAATGCCTAATGGAGGCAGTGGAGCCCAGAACAGTCTAGATTATGCCAATGGGATGAGGTAGATGAGAAAATCTTGGAGCTACATGTCCAACACTTATTGAGTCAGCCTAAGGACCCTAAGGCATAAAGGTTTGGAACCTTTCAAGAATTAAGTGTAAAAATACATGTTGAACTGAGACAACTAGAGATGAAAATAAAAGTGAAGGGAAGTAGAGGAAGTTGCCAAAAGATATGGCATATCAAAAGAGCAAGTTGATGCAAATAGAGAAAAATTAGAAAGAGCTGAGAAAGAGAAACAAGAAGTAGAAAAAGGAAGTGTTTTGGTACAAGCCTCCTCCTGGACCAGATCCTCCAAGAGCTTTGCACCTGCCACCTCTAAGAGCTCAAGATCCTCCAAACCAGAAGCCAAGACATCCGGTAAGGGAGAAAAGAGAATAAAAACCAAGGCCACAAGGTCCTACATAAGCCAAAAGGATGATGAAGAAACAGAGACTAATGAGGAGGTCAAGAAAATGAAGAAGGAAAAGAAAACTTCTGGGGAATCCTCTGCCGGAAAAAACAAAGAAGAAGAAGAGGCAGAAGAATTTGTTGAAAGGCCCACACTTTCTATTGATGATATCATCAAAGTGCTCACTGTGGATGGCAACCTGCAACCAGTCACAGAATTTTATGATGATTATAGTGATACTGACAAAAGAATTTTGGAGGAAGCTACAGTTAAGTACCTAAACATTTATAATAAAGTATTCATTGAAATAATTTCTCTAATTCCCAAAAGTCTAGAGAAGGTACTTGAACTCAGAAAAAGAATGCCAAGGAAAAGGATTTAGAAATCTAAGAACAGATTGCAATTCAGCTCTATCCTTCGATTACTCCAAAACAAATGACCATGATCTTTAAGGACTGCAAGGATGAGTTCTGGAGAAAAGCAAGAATGAACAAACTTATGCTTGGAGAGACTGATCAAGTAGCAAGCGAAACAGAAGACATCCTCTGGAATGCCTTTAAAAGATTCAATCTTCCTATTATAGAGGACATAGATGAAGAGCCTTCTACCATGGATGTCGAAGGATTAAGTGCATCAAAAGAAGAATCTACTGAGAAAATTATAGAAGAGTCAAAAGAAATAGTTGAAGAAAAGTCTAAGGACTTGGATTCCTCTGTTCCAAAAAAGGAAGTCCATGAAGAAGTTAACATCTCTACTTTGGATCCCCCTGTAGACTCAAGACCTGAAGGAGAAGGAAGAAAAAGAAGAAAAATTAAGTCAAGAAGAGGAGGTAAAAGGAAGAGAAGAAGAACAAACAGAGAAAATCCCTAATGATAGTTCTGAGGTTGCCAAAGGAAAGAAGACTCAGCCTCCGACAAGAGACACTACAAAGGCAGTGAAGAGCTTTTTGAACAAAGAAATGATAGAAATAGATGAACCAGAATTATTTCAAGGACCACTCAATTTTGACTCCCTCTCTCCGGTTTAGACAATGAAGATAGCATCCTTTGCCCAAGCTAAGGCAAAAGAAAAGATTTTGAAGTCTCACATGGAAGATTGTGAGCTAATAGAGATTGCATCAGGAATGTTGGAGAAGATCGTGCCATCCTTCCAAAAGGATCCTTCAGCCTCTCCATCTGGTAACCTTAAATCTCTAATAGACTCTGTCAACACTCATTTTGATTCCTTAGAGAAATCGGTAGAAGAAAAGGTCTGGAAAGAATTTTTGGGAAAGAGATTCTCTAAAGTACAGGGACTCATGGCTAATGATAGGAAAACCCTGGATATTGGGATAAAGAGCTTAGAAAATACTCTTAAAGATGGTGGAGAAATGTATAAATTTTGTCTATCTTGGTCTAAAGTGACAGAGGATATTGAAAAGAAGGTGAAAGAACAAGAAGATAAACTGTCAAGTTTATCTCAAAATTTTGATCCCCTCACCACATCTATAATGAATCAAGAGTGCCAGGCCATCACCATTATAAATGAAATAAAGAGGCTTGAAAAGGAGAGGAAGAATATAATAAGTAGGATGAGTGAAGTTAGAGGGATAATTATCCCTAAGTTAGAGGCCATGCATGAGGCCCTAACTGATGCTCAGACCATAGCCCGGACCAGTGATCCAGTAGACTTAAGAAGGGTAGAAGCTTATGCATTTTTGTTGAGTGGTCACATTTCAATTTTGGACAAGATAAAGCAAAGTTGGGTGACAGAATTTGTATAGTTGAAAACCACCTTTGCGGATATACTTAAGTATATGTAAGTATAACATGTTTATATACTTATGCGGCTATGTATAGGTTGATTTTTGCAAATTTTTGTGTACAGATTCCACCCTTTTCCATTGATGTCAAAGGGGGAGTAAGGATTAGTGAAAAATGTGGAATCCAGCAAAGGGGGAGCTTTGGTAAAAGTGTACATAAGACAAAGCATCAGTCAAGGGGGAGTTTACTACGACACTTAGTCATTTTTCACTAAGTGTTGCCATTAATGCCAAAGGGGGAGATTGTTGGCAAGAGACACTATGTGGCTTCATGATTGTTGACATTGATGGTAACAAAGTCTATCCCACACATCTGCAGCACATAGTATGCCTATACCAGAAGTCAAATTGAAGAGTGTTTTGGTTCGATGAACAAGAATAGAGCATGTAGCAAGGTTTGACAATCAGGTCTGGATCTCTCAGATGGTGTAACTCAAAAAGTTACAGATTGGACAAGTCAAGAGGAGTACCATGAATGCTACATTCTAGAGATTGAGCCTTTGGTGATGAAAGAGTGAAAATATATGAGCATCTAAGTGTTGGGTTCCAAACAGGTAGAGTAGACTGAGGAAGAACTGACTGACAGAACATCAGACTTTAATCCAGATGAGAAATTGATAGTGATCAAGCTATTTGAGGGATCATACATGGTTGGCTAACATGATTGATGACTTCTATGTCTATGTTTTTGATATGCATCACATATTAAGCATGGATTCAACTGACAGATCATTGTTTTGTAAATATCTTGAGTATTCTAGTTGCCAACTAGAAAGATGTTGAAATCCTTGGTGTGGATATATATAGCAGATTGATTTTGGTATGAAGGTGTGAGTGGTGTATGATAATGTGTGAGCAAAGGTAGAGATAAGTGTGGAAACAACAATATAAGTTTGGTATGTGATAGAACAGCAACATTAAAGTAGATGAAGAATGAAGTGCAGTAGATCAGTATATTGAGCCTAACCAGAACTGAACTTCAACATATGTGGATGCCTCTCTCTCAGTTCAAATACCTGGTTACCTTCTATAAACTTTGTAGATAGTGAGTCTCTTGTAGGCAATGTGGCTCTTGTGAGCAGTGTGCTCGGGTAGTGAGCCCTAAGTGGCAAGTGTCATTTTGTACTTCTTATTCTTTTAACAGAGAATACAATCTTAGGTTAGTCACCCCGTGGTTTTTTACTTAACAGGGTTTTCCACGTAAAAATTCTTGTGTTGTGTGTGTTGATTTTATTTCTTCTCTCATGATTATGTATGCTCTGATGTTTTGATGTTGCATTAATATTAAAGAAGAAAAGAAAGTTAAGATATAAATAAGATAACTGTTTCACCCCTCTCTCAGTTATCTGCCTTGTTTCCAACATTTTCCTCTATGATGGTTCCTCATTTGCCTCTGTTTGAAATAGTGCTCTCCTCATCACCAATGATTCTCCTTTCTTAGGTTTACCAATAGAGCTAGGTGATTCAACAGGTTCTTCTTCAACATAGGCTACTCTTCCATTGTTTTCTATCCTCTTACTTGTACTACCCTGATTACATTCAAATGCTCTATGTCCTTTACTTCCACTCTTGAAACAAGTACATCTATATGTTCTCTTATCAAATCCTCTTCCTTATCTTCTGTATCCTTCATTCTGGTATGCACTAGGGTTTCCTCTCTGGTAAAAATTTCTATCATCTCTCCAGTAAACATTGTTATCTATGCCATCCTTCTTAATTGGGTTGTCAAACTTGTTCTACTCCACACATGATCTATCATATTCAAAAAATGTTTTACCTCTCTGAAATTTACCTCCTCTGCCTCTCTATCTCTGATCATGCTTCTTATTTAGCTTTTCTTCAACTTTTAGGGCAAACTAATATGCTTCCTCTAAAGATATCACCCTCACTAAGCTTAGTTCTTCTTGAATGTTCAATCTTAGTCCATTGATGTATCTAGCCACTTTCTCCTTGCTTGCTTCACTATGTCTTATCCTTATGATCATCTTATGAAATTCTTCAATTTATTCCTTCATAGATTTCTCCTTTTGTCTTAGGTTTTGCAATCTTTTCAACAATTCCAACTCATAGTTAGCAAGTATGAACTGATTCTTTAACTTTGTCACCATCCAGTCCCACTTTGTAATCTTTTCTTTTCCTCTTCTATTTCTTTCCAACTGAACTTCTTTCCACCATCTAGCAGCATGTCCTTTCAACTATCTTTGCAAATTTCACCTTCTCCAGATCTTCAATTTATTCATATTCAAAGTATTCTTCCATATCATTTATCTAGCCAATCAATTCTTTAGGATTCAAATTACCAGTATAGTTCAGTACATCAACTCTAGGTCTCTTTCCAATCTTTAAAATAGCTCACAACATCTTTATCTGATCTAAATCTTCTTCTTCATTACCTTCTAGGGTTTCTCCAGTTTGTTTAGCAGATTGAAATTCTTCCTCATCATCACTTTCAACATGAGGTCTCGGTGTCAATCCTCTTTGCCTATCTTCTTCAGCAACATCCAAACGAATTCATATTGTTCTCATCAATTACATCATCTCATCCTTTCTATTAGCCATTGTACCAATAGGAGGAACTCTTGGCAGTAGCATTCTTCCTAGGATCAAGTGCAAACTACCTTAGGTTCGGTGATCAGGTTACAAGCCACAATGACCTCTCAATCGGCGATCGGTTGCGCATAGGTAACCTGCCTCAGATTGATGATCTACTCACAACAAGATCTTACGGAATCCCCTTAGCCAATTCGCTCCAAAGAATCAAAACTTTCTCTTTGATACCACTTGGTGCAGTCACAGTAGGAGGGTTCATAGAATGAATTGTCTGGATTATGTAGCAAGAGTAAACACAATAGAAACAACTCAAAGAAATGGAACAAATGCAGATTTAGTCATTCAATACATCAAAGAATTCAAATACAATATGGCCGGCATCATGTGGGCTTACAACTAGGCTCAAAGAGCACATACATGCACAAGATAAAGCTTTAAATCTCCTTTGCACAAATCTAAACTATTAGATCTTTCTTATGTGAATTACTACTTTTCTAAGGATCTATTACACCTTTATATATCATTTTTGGACCAATAGATTCCTCCACGTCGGTTAAGGAAGGTCACAAACTCCAATGAAGAGTTGTAACGCGTTCATAGATAGGTTAGACCTAAATGCATAGAACACTTCCTCAAATGAATAGAATAATGTATGGACCTCCAAGAAGGTTGGCCACAAACCAAGGATCATTGAATGATGTGTCATTAGGATCCGCAAGTCAAGAAATGATCTGCAAGCCTTCTCCTTCAGCTAATTATCAGGAACTACTAGAATGATTTGCACTAAGAAAATAGTTAATCTTCTGATAGCGATATCTTTCTGGTAATTGATCCAAATGCTTTGAATTCTTGATATGAAGTAGATGAATGAATGTAGATGCTAAGTCTAGATCCACAAGATGTGAAATGCCAAAACTAGACCACAAGCTAAAACTGCTTTTGACTAAACTGCTTTGAACTAATCTAGAAAGTGAAAAGAAACAAACTGAACTGCAAATATTTTTGGTTGATGCAATATTACTCTTGAACCAGGGATGCTTTTGCATAAAGCATCTATCTCCTCAAGCTAGAGTAAGATCTAAAATATGCCATACAAGGTACATCCTTCTCCTACACGATCAACAATAAGGGAAACCAATGGAGATAAAAGCACAACCACCCAACCACGTGGAACCCTAAGGTCCACCACCCATGCTAGGAGATAACAACAAGGTCCCACTAAGAAAACAATCAAGAAATACAATAGACTAATAGGTGCAAGGACTACACAAGACTTCAATATAATATGGGTCAATAAGAACATCACAAGTAACACAAACAACACTTCTAGAAGCAATCACACAATGAAAGAGAAAAACACACATTAGGGAGTGCTAGGTTACAGTAGGGAAGAGTGTCATCGCATGGTCCTAACATGGGTTATCCTAGCAGTCTCTCACCAAATGTCAGCACCCATCCATGGGTTATCCTGTAGTCTAGACGCTGGCCCCCATCTATGGTTATCCTGGTAGTCTCTCACTAGATGCCGACCCTATACGGTGACACATGCGGAACCAACATTCCTTTCATGATGACAAGGAAGTTGATCTTTCAATCACAGCCTTCTCATCCCATCCTTAGCTTGAATGAGCACTACATGCATGGGTGAGGCATCTAATTATCTTATTTAGTGTGGAAACTACCCAACCCTCTAAATTTATTATTATCACTAGATTAAAAACTTCCAATGGGTTATCCTGGCAGCCACTTTGGGCACTGGCACCACATTGAAAGCCACTCCCCTACCTACATCTAGAAGACCCTATCCATCAAGAAAGATAATTACTATCACAATGACAAGTAACATATACAACATGCAAAGCATTTACCTTCTTGAATACTTGTAAATAATAATCATAGGGACCAATCCTTGTCCCATAAACCAAGCATGAACTACCACATTCTTATCATGTTCCATTTACAACACCATCTTGTATAGTCATCATAACCACATGAATAGGTACACTGAGCAAGGCATTATCCATCTTGCATAGTCATCATAACCACATGAATAGGTGCACTGAGAAAGGTATTATCCATCTTGCACATGTATCATAATAACATGAATAAGAGACAATATTTCAAGAATTCATTTCATTCAACTCACATGATGCACACATAGCCAACCCCCACACAATCACACCCTCTTAGGCCTCTGGAAACAACTTCCCTAAATGACACAACACTTGACACCATTAAAAACACAATGGTTTCACATCACATTCACTCTCAAAGCACATCATAAACTAATACCCTTCAACAATATTTTTAAGAAATGTAACATTAATCCAAGCATGATCAATTATCTAACAATTATAAAGTGAATCTATCTGAATAATACAAAACTATAACTTTATAATCACTAGTAGGAGTTATAATATGATCATAAGATATAAGTATCCATGAGTATCAATATTTTAACTAATAATTCTCAAGACTTATGTTAATTTCATTTAATTAAAATGTTTGCGAACAAACTACAAATAACTCTAAGGCATAAAAAATAAACAACAATTATTTATACTATTTACACTGATGTAGATTTCATTAATAATCTAGACAATTGTAAATACTATTAAATATAACTATATAAGCAAGGCTAAAAGCCCATAATATTAGAATGCTATAAATATCTTACACTAGTTAGAATCACAAGATACAAAACCCAAAGCTACAATGAAAGAACCTTCTTCTAAGGTTAGCTTGAGAGGAAAGGAATACAGAACAACAAAACATTCCTATACTTCTAACATCTTCATCAAATCTACCACACTTTTAACCACATGCATATGATAGGATCAACACAAAATGAATTTGTTGAGAAGGATTTAGAAGCTACCGACAATGCAAATTGTGAAAGCATACACAACGCATGTAGACTGATTGGTAGAATGCTTCAAAGAGAGTCATATGATGGAAAATAATGATCATAGGATATGCACAAAATGAATTGTTGAAAAAAACTCAGAGAAACCCAGTTCAAAAATATAGAGTTATTGGTGACGCAACTAACTGTTTTAACAAAGATGAAACGGTGAGAGGTAGACAATCACAAAATATTCATATCTTAAAAATTACAAACTGGTATGGCTGATTTTTAGATAAGATATAGATATCCAGGACTTACACCATATATAAAAAATTAGAGAAACCCAGTTCATAAAATTAAAGTTATGGCTAACGCAATAGATTGCTAAAACAAAGACAAAATGGGTGAGAGGTAGAAAGTCATAAAATATTCATACCTCAAAATTTACAGACTAGGTATGGTTGATTTTTGGATATGATTTAGATAACCAGGCTGTGCACCATATATAAAAGAATTAAAGAAACCCAGTTCGTAAAAATAAAGTTATGGCTAACGTAATAGACTGCTAAAACAAAGACGAAATGGGTGAGAGGTAGACAGTCACAAAATATTCATATCTCAAAATTGACAAACTAGGTATGGCTGATTTTAGGATATGATTCTGATAACTAGGCTTTTCACCATATATAAAAAAATTATAGAAACTTAGTGCATAAAAATAAAGTTATGGCTAATGCAACAGACTCGGTTCAGAAAATGTAGAAGAGAATTCACGAAATATTTTAATAAACCTAATGCAACAATAAATTAGATTTATATCTCAGTCCATACTTGGAATATTACTTCTATCACATCTTCACAAAATTCTCATCTCACATCCATTTTTGCCCAAGTCTTTTCTTCTAGAAACTAGGGTTTATGGTGGCAAAAGAAAAATGGAAACTTCTTGAGAGAGAGATCCCCAAAAACATAAACATATTCTCCATTTGAAAATGCACGCTCCTCCCCAAATTATATCTTGAGATTTCAAAATAAAGTTGAGCATGCATAACCACCCCCATAATTTCTTCCAGAAGATTTTCCTTTATTACTTTCTTACAATTTGCTATTTTTAACCAAATAATAATTTCTCTTTGATTTATTTATTTTAGAATTTGCTATTTATTTCATTTACAACTAGACAAGATTCTTTTATGATTTTATCTACTTTAGTATTTTCTATATATATATATATATGACAACTTGCAAATATTATCTATTTTATTGCCATTAACACAACATTAAATTATATTAATTTATTTATTTATCTCTAGTTGCAATTACATTTATTACTATTATTATTATTTATTAACTTAACTTCTAGAATAATATTTTTTTATAAACTAAATTTACATAAGGACATTTATATATTTATTTAACAAAAATACTTCATAACTAATTATTTTATTTTAAGGCAACAATAACCAAAACAATACCAACAAAATAACCCAACTACCAAACCATACCTGACTACTATGCAAGATTGGAAAGCAAGACCACCCCAACAATGATTGACTATCATGACCAAACTGACAAGACTGATAGGGTACACAACCAGATACTCATCCTCTTCAAGGATGATGGCTAAGCTAGGGGACCATATGTTATCTCCATTGAATAGTTCAATTGGTTAAGGCATGCTCAGACCTATTAATTCAGGTGGAGTCGATGCCTAGTACCTACAGCCTTTAGCAAACAACACAGTTGAACATGTATATATATGCGATCATGTAGTCATACACATAGTGAAAGGAAGTCGTAGTGTAGCAGGGTACTCATGCATGAGTAATGCAACACTGTTTCTTTCACCCACACATCAAACATTTAATCACAACACACATAGCAATCAGTTATTGAACAACTAAGTAAGAACCATCATCAGATAGTCACATGATACTCATAATATGATTGATCAACACAAAACATCATAACCTCCTATGATACATAATCAGTCGCATAAAACTTAGTTCTAACTTATGACAATCATAGTAAAATCAACATCATAATCACCTAGATGCAAGGCAATGCCAGAGCATGTGAATTATTAGTATTGCAACAAGGTTCATTGATAAAATATACTAACCTAAGTATTCTGATTATTTACATTCATCTTCACGCTCCTTATTCCAACCACCTATACATCCAAGGTGAAACTAGAGCAGCACTACACCCTCCCCCCCTAAAACTTGACTTACTCCTGGAAGTCACAGACTAGGGTGGAAACATAACATATTACTGTTATCAACATATGCCTCCATACTAAGTAATTGTTCATAAGACAAGTACAATTGTTGAATAAAGATAAGAACATAAATTCGTTACCTTTAAGGCATATAATGTGATCTACTTATAACCAATCACACATATTTTGAGAATTTCATACGATTTAGAGAATTGTATTCACATATTAACAAGGAAAAATACATCTCATCTCTTATTTCCACTAATTACCAACCATGCAAATACAATTCTCCGTGGAGTCCTCCCTTGAACATACTATCAGAGGTTTAAAATGAACATGATAGAAACAACACTTAACATGAAATAGAGCTAACAAAATCAAACATTCAGAATAGCCACCATAGAAATTTTAAAAAATACAAACCCAAGTGGGGGAATAATCAAATTCAATCTTAAGTCACAAAATGCTGACAATTTTCAACAATAAATCATGTATAAAGAAGAGAGTTTTGGTTACCACTCCTATCATAAGAGATTTCAAAGAAAATAGATTCACTATTAGCCCACCAACAACACATGAAACAACTATCAAAAAAATTCTAAAACAATCAAATTACAAACAAATCCACATCACGGTGTGACTCATTTAAGCCACAAAAGGGAGTATCCGCTACACAACACCCTAGGACTCAAAGTCCAGAATGCGTTAGAGAATGTACACCAAACACACGAACAACTAAGTTTTCTACATCTTCATATCTAAGCAACTTTTATATAAAAATTTAAGGTAACAGTCGCTACTTATGTACAAAAATTTTCTATCATTAATGCAGTACAATTTCTTTTTTTACCAAGCTATGAACATATGCAATTACTTCCTTATGCAAGAAGATATTTATAGAGGGAATGTATGATATCACACACAAGAATAATTCAAAACTCTAATTGACTTACAGTATCACATTCATGATCTCATGGGTCCAACACAAACTCCAATTTGATCTCCTGCACATGGTTCTTACACAGGCATACATAATGTTAACTTTCATAAATCACAACAGAACTTCCTCATGAGGTCATGACCAACTAGGAGATAGATATCAGATTATTAATCAACTATGTAAAGATACCCCACATACGGCAACACCACATAACTACATGACTCGCGATGCATGATACCACTGAATGATTAAATCATTCCAATACTTACACATATAATGCAATTAACATAAAGATGGTATGGTGCTTCTACACCCATAGCTAAACATAACCCCCAAGTATGATTACTTCACCAAACCAGTGAACATAAAACACCACTGGCCTTTCACAACACCACACACAGAACGGGTATAGGACATTCACATCACTAGAGGGGGAAAATACCACACTCCTAAATACACGCACTAACAGTAATCATGCTTCTTTCTTCTAAAGCACTATAGACCACAAGAGGAACTCAAGGCCTTAACAAATCAGCAAGTGCTAACATACAGGAAACACATATTGTCATATACATCATCATATTTTCATAAAAGGAGGGAGAACACATAGCAGACACATAAGTAAAACAAGGCATAAATAATTTATTTCTTCCAGAATCAAAGAACAAGTCTATAAATTTATCAACCTTCTAGCATCATACTAAGGCACATAGGTGAGAGGTACTATTACCAACTCACCACAAGGAGAAAAACGCTTAACCTAGAGCAACAACAATAATCTAGAGGTCCCTATGTTGCAACCTAGGCTATGATACCAAATGTAACGCCCCGCCAAGGAACCCAGAGGATAACACAACTAAGCTTACAAAAAGCACAAATATTTTTTTTAAAATGAAAGAAATAACAACAATCATATATTTATTCATAACTTTTAAATTAAGCTTTATCCTCTAGGGTTCCATAGCTGCATTACTAACAAACTAAAACAAGATCTATCTAACATTATGAATTAACTAACAACCACAATTCATTCTAAGTCTAATTGCATCAGATGAATAAACACATACAATTCCATATTATATCATCAGATAAGTAACATCAGGATCCTACGCATATGATCAAAAGTACATAAACAAGTTCCTTTACAAGAGAGTACAACATTACATTGTTTACAATATTGCTATCTAGATTACATTGGAGTACATACATCAAGATAACAATACGTGATTCAACTGATATACAAGACTAGAACATGATCATAAGTATCTATCTCCTCAAGCTAGAGCAAGATCTAAAATCTGCCATACAAGGTACATCCTTCTCTCACATGATCAATAGCAAGGGAAACTAATGGAGATAAAAGCACAACCACCTGACCATGTGGAACCCTAAGGTTCACCCCTATGCTAGGAGATAACAATAATGTCCCACCAAGAAAACAATCAAGAAAGATAGTAAACTAATAGTTGCAAGGCCTACACAAAACTTCAATACAACACAAGTCAATAAGAACATCACAAGTAACACAAACAACACTTCCAGAGGCAATCACACAATGAAAGAAAAAAACACACATTAGGGAGTGCGAGGTTGCAATAGAGAAGTGTGTCATCGCATGGTCCGAACATGGGTTATCCTAGCAGTCTCTCACCGAACACCGGCACCCATCCATGGGTTGTCCTGGTAGTCTAGACGCCGGCTGTAACGCCCCGCCATAGACACCTTAGAAGACAACACATCTATGCTATGCAATGCGGAAATTTTTTTTTGTATAAGATAACAAGGTAAGGTTTAGCAAATCAATACACATCATTAACTAACAACTTGTCTTCTAAGGTCCCATGGTTGCATTACTTGACAAATTAATCAACATAATTTAACATGCATCATTAACTAACATCAGTAGATCATTCTAATTCTAATGCATAAAATCAATAAACATTTACATCTCCATATCACAACATTAGGTAAGTAATCATCAGGATCTAATTCACAGTTACAATTTCTCCTCACATATGAGTACAACATTATATTGTTACATTATCACCTTTTGAATACATACATTATGAATCAACTGGTACACAAGACTAGTACATGAATATAGATCACTGCCTTCTTAACTGGTACAAGATCTGATGCCTGAAACACAAGATATAACCCCCTCGCTCACGAACAACGGCAAGGGAAAAAAATACCAATGGATAAAAGCTCTTCCACCCGACCATGTGGAACCTTGAGGTCCACCCCCTGAGCTAGGAGTTAACATAAGGTTCCCCACAACAACATACAACCAGGTAGATAGAAGACTATAAGAACAAAGACAACACATGACTCCAACAACACAAGTCAATGTCATAAACAACTCAACATCACTTCCAGAGGCAACACATAACAAAAGGGGAGAGTACAACTAGGGAATGCTAGGCTGTAGTAAGGAGAGTGTCATTGCATGGTCCTAACATGGGTTACCTAGGTAGTCTCTCTCTAGACACCAGCCCCCATCTATGGTTACCCTGACAGTCTCTCTCTAGACACCGGCCCCATAGGATTACGCATGCGGGAATCAACCTTCCTTTCATGATGACAAGGAAGTAAATCTGCCAATCCCGGCCTTCTCCCCTCATCCTTAGTCTGAACTAGCACTACATGCATGAGTGAGGAACAAAACATCTTATTATCTTGTTAGTGTGAAAACTACCCAACCCTTAGGTATTTTATTATGCTATCACTGAATTTCCAACTCCCAGTGGGTTACCCTGGCTAGCCACTTGGCACTGGCCCCCACATTGGAAGCCACTCCCTTACCTACAACTAGGAAACCCTACACAACAAGCATCCATAAGTCATGCAAGGCATTTACCTTCTTGCATACAAGTCTCAACATAAGATATCAACAGAGCAAGGCATGGGTCCTCTTGCTCCAAAGTTTTCAATCATAAGCAAGGTCTAATCTAGAGCAAGGCATGGGTCCTCTTGCTTGGTCGTCACATCCACAAGAACCAAAGATAGAGAAAGGTAAACATTACATAAAACCAACAAGTTCAATCTTTTACATAAACCAATACAGTAATTATTACAACTTTCAAGATGGACTTAACAATCTTGTCACGACATGATAACAACATAACCACATGAATTAGGTGCCCTGAACGAGGCATAATCCATCTTGCACATAGGAACCATAATGTAAAGGAGTCAACATCACATTAAGGCAACTCATATACAACCATTGCAAAATCACATATTCACAAAAGTCAAAACACAATAACATTTGCCTCTGGAAACTCAACCTTGACAACATGGCTCTATTATGACCTTTGATATGACTTGCACAAGTTACACTATCAAAACCCAAATACAATATTTATAACCCTAATTCCAACCATCGTAATTCAAATAGATTCAATTTTATCTACATTATTATGTATTCATGTTGGTTCTCATTTAACCACGTTAACCAAATGCAACAATTATGACTCTAACAATAATGTTTATTTTAAATCAATAATCAAATAACGATATATAATTATGAATAACGATGAATAATAGCATTATTCTAAATTTCTAATTTAATGGGGCATTTTAACTAAACATCTCCTTCATCTTGAAATAATAATAATAATATAGATACCATAGATTATTGGACAACAAATATTTTTCATCCCATAATAAGCATAGGGACCGAAATTATCATAATCTATCACCAAGAGTAGACAAAGGCCACCACCCTTTTCAATATTTATCATCCTCTTCCGTAGGGAGTAAAACCCGAAGTAAAATGTTTAAGTAAAGACTTTAGAATCATTGATGTGGAGATTAAAGTCTTCCTAGTTGGAGAGGATCCCCATCATGCACATGTTATGCACTTAACGTTACATGGCTAGAGGGATTTGCTATAGTTTTGACATTTTTTTTTTTTGCTATCAAATAAGATCATGCCATATTGTGAAAGCGAATTGGAGAAGGATTGCCATTATTCTATCTTAAGCTATCAAGCAAATAAAGTGGCCCCTCATATTTCCAAATAGGTGATGTATGACCCTATATAGTTCCATCGGCCAACAATGGATGCCACCTTATGACACACCCTCCCTTTGAACCAATGTCTGTAGTTCCAAACTATGTGCTTGCACATTATAGTGATGAAAGGATTAAAAGGCTCTTAAAAATAGGGTTATACAATAATTGAGTATGTCTACTCTATCGACTGTGAGTTAACAAAAGTGAAATGCAACTTATGGTTGATCCACTTGTGTGTGTTTTAACAGTTCCAATCTGTGTGCATGCATGTTAGCATTGATGAAAGGATTGAATAGCTCTTTACAATGAGGATGTATAATAATCAAGTACTCTACCATATCAAGTGTGAGTTAACAAAAGAGACATGCAGCTTATGGTTGTTGCTATACAACTGCAATTAATTCACGTTCTATTACCATACCTAGAGTTTGTGAATTTTCTTTGATACAATTCAATTCCTTGTTTATTGTGTCACAACATAAAATAAATTACAAACTCCTAAGAATCCATGACAGCGTTCTGAGAGACTCATGCACTTGTTAAAAATATAAGTAAAAATTTCATGTAATACAGACTAGTCTAGCAAGTTCAGAAGATAGGGAAGCAATGGCATGTGAATGAACATTAACTTTAAGTATGCATGTAGGTGATATGCCTACAGGCCCCAGTTAATTAGTTTGATTAATTTAGATACTTCCATTTCTAAATTCTGCACTACAACACTCAAGTTGATAACATGCCAAGAATTAGAAAAAAAAAGGCATCTTTCCTAATAATATGGATTTTCCAACTGATATGAAAATAGAAGGCTGGCATACAAGGAAGGGCTTATAGGATCATTTGCTATGTAGAGAAGGTGCAGTGAGGATTTTAGATATATTACTAGTATCATGGAATGCAATTTGATTACAATGATCATTTGTATGCAACGTGATTGACAAGAATAAATAAATATGCGCAATCCAATATTCTCTCTAGTTATTGGCTATGCCAATTTCACCCATGCATAAATATCAAACCTAGGAATTGTTCACAAAGCCATCATTAAAAAGATGAATACTCAAGAGTATTAACAACGAAAACTTACATTATACTGATTGATGGATACTCAAGATTTGAGATCTTTTGTACTTGCTGAAAGTGACTGGCATCAAATTTATCACTTTACAGACCAATCTAGCGACTGCATTTCCATTTAATGTAAAAGCTGCAAGTATTTTATCACTACTTTGATCACCCAGTGGGCCCCATTACTCGTGAAGAACATCAGATTATTTCTATAACTGAGTTGCCTATGGGCTTGATATGTCTACCTTTATTTAAGAATTAATGTCTTTCCAATTTGCGGAACATGATTTTCATTTTAAATAACACCTTGCAGACAAAATCAATAAGGCAACAAATTTAGCTTAAACAGTTATCTAAAAAGGTAGGATGGTCCTTCTCACAAATATATTCATTCATTGCATGCGTCTTTACCTGGTACAACTAACAACCCTTGTCTGCAAGACTGAATGTTTTTCCTAGTACAGTGATAGCCATACAGCATTGATGTTTTATATGAACAAACAACCCTGTTAAGCTTGCTAGGATTTCCTCGTGTTCATATTCCAATTATAGCTGGATACAATTACTATGGCCCATTCTCTGTCTAGATACTAGATAGTAATTCTTGTTGGTACCATCAGCATGCATTTACACAAGAAAATGTTGTAACATTTCAGTTAGTAGCTACATAAGGACATTGCCATGATTCTATAAAAGACTTCTTAAAAGGCCTCTATAAAAGACTTCTTAAAAGGCCACCCAATAATTCTTTTGACATATATTTCTATTGGTTTGCAGAATAGATGCTTGTAATTGAAACAGGGTGGGATTCTAGTAGCTCACTATTTTGTCACTAATTATTTTTATTTTCTTTTGACACCATTAATAATAATGATTACACAGCAAGAACAAGGATAAAACCTTGTGATAGAGAGAGTGCGTGAAAAATAATGGTTGGAAACTATATAATCCATGACACAATCCTAGCAGTGGCTCCATGCAAAATGAACCACTTTCAGTTAGACAAAATAGTAATTTTTATTCAGCCATAAAGATCCCACCCAAATTAGTCCAACATAAATCCTTTGACTGTCCTTGGTTATTTATGCAGAATTTCAACCAGAAGTACCTTGGTGAACATGCATGCAAAACGTGGAATTATAATCAAGGCACGTAGATGCCTAAAAAGGAATATAGAATGCCATGATTGCAGGATATGTTCAAGGCAGATTCGTTGAAAGCCTTAAAAACTTTTAAGCAAGCGCAACCGGTACACATGTAGTCAAAATGTAGAAGCATGCACGAAGCACATGAACTGTTTGACAAAATGCCTCAAGAAACGTAGTATCACAAAATGCAATGATTGCAGTATACATAGAAAATTGACGTGTTGAAAAGGCTTTAAAACGTGTCTAGACTCCAAAACCTTTACTAGCATCCTCCCTACTGAGCCAAACAAAATGGGAGTTTTGGACAGGGTATGGACATCCATCAATGCATAAAGAATAAAGAGATTGTGTCGCTGCTGTAGTTACAATTATCTTGGTAGGCATGTGTATAAAATGTGGAAGCATAGAAAAGGTATGTGAACTGTTTGACAAAATGCCTCAAGGGGATGTGCATCTACAGATTATGCACCCGAACCGTTTGAGGAAATATCTCACAAAATTTAGACACAAGTAAGGCCTACGAACCGTTGACAGATATCATTAGCTACATTTTCTCTGTGCTATGTAATCATTCAATGGCCATGTCACTACTCCTCATTCACATTGATCAGGGACCAACCAATTTTGATAGGGAACACAAATTCAAGGACGTGATTATATTGCACTACAATTCAACTATTATAAAAATGGCCAAATCTCCCATATAAAGCCAAACAACTCCTCTATCATTAAAACTTTCGAGTGTCAAATGCCATGTAAGCTGAATTATTTGTAGGGGACAGAAAAAGCACAAACCTAGTCTTACACAACCTCAAGCATCTGAAAATGAGTAGCATTCTTCAAAAATTCCAACTATGTAGATAAAGTAGTGTTGTTCTCAAAATCAGCTACACTCATTTTGTAGACAACTCCACGAAACTTGTCCGTTTCGTGAATCTACACTCTAAGATCGCAAATCGAGAAAAGATTTTCTTGTTCTCGTGCAAGGTCAGTCGACATTTTAAAACTCGTTTGCGACGTTTCCTTGAATTAATTTCTCGATATTTGTGAGAAAAATCCAAGTCGTAAATTGGTTAGAATGTTAATTTTAGTCATTTTTTTTTTAAGTTTGTAAATTTTTACTCTTGATATGCAAGAGCGGCAAAATTTGCCGCTCTTACATATTACTTCAGCTTATTTTATTTTCGATGTAATGTCGGCAAAATTTGCCGCTATTACATCGCTTTGAGTTCAAATATGCGAGAGCGGTAAAATTCACCGCCATCGCATATCTTTCGTTGGAGTCACCTGGCCCATGTAAGGGTGGCCTTTTTCGCCGACGTCGCACGTTTGTCAACAAGGATGTCATAGCGGCCGAAATTACCGCCCGAACGAGATCTTTGGGATTCTGCCGTCGAGTGCCATTAATGGCCACTCGTGCCAGGTGCTTCAATTCCAGTTTTAGCCTTTTAAAAGCATTTTTCCCCTTGCCACTCGTCATTCCTCATTCACAAGTCTTTTGCACAACTCTCTCAACGTCCTCAAATTCTGCTTGATCGTACCATTCAAATTCGCCGATGGATCTAGCATTGAGGATTTCACTAGGGTCTACACTTTCACCACGGGTAAGTTTATTCCTCGTTTTTCGTCTCTTTTTTCCCGGTTTTTCCAGAATTCTATGTTTTGATTCTTGTTTCATTTTTCCTTGTGTTTTGTTTTGTTTTTCGTTTCATAGTCGTTGTTTTGTTCACCTGTGAAAACCCTAGTTTTACTACCCGAAAACCCTAGGGCTTATATCGTATTGATACTCTGAACCCTCGCCCATATCCTATCAATATAATATCGGCGAATTTCGCCGAGCCTGCTCGGAGATCATGTAACCTTCGCCGAGTTTTGAAACGGCGAACATCCCGAATCTCCGCACATAAACTCAAGTGTTAATCAAATGCAACAGCGCCCGAAGTCGCCGCTAGAACCTCAATCCACGTTTCAAGTGCATCGTCGGCGAAATTCGCCGCTCGGGCATATATAGAGCTTTCCCCCATGTGATATCGGCAAAATTCGTCGACGGAACATCAAAAAGCAACGAACTTACAACTGGTTATCAATATGCAGCGTCGGCGAAAATTGCCGCTCATACTCCAACACACCTTCTTGCATCGACGGCAAATTTTGCCACTCCAACCATCTCACGGTTCTCTCAAACTGCAAAGGCGGCAAAATTCGCCGCCGATGCACAATACCAAAACCCTCATATGCAAGGGCGGCGAATTTTGCCGCCCGTGCAAAAAATATCTCAAATTTTCCTAACACTGGAAAATTTCCAATTTCATTTTCCCGAGCCCGCTTCTCCTCTGATCCTTGGCCAGCTCGCACTATAGCCCTTTTTCAAGCGCACTCCCATAGTCGTGATCGTCAACATGCAATTTTCCCAGATTGCCCATATTTTCCCTGATTGCATGATCATGATTTTTGTTGCAGTTTCTTCTGCGGAGCTCCTTTCGACGTCAAACTTCTTCACTGTGAAAGTTCGTCCAAATGACTGACTTGTCCCCGAAGAAGGCAAAAGCTATGAAGTACAAATATCAAGGTGTTTTCCCAATCACCTTAGTCCACTCCAATGTTGAAGATATTAGAGATACAGAGATTGGCCATGTTGATATGGCTGAGTTTGTAGAGAGAACCAAGTCGAGCAACCCCAGTGCTATGACGAGGAAAATAGTGGAAAGTAATATTCATCTGGTATCCTCCTTCCCAGTGGCGGCTCACAATCCAGAATTTGTTCTTCAGTGTGCCCATTTCTACAACAAAGATATCAGAGCTGTGGTGGACGCCAGTGGTAATGTAATAATCAGGTTGGATCCTGAGTTCATTGACAAGGTGTTCATGTGTCCACCTGCAACAGAGGTGTTGAAGCTTGATTTCATCGAAGCTCAAAAGGAATATGACAAGAATCCAGAGAAGGCAAAGAAAGTAATCAACAACAAATGGTTGAAGATTGCGAGGTCAAGTTTGTCTAGATGGCCACGCAGCTTTCCTCGAAGCGATTTCGTGGAAGAAGTTGGTGATTTGATTACCCTCCTCAGCAGGATAAGAGGTTTGTCTTCCTCTTCACAATTTCATGAATGGATGTATCCCTTCATTAAGGTCATACTCCAAGGCAAGCAGGTTATTTTTTGGGGAGAGCAAATCAGTAACGCTTTGCATGATCAGCTGACGAAGGTATCCACTACCTCCAAGTTCTTCATGACTTCCTACCTGGTATACATTGCAGCCT
Source organism: Cunninghamia lanceolata (assembly GCA_027924645.1). NCBI lineage: Eukaryota > Viridiplantae > Streptophyta > Pinopsida > Cupressales > Cupressaceae > Cunninghamia > Cunninghamia lanceolata. The sequence continues at coordinate 3,190,733 of BSBN01000914.1, read as the reverse complement.
CCATGAGGATTTTTCCAGGATTGTCATCAGAAGGTGATAGAAGAGTAGTCCCAGTATACCAGTTCTATTCTCAGCTAACGTTGAAAGGCTCAATTCACCATTTCAGGAGAGTGAATGATGCATTCTTTGCTGTATTCTTGTGTCTTTTCAATCCCCAACTGGAGCAGAGAAGAATCTCAGATGAGGCATGGACAGTGGTTAATGGTTTTGGTTGTATGTTTTTGCAATTTCCATCTTTCTCCTACTTAAGGGTTGGCTTTTTCCAAGGCTACCCTTATATGCTTCCAAGGTTTCCTTCAGATAGATTGGTCTTGATGGAGTTGTGCAGGCAAATGATTGTCGTGCATAACAAACAGATGGAACTCAAGAAGCCCGGATTCAGATTTCCTGTAGAAATCGGCAGATACTCAGTATTGACTGCCGCAAAGGCAAGAGCTATGGAGACGAAAATGCAGTTGGTCACCATGAAGCAATTCAAGAGGAGACCAAAGTTTGATTACCGGGGTGTAAAGGATAAAATCAAGAGGAAAACACAGTTCCATGAACCCATGGTGGAAGATGTCTGGATAGATTTGAGCACACAGAGGATACTCATGATAGGTGGGTTGAAATGAGGAAGCTGAAAATGAGCACTTTAATATCCATTGGTGCCATTTCCAACAGGGATTCATATATAGAAACAAAGGAAGCTCTAATGTACAGGAGCAATGTGCTAAGAAATTTGATCAAGGATCTCGAAGCTGCAAAGGAAACCAGTGAAGAAAATGATGTTAACATTTTGCATAAGCTGGAGGAGTTGCCTTGTAAATTGGTATCACAGGATAACCAGTTTCTTTCTGCAGAAGAAATGGTTAAGGAATTTGAGGACATGTTTCAGAAAGAATTTGAAGACAAGGTATTTTCAATAACTTCTGTGGACAGCATATTAGACAATCAGTTAACCTTGGACAATTTGAAAACCAGGTTAACCAATCATGCCAAGTCGATCACTACAGTAAGGGATGCCATAGTGAGGGCCAGGATGATCTTCAAAAACACATTCAAACCAGATAGCATTGAAATGCAGGTGACCTTCACTATGTATGATGACCACGTGATAAAAGGTGGTGACACAAGTTGAAGCAGCAGTTTTTCCCTTAGTTTATTTTCTGATTTCCATATGTACTTTCAAAACAGTTTTGGACATTTTTACATGTACATTTTTGATATGCAATTACATGTAAAAAATAGGAAGTCCCAAGTCAATAAGGACTCCTATTATTGAATAAGTCAAAGTAGTTGTAGATTTCCTAGATTTTCTCAAGGTCTTTCCCTATAAATAAAGGGGACCTCTTTTGTAAATATTATCTTTTATCTATTGCAAGAAAACTCTGGCGAATTGAAAAGCAAATCAAGACTTTGTGCTTATTGTGAAAATCAATATTCAAATATTCATCAATACAAGAAAGCAAGTTCAATTCCAATCTTTGTCTTGGGATTATTTGTGTTGTGATAGTTTTGTTCTTACGTCTTGCTATCATGATCTTAATTGATAATAATTGAACGGTGGAGTTTGTTTCAAGTGATTGAAGAGCGCTCTAAATTTGATTCTGATAAACTTTGTGTTATCAAATCGGTTGTGGGTTATATGTTCATGTTTGTGAAAATACAACAGTTTGGGGACTTTGTGCTGCAAGTTGTTATATTTGAATTACTTTTATCATATTGAAGAGGAGTGAAGACTTTGGGCTGCATTCTACTTCAAAGAGTTCTGGTTACAAGTAGTGAATGAAGTAACGGAAAACTTTGTGTTTCTGTGATATTGTGATAATTTGTAAGTTTTATATCAAGAGTTTGAAGTATAAACATCTATTCTGAAAAAAGAGAATGAGATGAGATGGAACCACCACCAACATAGTTTTTAGTGTATATACATTTGATAAGTTGTTTGATTTGTACAAGTTAAGTAATCAGAGGGAACCTCCCCTTGCTGAGAGGAGAGACTTTGTCTCATCATAGCTGTGGCTGATATACCCATTTTGCCGTTAGCAAGTTAACGACAAAATATTCACCCAACAGTTTTTTGGCAACTCCACTGGGGAAGGAACGCGCAACTTGAAGCCTCACGCTTCGAGTTGAAGCATTTTTCAGTTCTTTTCCATTTTCTTGCAAATTTTAGGTTTAGTATAATACAGTCTGGCAGAATCTTGGTACACCAGAAGTAAGAGGGCTCAGGGTATTATTGATCCTGCATTCGAATTAATGCGGCAGAATAATTTTGGATTCTTAACTCCACGACCTCGTCTTTAGCGCACCAGGAGTTTCCCCCCTACAAACACCAGGTCTCCAATACCAGGTGAAGTTTCTATTGCCAGTGCTAATAGAGTTTTGGCTGTTCATACACCACCAAGGTTTGCTATACCACCTTTCAATCGGCGCATCATGGCAGCCCAAGGCCCTTGGGGTAATACCTTTGGTCCTCTAAACTTGACCCCACCATTACATGAACTACCTCGTAGTTCAAGAAAGAATTTCCCCAAATTCTATGGTGACGGAAAAGTTCATCCTGATGAGCACATTGCGGCTTTCTGTATAGCCTACGGTGTAATAGGTGTCGAACACGAAGACGTGGCTGTGCGACTCTTTGTAGAAACACTACAAGGCGCTGCTGCAGACTGGTTCTACCACCTCCAAGCCCAAACCATAACAAACTAGGCTACTCTCAAAACTAAGTTCGAGGCCAGGTTCAAACCTGCGGAAGATGCTCATGCGTTGTTAGCACAGCTGACACAGATGAAAAAGGAACCTTAGGAACCAATGCGAGATTTCATCGCTAAGTTCAACAAATTGAGGAATAGGATTCCCGCTACCGCTGAGCCCACAGCAGAGAATCTCAAATGTTTCTTTATTAATACACAGCTTCCGGAGGTGAGTTTCCTATTGAGGCGAGATGCTCCTACTGATCTTGCTGCGGCTCAGATTCTGGCAACAGAGGTAGAAGATGATCTTATCCTGGCGGGTAAGATAAGAAGGGATGCTAATAGAAACAAAAGCTCCTCTTCTACTGAAAACCATTCCACAAGCACCACAGATCCCATGGTGCAAAAGCTAGCAAATGAATTGCTGGCTCTCAAGAGACAAATGTCCCAAGGTATATCTGTGCCTCCTTCTTACCGAGATATACCCAGGAGGACATTCCCAAACAATTCATATCAAGGCAATGCTGCTAGGAATCAAGGACAGCAAAACCGTCTTCCTCCTACTCAGGGGAAGCTTGCTATTGAGGCAGCGCCGGTCAACTCTGCTGTTGGCTACTATGAAGCTGAGAAAGAACTCTCTTTCCAACCTGAGTTGGAATATGAAAACGGTGCTAATCTCTTCACAGAAGGAGAAGAAGAGTTAGCTGGTGACTCTACCATCAGCTTTCTGAACTACCAGGACGAAGCTGAAAAGGGAGAAGTGAGTGAAGGAGCATATGCTGTTTTCACTAGGTCTCAAAATCAGTCAGCTCCTCAAGTTGATAAAGGGAAGGCGAGAGAAGAATCTCAACCGGCGATTTCAATCGCTAAACGGGGGACTCCACTACCTTTCCAGTCAAAAGACCCGGTGGTTAATAAACAGGTAAGTGCTTCTAATGAATTTGCACCTTCCACTTCTAATCCTCAGACTAGTGCTATTTCAACCAAAAATCAAAATGATGGTTTTTCTTCCTCCGTATCTAATTCTTTTCAGCAGTTCGATATAATAGACCATGCTAGGAGAACTAAGATACAAATGTCTGAAGTTGAATATTTACAGGCTAATCCTGAACAATTTGATAGATTAGCCAAATATGTCAAAAATAAGACCGTCCCTGCAGGACAAGAGTTTCCCAAAGCTACTCATGACTCCTCTAAAAGTAAACCTACCCAAAACAATCTTGTTACTACTCCCCCTGAGGTTTCTGGAAAAATTGAACCCTTCTATGTTTCCCTATTAGTAAATGGCCATAAATTGAGCAATTGCGTAATAGATTCTGGAGCCTCAGACAATGTGATGCCTGCTAAGGTAGCAGATGCCCTTGGCCTCACCTTAACCAAAACTTTTGGGAGGTGTTTCTCTATGGAGAATAAGCAAGTTCCACTTTTGGGTCAAATCAAAGATGCCCAATTTGCATTTGCAACTTTTCCGGATAAGAGAATCAAGATGACAGTCTTGGTAGCTGATGTTCCAGCTTCATATGGCATTCTTCTTGGACGTAATTTCTGCAAAGATGTGGGTGGTGAGTTGAACATGGATTTGTCTGAAGCTAGGATACCCGTTAAAGGTGTCATGCAGAAATTGCTTCCTGAGAAGGAAGCGAAATATATTGTTACTCAAACATCAAACCCCAAAGCTCAAATTTTGTTTGAATCCTCGGGAATGGGTAGCTATTTTCTATCTACTGAAGATTGTTCTGATTCATCAGATGAGGCTACATCGGGTGATAGCTCTGATATGTCAGATGGAGACTCAGAGGAGTTTTCAGACGAAAGTTTAGGTAAAGATATAGCAATTCCAGATTCTTCCCTCACCGATGAAGAGGAGTCTTTTGATCAGAGGAAGTCCAAGAAATCAAATTCTGATGGAGTCTGGATTTTAGAATTTGATGGCAGCTGTTCTTCTACCGGTTCTGGAGCCGGAGTGGTTTTGATATCGCCACAAGGTGATATTTTACCTTTTTCATACAAGCTACAATTTGACAATACCAATAACACCGCCGAATATGAGTCCTTGTTGCTCGGATTGGAAGCGGCGCGTGCCAGAGGTGTTAAGATCCTTCATGCTCAAGGGGACGCCGAATTGGTGGTTTATCAACTAAGAAATTTGTACCAAACAAAAAATGAAAGATTGAGACATTATCGCAATCGCGTATGGGATTGCATTGAAGATTTTGATGCTTTCAATATTTCAGTTGTGCCAAGAGAGTTCAATGACCGTGCAGATTCATTGGCTGTTTCCGCCACTCTCATGGTGCCTCACAAAGATTTCAAAGGAAATAAGTACACTATTGAACTGGTCTTCCGACCAAGTGTACCTGATAACGCTGACCATTGGCAGGTGTTCAATGGTGACAATCAGATCATTGCTTTCCTGGAAAAGATGGATAGTTTTGATGAGCTTTACTTTGAAGGAAGTGAATCACCACCTTGTGAATATGTCTCTGAGGTAGATTCGCAGACTGGCGAAGAATTTCTACAGTTGAAAGGAAATAAAATCCCAAAAGGATTGGTTTCCCTTGAGAGACTCTTTGATAAACACGACAGGCATATCAAGCAGCGGCAACAACAGCAGGATTCGAATTCCTCCATGGAATTTGAATAGGTCAATTTGGGTACAGAAACAGATCCTAAGATGGTCAACATTAGAAAATGCTGCACTGCTGATGAAAGATTCAAATTCATTACCCTCCTCCGCCATTACATTGATGTTTTGGCTTACTCCTATGATGATCTGAAGTCTTTCAGGCCTAAGGAGGTTCGACACGAAATTCCCCTCAAAGCTGGATCGTTGCCTTACAAACAGAAGCAGAGGCAATACAATCCAAAGATATCAGGTACGATTCTTTTTGAAATTTAGAAGATGCTAAATGCAAGGATTATCTTTCCAATTCATCATTCCACATGGATTTCAAACATAGTACCTGTAAGGAAGAAGAACGGAGAAATCCGTATCTGTGTTGATTTCAGAAATCTCAACCAGTCTTCTTTGAAAGATAACTACCCTTTGCCCATCATGGACCAAGTATTGCAAACAGTGACAGGTTCAGAAATGCTGTCTATGTTAGATGGTTTTTCAGGGTACAATCAAGTGGAGGTAAATGAAGCTGATCAGTTCAAGACCGCCTTCACCACACCGCGGGGCACATTTGCATATCGCAGAATGCCTTTTGGTCTGATCAACGCTGGCGCAACATTTCAGAGAGCGATGGATCTGGCTTTCAGAGATGAAATGGGTAAGTTCATCGTGGTGTATCTCGATGACTTGACTGTGTTCTCCAAAAACCATCATGATCATGCACATCATCTGCGACAAGTGCTGGAGCACTGTCGGCAAAATGGTATTTCACTCAATCCCAAGAAGTCAGTTTTTGGGGTAACGGAAGGCAAGCTTCTCGGACACATTGTATCCCGAGAAGGTACTAAGATCGACCCAGAGAGGGTCAAATCTATTCAAAGTCTCACTCTGCCAGCAAGTAAGACTGCTGTTCATTCTTTCTTTGGAAAGGTGAATTTTCTGCGAAGGTTCATTCTTGAGTTTGCAGAAAAAACCCGTCACATTGTTAATATGATGAAGGGTAAAGCCACTTTCCGTTGGACTACGGAAGGTAAGGAAGTGTTTGAGGATATCAAGAGAGCTATTGCTCATGCTCCAGTTCTTGTTTGTCCAGACTACACTAAGGATTTCCTAGTCTATAGCTACGCTTCAGAACACACACTTTCAGCTATTCTGGTTCAGCAGAATGAGGAAGGCGTTGAATCCCCCATATCATTTATGAGTTGTCCTCTCAAAGATCATGAATTGAAGTATTCGAATATGGAGAAGCATGCCTACGCCGTAGTCAAAGTGGTTAAGCATTTCAGGTTCTATATTCTAAATTCACACACTGTTGTCATGGTGCCTGATACAACAGTCAAATCCATCCTAACTCAACAAGAGTTTGGAACAAAGAGAGGTAACTGGATCGCTAAAATTCAAGAATTCGATCTGGATATCAAGCCTACCAAGCTTGTGCGGGGTAAAGGTTTGTGCCAATTGATCGTAGACAACGTTCCAAAAGAGACAGGGGACGAAGAAGAAGAAGTTGTGGACACGCCAACTGTTCTTTTTGTTACTACAACTGACGAGTGGTATTCCAATATCGCTCATTTCCTTACCTATGGTGAGTGCCCTTCTCACTTGTCTTATAAGGAAAGGAGAACTATCAAGTTAAAAGCTGCTAACTACGTCCTTTGGGACAATGGTTTGTACAAGAGAAGTCTTGACGGTGTATTTCTACGTTGCGTGGATAAAGCACAACAAGGTAAACTTTTGGAGTCTTTCCACAATTTGGCTTGTGGTGGACATTTTTCAGCACCTGTGACGGCTCACAAGATTTTGCGAGCTCGATACTATTGGCCCACACTATTCCAAGATGCGTACAATTGGGTACGCAGGTGTGAGTTATGCCAGCAGTTTGTTGGGAAACCAAAATTGGCAGCCTTACCTCTCAAACCAGTGGTGATTGAGGAGCCTTTTCAGCAATGGGGTATTGACTTCATTGGCGCAGTGAATCCATCATCAAGTGCCGGACACAACTATGTCCTCACAGCAACAGACTATTTTACCAAATGGGTGGAAGCTATTCCAGTCAAACACGCCACTTCAGAGGTGGTATGCAGTTTTCTTAAAGAGAACATTATTTCCAGGTTTGGAATCCCAAACAAGATTGTAGCAGACAATGCTACTTGTTTTTCCTCTTATGAGATCACTGAGTTTTGCTACGAGCATGGGATCACTCTTTCCCATTCTTTAGACTATTATCCGCAGGGGAATGGTCAAGCAGAATCAAGCAATAAGAATCTGGTCACTATCATCAGGAAGCTGGTTGATGAGAATCAGAGAACTTGGCATAAGGCATTGTTTGATGCTTTATGGGCAGATAGAATTACACCCAAAAGAGCAATAGGCATGTCGCCATTTCAGCTTCTATATGGTCTGAATGCGGAGATACCGATCACCTTGGAATTGCCAGCATTGAAGTTGGTAAAGGCATTGGAAGATAGAACTTTTGATAGTTCTATCGATAAAAGAATCATGTATTTGGCCGAACTTGAGGAGCAGCGCACTGTTGTGGTGGACCGTATTGCTGAGCACCAAAATTAAGTAAAGAGACTCTTCGACAAGAAGGCAAAGGCTCGTGAGTTTCAGGTTGGAGATCAAGTCTTGTTGTGGGACAAGAGGAGAGAACCAAAAGGAATGCACGGAAAGTTTGATTCCTTGTGGAGAGGTCCATTCACCATTCATCAGTTCTGTGGCGAAAACAGTTTCTTGCTGGAGTATCAAGATGGGACACCATTCTTGTTGCCTCACAGTGGACAACATCTGAAGCATTTCAATCCTTGAAGTTTCAGATAAGTTAAATTGTACATTCGTATAGTTTTGTGTTTTATTTTTGTGTGTTTTCGTTTAGTCTTTGTGTCTCTTTCTTTTTAGCTTGACTCTATAGCCCAATGGCATGGATGAAGGCACTTAGAGACTGGATTCTAATCCCCTCAATCGTTTCAAAGTTCGATTGAAGGAAGTTCCCCAGTTAGAGCTAGCTGTTGTTCTCAAAATCAGCTACGCTCATTTTGTAGACAACCCCACGAAACTTGTCCGTTTCGTGAATCTACACTCTAAGATCGCAAATCGAGAAAAGATTTTCTTGTTCTCGTGCAAGGTCAGTCGACATTTTAAAACTCGTTTGTGACGTTTCCTTGAATTAATTTCTCGATAGTTGCGAGAAAAATCCAAGTCGTAAATTGGTTAGAATGTTAATTTTAGTCATTTTTTTTTTAAGTTTGTAAATTTTTACTCTTGATATGCAAGAGCGGCAAAATTTGCCGCTCTTACATATTACTTCAGCTTATTTTATTTTTGATGTAATGTCGGCAAAATTTGCCGCTATTACATCGCTTTGAGTTCAAATATGCGAGAGCGGTAAAATTCACCGCCATCGCATATCTTTCGTTGGAGTCACCTGGCCCATGTAAGGGCGGCCTTTTTCGCCGACGTCGCACGTTTGTCAACAAGGATGTCATAGCGGCCGAAATTACCTCCCGAACGAGATCTTCAGGATTCTGCCGTCGAGTGCCATTAATGGCCACTCGTGCCAGGTGCTTCAATTCTAGTTTTAGCCTTTTAAAAGCATTTTTCCCCTTGCCACTCGTCATTCCTCATTCACAAGTCTTTTGCGCAACTCTCTCAACGTCCTCAAATTTTGCTTGATCGCACCATTCAAATTCGCCGACGGATCTAGCATTGAGGATTTCACTAGGGTCTACACTTTCACCACGGGTAAGTTTATTCCTCGTTTTTCGTCTCTTTTTTCCCGGTTTTTCCAGAATTCTATGTTTTGATTCTTGTTTCATTTTTCCTTGTGTTTTGTTTTGTTTTTCATTTCATAGTCGTTGTTTTGTTCACCTGTGAAAACCCTAGTTTTACTACCCGAAAACCCTAGGGCTTGTATCGTATTGATACTCCGAACCCTCGCCCATATCCTATCAATATAATATCGGCGAATTTCGCCGAGCCTGCTCGGAGATCATGTAACCTTCGCCAAGTTTTGAAACGGCGAACATCCCGAACCTCCACACATAAACTCAAGTGTTAATCAAATGCAACAGCACCCGAAGTCACCGCTAGAACCTCAATCCACGTTTCAAGTGCATCGTCGGCGAAATTCGCCGCTCAGGCATATATAGAGATTTCCCCCATGTGATATCGGCAAAATTTGCCGACGGAACATCAAAAAGCAACGAACTTACAACTGGTTATCAATATGCAGCGTCGGCGAAAATTGCCGCTCATACTCCAACACACCTTCCTGCATCGACGGCAAATTTTGCCGCTCCAACCATCTCACGGTTCTCTCAAACTGCAAAGGCGGCAAAATTCGCCGCCGATGCACAATACCAAAACCCTCATATGCAAGGGCGGCGAATTTTGCCGTCCGTGCAAAAAATATCTCAAATTTTCCTAACACTGGAAAATTTTCAATTTCATTTTCCCGAGCCCGCTTCTCCTCTGATCCTTGGCCAGCTCGCACTATAGCCCTTTTTCAAGCGCACTCCCATAGTCGTGATCGTCAACATGCAATTTTCCCAGATTGCCCATATTTTCCCTGATTGCATGATCATGATTTCTGTTGCAGTTTCTTTTGCGGAGCTCCTTTCGACGTCAAACTTCTTCACGGTGAAAGTTCATCCAAATGACTGACTTGTCCCCGAAGAAGGCAAAAGCTACGAAGTACAAATATCAAGGTGTTTTCCCAATCACCTCAGTCCACTCTAATGTTGAAGATATTAGAGATACAGAGATTGGCCATGTTGATATGGCTGAGTTTGTAGAGAGAACCAAGTCGAGCAACCCCAGTGCTATGATGAGGAAAATAGTGGAAAGTAATATTCATCTGGTATCCTCCTTCCCAGTGGCGGCTCACAATACAGAATTTGTTCTTCAGTGTGCCCATTTCTACAACAAAGATATCAGAGCTGTGGTGGACGCCAGTGGTAATGTAATAATCAGGTTGGATCCTGAGTTCATTGACAAGGTGTTCATGTGTCCTCCTGCAACAGAGGTGTTGAAGCTTGATTTCATCGAAGCTCAAAAGGAATATGACAAGAATCTAGAGAAGGCAAAGAAAGTAATCAACAACAAATGGTTGAAGATTGCGAGGTCAAGTTTGTCTAGATGGCCAAGCAGCTTTCCTCGAAGCGATTTCGTGGAAGAAGTTGGTGATTTGATTACCCTCCTCAGCAGGATAAGAGGTTTGTCTTCCTCTTCACAATTTCATGAATGGATGTATCCCTTCATTAAGGTCATACTCCAAGGCAAGCAGGTTATTTTTTGGGGAGAGCAAATCAGTAACGCTTTGCATGATCAGCTGATGAAGGTATCCACTACCTCCAAGTTCTTCATGACTTCCTACCTGGTATACATTGCAGCCTCCATGAGGATTTTTCTAGGATTGTCATCAGAAGGTGATAGAAGAGTAGTCCCAGTATACCAGTACTATTCTCAGCTAACGTTGAAAGGCTCAATTCACCATTTCAGGAGAGTGAATGATGCATTCTTTGCTGTATTCTTGTGTCTTTTCAATCCCCAACTGGAGCAGAGAAGAATCTCAGATGAGGCATGGACAGTGGTTAATGGTTTTGGTTGTATGTTTTTGCAATTTCCATCTTTCTCCTACTTAAGGGTTGGCTTTTTCCAAGGCTACCCTTATATGCTTCCAAGGTTTCCTTCAGATAGATTGGTCTTGATGGAGTTGTGCAGGCAAATGATTGTCGTGCATAACAAACAGATGGAACTCAAGAAGCCCGGATTCAGATTTCCTGTAGAAATCGGCAGATACTCAGTATTGACTGCCGCAAAGGCAAGAGCTATGGAGACGGAAATGCAGTTGGTCACCATGAAGCAATTCAAGAGGAGACCAAAGTTTGATTACCGGGGTGTAAAGGATAAAATCAAGAGGAAAACACAGTTCCATGAACCCATGGTGGAAGATGTCTGGATAGATTTGAGCACACAGAGGATACTCATGATAGGTGGGTTGAAATGAGGAAGCTGAAAATGAGCACTTTAATATCCATTGGCGCCATTTCCAACAGGGATTCATATATAGAAACAAAGGAAGCTCTAATGTACAGGAGCAATGTGCTAAGAAATTTGATCAAGGATCTCAAAGCTGCAAAGGAAACCAGTGAAGAAAATGATGTTAACATTTTGCATAAGCTGGAGGAGTTGCCTTGTAAATTGGTATCACAGGATAACCAGTTTCTTTCTGCAGAAGAAATGGTTAAGGAATTTGAGGACATGTTTCAGAAAGAATTTGAAGACAAGGTATTTTCAATAACTTCTGTGGACAGCATATTAGACAATCAGTTAACCTTGGACAATTTGAAAACCAGGTTAACCAATCATGCCAAGTCGATCACTACAGTAAGGGATGCCATAGTGAGGGCCAGGATGATCTTCAAAAACACATTCAAACCAGATAGCATTGAAATGCAAGCGACCTTCACTATGTATGATGACCACGTGAGAAAAGGTGGTGACACAAGTTGAAGCAGCAGTTTTTCCCTTAGTTTATTTTCTGATTTCCATATGTACTTTCAAAACAGTTTTGGACATTTTTACATGTACATTTTTGATATGCAATTACATGTAAAAAATAGGAAGTCCCAAGTCAATAAGGACTCCTATTATTGAATAAGTCAAAGTAGTTGTAGATTTCCTAGATTTTCTCAAGGTCTTTCCCTATAAATAAAGGGGACCTCTTTTGTAAATATTAGTTTTTATCTATTGCAAGAAAACTCTGGCGAATTGAAAAGCAAATCAAGACTTTGTGCTTATTGTGAAAATCAATATTCAAATATTCATCAATACAAGAAAGCAAGTTCAATTCCAATCTTTGTCTTGGGATTATTTGTGTTGTGATAGTTTTGTTCTTACGTCTTGCTATCATGATCTTAATTGATAATAATTGAACGGTGGAGTTTGTTTCAAGTGATTGAAGAGCGCTCTAAATTTGATTCTGATAAACTTTGTGTTATCAAATCGGTTGTGGGTTATATGTTCATGTTTGTGAAAATACAACAGTTTGGGGACTTTGTGCTGCAAGTTGTTATATTTGAATTACTTTTATCATATTGAAGAGGAGTGAAGACTTTGGGCTGCATTCTGCTTCAAAGAGTTCTGGTTACAAGTAGTGAATGAAGTAACGGAAAACTTTGTGTTTCTGTGATATTGTGATAATTTGTAAGTTTTATATCAAGAGTTTGAAGTATAAACATCTATTCTGAAAAAAGAGAATGAGATGAAATGGAACCACCACCAACATAGTTTTTAGTGTATATACATTTGATAAGTTGTTTGATTTGTACAAGTTAAGTAATCAGAGGGAACCTCCCCTTGCTGAGAGGAGAGACTTTGTCTCATCATAGCTGTGGCTGATATACCCATTTTGCCGTTAGCAAGTTAACGACAAAATATTCACCCAACAAGTAGAATAGTAAAGACACTACTTCATGAAAACTAAAATCCTCAACCAATCTTTTCAATGTAATCATATGTAATTATTTGTTAGGCTGTGGTGGGATAGTAAAATTAGAAACTAATCACAATGATGACCCAGGTTCAAAACCGAGCAGGTGTTCCCCCTCACACCAAATGATATCCAAGTTAATACCACTAGGTGGAGTCAGTTTTTGACAAATCCTTGTTTTGGAAGCTATAGTGGAATATTGTATTGTGACCTAAACTGTATGTACAAAAAGGAGAGTACTTTTCTATAGTTTTTCGGTCAACCAAAGGTATTATGGATTCAATATGATAGAGATACAGAGCACCTCTGAACTTAACTCTACCTCCTCTGTTTCATCACATAAATCAGTCTTTCAACCTACGGCTGGGATGAACAATTCAAGGGTTTCGTCCTGATATGAGTGACTCTGAATATTGATGCAAAAGTGAAGATTTCTATTTACAGAATTGCAGACTTGCATTTTTAAGTGATTTTGTATAAGGACAACCCATGTGAGGAAAATGACAGGTCATCAGAATGCCTAGGAAATTTGCTATATGCAATATAGACTTAAAAGATAGTAATACGAAAAAATGCCATTTATTAACTTTTAGGTTTTTTCGATACCTATGTTTGATAATATGATTGCTACGTTAGCTGAAACAGCTCCATAGCCTGATATAACCTTCATTGACAGAACCTTGCATGATTGTTTGAACAAACATAAAATACAGAAAAATGGATAGAACAAGTTGCTTCAAGACACATGTTCCAAGAATAAAATGCATTGCTTAATGTAATGGATGGAATGAAAGAAACGAGGGTAAAAAGAGAAATGAAATGAGCTTTCGAAACTAAAATGTATTGCTCACTATGATGAAGGGAGGGTAAATAAAAGTAGGAAATCACTTACTGCTTCACATGATCTTACAGGTTGTGAATCGAAGAAAGCATGCTTGTATTGGTAGGGCTTCGCATCACCATTATCAGAGGCTAAAAATTATAGAGTTTTTGCAGAATCAAAATCTCACAGCATTCCTTGGGAGTCGTCAGTGGAAGGAGCCATGAACCCCTGGCAAAAATCTTTTCCCATTCCACCCAAAAGCAGCCATTAAAGCTCTTTCCGACTGGGAAGCACCCAATGCAGGAGGAAACACCTATTTTCGATGAGCCCTAGATAGAGACACCTACCCCACACCTGGCCTACAAAAAAACCGTCATTGCAGATAACGACGACACATCAAAATTTATGATTAATCTATGTATTTTAATTCCAATATAACTGACCAATTTACACTACCCACATTATTATTTTATTGATTAGATTGTAACATTACAAGTTACAATTTAATTTTTACAACTTTAACATAATTTATTTTATTTATTAAATTGTAATATTACAAATTATATTTTGATTTACAACTTGTGTTACTTATTTTAATGTTTACAATTATATCATAATTGAATTGTTTATGTTTAGTAAACAATTCATAATTTTCCTTTATAAAAATTTATTTAATTTTAACTTGAAATTAATCTTCCTTTTAGTGAAACATGCACCGGACTTAAATCAAGCATTAAGAATTCGATAAGCACAACCTACAAGATGACTTCTAACCTTCATACAAGACCACAAGGCATGACCAAGATGCAGGAACAAATAGTTCAATAGACAATGACGACAGGATACAATACTACGAACTCATCCTCTTCGAGGATGTTGACTGAGCAGGGAACCTTAGGTTAACTCTGATCAACGAATCCATTGGCTAGGGCATGCTCAGACCTGCTAGTTCAGGTGGAGTCGATGCTCGGTACCTGCACCCTATAGCAAACCACACAGTCAACCATGAAAATATATATATAATCATACAGTGAATGGAAGTCGCAGCATGGCAGGGTACTCAAACATGAGTAATGCGACACTGTTCCATTCACATAAGCACATTGACGAGTCACTATGTTATACATGACAACTATCTACTGAGCAGTTATCAGTAGTAACATCATCAAAAAGATTAGATAAAACATAAAGCTCTGAATTAAATTAATCCACCACATCTAGTATGTCCATACAACTGTGAAACATAAAATGTCAATAGTTAAAACTTTAACAGATGTCATTATAATCATGATCGAATAACACATGGAGCTGAAATTAAAGTAATCCATAACATCTAATATATGCATCAAACTGTGATAACATAAAGTATCAGTGATCAAGCATCATCCTAACATAGATTCATTATCAGCTATCATAAAACAGAGTTTCCTTCACCCAAAAGAGTGTCATAGTGTCCAATCCTACTAGAAAAACCATCAGTCTAATAGACGACAAGGTGAGGGGTACTACATCGGCCCCCATCTTGTTGATTTAAGACAAACAACTGAGAGGGGGGGTGAATCAGTTGTCTCAAAACTTTATTTTCTTTAAACATTTAAATCCTTCTTGTATTTCAACAACATAATAATAATTCAATCATGGAAGCACAATGCAATAATTCAAGAGCAGAAACACATTAACACATAAGACACCAAGATTTTAATGTGGAAAACTTGGTTAAGGGAAAAACCACGGGGTGACTAACCCAAGATTGTATTCTCTATTAAAAGAATAAGAAGAACAAAATGGCACATGCCAATTAGGGCTCACTGCCTGAGCACACTGCTCACAAGAGGCCCCCTGCCTACAAGAGACACACTATCTACAGAATAATAAATATTACATACTTGAACTGGAGATTAGCATCTTCACCATGCTTGAGTCAGTTTCATTTAAGCTTAACACTTCTGTTCTACTTTTTGATCTTCTCCTCTCTACCACTTTCTCATCTCCACAAGGATATTTTGAAATGACTTCACAACTCTTATTTATACAAGATATCAACTTTGGAGTGATCATCAAAGTCGACACAACATATTCTATTACAAAGATGCAACTTGATTTGTTACAAGAACTTCATGCGTATCACCACACTATCAGCCACACATATTAGGGACTTCAAACTTCTTTAAGGAACATGCCATGCTTCATAGAACATCTTCAAGATCATCCGTAAGATGTGTAAATCATCTGGTTGGCCATGATTAGGAAGAACACCATCATTCAAGAGTAAATCTTTAATTATGAGTTCAATCTTCAATGTGGACCCCCAACACAAACTGGACACAATCTAGAGACCCCCACAAGATTGCCTGAATCATGAAGAACATATACACCACTTCTGCTTACTAAAATTATTCGCATCTTCATCTGAAACCTTAAGAACATAGTCTGTCACATTAGAATAAATACTTGCAGACCTCCAAACCATGAACCAATTGAGTTGTCAATTTGCATTAGCTTCCTAAACTCTCCACCAAATCCACAGAACAAGATATTGCATTTCTGGATGTCACCGGACCTATTTGTGTCACTTTGTCACCTTTGAACATCTGCCAGAACCAGTTTTATTCATATGGCCATAACTTCTCCAAATCTTCATGCGGACCTCTCAAATCTTGATTGGATCATCTTTAGACACATATCTACAAACCCTTTGATGCGCATTCTCTGATCTTCATCTTATCTTGGATCTTCACTTCATAGAGCTTCACTGTCTTCACTGTTCTTTTCCATTTCTGATAGGACTAATTTTCTCAATATCCTTAGCACACAACTCATTCCATCCTTAACATCAATGCAACAGAAGTATGTTGACATCAATGACAACACCGGTTAGGCCCATACTTGCAACACATCTATGGTTATCTTGGCAGTCTCTCACTAGATGTCAGCCCCATAAGGTGACACATGTAGAACCAACATTCCTTTCATGAGGACAAGGAAGTTGATCTTGCCAACCACGACCTTCTCATCCCATCCTTATCTTGAATGAGCACTATAGGCATGGGTGAGGCATCCAATTATCTTATTTAGTGTGGAAACTATCTAACCCTCTAAATTTATTATTAAGTTATCACTGGATTAAAAACTTCCAATGGGTTATCCTAGCAGCCACTTTGGGCACCAGCCCCACATTGAAAGCCACTCCTCTACCTGCATCTAGAAGATCCTATCCATCAAGCAAGACAATTACCATCACAATGACAAGTAACATATACAACATGCAATGTATTTACCTTCTTGCATACAAATCATAATCACATGGACCAATTCTTGTCCCAAAACATAAACCAAGCATGAACTACCACATTCTCATCATGTTGCATTTACAACACAGAATACACATCATTTCACATCACACAGAGCAAGGCATTATCCAGCATAGTCATCATAACCACATGAATAGGAGATAATATTTCAAGAATGCATTTCATTCAACTCACATGATGCACACATAGCCAACCCCCACACAATCACACCCTCCTAGGCCTCTAGAAACAACTTACCCAAATGACACAACACTTGACAACATTAAAAACACAATGGTTTCACATCACATTCACTCTCAAAGCACATCATAAACTAATACCCTTCAACAATATTTTTAAGTAATGTAACATTAATCCAAGCATGATCAATCATCTAACAATTGTAAAGTGAATCTATCTCAATAATACAAAACTATAACTTTTTAATCACCAGTAGCAGTTATAATATGATCATAAGATATAAGTATCCCCGAGTATCAATATTTTAACTAATAACTCTCAAGACTTATATTAATTTCATTTAAATAAAATGTTTGTGAACAAATTGCAAATAACTCTAAGGCATACAAATTAAACACAATAATTATTTACACTATTTACACTGATGTAGATTTCATTAATAATCTAGACAATTGTAAATACTATTGAATATAATTGTATAAGCAAGGCTAAAAGCCTATAATATTAGAATGCTATAAATATCTTACACTAGTTAGAATCACAAGATACAAAACCCGAAGCTATAATGGACGAACCTTCTTCTAAGGCTAGCTTGAGAGGAAAGGAATACAGAACAACAAAATATTCCTATAGATCTAACATCTTCATCAAATCTACCACACTTTTAGCCACATGCATATGATAGGATTAGTATAAAATGAATTTGTTGAGAAGGCTTTAGAAGCTACCAACAATGCAAATTGTGAATGCATAGACAGGGCACATAGACTGATTTGTAGAATTCTTCAAAGAGAGTCATATGATGGAAAACAATGATCATAGGATATGCACAAAATGAATTTGTTGAAAAAAACTCATAGAAACCTAGTTCAAAAATATAGAGTTATTGGTGATGCAACTAACTGTTTTAACAGAGATGAAACGGTGAGAGGTAGACAGTCACAAAATATTCATATCTCAAAAATTACAAACTAGGTATGGTTGATTTTTAGATAAGATATAGATATCCAGGATGTACACCATATATAAAAAATTAGAGAAACCCAATTTGTAAAATTAAAGTTATGGCTAATGCAATAGATTGCTAAAACAAAGACGAAATGGGTGAGAGGTAGAAAGTCACAAAATATTCATATCTTAAAATTTACAGGCTAAGTATGGCTGATTTTTGGATATGATTTAGATATCCAGGCCATACACCATATATAAAAGAATTTGAGAAACCCAGTTCATAGAAATAAAGTTATGGCTAATGTAATAGACTGCTAAAACAAAGATGAAATGGGTGAGAGGTAGACAGTCACAAAATATTCTTATCTCAAAATTGCAAACTGGGTATGGTTGATTTTAGGATATCATTTAGATGTCCAGGCTGTGTACCATATATAAAAAAATTAGAGAAACCAATTCGTAAAAATAAAGTTATGGCTAACTCAACAGACTCAGTTCAGAAAATGTAGAAGAGAATTCACGAAATATTTTACTAAATCTAATGCAACAATAAATCAGATTCATATCTTAGTCCATACCTGGAATATTACTTCTATCACATCTTCACAAAATTCTCATCTCGCATCCATTTTCGCCCAAGTCTTTTCTTCTGGAAACTAGGGTTTATGGTGGCAAAAGAAAAATGGAAACTTCCTGAGAGAGAGATCTCCAAAAACATAAACATATTCTCCATTTGAAAATGCACGCTCCTCCCCAAATTATGTCTTGAGATTTGAAAATAAAGTTGAGCATGCATAACCACCCCCATAATTTCTTCCAGAAGATTCTCCTTTATTACTTTCTTACAATTTGCTATTTTTAACCAAACAATAATTTCTCTCTGATTTTATTTATTTTAGAATTTGCTATTTATTTTATTTACAACCAGACAAGATTCCTTTATGATTTTATCTACTTTAGTATTTTCTATATATGTATATATGACAACTTGCAAATATGATCTATTTTATTTCCATTAATGCAACATTAAATTATATTAATTTATTTATTTATCTCTAGTTGCAATTACATTTATTACTATTATTATTATTTATTAACTTAATTTCTAGAATAATATATTTTTTATAAACTAAATTTACATAAGGACATTTGTATATTTATTTAACAAAAATGCTTCATAATTAATTATTTTATTTTAAGGCAACAATACCCAAAACAATACCAACAGAATAACCCAACTGCCAAATCATACTTGACTACTATGTAAGATCAGAAAGCAAGATCACCCCAATAATGATTGACTATCATGACCAAACCGACAACACTGATAGGGTGCACAACTGGATACTCATCCTCTTCAAGGATGATGGCTGAGTTAGGGGACCATATGTTATCTCCATTCAATAGTTCCATTGGTTAAGACATGCTTGGACCTGTTAATTAAGGTGGAGTCAATGCCTGGTACCTGCAGCCTACAGCAAACAACACGGTCAAACATGTATATATATGCAATCATGTAGTCATACACATAGTGAAAGGAAGTCACAGTGTAGCAGGATACTCATACATGAGTAATGTGACATTGTTCCTTTCACCTATACATCAAACTTGTAATCACAACACACATAGCAATCAGTTACTGAATGACTAAGTAAGAACCATCATCAAATTGTCGCATGATATTCATAATACGATTGATCCACACAAAACATCATAACCTCCTATGATACATAATCAGTCGCATAGAACTCAATTCTAACATATGACAATCATAGTAAAATCAACATCATAATCACTTGAACGCAAGGCAATGTCAGAGCATGTGAATTATCAGTATTGCAACAAGGTTCATTGATAAAATATACTAACCTAAGTATTCTAATTATTTACTTTCATCTTCACGCTCCTTAGTTCGACCACCTGTACATCCAAGGTGAAACTAGAGGGGCACTACAACCAGTCTGTTCTTGTATTGAGGTTATGATCCAAGGTCCTAGTCTTGCATCCAGACACAAAATCAAAATCAAAATCTTATTCATAAACTTTTAGGATTTAGAAGTAGTTTTAGGACCCAAATCCTTTGATTCACAACTAAACATAAGGCCCAGAGCTAGCCCCTTTGCACTTATTTTACAGTTTTGGTCTGCATTAGAGATGATTTATCTTCTCTATATCTATATCCTAGTAAGTAACAGATTTATCTCATGGATGTCGAATAGGGAATACCCCCTAGGTTTTGCAGAGCCTGAAGAAGGAGAGGAGACATTTTATAGAGTCTGTCTCCTATACTGTTGGCCCTTGGCCCAAAGATCCTGTTGATAAGATTTGGCTAGCTTGTAGGGATAGTTGGGGAACATCTAGTTGGGACAAACACCAACCACTCCAATAGGTCCTTAGAAAGATAACTCGCTGTAGTCCGAAGCATATGGTCTCCCATCAGACCCTCTATGTCTATAGGTGACGGGACAACCGCGATAGCATAAGGATCAATAGCATCATCCAATGGTCCGGATCATCCAGGATGACTCATCAAATATCTTTCCACATGATCAGAAGATATAATAGATGTGGCAGCGATAATATCACCAACACTATTGATTGCTTCCCTTTGGGAAGCAATGACAACCTGATCAACAATAGGGGCCAGAGCTGGGGATGTAGCATGCATCCTCTCCCTAACCAAGGCCCTATAAACTAGAGCCTGTTGATCTAGTCGACAATAGGCATCTCTATCAACAACCTTGCCCCTCCCTTGACCAAAATATGTTGACAAATCCAAGTAGTTGACCTTGAGGCCCATATGAACCTCTCCATATAATTGTTGTGCAAAATATAAAGGAATTTGGTCAATATTGGGATAACAACCATGAGCAGCAAGAAAACATGGATATTTCAAGGGGCCATAAGAGGGTCTACACATCTAGTCGCTTAGTAGCCCCTCACATTAGGCCTACCAACATAATATGGGAACCATTAGGATTTGATAGTCTCTTTCGAGATAGTAAGCTGAACAAAAGCAAGAGAAACATCACCAGTAACCTCTTGCCACATCTGGGCAAGAATAGTAGCAAGAGTATCACCTGAATAAGGATGGGTATCTCCTAGACTCTATCTAATGCAATGCAAGCTAGATAAAATTGATTGACATGTGTCCCCATAAACCCCTATTGTGTTGGGGTCAGAAAAAACACATGTCAATTTCTAAATCTCAGTATCTATACACATAAATATAGAAGGTGTAGGAGGCGGTGGCGCATGTGCCATGATATATATCGACCTAAATTTTATGCATGTAAAAATAAATTACTTATTCCAATGTACACGTGTGCACATCTAACTTACTATGTATCTAAATTAATTTTTAAATTTAACATCCAAGCCAGGAACATACATGTTCTAGTTCACTAAGTGAAAAAAAAATTAAAATTTACATGTTTGATAAGTGATAACATGAAAAGAAAGTGCAATAACTTAAAGGACCACTTCAAGAAGGAAAGAATGATGGAGCCTTGCTGATCACAAGATGAAATTCAAGTTGAGCAGAGAATCAAGATCACTGCTAATCAAAAGAGAAGATAAAGTGAATGATTTGGAGTCCCGAACTTCCTATCATTATTGTGGGAAGTAGTACTTACAATTTAACCTTATTTATAGGTCTCTACAGTTGCATTAGGATGGCCATGTTGAACCAATTCTCTACACTTTCAATGGTCCTAATATGTCTCAACAACATCATTGATCTAGTGTCTACTTTCGAAGTTGTGATACATTTGCTCGAGCCTATGAATATATACAATTTCTTGCTTTTGACTTGTTGAGCTCACTTATCCCTAGTGATTTAAGCTCACCTATATCAACATAAAATTTCTTCTCTGATGTAGGTGTGTATGCTGATGTTGTTCCACAACTTCCAAAGTAGACACTAGTTATCACTGATGTTGGTGAGACATATTAGTCATCTTGTAGAGAATTGGTTCAACATGGCCATCCTAATACAACTATAGCTCTGTATAAATAAGGTTAAATTGTAATTACTACTTCCCACAATAATGATAGGAAGTTCAGGATGAGCCAAATTATTCACTTTATCTTCTCTTTTGATTAGTAGATGATGTACCTGGTTTACACAAAATTAAATTGTATTCAAAATAGATGTATGTCAAGAATTATTATACTTACATTTAATAGGTTATTTATAGGTCTCTATAGTCTACATCAGAGTAGATAGGGATGTTGTGTTACATGCTTGAGCCTATCAACATACAATTTCTTGCTTCTAACTTGTTGATCTTGCTTATGGATCCCTAGTGATTTAAGCTCGCCTATATCAACATACAATTTCTTCTCTGATGTAGGTGTGTATGTTGATGTTGTTCCACAACTTCCAAAGTAGACACTAGTTATCACTGAGTTGGTGAGACATATCAGTCATCTTGTAGAGAATTAGTTCAACATGGCCATCCTAATGCAAATATAGCTCTGTATAAATAAGGTTAAATTGTAAGTATAATTCAACACATAATTGTCTATTTCAAACAATTTAATTTTACGTGTAGACTATGTCATCTACTAATTTTTTTTGAAAAAATGTACTTGCACAAAACCTTATTTATACCTCTAGATAGTTGCATTAGGATGGCCATGTTGAACGAATTCTCTACACTTGATGATTGATATGTCTCACCAACATCATAACATGTGATATAGTGTCTACTTTGGACTGTGGAACAAATGTATCAACATACACATCCTACATTAGAGCAGATAGGGATGTTGTGTTGCACTCGCCTATATCAGCATACAATTTCTTCTCTGATGTAGGTGTGTATTTTGACATATTTTTCCACAAGTTCCAAAGTAGAAACTAGTTATCACTAGTGTTGGTGAGACATATCAGTCATCTTGTAGAGAATTGGTTAAACATGGCCATCCTAATGCAACTATAGCTCAGTATAAATAAGGTTTTGTAAGTATAATTTGAAACACATAATTGTCTATTTCAGACAATTTAATTTTACATTCATAGATTGTGTTGAATCTAATAATTTCTTTTATAAATATGTACATTTTTATACGAGCAGATATATATTTTAACACATATATGTTTTAATCTAGAAAGTTATATTTACCTATGTTAACCTTTCAATAACACATATATATGTGTAATAGAAGTTATAATTAAATAAATGAAGTACAAATTTCCAATAGCATTATCATATTCCAACACGTTTTAAATAGTTGAACAAGAGGGAAGATTTCATTTCTAAAATGCATGGATGATTATTTTCCTTTTCAAAGTAGAGAGAGAGAGAGAGAGAGAGAGAGAGAGAGAGAGAGAGAGAGAGAGAGAGAGAGAGAGAGAGAGATTGATTTTAACTTTTTCAAATCTACACATGTGTAATGTCACATGTATTAGTGTCATAAAAATGAATACCATGTGTGCAATAAAACATTTAAGTCATTCCTACTCCATACACTTAAATCTTTCTTTGTGAACACATTTAGGTCAAGGGAGAGAGATAAAGAGATTTCTTTTGTGTTGGGTGAATATTTTGTCGTTAACTCGCTAACGGCAAAATGGGTATATTGGCCATAGTTATGATGAGACAAAGTCTCTCCTCTCAGCAAGGGGAGGTTCCCTCTAATTACTTGACTTTTGCAAACCAAATAGCTTATAAACTTTATGTACACTAAAAACTATGTTTGTGGTGGTTCCATCTCATCTCATTCTCTTTTTTCAGAATAGATGTTTATACTTCAAACTCTTGATATAAGACTTATAAATTATCACAAAATCACAGAAACACAAAGATTTATGTTACCTCACTTACTACTTGTAAACGGAACTATTTGAAGTAGAATGCAGCCCAAAGTCTTCACTCCTCTTCAAAATGATAAAAGTAAATCAGATATAACAACTTGCAGCACAAAGTCTCCAAACTATTGTATTCTCTCAAACATGAACATATAACCCACAAATGATTTGATAACACAAAGTCTATCAGAATCAAATTAAGAGAGCTCTTCAATCACTTGAAACAAACTCCACACTTCAATTATTAACAAATAAGATTATGATAGCAAGATGTAAGAACAAAACTATCACAACACAAATAATCCCAAGACAAAGATTGGAATTGAACTTGCTCTCTTGTATTGATAAATATTTGAATATTCATTTTCACAAACAGCACAAAGTCTTGATTTGCTTTTCAATTCGCCAGAGTATTCTTGCAATAGACAAAAGATAATATTTACAAAAGAGGCCCTCTTTATTTATAGGGAGAGGCCTTGAGAGAATTTAGGAAATCTACAACTACTTTGACTTATTCAAAAATAGGAGTCTTTATTGACTTGGTACTTCTTATATTTTTACATGTAATTACATATTAAAAATGTACATGTAAAAATGTCCAAAATTGTTTTGAAAGTTCATGTGAAAAATAGAAAATAAACTAAGGGAAAAACAACTGCTTCAATTTGTGTCACCACTTTTTCTCATGTGGTGATCATACATAGTGAAAGCCGCTTGCATTTCAATGCTATCTAGGTTGAATGCATTCTTGAAGATCATCCTGGCTCTCACTATGGCATCCCTCACTATAGTGATTGATATTGCATGATTAGTTAACCTGGTTTTCAGATTATCCAAGGTTAACTAGTTGTCTAAAATGTTGTCCACAGAAGTTATTGAAAATGCTTTATCTTCAAATTCCTTCTGGAACATGTCTTCAAACTCCAGAACCATTTCTTCTGCAAAAAGAAATTGGTTGTCCTGCGATACCAACTTACAAGGTAACTCCTCCAACTTATGCAAAAGATTGACATCATTTTCTTCACTGATTTCCTTTGCAGCTTCAAGATCCTTGATCAAATTTCTTAGCATATTGCTCCTGTACATCAGAGCTTCCTTTGTTTTTGTATATGAATCCCTGTTGGAAATAGCGCCAATTGATATTAGGGTACTTATTTTTAGCTTCCTCATTTCCACCCATTTATCATGAGTAGCCTCTGTGCGCTCAATATTTTGAGAGATAGCATCAATGAGATCATTAAGTTCTGCCCTTACTTTCCTCATTTTATCCGTCTTCTCAGATACATTCGTGAGCAAAGAGATTCCTTGCGCTCGCATCCTGTCTAAGTACTCTTCAAGTACTTTTCCTTTGAGGTGAGTTTTTTCTGCTTTCAGAATGACAGGGTCTTCTACAGATACGACCTTTGGAGTAACTGCTTCTGAATTCAAAGTGATTTTTCTTACCACTGCAGTCAGTTGTTCTACCTTTGCCTTGTAGTGATCTTTCATTTCTTTTTCCCTGTCAAACTTCTGGATCAGGATGTCCATGTCTGACTACATATCATTTTTAGCGCTTTCATGGATGATTTTGCCCAATTCAACTCTAGAAATAGAGTAGTCATTCATATCAAAATTTTCAACAGTTGCATCCTATGGAGGTTTTGCTATCTCCAAAAATTTGTGTCCCTTATCTTCAAGTACCCTAGAAAGAATCTTCAGTTTCTTCGGGGCCTTAGGCTTTGCAGGTACCAACTTAGTGAAATCAAAGTCATCTAGAGAGATGACTTGCTTTTTCCTCTTTGGTGTGTAAGCTGATAACCAAGGTGGGAGCAGAGAAGTCCTCACATTAGGATCCATTCCTGATGTTGGTGTTCCCGGAACTATGCTTGTACTAGTAGTAGAAACAATAGGCAGGGTGTTAGTAAAAACTGCACCTGTTACATTTGCACTTGAAACTTGCTCAGTATTCATCACAAAATGATCAAACATGGACGTATCCCCAATATCAAAGGACGAAGAAGACAAACTAGAAATTGACTCAGAAGAATGGAGAACATTTTCAAAAGTACTTTGGGGATCATAAAAAATTATTTTAGGAGGAGAGGGAGATTCAGAGGAAGGAATGTTAATAGGGGAAACAGACACAGGAGTTGCGATAGGTGTATTAAACAATGAGGATGATACTCCCATTTCTTGTTGTGTATTTTCCTGTGGAGACAAAGCCTCCTCGTCTTGTTGATCTGAATTCCTATCTTCAACATCCATCTCTTATGTAGTTGGCTCTTCAGTCACTGGCTCCTCAACTTCCATATCTTTCGTTTTAGGTTCTTCCTCAACAACTTTTGCTTTCTTCGTTACAAATCTGATTTTAGGCTTGTGTGTTTTAGAGGATGAGGGAACATCACTCTTGTTCTTCATTCTATTTTCCACCTTTTTACCAGTCTGCTCTTGAATTTCAATTTCTGAACCAGTGAGGAATTCTTTCAATGTAATTCCTTTATCTACCAGCTATTTATTGGTGTTAGCCAATATGGGCTCAAATCTCTTCCTTAGTGAAGTCAACTCCTTTTGGGACCATTGGATTGGAGGGAGAGGAGTACTAGCAATCTGTTCTACATCGTATCTAGTGTCAACCAATTCCCCATCATCCACAAGATCTTCTAGAATATCAGCAAGTCCCAAATATTCAATCTATTCCAGGGACAACCTGCTATAGTCCAGTTTCCTGATATCTTCCTCTGTTCTCAAGTCTACCCAAACATCTTCCACCATGGGTTCATGAAATTGAGTTTTCCTTCTGATTTTATCCTTTACACCCCTGTAGTCAAATTTTGGTCTCCTACCAACTGCATCTCTGTCTCCATGGCCCTTGCCTTTGCGGCAGTCAATACTGAATATCTACCGATTTCCACTAGGAATCTAAAACCAGGCTTCTTGAGTTCCATCTGTTTGTTATGCACGACAATCATTTGTTTGCACAACTCCATCAAAACCAGTTTATCCAAAGGGAATCTAGGAAGCATATAAGGGTAACCTTGGAAAAAGCCAACCCTCAAGTATGAAAAAGATGGGAATTGCAAAAACATACAATCGAAGTCATTTACCACTGTCCATGCCTCATCTGAAATTCTTCTCTGCTCCAGTTGGGGATCAAAAAGACATAAGAATACAACAAAGAACGCATCATTCACCCTCCTGAAATGGTGAATTAAACCTTTCAATGTCAACTGAGAATAATATTGGTATACTGGGATTACCCTCCTATTCCCTTCTGATGTTAACCCTAGAAAGATTCTCATAGAGGCTACAATGTATACCAAATAGGAAGTCATGTAGAACTTGAAGGTAGTGGACACCTTCATCAATTGTTCATGCAAAGCATTACTGATTTGTTCACCCTAGAAAATAACTTGCTTGCCCTGGAGTCTGACCTTAATGAAAGGATACATCCATTCATGAAACTGTGAAGAGGAAGACAAACCTCTTATCCTGCTAAGGAGAGTAATCAGGTCACCAAATTCCTCTACAAAATCACTTCGAGGGAAACTACGTGGCCACCTTGACAAATTTGATCTTGTAGTCTTCAACCATTTGTTATTGATTACTTTCTTTGCTTTATCTAGATTCTTGTCAAATTCCTTCTGAGCTTCAACAAAGTTGAGTTTCAGTACCTCTGTAGCAGGAGGACACATGAACACCTTGTCAATGAACTCAGGATCCAACCTAATTATCACATTACCACTAGCATCCACCACAGCTCTAATAGCTTTGTTATAGAAATGGGCACACTGAAGAACAAATTCCATGTTATGAGCTGCCACTGGACAAGACGACACTAGATGAATATTACTTTCCACTATCTTCTTCATCATAGCACTGGGGTTGCTTGACTTGGTCCTCTCTACAAACTTGGCCATATCAACATGACCAATCTCTGTATCTCTAATGTCATCAACATTAGAATGGACTGAGGTGATTGGGAAAACACCTTGGTATTTGTATTTCATTGCTTTTGATTTCTTTGGGGACAAGTCAATCATTTGGATGAACTTTCACCGAGGAGAAGTTTGATGTCGAACGAAGCTCCATAGAAGAAACTGCAACAAAAGTCATGATCATGCAATTAGGGAAAATATGGGCAATCTGGGAAAATTGCATGTCGATGATCACGACTACGGGGACGCGCTTGAAAAAGGGCTATAATGCGAGCTGGCCAAAAATTAGAGGAGAAGCGGGCTCGGGAAATCAAAACTGGAAATTTTCCAGAGTTAAGAAAATTTGGGATGATTTTTGCATGGGCAGAAAAATTTGTCGCTCTTGCATATGAGGGTCTTATTGTATTGCACTGGCGGCAAAATTCGCTACCACTGCATGTGGTCAGGAATTTTCTAGTATGAGCGGTGAATTTTGCCGCTAATGCAGGTAGCAGGTTATGAATTTGGAAGTCTTTCGTGTTAGGGTGGCAAAATTTGCCGCCCATGCACAATATAATATTCCACATACACCGGCGGTGAATTTTGCTGATGATGCACATGAGTATTTTGTTTGATCGTCGATGACCTGTCCGGGCGGTAAAAAATGCTGACTTTGCTCAGTAGAAGTTGCAAGGATTTCAGTGTTTGATCAGCAAACTTCGCCGATGATGCACAAAGGTAAGAATTGATCTTCGCAGTGTTCAATCGGTGAAGATGGCCAACATTGCTTATGGTATATGGCAAAAGGTTTTTAGGGTTTTAAGTGGTAAAATCGCCAACCTACCTAGGGCACAATTGGTTGGGGTTTTGGGGAAGGACTCGACAGAAAGAAAACATGAAAACTTTAATGTTTTTGTTTTGACCATTACACAGACAAAACACTCCTCTCAGAGCAAAGTTCTGATCATTCTAACAAGAGACAAAAAACTTTAATAAGAAAAAAATAAAGAAAATTATTTACCTGTAGCGCCGGTGACAAACCCTAACTGTGATGATGAATTCAAAATTTGATTGAATATCAAACAGTGCGATCAAGTGATGAGAGGGGTCCGGAGAGAGCTAGGAGGAATGAAAATAAAAATAACAAACCAAAAGATGTATTTAAAACTCAAAAACAGGTTTTAGTCAGTGGCACGAGTGGCCATTAATGGCACTTGGCGTCTAAGATTTTGAAAATCTTGTTTGAGTGGGAATTTCGGCCGACAGTGCACAAACTTGAAAAACAAGTAACGGCAGCATAATTCACCGACCATGCAAAAAAAAGAAGAAAAACATGTAAAGACGGCAAAAATCGCCGACTTCACATGTTAAACGAAAAAACGCATGTAATGGCAGCAAAATCCGCTGCATATACATGCAAAATAAAAAAACATATGCAAAAGTGGCAAAAAACACCGCTATTGCATGTATAAGAAAAATAAGTCAAAAAGAGATATGCAGGAGCGGCAATTTTTGCTGCTCTTGCATATCAAGACTTCAAATTTTACTAACTCTTAAAAATGACCCAAATTTACATTTTTACTGATTTACAACTTGAACGATCTTCGCGTATATCGAGAAACTAATTCAAAGGGATGTCATAAACCGGTCTAGAATGTCAAACGAAGCGAGATCAAGGGAATCTTGTCTCGATCTGTGAGCTTAGAGTGTATATTCACGAAACGGACAAGTTTCGTGGGGGTTGTTTACAAAAATGAGCATAGCTGATTTTGAGAACAACATTTTGAAATCATTATAGCACATAAGTTCAACAATTAAAGATATAAAATAATGAACATTACACACTAAGAATATGGATACAACCAATGACAATACAATATACATTCATATATTTTCATGGTAACTCAATATGATTTATAGCATATCTAACTTACAAGAAACATCATAGAAATACATAAATACATGTAAACTACAAAATTTGTGTCACTATCCAAATAATGCTTCTTGGTATACTAGGCAATACCTAACAATCTCATTGAAATTTATAAGATAGAAGTATGTGAAGAATCACCTGTCTATTCACATGGTATAAAATATCGCATCTTGGATATCATGTATACTACTATAAGCAATAAATATCTATAGTGTTGACTCCTCATGATTCCCAAAATAAATGATGTTAATTTATCATTCCATGAATTATCTAGTATGTGTAAGAGATTATACAATCCATAATCTTGAATTCCCCTTTACCAAACCAATAAACTTGACATTTCTATATGTAGTCCTTTGTATTTTAGCTCTCATTTATGACCAATAATTTCTTCCTCAAAAGTGTCAATGTCTTGTCCACTCTAATGTTTCTATCCATCCCTCCAATAGGATTTTCTCTAATCAAACTCTCTTGCATTGACCCTTATGATAAACATAAATATTATATCTTTAACCAACAACCCATGTCAAGAATGAAGTAGCCCACTCACTATGTATCCTATCTTGAATGGAACTTTATTTTAACATGCCTCCCCAAAATTGATACTATGTTAAATAAAATTTCATCTTTTTAAATATTATAACTTTAACTCTCATCTATGTGATCTCTCAATGCACTTCTCTTTCTCAGCATATCTACTATGTAGTATTTACTACTTCTATGATTCAACACAAATTTTGGTAACTCTACAAAAATTTAAACCATTTTATGTGCTTCAAGTTCAAAATTTACATTGATTCTTGATAAATTACGGTGCCTAATGACCAATATACAAAAAAAACTTATTTGGCAACAATTTAAATATATCCACTTATTCAATTTGCATATATATTTAATAGCAGAAATTTATAATCATAAATTGAATATTTGTTCTTTATGTCATTTAGCTTTCCAATAAAGTGCATGACCACTAGTCTCCCCTCTTGGCTTAACATTGCTCTAGTTGTTTTATTGCTATATTAATCGAATGAATTATTTAAGAATGAAAATGTGATTTAGTGTGGTCACCCTCAATATAAGTTGAAAGATGTGTCACTATACACTCATAATCAATGTCTAATAATAGTCATAGAAAAGTACGAAGGCACAAAAAAGTGGTGTGTAATGGTGTGATTATCAAATCACATGTGTATAGCTAAATAGCCCCTGATGGGAAAAATAGCACAATTGAGCTTGTGATTGGGGAGATAAGATGTCCATGATATAAATATATAGCTCAATAAAGACATAAGATGTGAAAGAAGGGAAAACATGATGTCCCTATTGTAAATGATGTGGCAATAAGAGTACAATATGTTGGGGGGAAGGCATTATATGCCCCCGATCTAATTTGGTAATTCTAAAAATGTGATATGTCAATATAGGCTCAATATGTAAGATTTAAAATCATGGTATGGAAATATAGGATCAAAGTATAAGTTTTAGATAAAACAAGGTAAGCTCAATAAGTGACTCTAGGAGTGTGATATAACCATATAAGATCAATGTAAAGGCACTAATAAACAAGATATAACAATATAAGATCAACAAGACATAAGCAATAGTAAAAGACTAAGGAACACACATGGCCATGGGCATAAACATAAATCCAAGAAAATGAAAGCAAAAAACACAAAATATGGTGAGTAATAAGAAGTATGTGTAAACAATGAATTCATCTCTCATATTGGGTGGTTTCTATTTTATGTCATGTAACCTCAATATGGTGTGGGTTATGGTGAACAAGACTAGGATCTTGACATTCATATGACTTGTTTTTCCATGATTCATCTTATCACTTGTGAGGGATTTTTGCGCTCATGAGTATGTGTAATGTTTATCTTCCATTTGTCTATAATTTATTGAACTTTACGTATCGATGCAATGCCTCTATGCTTAGAATATCTATGTGTGATGAAAAGTAGGTTTAGTATATGTATAAGCCACATGGGAAGTAGGAGAACAAGGATCAAAGCACAAATCATGAGAGAAATGTTTTGTCCATATATATTATCCTTATGTGAACTAGGGATAGAGAAATAGTCAATGAAAGCATGAACCAACTTTGTGAAGGAAGTGTAAAGAAAATAAGATGCATCAAAACATTACAAAGCTTTACCACTTAAGTATAATCTAAACTCACTAATAAGTAAGATGGTGTCTTCTAAATGTTCATATGTTATTAATAACAATTGCATGTCTACATGTTATTATAATTTTTTAGAAATGGATTTATATATATCTTTAAATTATTTTTAGCAAGTGCCACCAATGGATTTCTCTTGTCATATAACATGAAATAATTAAAATAAGATAAGGGATTTTAATACCTAGCACATATTAAGCTGAACATGATACGTCTAAACTGCATACAGTAGTTACAAATTTTAAACTAGTTCTTTGCCTTCAGGTGCAAAAAGAGAGATTGGTTGTGTGGCTATAGATGTCTTATTGCAACGAATATAAGTAATTCTCTTGTAATTTGTTAAGTAATTTAAGAGGCATGATTTCATAAGTAATAAATGATATTTGTTTACAAAGTTGTGAGCTATTGAATGGAATCAGAGTCTTTTAGATAGAGTCATTCATAGTTACATAAAGCTCAAGAGTAGTTTTCATGGAAAATAGATTCTTTTTTCATAACCCTAGTTTGCCAAATTAGGTCCACCTGACAAACTAAATTCATCTTTTCAAACTTTGATATTCTTTTCAAACTAGGGTTTGTCAAACAATCCTAGTTTGCCAACAAACCCTAGTTTAGGGTTTCTCAAATTAGGGTGAAACTAAATTCATCTTTTCAAATTTGACAAGATGAATTTAGTTTCACCCTAATTTGACAAACCCTAGTTTGGCAAACTGGGGTTTGATAGTTCTTTCATTGTCTCAAGCAATTTTTTTTGTATTTTATGGAATTTTTCTATATTTTCTTAACTGTAATGACAATCCCTAGTTTTCCAAACTAGGGTTTGACAATGAAAGAAATACACAAAACATCCATAAAATACAAGAAATTTGCTTGAGACAATGAAAGAACTATTAAACCCCAGTTTGCCAAACTAGGGTTTGTTCTTTCATTGTCTCAAGCAAATTTCTTGTATTTTATGGAATTTTTCTATATTTTATTAACTGTAATGACAATCCCTAGTTTGACAAACTAGGGTTTGATAGTAGCAATTTTTTTGTATTTTATTGACTGTAATGGAATGACATTTTTTCTAATGGAAGCCCATGTCGGTAAGCATATGAGGCCTTGAAATGTTGGGAAGCATATACATTGAAATGGTGGAAAATTTATGTCCACGGCAAGCATCTATTTCAAATTGCACTTGAATAAACATTGAAACAGTGGCAAATTTATGCACCTGTGTGCTCAACATGTATGCTGATGTGGGGTCTTCTTTTGTTGCAGAGCTCCCACCTATCCCCTTCATCCCTGTCGCCTTAGTCTGAATTCCCTATCTCCTTCATCACTAGGTACCTATCGCCTTCATCCACGGCTTCCTTTCACTATTGCGCTCTTAAATGATAAAAAACTATCATTTGAGAGTTTTAACCTATTTAAAAAAAATAATAAAATAATGCCTTCTTCAATCGAGGACATTATTTTATTGTTTTAATTTGGCACTCAATTACCTTCCCTCGAAGACCTCCTTCGAACAAAGGTTCTTTTGTTTTAAGTTTTGATTTGGCCGACAAGACCTTCGTTCGAAGGAAAGACCTTCAAACAAAGGTACCTACTAGAGATTTTTTGTCATCTTCAATTTTTCTTTGTCTACAAAAGTGTAACCCACTATTGTGGGTTGACCCAGAGATGTTATATTATGCTTCAATGGAACTAAACTCAGGCATGAAGTAGATGCTATCAAATCAGTTCACAAATCCTTGGCGATGAGCTGCCCCTTGGGAGTGAGTCATTCTTGGCAGTGAGCCCTAACATTTGCAGTGAGCATTTTGGGTAGTGAGCCCTAAGACAGTGAGCCTCTAATTTTTGGTATTACTATAACTTATTTAGTTTTGTGGGCTAACACCCACCATGGTTTTTCCCTTATAGGGTTTTCCATGTAAAAATTCTAGTGTCTCATGTGTTATTGTGTTAAGCTTCTTGTTTTATGCTTTCATGGTTAATCTTAATAACAATGATTAAGAATTGGATGTGTTAATATTCATAAGTGTTTAAAGTTTTGTGACAACTAATTTAGCCCCCCTCTCAGTTGTCCTGTGCATTTCAACATGCCCAAGTCTAGGCTAATTTGTTGGGACCTAAATTTTAATTTGTTGACATAGGAACTTTAAACAGGTTTCCCTCTATTTGCCTTTTCAATTTGAATTACGAATGTTAGTGGGAAAGCATATATAAGTGAGTTTATGTCTTCATTTTAATGCAAACTTGTGATATTGAGCTAAGGGATTTCAAGGCATTCATTGTGTTGCAGAGCAGAATTATGTTGCTATTGTATTTGTTTATTATAGATTTGGCTTCATCAATCCATCTCCTCATGATTTGAAGGATCTTCATCTGGATGTGAGGGATTCACCTCTAAGGTGATATCTATTTGTGGTTCAATCATTTTATTTCATCATTTTTTTGGCCTTTGCCCTTCCTTGGACACAAACTCTATCTAACAATAGCGTTGGAAGACTTGAATGTCATTCCAAGGCTTGACTGAGGCAAGCTCCTAAAGACCACAACCTCTAAATGCCTCTCTTTGTGTTTGTAGGTTACAGGTGGAGGATTTGGTGAAGTGCAGGTGCAAAGAAGCAATTTAGAGGATAAGGATTCAGGATCTAGAGAAAAGTTGTAAATCTACCCTATTGGACTAGGGCGCCCACCTTGTAGCCTCCAGATAGGATTCATCCTAAACTCAGGAGCTAAACATCATTTGACACTGCTCACTATTCCAAATCTACAGAATAGTTGCCCTATCAAACTTGGGTGCCCACTTCATAGTCCACCAAATCTTCACCTCCAAAAATCCAATTTCTGATAAGTTTAGGTTCCTTCCTGAGTGCCTTCCTATTCGGTGATCAATAGTAGATTATTTGTTTGTACCCAATTTCATTATAATTAGGGTTTGAGGCTTATTGAATCTAGGGTTTGACAAATCTTTCAATCTAATCAATCTTTCCATATCATTCGTGAGTACATCAACCTGTAGCTGAGTCCTCTTCATCTGTAGTGACTTGGAGCCTCAATTGTTGTCCTTGAGTGTTAGTGTGAAAGGAGGGTTCGATTTGATAGATCTTGACACTATTCATCATCTTCCAAACTATCATACATAACACATGTAAAGTTGAGTTTTCATAAAACCATTAGTATACCAAGACCAAATTAGGACATTATAAAATAAAGGTTTTATATAATTCAACTTTAGACATCACTATTGAAACAAAGATGAACCATAATCAGGTCAGAAAATAAATTTGTTTGAAATCACCAAAATCACTTTCATGTAAAAAACCCTAATGCAAAAAAATCATTAAAATAGACATGGGCTTTAAGTTCTAATGACCAATATCAAATACAACACAACATCAGTGGTTTTCAGATGTTTGAATTTGATCATTAGTCTTGAAATATTGAATGACCATAATTAGGGCAAAAACAACCTCTTTTTAAAATAACAAAAAACACTCTTTTTTCAAAAAACCCTACCTCAAGTTCTGGTTGTAATGTTACAGTAATTGGAACAATCTTAATAGTGTGATCCAAGTTAAAATCCCCCTTACCATAATAAGGTGGCCCACAACTCTGAGGAACATGTGGCAAGGTTTGTGTAACAATACATGGTGGATTCAAGGATGCACAAATCTTAAGAATGGGCTCAAGTCTACCCAACTTCACATTAAAGGTGGTCATTAACATCACTCAAAATTTACCAATTTAAATTAAAAACCCAATTAAAAAACTAACTCCAAGAGTATCATTGTATAAGTTTAAGATAACGACATGAAAATTCTAACAAAATTCTAAACAATATTTGATGTAGAGGCACTTTGGATAGGAGGAAGATAGACAAGTTGACTAGGTTCTTACTACACCAAAAAGCCCAATTTTGAGGTTCTTCATACAAAAGTGGGAGCAACAGTTAGGAGCTCAAATTTATTCATGGAAAATGTGTTTAGGCATACATTGGAATGCATCCCATCCATTGGTAAAGGGGGGTCAAACTTAGAAATGGTACTTCCTTCACAAACCTAAGAAATGGCTTGTAGCCCTACAAAAGGAGAACAATCATAATAACTTTTGATACAACACTTCAAATGCAAATATTAGACAATTATAAGATACCCATTAGGACCCTCTATAACATATCCTAGAATGGGTAGTGGTTGTTTTGGATGATATGCCTCAACCTATAGCCCCTCCTGATGACTTAGAGCCCTAATTAGGCCTGATTTGTGAAGCAAGTACCCTTGGATGGAGGCTTGTAACTTTTAGGACTACTTGGACATGTCCAAGGCCCTCCAAAACCATAGAATCTAGTCTTCATTTGTTGTTAGAATTGACTATCATCAAATTTCACACTACTATTGCTTCTTGCATACACTTAGCACATGGTTTTGCTAAGTTTTATCAATGAAATCCTAGCAATAATAGGTTCCTACCCAAAATACTCTTGCAAGACATTAAAATAGACATCAAAGAACCCATCCAACTGATCATAGAGTTTTGGAGTTAGTGGAATGGAAGAAACATCTTAAATTTCTGTCAGAACCCTAGTTAAGGGTTGCCCAGACCACCCTACAAAAAAATGAGGATTAAAATGCTCTGGAGAAATGTCAAGAACTCAAAATATATGCATTTGGAAGGTAACTCACCAAGCTTTTATTCCAACACATCCAACTGCCACCACTCATCTATACACAGACAGGGTACGTGCAGCAACAACAAGAAAACAACGAGACATAGGCAGAAACTATTATACTTTATTGATTTCTTCTCCAAAATGCTTCTCCTCCATACAATGGCATCTGTAGAGTCTTATTAACCTTTGTCGAGGTCATTGAAGTAGTTGAGGGAAGTTTTTGGTTAATGGAACTGTTCAATAACCATCAAACTACCCTGTTTCTAACTGCAGCAAACTAATTACATCTATTTGGCAGAGTTACATCTGTTGTTTGGGCTTAACACTACCTTCAAACATGTTTACAATGTAATTAGGCTTTTAACATCACCTTAGACTCTTTTAACATCACCTTACTTCCTTGACATGCCTTAATAAGGCTTACAATCATGAAGACTATCTCTACATGCCTTATGAAGGCTTTACAAATGTGACTGCCTCAACAATATGAGGATAGATATTTGAACATAGTCCTTATTCCTTATTACAATCATGAGTGGTCTTCTAGGACCTTATTGGAGCAAGACAATATGAACCACAAACATGAAGACAAGTATGAATCACAACATAGGTGATCTCCTTGGTGCTCCTACACCATACTCCCCGGGTGGAAAGAGAACTCAAGTCTCTTGAGGAAGTAGATCAGCAATTGTGACATCATGCTTCAAGATGTCTTCTTCACTCATCCAAGTGGAATCTTCAATGGGTAAGCCACTCCATTTGACAAAGAACTATTTGTATGTCTTCTTTCTTGTCTTCTTCAAGACCTTGGTGTCAAGAATGCATTCCAACTTCAATGGTTGATTGGGTGGAGGACCCTTAACCCAATCTTCATCTCCTATTGCTATCATATCTACCTCTGAATCTGCATTAGGATCACCTTTGAAAGGAAACAAGTCTAAAACATTGAAGATAGGAGATATGGCCAAGCCTTGAGGAATTTCAATCTCATAGGCATTGAGCCCAAACTTGTGCACAATCCGGCATGGTCCTATCTTCTTCATGAGGAGTTTGGTTGGCTACCCCTTAGGAAGTCTTTCCTTCTTCAAATGTACCATGACCAAATCCCAAACCTTGTATTGTACATCTCTCCTTCTCTCATTGGCTTTCTCCTTGTACTTGTCATTGTTCTTATGAAGAGTTTCTTTGACATTATCATGGATGTCCTTCATGGCCAATGCAAAGTCTTCACCTTGAGCACTTTTCCTCTCTACTCCATGGAGATCTCTCAATTCAAGAATACCTCTTGGATGAATGCCAACTCTACTTGAGGGATGATCATTTCCCATCCCTCTCCATGTTGTTTGGTAAGACACCTAAGAAGATTTCCCAAGGACCTATTCACCACCTTAGTTTGGCCATTAGTTTGAGGGTGATTGGCTGAAGTAAATGACAATTGAGTACCCAAATTCTTCCACAATGTGCACCAAAAGTGGCCCACAAACTTTGGATCCCTGTCAGTCACAATGTTAAGAGACAAACCATGAATTCTAAAAATTTCTTTGAAGAACAAACCAACAATGTGTGAAGCATCATTAGTGCATTTACATGGCAAGAAATGAGCCATCTTACTAAATCTATCCACCACAACAAATATACTATCAAAGCCTCTTTAAGTCCTAGGAAGACCCAAAACAAAATCCATGCTAATACTTTCCCATGGCCTATTAGGAATAGTAAGTGGCTGATATAGACCAGCATTAGATGAGGTACCCTTTGCCCTTTGACAAATACTACAACATTCAACAAATTTTTTGATATCTGATTGCATTTTAGGCCCAAAATAAAACCTCTTCACCTGATCCAATGTTTTATCCAACTCAAAGTGACCTCCTAGTCCACCACAATAGAACATCCTAGGAACACATAGTTGGCTACCTTTGAACAACAACCCTTGCTGCAACAAAAACTCAGAAAAATCAGAATGATAAGAGTTTGAAAATTGTGAACAAACTTCATATACCAACTTGAAATCTTCATCAACCTGATACATATGTTTGAGAGCATCAACCCCTACACTTTGCAATTGAATTTCTTGAATCATACACACCCTTCTACTCAATGTATCTACCACTTTGTTAGCCTACCCCTTCTTGTGTTTGATTGGAAAAGTATAGGCTTGGAGTTGCTCAACCCATTTCATATGCCTATGATTGAGTTTCTCCTGTGAATTCAGAAAACTAAGTGCATGATTGTCAGTATAAACAATAAATTCTTTAGACAAAAGATAGTGCCTCCATTTTTTCAAAGCTTGTACCATTGCATACAATTCCAAGTCATAAGTAGAGTACTTTCTCTTAGCATCATTCAATTTTTCACTAAAGAAAGCAATAGGCTTACCTTCTTGACTTAGGACAGCCCC
This sequence comes from Cunninghamia lanceolata, assembly GCA_027924645.1. NCBI lineage: Eukaryota > Viridiplantae > Streptophyta > Pinopsida > Cupressales > Cupressaceae > Cunninghamia > Cunninghamia lanceolata. Next base: position 3,151,794 of record BSBN01000914.1, on the reverse strand, counting down.
TATAGCAAGGTTGCTAGCATCACATTCTACTACAAACAACTTGTTAAAGTTGGGCAAAATAAGTATGGGTTGTTGTGCTACTTTTTGTTTTAGAATTTCAAAAGAATCATTGGCTACCTTTGTCCATAAAAACTTACATTTCTGCCCCCCTTTGATGGTATCCAAAATTGGTGCACAAATATGACTAAAACCTCGTATAAATTTCCTATAAAATCTTGCCAAACCATGAAAACGTTTCACATCACCTGTTGTTTTTGGAGTTGGCCATGACAAAATGGCCTCTACCTTTGCTAGATCCATCTTCAAACTACCTTGCAAAATCACAAAACCAAAGGCGAGTTCTTCCTTCATGAAGACACTCTTTTCCATGTTGATCATCAATTGTTCATCATGTAACTTCTTCAAAACCTGATCCAAATGTTGCAAATGCTCTCCCTTAGTCCTGCTGAAAACAAGAATGTCATCCAAATATACCACAACAAATTTTCTAATGAAATCCTTCAACACTTCATTCATGAGACGCATAAAAGTACTTGGGGCATTAGCTAGACCAAATGGCATCACCAACCACTCATAAAGACCCTCATTTGTTTTGAATGTTGTCTTCCATTCATCCCCTTGCTTGATCCTAATTTGATGATACCCACTCTTAAGATCAATCTTAGAAAAGTATCTAGCCCCTCCCAAACAGTCCATTAGGTCCTCAATTCTTGGCATAGGGAACCTATATCGTATGGTAATCTTGCTAATGGCTCTAGAATCTATACACAACCTAAATTTACCATCCTCTTTAGGGGTTAGGACTATTGGGATAGCACATGGGCTAAGGCTCTTTGTTACCAATCCCTTATCCAACAATTCTTGCACTTGCTTGGCAATCTCTTCATTTTCTAAAGGTGTCATCTTGTAGGCTACTTTGTTCGGCATTTAGTAGATCTTGATATGAAGTCAATTTGATGGCTTATGTCCCTAATAGGTGGAAACTCATTAGGCATTTCTTCTGCCATAATCCCCTTATACTTTTCTAGCAATTATTGCACCTCCTTAGGGACTTCTTCCTTACTAGGATCATGCAAACTAGGACTAATTTTAGGCTTCAAAATCAGAGCATACCCTTGGGTTCCTTCCTCCTTAAGGGCATCTAGAAACTCTTTACCACTCACAATTATGACACTTGACCCAACATTCTTCTCTACATGCTCATCAGGCAATGGATCCATTCTATATTTTCTACCATTCTTAGTTATGATGAAAGAATTAGTTTTACCATCATGTTGTGATTGAACATCATATTGCCATGGGTGGCCTAACAACAAATGACAAGCATCCATGGGAATTATATCACACAAAATCTTGTCCTTATATTCCCCTATCTCAAATTCTACCCATGATTGTTCATCTACCAAAACTTGTTGCCCGTTATTCAACCGTGATACTTTATAAGGACTAACATGAGGAAATCTTTTCAATTTCAACTTGTCTACCATTTCAATGGAAACCAAATTTTTAGTTGAGCCCGAATCAACAATTACCTTGCAAATCTTACCATAGGCCTTGTATATTATCCTGAACAATGTCTTCCTTTGAGGGGGTTCTTGTGTTTGAGGCACCTTCAACATGGTTCTTCTCATCATCAAAATTTCTCCTTCATGGACTGGGGCTACACTTCCAATTGGAGAGTTGACACTTTGGAAATCTTCCTCTTGGATCAATTGGGTCTGTTGATAACTGAGAGGGGGGGGGTGAATCAGTTATCCTAATTATTTCCCTTATTGAACTTTCCTCTTAATTGATGCAGCATAAAATCAAACATAAAACATTAACCATGAAATAAGAAACACATGACACAGTATTTTGACGTGGAAACCCTGTTAAGGGAGAAAACCACGGGGTGATTAACCCAAAATTATTCTCTGTTAGAAGAATAGGAAATTACAAAAATGGCACTTGCCAATTAGGGCTCACTGCCCGAGCACACTGCTCACAAGAGGCCCACTGCCTACAAGAAGACACACTGTCTACAAAGTGATGAGAATCACAGTCTTGAACTGATTGGAAGCATCTGCATATGCTGGAGTTCAGTTCCGGTTAGGCTCAGTACACTGATCTGCTGCACTTCATCTTTCCTCTGTTCTTTATTCTGCTATCTTTCACATACCGGATCCTTTTTGCTACCTCTGCTCTTTATCTGGACTTCTTCGCATATATCTCCACAACAACACTCCCTTCACAACTAAATCCATCCTCTATATATATCCGCACAAGTAATTTCATCACCTTTCTAGTCGGCATCCAGAACAGTCTAGTTTCTTACAAACTCTCATTCTGTCGGCTGAATCCTTCCTCACCAAGCAATGCGGATCAAGAATATACTTGTAGATATCATTAATCATGTCGGCCAAACATGATTCATGCCTTCACAACCTCTGTCATCAACAGTAACCCATCCGGAAAGCAGTCTGATACTCTGCCAGTCAGTTCTTCCTCTGTTATCATTGTCTCTCAGGAATCCGGTACTCAACCAATCATATCTTTTTCCTTGTCCATCACCGGAGGCTAAATCCTTGGAATATACCACTCAAGGTAGTCCTCTTGACTTCCCCAAATCCGTACTGCACCAAGACACTTCCTCTGAGAGGTCCGGACCAATCTGTCGGACCTTGCCACATGCTCTGTTCTTCTTCACCGGACCACAACATTCTTTATTCTGACTTCTGGTAGAGACACATTATGACTTGCGGATATGTGGGATGACCTTTGTTGCCATCAATGACAACAACCATGAATCCATATAGTGTCTCTTGCCAACAATCTCCCCCTTTGGCATTGATGGCAACACTTAGTGAAAAATGACTAAGTGTTTTCACTATGCTCCCCCTTTGCTGATGCTCTGTCTTTATATACAATTTCTGGAACTCCCCCTTAGTTGGATTCGTCATTTTTCACTGCTCCTCACTCCCCCTTTGACATCAATGGCAAAGGGTAGGGTCCGCACACCAAAATTTTCAAAAATTTTCTATACATAGCCGCATATTTACATACTCACATATACTGAAGAATGTCTGCAAAGGATGTCTGCAATTGAATCATTTCTGTAGCCCAACTTTGCTTCATTCTATCTAAAATTGAAATGTGACCACTTAACAAAAATGCAAACGCTTCTGCCGGCTTGAGATCTGTCGGATCTTTTGTTTGGGCGGTGGTCTGAGCATCACTGATGGCCTCATGCATAGTTTCCAACTTAGGGATTATAATCCTTTTAAGTTCTCCCATCCGGTTAGTGATGTTCTTCCTTTCCTTCTCAAGATTTTTTATTTCATTCAAGACTGCAATGGTCTGACATTCTTGATTTATTATAGAGGAAGAGAGAGGATCAAAACTTTGAGATAAGCTTTGTAGCTTATCCTGTTCCTCTTTTATTTTCTTGTCAAATGCTGCTGTTGCCTTTGACCAGGATATACAAAATTTATAGATGTCACCGCCATCCTTAAGAGCATTCTCTAAGCTCTTTATTCCAATGCTTACAATCTTCCTATCTTTAGAGATTAATTCTAATATTTCTGAAAATCTCTTATCCAAAAATTCCTTCCGGACCTTTTCTTCAGCTGATTTTTCTAGAGAATCAAAATGTGTATCAACACTGCTGACTAAGGTTTTTAGATTACCGGAAGAGGAGGCTGTTGGATCTATCTGGATTGATGGCATGATTTTTACAAGTACTCCGGAAGCAGCCTCTATCAACTCACAGTCTTCCATATGAGACTTCAGGAGCTTTTCATTTGCCTTGGCATTTGCAAATGAGGCTATCTTCATTGTTTGTACCGGAGAGAGAGAGTCAAAATCAAATGGACCTTTTAGAAGCTCCGGTTCATCAATCTCTAGAGTTTCTTTGCTCAAAAATTGTTGAACAGTTTGTGCAGTGTCTCTTGCCGGAGACAGATGTTTCTTTTCTTCTGCAGTCTTAGAACTGTCAACCTCTTTGTCTTTCACTACTGCTTCCTTCTCCTGTAATTGTTCTTCTTCTTTGGATCCGGAGACTGTAGGGGAAACCGGAGGAGAGATGCTAGTTTGTTCATGGGCCACTTCTTCTGGAGCAGAGGGTCCCAAGTCCTCAGCTGTTTCTGTACCTAAATCCTCTACAACCGGAAGATTGAACCTTTTGAAGGCCTTCCGGAGGATCTCTTCTGTTTCTTGGGCCACTTTGTCAGTCTCGCCAAGCATGAGTTGATTCATCCTGGCTTTGCTTCTGAACTCATCTTTGCAGTCCTTGAAGATAATGTTCATTGTCTTGGGATCAATTTGAGGATATAGCTGAATAGCTATCTGCTCCCGGATCTCAAGATCTTTAGCATGAGCATTATTCTTTCTTACTTCCATTTCCTTTTCTAGGCTTTTAGGAATAAGAGATATTATTTCAATGAAAGCCTTATTATATATATTAAGATATTTTACTGTGGCCTCCTGCAGAGTCTTTTGGTCGGCCTCACTGAAGTCATCATATGATTCAGTCATTGGTTGAAGGTTTCCATCCACCGTGACCGACTTGATTATGCTCTCTAGTGACAGAGTGGGCTTTTCAACAGTTACCTCTGCCATTTCATCCTTGTCTTGGCCTGTGGAGGGCTTACCGGATCCTTTCTTTTTCTATTTCTTTATTTCTTTTATTCCCTCATCTGACTCTGTTTCCTCTTCATCCTTTTGGCTTCCATAAGCCCTTGTGGCTTTTGTCTTGGATCTCTTACCGGATGCCTGGACTTCCGGTTTTGAACTTTTGGTTAAGGGAGGTGCAGATCTCTTTGATGATCTGGTCCGGGTGGGAGCTCCAACCGGAGCACTTTCTTTACTTTTCTCTTCTTCCTCAGCCTTCCTCCTCTTTTCCCGGCTGGCATCAAGTGCCTCCTTTGAGATGCCTAGGCCTTGAGCAATGTGCTCTACTTCTTTTCTCACTTTTCTTTTAATCTCAGGTTCCCTGAGTTCTACATGTATTTTTACACTCAGCTCCTCAAAGGTTCCAAACCTTTCTGCCTTAGGATCTTTGGGCTGACTTAGCATGTGTTGAACATGCAGCTCCACTATCTGTTCATCTACTTCATACCCCATGGGCATGATCCAGACAGTCCTTGGCTCTACTGCCTCCATTAGGCACTGATCTGTGTCAACCATAAAGCACACTGAGTCTTTGTATTTTTCAACAAGAGACTGGGGAATTCTCTCTCTTGCTTGCATCATGCTCTGAAAGTTTTTGAAGTATCCCCATAGAGCTGAATTTCTCGCTTTTGCATCCCCAAGTCCATGCAAGTAGTCTCTTATCTGGACTGCAACAAGTTTGTCATTCTGCCATACCCATCCACTTGTTCCAGGTAGCTCATTCATGAAGTAGAAGAATAGACATACAATAAGGGTACCATACTTGAAGGAATTCTTCTTATCCTTCTTGATTTTCTGTATATTTTCCATTAATTGGCTTAGCAGTAGTTCGCAGAGGTCATATTCTGCATTCTTTCTTAGCATTTCAAAGGCAGTGTATACTACAGTTCCGGATACAGAATTCTCCCTGCTGGAGTGATAGATCTTGTATCCTATTATCATTGATGCATATTTGATATCCGGATCCGAAATATCTTCAATGGTCATTGCCCTTTTGTCAAATTTTGATCCGGTGGCCTCAGTTACAATGTTGTTCTTGACAGATTTGAGGATAGGTACCCCTCCGGAAGAGTATAGACCAGTTACTGCTCTAATTGCCTCTTTTGTGATCTTGCAGGGTCTATCTAGCCATAGAAAGTTGTCATGCATCCTGCTCAGTACATACCGGACCCATTCATCTTCTTCAAAGCAGGGGAAATGAATAAATTGCTCAAATTGTTTCTTCTGAATATCCTTATACTCTGGTTTAAGCTCAAAAGCATTGTCTATCAGTTGCTTGTGATAGAGGTCTCTTAATTTGAATTCCCCAAATTCCTCAATGTTTGCATGTATGTAAACCCTAATGTCTTCGGTGTGTAAAACTCCGTGAGGAACACTAGAGAAGGCTCCTAGTGGGTCTACCTCCAATGATTTGTAGGGATGTTTCTTGAATGAGGGGCGAGGTCTATCAGAGATCTTAACTATGTTTGGAGTAGCCATTCTTCAAAGATTTGCAGTGAGGTAATGAAAAACAGAGAATACCTTATGCGCCTTCGGTTTGCACGGAGTGGTTGGATTGATTTCTTTATGCAATAGCTTCAGCAGGAGATCCTTGGTGTGCTTGATGAACCTTGTTGCAGAGCTCCACTTTTCGCTTCTTCTCGAGTGCAGAATGAGCAAATGACCTTTGAGAAATCCCTTAAATTGCTCCGCGAACCCTAATATCTGTCTGCAATAAATGCTTCACCTACATCATTCCGGTTTGCCTTGTCTGGATAGCTTGGAGTATCCCGGATTAGTCCTGATCTATGGATATCATCCGGATCTTTTAATCATGAATAAATCGAGGTAACATATTACAAGATCATCCCAAACACTCTGTCCAATCCGCAGAACAAGATAGTGCATTTCCGGATCTTTCCGGACCTTTTTGTAATCCTTTATCATACCGGAGCATCTCCCTGAACAGGTCTTATTTGATCGATCACAGCTTCTTCATAACTCCATGCGGACCTCTAAAAAGTTGACTGAAGTATCTCAAGACTCATATCTACAAACCCTTTGATCCGCATCTTGTGCCACATCCGGCACCACTTGTTTGGCTGGGGGAACAAGATTTTCTTTGAGTCTCCCCCTGAGCCTGAGCTCACCTTTTAATTTCCGGAAGAAATATCAGCACCAGGGTCTGGTGCGGATCCGACCTCTACATTCTCTGAACTTTTCTTCACCCAAATCTTGCTCATCTGATTCCTAACCTCATCCGCATTCATCTTTTGTTTACCCTTGTCTTGATTCTGATTATACACCGGACCTCTTATGTCCTGATTCTTGTTTCTGCAGACTTTAGCATTATGACCGGACCTATTGCAGATTTGGCAAATAACATTTCTTTGCATATTTGACTGATATCCTCTTGATCTACATTGATTAGCCCTATGACCTATTCTATTGCATGTGAAGCATCTACCATTGAATGATTTGTTTACTTGCATAATTCTGCATTCATGGGATTTGTGTCCATACCTTTTGCAGTTGAAGCACTGTCCGGAGAAGGATGAATTAATCTGATTCATTCTCATTCTGCACTGATCAGCTTTGTGACCAAAGTGGTTGCAGCTGTGGCAGTATCCATTGAAGGATGGATATCTTTGAGCATTTGGCTGTCTTACCGGAGGTCTTCTAGGCCTGTTCCTTGGATTTTCTGATCCAAGATTCTTCTGACCGGATCCGGAGCTTTCTCCTTTCTCATATCCCAAACCATACTTGTCATCTGTCCTCTTTTGACTTCCAAGAAGAACTTCAAGTTGAGCAGAACTTATCTTGAATTTCTCTTTATATTCATTTGCTGTTTGAAGGTCTCTTTTGAGAGAGGCAATTTGATCCTCAAGTTTTCCTTCATTATCTTTGGCATCTTCAAGATCAGATTCAAGATGTCTGATAATCCTGTCCATCTGGTGGCATTCTTCTGATTTTTCTTTAAGAGATTGTCTTAGATTGTCTTCAGCCTTTCTTTTTTCTTCAATCTCTTGAGTAAACTTTATAGTTCCCGATTCCATTTCATGTCTTAACATAATGACTTCTTTTGATAACTTTTCACATAACTTGGTTTGCTCAGTCAATTCTTCATTTGTATTGCTTTCTTCACTTTGTCTTGCCAACTGTTGAAGCAGCTCCTTTCTCTTTTTCATAGAGAGACTTAATTTGTCTTTTAATTCTCTCATGAATTCATCAGCCTGTTTGAGTCTTTCCTTTAATTCACTGACTTCAGAATTTGACTGTTCAAGATCCTCAAGAGCAGTCTTGAGTTGCTCTCTTAAACCATATGCATCCATTTGAAATCCCAGATCTTCCTCAAGCTGTTAGGCTCTATTAGGAGGAACTTAGCTTTGATACCAATTGTTGATAACTGAGAGGGGGGGGGTGAATCAGTTATCCTAATTATTTCCCTTATTGAACTTTCCTCTTAATTGATGCAGCATAAAATCAAACATAAAACATTAACCATGAAATAAGAAACACATGACACAGTATTTTGACGTGGAAACCCTGTTAAGGGAGAAAACCACGGGGTGATTAACCCAAAATTATTCTCTGTTAGAAGAATAGGAAATTACAAAAATGGCACTTGCCAATTAGGGCTCACTGCCCGAGCACACTGCTCACAAGAGGCCCACTGCCTACAAGAAGACACACTGTCTACAAAGTGATGAGAATCACAGTCTTGAACTGATTGGAAGCATCTGCATATGCTGGAGTTCAGTTCCGGTTAGGCTCAGTACACTGATCTGCTGCACTTCATCTTTCCTCTGTTCTTTATTCTGCTATCTTTCACATACCGGATCCTTTTTGCTACCTCTGCTCTTTATCTGGACTTCTTCGCATATATCTCCACAACAACACTCCCTTCACAACTAAATCCATCCTCTATATATATCCGCACAAGTAATTTCATCACCTTTCTAGTCGGCATCTGGAACAGTCTAGTTTCTTACAAACTCTCATTCTGTCGGCTGAATCCTTCCTCACCAAGCAATGCGGATCAAGAATATACTTGTAGATATCATTAATCATGTTGGCCAAACATGATTCATGCCTTCACAACCTCTGTCATCAACAGTAACCCATCTGGAAAGCAGTCTGATACTCTGCCAGTCAGTTCTTCCTCTGTTATCATTGTCTCTCAGGAATCCGGTACTCAACCAATCATATCTTTTTCCTTGTCCATCACCGGAGGCTAAATCCTTGGAATATACCACTCAAGGTAGTCCTCTTAACTTCCCCAAATCCGCACTGCACCAAGACACTTCCTCTGAGAGGTCTGGACCAATCTGTCGGACCTTGCCACATGCTCTGTTCTTCTTCACCAGACCACAACATTCTTTATTCTGACTTCCGGTAGAGACACATTATGACTTGCAGATATGTGGGATGACCTTTGTTGCCATCAATGACAATAACCATGAATCCATATAGTGTCTCTTGCCAACAGGGTCCTCTCTCCTCCATGAGAGCTTGAGGCTTGCTTTTCAGGACACTTGAAGGCTAGATGTCCCACTTGGTTGCAATCGTAGCACCTTCCTATGATGACATTAGGACCTCTCCGTGGTCCACCAAATCTACCTCTTCCATTAGGCCTTCTTCCTCTAAAGCCTCCTTTAGAACCTAATTCTCCACTTTACTCTTGGGAACTAGATTCCCCTTGGCTTCTTTGGGACTGATTTTTGCCTACAAAACTGCCCCTACCTCTGAAATTTCTACCACCTCTTCCTCTATTTTGCTGCTCATCTTTCCTCTTCAACTTCTCTTCATCCCTTAATGCCACTTGAAAGCATTTTTCTATGGTTTAAGGGGTTAATAAACTGATTTGATCTTGGATATTAAACCTCAAACCATTTAGATACCTTTCCACTTTAGCTTTTTCATCCTCCATGTACCCACAATGAAGAGTGTATTTGTGAAACTCCTCGATGTAAGTAGCCACATCCAAATCTCTTTGTTTGAGATTTTGCATCTTCTTGTAGATCTGCACCTCATAGTCTAATGGAAGGAATAGGGACTTGATCCTCTTCAACATTCTGCTCCATGAAGAGATCATACTCTTCCCATTCTTTACCCTCTCTCCTTGGGTGTAATTCCACCATGTAAGGGTAGCACCTTTGAGTTTAGTTTTTGTAAACTTCACCCTCTTATTTTCAGGAACTTCTTTGTATTCAAAGTAGTTGTTTATAGCCTCAATCCACTCCATGACTTCATCATCATTCATCTTCCCACTAAACATGGGAATCTCCATCCGAGCCTCTAAAGAATCCTTGCCAATTGCCTTGATGGCTTCAAGGAAATGCCTTTGATTAGCCAATACCTCTACCTCTTCTTGCTCTTCTTCTTCCTCCTCTTTTTCTTCTTCTTCATAAAAACCTTCATCTATCCTCTTCCCTATCCTCAATGCCTTCAACTCTGCTTGGAGTACTTTCTTGACTCCACTTTTGATCTTCTCTTCAATCTCCTTGAACTTCTTGACCACTTCAGTGGTCATCCCCTTTGAAGGCATATTGCTAGCCTCTCCTTCACTCTCCTCTGCTGACATATACCAAGCCTTACACAACCAACAATAGAACCTTTTATGGCTCTGATACCACTATGATGTAGAGGCACTTTGGATAGGAGGAAGATAGACAAGTTGACTAGGTTCTTACTACACCAAAAAGCCCAAATTTGAGGTTCTTTATGTTGGCAAGAGACACTATATGGATTCATGGTTGTTGTCATTGATGGCAACAAAGGTCATCCCACATATCCGCAAGTTATGGTGTGTCTCTACCGGAAGTAAGAATGAAGATTGTTGTGGTCTGGTGAACAAGAACAGAGCATGTGGCAAGGTCCAACAGATTGGTCTGAATCTCTCAGAGGAAGTGTCTTGGTGTAGTGCAGATTTGGGGAAGTCAAGAAGACTACCTTGAGTAGTATATTCCAAGGATTTAGCCTCCGGTGATGAACAAAGAAAAAGATATGAATAGTTGAGTACCGGATTCCTAAGAGACAGTGAGAACAGAGGAAGAACTGACTGACAGAGTATCAGACTATTTTCCGGATATGTTACTGTTGATGGTAAAGGTTGTGAAGGCATGAATCATGTTTGGCTGACATGATTAATGATATCTACAAGTATATGCTTGATCCGCATTGCTTGGTGAGCAAGGATTCAGCCGACAGAACAAAGTTTGTAAGAAACTAGACTGTTCCGGATGTCGACTAGAAAGGTGATGAAATTACTTGTGCGGATATATAGAGGATGGATTTAGTTGTGAAGGGTGTAATTGTGTGATGGTGTATGCGAATAAGTGCAGAACAGAGCAGAAGTAGTAAGAAAGATCCGGTATGTGAAAGGATAGCAGAATAAAGAACAGAGGAAAGATGAAGTGCAGCAGATCAGTGTACTAAGCCTAACCGGAACTGAACTCCAGCATATATAGATGCTTCCAATCAGTTCAAAACTGTGATTCTTATCACTTTGTAGACAGTGTGTCTCCTTGTAGGCAGTGGGCCTCTTTGTGAGTAGTGTGCTTGGGCAGTGAGCCCTAATTGGCAAGTGCCATTTTGTAATTCCTTAATCTTCTAACAGAGAATAATCTTTGGGTTAATCACCCCGTGGTTTTCTCCCTTAACAGGGTTTCCACGTCAAAAAATTGTGTCATGTGTTTTTCATTTCATGGTAATGTTTGTTTGTTTGATTCAATGCTGCATTGATTAATAAGAAAGTTCAAAAGAAGAAATAATTAGGATAACTGATTCACCCCCCCCCTCTCAGTTATCAACAATTGGTATCAGAGCAAGGTTCCTCCTAATAGAGCCTAACAGCTTGAGGAAGATCTGGGAGTTCAAATGGATGCATATGGTTTAAGGGAGCAACTCAAGACTGCCCTTGAGGATCTTGAACAGTCAAATTCTAAAGTCAATGAATTAAAGGAAAGACTCAAACAGGCTGATGAATTCATGAGAGAATTAAAGGACAAATTAAGTCTCTCTATGAAAAAGAGAAAGGAGCTGCTCCAACAATTGGCAAGAAAAAGTGAAGAAAGCAATACAGATGAAGAATTGACTGAGAAAACCAAGTTATGTGAAAAGTTATCAAAAGAAGTCATTATGTTAAGACATGAAATGGAATCAGGAACTATAAAGTTTACTCAAGAGATTGAAGAAAAAAGAAAAGCTGAAGACAATCTAAGACAATCTCTTAAAGAGAAATTAGAAGAATGCCACCAGATGGACAGGATTATCAGACATCTTGAATCTGATCTTGAAGATGCCAAAGATAATGAAGAAAAACTTGAGGATCAAATTGTCTCTCTCAAAAGAGATCTTCAAACAGCAAATGAATATAAAGAAAAATTCAAGATAAGTTCTGCCCAACTTGAAGTACTTCTTGGAAGTCAAAAGAGGACAGATGACAAGTATGGTTTGGGATATGAGAAAGGAGAAAGCTCCGGATCCGGTCAAAAGAATTTTGGATCAGAAAATCTAAGGAATAGGCCTAGAAGACCTCCGGTAAGACAGCCCAATGCTCAAAGATATCCATCTTTCAATGGATACTGCCACAGCTGCAATCACTTTGGTCACAAGCTAATCAGTGCAGAAAAAGGATGAATCAAACTAGTCCATCCTTCTCCGGACAGTGCTTTAACTGCAAAAGGTATGGACACAAGTCTCATGAATGCAGAAATATGCAAGTAAACAAATCATTCAATGGTAGATGTTTTACATGCAATAGAGTAGGTCATATGGCTAATCAATGCAAATCAAGAGGTTATCAGTCAAATATGCAAAGAAATGCTATTTGCCAAATCTGTAATAGGTCCGGTCATAGTGCAAAAGTCTGCAGAAGCAAGAATCAGGACAAAAGAGGTCCGGTATACAATCAGAATCAAGACAAGGGTAAACAAAAGATGAATGTGGATGAAGTTAGGAATCAGATGAACAAGATTTGGGTGAAGAAAAGTTCAGAGAATGTAGAGGTTGGATCCGCACTAGACTCTGGTGCTGATATTTCTTCCGAAAATTAAAAAGTGAGCTCTGGATCAGGGGGAGACTCAAAGAAAATCCTGTTCCCCCAGCCAATCAAGTGGTGCTGGATGTGACACAAGATGCGGAGTAAAGGGTTTGAAGATACCAGTCCTGAGATGATCCAGACAAGATTTCAGAGGTCCGCATGAAGATATAAAGAAGTTGTGATCGATCAAGTAAAGACCTGTTCCGGGAGATGCTCTGGAATGACAGAGGACTACAAAAGGGTCCAGAGAGATCTGGAAGTACAATATTTTACTCTGCGGACTGGACCGAATGTTTGGGATGTTCTTGTAATGTGTCATCTCGATTTATCCATGATTGAAAGATCCGCATGATGTTCATAGATCAGGACTAATCCGGGATACTCCAAGCTATCTGGACAAGGCAAACCAGAATAATATAGGTGAAGCATTTATTGCAAACAGATATTAGGGTTTGCGAAATGATATAAAGGATTTCTCATAAATCATTTGCTCATTATGCACTCAAGAAGAAGAGAAAAGTGGAGCTCTGCAACAAGACTCATCAAGCACACCGAAGATCTCCTACCGAAGTCATTACATACAGAAATCAATCCAGCTACTCCGTGCAACCGAAGACGCAAAAGGTATTTTCCACTTTCGATATCTTGCTACAAATCTTTTGAAGAAATGGCTACTCCAAATATAGTAAAAATCTCAGATAGGCCCCGACCTGAATTTAAGAAACATCCATACAAGTCATTGGAAGTAGATCCCTTAGGAGCATTTTCCAGTGTTCCTCACGGAGTTTTACACACAGAAGACATTAGGGTTTACATACATGCAAGCATTGAGGAATTTGGGGAATTCAAATTGAGAGATCTCTATCACAAACAACTAATAGACAATGCTTTTGAGCTTAAACCAGAGTATAAGGGTATCCAGAAGAAACAATTTGATCAATTCATTCATTTCCCCTGCTTTGAAGAAGATGAATGGGTCCGGTATGTACTGAGCAGGATGCATGACAACTTCCTATGGCTGGATAGACCCTGCAAGATCACAAAAGAGACAATTAGAGCAGTAACTGGTCTATACTCTTCCGGAGGGATACCTATCCTCAAATCTGTCAAAAATAACATTGTAACTGAGGCCACCGGATCAAAATTTGATAAGAGGGCAATGACCATTGAAGATATTTCTGATCCGGATATCAAGTATGCGTCCATGATAATAGGATACAAGATCTATCACTCCAGCCGGGAGAATTTTGTATCTGGAACTGCAGTATATACTGCCTGTGAAATGCTAAGGAAGAATGCAGAATATGATCTCTGCGAACTGCTCTTAAGCCAATTAATGGAAAATATACAGAAAATCAAGAAGGACAAGAAGAATTCCTTTAAGTATGGTACTCTTATATTGTGTCTATTCTTCTACTTCATGAATGAGCTGCCCGGATCAAGTGGATGGGCATGGCAAAATGACAAACCTGTTGCAGTCCAAATAAGAGACTATCTACATGGGCTTGGGGATGCCAAAGCAAGAAATACAGCCCTATGGGGATACTTCAAAAACTTCCAAAGCATGATGCAAGCAAGAGAAAGAATTCCCCAGTCTCTTGTTGAAAAATACAAAGACTCAGTGTGCTTTATGGTGGACACTGATCAGTGCCTAATGGAGGCAGTGGAGCCAAGGACTGTCTGGATCATGCCCATGGGGTATGAAGTGGATGAACAGATAGTGGAGCTGCATGTTCAACACATGCTAAGTCAGCCCAAAGATCCAAAGGCAGAAAGGTTTGGAACCTTTGAGGAGCTGAGTGTAAAGATCCATGTAGAACTCAGGGAACCTGAGATAAAGAGGAAGGTGAGAAAAGAAGTAGAGCACATTGCTCAAGGCCTAGGCATCTCAAAAGAGGCACTTGATGCCAGTCGGGAAAAGAGAAGAAAATCTGAGGAAGAAAAGAAAGAGGTAGAAAAGAAAAGTTAAGAAAGTGTTCCGGTTGAAACTTCCACCCGGACCAGATCATCAAAAAGATCTGCACCTCCCACAACCAAAAGTTCAAAACCGGAAGTCCAGGCATCCGGTAAAAGATCTAAGACAAAAGCCACAAGGGCTTATGAAAGCCAAAAGGATGAAGAGGAAACTGAGTCAGATGAGGGAGTAAAAGAAATAAAGAAGCAGAAGAAGAAAGGATCCGGGAAACCCTCCACAGGCCAAGACAAGGAAGAAATGGCAGAAGAATTTGCTAAAAAGCCCACTCTATCCCTAGACAGTGTAGTCAAATCAGTCACTATGGATGGGAACCTTCAACGGGTGGCTGAATTTTATGATGACTACAACGAGATAGATCAAAAGATCCTGCAAGAAGCTATAATAAGGTACTTGAACATATACAATAAAGCTTTTATTGAGATTATCTCTGAAATCCCTAAAAGCCTAGAAAAGGAATTAGAATTAAGAAAGAATAATGCTCAGGCAAAAGATCTTGAGATCCGGGAGCAGATAGCTATTCAGCTATATCCTCAAATTGATCCCAAGACAATGAACATAATATTCAAAGACTGCAAAGATGAGTTTAGAAGTAAAGCTAGGATGAATCAACTCATGCTTGGTGAGACTGACAAGGTGGCCAAAGAGATAGAAGAGATCCTCCGGAAGGCCTTCAAAAGGTTCAATCTTCCTGTTGTAGAGGACTTAGGTGCAGAAACAGCTGTGGACTTGGAACCCTCTGCTCCAGAAGAAGTGGCGTATGAACAGGCTAGCATCTCTCCTCCAGTTTCCCCTACAGTCTCTGGATCCAAAGAAGAAGAGAAATTACAGGAGAAGGAAGCAGTGGTGAAAGATAAAGAGGTTGACAGTACCAAGGGTGCAGAGAAAGAGAAGACTCCATCAGAGAAGACCATGACTGATAGTGGTAAGAATGTGGAAGGAGAGAAAATCCCAAAGGACAGTTCCAAGACTGCAGAAGAAAAGAAACATCTGTCTCCGGCAAGAGACACTGCACAAACTGTTCAACAATTTTTGAGCAAAGAAACAATAGAGATCGATGAACCGGAGCTACTACAAGGCCCATTCAACTTTGATTCCCTCTCTCCGGTGCAGACAATGAAGATAGCCTCATTTGCAAATGCTAAGGCAAATGAAAAGCTCCTAAAGTCTCATATGGAAGACTGTGAGTTGATAGAGGCTGCTTTCGGAGTGCTTGAGAAGATTATGCCATTGGTCCAGATAGATCCGGCAGCCTCCTCTTCCGGTAATCTCAAAACCTTAGTCAGCAGTGTTAATACACATTTTGAATCTTTAGAAAAATCAGCTGAAGAAAAGGTCCGGAAGGAGTTTTTGGATAAAAGGTTCTCTGAGGTTCAGGGTTTGATCATTAATGATAGGAGAAACATGAACATTGGGATAAAGAGCTTAGAAAATGCTCTTAAGGATGGCGGTGAAATATACAAATTTTGTATCTCCTGGTCCAAGGTAACAGTAGACATTGAGAAGAAAATAAAAGCGCAAGAGGACACACTACTAAGCTTGTCTCAAAGTTTTGATCCTCTTTCTTCCTCTATAACAAATCAAGAATGTCAGACTATTGCAGTCTTGAGTGAAATCAAGAAATTGGAGAAGGAAAGGAAAAATAGAATAAGCAGGTTGAGTGAGCTCAGGGGGTTAATTGTCCCTAAGCTAGAGGCCATGCATGAGGCCATAGCAGAAGCTCAAATCACAGCCCAGACAAGTGATCCGAAAGATCTAAAAAGGGCAGATGCATTTGCATTTTTGTTGAGTGGTCACATTTCAATTTTGGATAGAATGAAGCAAAGTTGGGCTACAGAACTGATCCAACTGAAGACATCTTTTGCAGACATTCTTCAGTATATGTGAGTATGTAAATATGCGGCTATGTATAGAAAATTTTTGAAAATTTTGGTGTGCGGACCCTACCTTTTGCCATTGATGTCAAAGGGGGAGTGAGGAGCAGTGAAAAATGAGGAATCCAACTAAGGGGGAGTTCCAAAAATTGTATATAGAGCATCAGCCAAGGGGGAGCGTAGTATAAACACTTAGTCATTTTTCACTAAGTGTTGCCATCAATGCCAAAGGGGGAGATTGTTGGCAAGAGACACTATATGGATTCATGGTTGTTGTCATTGATGGCAACAAAGGTCATCCCACATATCCGCAAGTTATGGTGTGTCTCTACCGGAAGTAAGAATGAAGATTGTTGTGGTCCGGTGAACAAGAACAGAGCATGTGGCAAGGTCTGACAGATTGGTCCGGATCTCTCAGAGGAAGTGTCTTGGTGCAGTGCAGATTTGGGGAAGTCAAGAGGACTACCTTGAGTAGTATATTCCAAGGATTTAGCCTCTGGTGATGAACAAAGAAAAAGATTTGAATAGTTGAGTACCGGATTCCTGAGAGACAGTGAGAACAGAGGAAGAACTAACTGACAGAGTATCAGACTATTTTCTGGATATGTTACTGTTGATGGTAAAGGTTGTGAAGGCATGAATCATGTTTGGCCGACATGATTAATGATATCTACAAGTATATGCTTGATCCGCATTGCTTGGTGAGCAAGGATTCAGTCGACAGAACAAAGTTTGTAAGAAACTAGACTGTTCTGGATGTCGACTAGAAAGGTGATGAAATTACTTGTGCGGATATATATAGAGGATGGATTTAGTTGTGAAGGGTGTAATTGTGTGATGGTGTATGCGAATAAGTGCAGAATAGAGCAGAAGTAGTAAGAAAGATCCGGTATGTGAAAGGATAGCAGAATAAAGAACAGAGGAAAGATGAAGTGCAGCAGATCAGTGTACTGAGCCTAACCGGAACTGAACTCCAGCATATATAGATGCTTCCAATCAGTTCAAAACTATGATTCTTATCACTTTGTAGACAGTGTGTCTCCTTGTAGGCAGTGGGCCTCTTTGTGAGCAGTGTGCTCGGGCAGTGAGCCCTAATTGGCAAGTGCCATTTTGTAATTCCTTATTCTTTGAACAGAGAATAATCTTTGGGTTAATCACCCCGTGGTTTTCTCCCTTAACAGGGTTTCCACGTCAAAAAATTTTGTCATGTGTTTTTCATTTCATGGTAATGTTTGTTTGTTTGATTCAATGCTGCATTGATTAATAAGAAAGTTCAAAAGAAGAAATAATTAGGATAACTGATTCACCCCCCCTCTCAGTTATCAACAATTGGTATCAGAGCAAGGTTCCTCCTAATAGAGCCTAACAGCTTGAGGAAGATCTGGGAGTTCAAATGGATGCATATGGTTTAAGGGAGCAACTCAAGACTACCCTTGAGGATCTTGAACAGTCAAATTCTGAAGTCAATGAATTAAAGGAAAGACTCAAACAGGCTGATGAATTCATGAGAGAATTAAAGGACAAATTAAGTCTCTCTATGAAAAAGAGAAAGGAGCTGCTCCAACAATTGGCAAGACAAAGTGAAGAAAGCAATACAGATGAAGAATTGACTGAGAAAACCAAGTTATGTGAAAAGTTATCAAAAGAAGTCATTATGTTAAGACATGAAATGGAATCAGGAACTATAAAGTTTACTCAAGAGATTGAAGAAAAAAGAAAAGCTGAAGACAATCTAAGACAATCTCTTAAAGAGAAATCAGAAGAATGCCACCAGATGGACAGGATTATCAGACATCTTGAATCTGATCTTGAAGATGCCAAAGATAATGAAGAAAAACTTGAGGATCAAATTGTCTCTCTCAAAAGAGATCTTCAAATAGCAAATGAATATAAAGAAAAATTCAAGATAAGTTCTGCCCAACTTGAAGTACTTCTTGGAAGTCAAAAGAGGACAGATGACAAGTATGGTTTGGGATATGAGAAAGGAGAAAGCTCCGGATCCGGTCAAAAGAATTTTGGATTAGAAAATCCAAGGAATAGGCCTAGAAGACCTCCGGTAAGACAACCCAATGCTCAAAGATATCCATCTTTCAATGGATACTGCCACAGCTGCAATCACTTTGGTCACAAAGCTAATCAGTGCAGAAAAAGGATGAATCAAACTAGTCCATCCTTCTCCGGACAGTGCTTTAACTGCAAAAGGTATGGACACAAGTCTCATGAATGCAGAAATATGCAAGTAAACAAATCATTCAATGGTAGATGTTTTACATGCAATAGAGTAGGTCATATGGCTAATCAATGCAAATCAAGAGGTTATCAGTCAAATATGCAAAGAAATGCTATTTGCCAAATCTGTAATAGGTCCGGTCATAGTGCAAAAGTCTGCAGAAGCAAGAATCAGGACAAAAGAGGTCCGGTATACAATCAGAATCAAGACAAGGGTAAACAAAAGATGAATGTGGATGAAGTTAGGAATCAGATGAACAAGATTTGGGTGAAGAAAAGTTCAGAGAATGTAGAGGTTGGATCCGCACCAGACTCTGGTGCTGATATTTCTTCCGAAAATTAAAAAGTGAGCTCTGGCTCAGGGGGAGACTCAAGGAAAATCCTGTTCCCCTAGCCAATCAAGTGGTGCTGGATGTGACACAAGATGCGGAGTAAAGGGTTTGAAGATACCAGTCCTGAGATGATCCAGACAAGATTTCAGAGGTCCGCATGAAGATATAAAGAAGTTGTGATTGATCAAGTAAAGACCTGTTCCAGGAGATGCTCTGGAATGACAGAGGACTACAAAAGGGTCCAGAGAGATCCGGAAGTACATTATTTTACTCTGCGGACTGGACGGAATGTTTGGGATGTTCTTGTAATGTGTCATCTCGATTTATCCATGATTGAAAGATCCGCATGATGTTCATAGATCAGGACTAATCTGGGATACTCCAAGCTATCCGGACAAGGCAAACCAGAATAATATAGGTGAAGCATTTATTGCAAACAGATATTAGGGTTTGCGAAATGATATAAGGGATTTCTCATAAATCATTTGCTCATTATGCACTCAAGAAGAAGCGAAAAGTGGAGCTCTGCAACAAGACTCATCAAGCACACCGAAGATCTCCTACCGAAGTCATTACATACAGAAATCAATCCAGCTACTCCGTGCAACCGAAGACGCAAAAGGTATTTTCCACTTTCGATATCTTGCTACAAATCTTTTGAAGAAATGGCTACTCCAAATATAGTAAAAATCTCAGATAGGCCCCGACCTGAATTTAAGAAACATCCATACAAGTCATTGGAAGTAGATCCCTTAGGAGCATTTTCCAGTGTTCCTCACGGAGTTTTACACACAGAAGACATTAGGGTTTACATACATGCAAGCATTGAGGAATTTGGGGAATTCAAATTGAGAGATCTCTATCACAAACAACTGATAGACAATGCTTTTGAGCTTAAACCAGAGTATAAGGGTATCCAGAAGAAACAATTTGATCAATTCATTCATTTCCCCTGCTTTGAAGAAGATGAATGGGTCCGGTATGTACTGAGCAGGATGCATGACAACTTCCTATGGCTGGATAGACCTTGCAAGATCACAAAAGAGACAATTAGAGCAGTAACTGGTCTATACTCTTTCGGAGGGATACCTATCCTCAAATCTGTCAAAAATAACATTGTAACTGAGGCCACCAGATCAAAATTTGATAAGAGGGCAATGACCATTGAAGATATTTCTGATCCGGATATCAAGTATGCGTCCATGATAATAGGATACAAGATCTATCACTCCAGCAGGGAGAATTTTGTATCCGGAACTGCAGTATATACTGCCTGTGAAATGCTAAGGAAGAATGCAGAATATGATCTCTGCGAACTGCTCTTAAGCCAATTAATGGAAAATATACAGAAAATCAAGAAGGACAAGAAGAATTCCTTTAAGTATGGTACTCTTATATTGTGTCTATTCTTCTACTTCATGAATGAGCTGCCCGGATCAAGTGGATGGGCATGGCAGAATGACAAACCTGTTGCAGTCCAAATAAGAGACTATCTACATGGGCTTGGGGATGCCAAAGCAAGAAATACAGCCCTATGGGGATACTTCAAAAACTTCCAAAGCATGATGCAAGCAAGAGAAAGAATTCCCCAGTCTCTTGTTGAAAAATACAAAGACTCAGTGTGCTTTATGGTGGACACTGATCAGTGCCTAATGGAGGCAGTGGAGCCAAGGACTGTCTGGATCATGCCCATGGGGTATGAAGTGGATGAACAGATAGTGGAGCTGCATGTTCAACACATGCTAAGTCAGCCCAAAGATCCAAAGGCAGAAAGGTTTGGAACCTTTGAGGAGCTGAGTGTAAAGATCCATGTAGAACTCAGGGAACCTGAGATAAAGAGGAAGGTGAGAAAAGAAGTAGAGCACATTGCTCAAGGCCTAGGCATCTCAAAAGAGGCACTTGATGCCAGTCGGGAAAAGAGAAGAAAATCTGAGGAAGAAAAGAAAGAGGTAGAAAAGAAAAGTTAAGAAAGTGTTCCGGTTGAAACTTCCACCCGGACCAGATCATCAAAAAGATCTGCACCTCCAACAACCAAAAGTTCAAAACCGGAAGTCCAGGCATCCGGTAAAAGATCTAAGACAAAAGCCACAAGGGCTTATGAAAGCCAAAAGGATGAAGAGGAAACTGAGTCAGATGAGGGAGTAAAAGAAATAAAGAAGCAGAAGAAGAAAGGATCCGGGAAACCCTCCACAGGCCAAGACAAGGAAGAAATGGCAGAAGAATTTGCTAAAAAGCCCACTCTATCCCTAGACAGTGTAGTCAAATCAGTCACTATGGATGGGAACCTTCAACGGGTGGCTGAATTTTATGATGACTACAACGAGACAGATCAAAAGATCCTGCAAGAAGCTATAATAAGGTACTTGAACATATACAATAAAGCTTTTATTGAGATTATCTCTGAAATCCCTAAAAGCCTAGAAAAGGAATTAGAATTAAGAAAGAATAATGCTCAGGCAAAAGATCTTGAGATCCGGGAGCAGATAGCTATTCAGCTATATCCTCAAATTGATCCCAAGACAATGAACATAATATTCAAAGACTGCAAAGATGAGTTTAGAAGTAAAGCCAGGATGAATCAACTCATGCTTGGTGAGACTGACAAGGTGGCCAAAGAGACAGAAGAGATCCTCCGGAAGGCCTTCAAAAGGTTCAATCTTCCTGTTGTAGAGGACTTAGGTGCAGAAACAGCTGTGGACTTGGAACCCTCTGCTCCAGAAGAAGTGGCGTATGAACAGGCTAGCATCTCTCCTCTAGTTTCCCCTACAGTCTCTGGATCCAAAGAAGAAGAGAAATTACAGGAGAAGGAAGCAGTGGTGAAAGATAAAGAGGTTGACAGTACCAAGGGTGCAGAGAAAGAGAAGACTCCATCAGAGAAGACCATGACTGATAGTGGTAAGAATGTGGAAGGAGAGAAAATCCCAAAGGACAGTTCCAAGACTGCAGAAGAAAAGAAACATCTGTCTCCGGCAAGAGACACTGCACAAACTGTTCAACAATTTTTGAGCAAAGAAACAATAGAGATCGATGAACCGGAGCTACTACAAGGCCCATTCAACTTTGATTCCCTCTCTCCGGTGCAGACAATGAAGATAGCCTCATTTGCAAATGCTAAGGCAAATGAAAAGCTCCTAAAGTCTCATATGGAAGACTGTGAGTTGATAGAGGCTGCTTTCGGAGTGCTTGAGAAGATTATGCCATTGGTCCAGATAGATCCGGCAGCCTCCTCTTCCGGTAATCTCAAAACCTTAGTCAGCAGTGTTAATACACATTTTGAATCTTTAGAAAAATTAGCTGAAGAAAAGGTCCGGAAGGAGTTTTTGGATAAAAGGTTCTCTGAGGTTCAGGGTTTGATCATTAATGATAGGAGAAACATGAACATTGGGATAAAGAGCTTAGAAAATGCTCTTAAGGATGGCGGTGAAATATACAAATTTTGTATCTCCTGGTCCAAGGTAACAGTAGACATTGAGAAGAAAATAAAAGCGCAAGAGGACACACTACTAAGCTTGTCTCAAAGTTTTGATCCTCTTTCTTCCTCTATAACAAATCAAGAATGTCAGACTATTGCAGTCTTGAGTGAAATCAAGAAATTGGAGAAGGAAAGGAAAAATAGAATAAGCAGGTTGAGTGAGCTCAGGGGGTTAATTGTCCCTAAGCTAGAGGCCATGCATGAGGCCATAGCAGAAGCTCAAATCACAGCCCAGACAAGTGATCCGAAAGATCTAAAAAGGGCAGATGCATTTGCATTTTTGTTGAGTGGTCACATTTCAATTTTGGATAGAATGAAGCAAAGTTGGGCTACAGAACTGATCCAACTGAAGACATCTTTTGCAGACATTCTTCAGTATATGTGAGTATGTAAATATGCGGCTATGTATAGAAAATTTTTCAAAATTTTGGTGTGCGGACCCTACCCTTTGCCATTGATGTCAAAGGGGGAGTGAGGAGCAGTGAAAAATGAGGAATCCAACTAAGGGGGAGTTCCAAAAATTGTATATAGAGCATCAGCCAAGGGGGAGCGTAGTATAAACACTTAGTCATTTTTCACTAAGTGTTGCCATCAATGCCAAAGGGGGAGATTGTTGGCAAGAGACACTATATGGATTCATGGTTGTTGTCATTGATGGCAACAAAGGTCATCCCACATATCCGCAAGTTATGGTGTGTCTCTACCGGAAGTAAGAATGAAGATTGTTGTGGTCCGGTGAACAAGAACAGAGCATGTGGCAAGGTCTGACAGATTGGTCCGGATCTCTCAGAGGAAGTGTCTTGGTGCAGTGCAGATTTGGGGAAGTCAAGAGGACTACCTTGAGTAGTATATTCCAAGGATTTAGCCTCTGGTGATGAACAAAGAAAAAGATTTGAATAGTTGAGTACCGGATTCCTGAGAGACAGTGAGAACAGAGGAAGAACTAACTGACAGAGTATCAGACTATTTTCTGGATATGTTACTATTGATGGTAAAGGTTGTGAAGGCATGAATCATGTTTGGCCGACATGATTAATGATATCTACAAGTATATGCTTGATCCGCATTGCTTGGTGAGCAAGGATTCAGTCGACAGAACAAAGTTTGTAAGAAACTAGACTGTTCTGGATGTCGACTAGAAAGGTGATGAAATTACTTGTGCGGATATATATAGAGGATGGATTTAGTTGTGAAGGGTGTAATTGTGTGATGGTGTATGCGAATAAGTGCAGAACAGAGCAGAAGTAGTAAGAAAGATCCGGTATGTGAAAGGATAGCAGAATAAAGAACAGAGGAAAGATGAAGTGCAGCAGATCAGTGTACTGAGCCTAACCGGAACTGAACTCCAGCATATATAGATGCTTCCAATCAGTTCAAAACTATGATTCTTATCACTTTGTAGACAGTGTGTCTCCTTGTAGGCAGTGGGCCTCTTTGTGAGCAGTGTGCTCGGGCAGTGAGCCCTAATTGGCAAGTGCCATTTTGTAATTCCTTATTCTTGGAACAGAGAATAATCTTTGGGTTAATCACCCCGTGGTTTTCTCCCTTAACAGGGTTTCCACGTCAAAAAATTTTGTCATGTGTTTTTCATTTCATGGTAATGTTTGTTTGTTTGATTCAATGCTGCATTGATTAATAAGAAAGTTCAAAAGAAGAAATAATTAGGATAACTGATTCACCCCCCCCTCTCAGTTATCAACAATTGGTATCAGAGCAAGGTTCCTCCTAATAGAGCCTAACAGCTTGAGGAAGATCTGGGAGTTCAAATGGATGCATATGGTTTAAGGGAGCAACTCAAGACTACCCTTGAGGATCTTGAACAGTCAAATTCTGAAGTCAATGAATTAAAGGAAAGACTCAAACAGGCTGATGAATTCATGAGAGAATTAAAGGACAAATTAAGTCTCTCTATGAAAAAGAGAAAGGAGCTGCTCCAACAATTGGCAAGACAAAGTGAAGAAAGCAATACAGATGAAGAATTGACTGAGAAAACCAAGTTATGTGAAAAGTTATCAAAAGAAGTCATTATGTTAAGACATGAAATGGAATCAGGAACTATAAAGTTTACTCAAGAGATTGAAGAAAAAAGAAAAGCTGAAGACAATCTAAGACAATCTCTTAAAGAGAAATCAGAAGAATGCCACTAGATGGACAGGATTATCAGACATCTTGAATCTGATCTTGAAGATGCCAAAGATAATGAAGAAAAACTTGAGGATCAAATTGTCTCTCTCAAAAGAGATCTTCAAATAGCAAATGAATATAAAGAAAAATTCAAGATAAGTTCTGCCCAACTTGAAGTACTTCTTGGAAGTCAAAAGAGGACAGATGACAAGTATGGTTTGGGATATGAGAAAGGAGAAAGCTCCGGATCCGGTCAAAAGAATTTTGGATCAGAAAATCCAAGGAATAGGCCTAGAAGACCTCCGGTAAGACAGCCCAATGCTCAAAGATATCCATCTTTCAATGGATACTGCCACAGCTGCAATCACTTTGGTCACAAAGCTAATCAGTGCAGAAAAAGGATGAATCAAACTAGTCCATCCTTCTCCGGACAGTGCTTTAACTGCAAAAGGTATGGACACAAGTCTCATGAATGCAGAAATATGCAAGTAAACAAATCATTCAATGGTAGATGTTTTACATGCAATAGAGTAGGTCATATGGCTAATCAATGCAAATCAAGAGGTTATCAGTCAAATATGCAAAGAAATGCTATTTGCCAAATCTGTAATAGGTCCGGTCATAGTGTAAAAGTCTGCAGAAGCAAGAATCAGGACAAAAGAGGTCCGGTATACAATCAGAATCAAGACAAGGGTAAACAAAAGATGAATGTGGATGAAGTTAGGAATCAGATGAACAAGATTTGGGTGAAGAAAAGTTCAGAGAATGTAGAGGTTGGATCCGCACCAGACTCTGGTGCTGATATTTCTTCCGAAAATTAAAAAGTGAGCTCTGGCTCAGGGGGAGACTCAAAGAAAATCCTGTTCCCCTAGCCAATCAAGTGGTGCTGGATGTGACACAAGATGCGGAGTAAAGGGTTTGAAGATACCAGTCCTGAGATGATCCAGACAAGATTTCAGAGGTCCGCATGAAGATATAAAGAAGTTGTGATCGATCAAGTAAAGACCTGTTCCAGGAGATGCTCTGGAATGACAGAGGACTACAAAAGGGTCCAGAGAGATCCGGAAGTACATTATTTTACTCTGCGGACTGGACGGAATGTTTGGGATGTTCTTGTAATGTGTCATCTCGATTTATCCATGATTGAAAGATCCACATGATGTTCATAGATCAGGACTAATCTGGGATACTCCAAGCTATCCGGACAAGGCAAACCAGAATAATATAGGTGAAGCATTTATTGCAAACAGATATTAGGGTTTGCGAAATGATATAAGGGATTTCTCATAAATCATTTGCTCATTATGCACTCAAGAAGAAGCGAAAAGTGGAGCTCTGCAACAAGACTCATCAAGCACACCGAAGATCTCCTACCGAAGTCATTACATACAGAAATCAATCCAGCTACTCCGTGCAATCGAAGATGCAAAAGGTATTTTCCACTTTCGATATCTTGCTACAAATCTTTTGAAGAAATGGCTACTCCAAATATAGTAAAAATCTCAGATAGGCCCCGACCTGAATTTAAGAAACATCCATACAAGTCATTGGAAGTAGATCCCTTAGGAGCATTTTCCAGTGTTCCTCACGGAGTTTTACACACAGAAGACATTAGGGTTTACATACATGCAAGCATTGAGGAATTTGGGGAATTCAAATTGAGAGATCTCTATCACAAACAACTGATAGACAATGCTTTTGAGCTTAAACCAGAGTATAAGGGTATCCAGAAGAAACAATTTGATCAATTCATTCATTTCCCCTGCTTTGAAGAAGATGAATGGGTCCGGTATGTACTGAGCAGGATGCATGACAACTTCCTATGGCTGGATAGACCCTGCAAGATCACAAAAGAGACAATTAGAGCAGTAACTGGTCTATACTCTTCCGGAGGGATACCTATCCTCAAATCTGTCAAAAATAACATTGTAACTGAGGCCACCGGATCAAAATTTGATAAGAGGGCAATGACCATTGAAGATATTTCTGATCCGGATATCAAGTATGCGTCCATGATAATAGGATACAAGATCTATCACTCCAGCAGGGAGAATTTTGTATCCGAAACTGCAGTATATACTGCCTGTGAAATGCTAAGGAAGAATGCAGAATATGATCTCTACGAACTGCTCTTAAGCCAATTAATGGAAAATATACAGAAAATCAAGAAGGACAAGAAGAATTCCTTTAAGTATGGTACTCTTATATTGTGTCTATTCTTCTACTTCATGAATGAGCTGCCCGGATCAAGTGGATGGGCATGGCAGAATGACAAACCTGTTGCAGTCCAAATAAGAGACTATCTACATGGGCTTGGGGATGCCAAAGCAAGAAATACAGCCCTATGGGGATACTTCAAAAACTTCCAAAGCATGATGCAAGCAAGAGAAAGAATTCCCCAGTCTCTTGTTGAAAAATACAAAGACTCAGTGTGCTTTATGGTGGACACTGATCAGTGCCTAATGGAGGCAGTGGAGCCAAGGACTGTCTGGATCATGCCCATGGGGTATGAAGTGGATGAACAGATAGTGGAGCTGCATGTTCAACACATGCTAAGTCAGCCCAAAGATCCAAAGGCAGAAAGGTTTGGAACCTTTGAGGAGCTGAGTGTAAAGATCCATGTAGAACTCAGGGAACCTGAGATAAAGAGGAAGGTGAGAAAAGAAGTAGAGCACATTGCTCAAGGCCTAGGCATCTCAAAAGAGGCACTTGATGCCAGTCGGGAAAAGAGAAGAAAATCTGAGGAAGAAAAGAAAGAGGTAGAAAAGAAAAGTTAAGAAAGTGTTCCGGTTGAAACTTCCACCCGGACCAGATCATCAAAAAGATCTGCACCTCCCACAACCAAAAGTTCAAAACCGGAAGTCCAGGCATCCGGTAAAAGATCTAAGACAAAAGCCACAAGGGCTTATGAAAGCCAAAAGGATGAAGAGGAAACTGAGTCAGATGAGGGAGTAAAAGAAATAAAGAAGCAGAAGAAGAAAGGATCCGGGAAACCCTCCACAGGCCAAGACAAGGAAGAAATGGTAGAAGAATTTGCTGAAAAGCCCACTCTATCCCTAGACAGTGTAGTCAAATCAGTCACTATGGATGGGAACCTTCAACGGGTGGCTGAATTTTATGATGACTACAACGAGACAGATCAAAAGATCCTGCAAGAAGATATAATAAGGTACTTGAACATATACAATAAAGCTTTTATTGAGATTATCTCTGAAATCCCTAAAAGCCTAGAAAAGGAATTAGAATTAAGAAAGAATAATGCTCAGGCAAAAGATCTTGAGATCCGGGAGCAGATAGCTATTCAGCTATATCCTCAAATTGATCCCAAGACAATGAACATAATATTCAAAGACTGCAAAGATGAGTTTAGAAGTAAAGCCAGGATGAATCAACTCATGCTTGGTGAGACTGACAAGGTGGCCAAAGAGACAGAAGAGATCCTCCGGAAGGCCTTCAAAAGGTTCAATCTTCCTGTTGTAGAGGACTTAGGTGCAGAAACAGCTGTGGACTTGGAACCCTCTGCTCCAGAAGAAGTGGCGTATGAACAGGCTAGCATCTCTCCTCCGGTTTCCCCTACAGTCTCTGGATCCAAAGAAGAAGAGAAATTACAAGAGAAGGAAGCAGTGGTGAAAGATAAAGAGGTTGACAGTACCAAGGGTGCAGAGAAAGAGAAGACTCCATCAGAGAAGACCATGACTGATAGTGGTAAGAATGTGGAAGGAGAGAAAATCCCAAAGGACAGTTCCAAGACTGCAGAAGAAAAGAAACATCTGTCTCTGGCAAGAGACACTGCACAAACTGTTCAACAATTTTTGAGCAAAGAAACAATAGAGATCGATGAACCGGAGCTACTACAAGGCCCATTCAACTTTGATTCCCTCTCTCCGGTGCAGACAATGAAGATAGCCTCATTTGCAAATGCTAAGGCAAATGAAAAGCTCCTAAAGTCTCATATGGAAGACTGTGAGTTGATAGAGGCTGCTTTCGGAGTGCTTGAGAAGATTATGCCATTGGTCCAGATAGATCCGGCAGCCTCCTCTTCCGGTAATCTCAAAACCTTAGTCAGCAGTGTTAATACACATTTTGAATCTTTAGAAAAATCAGCTGAAGAAAAGGTCCGGAAGGAGTTTTTGGATAAAAGGTTCTCTGAGGTTCAGGGTTTGATCATTAATGATAGGAGAAACATGAACATTGGGATAAAGAGCTTAGAAAATGCTCTTAAGGATGGCGGTGAAATATACAAATTTTGTATCTCCTCGTCCAAGGTAACAGTAGACATTGAGAAGAAAATAAAAGCGCAAGAGGACACACTACTAAGCTTGTCTCAAAGTTTTGATCCTCTTTCTTCCTCTATAACAAATCAAGAATGTCAGACTATTGCAGTCTTGAGTGAAATCAAGAAATTGGAGAAGGAAAGGAAAAATAGAATAAGCAGGTTGAGTGAGCTCAGGGGGTTAATTGTCCCTAAGCTAGAGGCCATGCATGAGGCCATAGCAGAAGCTCAAATCACAGCCCAAACAAGTGATCCGAAAGATCTAAAAAGGGCAGATGCATTTGCATTTTTGTTGAGTGGTCACATTTCAATTTTGGATAGAATGAAGCAAAGTTGGGCTACAGAACTGATCCAACTGAAGACATCTTTTGCAGACATTCTTCAGTATATGTGAGTATGTAAATATGCGGCTATGTATAGAAAATTTTTGAAAATTTTGGTGTGCGGACCCTACCCTTTGCCATTGATGTCAAAGGGGGAGTGAGGAGCAGTGAAAAATGAGGAATCCAACTAAGGGGGAGTTCCGGAAATTGTATATAGAGCATCAGCCAAGGGGGAGCGTAGTATAAACACTTAGTCATTTTTCACTAAGTGTTGCCATCAATGCCAAAGGGGGAGATTGTTGGCAAGAGACACTATATGGATTCATGGTTGTTGTCATTGATGGCAACAAAGGTCATCCCACATATCCGCAAGTTATGGTGTGTCTCTACCGGAAGTAAGAATGAAGATTGTTGTGGTCCGGTGAACAAGAACAGAGCATGTGGCAAGGTCCGACAGATTGGTCCGGATCTCTCAAAGGAAGTGTCTTGGTGCAGTGCAGATTTGGGGAAGTCAAGAGGACTACCTTGAGTAGTATATTCCAAGGATTTAGCCTCCGGTGATGAACAAAGAAAAAGATTTGAATAGTTGAGTACCAGATTCCTGAGAGACAGTGAGAACAGAGGAAGAACTAACTGATAGAGTATCAGACTATTTTCTGGATATGTTACTGTTGATGGTAAAGGTTGTGAAGGCATGAATCATGTTTGGCTGACATGATTAATGATATCTACAAGTATATGCTTGATCCGCATTGCTTGGTGAGCAAGGATTCAGTCGACAGAACAAAGTTTGTAAGAAACTAGACTGTTCTGGATGTCGACTAGAAAGGTGATGAAATTACTTGTGCGGATATATATAGAGGATGGATTTAGTTGTGAAGGGTGTAATTGTGTGATGGTGTATGCGAATAAGTGCAGAACAGAGCAGAAGTAGTAAGAAAGATCCGGTATGTGAAAGGATAGCAGAATAAAGAACAGAGGAAAGATGAAGTGCAGCAGATCAGTGTACTAAGCCTAACCGGAACTGAACTCCAGCATATATAGATGCTTCCAATCAGTTCAAAACTATGATTCTTATCACTTTGTAGACAGTGTGTCTCCTTGTAGGCAGTGGGCCTCTTTGTGAGCAGTGTGCTCGGGCAGTGAGCCCTAATTGGCAAGTGCCATTTTGTAATTCCTTATTCTTCGAACAGAGAATAATCTTTGGGTTAATCACCCCGTGGTTTTCTCCCTTAACAGGGTTTCCACGTCAAAAAACTGTGTCATGTGTTTTTCATTTCATGGTAATGTTTGTTTGTTTGATTCAATGCTGCATTGATTAATAAGAAAGTTCAAAAGAAGAAATAATTAGGATAACTGATTCACCCCCCCCCCTCTCAGTTATCAACACTTTATACAAAAGTGGGAACAATAGTTAGGGGCTCAAATTTATTCATGGAAAATGTGTTTAGGAATGCATTGGAACCCATCCCATCCATTGGAAAAGGTAGGTCAAACTTAGAAATGGTACTTCCTTCACAAACCCAAGAAATGGCTTGTAGCCCTACAAAAGGAGAACGGTCCTAATAACTTTTGATATATGATGTCAAATGCAAATCTTAGACAATTATAAGATACCCATTAGGACCCTCTATCACATATCCTAGAATTGGTAGTGGTTGTTTTGGATGATATGCCTCAACCTATAGCCCCTCTTGATGACTTAGAGCCCCAATTAGGCCTAATTTGTGAAGCAACTACCCTTGGATGGAGGCTTGTAACTTTCAGGACTACTTGGACATGTCAGGGGCCCTCCAAAACCATAGAATCTAGTCTTCATTTGTTGTTAGAACTGACTGTCATCAAATTTCACACTACTATTGCTTCTTGCATACACTTAGCACATGGTTTTGCTAAGTTTCATCAATGAAATCCTAGCAATAACAGGTTCCTACCCAAAATACTCTTGTAATACATTAAAATAGACATCAAAGAACCCATCCAACTGATCATAGAGTTTTGGAGTGAGTGGAATGGAAGAAACATCTTAAATTTCTGTCAGAACCCTAGTTAAGGGTTTCCCAGACCACCCTACAGAAAAATGAGGATTAAAATGCTCTAGAGAAATGTCAAGAACTCAAAATATTTGCATTTGGAAGGTAACTCACCAAGCTTTTATTTTAACACACCCAACTGCCACCACTCGTTCGTACACAGACAGGGTACATGCAGCAACAACAAGAAAACAACGAGACACAGGCAGAAACCATTATACTTTATTGATTTCTGCTCCAAAATGCTTCTCCTCCATACAATGGCATCTGTAGAGTCGTATTAAACTTCCTAAAGGTCATTGAAGTAGTTGAGGATAGTTTTTGGTCAATGGAACTGTTCAATAACCATCGAACTAGCCTGTTTCTAACTACAGCAAACTAATTACATCTGTTTGGCAGAGTTACATCTATTGTTTGGGCTTAACACTACCTTCAAACATGTTTACAATGCAATTAGGCTTTGAACATCACCTTAGACTCTTTGAGCATCACCTTAGACTCCTTGACATGCCTTAATAAGGCTTACAATCATGAAGACTATCTCTACATGCCTTATGAAGGCTTTACAAATGTGACTACCTCAGCAATATGAGGATAGATATTTGGACATAGTCCTTATTCCTTATTACAATCATGAATGGTCTTCTAGGACCTTATTGGAGCAAGACAATATGAACCACAAACATGAAGATAAGTATGAAACAAAACATAGGTGATCTCCTTGGTGCTCCTACACCAATATTCCCTGTATTGTGGCTTCCATGCAGGTTAAATATTTTAATATGCACTATTGAGATAGCCATGTGACAATCATTAAATCATTTAAAAATTCAAATGTTTTTTATTTATGTTTTATATGCCCATTTTGTACCAAACCCAATCCTACACATCGACACTTTGATTTTTCTTCAAATTCTAACGAAAAAACCAATCAAGATTTTTTCATTTACTTTTGTCTTTAATTACAAGATAGAGCATGTAGTATGACCATGTGATTTTCATTCAAATTAAATTTTCGGCTTCATTCTATCACTGTACAATGTCATGTTTTTCAATCATTTATCACTATTATTTTTATATAATGATTTAGCTGGCTTGTTGGTGTCTATTATAGTTAAAAATAACAATGCAAACATGCACAACTATTAATAGAATTACTAACGCTTAAGAAATGATAAGAGTTATGATAAATCATAAAAACCAAATAAAAATCCCAAAAATATAATATGAAGATTTATTTAAATTTATATTAAATTTATTTTATTTTATTTGGGAAATTAGTAACATGGATTTTTATTTATCCTACATTATTTAGGTACTACTATTCACCCAATGTCTTGATTGCTTAGAATTTATTTAGTGGATGACTTTGGGGTACCAGTAGATATGCTACTTCTTCTTGGTTAAATGGGAGGCCATACTTCTCTCATGGTTTCTTTATGATTCTCTAATGATTCATTCACATAGTTATTCATTTAATATCATTCCATTATTTTTATTTGCAAAAAACATAATTGAATTTCTTTTAGTATTTATAACCTTATCGACCAACTACTACATTTAATAACTTTGGAATAAAAATATAAATATAACCTATTTAAGAAGAGGCCTATAAATATTTATACCTATAAACCATTTGATAGCTCATTGATACTTTTAGTAGTTTTAATCCCATTTTATTGTCACTTCTTCTACAGCACACAGACCAACTTCATCTCAGGCCAAATGGGCTTCATACATTTATTTATTCGTCTGCCATAATCGTTGTCTTACTTCCGTGCAAGTATTCGTTCCTATTACATTCTTGTAACTTCCAAAAACAAAATGATTAGCCGTTGATTATTGTTTCTCTACTCGTCTAAATTTTTCCTCTGTCCTTCCTTGCGTCGCCATTACTCTTGCTTTTCCAACAAACTGTTCAAATCTTCACAGTATATTTAGCCTGGGTACGTTCGTACAGGCCAAAGCTTACTAAAAATGAGCATAGCTTAATATAGCTATTCATCTACAAATGGATTTCTTCTCCCCCAACATCTGGTATATCTCATAGATCTCACTGAGATCTACCATAGATCTTACAGAGATTTTATTTTAATTTTTTTATTAGAAATGTCCACAGAAAAGAGAAGGTACAATATAACAGTTCACCTACCAATCATACTTCAGTCCAAAACATAAGTGGATCTCACTGAGATTTTCAAATTGTCCTCCCAATTTAGTCGTTGATGTCCTGGGTTACCGTGGGGATCCCCTCAATTCTATCTAAAATAGTTGGATTAGATATACACACCTGCTAGCAGTGATATATTGATAATATGCAGAATTTCATATATGGATATCTGCAAACTCGGTACATGTTCGCTCAAGAGATTGGAAAACAGTATTGAAGGTTTTCTTTTAAAACTAGACGACAGTTATGCACAGTTATTGAGAAATAGATATGTGGAACAGTGGAACCATAATATTGACAATTTACTATTTTAAAAACTTTCCATCAATTTTTATTTTTTTCATAAATTGTAGCTATTTCATTAGAAAGCAAATTTTCCACTTTCCACATCGTCCACATCCACTTATTGTAAAAATTTAACAATTTAACTTGAGAAGATTATTGTTCAGTGTGTTTCTGGATTTAACTGTGTATATTTTTTTATCATCAACGTTCCGGATCACACTCCGTGATCCATCATCAGGATGTAGAGAGCTGCAGGATAGAATGATAAGGGTATAGAGCTGAGAAGAGTATATTTATCAACATTTGAAATAAAACATCTCTCATCGGAAATAAAAGAAATGATAAGGGTGCTTTTATAGGTTGGGAGTCAACTTTAGGACCAAGCTTGATGATCATGATCTGCATCCTTTTTCTATTATGGGATCTATAGCTCTTGTTGCTTAAGGGCATTGCCATTTGTTGTTTTTTCTCTTTGAAGATATATTATTTAAGGTGTATCCTTGAATAAACTTTGAGATGAGACTTTTTTCACCCATCTTTTTTTGGGATTTGAAATAAAAATTCAAAAAACTCTTGCCCTTTCCTCATAGTTGTTGGGAGCCAACATGATACATGTTTGTGCAGTGATTCATTATGTTTTGGCATTTGAAGACATTCATTTGAACATAAATTCACGTCTAATTATCATTTGAAATATTAGAACACTCACTCAGAGCATTCAATAGGAACATTTCAACTAACTGGTGCACTAAAAATAATAGTACTTGCATCAAATTTGCATCCTAGATCACTTGCACAACTACTTGTCATATGCCAACACTTGCCAAGGCTATAAAGTCAATTATTTCAAGGGTTTCTTGAGTAGAACATGAACCCTTATAATTCAACAATCTCCCCAAAGTGTTTCTAAATATCATTGTAATTCAACAATCTCCCCAAAGTATTTCTAAATATCGCCGGTCCTTAAGCACTAGTAGAGAGTAGAGATTAGAGCAACCCAGGTAGTCAAAGTGCCCATTTTGCCAAATCAGATCCATGGGTTATAGGGAAGATCCACACCATGTGGAATCTATCTAGTGTTGTGGGATTGACCCATTTAGAGAGTTCCAAGTTAACACAAAGATTGAGGATAGTTTGCATTTATAGGTCATTAATTTTTTATACTCAGACAAACCAACTCTACAATTCATCAATAATAATAATCTGTCTTTAATTCAAGAGCTAAATGCACCTTTCCTTCACATTTAGTTTCCTAAATTAGCATTCATTATTTTGATATTTTTCAAGTTTCTATCTTTATTTAATCTAGTTTGATTCATGCTTATGTGTATGCATTTATTTAATTAGTATAGATTTATGCAAGAGGGATTTAATTCTTTACATTTTGGTGAACCCATCTAATCTTACACCACCCTAAATTTTTACTTTAGGCTTTATACCTTCATCACTTTTTAGGATTTCATATATATATATATATATATATATATATATATATATATATATATATATATATATATATATATATATATATATATATATATATATATATATATATATATATATATATATATACTATCTAATTATGTTAAAATTTTCTAGATCTTACTACGGTTTGTGTTCTTATTCATTACTATATATTTTATCCTAGGTTTATGCTTTATTGTGACCTTCATTTTTGCCCACCCTACCCACCTACCCTTGAATAATTCATCAAAGCTCCATCTTTTAGATCTAATACGTACTACTAATTTTTCTTATTTTAAAATCTAAGTGTTTTATCTTCCTATCTTTCCCTGCAATAATGCATTGTTTATGCCATGAGATACTCTTAATCCTAATCTTCCTTTGAGGAGTTCTTTTTTAAACTCTACTATTACCACCCACTAAAGAAAAAATATGCTCATACTGAGAACCACTTAGATGATCAATAGGACTATGATCATTAGGAACACATGGTTAAGCAAGATCTCTCACTTACTAGGCAAGCACTAACTAATAAATTTAAACTCAAGTTGAATCTCATCAATTAGTGATATTCTTTTAGAATACATTGGAAAGTTGATCATTTGGAATGGATATTTTACATGATCTTGGCTCTCTATTTACCACTTCTAACAATATCCCCTTCCATCCATCCTCTTATTCTTATCCCAACATGAACATTATTATTACCCCAATATGACACTTACCTCCACCATTGCTCCTTCTATCTTTCTCATTGGCTTTGTCCCTTAGCATGCCTATCTCCTAATTATACTCCATTCACCATACCTACTTCTAGAGCTTTCATCCCCTCTAGTACCCCATTTACATCCCATCGTTCTACCCACATAGCCACTAGTGTTACACCCTCCACACATATGTCCCATTATATTCCTCCTTTGCAACACATGGCTGATACTATCCTCTCATCTCATCCCATGACTAATACTTCACATAATGTGATCCATTCATTCATAGATATGTCTTGACCTCTAACCTCAAAACCTCACTATACCTCTTTTATTATTTCACATACCCCCAACACTACCCTTGTTTCTACCTCTGCCTTGGATGCCCTAAACTACAATAAGTGGTTGATCTCAATATAAAAGTCAATGACTGTAAGAAAGATTCAATTAGATAAAATTCACCACATCATACAACACCATTACCATTTGAGGTGGTTACATATATGTTGCATATTGGTTTTGTGGCCCCTAGATTTTAGTTGTATAATGGAAAAGGACACCCAAATGTGCACCTACAAGATTTTACTAATATTTCATTCATTGATTTCACATATGATGATAAGATCTTGAACAAATTATTTTCACAAACCTTAAAGGAATATGCTATCCAATGATTTTATTCTTTACCTCCTAGTCCATACAATGCTTTGATGATTTAGCCTTCTTAAAACATTTTCATATAAATATAGGTTTGAAAATGGTTGTGAATGACTTAACTAGATGCACTCAAAGGAGTAATGAACCTATAAATGATGATGTCATTTGTTTCCAATCTTTATGTGTTAAATTAAAGCATCAGTTTAATGGCAATGAGTTACAAATTATGTTTCTTGAAGGTCTCCTTCCTATTATTAAGAATAATGTGCATTTGAGTAGTTTCAATCCTTTAGAATGTGTACACATGTGGAAAATATTGAGGTCAGGCTCTTAGCATACAATACCCTTAAATAGAGATCTTCATCTCAATCTTCTTACACTTACAACTTTTAAAAGTCAACTACTTTTTTGGAGGGTAGTGATGTGAAGGAAAATATTAACCAAGTTGCTAATGCTTCTACTTTTCTTTCCTTCAAGAGAAATTCTTTTGGGAAGTTCACCAAGCTATATTAATCCTTGGACATTGTGATCCAAAGTTAATTGGGTATTAATTTAATTGCACTTCTTCCTATATGTCTAATGGATCCAAATAAACCACTTCCTAGAAGTTATAATGATCAATCATTTTATAACTTCCATAGAAGTAAGAGTCATACTACACAATCATGCATGGGTCTCAAGCATAAGGTGTTATTAAATCAAGGTGAACTACTACAAATGTTAATTATCCAAAGAGTATGCAAATTAGATTTTATCAATGCAACTTTGGATTACCTGTTAAGATATAATGTGAAAGATAAAAATCAACAAGTATAAATCAAAAAACCTTGATAAGAAAACACATGACACCATATGTACATCGAGAAACCCTTGCAAGAAAAAACTCCACCATCAAAGAGAGGTGCAAGTATGTATTAATCTTAAAGAAAAGAGCACATGTGCAACATGCTGTCTCGGGCTTCAATCTAACAACATTTTAATAGCATGGGTGTGTACCTATGAAATAACATGTGAAGCTACTATCCCAAGGCTCCAATTTATAGAGCATACAAAAATAAGAAACCATACGAGGTTTACAAAGCAAGAGGAAAATACCATGGGCCCAAACTAGGCAATGAAATCCACCTCATACAAAAATCACATGCCCCATTCATATGGGCAGACTCCTAAAATAGTAATGTAACTCCCATGAAGTCAACAATAGTAAAATTAACTCTCCCACCATAAATAGGATCATTATGAACATCTTTGACTTGAAAATCCCCATAGTGGCACACATCCCAAGACTGGCGTCCAACTACAACAACCAACTCACATGGGACCCACTAATAATGAGATGCTCCATAACTCCCTCTAAGAACCTAGGATTAGGAAAATGCCATAAATGACCTCTAGTTGATTTGTAATAGCCATTGCCATGATTCACCTCAGTCATGAATACCATTGCAACTAATATTCTAAGTAAATGGAAAAATAATAATAAAATAATATCTCTCATCCACCTAAGGGGACATCCAAGTACCCTCTCCAAGATCTTTGGAGACATGACAAAATATTCATTAAGATTGCATTTAAATCACACTATCCTAGAACAAGGTATTAAAATCTCATGGATAACAACATGATCCATGTGGAAGGTGTCATAATAATGGAAATCCTTTGGTTGCACCTATAAATAGGTAAAGGGGATTCAAATTTGTACTAATATCTTTCTTGATCATACTAATAATGTCAAGGCACATGATACCATGTTACATCTATATGGTGATGATTTGGATTATTGTCATGCTGGATCTGAAGAGACATCACATTTACATGCTTTTGTGAGAGAAATAGAAGTCAAGGAGCTACATATTCTTCTTCTAGACTCTAACACGACTCATTACATTTTTTGATGAGGAGATCCCATGCAATAACCATTATGGGTCATTATATGTGTTTAGTGAAATACATGATATTGTTATTGGTGATATTTTTGTTTATGCTACAAACCAATATAACATATGTACTAGGGAGTTTCTCATTTATACACATCTATAGCCAAATTCATATTCTCCTTTAAGAGTCTCCATTAATATGACAATGGATTACTGATTAATATGTTGAGTTGTGCTATC
Organism: Cunninghamia lanceolata; assembly: GCA_027924645.1. NCBI lineage: Eukaryota > Viridiplantae > Streptophyta > Pinopsida > Cupressales > Cupressaceae > Cunninghamia > Cunninghamia lanceolata. Next base: position 3,113,092 of record BSBN01000914.1, on the reverse strand, counting down.
TTACTTCTTAAAGTTGGACCTAAAAAAGTACAAATATTATGTCATGTTATTCCTTCTTCTAATAGATTTTATAATTACTTGGTTGACCATAAATAGAACACTTGAAAGAGCTACCTTCAATTGTAGATAAATGCATAAAAATTAACCATGTGAAGAATGAGTTGTCAAGAATCAACCTTGAGACATTTGAGCCCATTGCAAAGTTGAGCCATTTTACTTTAGATACTTACATTCAAACTCCAAAGGAACCTCTATATGAAGTTGAAATAGATATTCATGAGGTGTACCAAAAGTGATTTCATGCACAACTAGAACATAACAGGATGAAAAACAAGCAAAGAATGAAGATCCTCACAATTCAAACCTATAGGGGTCATCCCACAATAGTGTATTCCTCTTGTAGGATGAAGCAAAAAATAACCCCCACCTAAACAAAAATCTAAAAAACCTTTGTTCAAAGGTTGCGTAAAAAAAATCTTCATATAAAGAAAAAACCTTAAGTATGTGCATGGAAATAGGGGACCAAAATGGGGTCAAAAGTGGCACTTTTTTTTTGAAATTAGTAAAAGTTGGTCTTGGATGAGAAATTGAAAGATAGCCATGCTCAAAATTAGAAGATGTGATATTAAGAACAAGATTTGTAGTGCTTAGAATCTAGTTTCTAAACTACTAGTTTTTTTCTAAAAATGGTGGAGATTAAGAGGTTCATATAGGGGAGCACACAAAGTGCTCCTATTTTTGTCAGAAAAATATAACATACCATCTAGTGTGCTCCCCTAAAATGTTGACTTTTTTAAAGTATTTCAGAAATTGCTTTGGTGAAAAATTACCTAACATCACGTAGTTTAGGCTTGATTTTTCTACTAATTTTTAATGAATATATGAATTTTTATGAATTTTCAAAGTGGACACATCTTGAAAAATAAAATTTTGAGCATGCTCCCCCTAATTTTTTTGAAAACTAATAAAAAAACATTTCTTTTCATTGTGTATAGAATAGAGTCTAGAATTTAAAAATGTAATTTGTTTCAAATTTTGATGAATGCATAAAAAATGACACCAAAAATATGATACAAGGGTTTTTTGCAAAAAAAGAACACATTAGCAAAAGAAATTGAAGATGGAAGCCTTACTATTTTTAGATTTTAGAAAAAAATACATGGTTAGAAACCTAAGAAAAAACTTAAAGTCATCTTGGCATTTTTTCATATTAACTTTGAAAAACATGTAAACCTGATGGAGAGCACACTCAAGATTTAGTATATTTTCTATGTTTTGTTGAAAACATGTTTTTGGCATCCAAAAGGTTGGTCAAACCCTTTGGGTTGGATGCACAAGGAAAATCCAACCCTTAGTGTTGGAATTTCCCAAAGCAGTAAAAATGTGCCCGCATTTCAAATCACCTAAAATGGTGAGCAACGCTTGCAAAAATGCAAATCATGTGATTTTGGACCCACATTCTCTATTTATTCCCCTACTCTATGTTTTTCTGACATACAAACACACTTTTGATTCTTTTGAGGATCTACAATCATTAGTTGACAAAATTATCTCACTTTTTGTTCTTATGTCGATGTAGAGCATTCCAATTACATGTTTTAAATCAAATTTGATATTGCAAATAATTGTTTTGATGTTTTGAGGAATTGGAATACTTGATTGACAAAACTAACTAATTTTTTGTCTTACATTGACAACAAACATTGTACTTGCATGTTTTGTATTTGAATTTGATAAATTGTCAATTATGGTTTGTGTTTTTTTTTTACTGTTTATTTTAGATAGATATAGAATTCCACATCATGCCAAGGAGATGACCAAAATATCAAACATCATAGGAGCATGAAGCCAAGAATGCAAAGAAAAGGGAACAAATGAGACAACTTCATGAAAATAAGAAATTGAACTCCATAAATGGAGATCAACCATCTTTTCCAATTAAATTGGATCATGAAACATCCAAGAAAGAGAAGGATTTAGAGAAACAAAGGGAACGAATGCAAAAACCTCATGCAAGTAAGAAATTGAATGCGGGAGTTGAAGGTATGTCATCTTTGCCATCTCAATTTGATATTGTAGAAAATTTTCAATCATTGATTGAAAATGATGATGTAATTTCAAATTTGAATATAGATGTTACACCAATTGATCAAGTTTTGAATGAGAAAAAAATATCTAATAACTCAAGTTTTCCATTAAGAACACATCCTAGAATTTTACATAAAAGCCTATGTTTTTTATTGAAATTGATGAGAATATTCTAAAACCAATGCCTGATAAAATTATTGAATGTAATTGTAGAAGAAATGTGAATAAAATATGGAAAATATTTTTGAAAAAAAAATGAAACCGAAAGATGTCAATTGTTTGTTGAAATGATGAAAAATCTTAATTTTAGGTCAATCATGAAGATTCTTGGTCTAAGAACATCAAATAGTAATAGAGAAAAATCTATTGTAAAAAAATCTAATCAATGCATATCAAAGCATTGGTTCCACCTCACGCACCAAAGATAGTAATGCTACACGATGTGTCATTACATCAACTATAATGAGTAATCAAACAAAGAAATCTCTCTTGATAAGAAAAAAAAGTCAAGCACTAAAGATACTTGTAGAAAAACATTGATGAAAGCCATTAGGAGGCATGAAAGCGTTGAAGACCTGAATAACAATGAACTATGGGCATTTTTTGGTAGACTCCCACAGAAAGATAAAGTCATAGTTGAAGCCTTAAAATCCCTAATTGAGTATTTTTTGAGAAATAACACAAGAGTATCTCCTAATCAAAGAGATGTTGTAAAAAAGAGAATTGGTTGTCAAAACTGTGAGCCACATCCAAAGCATTTTTTGGATATGAATCAAACACAATTTTTCGAGCCCAATTTGTAGAGAGTTATCCTCAAATTCAAATTAGTCAATGGTATTTTGAAATGGAAAAATCTTTTTATGTCAAAATAAATCACACACGCATAACTTGTTGTAGAGTTCAGATGAAATTTTCTATGCGTTATAATGTTTTTTGAAAAATATGTGTATCTTTGCATACTAATGATATTTTACAGGAGTGTATGATAGAAGCTCCATCTAAATTAGCAAGCTCGATTTAATTTCAAGCATTTTTTTGTGAAAGAGTAGATGGACAATTAATTTATAAGAAATCATGTTTGGATGGAACATTTTATAGTTGCAATGGTTTGCAACATTTGAGAACTTGTGTACACATGGAGAATACACATGCAATTGGAAATGAACTAGTACCTTTTAGGAAATATAAGTTAGTGGCATACACTCTAAAAGATGGTAAAGAGGCAAAAATGTGTGAATTGGTGAGTGAAGAAATACTAGTATCTGCATTTATGCCTATTTTTTAAGAAAAGATAGTAAGATAGTGTATGAGTATGCAAGGCATACACATAGAGCTTGATACCAGTTGGACTTGCAATTCAAGTTATGTAAGGACACATTTCCTCTTCATATGATTGTGTCAATTGTAGACTTTGCATGGAATTATACACTACAACCATAGAATGAGGTTCAATCACGGTACTACAACTCCATTCAGGTTGCTATATTTGTGCATATAGCATTGATTCATGCACCTAGTAGTATAGAGGAAGATAGAAATATCTTGAGGAGTATCATTTTTATATTAGTGATGATCACAAACATTCTACAAAGTTTGTGGAAGGTTCCTTTTAGATGTTCTATGGTAATTTGAGTAGCAGGAACATCATCTCTGGTCAGCATATCATATGGTTAGATAATTGTGCATCACAATTTAAGAATTCATGGATGTTCTATTGGTTGAGTAGGATGCATATGATGAGTGGTGTTCAACATATATGGAATTTATTTGAGGATGGGCATGGAAAAGGGGAGCATGATGGTGTTGGAGCATGTATTAAAAAAGCCTTAGCACAAGAAGAGTTGAAGTACAAATATAGTACAAAGTTGACAAATGTAGCATCCATTGTCGAATGGTGTAACTCTACAATGGGTCTAGGTAATGAAGGTAAGTCCATAGTTCGTAGATTTTTTTGGTTGATAAAAGAAGCTAACATTACAAAATATGAAGATTGTTGTAAAATGATAGGATTGAGTGAGTTCCACTCTTTTAGAATCTCAAATCCAACTTCATGAACTATTCATATAAGGTAGATGGCGTGCTTTTTTCTTCATGTATAGATTTTGTTAAGAATGAGTGCGAGTCAAAAGAATGGGTTGATGAATGGTGTGCTAGAACTTTAAGCCCACTTAAGACAAATCAACTTCCAAGAGCACTATAACTCATGTAGATGGAATCATCAATTGACTTTGACCATATTTTAGATCTAGTTTAACCAAGTATTATAGATACATTACTTAATGAAAATTAATATATTTTAGATTATGATGTAGTACTTTGTATCATTTATTGAATTAATGTTTTTTTGTGCAATTTAATGTAGGGCATGTTTATGTAGTTATTATAGATGAAGATAATGATGAAGGAATGGATTATTATTTATGTTGTTGTGTTGAGACAAAAAATAAATTGGCAACCCCTATCATAGATGGAGAAAACATTGAGTATCCTATAGGATCAGTGGTTATTACTGGAACATAGATTAGAAGGTATCCGATGAAGAAGTCTAATGTGTGGTTGTTTGAGGACTTTGACACACATAGGAAAATTCTTCATTATTCTAACTATTGTGCCCTGCACACACACCCCATTTACCCTCAAAATGGGGGCCCCCAGAATAGATGAGGAATGGTCCATGGGTTTGGACATAGCATTGACCTGCTTCACCAAGTTTTTGAGGACCTGATTTTGAATGTTGATTGCCTCTTCCACCTTGGAGACTCTATCAACAAGCTCAACACACCCGTTACACTTGATGATATGACTGGGCACTGGGGAGTTCTCCATGTGACCACTGTTAGAGTAGGTTTAATTGATGCAATTTTTATACTGTTTTATCCCACTGTTAGAGTAGGTCCAATTGATTCAATTTTGGTTTTATTTTATAATTTTTAGTGTTAAGGTTTTTTAAATTACAAAGTAATGAATTATTTTTGCATACAAGGCAAAAATTAAAGCATTTTCACTTAATTTTTTATGTATGGTAATCCTAATTTTTTATTTCATGATTTGTTGTAAAATTCAAAAAATACAATATCTTCCAAATTGGTGTAGAAATTAATCATGCTAGGGTTTTAAATTGGTAAAATGATGAATTGTTTCATGTAAAAGGTAGAAAAGTAAAAGTATATGTTCAACTTCCACATTATATGATTTTGATTTCAAGGCTAGAATATGTTGTCTTTTCATTGGAATTGGAATTGAAATTAATTGTGTAAAATCTAAAAATTAGAAACTAAACTTGAAACGAATTCATGTGCATGAATTTAAACTCAATTAGAAGATTATTCAGGTTGCTCACCATTGGTCATACAATCATAGACCATTAGATTTTGTTTGTGACCTTTAGTATATTCTACTAGAGCCCCTTGAACGTGATAGTCAAAGTGCTCTCCTACTTAGTTGATTCAAGTGATTTTACAATTTGAAAACTAAGTAGAGACTATTGAGGTCAACACCTTTCAATTAGGGGAAAATTTATCATTCTAACATGGTGTGTCAAAACACAAATCAATGGGTTCATTTAAACATTCTATCCTTACTTATTCAAGATAGATGAGGTTAGTAGTCTAGTACCCTATTATCGTGGTTAAAGGGAACTCTACCCTCTCACATGGTCATCATGGTGATGTCATCACATGACAGAGTTAAGACTTTCAGTTATGCAGTTGTGCTTTGTGCATTGAAAACACATAATACTTGTGTTGTGTCACAACAACTCTAGTGTGTGAATGTGTATTGTGACATGTTTATGTTACAATTGTATCACAAAAAAAATTGTTCATCTATTTGTTAACCATTATTATCCTGGGTGAAAGCTTGGGGCATTATAGGAAGGATCTAAAATCAACAAACATGGTTCTTTTAGAGAAACGGGAATTAATGACATGATATTTCCACAATCCATGTAATGAATTGTAAAGATTCTGGTAGGAAACCATATATAGCTTTTTCATCAATGTTTTGGATGACACTCCATGATCCATCATTTTGAAGAGGATAAAAATGATGCATAATTATAGAGTTGGATCTTTAAAAAGAGATAGAGAATAGATCAACATGGAATACAAGGGTCTTAAGGGAGGAGCTAGATCTAATCAAACAAAATCACAAATAGAGAAAAAATAAAAAAATGATGCAATGGGACCAATTTTATGGGTGTAACAATAAAACTTAGAGTATGTTAGTGTACCAAGAAATTATTATGCAATGAGAAATATAAAAATGATATCAACTTGCGTGTTAAGATTTTGATTAATATAAAAAATTGGAAAAATAATAGTGATAGTAATAATAAGTGATAATTGTCGTGTGATTTATGGATAATTTCTTAATGATGAAAACAATAAAAATGCACTTGAAAATATGATTATATTAATAATATAAAAATTAATATTAAGAAATTAAAATGATTATAATAATTGTTGATAAGAGCGCATGTAACTTGGTTAAATCATAACATTGTTGTGGTGGCCACAAGGGTTCAAGCCCATGTTGGGACATTAAGCTTGCAAGCCATGTGCCTCTATTGGGCCACTATTTTCAATGGATGTGTGCCTTCACTGAACCATTATGCTTGAAGGTTGTGTGCATTTGTTGGGATGTTGAGCTTACAGGTTTGAACGAGGTGATAATGCCTTGGGGGCTGAGGTCCCCTAGTAGTGGTCTCAATGATAAAGCCAATGGGGAAGAGATATCCCTGAAGTGGTCTCTCTAGGCTTGGACTAGGTTAAAAACTAAAGTTTACCATAAAAAAATAATGATTAAAAATTACAATTATTATCTTTCAAACTAATAGAACTAGCAACAATGATTGGCCATGGAAGGATGCAAGTGGACTTGGAATTCTGGAGGTTCAACTAGCAATTATAGTTAAGAAGATTTGTCATTTTAAAATATTTTCATTAAAGAAGAGTAGGACATGCTTAAATGGTGTTACACAAAAATAGGCAAATTACACTACCAATCTATGATACAAGGTGGTAGATGTCTCACCAATCAATAGTAAGTGGCTAAGTCACATCTATGTTGGCACAAGAACTTCCTTCCTAAAGAACTGGTGCTTATGCTTGGTTTATAATTCACAAGAAGATCATGTTGATGGGTGTTTTTTGCACATTACTCAATTTAGGTAAAATACTAAGTTTATTATCTCTCCTAAAAGGGTCTAGTGATGTGAAGGGTTCTTTATTTCCTTGGAGATCTATTTCCCTATCTTCTTCTATTGATCTCTCATTATTGGCTAAGATAGATTCCTCATAAAGGGTCTAGTGATGTGAAGGGTTCTACGACTTGAATACACAAGCCTTAGACAATCCTAAGACCTTTTATACCACTTATTTTAGTGTCACTCTACTCTCACATGAAAGGAAGCTAAGATAATGGAAACACCTCTTACATTTCTATGAGAGGAGAAGTGTATAACAATTATGATCAAACAATTATAGGAAATAAAATATATACAAAAAGTCATTACAAAATAATATACCCTAGGAAAACCCCTTCAAAAAAAAAACATAGCCTCCTAATCTCAAACCAATTGTATTCTCAATAACACCAATAGATTCTTGATAAAACTCAAAACTCAAGCCTTCACAAGAGATTATAACAACAACAAATCTAGAGAGTTTTCAACAACATATCAATACCTATAAATACACTATATAAAACTTCCATCTCAAGCATTGAATAAATAAAGAAGCTAAGAAGAAAAAAGCACAAGTGATCTCATAAAACCATGAGCCTACACATGAGAGGTATGGTGCCCTTGGAAACTTCCATGGCCCAAATTCCAACACCATAGTCCAAGATGGGTCTTTGACTTTTTTAGTAGATTCTCCTACACCTCTCATAGTTTATTATAAAATGTCATATTCATATCCCCAAATTGGGCACTCCATTTTGGCCTTATTATTATACTCAAAGATTCATTGTGATGCACCATAAGTTGGTCAATATTGGATTGCAAGTCAACAATGTAACCTCCCTCTTACATACTCTTATGCTCATCATAGATTCTCTTACACCTATTACACATTCTTGCATTAACATAGATGCTCTTAAACACATCTTAAATGATAATTGATTCTCTTTACCACATCATATTAATACATACACATGGCATAATAGACAAGTCATAGTGAGACTCCCTTTTCCATGAGGTCTCACAAATAATTAATAAATAAATAATAAATCAAATGTTATAATTTCAAGGTGTATGACACACATATACCAACATTGCATAACCACTTTGTTGTTGCATACATGTTCTCTTCTTCCACATGATGTAAGGTATATCAGAGGGTTTGGAATTTTGAGAGGTTTGATATATTGAGAGACATGCTTTTATGTACCATCACTCTTTCATATACTCAGGGTATATAGGGAGGTGTAGAGTATTTTATAGTTTGGCTTTGGAGATATAGCTATATCAAAATATGAGAGTGATATGTTCAACTAAGAAGGGTTTCTTTCAGGAGAATAGGATTTAAATTAATTATTTAGATTTTCTAGGGTTTCTAGAATATACGATTTGGAGTTACTAAGATTTGAGGTTTTCGGTGAAGTATTTAGGATATGTGTAAATTAGGTGTATCATGTTTAGAGTTTAGGGTGCTTAAAGTAACTTTTATTAAATTTTGAGGTTTAAGATGTGGGGGTTAGGGTTTGCTACGGGTTTGGGATTTACTTAGGTTTTGGTGAAATAGGGGTTTCTATCTAATGTACATATCTAAGGTTTGGGACTATGTTTTAGGATACAGGGTTTAATTTCTACAGAGTGGTTTTCTTAATTTATGGTTTGGTAAATACTAGGTGAAATAGGGTTTGCACAAATCATGTATTGTGATGTAAGGTTTGGATTTTAACTAAGTTTGGGATATATGGTTTACAATTTTTCATGTTTAGAGTGTTTATAGTATTTTCATCAAGTTTGATGCTTACCAGGGGTTTGGGATTTACTTAGATTTCATGAACTAGGGATTTGGGATTTAATTAGGTTTGGTGAACATAATGGGAAATAGGGTTTGTGCAAATCATGTTTTGTGATGAAGGGTTTGGAGTTTAACTAGTTTAGGGATGTAGGATTAAAGGTTTGTTATGTGTAGGGTTTAGGGTGTTTAAAGTGCCTTTTAGGTTTGGAGTTTGCTAGGGGTTTGAGATTCACTTAAGTTTGGTGAACTATGGATTTGGGATTTAATTAGGTTTGATGAACTAGGGGATTTTAGAATTTAGGGTATAGTGAACATTAGGTGAAATAGGGTTTGTATGAATCACATTTTTGGGATGTAGGATTTAGAGTTTAACTAGGTTTGGGATGTAGAGTTCAAGTCTTATCTTGTTTAGGGTTTACGATGTTTAAAGTGTTTTCTTTAGGTTTGGGTTTTGGTAGGGCTTTCAGATTTAATTAGGTTTGGTGAACTAGGGGTTTTGGATTTAATTAGGTTTAATGAACTAAGGGTTTCTAGAATGTAGGTTTTACTAAACATTAGGGAAAATAGGGTTTGCACAAACCATCTTTTGTGAGGTAGGGTTTGAGTTTAACTAGGTTTGCGATAGGGATTAAGGTTTATCATGTTTAGGGTTTAGGGTGTCTAAAGTGTCTTGTTTAGGTTTGGGGTTCGCTAGTGGTTTGGGGCTTAAACTTAGGTTTGGTGAACTAGGGATTTAATTAGTTTTAGTGAACTAGGAGTTTCTAGAATGTATGGTTTATGATTTCTAGGGTTTGGGGGTTGGGGTAAAGTGTTTGACACATGTATAAAGAGTATCTTATAGTTTAGAGTTTAGGGTATGAGGTTTAATAGATCTTGAGTTAAGGGTTTAGGGTTTGAGGTTTGTTGGTAAATAATCCTAGGGTATAAATTGCTAGGGTTTGTGTTTAAACATTTTTGGGTGAAGGGTTTAATGGACGTAGTGAGTTATTTTCTTAATTTATGGTTTGGTGAACATGAGGGGAAATAGGATTTGTACATCATGGTTTGTGATGAATGGTTTGGAGTTTAGCTAGGTTTGGTATGTAGGGTTTATGGTTTATCCTATATAACTAGGCTTAGGTTGTTAGAAATGAAAGCAACACTACTTTAATGGAAATTTGATTCAATATAAATTTTTGCAATCTTTAACTGTGTGTTATTAATGAAGATTGTAACACAGAAACAAAACTATGCTTCACAGAAATGCAAAATTAGAAAATTGAACACATGACACAATGTTTAAAGTGGAGAAAACTCTTTTGGGTAAAAAAATCCACATAGGAAAGAGGCCCAATGTTTGTATTAATCTAAAAATAATTTACAATACAACAACACCACCAATCTCTCCTTTAGTCTTCAATCTGACAGCATTCTGACAACACCTGAGTACTTAAAATCTGTATTATAGCAACTACATGAAAAATACTTATAGAAATGTTTTCCAACTCATCCTAGGCATTCACCTTCACTCTCATGAGATTCCCCAACATGCAAACATTAAATGCCATCTTACAAACACCGTCCATTTGTCAAAAAACAACCATGCAAAGGTTGGGTGCCCAAGACTAAATCTGGCCGCTTACAACATCTTATGATGCGTCATAACCATCATAGATTCCACAAAAGAGTATCTTTCCAAGATAGGAACCTTGGGCTAAATATAGAAAATACAACTAACATATCCATCATATGTGTCATAGAATCACAAAATCTTATGACAACTTGCAGCTGTCATAGATTGACTTACCAAACATTATGACAATTGTCATACATGCCAAATATAGTAGATTCCTCAAGGGAAAATGCCTAGCCTCATTTACTTTGAGTTTTTACATTTGCCAATAGTAAAAGTCACTCTGTAATTGCCTCTTTTACTCTGAAATTACCCCTGCCAATGAAACTAGTACATCTCCTCATTGATAATTACAAATTACATATAATAAATGGAATAAATACAATATTGGGATTTACAAGGTTAATGGCACCTTATCACAACATTCTCCCACTTGACGTTATACATTGTAAATCAACCCATAGTCCAAATCAAATGAAAAATAATCATACACTAGAAATAAGGCCCATGGCCTCTCTACACCACACAAATTCTCCTGAGTGTATCTTCTTCAACTCAATCTCTCCATTTGTAACCAACTCTCAAACAAAGTGATACTGAACATCAACATGCTTAGTGTAAGCATGATACATGGGATTCTTGGCCAAACAGATAGCACTTTGGCTATCACAACTAATCTGAATGATCCTATAATCAAAACCAATACATGTACACATTCTTCTCAACCAAACTACCTCCTTAGAGACATGAGTAGCGGCCATATAATCTTCTTTTGTGGTGGATAAAGTAACTGTGGGCTACCTCTTACTCATCTAACTCACTGCACCTCCAAACAAAGTAAACACATAGCCACTAACAGACCTTCAACTATCCAAGTCACCTACCCAATTTGCATCAACAAAACCTTGTATATCCAAAGATTTATCAACACTATCAGTACCAGAATAAACCAAACAATGATCAGGAATAGGTACAGGATATTTAAACACCTTCTTCACATAATTCCAATGCTGTGTACCAGGGTCAGACATAAATCTACTTAGAACTCCCATTGCTTGAGCAATATCTGGTCTAGTACAAACCATTGCATACATCAAACTCCCTACAACACTAGCATATGGCACATTAGACATATCCTTAAGATCATCCTCATTATTTAGACACATATTTAATGAAAGCTTAGTACCAATGGGTAAAGGAACTCTAACTAGGTTGCAGTCCTGCAAACTAAACCTCTACAAAATAGTATTCACATACTTACTTTGTGACAACCAAAGCTTTCTGTTAACTCTATCCCTTCTGATCTCCATTCCCAAAATATAGCTTGAAGCACCAAGATCCTTCATCTCAAATGCACCTGAAAGTTGGGCTTTAAGCTCACTAATCATACCCTTAGTATTGCTGAAAAACAACATGTTATCAACATACAAAGCAATAACCAGTATAGAATCATCAACACAATAAATGTAAACACAGTGATCCTCCTTGCTTCTAACAAAACCCAGTTTCAAAACAAATGAGTCAAACTTTTGATACCACTTTCTGGGGGACTATTTCAGACCATAAAGAGACCTCTTTAACCTGCAAATCCAATGTTCTTTTCCTTTTACCTCAAAACTTGTAGGTTGTTGCATATAAATTTTTGCTTCAAGATCTCCATGCAAGAATGCAATTATAACAACCATTTTCTCAATCTCCCAATCATAAGCTGTAGCAATGGATAAGAGAAATCTAATAGAAGTCAATTTAGCAATAGGAGAGAATATCTCACCAAAATCAACTCCCTCTCTCTGGGAGTAGCCCTTGGATACCAGTATAGCCTTGTACTTCTCCAATGACCTATCTGCTCCAAACTTCTTCTTGAAATCCCACTTACAACCTTGCATCAACCAAAAACATTTGCATTTTAGTTTGTTTGCATTTCAGTTCTTTCATTTTCTCAGTTTAGTCAGAAACAGTTTCAACATGAGGTCTAGTTTGGCATTTCACACCTTGTGGATTTGGACTTAGTATCTACATTCATTCATCTACATCCTATCAAGAATTCAGAGCATTTGGACCAGTCATTGAAAAGTTATCATTATTAGAAGATCAATTGCTTTCTTAGAGCAGAGCATCCTGACAGTCTCAGACAAATTAGCTAAAAGAGAAGGCTTGCGGATCATTATTTGTCTTGCGGATCCTAATGACACATCATTCAATGTTCCTTGTTTCATTTCTAACCTTCCTCATAGGTCTGCACTTCTGTGCATCTGTTGGAGAAGGATTTTTCAAGCTGATAGGTCTAACCTATCCAAGAACACACATTACACCTCTTCATTGGGATTATGAACCTCGTGGCTGACGTGGATGAATCTATTGTTCTAGACAAGATATATATTGATATAATAGATCCTTAGGAAGGTAGTTCTCATAGCTATTCACATAGGAAAGATCTGATAGTTAGATTTTGTGCGAAGGAACTTCAAATCTTTATCTTGCGCATGTATGAATCAGGCCTGTGAGCTGAGTTGTAAGCCCGCATGTTGCTGGTGGATCTCTATTTTAAATTCTATGATATACTGAATGACTGAATCTCCATTTGTTCTATATTCTTGTGTTGTTTCCGTTGTGTTTAATCTTGTTGCATGGTCCAGATAGTTCATTTTGTGAACCCTCCTACTGTGACTACACTAGTTGCATATAAATTTCTTCTTCAAGATCTCCATGCAAGAATACAGTTATCACATCCATTTGCTCAATCTCCAAATCATAAGCTGTAGCAATGGATAAGAGAAATCTAATAGAAGTCAATTTAGCAACAGGAGAGAATATCTCACTAAAATCAACTCCCTCTCTCTGGGAGTAGCCCTTGGCTACCAGTCTAGCCTTGTACTTCTCCAATGACCCATCTGCTCCAAACTTCTTCTTGAAAACCCACTTACAACCTATGGCCTTTCTTCCTTTAGGCACATGGCTAACTACCAAGACTCACTATCATCTATAGACATAGCTTCCCTATAGGATCTAGGTTCATTGATAGTACTCAATAAAGCATATACACAATAAAAATCTGGTGGGCTATACCTGTCAACTAGATTCCGTTGTCTTGTGGATCTCCTCAAGGGTGGAGTAAGAGACTCTACTCGTTCTTCTACATGATCATTTGCACCAACTTCTTCTATCACAATAGATTCATCTTCATCAGAACTACTTGAATCTTCTTCTTCTTCTTCTTCACCCCCCCAATCCATCATTATGTTATTCATGAGGTGCATCTTGTTGCTCTAAATCAAAGTGCACCTTCTTTACCTTTTATTCTTTTTCTTTTGGCTGCTCAGGTTTAGAAATAGCTCTAAGTTCCCTGAAGAAAACATATCTAGAAAAGATAATCTTGTGGGTTAGTGGATTCCAAAACTTATAACCTTTGACATTATCACCATATCCAATGAATGTACACTTTTCAGCCTTTGGATCCAACTTAGATCACTTTTCCTTAGGCACATGATCAAAAACCTCACAGCCAAAAACCCTTAAATGTGAAATAGAAGGTTTCTTACCTGTCCACACTTCATAAGGTGTCGAATCAAGAGCCTTACAAGAAGATCTATTTATCAAGTAGCAAGCAGTACACACTGCCTCTACCCAAAAGTATTTATCCAACTGTACATCACTATGCATACTTCTCGCTCATTCCATAATTGTTTGGTTCATCCTTTCTGCAACACCATTCTGTTGTGGTGTATATGAAGTTGTCTTTTGTCTGATTATACCTGCATGCTTGCAAAACTCATAACATTTCCTTAGAGAAATATTTCCCTCCATTATCAGATCTTAATATTTTTATCTTTAAACCTGATTGGTTCTCTACTAAGACTTTGAATTTCTTAAACTTAGTGAAAACTTTAGATTTATGTTTCATAAAATAAATCCATGTAAATCTTGATACATCATCAATAAAGGTGACAAAATAACAATATTTCCAATAGATTTATTATCCACAGGTCCAAACACATCTTGTGAATAATTTCTAATTTCTCTTTTTCTCTATTGCTTCCTGAAGGAAATAATTTTTTGTTTTGTTTACCAAACACACAATGCTCATAGAAATCAAAGTGCTCATCAGAATAAGAGAAACCATCCAACAATTATTTATTCTTAATAGTTTTTAATACATTATTGCTTGTGTGGCCCAATCTATGGTGCTACAACATACAAGTGTTTTCAGAAGCCTCAAAAACATAAGAGGCATTACAAACTGTAGTGACTTCAAGCTTAAACAAGTTCCCAAATCTCTTCCCTTTTGCTACCACCAAGTTCCCTCTCACCAATCTGCAACCATGATTGTCAAATGTCACATGCATTCCCAAATAATTCAACTTCAAAACTGAAATCAAATTTCTAGCTAATCTAGGAACATGCAAAACACCAGGGAGGGTTTTAATCCTCCCATCACTAAAACACAACAATACCTTTTATTTCCCAACAATCGAATATGAATAGTTGTCACCAAGGTAGATATTACCTCCATCATATTCTTCATATTTGGAGAACCATTCCTTATGCGGGGTCATATGAAATGAGCATCCTAATTCAACCAACCAGTGATCATTAGAAACAATATTATATGTAGAAAGCAAAACATCTTCACTTGCATTCGAGGACTTATCTGAAGCACTCTCTCACTATTTCTTGGGGTTTTTGCACTCCTTTACATGCCCCATTTTACCATGGTTCCAACACTTAACTCTATTCTTTTTACCAGGAGTCTTAGACCGGACCTTGGAATTGTCCTTAGCCCCTTTCTGATCTCTGTTTGGTCCTCTTTCCTTAGAACTTTCCCTAACACTGAGAGCATCCCCTAAACTATCTGAACTCTTCTTCCTCAATTCTTGTGACAGTAAAACTATAACAAGGGCATCCAACTTCAGATCTGTGAGGTTAGCAGTGATAGCAAGGATAACATTCTCCCAAGACTCGGGTAAAGAACAAAGAGCTTGCAAGATGTATTTATCTTCCTCATCAACCTCAACATCTACTGAAGCAAACTGACTCATCAACAAATTAAATGAATTTAAATGCTCTGCAACTGACTCACCCTCTTTCATTTTCAAGGAAAACAATTTTCTTTTTAAGTAAAGTTTATTTACCATACTCTTGGCTTGATAGATCTCACTCAACCATTTCCACAACTTGTGTGCAATCTCTTCCTTTGACACATTCAACATGACAGAATCTGACAGACACAAACAGATGGTTCCCCATGCCTTCTTATCCAATTTTGCCCACTCATCTGGAGAGACATCATCAGGTTTCTTCTCTTTTTGAACAACCAACCATTGGTTTCTTTCTTCCAACAAATCTTCCATTTTTAGCTTCCACAACTCATACCCTATTCCGTTGAACTTCTCAATGTCCAATCGAGAGGTTGATGCAATGGTGGATGCATCCATAATAACAACACAAGATTTGCAAAACAAACACAACCAAATCTCCCACTGCAGCTATAGCTTCCACACTACCACCCAAGAGTCAAAGTTGGTCAGGCTCTGATATCAAATGTTAGAAATGAAAGAAACACTACTTTAATAGAAATCTGATTCAATATAAATTTTTGCAAGCTTTAATTGTTAATGGAGATTGTAACACATAAACAAAACTATGCTTCATAGAAATGCAAAATCAGAAAATTGAACACATGACACAATGTTTAACGTGGAGAAAACCCTTTCGGGTAAAAAACTCCACACAGTTAAAGATTGCAAAAATTTATATGTAATCAGATTTCTATTAAAGTAGTGTTGCTTTCATTTCTAACATAAGTTTCCAAGTGATTTAATATGTTTTATGGTTTAGGTTCTAAGATGTAGAGTTTGAGAAACCTGTATAAGGTTTGAAGTTTATCTAGGTTTGGTATGTAGGGTTTATGGTTTATCTTATATCTACTACTTATTGAAAATGCCTCAAAATTCTCCATTAGATAGCATTAGAGGTTAAAATGCATCCAGTCTCTTAATGCACTACTGGCATCTTGTTCATCCACTATCATTCTTGTTATCTAGTGTGTAGTCAACCACTCCAAAGATTTCTATACCTATAAGAATTACTATAGCAAATTGAAGAAGTGAGACTCTTTCTAGCAATTTGCCAGAGTGCATGGATCATCATTAAACTTTTGCCAAATTTACCATGACTTTGTCACCAACCAATTCATTGAAATGATTACTTTGATCTTCTAGGACACCATTTTAGAAATGCACATCAAATTCATTACATGTAAAGTTGAGTTTTGATAAAACCATAAGTATACCAAGACCATATTAGGACATTCGAAAACAAAGGTTTTCTAAAATTTAACTTTAGACATCACTATTGAAACAAAGATGAACCATAATCAAGTCACAAAACAAATTTGTTTGAAATCACCAAAATCATTTTCATGTCAAAAACCTTAACTCAAAAAAATCATTAAAGTAGACATGGAATTCAAGTTCTAATGACCAATACCGAATACAACACAACATTAGTGGTTTTCATATATTTGACTTTGATCATTAGTCTTGAAATATTGAATGACCATAATTAGGGTGAAAAATACCTCTTTTTAAAATAACTAAAAAAACTTTTATTTCAAAAAATAATTGGAACAATCTTAAGAGTGTGATCCAGGTTAAAATCCCCCTTGCTATAATAAGGTGGCTCACAACTCCAGGGAACATGTGGTAATGTTTGTGTAACAATTACATGGTGGATTCAAGGGCGACCCAAGTTACAAATCTTAAGAATGGGCTCAAGTCTACCCAACTTCACATTAAAAGTGGTCATTAACATAACTCAAAATTTACCAATTTAAATTAAAAACCCAAATAAACAATTAACTCCAAGAGTATCACTGCAGAAGTCGAAGACAACGACATGAAAATTCTAACAAAACTCTAAACAATATTCCCCGTATTGTGGCTTCCATGTAGGTTAAAAATTTTAATATGTACTTTTGATATAGCCATGTGACAATCATTAAATCATTTAAAATTTCAAATGTTTTTTATTTATTTTTTATATGCCTATTTTGTACCAAACCCAATCCTACACCTTTGATTTTTTCTTCAAATTCTAATTTGTAACTTTGTTTTTCCTGTGTCTAATTACAAGATAGAGCATATAGTATGACCATGTAGCTTTTCATCCAAATAAACCCTCTTTCCACTATTTGAAGAGAGTATAGTCCCCTGTGCATCCCTATTTATTAACTCATACATATATATTTAAATTTATTTTGTTTTAATTTAAAATTTATTTTATTTTATTTTAAGAGGGAAATTAGTAACATGGATTTTTTTATTTATCCTACTAACTAACATTGTTCACCCAATGTCTTGATTGCTTAGAATTTATTTAGTAGATGACTTTGGGGTACCACTAGATATGCTACTTCTTGGTTGAATGAGAGGCCATACTTCTCTCATGGATTCTTTATGATTTAGTTCTCTAATGGTTTATTCACATATTCATTTAATATCCTTCCATTATTTTTATTTGCAAAAAAAAAATTGAATTTTTTATAGTATTTATAGCCTTGTCCTCCAACTGCTACATATAATGACTTTCCAATAAAAATATAAATATAAACTATTTAAGGATAGACCTATAAATATTTGTACCTATAAACCATTTGATAGCAAAGTAGTTTTAATCCCATTTTATTGTCACTTCTTCTACAGCACACAGACCCACTTCATCTCATGCCAAATGGGCTTCATACATTTATTTATTCGTCTGCCATAATCGTTGTCTTACTTCCGTGCAAGTATTCGTTCCTATTACATTCTTGTAACTTCCAAAAACAAAATGATTAGCCGTTGATTATTGTTTCTTTACTCGGCTAAATGTTTCCTTTGTCCTTCCTTGCGTCGCCATTACTCTTGCTTTTGCCAACAAACTGTTCAAATCTTCACAGTACATTTAGCCTAGGTACGTTCGTACAAGCCAAAGCTTACTAACAATGAGCATAGCTTAATATAGTTATTCATCTACAAATGGATTTCTTCTCCCCCAACATCTGGTACCTAGATCTCATAGATCTCACTGAGATCTACCATAGATCTCACTGAGATTTTTCTTTATATTAGAAATGTCCACAGAAAAGAGAAGGTACAATATAAAAGTTCACCTACCAATCATACTTTACCCCAAAACATAACTGGATCTCACTGATATATTAATTATATATCAGTAGTTGGATTATATATACACCCCTGCTAGCAGTGATATATTGATAATATGCAGAATTTCATATATAGATATCTGCAAACTCGGCACATGTTCCCTCAAGAGATTGGAAAAAAGTATTGAGGATTTTCTTTTGAAACTAGACGACAGTTATGTACAGTTATTCAGAAATAGATATGTGGAACAGTGGAACCATAATATTGACAATTTACTACTGTACAAACTTTCCTTCCATTTTTATTTTTTTCATAAACTGTATCTGTTTCATTAGAAAGCAAATTTTCCACTTTCCACATCGTCCACATCCACTTATTGTACACATTTAACAATTTAACTTGGGAAGAGTATATTTATCAACATTTAAAATAAAACATCTCTCATCCAAAATAAAAGAAATGATAAAGGTGTTTTTATAGGTTGGGAGTCAACTTTAGGAGCAATCTTGATGATCATGATCTGCTTCCTTTTTTAATTATGGGATCTATAGCTCTCGTTGGTTAGGGGCATTGTCATTTGTTGTTTTTTTCTCTTTGGATATATTATTAAAGGTGAATCTTTGAATAAACTTTTGGGTGAGATTTTTTTCACCGATTTTTTTTTGAGATTTGACACAAAAATTCAAAAAATTCCTACCCTTTCCTCATAGTTGTTGGGTGCCAACGTGATACATGTTTGTGCAATGATTCATTATGTTTTGGCATTTAAAGACATTCATTCGAACATATATTCACATATAATTATCATTTGAAATATTAGAACACTCACTCGGAGCATTCAATAGAACATTTCAACTAAGTGGTGCACTAAAAATAATAGTACTTGCATCAAATTTGCATCCTAGATAACCTGCACAACTGCTTGTCATATGCCAACACTTGCCAGGGCTGTAAAATCAAATATTTCAGGGGTTTCTTGAGTAGAACATGAACCCTTGTAATTCAACAATCTCCCCAAAGTATTTCTAAATATAGCTAGTCCTTAAGCATTAGTAGATAGTAGAGATTAGAGCAACCCAGCTAGTAGAAGTGCACATTTTCCCTGATCAGATCCATGGGTTATAGGAAAGATCCACAGCATGTGGAATCAATCTAGTGTTGTGGGATTGACCCATGTAGAGAGTTCGAAGTTAACACAAAGATTGAAGATAGTTTTCATTTCAAGATTGAATTAATTTTTATACTGAGACAAACCAACTCTACAATTCATCAATAATCATAATCCATCTTTGATTCAAGAGCTAAATACACCCTTCCTTAACATTTAGTTTCCTAAATTAGCATTCATTATTTTGATATTTTCACAACTACCTTTATTTAATCTAGGTTGATGTATGCTTATGTGTATGCATTTATTTAATTAGTATAGATTTATGCAAGAGGGATTTTATTTCTTTACATTTTGGTGAACCCATCTGATCTTACACCACCCAAGATTTTTACTTTAGGGTTTATACCTTCATCATTTTTTAGGATTTCATATATATATATTATCTAATTATGTTAAAAATTTCTAGATCTTACTAGGGTTTATGTTCTTATTCATTACTATATATTTTATCCTAGGGTTTATGCTTTATTGTGAACTTCATTTTTGTCCACCCTACCCACCTACCCTTGAATAATTCATTAGAGTTCCATTTTTTAGATATAATTTACTACTAATTTTTCTTATTTTGAAACCTAAGGGTGTTTTATCTTCCTATCTTTCCTTCCCATAATGCATTGTTTATGCCATGAGATAAGACTCTTAATCCTAATCTTCCTTTGAGGAGTGCCTTTTTAAACTCTACTATGACCACCCACTAAATAACAAATATTCATATTGTTGGAGTAGGTGTGTTGTACACCTTGCATAACATTGGTATTATTTTATTATGTAAAATAAATATTTATTTGTGGTGCATCATGTGATGTGTTTATCCACATTAAATATTTATTTGGTGCCACTTGTAAAAGTTGTATGTAACATTGTGTTAATTAATTATTTATTTGTAATTATTTAATTATTAGGAAAACTTAGTACCAATAATCAAATATGGGGTCAATGGTTTTGTAGACACATAGTTTTGGGGAAGATGGTTTTACAATACCACATGTTGTATTTGTGTGAACTTATGTCTATAAAACCAATCACATGGATAATTGTTGATTAAGAGAGAGGGGTGAGGGCTTGTTGCCTTTGGCTAGGTTTAGTTTGAGTATCTCTTGCAAGTTGCATTTGTGAGGGTTTGGAGCATGACATTTGGCGTATGGTTACATGCTTGTTCACATGGAGTGCAGGTAGAGATCTTGATGTTTCAGAAGTGATCTCTACATATGTATTGTAATCTTTATTGTTGAATAATACATGAGAGATGGATGCTTTTGGAGGTTGGGTTTTCCCAAGGTATATCAAGTGTGTCACCATTGATGGTATGATTGTCTATTTCTTTTACATGTGGATTTATGGTTATTGTTCCACATTAAGTCTCTTATTAAGTTATGAGGAATTAGTCTTTATGGCTACATATTTCAAGCATTTGGTATCGAAGCTTGGTTAACATGATTTGGGAGGAAATACTTGTTTGATAACCCTAGCTATGAGTGGATTTTTTGAGTATAGTGGAATCCATGGCTTTGTAGGAAGGAATGAAGGCATTTTCAGGGTCACAAGGCTATTTGTAGACTTGATGTATTGTAAATCTAGGGTTTGATGGTGATTCAACAAATAGTTTTTGTTTGAGCTCTTTGTATGGTGGGTTTTGGAGGTTGGCTTTTGTAGGAAGCCTCCTGGGCAAAAACAGACCCAGCCATTGGATTCAAGAGGTGCCACAACTAAAGAAAAATATATAATTCACTTATTTTTAGAGACTGAAAAATTTTGCCTTAATTTGTGCCCTAGGGAATCTTTAAAGATTCTATACAAAATCAGCGGTATAGGTCACACGTCAGTACACTACATCAAGTATATGTCGTTAGGTATGCTATCAGAAAAAAATGATTTTCTAGTCGGTTTGTTAAGTCTACAGGGTACAAGATTTTATTAAAAAAATTTAAAAAAATGTGTTTTGGTGGGGGGGTTTGTACCCCCACCCACCTGCACCAGCCATACCGACCTAGTAGGCTGGTCGACATGGCTAGCAGGGCTGGCTCCCGACTGGCAGTCCAGGCCGATAAGGGCCTTGGCCCCCCATCCTGATGTCGGTTTAGTGAGGTCAGGACCTATGCCCAACCTTTTTGGGCTCTTTAAAACTTTTAAATTTTTTTAAAACATTAAACTTTCAAACCATGAAAATTAAACCTTGTTTTTAAAACACTTCAATTTTTCTACTCAAGCACTACTAGAGGTGCTACTAGGGCGCCGCTACTAGCGGGCCACTGCCTAGCCCCCAATCTGCCATCAAAGGGCCACCAGGGCCTAGTTATATAGCCTAGTTGGGCAGATTTTTTCCGGGGGGCATAACTTTCGTCCAGTATGATGGATTTTTAACTTCTTATAGTCAAAAGAAAGCTATTTCTGCATACTATGAAGTGGTGTTAGATATTTTTCTAGATTTTGTCATTTTGACTAGGTTTTCCTATTGGAAGCCAGATGTATAGTTTGAGCTTTGACTGGGCATAGCAGGTGCATACAGAGTCATATTTTGGACTTCTTATAAGCATTGGAAGGTATTTCTAAGAACTACGCAGTGGAGTAGGTTTGGAGATGATATTTTAAGGTTTGTTCACTTTTTATCAGTTTGAACTTATTTTGGTTCCTTTCACTTATGGTGCGTTTGTGAGTTGATGGAAAATTGAATCTAGGATGATTTGGTGCTTGAGTCATTGCAAACTTACATAATTATCTCTAATTATCCTTTGTTGACAACATTATACATGTATTGTTGAGTCTGCATGTTGCATTGTGAGATCTATAGGTTGTGCAATGTTGTAGGTTGTCTATGATTACATGTTGCATTTATGATTTGGATGTGGGTTGTCTATGCCCATAGATGTTTCAGTGTTGATGCACATTCTGATTTGTGGCCTGGTTTAGTCACATGTTGCATTGGTTTGCTTGTCATTATGAGATATAGAGAGAGATGGTATTACCTAATACAGTCATCATATGGGACCTATGTTTGTTGGCTATATGGTAATTGTGTGAGACTTGATGGGAGTTTGGTGCAAGTACATTAGGTGCTGATCATGGTCTCATGGATGGTCCTTGTTTGGTTGGGACTTTAGCATGACATAATTTTTATACAGGTGGAGTTTTGGTGGTGGTGGATTGATGTTTAGTTTACAGGTTTTATTCATCTTCTTGGTTTGGAGATTATGGTTTAATCAACCTTTTGGGAGCTGTGTCATTACAGTGGGATTCTTTGATTGTGTTGGGGCCATGGATGATCTTCTTGTAGGAGATGGTTATCATGATGTCATAGATAGCTTGGTTACATGTTTGACTAGGAACTTTTGATAGTGATGGTTTGATGTTTGTTCCATGTATAGCTCAGAATCACGGTTCAGTGGGAGCTTTGACAAGATATGGTTATCTTCATGTGATTTAGAGATGTTGACATCTTGGTACCATGGAGGACTCTTGGAGTCTTTGGTTGAGGTGTTGGTTATGGTTTGTTAGTTTTGACAAGTGATCCTTGCTTACAAGATGGTTGGTATAGTTTCTTGGTTTACTCTTGATTCTAGATTAGAGTATTGGCATGATAAATGTTCTCTTGAGATAGGATGTGTGCATTAGTGCATGTGATCTTCTTTTGAGGAGATGATTAGGTCATGATGTCATGATATGTTCCTAGATTGTGCAGACGTATAGTGGGAGCTTTGACTATGATCTTGATGGTTCTCTTGGTATTGGGTACATTGGTCATGTACTTGGGAGCCCCATGATGGTGTGGTTTTGCATTTGGAATTTAGCATGGATTGATCATGGAGGTACTCATGCATACTTGGAGACTTAGGTGAGGCTTAAGCTCTCTTGGGATTAGAGACATGTGTTGATATGGTTACTCTTTTATGAGGATTTCAGCAGCAAGACCAAGGAGCCTACACTTTGGTTGGACGTGAGTTCAACATGGATGTGTTGAAGAGATTGTTCTTGGAGAGAGCCTTCATGGCTTGGT
Organism: Cunninghamia lanceolata; assembly: GCA_027924645.1. Lineage (NCBI taxonomy): Eukaryota > Viridiplantae > Streptophyta > Pinopsida > Cupressales > Cupressaceae > Cunninghamia > Cunninghamia lanceolata. The sequence continues at coordinate 3,089,115 of BSBN01000914.1, read as the reverse complement.
GCATCCTGGAGGAGCAATCTCATCCCCACTCTTGGTCCACTCAGTGGTGAATGATTTGATAGGTATGCCCACTTGATTTTCAAATGCATTATTTCTTTGTATCTTGTCTTCTCATGCTTGAGTCTTGAGCTATGGATTATGGTTGTGAGGACTTGTTTGAGGAGTAGATCCATGGTTAGGTTTAGTTATCTCATTATGTTTGATCCTAAGTTGTTATGGGATCATTATGTGTTATGGAGATGGTTAGTGGCTTTGGGCGTATTCATACTTTGGGATGGTTATGGGTTTGATATACCTTTTGGTTTGAGAAGCTTGCATCTTTATTTGTTGGATGTTGAGGAGACTTCTTGTTTTGGGTTGTAAAGGAGATTATTATTTTCACAACTATAGCACATTAGTGTGGATAGAAGGACATGGTTATGATTTGCATGTTCTCTCTTGATTGGTCTTATGCTTCTTCCTAGATGTTTGTGCTCACATGACATTGGAGTTGAGATGTGTATGGAGTTTTTGATTCTCTTTGACTTCTTTCTCTTATGATGTGAAGGATTTGGGAGAGATATGGACCTGAGGAGAATTATGTTGCAGCTATTTAGTTTACAGATTTTGCATATCTACGTGTGTTCTGCGACATTATGTGATAGAGGATTTAGCCACATCTTCTATGTGTGTGCTATTAGTGGATCTTTGGATGCCTTGATCTATTTTTAGATTTGAAATTTACTCATGCAGTGGAACTTTTAGGATGTATATGATTCCTTTGTTGGATGTTCCCATTATGTTGCATATGGAGGGTCTTGAGGTTTTTTTATCACATGCTTTGTTTTGTTAATATACACTCAAAATCGTGACTCTGGTTGCCTGGGGCTATCGGGTCAAATTTTGGCATGCACATAGACCCTTCCCTCCTTGCCATGGGGTGATCCACCATGTCACTCTCACTCACGTGGAATTACCCAGTCGAGAGGAGGGAAGACATGGTGGGGGTCTGGCTCGTTGGAGAGCTGGACTTGTAGAGAGGGGTCGGTAAGTATTGTGGCCTTTGTTGTTGTGTGCTTAGTTATATGTTTCATTTGATTATTGTTGTAGTTGAGATAACCCTATGACCCAAAGGGTCACTAGTTTCTCTCCTTCTATTTGGATTCTTCTGATTCCACCTCTATGTGGGTAAGTGATTGTTCTTGTTGATGTCCTCATGTCTTTGTATGCATTGTAAGAGTTCTTGTTGTATCTAGCGTTGTCTAGTTTCTTCTAACACCAAGAGGACAAATGGGTCTCCTTGTGGTAGAACAAGTGTTTGTCGTTGTGGTCGTGGATGAATCTCCTCGATCTCATCATAGATAGCCCTTACCTACTCTCCTCACTCCTAACCACATTCATGAATCAAGATAGAGGAAATTATGTAATTGCTAATGTTAACCAGATCTAGGGTTTTGGCCTAGGGTTTTGTTGACCTAGGGTTTGACTTGTGTTTTGACTTTGTTTTTACCTTGTGATGAAATCAAGGGTTTGTTTGGAATCATTGAACTATGATTACCTTGTGATGGAATCGAGGGTTTACAGTTTTTCCTATTCTAGGGTATCTATATGCATGCAAGCTAAATGATATGCAAAATGTTCTTTTTGGTATTTTTTGGAATATTTTGGAAATAAAAGTGCTTATAATCTATGAAAAGGAAATATGTGTGCAATCTTATATGACTTTTCTAATGCAAAGTTAACCTATGTTTTTTGGTTTTTCGATGATTTCAATGCAATCTATTCTAAAGAAAATGGAAAATGCTTATTCTAACAATTTAGATCTAGAAATATAAAACTGATTAATCTAACACGCAAGATCTAATTATCAAAGAAAAAGCAATGTTTTACTATTCCCTAGAGCAAATTTGATTCTTTAATTACTATGAATTAAGCAAAAACAATGAAGGAACCTAGAAGAAATGAAGATTTGTTGACTCCACTACCCTTAGTAATCCTTGTGATAGGTAACCTCAAATCTTTTTGTGGCAGCAGGTGATCCTCTTGACAATAAAATGACCTAAAGAAGCAAAAAGAAGTTTTGATGAAGCTTGTATGAGATCAATGAGAGCTTGGATTGAGCACAATGGCATAGAATGAAGTAGCATAGCATTGCTTGGTTGAACAAATAAAGAAAAAGGCACCTTCATCCTATGAGAACATTTGAATGCTAAGTTGGAGAGAAAAAATTGGCCAGAGTTGTGTGCACAATGAAATTGCCTCCCTTTGTGCTTGAGGGAGGGGGGTATTTATATGTTTAGAAGAAGGGATTGATTGAAGAGTTAACTCATTTGATTGATGAGTTAACAAGGATGATTGGGGAGTTAACAAGGTTGATTACCCAATGAACTCAGTTGATTGGAGAGTGATGAAGCAAAGATAGCTTATCACTGGAGAGAAAATGGAGGTGAGGGAATGCATGAGATTGATTGAAAAATTAATTTGAGATCAAATAGAGCTAATTATGCATGTGTGGGTGCATAAAATAGTTAACTCTAAATTAGGGATAAAAAATCATGCAAACTGGAAGAAAAATGGGCAAAAAAGGTTCATCATATTCTACAAGGACCTCATAATCATTGGTACCAAATTTAAGACCTCCTATTATGACCGGGGATTTCCTATTGATTATGAGTTCAATAAGCTTCTTTTTTATTGTCACAACCATTTTGGACAAAAGAAATGATTTAGAACAGATGCATCTATGCTATTGAATGATGTCATAGAAACCAATGGACTATCATACCACCTAGGTAGAATCATAATGAACATCTGCTTGATACTATAACTAGACTTGGAAAACTGCCTTGAGGTGGATATCTTGTGCATGCCACATGATCTGAAAACCTAAATTTGGTGAAGTTGCCTATGGCAACCAAATTTGATAATGGAGATAGGATTGACTACTAGTTGCCTACCTGACTAATCTGAGTATGAAGATGAATATATTCTGATGATTTGTGATTTAAATTTAATGAAGAATTTGATGCTTTGTTTTTAACTTGTGATTGTAGGGATTCAATCTAGCTAGAAAAAGATAAATTAGTCAAGATGGTTCTAGCTCGATTTTGTTTCCTATTTCCTATTTGCAAAATTATTGTTTTCTATTTAGTTGTTAGTCCCAACTCTTTCCTTTTAAGAAGTATATCAAATCTAATTATATGCACAAATCATTAAGAGGACCAAGTATCAACAAATTCAAGAGTACATATGGATCATAGTTTTGGAGATCACAACAAGTGTTATTATCCTAGAGGATCTTATGTAGTAGTCTACTTCTACATATATATAAGTTTTTGTTAGGACAAAATATCTTTTGCCAAATTTGTATAGATTTGTCTATAGTGTGTTCCAGGGTAATCAAATAATGTAAGTCACAATTTAGAGGGTTGAGGGATAAGTTTGTGTTGAGTCTACAAGAGGTGTTTTCTTACGTAGACCTCTCCATATAATCTAGGTGTCTCCATGTCTAACTCAAATGTTTCAAGGGATATTATATCCAGATTAATGTTAACATTTTATATATGGATATGAGATCCACGATCATATCAATGTTTGGTAGAGAAAAGTTTTCTTTAGGGTATCCTTTTTTGATGTCTCAAAAGTTAGTGCAAACATGAATTTCCTTAGTTTTCTTGCTAACTAAGACCACATTAGAGACCCATTTAGGATAAGTAAAAGTCTAAATGAACCCCACATCCAAGAGTTTATACAATTCTTCTTTGACCAAGAGGGCTACTTGGGGGTGCATTTTGCGTAGCTTTTATTGAATAGGTTTGGCATTGAGGTGAACCACTTGAGATGATGCATGACTAAATATGGAGTCTCAAGGCATATCACCATAAGACCACATGAATAAATTAGCATAATCTTTAAGGGTGATGGTTATGCCTTCTTTGATGTCAAGGTCCAGTGAAGCTGCTATCTTAGAGAGTTTAGGGTCCTCTTCTATTCACAGGTTGATGTATATTGCATCCTCAACAAGGAGAGGTGAGTCATCTTGTATCTGAGTGGTATATAATGGAAGGTGAAGTTTGTCATTAAGGAGCTCTTGGGAAATGTCCATTTTTATTGTATCATTTTAATCAATCACAAGTTTCTTCTTATATCTTGTTGCTATTCTGCCTACTAGGGTGCCTTAGGACTAAATGGTTCTTCTTTCTCTCCAAAATAAGCATAGGTGTTAAGTATGTTGGAAAAGTCTTTCTTATGATTACCATGGGGATGTGGTCTTGACACTTCATAAGTTTCATGATGGCTTCATCATTTTGGAAAACATCAAATCATAAAGGGTCGTGTTGGTCCCAATCGATAAGCTCAAGGTATTATAGGTCTAAGGAGATGGTGAGGATAGTGACCTATCATGAAAGAGGTTATTGGTGGCAAGGTCTTCGTAAGGATCATGAGTGGGGCCTACATCAATGTCATTAAGATTAAGGGAAGCATTACTAATGAGGTTAGGCTCGTATCACAATTAACATCATGATGTTCATCCCAGGGGCATCACCTAGCTCTAGTGAGGACAACTACAAGTGTCTCTAAAGTTACATTTGTTGGATTTATTTCATTCTTGATTAGTTGGCTATCATAGAAACTGTAAAATCTTCTCAATTCTTGATTAGTTGGTAGTCTCTAAAGGTTTGATTATGAAGGAAGTGATAATGATTTTATTATGGTTTGTTGTAATTTTTTTACATGATAGTTACCTATTCAATAATGCCTTTAAAATACAATGACATACATTGATATAAGTAAATTTTATAAAAACCAAATATATATATCATCCCAATGCTATATAAATTTTGACAGTTTATTCAAAATCTCTCCTTTCATATGATACAATCGTTTCAAAATTTCAATTGTATTTTACAACTAAAATGTCTAAATACAGCTATTCAACACTCAAATTGAAATCAAATTTTGACAGTTTGTTCAAAATCTCTCCTTTCATATGATACAGTATTTTCAAATTTTCAATTGTATTTTACAGCTAAAATGTCTAAATACAGCTATTCAATTCTCAAATTTAAACAAAATTTTGACAGTTTGTTCAAATTCTATCCTTTTATATGATTTACTCTTTCAAAATTTCAATTGTATTTTACAACTAAAATGTCAAAATACAGCTATTGAATTCATAAACAGAAACCCTAAATAACAATCTATATTTTAAATTTTGATTGTATTTTACACCAGAAAAAAGGGGAAATTTCAAAAGATTCATTGCCAAATTGTAGAAGTGGAAAAATCCACTTACTTGATGTTTTGATGGTGAAAATTGTCTGCCTCAACTCGAGATCCCATTCTCAGTTGTCACCTGTCGCTGGGAAAAATGGGGTCGCAGCCAATTTTTTTAAAATTTAATACTTTTTAAAAACGGGATCCCGTTTTGTGGTTCTAGGTTCAGGATCCCGCTAAGGAATGGGATCCCATTTTGGATTTTAGGCTCGAGATCCTGACCTAGAATGGGATCCTATTTTATAGAAACGGGATCCCGTTTTTAGTTACCCGATTTCAGTTTTTTTCTAACTCCGAAACTTCCACCTTAAGTGGACACAACTTCTTGCATTTACCCATAATTTGATTGAGGAGAAGCATAGTGGTGGATTAGCAAGACATTTTGGGATTGACAAGATAGTAGCTTTGGTAAGTGCACATTAGTTTTTACCTCATATATATAGGGATGCAAGGAAGTTTGTTCAAAGTAGCAAAGTTTGACAAGTTGCAAAAGGGAGTAGTCAAAATACTAGATTGTACAAATCTTTGACAGTACCAGAGAGACCTTGGGAAGATATAAGCATGGATTCTATAGTTGTAATAGTGGACAAATTTTCAAAGATGGCACATTTCATTCCCTGTACGAAGACAAATGATGCAATGCATGTTGCTGACCTATTTTTCAAGGAGGGTGTGAGATTGCATGGATTACCTAAGAGCATAGTTTTAGACAGGAATACAATATTCATTGCCAAATTTTTGGAGGACATGGTGGAAGAAGATGAAGACAGACCTAAAGTTTAGCTCAACATTTCACCCACAAACCAATGGACAAACTGAAGTGGTAAATAGGAGTTTGGGTAACTTGTGGTGTTTAGTAGGAGATAAAGCAAGAAATTGGGATCCAATTCTACCGCATGTAGAGTTTGCATACAATAATTCAGTGAACAAAAGTACAGGGAAGACACCATTTGAAGTTGTGCCAGGAGTACAACCTAGAGGAGTAGCAGAGCTAAGAGACATTAGTATGGAAAATAAAATGAGTGGAGAGGCAAAAGAATTTGCAGGATACATGGAGACACTACATAATCAAGTCAGGAAACATTTGGAAGAGATGAATAACAAGTATAAGGAAAAAGTAGATGAGAAGAAGAGACAAGGAATTTTTAGTTGGAGATGAAGTAATGGTATATCTAAGAAAGGATAGATTTTCAATGGGGACATACAACAAGCTGAAAATGAGGAAGTTTGGACCATGTAAGATTCTTAAGAAGTTTGATTTAGGAAATGCATATTAAGTAGAGCTACCAGAGACATTTGGTATATCACCTATATTCAACATTGCAAATCTATATTAGTATCATGAGGGAGAATCAAGTGTCAGCCTTGAAAATGGATTGAAGGATTAGTTACTACAATAACAACTAGAGCAGATAGAACATATCTTGGATAGAATAATTGTATGCAATCCCAGAGGTAAGAAGTACAAAGAGTATTTAGTTAAGTGGAAAGGAAGACTGGAAGAAGATTCATCATAGATTTCTTAGGTTGATGTAGACCTCCTTGGTTTTCCTCTAGCCCTAGCAAAGTGAGGGACTCACTTTTTCAATAACACTAGGTGTTTAATGCAGGAGCATCCTAGGTTACATAGAAATCTTCTATCAACTAAAAATATCTGCTTTCTTTTCTTTTCTTGCATTTCAGTTGTAGTTCAACATTTTCTACTACAATCTACCACATCTTCATTTTAGAGGTTCCAGAGTAGGATTTAGTTTCTATGCCATGTCAGCTACATCATACTCAAATTTTAGGAGATTTGGACTTGTTTGTGGAATGTTATCACTATCAAAAATCAATAGCATTCAACAATCAGTTGGAGCATACAAAGTTTGCGGAGCACTTCTGTGACTTGCAGAGCCTAATGGAGCATCACACAAGGTAAATTGGGACCAAATAGACCTTCATGGAGAACCACATCAAGTTTCATTCATTTGTGAAACATTACCAAGATTTGTAGGCCAACCTACATATTTTCTACATGTTTCATCATTCATTGGAGTTTGAGATCTCTCAAGGCTGATGCGAAGGATTCCTTGAGCTAGAGAATGATATATACATCTCTTAGATGCATTATGGAGATAGTTAATGGATATGATAGAATAGATAGATATTTTCAAGTTCCAAAGGCACTTCAATGCCATATCTTTCATGTATGTTGTAACCCGGAAAGCACACTTATGAGCCCTTTTATTGTAGCTCACATGTCGCCATAATATATAAGCATTGTAATTGTCTGATATATTGAGCATATGAACCTTCTATTGCATTCTTTTATTGTGTTGTTTCCATTTTGTTTACTCTAGCTACATGGAACTAGACAGTCCCTTCTTAAGACCCTCCATCCATGACTGCACCAGAGACAACTTCGTGAAAATAAGAAATTGAACTCCATAAATGAAGATCAACTATATTTACCAATTAAATTGGATCATGAAGCATCCAAGAAAGAGAAGGATTTATAGAAACAAAGGGAATGGATGCAAAAACTTCATGCAAGTAATAAATTGAATGAGGGAGCTAAAGGTATGTCTTCTTTGCCATCTCAATTTGATATTGTAGAAAATGCTTAATCATTGATTGAAAATGATGATGCATTTTCAAATGTAAATATAGATGTTACACTAATCGATAAAGTGTTGAATGAGCAAAATTTATCTAATAACTCAAGTTTTCCATTGAGAACACATCCTAGAATTTTGCATAAAAAGCCTATGTTTTTCATTGAAATTGATGATAATATTCTAAAACCAATGCCTAATAAGATTCCTAAATGTACTTGTAGATTAAATGTGAATAAAATATGGAATTTTTTTTTGAAAACATAAGTGAAACCAAAAGATGTCAATTGTTTGTTGAAATGATGAAAAATCTTAATTTGAGGCCAATTATGAAGATTCTTGGTCTAAGAACATCAAAAGCAATAGAGAAAAAACTATTGTGAAAAAATCTAATCAATGCATGTCAAAGAATTGGTTCCACCTCATGCATAAAAGATAGTCTACATGATGTGTCATTACATCAACTATAATGAGTAATCAAACAAAGGTATCTCTCTTGATAAGAAAAACAAGTCAAGAACTAAAGATAAATAGAAAAACATTGATGAAAGCCATTAGGAGGTGTGAAAGAGTTGAGGACCTGAATAGCAATAACTATGGGCATTTTCTAGTAGACTCCCACAGAAAGATAAAGTCATAGTTGAAGTCTTAAAATCCCTAATTGAGGAATTTTGGAGAAATAACACAAGAGTATCTCCTAATCAAAGGGGTGCTATAAAAAGGAGAATTGGTTGTAAATATCGTGAGCCATATCCAAAGCATTTTTCGGATATGAATCAAACACATTTTTTCTCCAAATTTGTAGACACTTATTCTTAAATTCAAATGAGTAAAAAGTATTTTGAAATGGAAAAACCTTTTTATGTCAAACTAAATCACACACGCATAACTTGTTGTAGACTTCACATGGAATTTTCTCTGCATTATGATTTTTTTCAACAAATATGTGTATCTTTACATACTAATGATATTTTATAGGAGTGTATGATAGAAGCTCCATCTAAATCGGCAAGAGATTTCATTTCAAAAAAAATTGTGAAAGAGTAGATAAACAATTGTTTTATAAGAAATCATGTTTGGATGGAACATGTGATAGTTGCAATGGTTTGCAACATGTTTGAGAACTTGTGTACACATGGAGAATACACATGCAATTAGAAATGAGCTAGTACCTTTTGGGAAATATAAGTTAGTGGCATACACTCTAAATGATAGTAAAGAGGCAAATAGGTTTGAATTGGTGAGTGAAGAAATACCAGTATCTATATTTATGCCTATTTTTTGACAAAATATAGTGTATGAGTATGCAAGGCATACACATAGAGCTTGATGGTTGGACTTGTAATTCAAGTTATGTAAGTATGCATTTCCTCTTCATATGATTGTGTCAATTATAGACTTTGCAGAGAACTATACACTACAACCATAGAATGAGGTTTAATCACAGTACTACAACTCCAATCAGGTTGCTATATTTGGGCATATACCATTCATTCACGCATCCGATAGTATAGAGGAAGATAGAAATATATTGGAGTATTATTTTTATATTAGTGATGATCACACACATTTTACAAAGTTTGTGCAAGGTTGATTTTAGATGTTCTATGGTAATTTGAGTAGCAAGAACATCATGTTCTGTCAGCATATCATATAGCTAGATAATTATGCATCACAATTTAAGAATTCATGGATGTTCTATTGGTTGAGTACGATGGATATGATGAATGGTGTTTAACATATATGGAATTTATTTTAGGATGGGCATGGAAAATGGGACCATGATGGTATTGGACCATGTATTAAAAGATCCATAGCACAAGAAGAGTTGAAGTACAAAGATAGTAAAAAGTTGATAGATGTAGCATCCATTGTCGAATGGTGTAACTCTACAATGGGTGTAAGTAATGAAGGTAAGTCTTTTTGGTTGATAGAAGACGCTAACATTGAAAAATATGAAGATTATTGTATAGTGATAGGATCGAGTGAGTTCCACTCTTTTAGAAGCTCAAATATAGCTTCATGAACTATTCATATGAGGCATATGGCATGCTTTTTCCTTGTGTGCTATTTTTTCTCAAAATAAGTGTGAGTCAAAATAATGGGTTGACGAATGGTGTGCTATAACTTTAAGCCCAGTTGAGACATATCGACTTCCAAGAGCACTACAACTAATGTAGATGGAATCATCAATTGACTTTGAGCATATTTCAAATCTAGTTTAACCAGGTATTATAGACACATTACTTAATGAAAATTAATATATTTTAGATTATGATTAGTATTTTTGTATCATTTATTGTATTAATCTTTTTTGTGCAATTTAATGTAGGGCATGTTTATGTAGTTATTACAGATGAAGATAATGATGAATGAATGGATTATTATTTATGTTGTGTTGATGCAAAAAAAATTGACAGCCCCTATCATAGATGGAGAAATTATTGAGTACCCTATAGGATCGGTGGTTATTACTAGAACACAGATTAGACGGTATACAATAAAGAAGTTCAATGTGTGGTTTTTCGAGCACTTTGACCACATAGGAAAATCCTTCATTATTCTAACTATTGTTCCCTACACACACACCCCATTTTCCCTCAAAATGGGGGGCCCCATAATAGATGAGGAATGGTCCATGGGTTTGGACATAGCATTGACTTGCTCCACCAAGTTTTTGAGGACCTAATTTTGAATGTTGACTACCTCTACCACCTTGGACACTCTGTTAGCAAGCTCAACACACCCCTTACGCCTACTAATAGGATTGGGCACTGGGGAGTTCTCCATGTGACCACTGTTAGAGTAGGTTCAATTGATGCAATTTTTATATTGTTTTATACCACTATTAAAGTAGGTTTAATTAATGCAATTTTGGTTTTATTTTATAATTTTTAGTGTTAAAGTTTTGTAAATTACAAAGTGATGAATTCTTTTTGCATACAAGGCAAAAATTAAAGCATTTTCACTTAATTTTTATGTATGGTAATACTAATTTTTTATTTCATGCTTTGTTGTAAAATTCAAAAAATACAATCTCTTCCAAATTGGTGTAAAATTAAGCATGCTAGGGTTTTAAATTGGTAAAATGATTAATTATTTCATGTAAAAGGTAGAAAAGTAAAAGTATATGTTCAAATTCCACATTACATGATTTTGATTTCAAGGCTCATATGTTGTCTTTTCATTAGAATTGGAACTGAAATTAATTGTGTAAAGTCTAAAAATTACAAACTAAACTTTCAAGAAATAAATTCATGTGCATGAACTCAAACTCAATTAGAAGTGTATTTAGGTTGCACACCATTGGTTGTACAACCATAGACCATTAGATTTTGTTTGTGACCTTTAGTATTCTACTAGAGCCTTTTTGAAAATTAAGGTGTCTCAACCTTTGCAAGTTCCTAATGTTGGTGTCGACACCTTGTGGTCATGTGTCATGAGTTATTATAGATTCTATGTCATGTAAGAGTTGAAATAATAGGTGTGACAAGTTGTTAGTATGTGGTGACTGATCATCTGCAGGGTTGCGGGTACATGTAGTAAGGTAAATTTTGGTGACTTTTCCAGTTGTGGTTTCCCCCCAAAGTAATTAACGAGGGAGTGCAGGGGGTAAAGCCCGTCTTATAGGGTCCAAGGGACTTATCCCCCCGATGGGGGGCCCGGGGGCAAAGCCCATGGTAGGGGTATGAAGGCAATGCCCCCAGTGGGGGTTTCTAGGGGCAACGCCTTTGAAGCAAAAAATGCCCTATATTTAATAAATGCATCAACAATTAGTTTTTTATTGGCCGACATGGAAAAACTAACATTATATAACCACCAAAGAGGCTTGATAAACAAGTAGCTAGAGAATGTGAAAGGTCATGGGATGCAAATGAGAATCGACATTATGTACTCCCACAAGAGCATGCATTGCAAGTGTGTTGTAATCATCTTTTGATTTGATAATACATTGTGCAGGTTTTGGAGTGTGGGGTTTTTCACCCGAAAGGGTTTTCCCCACGTATATCTTGTGTTTGAGTTTTTTATTTGCATTTACATGTTTTTATTACCTTTCTATTAATGTACATCTTAATAGATAACTGTAAAAGTTAAAATTTGCATAAATCTTTCCTCAATAGATCGGTGTAGGAAGCACTTCCACATAACTTGCTTCCTTTTAAGCCCCTAGAACACAATAGTCAAAGTTCTCTCCTACTTAGTGTTTTCAAGTGATTTTACAATTTGAAAACTAAGTAGAGACTATTGAGGTCAAAACCTTTCAATTAGGGGAAAACTTATCATTCTAACATGTTGGTGTGTGAAAACATGTATCAACAGGTTCATTCAAACATCCTATCCTTACCTATTCAAGATAAATGAGGTTAGTGGTCTAGTACCCTATTATTATGGCTAAAGGAAACTCTACCCTCTCACATGGTCATTGTGGTGATGTCATCACAAGACAAATTTAAGACTTTTGGTTATGCAGTTGTGCTTTGTGCATTGACATTGCATAATACGTGTGTTGTGTCACAACAACTCTAGTGTGTGAATGTGTATTGTGACATGTTTGTGTTACAACTGTATCACAAAAAAAAATTCATCTATTTGTTAACCATTATTGTCCTGGATGAAAGTTTGGGACATTATAGAAAGGATCTAGAATCGACAAAAAACTATTCTTTTAGAGTCTAAACGAGAATTAATGACATGATATTTCCACAATCCATGTAATGAATTGTAAAGATTCTGGTAGAAAACCATATATAGCTTTTTAATCAACATTTTGGATGACACTATATGATCCATCATTTTGAAGAGGATAAAAATGGTGCATAATTATAGAGTTGGATCCTTAAAAAGAGATGGAGAATAGATCAACATGGAATACAAGGGTCCTAAGGGAGGAGCTAGAGACAATCAAACAAAAGCACAAATAGAGAAAAAGTAAAAATAAAAATGATGCAATGGAGCCATTTTTATGGGTGTAACAATAAAACTTAGAGTATGTAATCCTATCAAGAATATATTATGCAATGAGAAATATAAAAATGAAAGCAACTTGTGTGTTCAAATTTTGATTAATATAAAAAATTAGAAAAATAATAGTGAGAATTGTTGTGTTATTTATGGATAATTTCTTAATGATGAAAACAATAAAAATGCACTTGGAAACATTATTATATTAATAATATAAAAATTAATATTAAGAAATTGAAATGATTATAACAATTGTTGATAAGAGCGTAATGTAGTGGTCAAATCACACCATTGTTGTGGTGGCCACCAAGGTTCAAACCCCTGTTGGGACGTTGATCTTGTAGGCCATATGCCTTTATTTGGCCACTGTTCTCAAAGGACATGTGCCTTCACTAGACCATTGTGCTTGAAGGTTGTGTGCATTTGTTGGGTCGTTGAGCTTGCAGGTTTGAACAAGGTTATAATGCCTTGGAGACTGAGGCCCCCTAGTAGTGGTCTCAATGTTAAAGCCAATGGGGAAGAGATCCCCCTGAAGTGGTCTCTCTAGGCTCGAACTAGGCTAAAAACTAAAGTTTACCATAAAAAAAAATAATGATTAAAAATTACAATTATAATCTTTCAAACTAATAGAACTAGCAACAATGATTGGTCATGGAAGGATACAAGTGGACTTCAAATTTTAGAGGTTCAACTAGCAATTATAGAAGAAGAGTTGTAATTTTAAAATTTTTCATTAAAGAAGAGTAGGACATGCTCAAATGGTGTTAGGAAAAAAAAGGCAATTACACTACCAATCTAGGATATAAGGTGGTAGATGTCTCACCAATTAATAGTATGTTTCCAAGTAACATCTATGTTGGCACAAGAACTTCCTTCCTAAATTTGGTGCGTATGCTTGGTTTATAATTCACAAGAAGATCATGTTAATGGGTGATTTTTGCACACTACTCAACTTAGGTAAAATACTAAGTATATTATCTCTCCTAAAAGGAATCAAATCTCAAAATTGGAAAATGACTACCCCAAGGCCTTTACTGCCAGGTCTTGGCCTTTTAAAATAACTCAGTAGTCGATATGAATGATTGTTTACACAAAGGAACTTACACAAATTTTTGTTAAATAGAATTTAACAATAGGGTTTGATTTAAAGATGGATATATTGAGTTTTAACATCAAACCCTAGGATGTTTCTTGGATCTTCAAATCTAAATATGATTTATTATTGGAAACAATTTTTTGATCATTTGATTTTTAATTATCTTGATGCTCTTCCTAAATTTACTCCTAAACTAACCACTTAGATAAAAAAATATAAAAAGATACAGTGAGAAAGGAAAGGTTTTTTAGTAAAATTCTATTATGAATTTCTACATTCATGACATAATGCATAAGTAGACTGATCTTCAATGGAACTAATCCTTTCTTAACTCAAAATTTCACAAAGCCACAAAGATAGTGCAAGCTTTAATGGAAAACTATTTTCAAATTATGAAATAGTCTCATCAAACACCTAATTTTGGCGTAGCTTAATAAGATATTACACAATATGAAAGAAGAACTGAAAGTGTTCAAGCTAACTACACAAAGTAACTCACAGTCAACAAGAAACTAGTAGTATGAACAAAAGATCCATCAAATACTTATCATATTGATGCATAAAAAATAGAAAATCCAACTGAATGATAATTCCACTGAATAATTGGGAACTATGAAGAAAACTTTTTGTCGATTACAAAAGTTTGATAAAGATCAACAATTTCCAACCCTTCCAACCAAAAGGGTCTGATTGAGAACTCAAATGATTTTCTAGCAAGAGATTCTAATTAAAATCCCTTATTACAAATGAGGAATGACAATATATACTCATGTAGCATCAACAAGACTTCTTCAAAAAGAAACTTTGGTCATCTGCAAGTGCAATGGCCACCTATGCCTACTTGTGTCATCTTCACATGGCTCGCACCAAAAAAAATGTTAGTTCAGAGTATCGACCCATGTCCTAGGTACAATGGTCACATCACAGATGGGTTTGTCAGCATCAAGAGGCATGTGAAAGTATTCATTTGTTTTATCAAGTCCATTGGAGCACATTAATGGCAATTCTAGGTTGTGCAAAGCAGTCATTGGGGTAGGTACAACAAGGTTTTCCAAGAATTGTAAGAATTCAACTTGGAACTAGATATTAGTAGCCTTATAGAACTAAGGGAGGGAAATGGAAGAAAGAAGTGGATGTGGAAAACATGAAAGAAATCTAGAAGGGCATCAGGTTTCTACAAAGGAAGAAAATGTGTAATTTGACAATGAGGGAAAAAAGCAAGACAATGTAGGAAAGGAAGAAGGAAGTGGATGTGAACATGTTTGGGTAACCAAGGAAAGTTCTAAAAATTGGAAGGGAAGGTGAAAGGAAGATATGAGAAAGAAGGATGAAGGTCTAGAGGATCATAAATAGGAGGAAAATAGAATAATTTTTTTAGGTTTTCACCAAATACAAAGTGAATGGATTCAAGAGAAAGGATGAAGGACTGAAGTTTGTAGAAAAAGGGAAGAGGACAGGAGGACCAAATATCAAGAAATAGAAGGGAAGTGGAAGTGGTCTAGAATAATTCCACATTTCTACTTGCTTTTATTTGGTTCTATTTTCAATTTCCTTATCATCTTCAGCCTGACGAAGGTTTTGGCTTTCTCATAACCTTGTCAGCATTTTTGGAGGTTCATAACCACTGAGATGACCAATGAATTTAACTTTCTTCTTCATTCTTTATTTCTTAATTTTTTGGTGCTTTTGAAGGTTCACGAACTAGAAAAAACATTAATTGAGCCATCTTTTGAACTTTGTTGAGCATTTTAGAGGTTCACAAACCTATCAAAATTTTGACACTTCATTTTATTTCTCTTCATTGTAGGTGTTTCTAAAGGTTCATGAACCAACAAAAACACTAACAACTTTTATTTTTGTCTCTTTGTCAATAATTTCAGAGTTTTGAGAACCATTTGGAATGTCAAATTTTTTCTTGTAGTACCTTCTCCATTCATCCTCTTTTGGAAGACTTCAAGGCCCAAATGCCTAATATCTACATCTGATATATCACTTCATGATGAAATGAATCTTAAGACTTGGAGGTAACTCTTTTGAACTCAAACTTCATTTTCTTCATTTCCTTTCAACATTACCTTGCAAGACCATAAAGAAATCAGATTCCTTAACATTTCAAGAAATTTTAATCCTTAAACAAGTTGCAGCACTTTGTGGAATTTAATAGACAACCAAACATCACATTTGTAACTTGAAACTCCTCCAATTCAATAAAATTAGTATGGAGTGAAGTCTAAGTTAAAACCCTTTGTAAAATTAAATTTGTAGAAAACTAACAAGGAATATGACATAACAGATTTTAACATAAAACATTCTGCAGCAAGATAAAGTCCCACAAAATATATAATGTGAATTTCTTATCCTCACACTTCTTTGAATAAAATGTAGATTTAGAATAAGATACTAGATTTTAGATTTTACATTGTAGTATCTGGTTGTTGGGCAAAAGTCTACATTTTAGCTTTCTACTCTATTTTTCTATTTCAACATTTTAAAACCTTGTGAGAAAATGTAATAGGATGAGAAGTAGAAGTCATCATAAAATATCCTTCTGTCAGTTAGAATTATATGAAATATATCTTTAGGAAATTTTACTAAATGTTCAAATTTATTCATTTTCCTTCAAAAGACCTGGAAGCGAATTCTAAATCAAAATCCCACGACCAGATTTGCATGGTCTTTTCCCAAGTTTTCAACATATGTTATTTTGTAATCATTTAAGCATGAATACAGGAAAAACAAGGAGAACATGATGAAAATTAGTACTCATGATATTTCCACAGTCCATGATAAAATCAAATGTAAGCTTCTGGAAAGACTGTGTGGCTTTTTTTGCATCGATGTTTTCTCTCTTTTCTTCCTAATGATGGATCACAAAGTGTGATCCGAAACGTCGATGCAAAAAAAGCCACACAGTCTTTCCAAAAGCTTACATTTGATGATGAAAATTTTGAATTTGAAAATTCCAATCCTCCTACGAATTTTTGCAAATTTGAATCTTGCACGTTTAATATAGAGTCCAAGTTTAACCATTTTAATGTGAGAATAGTCATGGGATGTAGATGTTTGTAGAAAAGACATAGGGATCTAAATGCATAAGCCAAGCCCAAATATTCTGTAACAAGATAGGATTCCACAAACAAAATACCCAAAGGCTTCAACATCAAAAACACTTTGCAGAATAACCAAAGAGGACATGACATAAAACAAGCAAAAGATACACATGCAACACCAAGTCAAGATTCTGCAAACCAAACACAAGTCATTTAAACACTTCTAACAAGAAATATGCCTTTTGGTAGAAGGTCAAAAGTTCGTCAATCAACAAAATAGAAAAAACTCAAGATTTTACAAGAAAAATGCATCTAACATTTTGCAAACAAATTGGGCACTTGATGACCTAACTCATATCCATTCCAAACACAAAACATATTTCACTTTGACATGAAGGGTAGGAAAAAGAAAACCAGTCAAAAACTAAAACAAATACAAAACACAAAGGGGATCCATATTTTGCCAAAATCAAAATGGGGCATATGTGTAGGGTACAACAAATCCTATCGGTAGAAAGATTCTAGAAACTGGGATCTGAGGGTCCCTCAAAGTGCTTCATTTGTGGTTTGGTGTAAGAAATAATCAATCACCTTTTGGTTAATTGCCCCTTCATAATCAAGCATTAGAAATGGCTTTTTACAAAGCTAGATTGCTAGTGCACTACCAAATTATCTCATAATTTTTGAGGTGTGGCCCAATATTTAAAAAGGTTTAGTTTTTCATGTTTATGGACAATCAGCCCTTTGCTACTTATTTGGGGAATTTAGAAAGAAAGGAATAGATGAATTTTCTTAGATAAAACACTAAAAGAGGATAGGTTTTTTCTTAAACTAGAAGTGGTCATTAAAGAATTTGTTCAAGCTAGGGTGGTGGCTCGGTCCTCCAAAAACAAGAAATGTTTATCTTGGGATAGTGAGATTTTGGCAAAATGGAAATGACTAAAATCCCCCATATTTAGCGGGTTGGTAGTGAGATCATGGAAAATCAAAATAAGGTAAAAAGATAACAAATGCAAACCTTCACATTGACCCACAATCCATCGATAGGGTGGAGAGTGCCTCAGCCAAAGAACTCTAGCTTTACCCAAAGAGATGAATGTTGATTGCTCGATTCTACAGCATAATAATGATATGGAGATTGATATATGAATGGATGGATGATGATAGATGCAAAATAGATGGATTATGGATTGAGAGGAAAATTTGGCAGAGTAAGGATGCTAGAAGAAGATTCGTTACAAATGGCTCAAGAGAGGCTACCTTTATAGAAACGGCAAATTCAAATGGACGGTTGTGATCGATTAGGATTGGATTAGGGTTTCCCACTCAAAGAGGGATTGTAGTCACATGACAAGTGTGCGATGGAGAATAGAGGGAATCTAATTCAAATATTTTATTTGAATTAGTTTGACATCTGAATACATATTAAGTGGGAGATGAGACATGTGACATGTGTCGCAATGTTATGAGAGGTGAGGGAATAATTCAAATTTTTAATTTGAATTATGTGAGACATGTGAAGAGGGAATTAATTAAATAAAGTGTGTTTATTTAATTAATTAGGAATGTGATTAAGTTGGAATTATGAGTGGGAAGGCCTAGGACCTAGAGCAAAATATTACAAGGTCATGTCAACTAGGTGATGGACAAATTTATGTGCCTACATTTTACCCCTCTTTGAGATGATGTTGCGAGATGATAAAATTTATGTTAAGTAACATCATTTCAAGGAAGATAAGGAAATGGATAGAAGAAAAGGATAGGGTGATGATGCCCCCTCGAGAGGATAGGTAGGTTGAACAAACGTGGGTATGCTCTTGAAATGAAAGGGATTGGTCAAAGGCAAAAGATAAGGGAATGGATAGAAGAAAGGGAAGGATGCATTATGCTGCAATGAAAGTGAGCAACCATGATGTTTGATATAGCACTAGATGTTATGCACCAAGGTATAAGGACCAAGGTGATGATGTGTCTCGTGCCCTAGCATAATACAACCTATTCTAGATACAAGATATGAATATTAGCTAGGTTGGATTCAGATACAAATGCAAGATAAAATGATAACACATACAAGCAAGCAAGCAAGCATGCACAAATGATTCAAAAAACAAACAAGGTATTGCCCCTGTCAAGCTGTAAACCAATGATTAAGTGATTGATTGATGATAGTGTTGTCATTGCGAGGAACGTTATATCCCTAGATCAACACAAGGATGTGGGAACGATATATCCCATTGATGATTGATTGATAATTGATTGATTTGGTTTACAACAAGATTAGGATCAAGACCATTGATGCAACTGGATAATTTGACACAATTGATTAACTTGATTGGTATGGATTAAGGATGACTTGCATTTGGATCATTGCTTGGATTTGATTTGATTAGAGGATGAATAGATGAAGTGATTGAAGAAAATTGTTTTGAATGAAGTGATGATTGATTTGAATGATTCAAGAATTGATTTGATTAGATTGATGAATTTGACTTTGATGGATTGATTGGATTTTAGGTGTTTATTGGTGATGTGGGAGATAGATGATAGAAGAAATGTGAGATGGATGAAGATGATGATGTAAGGATATAATGATTGGATGAAGGATGAAAGATGGAAGAAGGGGTCTATCGCCTATGCCTAAATCTGGGTATTGCCTTCATATCCCAGATTGCCTACATACCCTGTATCCACGGGATCAAGGCACTTAACAATAGAAATGAGATATGGTTCTGATTTGTGTTTTATTGATGAGATGATATGGATTGGATTGATCAAGTTATGGATTGATTGGAGTTGATTAGATTTTTGATGATATACAATGTTATTGATGAGATGATGTGGATTGGATTGATGTGATTTGTTTGACTTGATGGATTCATTGATTGGATTTGTTTTGATGGATTTGATGTGATGGATTGTTTGATAGATGATTGATCTTATTGCTTGGATTTTTTTTATTGGATATTTGATTTTTTTTGTATATTTGATTTTTTTGTCTTTTTGGGAATATTTGATTTTTTTGGGTTTTTGAAATGTTTTGATTTTTTTGTGTTTTTGAAATATTTTGATTTTTTTTTGCATTTTTTGAAATATTTTGATTTTTTGGGTTTTTTGAAATATTTTTATTTTTTTGGGTTTTTGAAATATTTTGATTTTTTTGAATTTTTTTCTTGAATGTCAATGGATTTAAAATTTGAGTAGCCTGTATGCTAGATACCAATGACAAGGGGACCCAAGTCTAGGTGCACGGGAATGAATGGGATTGGACAAAAGGATGGACAATAGTGGATAGATGGAAGGATCATGATAAATGTATAGGATAAAAGGATAGGCTATGGATCAAAATGGATGTATGTGTAAGAGAGAGAGGATGTGATCTCCAAGGACTATGTCGCATAGGAATAACATGCCCCATTCTAGGTGTAGACTTAGGATTTTACATGACAAGGCTTATGACAATAAGGAATGATAATAGGATGATGTTGGATAGGACAGATAAATGGGTAATGGCAAGAGGATAATGATAGGATTATTTTGAAAGGATGAGGGGTATGTCAAGAGATATCCAAAACATGTTTCAACATTTTGCCCCCATATCTTTGTCAAGATCAAAAGAGGAAGGGAGGATGAATGGATGTAATGTGATAGGTATGTATATGGAAATGGTATGAACATGGTATGATAGTTTGGAAAAGGATGAGACAAGGTGCCCCCAAGTGTAAGTGACATAGAAGATCAACCTACACATGATGTCTGTTTCCAGGTTTTCATCATGGTACTTATCCAAGGCGCCTATTTATCAGGTTTTCACCGTTGGACAAAAGGATTTCTCTTTACTTTTTTTGATTTTTTTTTGAATGGGAAAGGGGGGATATGGATGGGTGTGACTCAAGTGTCTAGTTCCATGTAATGTTATAGTCCCATTAGATAAGGATGTCATCACAAATGGACCATGTCAAGTCATTATGCTCAAGATGTTGGTAGGGTGATTGTGTGAAAGTGAGATGGATAATGTAGATAGTGGATTATGATGTGGATTATGGAGGGTTCAAAAGTGGATTATGATGGACTTATGCAAAAGCATGGACCATAGGAAGGTGACGGGAAAAATATGTAGGATAATGAGTGAATGATGGAGTGATGGAGGTATGGAAAGGAATCATGACCAACAGTTGTACACACCATGTTAAACATGGAATCTTTTGATTGGATGGTGGTGTAGGAAGCAATGGTGATGTTTGCATAGGAGATGGATGATTTATGACTTTTGGAACCCACATGGACTTAGTATTTTTCTAATTTTTACTTTTCATGTGGGATGTTTGAAATGTTTGAGTGGAATGGCATTTTTGAATGGAGGGGGATGGTTGGGATTTTTGAGAGGTGGATGCCTCATTTGACTTGTTTGATTTTTGTTTAGGGACCCATACCATTTTAGTTTTTGACTTTTCTTTTGGAGGTATGGGCTTGGATGGATTTTTGAATGTACATTGCTTTGAATGTTTGGATTGATTTCCTAAGGCATTAGGACCCTTAGGATTTTTGGCTTTATGTAAGAAGGCATCCAAATGTTTATTTTTGAATTCCATGTGGCAAATGAAATCAGTGGAAGCTTCTTGTTTATACAATGCATGCATTTTTTGGTCATGATTAGGATATTTAGGGTATTTATGAATGATTGGGTGAGAGGGTGTTAGTAGCAATGGTGGCAAAGCGGGTGGAGGGGTATTAGGAGTTGGAAGGAGTGGAGATAAAGTGGATGGTGGAAGGTGAATGGTCACATGCTTTTGACATTTGTAGGATGAGGGAGGTGGAATGGCAATGTATGTTTTAGGAATATGATGGGGTTTATGATGGAAGGAGTGGATTTAGGAAGTGTGGAGGAATTACCAACATCTTTAGATTGTTTACCTTGGGGTGTATATCTAAGGCCAAATTAGTGAGGAGAGACCTTGACATGGATTGGCTCCAAAATGCCTTGTTCATGTAGGCCTAAACCTTTGCCTTGGTAGTTCATGTTTTAGAGCATGCGATTAACTATAGGATTAGGTGTAGTTTGGACACTAGACTTGAGTTGATTATTGGATGGAGAAGGTAAAGTAGAGGACAAAGGTTGTTGTTGTCCTAGGGAAGAACATTCATGGATGAAGGTAGTAAGGCCAAGTGAATAGAATGGTGGATTTGAAATGGAGTTGGTGGTGGATGTGGAAGGATGATTAGGATCTTGATCATGTTCATTTAGATTCAAGTTATTCATTTGATCTTCTATGTTGGCTTGGGGGATATGTGTCTCAACACTACAAGTGGATATTGTGGGATCATGGCTAGGTGGATAGGTCTCTTTGCTTTGAATGAATGCCATGAAATGGGGTGAATGCTCAAGTAAGTCAACAAGACTTCCATTAGACGGAGCATGTAGGTCTTAGGTGTCTTGTTCATGGATAGTTGTGGGGGTATAACTAGGATCAAGTTGTTCATGGATAGGTTCTTCATAGATATCATCTTGATCATAAAGAAGGTACATGTTATGGATAGATTGGATGGGGATGATTTGATCTTGATTAGATTTAGGGGGTATTGTTTCTTCATGTTTAAGATCATGCTCTTGACTTAACTCTTGGTTTTCTTGAATCCAGAAGTGGAAGGCTCTTTAATAAGCTTGATAGCTTGTAGATCACATGATGTAGTTATAAGACTAGACAAAGTATTTAAAGACTCATGCGGAGGCTCAAGAATAGGTGTTTGATGACATGACAATGTTTTATTCCTTACTAGTAGCCAATGGATCACATCCTTTGCAAGGGTATGGGTGAATGGGCAATATAGTGGATGGATGATAATAGTGCAGGTTGAAGGATTAGGATTAGGATTTGGACTAGATGGAAAGATAATGGAATTAGAGGATTGGTTTTATCCAAGACAATCTTACCACAATCTTCTAGGTTCTTGACCAATCTTTGAAATCAGACACAAGTGGATATGGTACAGCCCCTATATCTATGGTATGCACAATATTCATCATCTTTATACCAATGAGGTTTAAACATAGATGGAGAATATGCTTTGAATGGGTATAGCTCAATCAAATTTGCTTGGACTAATTTCTCTAAAAGTATCTCCACAGAATCTTTTAATGAAGGATTAGTGGAACATGGGGATGAAGGTGATGAAGGGCTTGATAAAGGTATTGTGATAGGACTAGTTGGCTCATGTGTTGGCATATGATTGGATGGTGAAGGTGACTCAAAGGAGACACTTGCTAGGTTGGTTTCTCCCTTGTCAAAGGATTTTAGGTCTTGCATAAGATAACTTAAGTCTATCAATGATGTTTGTTGTAAAAGTGAACTTGGGCTTGCTTGGTTCATGTACATAGGACCATTTGGACTTGCATGTTGTTCTTGTAAGGACATTTGATTTCCATGTGGATAGGTTTGGTGATGAGGTGGCATGATAGGATTTGTAGGTGAAAGGTTTTGTGAGATGGATTGTTGTGGACATTGGTTGATGTTGGAAGTTTGTTGAGAAAGTAATTTGAAAGGAAGCTAGGTGTGCAAAAATCACTTCCTACACTAATCTAATGAGGGGAGGAGAGTGCACATTCAATTTTATCCTTACTATTACAGCAATGTTAAACCCACTAACAGAGATAATAGAGATATTACAGCAAATACATAAACAAAAAAGTGAGACATAAGAAGAGAGACACAAGATATACATGGGGAAAACCCTTATCAGGTGAAAAACCCCACACTCCAAAACCTGCACAATGTATTAACAAAACTGAAATGGTTTACAATACACTTGTAATGCAATCTCTCATTCGACACTCATATCTGGAAAAAAACAGGCAGCATAACAGTACCTATCAAACCTATAATACATCTCCTCCTCCAAGCACCTATTTTTTATAGAAAATACAAGGCAAAATTGCCTCTATCTTGGAATGGGCATCCAACTTGGCCTCATGGCCCAAAACCCATGCATATGGACACTTGGTCAACATTGTAAGATGCTTCTAATACTTGTCCACACACCCCATCCCAAAGAAGTTGCCTATTTCCAAAATGGGCTATGATAGATGCTCTTACGACTCTTACGACTGTCATAGAATCTGTCATAGCAGTTACAACTTACAGTTGTAAGATAATCTATCATACACAGGCTATAAATAGCATATTCTCTTACAAAATGTCATAGTCCACCATGGGGCACCCAAATATGCCTTTTTCAAAGATGCTCTTCGACACATGTCTTCACCTGTCATAGAATCTCCTATTTCTGACTCTTACATGTCATAACTTCGTCATAGGAATTTGTCATGACTGTTATGGTCAATATTCCCTTACACAACATCCAAGATGCTGACACATGGCAAAATATTCCTACCACAAAGTGGGACACCTATCTCCTCATGTGAGGACAAAATTACAAGTTGTCATCATCCATGTAGGATGACACATCACTGTGCCACATCCCACAAGATGACAATATGAATTTACAATTTTAATTTACAACATAGCAATAAATAAATAAATACAATGAAAATGATACAAGGAATTACCAAGGTTGAGACACCTTAATTCAAAACATTCTCCCACTTGTCGAACACCTTATAAGAGCCAATAGAATTAACAGGATTTAACTGATATAGGTCGAGAGGCCCATTGACTCTAAACACCATCTGAACTTCTCTATGCCCACTGGCTTCATCAATGCATCTATAAAATTCTTCAAAGTATCTACCTTCTCCAAATTTACCTCCCATCCTCTACCATGTCTTGCATGAAGTGAAACTGTACATCAATATGCTTTGTTCTGGTATGGAAAGCTAGATTCTTTGCAAGGCAAATCACACTGACTGTCACAAGAAATCATAATCTGTCCTACATCAACACCAATATCTGAACACAATCTCTTAAGCTAAATGGCTTCCTTACAAGCATGAGTTGCATCCATATACTTAGCTTATGTAGTGGACAAAGTAACCACAAGTTGTCGCTTACTCATCCAAGTAATTGCACCACCAAATATTGTGAACACATATGTATTGGTGGATCTCCTGCTATCAATATCACCTGCCCAATCAGAATCCACAAATCTACGAATACAAACTGAATGTGGAGGTCCTGTAGCATTTCAATGATAGAAAATGGAATACTCAGAAGTACCCCTCAAATATCTGAACACTTGCTTAACTGCATCCTAATGTACTCATCCAGGATTAGCCATAAATCAACTATGGACTCCCACTACTTGGGCAATGTCTAGTCTTGTGCAGACCATGGCATACATCAAACTGCCAATAGCACTAGCATAAGGTACTCTACTCATGTCCTCCACATCACTAGGAGATTTTGGACAATCACTAATAGATAATTTTGTCCCCAATGAAATAGGAACACACAATCATCTACAATCTGCCATGCTGAACCTATCCAACTCGATCTTCACATACTTACTCTAGCTTAACCAAAGTTTTCTATTAGTTTTGTCTCTTCTGATTTCCATTCCTAGAATGTACCTGGCTGCCCCTAAATCCTTCATTTCAAACTGTGCTACCAACTGAGACTTAAAATCAGAAATCATATTCTTACCCTTCCCAATCAGCAACATATCATCAACATATAATGCAACAATGAGAATACGATCACCATCAAACTTATAATACACACAGTGATCCAATTTTGATCTCACAAATCCAATTGACAACCCAAAGGCATCAAACTTCAAGTACCACATCCTAAGAGACTACTTCAAACCATACAAAGAATTTTTCAATTTGTAAACCAAATTTTCTTTACCTTTCACTATGTAATATTCTAGTTGTGACATGTAGATTTCTTCCTCCAAATCACCATGAAGGAAAGTTGTCTTCACATCCATCTATTCTACCTCGAAGTCATATGAAGCTGTAAGAGATAATATAAATCTAATGGATGTCAGCTTTGCAACGGGAGAGAAAATTTCACCATAATCAATTCCCTCCACTTGTGAATACCCCTTCGCAACCAATCTGGCCTTCTACTTTTCAACACTACCATCTGCACCAAATTTCTTCTTGAACACCCATTTGCATCTAACAGGTTTACGTCCATCAGGCAAGGGCACCAAGTCCCATGTTTTATTCTTTTCCAAAGAAGCCATCTCATCTTCCATGGCCTCCTTCCAAGAACCTGCATCTTTCATACCCATAGCCTCTGACACAGTTCTAGGTTCATCAGTATTAGCAAGTAAAGAAAAAGCACAACTAGAATCAAGCAATGAATAACCAAACCTATCAGGTTGCTTTCTTGTTTGTGTAGCCCTCCTTAATGGATGAGGTTGAGGTTCTGCTTCTTCTTCTGAGCTTTCAGAGCTGCTAAAGCTCTCGTCATCAGGTCTCATAGGGTCTATATGTTCAGTCTTCTCAAGGGTAGAAGGAAACTAAACTACATCCTCTTTCTTTTCTGTCTATTCTAGTTGTAGAACAATGGAAGAAGGTGTTAGGTCTCTGAAGATAACACTTCTTCTATACAACACTTTTTCAGCCACCAGATTCCAAAGCTTGTATCCTTTCACACCAACACCATAGCCAATGAAAATACATTTAACAACCTTGTTCTCTAGTTTTAGACCGTTTCTCCCTAGGCACATGTGCATATGCCTTACAACAAAAAACACAAAGATGTCTAATTGAAGGCTTCTTACCAAACCACACCTCCATAGGTGTCTTACCAACAAGAGCTGATGTAGGAGATCTATTTACCAGATAGCAAGCAGTGGCAATAGCTTCAGCCCAAAACTTTTGTTCGAGGCTTGGTCCACTAAGCATACTCCTAGCCTTCTCCATCAGTGTCCTGTTCATCCTCTCTACAACTCCATTTTATTGTGGGGTATATGGAGTTGTCTTATGCCTTTCAATCCCTTGCTCTTTGCAAAACTTATCGAACTCTGCCTAACAAAACTCACCACCATTGTCAATTCTCAAACACTTAATCTTTTTACTAGTCTGATTTTTAGCAAAGGCTTTAAACTCCTTAGACTGACTAAAGACTTCAGTCTTGCTTCTGATAAAATAAACCCATGTCCTTCTACTATAATCATCTATGAAAGATACAAAATATATAGATTTTGAAATTGAAGGAACATTAACAAGACCAAACACATCAGAATGAATAAGATACAATACACCAAAATACTTGTGAGAACTAGAGTAAAACTAAACACAGTTTTGTTTTCCATAAATGCAATGTTTGCAAAAGTCAAACTCAAGATTACAATCATTTAACCCCTCAAACGAAGTTTTTATTTTTCAAGGTACACAGACCCTTCTCACCAATGTGGCCATATCTCAAATGCCATAACATAGTCTTTTCAGCAAGAAGCTTAGCTTCCATAGCATGTGCACTACCATCAGAACTAGTTACAATAGATTTCTTCACTACTCATTTAGATGGTGGGGATGAAGTGACTGCAACTCATTTATTTGAGTCAAAAGAACTATTGTACTGTGAAGTGCATGCCTCTAGCTGAAACAGAGTACCTCTCCAAGTACCCTTCACAAGCACCATAGATCCTCTAGTCATCTTGCATCCATTCTTCGAAAAGACAACCTATACACCTGCATCATTCAACATACTTACAGAAAGTAGGTTTCATGCAAGGCCTAGAATGTACATAACTCCAGTGATCCCCTTCACTCATCCATCAGGAAACCAGATTGAGACTCTTCCATGACCAACAATCTTTAGATGAGAGTCATCATGTACACTCTTCCACCATCAAACTCTTCATATTTCGTGAACTAGTCTCAATGTGAGGTCATGTGGAATGATGCCTCAGAATCAATCAACCACACATCATCAGATGCATGGGTGGCTAGGGCTGTGATGAAGGCATCACCATCATATTGTGACTTGTTAGAATCTGAATCAGCAGCTTTCTTCTTCTTCTGCTTCTCCTCTTTGCATTCCATTTAGAAATGCCTAGTTTTACCACAGTTCCAACAAAGAGCCTTGGACTTTCAAGGAGATTTCGATCTCCCATGGGATTTGGATCTACCCTTTTCACCTTTCTTGTCCTTCTTCTTCCCTTTCTCTTTAGGTCTTCCATGAACCGCAAGAGCCTCTTTAGCTACCTCAGAAGACTTTCTCTGCATCTCTTCAGATAACAATGAAGATACCACATCTTCCATCTTGAAAGTGGTAGTGGTGCTTTCGATAGCCATGAAAAGATGATCCCACAAATTTGGAAAAGAACAAAGTAGGGTCATGTATTGATCCTCCTCCATTTTTACACCCACAAATGTCAACTATGCAACGATCATGTTGAAAGCATTCATGTGATCTGCAACAGATCCTCCATCTTTAGAGCAAACAACTTCTTTTTTAGGAAGAGTTTGTTTACCAAGGACTTGGCCTGATAAACATCACCCAACTTCTTCCAAAGATCTTTCATTGTCTTCTCCTCATGGACATTCAACAGGATAGAGTCAGCTAAATAGAATCTTATGAGACCCTTAGCCTTCTGATCTTTGAGGTCCCAATCAGCTTGTTGCATTGCTGCAAGTTTTACACTAGATACCATTTCCCATAGGTCGTGATCAACAAGTAGGTCCTCCATCTTCAATTTCCACAACTCAAAATTAGTGCCATTGCATTTCTTAACCTCTAACCTTCCAGATGTGGTTGCCATCTCCTTGCTGCAACAAGATACAGAATACTCTGCACAACACTCCCACTCAACCTAAGATTAGCTCAAAAAACCCCTGCCTAGTAGCTAGGACCAAAACTGGCTAGGCTCTGATACCAACTGAAACAAAGCTAGGTGTGCAGAAATCACTTCCTACACTAATCTAATGAGGGGAGGAGAGTGCAAATTCAATTTTATCCTTACTATTATAGAAATGTTAAACCCACTAACAGAAATAATAGAGATATTGCAGAAAACACATAAACAAGAAAGTGAGATAGAAGAAGAGAGACACAAGATATACGTGGGGAAAACCCTTATCGGGTGAAAAACCCCACACTCTAAAACTTGCACAATGTATTAACAAAACTAAAATGGTTTACAATACACTTGCAATGCAAGCTCTCAGGAGTTTTTGACACTCGTATCTGGAGAAAAATTGACAGCATAACAATACCTATCAAACATGTAATACGTCTCCTCCTCCAAGCACTTGTTTTTATAGAAAATACAAGGCAAAATTGCCTCTATCTTGGAATGGGCATCCAACTTGGCCTTATGGCCCAAAACCCACACCTATGGACACTTGGTCAACATTGTAAGATGCTTCTGACACTTGTCCACACACCCCATCCCAAAGAGGTCGCCTATTTCCAAAATGGGCTATGATAGATGCTCTTACGACTCTTGCAATCGTCATAGAATCTGTCATAGCAGTTACAACTTACAGCTATAAGAGAATCTATCATACATAGGCTATAAATAGCATATTCTCTTACAACATGTCATAGTCCACCTTGGGGCACCCAAAGATGTCTTTTTCAAAGATGCTCTTTGACACATGTCTTCACCTGTCATAGAATCTCCTATTTCTGACTCTTACATGTCATAACCTTGTCATAGGAATCTGCCATGACCGTTACAGTCAATATTCCCTTACAAAATGTCCAAGATGCCAACACATGGCAAAATATTCCTACCACAAAGTGGGATGCCTATCTCCTCATGTGAGGACAAAATTACAAGTTGTCATCTTCCATGTAGGATGACACATCATTGTGCCACATCCCACAAGATGACAATATGAATTTACAATTTTAATTTACAACATAGGCAATAAATAAATAAATACAATGAAAATGATACAAGGAATTACCAAGGTTGAGACACCTTAATTCCCAACATAATTGTGATATGAAGACAATGGAGTTAGGATCATTGGATGGTATGCTTATGGAAGCACTTGTGTTTATGGTGTTGTTAGGAAGTGAGGGTGATTTGTGGTATGGATGTGGCAGCATTAGTGTTGGATTATGTGCTTGTTGGGCTTGTGATTGAATGTCAAATCGTTGATATTGGCCTAGGACTTGATGTTTTCAAAATTGTTGATGTTGTGGTGACACAAGGTCTTCTTCCTTTCTATATAACCACCTAAGTTGATCAAGCATTCTTTTGGTGCCATAAGGATCATTCTCATAGGATTTGTTTAGAAATTTCATGTCCATGTTTACAAGTGGTAGATGTTGGGTGATTTGGATGAAGGTTTGATGATTGGATGATGTGTGATGACTAGGATGATGACTAGGATGATTAGGATGATGAGGACTATGGTGATGATGATTAGGATGTCGAAGATGACTAGGATTATGATATTGGATGACTTGAAGGAATTAGGATGAGTGATTGTGGAATTATTAGGTTAGGTGACTAGGATGATTTAGGATAATGGTAAAGGTGATGTGGGATAACAAGGTGGGATGCCTTGGATTGAGGTGATTAGGATGAATGGATTAGGATGAAAGTGGTTTAATTGAGAAATGTAGGTGATGATGTGGAGTGATTGGGATCAAATTTCAAGACCTTAGGATGATTTGATTTGTTTTCTTTTGATGGATGGCTCTTTATGCTTGAGATAGACTAATGATCTCAACTAAGAGGGTTGATTGGATTAATTCTCTATACATAAGGTAGACTAATGACACTTAGGTAATAGAGGGTTGATTGGATTGATTTAACTGGATGACTTACTTAAGATAAACTAATGATCTCAAGCAAGTTTGGATAATGGTTGATGATGATCAACTAAGGTCATGATTTTTGATTGGGTTGATTTGGATTTTGATTGGGATGAAAGTAGTTGGGATGTGATTTGGCTTGGAATGATTGGATGATGTGTAATGACTAGGATAATGACTAGGATGATTAGGATGATGTTGATTTGTTGATGTAGAATGAGGAGGATATGATTAGGATTGGGTTAGAATGAATTTGATGCTATTAGGATGATGATTAGAATGAAGGGGGATTGATTAGAATGAGGTTGATGATGATGTGTAATGATGACTTGGATAAGATTAGGGTTTTGTTTAGGATGGAGGTGACTTAAAATGAATTGATTAATTGGCTGATTAGGATTGGATGATGTGGTCTAAGGTATGTGTTATTGGAAAGTTGGATGAAGATGATGTGGCAAGTGTTTATTGGAAGCTTGCTTTAGGGTAATATCAAACACAAGAATTCACAAGCAAATGGATGAACACACATACCAAATAAGATGATGAATTTGCTTTTCAAGGTTTAAATGTTATGATTAAGCACACACTTGAAGACACAGCAACAAGCATAATGTCTAGTTTGAAATAGGGTATGGCCAATTAGGTTTTGGGCTATGTTTACATGAGGTTGAATAGGGATTTGAAAGTGAAATCTTGCCATACAGCCTAGAGAAATGGATAGCCCACTCTTCACCTTCACTTCCCAAAGGTATAAAGTTCTTTGGGGCTTAGCCAAGAGTGACAAGATTCCAACTCCCAATGAGGGTGTCTTTCAATTTAGCCTCGATTGAGGTTGTCCCTTGGAGTGGTGTGTCTCCAAGTAGGCCTCCTAAGAAGGGTAAAAAAAAGTGAACCAAGTGAGGTATTTTTAACCTCCAAGATCACCTTGTAGTGCGAGGAGAAAGCATACACACACACACACACTTGATTCACACTCGCACTTGTAAATTGACCCTTAGAAAATGAAATGTGAGGTGTGAATATGAATGGATAAAAGGTGTTTTTGATTCTCAAGATCACTCGAAGTGCATGAGAAGAGCATACAAACCCCTAATCACATGCAAATTCACCAAACAATTCAAGCACTGGTTCTTTTTATGCCCAAATCAAAATGTGAATGAAAGATAATGGTTCGTTTTATGCCCAATTTGATGTGTGAATGCAAGCAAGTTGTTTGTTTTAAGCCCAAAGTCCAAATGTGTGGTCAAACAAGATTAAGAGATGAAAGATGAAATAGGTGCACCTAATTATATTGTTTTCCAAGTTGCTGTAATGTTGATGCCAATGTTGCTTCAACTCCTTAGATGCCCCTACAAGTCACAAAATCAAAAAAATCCAAGTAAACTTGCAATGAAGAATGATTATGTGAAAAAGATAAAATTTGATAAATTTTGATGAAAATGATCTAATACAAAAAAATTAATTGAATAAATAGAAAGTTTAGGAGATTCTAAGCAATTTGAAAAAAAATTCACCGAAAAATCGATCAAAATTGCTCAAGTTATGCTCAATCAAAGTTTATATACAAGTTTGACTTTGACTATGAAAAAGAATAGTAAAATGATACAATCACCTAAAAAAACCTACTTCATTGCAAAGTTTGTCCTCTCAAGTTTCCAACGAGTTTTTGTTTACAAAATTTTGCCACCATATGAGGAAGTTATGCCAGTTTGAAGTTTCTGTGAAAATAGCACCAATACAGAAAGAAATGGCACCACTACAGAGGAAAATGGCGCCACTATAGAGGAAAATGGCAGTAATATAGTGAAAAATAGCACTAATATAGAGAAAAATGGCTCTAATATAGAGAAAAATGGTGTTGATACTTGTAATAGATGATTTTCACAGAAAACTCATGCAAAAACCAGCAAAAGTTAGTAGAATCAGGACTTGGGAGTCCCACCAGGTGTGCCAAATGAGAATATGGAAATCAAAATGAAGGAAAACAATAACAAAATGCAAACTAAACAAATTCAAACCTTCACATTGACCCACAATCCATCAATAGGGTGGAGAGTGTTGCACCTGAAGCACTCTAGCTTTACCCAAAGAGATGAATGTTGATTGCTCAATTCTACAGCATAACAATGATATGGAGATTGATAGATGAATGGATGGATGATGATAGATGCAAAATAGATGGATTATGGATTGAGAGGAAAATTTGGCAGAGTAAGGATGCTAGAAGAAGATTTGTTACAAATGGCTCAAGAGAGGCTACCTTTATAGAAAAAGCAAATTCAAATGGACAGTTGTGATTGAGAGTTATTTTGAATGATATGGACGGTTGAGATCGATTAGGGTTGGATTAGGGTTGCCCACTCAAAGAGGGATTGTAGTCACATGACAAGTGTACAATGGAGAATAAAGGGAATCTAATTCAAATATTTTAGTTGAATTAGTTTGACATGTGAAGGCATATTAAGTGGGAGATGAAACATGTGACATGTGTCGCAATGTTATGAGAGGTGAGGGAATAATTCAAATTTTTAATTTGAATTTTGTGAGACATGTGAAGAGGGAATTAATTAAATAAAGTGTGTTTATTTAATTAAATAGGAATGTGATTAAGTTGGAATTATGAGTGGGAAGACCTAGGACCTAGGGCAAAACATTACAAGGTGATGTCGACTAGGTGATGGACAAATTTATGTGTCTACAGGTAGATTTAACTCTACTTCTAATCCTCGAATGAACATCAAATGGTCCCCATCCTCCACTAGATGGATGAAGTTGAATCTGATGGAGTTGCAAGAGGTAATATAGGATTATTAGGTGCTATTTATGAAAAAGCTAGAGATTGGATCAAGCAATGAAACTCAAGCTCAAGCTCTCATATTTGATCTTCAAGTTTGCAAGAAATATTGTGTAAGCTTAGTTCAGATAGAAGGGAACTCATTGGTAATTAGAAATGCATTAAGGAAGAAAGGATCTCAAAATTGGAAAAATGCAAACATTATAAAAAATGTAACATTATAAAAAGGTGATGGACTACCAAAGCGGGATCAAGCCCTAGCATGTCTGCATAAGTCCATGCAAAATTGTGATTCCTACATTTGAAGAAAGCTAAGAAGTTCTCTTTCTCTACTACGCTGAGAGATTCTGCCCTGAAAGTGATTTTTGGCTCTTCTTCTATCCCAAGATTCATCTCTTGAGCTGGCTCCACTAGGACAGGTGATCTATCAGGATATACCTTGTCTATCTTGGGAAGGCCCATGCTTCCATCTCCTAGCACCTCCTGGAGGTTTTCACTAGGAGATACGTCTTTTGTTTTTACTTTTTTGGGATCTGACATTGTCGCGGAGCGGTTTTCACCATCAGATCCATGTTTGATTTTTATATTTTTATGACTGGAAGTAGGGGTTTTCTCCTCAAAATAGGTAGCCGTATCTAGTTCCATGATGTATCCTGCTCTATGATCTCCCAGGAGGAAGTGATCTCTAACCCCCATCATTTTAGCGATGGCTTTATTGTTTGGTGCTATGTCAAAGATAGGAGGTCCCTGTTGGTCCCAGTCTATGAGGTCCAGGTATACTAGGGGTAAGTCATTGGATGAAGAAGCTAGGGTGGTGACTGTGTATATGGTGCATATGGATGAGTCGAAGAAATAAGCAAAGTCACTAAAGGAGTCTTGATGGCCCATTTCGTGGATACTATCGACTTCAAGGGAAATCGTAGCAACCTCGGCTAAGATACATTCGCCGGTAGTGAGGATAAGTTGTCATTGACCGTATCCTAACCCTTGAGTATAGGGATTTCTTATTACTTGGACTAGTTCCATGATCCCTTGTTCATGAAGGCCGATACTGCGTTGTCCTTTATAACCCATGTTTTTGACAATTTCTGACTCTTTACCATAGATTTTTGTTGGTATTGTGGGGGCTTCTTGTTGGCAAGAGACACTATATGGATTCATGGTTGTTGTCATTGATGGCAACAAAGGTCATCCCACATATCCGCAAGTCATGGTGTGTCTCTACCAGAAGTCAGAATGAAGACTGTTGTGGTCCAGTGAACAAGAACAGAGCATGTAGCAAGGTCTGACAGATTGGTCCAGATCTCTCAGAGGAAGTGTCTTGGTGCAGTGCGGATTTGGGGAAATTAAAAGGACTACCTTGAGTAGTACATTCCAAGGATTTAGCCTCCGATAATGGACAAGAAAGAAGATATGAATAGTTGAGTACCGGATTCCTGAAAGACAGTGAGAACAGAGGAAGAACTGACTGACAGAGTATCAGACTATTTTCTGGATGTGTTACTGTTGATAGTAAAGGTTGTGAAGGCATGAATCATGTTTGGCTGACATGATTAATGATATCTACAAGTATATGCTTGATCCGCATTACTTGATATGCAAGGATTCAGCCGACAGAACAAAGTTTGTGAGAAGATAGACTATTCCGGGTGCCGACTAGAAAGATAATGAAATCACTAGTGCGGATATAAATAGAGGATGGATTTTGTTGTGAGAAGTGAAGTTGAGTTATGGGGTATGCGAATAAGTGCAGAGTAGAATAGAAGTAATAAGAAAAATCTGGTATGTGAAAGAAAAGCAAAAAAAGAGCAAAGGAAAGATGAAGTGCAGCAGATCAGTATACAGAGCCTAAACCGGAACTGAACTCCAGCATATGTAGATGCTTCCAATCAGTTCAAGTATTGTATAAACATTCTTTTGTAGACAGTGTGTCTCCTTGTAGGCAGTGTGCCTCTTTGTGAGCAGTGTGCTCGGGCAGTGAGCCCTAATTGGCAAGTGCCATTTTGTAATTCCTTATTCTTCTAACAGAGAATAATCTTTGGGTTAATCACCCCGTGGTTTTCTCCCTTAATCGGGTTTCCACATCAAAAATACTGTGTCATGTGTTTCTCATTTCATGATAATGTTTGTTTGTTTAATTCAATGCTGCTTTGATTAATAAGAAAGTTCAAAAGAAGAAATAATTAGGATAACTGATTCACCCCCCCTCATAGTTATATACAATTGGTATCAGAGCTAAGTTCCTCCGAATAGAGCCTAACAGCTTGAGGAAGATCTGGGAGATCAAATGGATGCATATGGTTTAAGGGAGCAACTCAAGACTGCCCTTGAGGATCTTGAACAGTCAAACTCTAAAGTCAATGAATTAAAGGAAAGACTCAAACAAGCTGATGAATTCATGAGAGAACTAAAAGACAAATTAAGTCTCTCTATGAAAAAGAGAAAGGAGCTGCTCCAACAATTGGTAAGACAAAGTGAAGAAAGCAATACAAATGAAGAATTTAGTGAGAAAACCAAGTTATGTGAAAAGTTATCAAAAGAAGTCATTATGTTAAGACATGAAATGGAATCAGGAACTATAAAGTTTACTCAAGAGATTGGAGAAAAAAGAAAAGCTGAAGACAATCTAAGACAATCTCTTAAAGAGAAATCAGAAGAATGCCACCAGATGGACATGATTATTAGACATCTTGAATCTGATCTTGAAGATGCCAAAGATAATGAAGAAAAACTTGAGGATCAAATTGTCTCTCTCAAAAGAGATCTTCAAACAGCAAATGAATATAAAGAAAAATTCAAGATAAGTTCTGCCCAACTTGAAGTACTTCTTGGAAGTCAAAGAGGATAGATGACAAGTATGGTTTGGGATATGAGAAAGGAGAAAGCTCCGAATCTGGTCAAAAGAATTTTGGATCAGAAAATCCAAGGAATAGGCCTAGAAGACCTCCGATAATTCAGCCCAATGCTCAAAGATATCCATCCTTCAATGAATACTGCCACAGCTGCAATCACTTTGGTCACAAAGCTAATTAGTGCAGAAATAGAATGAATCAGACTAATTCATCCTTCTCTGGACAGTGCTTTAACTGCAAAAGGTATGGACACAAGTTTCATGAATGTAGAAATATGCAAATAAACAAATCATTCAATGGTAGATGCTTTGCATGTAATAGAATAGGTCATATGGCTAATCAATGCAGATCAAGAGGCTATCAGTCAAATATGTAAAGAAATGTTATTTGCCAAAGCTATAATAGGTCCAGTCATAATGCAAAAGTCTGCAAAAGCAAGAATCAGGACAAAAAAGGCCCGGTGTATAATCAGAATCAAGACAAGGGTAAACAAAAGATGAATGCAGATGAAGTTAGGAATCAGATGAACAAGTTAGGGTAAAGAAAAGTTCAGAGAATGTAGAGGTTGGATCCGCACCAGACTCTAGTGCTAATACTCCTTCCGGAAACTAAAAAGTGAGCTCTGGCTCAGGGGGAGACTCATAGAAAATCCTATTCCCCCAGCCAATCAAGTGGTGCCGGATGTGGCACAAGATGCGGAGTAAAGGGTTTGAAGATATAAGTCTTGAGATGATCCAGATAAGATCTCAGAGGTCCGCATGGAGATGTAAAGAAGTTGTGATCGATCAAATAAGACCTATTCCGGGAGATGCTCTGGAATAACAGAGGATTACAAAAAGGATCCGAAGAGATCCGAAAATGCATTGTCTTATTCTACGGATTAGATAGAGTGTTTGGGATGTCCTTGTGATGTGTCATCTTGATTTATTCATGGTTGGAAGATCCGCATGATGTTCATAGATCAGGACTGATCCGGTATTCCAAGTTATCCGAATAAGGCAAACCGAAACAATGTAGGTCGAGCATTTATTGCAAACAGATATTAGGGTTTGCGAAACAATATAAGGGATTTCTCAATAATCACTTGATCATTCCACACCCAAGAAAAAGTGAAAAGCGGAGCTCTACAACAAAATTCATCAAGTTCACCGAAGATCACTTGCAAAAGTTACTACATACAGAAATCAATCCAACCACTCCGTATATCTGAAGGCGCATAAGGTATTTTATGTTTTCAATATCTCACTGCAAATCTTTGAAAAATGGCTACTCCGAATATAGTTAAGATCTCTGATAGACCTCGCCCCACATTCAAGAAACATCCATACAAATCTTTGGAAGTAGATCCACTAGGAGCCTTCTCCAGTGTTCCACATGGTGTATTGCATACGGAGGACATTAGGGTTTACATTCATGCGAATTTTGAAGACTTTGGAGAATCAAAACTGATGGATATCTATCACAAACAGTTGATAGATGACTCCTTTGAGATTAAACCTCAGTACAAAGCCATCTGGGACAAACACTTTGCACAGTGCATCCATTTCCCCTATTTTGAAGAAGATGAATGGGTCCGGTATGTACTAAGTAGAGTGCATGACAACTTCCTATGGTTGAACAAGCCCTTCAAGATCACCAAAGATGCAATTAGGGCTATAATCGATCTGCACTCATCCGGTGGATTACCTATTCTCAAGTCTGTCAAAAATCAGACAGTTAGTGATGCAACCGGATCTAAGTTTGACAAGAGAGCTATGACAGTTGAAGACATCACTGAACCGGATGTGAAATTTGCATCTATGATAATTGGTTACAAAATCTGTCACTCCAGTAGGGAAAATTCAGTACCGGGAACTGTAATCTATACAGCTTATCAAATGTTAAAGGAGAATGCAGACTATGACTTGTGTGAGCTTCTTGTAAACCAACTTTTTGAAAATCTGCAGAAGATCGAGAAGGACAAGAAAAACTCCTTCAAGTATGGCAATTTGATCCTTTGTCTCTTCTTTTATTACATGAATGAGCTTCCTGGATCTAGTGGATGGATATGGCAGAATGACAGACCGGTTTCCATCCAAATCAGAGATTATTTGCATGGACTTGGGGATGCTAAAGCAAGAAAACTAGCTCTATGGGGATATTTCAAGAACTTCCAGAGCATGACGCATGCAAGAGAAAGAATACCCCAATCCCTTGTTGAAAAGTACAAAGACACAGTATGCTTTATGGTAGAAACAGATCAGTGTCTAATGGAGGCAGTAGAACCAAGAACTGTGTGGATCATGCCCATGGGGTATGAAGTGGATGAACAGATAGTGGAGCTGCATGTTCAACACATGCTAAGTCAGCCTAAAGATCCAAAGGCAGAAAGGTTCGGAACATTTGAGGAACTAAGTATAAAAATTCATGTTGAACTCAGAGAACTGGAGATCAAGAGGAAAGTTAGAAAAGAAGTAGAACACATAGCACAAGGCCTTGGAATCTCCATGGAAGCACTTGATGCTCACCAGAAGAAGAAAGAAGGGGATGAGAAAGAGAAGAAGAGGGCAGAAAAAAAAAGTGAAGAAAGTGTTTCAGTTGAAACTTCCACCCGGACCAGATCATCAAAAAGATCTGCACCTCCCACAACCAAAAGATCAAAACCGGAAGTCCAGGCATCCGGTAAAAGATCTAAGACAAAAGCCACAAGGGCTTATGAAAGCCAAAAGGATGAAGAGGACACTGAATCAGATGAGGGAGTAAAAGAAATAAAGAAGCAGAAGAAGAAAGGATCCGGTAAACCCTCCATAGGCCAAGACAAGGAAGAAATGACGGAGGAATTTGTTGAAAAGCCCACCCTGTCTCTAGACAGTGTAGTCAAATCAGTCACTGTGGGTGGGAACCTTCAACTAGTGGCTGAATTCTATGATGACTACAATGAGGCAGATCAAAAGATCCTATAGGAAGCTACAATCAGGTACCTGAACATTTACAATAAAGCTTTTATTGAGATTATCTCTAAAATTCCTAAGAGTCTAGAAAAGGAATTAGAAATAAGAAAGAACAATGCCATGGCAAAAGACCTTGAGATCAGGGAACAGATAGCTATTCAGCTATATCCTTCAATTGATCACAAAACAATGAACATGGTATTCAAAGACTGCAAGGATGAATTAGCTTATGCTTGGTGAGAACAACAAAGTAGCCAAGGACACTGAAGAGATCCTCCGGAATACAATCAAAAGGTTCAACATTCCTATTGTAGAGGACTTAGGTGCAGAAACAGCTGTGGACTTGGAATCATCTGCTCCGGAAGAAGTGGCCCTTGAACAGAGTAACATCTCTCCTCCGGTTTCCCCTACAGTCTCTGGATCCCAAGAGAAATTACAGGAGAAAGAAGCAACAATAAAAGAAAAAGAGGTTGACAGCACCAAGGATGTAGAGAAAGAGAAGATTCCAATAGAGAAAACCACAACTGAAAGTGGTAAGAATGTGGAAGGAGAAAAGACTCCAAAGGACAAAACTGTAGAAGAAAAGAAACATCTGTCTCCGGCAAGAGACACTGCACAAACTATTCAAAAATTTCTGAGCCAAGAAACAATAGAGATTGATGAACCAGAGCTTCTAAAAGGCCCATTCGACTTTGACTCTCTCTCTCCGATAGAGACGATGAAGATAGCTTCATTTGCAAATGCTAAGGCAAATGAAAAACTCCTAAAGTCTCATATGGAAGACTGTGAGTTGATAGAGGCTGCTTCTGGAGTGCTTGAAAAGATTATGCCATTAGTCTAGATAGATCCGACAGCCTCCTCTTCCAGTAATCTCAAAACCTTAGTCAGCAGTGTTGATACACATTTTGATTCTCTAGAAAAATCAGCTGAAGAAAAGGTCTGGAAGGAATTTTTGGATAAGAGATTTTTAGAAGTACTAGGATTAATCTCTAATGATAGGAGAAATATGAATATTGGAATAAAGAGCTTAGAAAATGCTCTTAAGGATGGCGGTGACATCTACAAATTTTGTATCTCCTGGTCAAAGGCAACAGTAGAAATTGATAAGAAAATAAAAGAGGAACAGGACAAACTACAAAGTTTATCTCAAAGTTTTGATCCTCTCTCTTCCTCCATAGTGAATCAAGAATGTCAAACTATTGCAATCACAAATGCAATAAAGAACTTTGAGAAGGAAAGGAAGAATATAGCTAACCGGATGGGAGAACTTAGAAGGATTATAATCCCTAAGTTAGAAACTATGCATGAAGCCATCAGTGATGCTCAGACTACTGCCCAAACAAATGATCCGACAGATCTCAAAAGGGCAGAAGCTTTTGCATTTTTGTTAAGTGGTCACATTTCAATTTTGGACAGAATGAAGCAAAGTTGGGCTACAGAATTGGTCCAATTGAAGACATCCTTTGCAGACATTCTTCAATTTATGTGAGTATGTAAATATGCGGCTATGTATAGTAAATCTTTGACAATTTTGGTGTGCGGACCCTACCCTTTGCCATTGATGTCAAAGGGGGAGTGAGGAACAGTGAAAAATGAGGAATCCAACTAAGGGGGAGTTCCAGAAATTGTATATAAAGATAGAGCATCAACCAAGGGGGAGCATAGTGTAAACACTTAGTCATTTTTCACTAAGTGTTGCCATCAATGCCAAAGGGGGAGATTGTTGGCAAGAGATACTATATGGATTCATGGTTGTTGTCATTGATGGCAACAAAGGTCATCCCACATATCCACAAGTCATGGTGTGTCTCTACCGGAAGTCAGAATGAAGACTGTTGTGGTCCGGTGAACAAGAACAGAGCATGTGGCAAGGTCCGACAGATTGGTCCAGATCTCTCAAAGGAAATGTCTTGGTGCAGTGCGGATTTGGGGAAGTTAAAAGGACTACCTTGAGTAGTACATTCCAAGGATTTAGCCTCCGATGATGGACAAGAAAGAAGATATGAATAGTTGAGTACCAGATTCCTGAAAGATAGTGAGAACAGAGGAAGAACTGACTGACAGAGTATCAGACTATTTTCCGGATGTGTTACTATTGATAGTAAAGGTTGTGAAGGCATGAATCATGTTTGGCCGACATGATTAATGATATCTACAAGTATATGCTTGATCCGCATTACTTGATATGCAAGGATTCAGCCGACAGAACAAAGTTTGTGAGAAGATAGACTATTCCGGGTGCCGACTAGAAAGATAATGAAATCACTAGTGCGGATATAAATAGAGGATGGATTTTGTTGTGAGAAGTGAAGTTGAGTTATGGGGTATGCGAATAAGTGCAGAGTAGAATAGAAGTAACAAGAAAAATCCGGTATGTGAAAGAAAAGCAGAAAAAGAGCAAAGAAAAGATGAAGTGCAGCAAATTAGTATACAGAGCCTAAACCAGAACTGAACTCCAGCATATGTAGATGCTTCCAATTAGTTCAAGTATTGTATAAACATTCTTTTGTAGACAGTGTGTCTCCTTGTAGGCAGTGTGCCTCTTTGTGAGCAGTGTGCTCGGGCAGTGAGCCCTAATTGGCAAGTGCCATTTTGTAATTCCTTATTCTTCTAACAGAGAATAATCTTTGGGTTAATCACCCCGTGGTTTTCTCCCTTAACCGGGTTTCCACGTCAAAAATACTGTGTCATGTGTTTCTCATTTCATGGTAATGTTTGTTTGTTTGATTCAACGCTGCTTTGATTAATAAGAAAGTTTAAAAGAAGAAATAATTAGGATAACTGATTCACCCCCCCTCTCAGTTATCAACACTTCTTGCTTAGTTTCTTCATCTTTGTATAGCCAGAATGATATGTCTTCAAGCACATCTTGATCTAGGAGATGTTTCTTCTCGAAGATAGGTGATGGTTGACATTTGATGACAACTGTATTAGCTGCTTATTTATTTGGGATGCCACACATTTTAGGATTGGGTAATGTACCTACACAAAAGTTACCGTGCAGGTCGTATTCCCCACATCCCATGTCACTGAGCTTGATCTTGACCTCGGGCGGTGGAGGTGTTTGGGATGAAGTGGTGGCAATGTTGGCAGGGTCGATGTATGAGGTGGATGTTGTGGGATTGGCTTTTGTGATGGCTTTGTTATATGGGCAGAAGGTTTGGTCATGGCCTTCCAAGAAACTGTAGTATTGGAAGGGGCGGGGGTCGGCGTAGATAGTTACCTTCATGCTATTATGAGGGAACTTTAGACATTGATGGAATGTAGATGGGACCGTTTGCATGGCATGGATCCATGGTCGACCGAGGAGAATGTTGTAGGGGAGGTCAAGATCAAGGACCTAAAATTTTGTTTCCATCATCTTTTACCCAACTTGAATGGGGAGCTTGTTAGTGCCCTCAGATAGCCATTCAGTGTCATCATATCCTTTGATTGTTATGCACTCACTGGTGTCTACAACCACATCTGAGTATCCCAAGTGTTTTAGTAATTTAAGAGTGCAAATGTTTAGGCCGGAGCCACCATATATTAAGACTCTCTTGATGATGTGCTTGTGGATACAGACTTCGATGTGTAAGGCATTATTATGTAAGTGTTCTGAAGCGGGAAGATCCTTTTTCTAAAAATGTGAGATGATGAGGTGCAGCGATATGGCCCACCATGGCTTGGAATTGATTCACATTTAGGTTGGCGGGGACTTGGGTTTCCAAGAGTGTTTTGTCAAGGACTTCCTTATGAAGAGGTGACGTGCAGAGCAGCTCAAGTATGGATATTTGTGCAGGGGTCTTTCCTAGATGTTCTGGGAGGTTGTATTGATTGGTAGGCAATGGACGTGTGGTTGGATAATGGGTAGGGAGTCTGATGTGGATGCGGGCATTTGATCAGTGGTAGGGGCTGTGTGGATGGATACATGGCCACGACAAGTTGTGATGGTGCAATCAGGTGCTTGAGCCTGAATGGTGATTGTGTTGACATGGTTAAATGATGGTTCTATCCGTCCTATAATAGAGTCATACGACACAGGTGGTGGGGTGATGTTGTAGGCTTGATTGGATGAGGAGGCTTTGTTATGGTTGGGTAGTGGATCCTTGTAAGCTCTGAGATTAGCGTTGGGTGATGGTTGGGTGCTTTGGTCAAGGCTGACTTGATTCTAAT
This sequence comes from Cunninghamia lanceolata, assembly GCA_027924645.1. Lineage (NCBI taxonomy): Eukaryota > Viridiplantae > Streptophyta > Pinopsida > Cupressales > Cupressaceae > Cunninghamia > Cunninghamia lanceolata. The sequence goes on along the minus strand of BSBN01000914.1, from coordinate 3,045,738 downwards.
CGATGAGATCTTGCACACAATGCTTTAACTTCATGCAATCAGCAGTCTTATGGCCCACGATGCAATGGTAGTTGCAATAATCATTTTCATTGTACCACGTAGCTTTGAGCTCACTCTCCTAATGGGGTTTAACAGGTGGGAGAGTGATCAAACCTTTCTTTAGACATCTGTCGAGGATATCCACAATTGGTTCCCCTAAAGGTGTGAATTGTCTTCGAGGTTTGTTTTGTTTAAATTGTCCCCTTTGGGTATTTACGTTGGTGGTATATGTATTTGAGGGTGTTTGATTATGTACATGTTGGACAACTTTCACATCAGTGATGCCATCATTCAAGGTGTTTTTGTTCTTTCCCCAATAGCATGGCTTTTCGTTCGATTGTGTGTTGTTGTTGTTGTTTGGATGGGGGACATTGATGTTGATTTTGTTGTTTTTGCTGTAGTTGTTGTTGTTGTTGCTGTTATTGTCATATAATTTGATGGAGCCCTTGGCGATGAGGGCCCTTTCTATGGTAGTACCTTTATCGATGACTTCTTCAAAGGTAGACACACAAAGGATTTGTAGATGAAACCCTATTTCTTGATTGAGGTTGGTCACAAACATGGTGACGAGTTGTTTTTCAGGAATTGGCCAAGGGAGTTTGCTTGCTAAGCTTCTCCACCTCTGTAAGAAGGAAGCAAAGGATTCTCTACTTTTTTGTTTTGTGTTGCAAAGGTCTGTCATAGATATTTCATGCTCGAAGTTATAGGAGAAATGATTGACAAACTTTTCCACAAGCTTAGGGAAAGACCTAATGCCCGGGGGAAGATGTACGAACCACTCAGTGGCTTGACCATCGAGGCTTCTTGGGAATAGTCTCATTAGATATGTATCATTGTTTGAAACTTCTAAGCAAGCGAGGTAAAACTCCCTAAGATGATCCCTAGGGTCTCCCTTTCCCTTGTATTTGTTAAATTTGGGTGTTTCAAAATTTTTGGGGAAAGGGGGCATGTACAATGTCCAATCAAATTCATAGAGACAAATGTCCTCAAAAGAATATTGTTTGCGTTTGCTCCCAGTTTGTATATCGTCTACCTTTTGAATCAAGGTTTGTACAATGCTTATTAGATCTGAGGTTGGTGGTGGTTGTGGTCTGTAGGTTTGTTGATTGATGATATGTTGGAGATTGGGTGTGATTTGATGTTGGAGGTTTTGGGAGGTCGTGTTTTGGTATTGTGGGGTGGTGTTTTGGTTAAGTTGTGCATGATGTTGTTGATAAGTGTAGAGTTGTTGGAGAATATGTGGGGGTATTTGAGGATTGGGGTTATGTTGTGTTGATGATGCTATGGGATTTTGTAGATACGTGACATTGGATGGATTGACGTTAGATGGGTGGACGTTGGATGGGTTGACGTTGGATGGGTTGACATGAGATAGATTGATGTTAGATGGGTTGGTCATGTTGTAAGGTGGTTGTGAATAGAATTGTCTTATGTAAGCTATGGTTTGAGGGTTGAGTGGAGGCACACTCGTGGAGGCGCTTGTATTTGTGAGGTTCCCTTGGATGCCTAAGGTGATTTGTGGAACGGAAGAGGTTACGGTAGTTGTGATAATGGATGTGGTGATGGGTTGAGAGGTGGTAGGATTGGAGACACTTGTGGGAATCGTAGATGTGGTAGCATTAGAGCTTGTGGGGGTGGTAGATACAGTGGGTGTTGATGTTTGTGAGATGATAGGTTGGTTGTTTGATGTAGATGGTTGGGAGGATGTGGTAGGATCGATGTTAGAGGTGGATGGTTGAGACGATGTCGTGTTGTGGGGTGGTTGGGCACCAATTTTGAGGAGGTAGTCAAGATATCTATTTGGATCAGATCTTAGGATTTTGTCAAGCAAGTCCATGTTGTCGGTGTCTTGTGTGAAGTTCAAGACATCTTGGTCATCTTAGCTAAGGGTGGGTGGTGGCGGTGGCAGTGGTGGTTGCAAGAAATGGAATGGATTTTCATTGGGATTATATGTTGGGATTTGAAAGACTGAAGGTGGGAGGTATGTTTGGTTGATTGGGAGGTTACTATCGTTGGTATTAGGCATTCCTATGCCCTTATATTGTCTAGAGTCTGCCATTTTTTTATTCTTTTTGTGTTGTGATCTAGTTATGGGCATGCAAGTTATGGATTTTATTTAGAGGTGGAGTGAAATGGGGATGGAGACCTTAGAGAATCCGGATTGATTTTTTGGACCCAAAGATGGATGTGGTAGTAAGATGGAGAGGGTGTAGTGTGATGAAGGATCGATAAGTCTTCAAGGAGGTGCTAATCTAAGGATGATAAGAGTGGATGGTATTGACTTTTTGCATAAATTTTGGACCAAAAAGGTAGATAGTAGATGATGTTTGCTTGAGGATGATTTGATGGAAGGGATTTTGATGTTTGGTATGAGAGATTAGGATGATGTTTTTGAAAAGGATTTTTGAAGGTCAACGGATGAGCTCAAATAAGATCTAGATTCGTGTCGCACAAATGGATGTTTCTCTTTGTTTGGGGTAGACTAATGACCTTACAAAAAGAAGGATGATTATTTCACTTGAAAGGTTGACTAATGACTCTCCAAGCAAAATATGATGTGAATGATGAAATCTAGATCTAGCTTTAGCTCAAAGAGATGACGAGTTTTTTGGTTGATGATTTTTTTATGGGTGTTTGGATTTGGAGGATTTTGGATATGTTTTTGGATTTTGGAATGATTTCTTGTGGCAAGGATTTTTTTTTGTTTTGGTCCAAAAAGGTATACAAAGATCAATGAGGATGAATGGATATGAAATTGAGTGGATTCAATATAGGAAAGGGTCCAATAATGATAACGATTGATTTTCTAAGGTCAAAATAAAGGTATGATTTGGAAAAATTGAGGAGAAAATGGATGGGGCACTGATGGATCTTTGGAAGGTGAATATGGATTATGGTAAAGTAGGTCCTAAAGATCACAATGGAATTTTCTCTAGTCTCAGGCAAGTCAATCTACAAATAGTGCCAATCCACAGGTGAAATGGTGCCAAAAGCAGACAGAGATGGCGCTGAAATAGGGTAGTGTTGGTCAAGGCTCTGAAAAAGACAGATTTTGATGGCAAATTTGGATTTGTTTTTGATATGAAGTTTGATCACACTAAACAAGGTTCATTTTAGTTCTTTGGATTATGTTTGGGGTGATTTATGCAAGTGTTGTGAAAAGCTTTTGATTCCCAAGGTCACCAATGGTGTGAGGGAAGAGCATACACTTTTCACACTACAAACAAAATCACAAAAATACTTCACACAAATTAGATTGGTTTTCTTGTTTAGATGAGTGAAGAATGCATATTGTTGTTCTTTTAAATCCAATGAGTTTATTGGTGCACTTTGTGGTTTTTTTTAAAGCCCAAAATCAAAATGTTTTGTAGAGTTGTTGGCAAGCACTTGTGAATTTTTAGAGCACCAAATTCAAATGTTTGTTCTAAGCTAAGGCACACACAAAGATTTGTTTTTTGGTTGTTGATCAATTTTATTGCACCAAATCAAAATGTTTGTTCTAAGCTAACATGCAAGGGTTCTTTTTAAGTCCCAATTGAAGTGTTTGTTTTAAAATTAAGATAAACACCCTGCAAAAACTTGTTAGTGACCGCAAAATGATGGTGATGACCTACAAACAACTTATCAATCCCTGCACAGAACACAAAGTTAGTCTCTAAAAATAGCACTAAAATAGAGACCTAATGGCGCCACTATGGACTGCAGTGGCACTACTGGCAGAAATCAACCAAGAAACCTGACACCCTAGAAAATAGCGCTGCTTTACAAAATAGTGCTGAAACAGGATACAAAATGTGCCATAACATAATATAGCACCAAAATAATATATAGAAGGTGCTAAAACATTAAATAGCACTAATATGACATAGAGAAAGTGTTGATAGAGACAATAGTGCTAATATGCCTCTAATAAGGTGCCACTGCGCATGCGGTTGAAGGGTCTAGTCAATAGTTGAAAATAGTGCCGCTCTGGGTGCCGATAGCACCGATACGAGCTTGAACTTGTCAATCCTATAAAATAGAGGCCTTCCTAATCAAACTAGAGGGTTAGCCTGCAAAGAAAGGACCTGGTTAGTCTTGTTATCCTAATGAATGGAAGACAAGACAAGATAACTGCAAAAAATGTGTGCTTATTCTTTTAAGAAAATTTTGGCATAACTTCTCCCTCCTCGTTCAAGATTCTTGCAAAAATAGAGAGCAACTAGATAGGAAGAACAACAGGAAGAATATGGATCAAACAGACATGTGAGTAAGTTTTAAGAGAGAAAGTGCTCTATAAAATAGTGCCAAAACAGTAAATAGCGCTACTGCGCAGGTTGATAGCGCCACTCCTGCAAAACACACCTCAAACACAAAAACTCACAAGAAAAAGATTAGATATGGACCTTGCGGGTCCCACCAGGTGTGCCAATGTGATTAGGAAAATCAAATCAGAGGTAAAACATAAACTAAATGCATACAAACAAGAAGTTATACCTAGATAAAAAGACCCAATCTCATCAAAGGGAAAGAAGCTTTTGCACCCAAGAGCTCCTAGATAAGATATACCCTAGTTGATGAATACAATGTGAAATGCTCTATCCTAATTGCAACTCACAATGCTAGCTCAATGGATATTTTGGCATGATAACATTACATGAAAATTGGATCCCCCAAATCGCTTGGGAGAGGTCCTATTTATAGATTTTTTGGAGAGATTTTGATCCAAGGGTGGAGATTGGTTTGGAAGATCAATGGTGGAGGATGAAAGTGATGTGGAGGGCCTAGATTTCATCTTAGTGGATGGAGAGCTATGAATAAATATGAATCTTTTATTCATTTTTGGGAAAAAGGGTGAATTAAATGAGGTTGGGTTATATGGATTATTTGTGAATTAAAGATTCACATGGGGAATGTAAATGAATTTAAAATTCATTTGGGGATGAGTGGATATGAATGAGGTATGGGGGTGTAAGAGATATTGATTGTGATGTGGGATATATTTTAATTTTTTATTTGGAGGATGTGGGAAAGGGTGTTAAATTAATCCTAAGGCTAAGATGAGGTAGGCTAGGGTAGGCAATTAAATAATAGCTATTTAATTACGTAGGGTAGGGATAGGTCAATTAATAGGATGAATTAATTAGTTAAACATAATTTAGCTAATTAATTGGATTTAGTGAGGAGGGGGAAATTGACCAAATAAATATTGCATATTTATTAAATCAATTGGCTAAGGTTTGAACTATTGAATTAATAGAATTAATTCAATTGTTGGGGATAAAATGATGAAAAATTAAATGATGAAGGGATAATTAATTAAATAAAAATTTAATTAATTGATTATAAGGGAAATTGGTACGTTTAGGGATGTCGGGGTTAGTTTAATGGCAAGGACATTTTTAGGTGTCTACATTTGCCCCTCTTTGACGTGGCGTCAGGACCTAGCAGGGAAGTGGTGTCAGGTCAAAGAAAGAATATGCCCCAGCTGCCAAGAAGGAATAAGATGGGTGAGGGATGCCCCCTCGAGAGGTCGGCGGAAAAAATAGAAATTTTTAGGGTGAGCTCTCAAAAGGATGCGACGAAAGTAAACATTGGATAGAGGATGAAAAAGGAAGATGACAGGAAGAAAAAAAGAGGAAAAAGGTTGTGATCTGCACCCTAGAGGGGAAAACGAGTGGGCGGAAGGATGACATGGCTTGCTACATTAAGACAAGTGGGCCCTAAGAGTGCCACATTTGCACACATTGAACTTGTGAGACGAAAGAGTAGAGGAGAGATGGCAGAGTGCAACCCCCAATTCTTGTGACTCAGACACATTTTCAAATGTGTTCGATCATTTGGCCAGGCACCGAAGGCTGGACCCCAGGTAGGGCCTAACCCTAGCTTTGTGATTTTTTATTGTGTCACATTTTTTTTGTTCGGGAAATGAGTTTTGAGACGGTGGCGTTATTGCAAGATCGCGCAGCTCCAAAAGTATGCAGATTAGCACTATCCTCTCGATTGGCGCTATCCGCTAGGGTAGGCTAGAGGTGGATTGGCGCCAAATGCTTAGCATTTTGGTGCCATCATCTGTATTGGCACAATGTGCACAGGGTTTGGGGTTCTAGTGCTTTGGCGCCAAATGGGTATTAGGGTAGCACTATATTCTTGACTAGCACTATTTTAGGTAGTAGCGCTATATTTAAGTTTAGTGCAATGTATAGGATCAACGCTATATTTGATATGGTCGTGATTGGTAGAATTGGCTATATTCCTTAGAATAGTGCCAAGGGGCAGAGTGGCGCCATTTGTGCAAATGGTGCAAAGTGTATTGCGCAGAAGCGCTATGTTTGAAAGTGGTGTAAAGTGGCTTAGGCAGTGGTGCTATTATATGTAGTAATGCCATGAGGGAAAGTGGTAGCACTATCATTATAAATGGTGCAATGTATGGTCTGTTGTGGCACCAAAATATGTTTGGCTTTCCACATTAGAAGAAAGTTGATTCAGAAAAATATAGGTATATTACTGACCAGAAAGTTGTGGATACAGGATATGAGTTCATTTATAGTGTCCTCATGGGAGCGACGTGTGCCATCTGGGATGGTGCTATTTGATCAATTTGATGATGCCACCCATGCCCGACTAGCGAGGTTAGAGCTCTTGACAGTTGCATCGATGCCAGTGCTGCGAGCTCATAGAGCTCTGATGACCATGGTTGTAGAGAGGTACCGGCCAGAGACTTGTACATTTTTGCTTCCTACTGGCGAGATTAATATCACTCTTGAGGATGTTTATCGCATCCTCAAGCTACCTATTCATGGCTGTCGGGTGACATACGACATGAAGAGGGGATGGAGGGCCTTGATTAGAGTGTTTGGCCACAATCACATGGCTTTGTCAGCAGATGAGCGGGAGATGAGTTATGAGGGGTCACTGGTGATGGGTACATATCCCTTTGCTTTATTCCTATGTGCCTTGATTGGTGGCGTGGTTATGCCTGATAGGAGGGGCAAAGGATTTCTGGTTGGATGGGGGGAGATGATCGAGGGGATGGTGAGACATGAGACCGTGTATGCCTAGGGACTGGCAATGCTAGCACTGTATCACGAGATGCATATAGTAGTCTATCACTATGATTCCACCTTATTAGCCAAGGTTACTCTATTGCACGTGTGGATCTGGGAGCATATTGTAGTTACTCAGCTGAGATGTGGGCATTATCACCATCCGTTTGAGGCCTTTATGTTCCTATATTAGGATGCTGAGTACACATATACTGGACAGGTTCGATATTGGAGGCGGGTGCTAGATGATATCATTTGGGTGACCTAGCGACCTTACATCAGAGTGGAGCCATGGCCAGATGATGATGTACACATGCCGTTTACTTTTCAACAGCAGTATTTGATAGGTCGTGGAGACCATATGATTGACATGTATCTACCATCGCGAGTTATGTGATAATTTGGGTTGCGACAGGATATTCCACAACAAATGACCATTTTTGCACAGATCCGTTGAGATGTGCATTGTTGGCCTGTAGCCATACAGCCGCAGGTTACCCTAGAGGACTTTGAGGCTTTATAGCCATTACAGTGGGATTGGTAGAGTACCATCAAGGATGCAGGCACTACTTGTACATATGAGACATGGTGGAAGATGTTGTGACCGACTTGGTTCACGAACCCATCAGATGAGGTAGTCCCTGCAAAGGAGGTAGTGGGATCAGGGGATGAGGATTCTGTGGAGGATGGGGATGATGATTCTGATGGAGATGAATTTTTGGAGGAGGGTGAGGAGATCATTACAGACTATCTCATGGAGGTTGGAGGGGATGGAGAGGAGGAGGTTGGGAGGGATGGTCAGCCGATGGATGTGATGACAGCGACGGTAGCTGGACAAGTGCCCTAGCAGCAGGTGAGACATCAGGCACCTGTATAGCAGGTGTCTATTAAGTAGGTTCAGATTGGGGTGGTGCAGCGGCATAGACGGCCTCAACGGTGTGGGGGATAGCTAAGGTGGACAGGGGTGCTCTACCCCCACCACAGGTATCGCAGCAGTAGCCGGCTGTTGTAGCAGGGCAGCAGGTAGAGCCAGGCACCTCAGGGGCAAGTGGAGAGTTAGGGCTTCAAGGGTCGACCTCTCATCAGTGGCCTCGAGGTGGGGAGGAGGAGGAGGTTGAGACCCTACGGGCACAGGTGGCCAGCCTGCATGAGGCTTTAGAGAGCCGTGAGGCAGAGTTGGTATAGTTGTGGGGGACAGTGGCATTATTGGATGGTATAGATGGGCAGATGGCTGCATTACGGGCACAGTTAGCCCAGGCTCAAGGTGAGATAGTCACTTTGACAAGGAAGCAAGATGCTGCTCTTGCGAGAGCCTGGCATGCAGAGGCCACAATGAACAGTTTACAAGCTTCAGGGGTTGGTCTGGCCCCAGTTTTGACATTGATGCAAACATAGCTATCTCAGGCACAGGGACAGTTGTCAGAGGCCATTCGACGGGCTGATTATTATCAGGTTCTTTATCATGTAGAAGTGCCAACAGAGCAGCATGCGGTGAGCTTTAGTGATCTTAGTGGGGCTAGGTCATCTAGGTCACACAAATCTAGATTAGTTCAGTTTGTCTAGTAGGTGATGGTTCCTCCATCACATGTGCCCCAACAGGTTCCACAGGCTTAAGTTCGACTGCAGCCATAGCCACAGCCACAGACAGGACCATAGCCACCACCAGGCTTAGGATCCCCCACTCCATCAGAGAGAGGGTCCTCCATGTGACAGTTGTATCATTTTAGCCCTTAGAGGCATTGTATCAGGACATTATATTTTTTGATGTATAGATATGAGCGATGTACATTTTTGCGATGATGATATATGATATGATGCTTTTTGATGGCCTATATGTATGTTTATGATGATTTTATATGATTATGATGATGCTTATGTTGATTGATACAGTACGCTTTATGGATTATATGCTATGGGTGTGTTGTGTTTATACAATACAATGTATTATTTTGATGTTATGGATGTACCTATTGATGTATCATGATGGATGTAATGATGGTTAATTTTTATTGATATATGCATGGTTTATGATGTATAATGTAAATAAATGTTCAGATTAATAAACATTTATTATGGATGTAATGGAAATGTATGTTTATCTTAATAAACACATGTTATGTATGGAAATATGGATATGCAACTAGATGATTGTAAAATGCAGCTATGTGATTACAAACTAAATGATTATGTTTATGTTATGCAATGTTAAATGATATATATAATGTGTAACTAAATGATTCTAAAATGGACCTAAATGAAATGCAAATTAAATGATTATAATATGGAAACTAAATGACTCTAAAATGCACCTAAATGAAATGCAATTTAAATGATTATGATATGGAAACTAAATGACTTTAAAATGCACCTAATGAAATGCAATTTAAATGATTATGATATGGAAACTAAATGACTTTAAAATGCACTTAACTAAAATACAAATTAAATGATATGATATGGAAACTAAATGACTTTAAAATGCACCTAATGAAATGCAATTTAAATGATTATGATATGGACACTAAATGACTCTAAAATGCACCTAATGAAATGCAATTTAAATGATATGTAAGCTAAATGATATGTGGGGTTGAAACTAAATGATTTAAGAGATGCAAATTAGGTGATATGTGAGATGCAAACTAGGTGGTAGGTGAGATGATTAAGTCTTGATACACATGATGTTCTTTGTTGGACCCTAGGTGGTGGGGCTGTGGGGGGAATTGGGATGGTTGATGAGGGATTTGCTAGGTCGTAAAACACCACGTCATTGAGGGGGGATTTAGTTTGACTCAGGATGTGCTTAGTGAGAATAAGTTGGAGGAGTGGGACTAGTGAGGGGATTTGGTAGGGTGGGGGGGGGTTTGGGCCAGATGGTATAGTTGAATAAATGATTAGGATGATGATTTGAGCTAGTAGCAGTAGTTGCATAACATTTATTGAGAGCATTTCTTAGTATACTATAGTAATGTAGGATATAGTTCAAAAAGGTATGAAATGACCTAGGTGATGATATATACCCCACGATTGCATGGACTAGACCCGCAAACAATAGGTTGATTTCATGCGTGCCCAAGATAGTGTAATCTTGCCTAGCCTAGGAAGGGGACTCATACCATTGAGTGCTAATAGTACATATAAGGTTTTGATGCCTGTATATGCAAATGAGGCACATCATGCTAGAACCAACCCAGGCTTCAAGATATGAATACTATTCTTGGAGTAATGAAACCAACCCACAAGCACAGCATACAGAAACAATGACCATGTCTACTCCAGGTGATGTCTGCCACTTACCCTGATATAGTGAGATCAAGGTAGCTTTGGAAATGACCTAGAGTGAGACAAAAGATAAAAATCAATAAGCAAAAAGACCAACGAAAAGATACAAATAGCCTTTGTGTGCTCTTGCCAAGATATGTGATGATAGAATGACATATTGTTGTCCATTGTACGAATGATATATCCTAGGATGCGAATTGGTTGGAATTGTTGGATAAGTTTCACAAAGTGGTCAAAAGGATAGTCAGGCCATGTGTAGGATTATAGTTGGTATGTTGATTGATGATTTTTTGTGTTAGGGACCATGCTACAAGTGTATGCTTAGAGTGTTTATCAGTTATTGGGTCCAACAAGCTTAGTGAATGGGACATCAAGGGGTTGGATGGGTGCATCTTATGTACCTGAGTACTGGAAACTTCATTTGTATTCCAGACTACCTACATACCCTGTGTCCACGAGATCAAGGTACTTTCAAGATGTGCGCGAGATGAATATGTAGTTTTGGCATGACTTCATGATATGGGAATGGTTTAGGATGGGTGTGATGGTGAGATTTGATCAATGTATGGGGGGTGATTTGTAGTGGAAGGAGTTTTTGGATTTTTTGGATTTTGTATTGTTTTTGGATTTTTTGATTTTGTATTGTTTTTGGATTTTTTGATTTTCAGCTGTACAAAAGGGAGCTTACAAGGATCCTCGTTCCATGAGTTAGCCTTTGGATGGGATAGTGTGGGATGGGCGATAGGACTTGATGTTTCAGAATTCCAAGTCATGGGATGGGTGCAATATGGAGTGTTGTGAGGAAAAGAGGACTTTTTTAGATGGTAGAACCAGCCACCACACATGGCACCTGAAACAAGTTTTCACCATGGTACTTATCCAAAGCATCACCGAAGTGATTTTCACCATTGGAAGTTTTTATTGCACTTGGGTTTTTCTTGATTTTTTTATTTTTTTGGTTTGATTTTTTTTTGCCTTGGGATACTCAATGGGTTATGCATATAATTTCTTGAGGTGTAGGATGTTCATAGGCTCATCCAGAGGCTGCCCCTCAGGGGTTGCAAGAAGGTATACTCCTGATCCATAGCTAGCTGTGATGACATAGGGCCCTAGCCAATTGGGCTCAAACTTGCCTTTCTTAGGGTGCTCCTGCAAGTTTTTCTGGTTTTCCATGAGGACAAGGTCAGCTACCTCAAACTTTTAGTTTCTGATTCTCTTGTGATAGCTTCTTCTGAGGCAATTTTGATAGGCTTGAGAAGTAGTTCAACACATTCAGATGTTTCTCATCCAGTAATTCTAACTGATGCAACCTTGCGACCCGATATTCCTCATCATTGATTATATTTTGTAGGGATACTCTTAAGGATGGGAGCTCGACCTCAATAGGTAAAATGGCTTTGGATCCAAATACAAGGGAATATGGAGTGGCTCATGTGGGGGTATGGATGTTTGTGCGATAGGCCCATAGGGTGGGGTTAAGCTGGAGGTGCCAATCACGGCCTGCTTCATTAACTATCTTCTTTAGAATGCAGAGGATGGTTTTATTTGAAGCTTCTACTTGACCATTTCCTTGAGGGTAATATGGAGTGGAGAAATGTGTTGGATTTGGATTTTTTCTTACAAAGTGTGGACTTCTTAGTTCTTGAATGGTTTTCCATTGTTGGTGACGATGGATGAGGGATACCATAATGACATATGATATAATGGAGGATGAACTTGGATATCTGGGTGCAAGTGGTGAAGGTGAGTGGTATTGCTTCCACCCACTTAGTGAAGTATTCAGTAGATGTGATTATGAATTTATGGCCATTGGATGATGGTGGATGGATTTTCCCTATGAGGTTGAGTCCCCACTATGAAAAAGGCCACGACGTCGTGATTGGTTGCAATTCCTGTGCTAGTACGTGAATGAGATCTCCATGCTGTTGACATGGTAGGCATTTTTTGATAAACCGATAGGCGTCTCGTTCCATGGTTGGCCAATAGTATCTGGTCCTTAGGATCTTTTTAGCAAGAGCGGGTCCACTTGAATGTGCCCCACAGATGCCTACATGTACCTCTTCCAAGGGCACTTCAGCCTCCTGAGAGTCTAAACATCGTAAAAGTGTTTCCTCAAGACTTCTTTTGTATAAGGTATCTCCTACAAGGGTGAAGCGAGAGGCTCGGCAGATGAAAGATTTTCATTGTGAGGTGGATAGGTTGGGAGGGATGATGTTGTCATGGAGATATAGATAGGTTTCTTGATACCACGGGGATAGGGGACCAATAACTTCACACACTAGCTCCGATTAGGGAACATCATATGCTAGAATAGGGAGCTCCTCTATCAGGAATTCACACTTCTTGTTGTCTTTCTTCATGTCGACTAGGGATCTAATGGTAGCCATGGCATCTGCATCTTTGTTGTTTAGCCTTGGGATTTGTTTGAAGTGGATGTCATTGAAATAGTCTTTGAAGTCATCGACCATCTTTTTATAAGGCAGGAGTTTATCATCCTTGGTCTTGTGCTCATTGTTTACCTGCCGGATGACCAGTTGAGAGTCTCCATACACTATCAGCTTCTCAATTTTCCATTTGATTGCCATTCAGAGGCCTATGATCAGGGCCTCATATTCTGCCACATTGTTGGTACATGGGAATGTGATTTTGAATGACTTGGGGATTGTGTCACCTTGAGGGGTAACAAATAGGATGCCTGCCCCCGAGCCTCTGTGTGTGTATGATCCATCAAAGTACATTTTCCATGTTTCTATTGCCAGTGTTATTGTCAAGATGGCTTCGTCAGGGAATTCTTCCAGTGTAGGATGTTCTGTAGGAATGGGTGCTTCAGCTAGCTGATCAATGATAACCTGTCCTTTGATGGATTTTCTCTTAGTATATTCAATTTCAATTTCAGTGAAGATCATGACCTATTTTGGCATTCTCCCAGTAAGAGCAGCTCTGTTTAGCAGATACTTTAGTGGATCGATCTTGGTGATGAGCTTGGTTTTGTGATTGAGCATGTAGTGTCTTAGTTTTTGTGAAGTAAAGACTAGGGCTAGACATGCTCATTCAATTGGTGTATAGTTTAGCTCATAGGATATCACAGTGTGGATGATGTAATAGATGGCTCTTTCCTTTCCTTACTCATTGTGTTGTGCTAATAAAGCTCCAATAGTTGTCTCTATTGCTAAGATGTATAATAGGAGAGGTTCTCCTTGCCTTGGTGGGGTTAGAATAGGGGGATTAGCTAGATAATCTTTCAGTTGATCAAAGGCAGCCTGAAACTGAGTGTTCCAGACAAAAGCTTTATCTTTTCGAAGTAGATGTTGGAATGGTTGGCATTTATTTGCAAGTTGAGCAATGAACCAATGAATGGACTAGAGTTTCCCTTGTAGACTTCTCAGTTGTTTTAGTGTTTTTGGAGGAGACATTTCAATGATGGCCTTGACTTTTGCAAGATCTACCTCAATTCCTCTTCTGGAGACTATGTATCCCAAAAGTTTTTCGGAGGTTACCCTGAAGACACATTTCTTTGGATTCAGGCGAACATTATATTGCTATAATCGGTCGAAGATCTTTGCCAATACATCCAGGTGTTCCTCCCTTATTTTTGATTTTCCTAGCAAGTCATCCACATAGTCTTCCATGATGTGGTAGAAAAGGTCATGGAAGATGACAGTCATGGCTCAGTGATACGTGGCTCCAGTATTCATTAGGCCAAAAGGCATTACCACCCAGCAGTATGTCCCCCATGGACATATAAAGGATGTCTTATGTTGGTCCTCTTCTACGATCCTAATTTGATTATACCCTGAAAAGCCATCCATTAGGGATAAAATCTTGTGTCCCTCCGTAAGATCTACTATCATGTCAATGTTTGGTAACGGGAAGTCATCCTTTGGGAAGGCTTTGTTGAGATCTCAAAAGTCGGTGCAGCAACAAATTCGGCCATTGGGTTTTGCTACTAGTACTAAGTTGGAAACCCATTTAGGATAATCAATCAGGCGAATGAACCCAACGTCTAGTAGTTTCTTTAACTCTGCTTTGACTAGGAGGACTACCTGAGGGTTCATTTTTCTAAGCTTTTATTTCATTGGTTTTGCATTAGGCTGGACTATAAGGTGATGGACTACCAAAGCGGGATCAAGCCCTAGCATGTCTGCATAAGTCCACGCAAAATTGTGATTCCTACATTTGAAGAAAGCTAAGAAGTTTTCTTTCTCTACTACGCTAAGAGATTCTTCCCTGAAAGTGATTTTTGGCTCTTCTTCTATCCCAAGATTCATCTCTTGAGCTGGCTCCACTAGGACAGGTGATCTATCAGGATATACCTTGTCTATCTTGGGAAGGCCCATGCTTCCATCTCCTAGCACCTCCTGAAGGTTTTCACCAAGAGATACGTCTTTTGTTTTTACTTTTTTGGGATCTGACATTGTCGCGGAGCGGTTTTCACCATCAGATCCATGTTTGATTTTTATATTTTTATGATTGGAAGCAGGGGTTTTCTCCTCAAAATAGGCAGCCATATCTAGTTCCATGATGTATCCTGCTCTATGATCTCCCAGGAGGAAGTGATCTCTAACCCCCATCATTTTAGCGATGGCTTTATCGTTTGGTGCTATGTCAAAGATAGGAGGTCCCTGTGGGTCCCAGTCTATGAGGTCCACGTATACTAGGGGTAAGTCGTTGGATGAAGAAGCTAGGGTGGTGACTGTGTATATGGCGCATATGGATGAGTTGAAGAAATAAGCAAAGTCACTAAAGGAGTCTTGACGGCCCATTTCGTGGATACTATCGACTTCAAGGGAAATCGTAGCAACCTCGGCTAAGATACATTCGTCGGTAGTGAGGATTAGTTGTCATTGACTGTATCCTAACCCTTGAGTATAGGGATTTCTTATTACTTGGACTAGTTCCATGATCCCTTGTTCACGAAGGCCGATACTGCCTTGTCCTTTATAATCCATGTTTTTGACAATTTCTGACTCTTTACCATAGATTTTTGTTGGTATTGTGGGGGCTTCTTGCTTAGTTTCTTCATCTTTGTATAGCCAGAATGATATGTCTTCAAGCACATCTTGATCTAGGAGATGTTTCTTCTCGAAGATAGGTGATGGTTGACATTTGATGACAACTGTATTAGCTGCTTATTTATTTGGGATGCCACACATTTTAGGATTGGGTAATGTACTCACACGAAAGGTACCATACAGGTCGTATTCCCCACATCCCATGTCACTGAGCTTGATCTTGACCTCAGGCGGTGCAGGTGTTTGGGATGAAGTGGTGGCAATGTTGGCAGGGTCAATGTATGAGGTGGATGTTGTGGGATTGGCTTTTGTGATGGCTTTGTTATATGGGCAGAAGGTTTGGTCATGGCCTTCCAGGAAATTGCAGTATTGGAAGGGGCGGGGGTCGGCGTAGATAGTTACCTTCATGCCGTTATGAGGGAACTTTAGACATTGATGGAATGTAGATGGGACCGTTTGCATGGCATGGATCCACGGTTGACTAAGGAGAATGTTGTAGGGGAGGTCAAGATCAAGGACCTAAAATTTTGTTTCCATCATCTTTTACCCCACTTGAATGGGGAGCTTGATAGTGCCCTCAAATAGCCATTCAGTGTCATCATATCCTTTGATAGTTATGCACTCACTGGTGTCTACAACCACATCTGAGTATCCCAAGTGTTTTAGTAATTTAAGAGTGCAAATGTTTAGGCCGGAGCCACCATATATTAAGACTCTCTTGATGATGTGCTTGTGGATACAGACTTCGATGTGTAAGGCATTATTATGTAAGTGTTCTGAAGCGGGAAGATCCTTTTTCTAAAAATGTGAGATGATGAGGTGCAGCGATATGGCCCACCATGGCTTGGAATTGATTCACATTTAGGTTGGCAGGGACTTGGGTTTCCAAGAGTGCTTTGTCAAGGACTTCCTTATGAAGAGGTGATGTGCGGAGCAGCTCAAGTATGGATATTTGTGCAGGAGTCTTTCCTAGATGTTCTAGGAGGTTGTATTGATTGGTAGGCGATGGATGTGTGGTTGGATGAGGGGTAGGGAGTCTGATGTGGATGCAGGCATTTGATCAGTGGTAGGGGCTGTGTGGATGGATACATGGCCACGACAAGTTGTGATGGTGCAATCAGGTGCTTGAGCTTGAATGGTGATTGTGTTGACATGGTTAAATGATGGTTCTATCCGTCCTATAATAGAGTCATACGACACAGGTGGTGGGGTGACGTTGTAGGCTTGATTGGATGAGGAGGCTTTGTTATGGTTGCGTAGTGGATCCTTGTAAGCTTCGAGATTAGCATTGGGTGATGGTTGGGTGCTTTGGTCAAGGCTGACTTGATTCTGATCGATGAGATCTTGCACACAATGCTTTAACTTCATGCAATCAGCGGTCTTATGGCCCACGATGCAGTGGTAGTTGCAATAATCATTTTCATTGTACCACGCAGCTTTGAGCTCACTCTCCTAATGGGGTTTAACATGTGGGAGAGTGATCAAACCTTTCTTTAGACATCTATCAAGGATCTCCACAATTGGTTCCCCTAAAGGTGTGAATTGTCTTTGAGGTTTGTTTTGTTTAAATTGTCCCCTTTGGGTATTTACGTTGACGGTATATGTATTTGAGGGTGTTTGATTATGTACATGTTGGACAACTTTCACATCAGTGATGCCATCATTTAAGGTGTTTTTGTTCTTTCCCCAATAGCATGGCTTTTTGTTTGATTGCGTGTTGTTGTTGTTGTTTGGATGGGGGACATTGATGTTGAGTTTGTTGTTTTTGCTGTAGTTGTTGTTGTTGCTGCCGTTATTGTCATATAATTTGATGGAGCCCTTGGCGATGAGGGCCCTTTCTATGGTAGTACCTTTGTCGATGACTTCTTCAAAGGTAGACACACAAAGGATTTGTAGATGAAACCCTATTTCTTGATTGAGGTTGGTCACAAACATGGTGACGAGTTATTTTTCAGGAATTGGCCAAGGGAGTTTGCTTGCTAAGCTTCTCCACCTCTGTAAGAAGGAAGCAAAGGATTCTCTACTTTTTTGTTTTGTGTTGCAAAGGTCTGTCATAGATATTTCATGCTCGAAGTTATAGGAGAAATGATTGACAAACTTTTCCACAAGCTTAGGGAAAGACCTAATGCACGGGGGAAGATGTGCGAACCACTCAGTGGCTTGACCACCGAGGCTTCTTGGGAATAGTCTCATTAGATATGTATCATTGTTTGAAACTTCTAAGCAAGCGAGGTAAAACTCCCTAAGATGATCCCTAGGGTCTCCCTTTCCCTTGTATTTGTTAAATTTGGGTGTTTCAAAATTTTTGGGGAAAGGGGGCATGTACAATGTCCAATCAAATTCATAGGGACAAATGTCCTCAAAAGAATATTGTTTGCGTTTGCCCCCAGTTTGTACATCGTCTACCTTTTGAATCAAGGTTTGTACAATGCTTATTAGATCTGAGGTTGGTGGTGGTTGTGGTCTGTAGGTTTGCTGATTGATGATATGTTGGAGATTGGGTGTGATTTGATGTTGGAGGTTTTGGGAGGTCGTGTTTTGGTATTGTGGGGTGGTGTTTTGGTTAAGTTGTGCATGATGTTGTTGATAAGTGTAGAGTTGTTGGAGAATATGTGGGGGTATTTGAGGATTGGGGTTATGTTGTGTTGATAATGCTATGGGGTTTTGTAGATACGTGACATTGGATGGATTGATGTTAGATGGGTGGACATTGGATGGGTTGACGTTGGATGGGTTGACATGAGATAGATTGATGTTAGATGGGTTGGTCATGTTGTAAGGTGGTTGTGAATAGAATTGTCTTATGTAAGCTATGGTTTGAGGGTTGAGTGGAGGCACACTTGTGGAGGCGCTTGTATTTGTGAGGTTCCCTTGGATGCCTAAGGTGATTTGTGGAACGGAAGAGGTTACGGTAGTTGTGATAATGGATGTGGTGATGGGTTGAGAGGTGGTAGGATTGGAGACACTTGTGGGAATCGTAGCTGTGGTAGCATTAGAGCTTGTGGGGGTGGTAGATACAGTGGGTGTTGATGTTTGTGAGATGATAGGTTGGTTCTTTGATGTAGATGGTTGGGAGGATGTGGTAGGATCGATGTTAGAGGTGGATGGTTGAGATGATGTCATGTTGTGGGGTGGTTGGGCACCAATTTTGAGGAGGTAGTCAAGATATCTATTTGGATCAGATCTTAGGATTTTGTCAAGCAAGTCCATGTTGTCGGTGTCTTGTGTGAAGTTCAAGACATCTTGGTCATGTTGGCTAAGGGTGGGTGGCGGCGGTGGTAGTGGTGGTTGCAAGAAATGGAATGGATTTTCATTGGGATTATATGTTGGGATTTGAAAGACTGAAGGTGGGAGGTATGTTTGGTTGATTGGGAGGTTACTATCATTGGTATTAGGCATTCCTATGCCCTTATATTGTCCAGAGTCTACCATTTTTTGATTCTTTTTGTGTTGTGATCTAGTTATGGGCATGCAAGTTATGGATTTTATTTAGAGGTGGAGTGAAATGGGGATGGAGACCTTAGAGAATCCGGATTGATTTTTTGGACCCAAAGATGGATGTGGTAGTAAGATGGAGAGGGTGTAGTGTGATGAAGGATCGATAAGTCTTCACGGAGGTGCTAATCTAAGGATGATAAGAGTGGATGGTATTGACTTTTTGCATAAATTTTGGACCAAAAAGGTAGATAGTAGATGATGTTTGCTTGAGGATGATTTGATGGAAGGGATTTTGATGTTTGGTATGAGAGATTAGGATGATGTTTTTGAAAAGGATTTTTGAAGGTCAACGGATGAGCTCAAGTAAGATCTAGATTCGTGTCGCACAAATGGATGTTTCTCTTTGTTTGGGGTAGACTAATGACCTTACACAAAGAAGGATGATTATTTCACTTGAAAGGTTGACTAATGACTCTCCAAGCAAAATATGATGTGAATGATGAAATCTAGATCTAGCTTTAGCTCAAAGAGATGACGAGTTTTTTGGTTGATGATTTTTTTATGGGTGTTTGGATTTGGAGGATTTTGGATATGTTTTTGGATTTTGGAATGATTTCTTGTGGCAAGGATTTTTTTTTGTTTTGGTTCAAAAAGTTATACAAAGATCAATGAGGATGAATGGATATGAAATTGAGTGGATTCAATATAGGAAAGGGTTCAATAATGATAACGATTGATTTTCTAAGGTCAAAATGAAGGTATGATTTGGAAAAATTGAGGAGAAAATGGATGGGGCACTGATGGATCTTTGGAAGGTGAATTTGGATTATGGTAAAGTAGGTCCTAAAGATCACAATGGAATTTTCTCTAGTCTCAGGCAAGTCAATCTACAAATAATGCCAATCCACAGGTGAAATGGTGCCAAAAGCATATAGAGATGGCACTGAAACAGGGTAGTGTTGGTCAAGGCTGTGAAAAAGACAGATTTTGATGGCAAATTTGGATTTGTTTTTGATATGAAGTTTGATCAAATGATTTTTATTGCTCTTGGCAAGTTTCTTGAAAACAATTTAAGCACAATAACACACAATAACCAAGATTTTGTTTGTGAAAAGACGTGTGATTTTCGGTAACAAGCACTTTGCACAACCTAAGGCAAAGATAAGACAGTAGTTGTTGAATCCCCTAGCTGTGCCTATTCAAAGCGGGTAGCTCCAGGATCTTGGTAGCACCGACTCCTCCTTACAATTGCACTCACTTCTCATGCATACCAAGATCTAGGTTTCCACGAAGGCTTGTCCCTCACCAAACCTTAGGATTGTCCCTGCTACCTCAGTTAAGAACCGCATGAATTAGGTCCGCTTCAAAGGTTTCCCTTTTGCGTCAACAAATAGAAGGTTTTTGGCTTGCTAAAACTAAGGTTCGTAGTAAGTGCTTTCGTTTAGGTGGTCATACATGCAACAGTGCTACTCTTTGTTATGGAGTCTCCCAGCCTCCAAGGGTTACGCCTTGGAGGGTTTTGAGGGAGGTTGGTTGTCGGTATGACACAACAACACCTGTTGCTTGTGACTTTTGTCACAAACACATTATTTTATATAGTGGCTTGAAAGAGCTTGGCTTTAGCTTGTTTCCGCTTGGGTCGTTCCCACCTTTCGAAGTGGGGTGGCAGGCCCTCTAAAGGATTAACAAAAGCAACACAACCACAAAAATACTTTTGATCCCCAAGTTCATACAAAGATGCGAGGGGAGAGCATACGTATATTTTGTGCTTGGGTCACACTAAACAAGGTTCATTTTAGTTCTTTGGATTATGTTTGGGGTGATTTATGCAAGTGTTGTGAAAAGCTTTTGATTCCCAAGGTCACCAATGGTGTGAGGGAAGAGCATACACTTTTCACACTACAAACAAAATCACAAAAACACTTCACACAAATTAGATTGGTTTTCTTGTTTAGATGAGTGAAGAATGCATATTGTTGTTCTTTTAAATCCAATGAGTTTATTGGTGCACTTTGTGGTTCTTTTTAAAGCCCAAAATCAAAATGTTTTGTAGAGTTGTTGGCAAGCACTTGTGAATTTTTAGAGCACCAAATTCAAATGTTTGTTCTAAGCTAAGGCACACACAAAGATTTGTTTTTTGGTTGTTGATCAATTTTATTGCACCAAATCAAAATGTTTGTTCTAAGCTAACATGCAAGGGTTCTTTTTAAGTCCCAATTGAAGTGTTTGTTTTAAAATTAAGATAAACACCCTGCAAAAACTTGTTAGTGGCCGCAAAATGATGGTGATGACCTACAAACAACTTATCAGTCCCTGCATAGAACACAAAGTTAGTCTCTAAAAATAGCGCTAAAATAGAGACCTAATGGCGCCACTATGGACTGCAGTGGCACTACTGGCAGAAATCAACCAAGAAACCTGACACCCTAGACAATAGTGCTGCTTTACAAAATAGTGCTGAAATAGGATACAAAATGTGCCATAACATAATATAGCACCAAAATAATATATAGAAGGCGCTAAAACATTAAATAGCACTAATATGACATACAAAAAGTGTTGATAGAGACAATAGCGCTAATATGCCTCTAATAAGGTGCCACTACGCATACGGTTGAAGGGTCTAGTCAACAGTTGGAAATAGCGCCGCTCTGGGTGCCGATAGCACCGATATGAGCTTGAACTTGTCAATCCTATAAAATAGAGGCCTTCCTAATCAAACTAGAGGGTTAGCCTGCAAAGAAAGGACCTAGTTAGTCTTGTTATCCTAATGAATGGAAGACAAGACAAGATAACTGCAAAAAATGTGCGCTTATTCTTTTAAGAAAATTTTGGCATAACTTCTCCCTCCTCGTTCAAGATTCGTGCAAAAATAGAGAGCAACTAGATAGGAAGAACAATAGGAAGAATATGGATCAAAAAGACATGTGAGTAAGTTTTAAGAGAGAAAGTGCTCTGTAAAATAGTGCCAAAACAGTAAATAGCGCTGAAATTAGCCACAAATAGCACTACTGCGCAGGTTGATAGCGCCACTCCTGCAAAACACACCTCAAACACAAAAACTCACAAGAAAAAGATTAGATATGGACCTTGCGGGTCCCACCGGGTGTGCCAATGTGATTAGGAAAATCAAATCAGAGGTAAAACATAAACTAAATGCATACAAACAAGAAGTTATACCTAGATAAAAAGACCCAATCTCATCAAAGGGAAAGAAGCTTTTGCACCCAAGAGCTCCTAGATAAGATATACCCTAGTTGACGAATACAATGTGAAATGCTCTATCCTAATTGCAACTCACAATGCTAGCTCAATGGATATTTTGGCATGATAACATTACATGAAAATTGGATCCCCCAAATGGCTTGGGAGAGGTCCTATTTATAGATTTTTTGGAGAGATTTTGATCCAAGGGTGGAGATTGGTTTGGAAGATTAATGGTGGAGGATGAAAGTGATGTGGAGGGCCTAGATTTCATCTTAGAGGATGGAGGGCTATGAATAAATATGAATCTTTTATTCATTTTTGGGAAAAGGGTGAATTAAATGAGGTTGGGTTATATGGATTATTTGTGAATTAAAGATTCACATGGGGAATGTAAATGAATTTAAAATTCATTTGGGGATGAGTGGACATGAATGAGGTATGGGGGTGTAAGAGATATTGATTGTGATGTGGGATATATTTTAATTTTTTATTTGGAGGATGTGGGAAAGGGTGTTAAGCTAGGTTTGACCACTTAAATGAGGGGTTTAAGATTAATTAAATAAGGTTGTATTTAATTAATCCTAAGGCTAAGATGAGGTAGGCTAGGGTAGGCAATTAAATAATAGTTATTTAATTACGTAGGGTAGGGATAGGTCAATTAATAGGATGAATTAATTAGTTAAACATGATTTAGCTAATTAATTGGATTTAGTGAGGAGGGGGAAATTGACCAAATAAATATTGCATATTTATTAAATCAATTGGCTAAGGTTTGAACTATTGAATTAATAGAATTAATTCAATTGTTGGGGATAAAATGATGAAAAATTAAATGATGAAGGGATAATTAATTAAATAAAAATTTAATTAATTGATTATAAGGGAAATTGGTACGTTTAGGGATGTCGGGAGTTAGTTTAATGGCAAGGACATTTTTAGGTGTCTACATTTGCCCCTCTTTGACGTGGCATCAGGACCTAGCAGAGAAGTGGTGTCAGGTCAAAGAAAGAATATGCCCTAGCTGCCAGGAAGGAATAAGATGGGTGAGAGATGCCCCCTCGAGAGGTCGGCGGAAAAAATAGAAATTTTTAGGGTGAGCTCTCAAAAGGACGCAACGAAAGTAAACGTTGGATAGAGGATGAAAAAGGAAGATGACAGGAAGAAAAAAAGAGGAAGAAGGTTGTGATCTGCACCCTAGAGGGGAAAATGAGTGGGCAGAAGGATGACATGGCTTGCTACATTAAGACAAGTGGGCCCTAAGAGTGCCACATTTGCACATATTGAACTTGTGAGACGAAAGAGTAGAGGAGAGATGGCAGAGTGCAACCCCCAATTCTTGTGACTCAGACACATTTTCAAATGTGTTCGATCATTTGGCCAGGCACCGAAGGCTGGACCCCAGGTAGGGCCTAACCCTAGCTTTGTGATTTTTTATTGTGTCACATTTTTTGTGTTCGGGAAATGAGTTTTGAGACGGTGGCATTATTGCAAGATCGCGTAGCTCCAAAAGTATGCAGATTAGCACTATCCTCTAGATTGGCACTATCCGCTAGGGTAGGCTAGAGGTGGATTGGTACCAAATGCTTAGCATTTTGGTGCCATCATTTGTATTGGCACAATGTGCGCAGGGTTTGGGGTTCTAGTGCTTTGGCGCCAAATGGGTATTAGGGTAGCACTATATTCTTGACTAGCACTATTTTAGGTAGTAGTGCTATATTTAAGTTTAGCGCAATGTATAGGATCAACGCTATATTTTATATGGTCGTGATTGGTAGAATTGGCGCTATTCCTTAGAATAGTGCCAAGGGGCAGAGTGGCGCCATTTGTGCAAATGGTGCAAAGTGTATTGCGCAGAAGTGCTATGTTTGAAAGTGGTGTAAAGTGGCTTGGGCAATGGTGCTATTATATGTAGTAATGCCATGAGGGAAAGTGGTAGCACTATCATTATAAATGGTGCAATGTATGGTCTGTTGTGGCACCAAAATATGTTTGGCTTTCCACATTAGAAGAAAGTTGATTCAGAAAAAGATAGGTATATTACTGACCAGAAAGTTGTGGATACAGGATATGAGTTCATTTATAGTGTCCTCATGGGAGCGACGTGTGCCATCTGGGATGGTGCTATTTGATCAGTTTGATGATGCCACCCATGCCCGACTAGCGAGGTTAGAGCTCTTGACAGTTGCATCGATGCCAGTGCTGCGAGCTCATAGAGCTCTGATGACCATGGTTGTAGAGAGGTACCGGCCAGAGACTTGTACATTTTTGCTTCCTACTGGTGAGATTAATATCACTCTTGAGGATGTTTATCGCATCCTCAAGCTACCTATTCATGGTTGTCGGGTGACATACGACATGAAGAGGGGATGGAGGGCCTTGATTAGAGTGTTTGGCCACGATCACATGGCTTTGTCAGTAGATGAGCGGGAGATGAGTTATGAGGGGTCACTGGTGACGGGTACATATCCCTTTGCTTTATTCCTATGTGCCTTGATTGGTGGCGTGGTTATGCCTGATAGGAGGGGCAAAGGATTTCTGGTTGGATGGGGGGAGATGATCGAGGGGATGGTGAGACATGAGACCGTGTATGCCTGGGGACCGACGATGCTAGCACTGTATCACGAGATGCATACAGTAGTCTATCACTATGATTCCACCTTATCAGCCAAGGTTACTCTATTGCATGTGTGGATCTGGGAACATATTGTAGTTACTCAGCTGAGATGTAGGCATTATCACCGTCCATTTGAGGCATTTGTGTTCCTATATCAGGATGGTGAGTACACATATACTGGACAGGTTCGATATTGGAGGCGGGTGCTAGATGATATCATTCGGGTGACCTAGCGACCTTACGTCGGAGTGGAGCCATGGCCAGATGATGATGTACACATGCCGTTTACTTTTCAGCAGTAGTATTTGATAGGTCGTGGAGACCATATGATTGACATGTATCTACCGTCGCGAGTTATGTGATAGTTTGGGTTGCAACAGGATATTCCACAGCAAATGGCCATTTTTGCATAGATCCGTCGAGATGTGCATTGTTGGCCTGTAGCCATACAGCTGCGGGTTACCCTAGAGGACTTTGAGGCTTTATAGCCATTACAGTGGGATTGGTAGAGTACCATCAAGGATGCAGGCACTACTCCTACATATGAGACATGGTGGAAGATGTTGTGACCGACTCGGTTCACGAACCCATCAGATGAGGTAGTCCCTGCAAAGGAGGCAGTGGGATCAGGGGATGAGGATTCTGTGGAGGGCTATGAATAAATATGAATCTTTTATTCATTTTTGGGAAAAGGGTGAATTAAATGAGGTTGGGTGAGATGGATTATTTGTGAATTAAAGATTCATATGGGGAATGTAAAATGAATTAAAAATTCATTTGGAGATGAGTGGACATGAATGAGGAATGGGGGTGTTAGAGATATTAACTGTGATGTGGGATATATTTTAATTTTTTATTTGGAGGATGTGGGAAAGGGTGTTAAGCTAGGTTTGACCACTTAAATGAGGGGTTTAAGATTAATTAAATAAGGTTGTATTTAATTAATCCTAAGGCTAAGATGAGGTAGGCTAGGGTAGGCAATTAAATAATAGCTATTTAATTACCTATGGTAGGTATAGGTCAATTAATAGGCTGAATTAATTAGTTAAACATGATCTAGCTAATTAATTGGATTTAGTGAGGAGGGGAAATTGACCAAATAAATATTACATATTTATTAAATCAATTGGCTAAGGTTTGAACTATTGAATTAATAGAATTAATTCAATTGTTGGGGATAAAATGATGAAAAATAAAATAATGAAGGGATAATTAATTAAATAAAAATTTAATTAATTGATTAGAAGGAAAATTGGTATGTTTAGGGATGTCAGGAGTCGATTTGATGGCAAGGACATTTAGGTGTCTACAAAAGGTGTTGGGAAATAATTGTGATGAGATATAAAGTAATAAGGAATGTTGAATCATTGATGGGTATACATACGTGACCAACTACTTATGGGTGGTGAAGTATAAAATAAGTAATCAACTTCCCTTAAATCATCCCAAATTTTATTTCTTCAAACTACTAATGGATAGTAGTGTTTTCCTAATCTCAAAATGATAACAA
The DNA here is from genome assembly GCA_027924645.1 of Cunninghamia lanceolata. Classification (NCBI taxonomy): domain Eukaryota; kingdom Viridiplantae; phylum Streptophyta; class Pinopsida; order Cupressales; family Cupressaceae; genus Cunninghamia; species Cunninghamia lanceolata. The sequence goes on along the minus strand of BSBN01000914.1, from coordinate 3,019,611 downwards.
AAGGATTTTTATAAGGAATTTATAAGTCCCACCTTAAACAAATTTTAAGACAAAGGCAAGGATAGTGATACATGTGATACAATGAGTGTTGGGAAAAGGGTTTTTTATTTCAAATCATAGATATAGGGTTAATTTGGATGTGGCTTTGATTTTTATCAATGTTCTACTCAATTTAGGAGAAGAAATTTGGGCCTTGGCTTCAAGTTTAATTAAAAAGTAATTGTTAGGAGGTTTGGATCTTGTGATGTTTGACACAATGATAGAAGCTAGCTTTCCACCACATAATGAAATTTTAATTATGAATCAAGGAATGGTATCAAGGACATGGTTTCCATTAATTATCACTACGCATACAGAATAAACAATGTCAGAAAAAGAGGGCAAGAAAGGCAGTGAACTTCCTAAAATAGGTGATAGGAAGCATGGTTGCAGGAGAAGTAAGTTGGGATTTTTCTTTGGAAAAAGACTACTCCTTATATGAAGATTGACTAATGAATACTAGTTTAATTTGATGTTTGTAATGTTGGAATATTAAGGTTTACATTAATAAACCTTAGTGACTTATGTTAGTTAGTAGTTACTTGGCAGTTATTCCCATATGGTAGTTTGAGAAGTTATCTATTTGAAAGGCTTTATAAAAATCCATATTGTACTACTTTGATCATCAACTAAATAACATGATCAATATTTGTGTTTTTTTTATTGAGAAAATGTAGATGGTCTCTTATTTTTTCAACATATGGTATTAGAGTGGGATAGAAACCCTGTGCCTATGTTGAAATCTGCAAAGCAAGAAGGTGTGAGTGTGAGTAACTACATAGGGTAATTGAAATAAGTTTATCATAGTGCCTTATGGAACATTATTTTTAACATTTATAAGTTTGAAAGTGGGGTGATTGGGGTTTAAATTGTGTGTCAGGTAGCGTGCTGGTTTTCATTGATGCATTATTTGTATTTTGTATTAAGAAGATTCTAAGGGTCATTCATAATAGATTCAGTTATTCTTCTTTGGGATGATTCATCACCCTTTCCCTGTTGTTCCTTTGTAATTAAGAATTGCTCCCATAGTTTTCAAGAATGTGTTGAAGCCTAAGATTATTTCCAATCGTTGTGCACATTTCTATGATTAGTTTGAGTTTGTGATGCATCATTTTTTCCAATCATTGTGAATTATATTCTCTTTAAAATTATGTGTTATCTCAGTTATCCTTTTAGAGAGACCATAAAAGGATGCAAGGAAGTACCAGTTATTTAAGCCTCACGATTTGGTGCAACAGTTATTCATGAGCCTCATTTTGGTGGACAAGGATATGGTTACCGCGAGGCTCATGCAGTTCTTCTGGCTGGTAGAAAATCATTCTCGTGTTGAGTCCAAGATTTTAGAAGAGCTCTGAGAGATCATGAAGTAGAGGAAAATTACAAACAATTGAGACCCAAATTTTATTTTAGCTTGGAAGAAGTAAAGAGAATGGATTACTTGAATGCAATAGTGACAGAGTCTCTCCGCCTCTACCCATACTTTTGATTGTGAAGCGTCCAAAATGAATAGGATGGAAGAAATTATTGTTTGGGCATTATTCTTCTTTATATACATGACTATTGGTAGTTTCTTGGAGTAGAAAGAAAGGTGTGAAAGGTGAAAGAGTATATAGCGGTAATATTTATTTGTTCTCTTTGTGAAAACTATGATTGCTAAAGTAAACCAAAAGACACGTTGGTGATTCATGGTATGTGCTATAGAGATCATTTAATCTAATTCTTTAAAGAAAGGTGAAGAGTGCGGTTAAGTGAATAGAAGCATTTAAATTTTCCAATTGTGGAGTACTTAAAGTTCTTTAAAAATTGCATTGGAGGCATCAAAAAGTTGGTAATTGAACTTTAGTCAAACATTGAAGTGTACAACATTGTAGGAGAGATGAAATATTGATATCAATATTTATGGTCATTTTGTATGAGTTTTGATATAGATGGTTTGTAAGATCAATTTTTAGTTGGAGATATTTTAGTCTTTTATAGAGAAATAGTAAATGGGTACAATCCTACACCTTGAAATGAAATTTTTTCTCATGTCACCTAGGACTTTTATGGACATCTTTCTTACACCAGACTGGGCCTTCAAAGACTTAGATGAGACATCAAATGGATAAAGTAGAAGAGGGTCAAATTGGAGGCTAGATACACCAGAGGTTGTAGGATTTTTTGTCATCTCGAGCCAGCTTCTCACTCAGAGATGGCATCTTGTATGAGAAGCATATGTTTTTATTTTCTTATGTGTTCTTTTGAAGGACAAGAAGGGATTCAGTGAACTCAATATGGATTGTTGTCCAGATAGTTTGGGAATCTATGTATCTGTGGAATTATACCCTTTCAAGGGTCATGAGACAACTTGATGGAGCATTGTGGATGGCTAAAAATGGATTGTTGTCTAATAATTCAAGGGATCTGTGATTCGAGAGTTTGAGGAGGTGGTAATTCAAGAACACAAGAATTCATTTTAGGAGATACACCCTTCTGAGGGTTATGAGGCATCTTGATGGAGTTCCACCTAATTCAGAATTTGTTTCTTCAAAAAAAAGTCTCCTGAATAATGTGTATTTATTTTGTGTACTCAACATGTTGCATTATATGTTCTATTTGTGCAATGTAAACCTTAAGGGGGAGTAGTTGATGCAGATCAAATCCCAAGAGTCTTATTAGATAATCAAGATGAGCAGCCAATACTCAAACATAATAAAATAATTCACAGAATAACAATGTTTTATTATTTGCAGTAACTCAGTGTTCCAAGAGTACAATTTCAATAACATAATACAACTCTCAAAACCTTCGAACTAGGAGTCTTCAATATAATAATTTTCTTCCAATTTTCCCCTCTGTTTCTAACAAGAATAATCATCCCATTTTATACTTCCCAAAAGGAAGTTAAATAGTTGATCCAATGTCAGTTACAAAACTGAGAAGTCAGATGTTTAACAACCACTTGATGTTTTGAATTACGAAAATGGATTTATGAAAATACTATTTGATAATCAAACCCATAGGACCACTCGGACCACTTAGACCCATCAGACCACTTGAACCAACCACTTGGCAACCAACCACTCAGCAACCAACCCCTCATCGAATCAACCTCTTGGCAATCAACCCCTTGGGAGCCAACCCCTCAGCAACAAACCTCTCGAAAGCCAACCCCTTGATGAACCAACCACTCAGCAACCAACCCCTTGAGAGCCAACCCCTCAGCAACCAACCACCTGGCAAGAGAAAAAGTAAACACTCGGCGAAGAGAAAATAAACACTCAGCTAGAGAGAGTGAACACTTAGCAGAGATAGAATGAACACTCAACTAGAGAGAGAGTGAATGATCGGCTAGTGAGAGAGTGAACACTCGATTGAGATAGTGCTCAACCAAGAATGACATTCCATAGTTGTCTAAGAATAACTTCCCATGCGCGGTTGAGAATTACCTTCCATGTGTGGCCAAGAATGACTTTCCACGCATGATCGAGAATGACTTTCCACGTGCGGCCGAGAATGACATTCCACGTGCAGCCGAGAATGACTTTCCACGCACAACCAAGAATGGCTTTCCATGCATGGTTGAGAATGAAATTCCACACATGACTAAGAGTGAGTGTGTCTATCACCAGTGTGTCAATCATCATCTAGTTGAGTGAATGATTGGTGAACCAACCAATTGGTGTAACATCAACAATTTTTATCTAGTTTGCACCAAACTTGAACTAGTGATACCCATTAAGCTCTTTTACAATACCCATGTTTTTGAACTGATCAAAATCATTTGTTTATTGAAATCACACCAGAATTGAACTGGTGATACCCATTAAGCTCTTCTACAATACCCATGTTTATGATTTGATCAAAACCCTTTTTTATTGATGCGAGATTGCCTGTGGACCTGGATGCTCCTACATCAGACACGTCAGGTAAGTGGAATGTTCCATGAGGCTACAACTCAAGAACATGTAGGTAAGTCTGGAATGGGTATCCCATACTTATGCAATTCTAAAGCTTGTATCCAAGAGGCTTTATCTGCTAGTCTATCCTTTTAATGGACAAGATACTCTATGTATTCCTTTCCCCTCATTCTTTTGGCCACACGAGAATCAATCACTCTATCTACTTGCTCAAATTTCTTGTTAGGAAATTGATGAATCCACTCTTGTGCATCCTGGAAGTTTGAATTTGAATTCCTTTGTGAACTTTATTCTCCCTTTTAATATCTGTACAAATCAACAACATTAAAGATTGGAGAAATATCTATACCTGTTGAAAGTTTAATCTCATAAGAATTGGATGAAAAATTTTGCAACACCTTACAAGCCCCTATCATTTTCCACTTCAATTTATTATATGTTCCCTACAGTGCCCTCTCCTTCTACAAATGTGCTAATACCAAATCACCAACTTGAAATTCTTGTTCTCTCCTACGCATAGCTGCATGTTCTTTGTACTTGGTGACATTCTTCTCCAAAGTTTATTTAACTTCTCTATGCAAATCATGAATATAATCAGCAAAATCTTCCAATACAACACTTTTTCTACTTAAGTCAGCACTATCCCTCAACTCATCAACACCCCTCGGGCTATACCCATAAACAATATAAAATGTAGTTTTTCCTACACTCTGATTGACTGAATTATTATAAGCAAACTCTACCTTAGCTAATATCAAATCCCACTAGTTAGGCTTATCACCAACCAAACATATAAATAAGTTACCCAAACTTCTATTTACAACTTCAGTTTGACCAACACTCTAAGGGTGGTATGTGTTAAATCTAAGGCACACAACTGAGAGGGGGGGTGAATCAGTTGTACAAAACTTGCTTCTACTTCAAACACTTGAATCTACTTTGTTAGTTAACAGTATATCAATTAACCATTCATGAAAGTAGAAAGCATAAACACTGGAGCAGATAAACATCAACACATTAGACACTAAGATTTTTGACATGGAAAACCTGGTTAAGGGAAAAACCACAGGGTGATTAACCCAAGGATTATTCTCTGTTAGAAGAATAAGAAAAATGAATGGCACTTGCCAATTAGGGCTCACTGCCTGAGCACACTACTCACAAGGAGGCACACTACCTACAAAGAGACACACTGTCTACAAGATCATAAGTATCACAAACTTGAACTGGAGAATGACATCTTCACCATGTTTGGATCAGTTCCATTTAAGCCCGAGTCACACCTACTCTGCCTTTTGCTCTTCCACTATACCACACTCATCCGCTCCACAACACACTTCAAAATGAATTCACAAACCTTCATTTATACAACACATCGACTTAGGAACAATCATCTAAGTCGGCAATCATCCACAAGAACATCCGTAAGTTGGCAATCATCCACAAGAACATTCACAAGATAAATAACCCATCCAGTCAGCCAACCTGAACAAGAACATCTTCATCTAGAAGTATATCTTCAATTCTGGGCTCTAACACTAATGCGGACTGACAACACAACCTCAACATGATCCAAGAACCTTCACAAGCTTGCCTGAATGACTAGGTACATCCGCACTTCCTCTACTCACTGGAATCTCTTCTCTTCCTCATCTGGAACTTCAAGAACACAGTCTACCGCCACTGTCATACTACAAGAGGTGCTTCCAGACCTCCAAACCATGAACAAATAGAGATGACACATCACAAGGACATCCCAAATACTCTGTCCAATCCGTAGAATAGGACAATGCACTTCCAGATCTCACTGGACCATTTTGTAGCACTCTGTCACTCCGGAGCATCTCCTGGAACAAGTTCTACTTGATCGATCACAACTTCTTCATATCTTCATGCAGATCTCTGAAATCTTAACTAGGTCATCTCAAGACTCATACCTACAAACCCTTTAATCTGCATCCTCTAGTCCTCAACCTGTTGAGTACTTTTGCCTTCTTCTCATCACTATTCTTCTCTATTCCTAATTGAGACTGATTTCCTTAATAATCTCAGCACACAGCTCATCCAATCATTCTTACCAATGCAATATGAGTATGTTGACATCAATGACAACACTGGTTAACCTCATACTTGCAACAATCTCCCCCTTTGTCATTGATGGCAACATATGATGTCAAAAACCATCAAGACAAGAACTTCTCCTTTCTGTGACAGCTCCCCCTATCAGCAACAACTCTTCACATGTCTTCTCTTCCTTTACTGCTCCCCCTTTGATCATCAACCACTTTTTTTTCACAAGTCTTCTCTCCCCCTTTGACATCAATGGCAAAGGGCTCATACTTGCAATTCTAACACATCAGAATCATACCAACTGCTCCCCCTTAGTGGCAGCTCCCCATCCTCAATACGGATCACAATATATGACTGTGATACCCACCGGACTGATGCACATCAGTGCATCCTAGTTCATCACCGGAGGGGCCATGACCCCTAACTTCTCCCGGAGATACTCAAAAGAGTCCTTGGGAAGAGGTTTAGTAAAAATATCTGCAATCTGATCCTTGGAGGGTACATACTCCAATCTGACTTCATCCTTGTTTACTTGCTCTCTCAGAAAGTGAAACTTGATAGATATGTGCTTGGTCTTAGAATGTAACACCGGATTCTTAGAAATATTTATTGCACTTGAATTATCACAGAAAATTGTGATAGGCTCCTCATATTCTACTTTGATGTCTCTTAACATCTGCTTCATCCATAAGATTTGAGTGCAACTACTTGCTGCTACAATGTATTCTGCTTCAGTTGTAGACAAGGATATTGCCTCTTGTTTCTTGCTTAGCCAAGAAACCAACCTTTTTCCTAGAAAGAATGCTCCTCCAGTTGTACTCTTCATGTCATCCACATCTCCTACCCAATCTGCATCTGTATATGCATGAAGAGAGAAATCCTGATCTCTAGGATACCATAGACCATACTTAACTGTCCCCTTTAGATATCTAAAAATCCTTTTGATAGCCATAACATGAGATTCTCTAGGATCAGCCTGAAATCTTGCCACAAGACCAACAGCCTGCATTATATCTGGTCTAGTCTGAGTGAGATACAATAGTCCTCCAATCATTGATCTGTACTTGGTCTGATCTGTCTTAGGAGAGTCATCATCTTTGCTCAACTTACATCCGGTTGCCATAGGAGTGTTCATTGGCTTTGAATCTTCCATACCGAATTTACTCAACAATTCTTTCACATATTTGATTTGAGAGATAAAGATGCCTTTCTTTGTCTGAGTAATTTGCAGACCCAAGAAGAAATTCATTTCACCAAGCATTGACATTTCAAACTCATTTCTCATTTGATTTACAAAAGTTTTACACAAATTGTCTTTTCCTCCAAAGATAATATCATCAACAAATACTTCAACAATCAAGATGTTTTCATTATCTATTTGGAAACAAAGATTACTATCAGCAGTACCTTTGTTGAAACCAATCTACACAAGATGCTTATCCAACCTTTCATACCATGCTCTTGGGGCTTGCTTCAAACCATACAGTGCTTTCTTCAACTTGCAGACCATATCATCATGATCAGACAATTGAAATCCATCCGGTTGTTCAATGTAAACTTCTTCTTCTAAATCACCATTTAGGAAGGTAGACTTGACATCCATCTGATATACCTTGAAGTCTTTGAAGGCAGCAAATGCTAGAAATAACCTACTACTTCAATTCTTGCCACCGGAGCAAAGGTTTCTTCAAAATCAATTCCTTCTATTTGAGAGTAGCCTTTGCAAACCAATCTGGCTTTATTTCTGATTACTTCACCAACTTCATTTAGTTTGTTCTAGAAGACCCATTTGGTTCCAATCACATTCTTGTTTCTAGGTCTGGGAACAAGATCCCAAGTGTGATTTTTCTCAATTTGCATCAACTCTTCTTCCATTGCTTTGGTCCAGTTTTCATCATTGCAAGCTTCATTAATTGTCTTAGGTTTAATCTTTGAAATTAGACAATATTCATTTGAATCTTGGGCAATTCTCCTCCTTGTTTGTACCCCTTTGCTTTTGTCACCTATGATCTGATCTTCAGAATGGTTTAGAGTTACATACCTTGGAACTTTGGGAGTTTCTTGCACTACTGTTTCTTGATCAGGCTCATTCAGACAAACCTCTTCTTCCAAATTTACCGGATCAGACTGTATCTGAATTTCAGAGGAGGATTGAGCTCTTTGTACCAGAGAATCATTCTGATCATCTTCATCATATTCATAGAACCTGGAGGGCTTCTCAATTCCTTCATCAACCTTCACATTTGTACTTTCTATCATCTTTCTCAATCTCTTATTATAACACCAGTATGCTTTGCTTTGAGTGGAGTAACCCAAGAAAATTCCTTCATCACTTCTAGCATCAAACTTTCCTAGATCTTCATCTCTTTTGATGTAACACTTGCTACCAAATACTCTGAAATATCTCACAGTGGGAGTTATACCAAACCAAAGTTCATAAGGAGTCTAACCAGTATTGCTTCTGATTTGAACTCGATTAAGAGTGTAGACTGCAGTGCTGACAGCTTCTCTCCAAAACATCTAAGGAACATTTGCTTCCAACATCATTGTCCTAGATGCTTCCTAGATGGTCCGGATCTTTCTTTCAACTACTCCATTCTGCTGTGGAGTCCTAGGAGTAGACAATTGTCTTCTTATGCCATGCTTCTCACAAAAGTCTATGAATTCACTGGATGTGAATTCACCACCTCTATCAGACCTTAGACATTTCAGTTTCAATCCAGTTTGATTCTCTACCATAGCTTTGAAGATTTTGAACTTCTCAAGGGCTTCCGATTTCTCTTTTAGGAAGGTAACCCACATCATCCGGGAATGATCATCAATCAGTAACATGAAATATCTATCACCTTGCATACTCTTGATTCTTGTCGAACCACATAGATCAGTATGGACTAATTCCAATAATCCGGTAGAGGACTGATCCTTGCTTTTGAAAGAGACTCTACTCTGTTACCTAGCTGACATTCTTTGCACAAACTATTTGTAGGTTTCACCAATTTTGGAAGATCTCTTACAACCTGAGTATTACTTATCTTGATGATGTTATCAAAATTCACATGGCACATCCTTCTATGCCATAACCAACTCTGATCAACTTGAACAAACAGACAACTTTTATTTGAACCAACTAGATGGAAGATATTACCTTTTGTTTGAGTACCGGATGCAATCTCAGTTTCAGAGCTTTCAAAGATCCTGCATCTTCCATTCTTGAACCGGAGATCATAGCCTTTGTCCACCAACTGACCAACACTAAGAAGATTGTGCTTCAATCCTTCAACATATAGTACATTATCAGTTTTGCTCTTTCCATCAAAAGAAATAGTTCCCCTACCTTTGATTCTACCAGTAGAATTATCACCAAACTTTACCATTCCTCCTTCATACCTTTCCAAATCTAAGAACTTGTTCTTGTCACCTATCAAGTGGTGAGAACATCTACTGTCAATAATCCAATCATCCTTTTCTTCAACTTGGGTAGCCAAAGCTCTTTCCACAACCTTATGATTGACAGATTCAGAGGATATTGAATCTTCTTCCTTGATGGCAATAAACACCCATTCATTTTCGGATTTGCTTCCTATTTCTGATTCATCATCTGTTACTCCTTCATTATCATCTTCTTCATGAACATAATAATAGTTATTTTGGAACCTTTGTCTATTAGCATTTGACCTTACAGATCTTTCCGGACATCTTGAAGCAAAATGACCAATTTTATTGCAATTGAAGCACTTAAAGGGTAATTTTCCTTCATACTTATTGGATCCTCTTGGCAGTCTCTTTGCAATGAGGGATTCAAGATGAGTTGTTTCTACTTCTTCCTCTTCCATGTCTATCCTTACTTGATCATACCATGACAGCTTCCTTGAAGAGTTCTCTCCCAGATCAAATCTTTGTTTGCCTTTCACATAGGCACTGGCTTTGAGTGCAGATTCAGTCTTGGGGTGATCATCTCCAAACTTAGTCATTTCAAATGTAGCCAGTTTGCCAGCCAATTGCTCTCTTGTGACAGTTGCATGGGCTCTGAATTCATCAATGGCAGCAACCTTGATTTTGTAGGCAGCAGGAAGGGATCTGAGAATTTTGCAAACAATTTCATTTTCATCCAGAACTCCACCAACATTCCTGATTCCACACACTAGCTCATTTACTCTTGGCATAAAGGTAGTGATATTTTCATCATCTCTCATCTTCAATCTTTCAAATTTCCCTTTCAAACTTTGCAACCTTGCACTCTTAACAAACTCATCTCCTTCATGTAGAAGTTCCAGTTTAACCCAGATCTCATATGCAGTTGGTAGGTCAATAACATTTGAGAGCTCTGAATCATTCAATGCACTTAGAAGAGATTCTTTGGTCCACAAATTATTTTTAGCATCTGTGATTTCATTCAGAATTGTTAGACCACCCTGTGGAGGTACATAAGCCTTTGTGATCATGGACAAGTATGCTTTTCCCATACACTCCAAGTGACATTTCATGCGACCTTTCCAAAGCGAGAAATTGGTTCCATCAAACTTCGGACTATCCTTCTTGTATGATGACATCCTAGATCTCCTCAAGCGGTTAAGCTTCTTTCAGAGGAACTTGGCTCTGATACCAATTGTTAGATCTAGGGCACACAACTGAGAGGGGGGGTGAATCAATTGTACAAAACTTGCTTCTACTTCAAACAATTGAATCTACTTTGTTAGTTAACAGTATATCAATTAACCATTCATGAAAGCAGAAAGCATAAACACCAGAGAAGATAAACATCAACACATTAGACACCAAGATTTTTGATGTGGAAAATCCAGTTAAGGGAAAAACCACGGGGTGATTAACCCAAGGATTATTCTCTATTAGAAGAATAAGAAAAATGAATGGCACTTGCCAATTAGGGCTCACTGCCCAAGCACACTACTCACAAGGAGGCACACTACCTACAAAGAGACACACTGTCTACAAGATCATAAGTATCACAAACTTGAACTAGAAAATGACATCTTCACCATGTCTGGATCAGTTCCATTTAAGCCCGAGTCACACCTGCTCTACCTTTCGCTCTTTCGCTATACCACACTGATCCGCTCCACAACACACTTCAAAATGAATTCACAAACCTTCATTTATACAAGGCATTGACTTAGGAACAATCATCTAAGTCAGTAATCATCCACAAGAACATCCGCAAGTCGGCAATCATCCATAAGAACATTCACAAGATAAATAACCCATCCGGTCAGCCAACCTGAACAAGAACATCTTCATCCAGAAGTATATCTTCAATTCTAGGCTCTAACACTAATGCGGACCAACAACACAACCTCAACATGATCCAAGAACCTTCACAAGCTTGCCTGAATGACCAGGTACATCTGCACTTCCTCTACTCACTGGAATCTCTTCTCTTCCTCATCTGAAACTTCAAGAACATAGTCTACCGCCACTGTCATACTATAAGAGGTGCTTCCAGACCTCCAAACCATAAACAAATAGAGATGACACATCACAAGGACATCCCAAACACTCTATCCAATCCACAAAATAGGACAATGCACTTCCAAATCTCACCAGACCTTTTTGTAGCACTCTGTCACTCCGGAGCATCTCCCGGAATAGGTTCTACTTGATCGATCACAACTTCTTCATATATTCATGTGGACCTCTGAAATCTTAACTGGATCATCTCAAGACTCATACCTACAAACCCTTTAATCCGCATCCTCTGGTCCTTAACTTGTTGAGTACTTTTGCCTTCTTCGCATCACTATTCTTCTCTATTCCTGATTGAGACTGATTTCCTTAATAACCTCAACACACAGCTCATCCAATCATTCTTACCAATGCAATATGAGTATGTTGACATCAATGACAACACTGGTTAACCTCATACTTGCAACAGTATGCTGAACTAAAACCCAACTATGTACCCATTTTCTTCCACAAGGTAGGCCAAAAATGACCAACAAACTTCACATCACGATCTAAAACTATACTTTTAGGCAAACCATTACTATCTCCTTGAAAAATAATGTAGCAATGTGGGAAGCATCATTACTCTTTTGACATGGAATAAAATGAACAATTTTTAAAATCTATCAACAACAACATAAATAGAATCATTACCTCTCTGTGTTTGAGGCAATCCCAAAACAAAATCCATACTTAAATGTTCCCACGGTCTCTCTAGTATTGGCAATGGTTGATATAAACTAGTATTCTACCTTACTCCCTCAACATGTTGACAAACTCTGCAACCTTGTACCAACTTCTTCACATCTGCAGCCATACCAGGGCAAAAATAACCTTCATTTAGTTGTGCCAACATTTTATCAATACCAAAGTCTCCACTCAAACCACCACTATACTTTTCTCTCATCAAATTATCCCTCATTAACCCTTGAGGTATACACAACTTTTTCCCTTTGAATAACAAATCTTCCTGAATAAAATATTCCAACCATGGTGTTCTATCCTTCTCTACTGGATTAATACAAGAAGCCCATGTTTCTTTGAAATCAACATCCTCTTTATATAATTCCCTCATAGAATCAAAAACTTTCAACCTCAATTCATTCAACAAAAGACATCTCCTACTCAATGCATCAGCTACCCTATTAGACATTCCACTCTTATGTTTCAAAACAAAAGAAAAACTCTACAAAAATTCAACCCATTTTATGTGTCTCTGATTCAACTTATCTTGGTTGTTAATGAACTACAAAGCATGATGATCAATATACAACACAAATTCCTTCAGCAACAAATAATGTCTCCACTTCTTCAGTGCCTATACAATTGCATAAAATTCTTGGTCACATATAGAATATTTCTTCTTTGCTTCATTTAACTTCTCACTAAAGTATGCAATTAGTTTTCCTTCTTGACTTAGGATGCCTCCGATCACTATCCCACTTACATCACAATCAACTTGAAATACTTTTCTAAAATCTAGAAGTGCCAACACTAACTATTTAGTTACCTTTATTTTCAACAATTTAAAACTCTTCTCTACTGCAGTCATCTAAACAAACCCTCTCCTATTATTTTCATTTTCTAAGTAATAGGTGCACAAATCCCACTGAAAAATTATGAATGAACTTCCTTTAGAAGCTCGCCAAGCCATGAAAACTTCTGGCTTCAAACATACTGCCAGGACAAGGCCAATCTACAATTGCCTTTACCTTTTTTGAGTCCATTTTCAAACCATCACCAGAAACTACAAATCCCAAATATACCAACTCCTCTTTCATGAAACTAAATTTCTTTAAATTTACTAACAATTTTTCTTCTTTCAACCTTTACAATATTACCCTAACATGCAACAAATGTTCTTTCTTTGTCTTACTACAAAATTAGAATATCATCAAGATATACAATAACAAACTTACCAAGAAAAGGATTCAACACTTCATTCACCAACCTCATAAAGGTGTTAGGAGTATTTGTCAATCCAAATGGCATCACCATCCATTTGTACAATCCATCTTTCGTGTTGAAGGTTGTTTTCCACTTGTCCCCTTCTCTGATTATGATTTGGTGATACCCACTTTTAAAATCAATGTTCATGAAATATTTGGCTCCACTTAAGGAACCCATCATATCATCCATCTGTGGCAATGGATATCTATATTTGATTGTTATTTTATTAGTGGCTCTCGAATCTATACACATTTTCCATTCCCCATCCTTCTTTGGTGTCAGCACTGCTGGTACAACGCATGGATTGAGACTTTCGTTGATCAACCCCTTAGCCAACAATTCTTGCACTTGCCTATTTATCTCCTCATTTTCCATAGGCATCATCCTATACAATGCCTTATTTGACAAACTCACACTAGGTATCAAATTCATGTAACAACTAATGTATCTCATAGGTGGAAATCCATCCAGCAACTCCTTCATCATTATATCTGCATATTCTTTTAGAATCTCTTGAATTTCTATGGGTAGCTCTTCTTGCTTCTCTATTGTCATAGTTACTGTAGGCTTGGGAATAAAGGCAAAACATGTCCCCCCTTTCTTCAAATCTTTTAAAAATTTCTTTCCAGAAATCAAACATACTTTGGAACTACTTTCTACTTCATCTTCCTTATCCTTTATTAAATACAAAGTATACTATTTCCCATCCTTCTTTATCCTATATGTACATTTGTTCTTCCATCATGAATAGCTTGTCTATCAAACTTCCATGGTCTACCTAGAAAAATATGACATGCATTCATTGGCATTATATCACACAAAATTTCATCCTTATAACTACCAATTTGAAAATTAACTAGACATTGCTCACTTACTACCAATTTATGCTCTTTTTCTAACCAATAAACTTTGTAAGGGTTGGGATGCTTCAACCTCTTCAATTTCAGTTTGTTAACCATTTCTTCAGACACAATATTGTTTGTGCTTCCACTGTCTACTATCGCCTTAAAACATTTACCACCCGCCTTACATCTAGTTCGAAACAAGTCCCTTCTCTGAACAAGTTCAGATTTCTCCTTCTCTAGATTCAACAAAAGCCTTCTCAAAATTAAGGATTCTCCATCCTTGGGGTCTTCTCCATACTTCAATGAAGCCACACTTTCACAATCATCTTGTGTCACATTCACTCTTGCCTCTTTCCTTTCCCACTATTCATCTCAGGACATTAAAATGCCCGATGTCCAAGGTAAGTGCATGCAAATGGTATACAAAAGAGTGGAAACATCAAAAATTTGGTCAAAACGCGCTCGTGTTATGTTTAAATGTCCATAACATGATCATGTTTTGGCTTGGTGAATACCAAGCCATAATTCAAGCATGTTTTGTGGACCACAAAACGTGACCGCATTTTGTGGAACACAAAACGTGAGTGCATTTTGTGCAACACAAAATGCGAGTGCATTTTGTTTTTTCAATTGTTTATCCTACCTTTTTGGGCTTGGGATTGGCTTGGGCAACCAAGCCTAAGTATTGGACCTCTATGATACCTCCCAGAGACATCTTTTTCATAGTCAATGACATTTTTGAACTTCAACGTCATCAGATATATTTGAATTTGATAACAAAATTTGATGAAACCACCACCAAAATGACGAGCTAGTTCTTAGCTTTCTAACCATATATTTTTTAAAAATTTTGAATAAGTTAAGATATTTATTTTATTTTCGTTAAACAGTGTCCTAATATTCTTCAATCACATACATGTATTGATTTCTCTTTATAACTTTTGATCTACTTATCAAAATTTAAAAAATTATATAGGATTGTTCTATACTTCATTCTTTATACATTCAAAAAAAATTACATTTTCAATTATTTTTGTGCAAGTTATGTGACACACACACTCAGTGATGTAGTTTTCAGGATGCATCCACTTTGAAAAATTAGAAAAAAAAAATATTCAATAAAAAATTACAAAAAAATACACAACTTCTAGTACTCACTCTTAACTATATTTCTACCAAACCTATTTTTAAAATTAGTAAATGCAACAAAAAATAGGGGGGCGCACATTAGACACTATATTATATTTTAGTGAGAAAAATAGGAACACTTTTGTGTGCACATAGCATTTTATCCTCTTAATCTTAACTATTTTTTTAAAACTTTAGTAGTTTAGAAACTAGATTCAGAGTACTAAAATTCTTATTCTTTTCATTTTTTTCAAATTTTAAGTGTATGCATCTCAAATTACTCATCCAAGTTCAAGTTTATCTGATTTCAAGAAAAATGTGGCCAATTTTGACCCCCTTTTGTATCCCATTTCCATGCACCTACCCTCCTATCTCTTCACATTGAAAACAAGTGCCACTAAACCCTCTTTCCTCTGCCTCTTTGAAAAGATCCTGTCTCTGAAATAATCACCTCTCCCTTTATTTTCTTGGGTATTTGTTTGTGATGAACTGGCCTCTCCTTGTTTATTTTGGTATCCTCTTCCACGTGAAAATCTACCCTTACCTCTAGAATTGTTTTATTTTCTAGTAAGCTTGTCTTTAGCCTTTAGGGCAAATTGGTGGGCTTCCTCAACACTTGTGATTCGTACCATGGTAATTTCATCTTGAATTGAGTAGTGCAATCCATTGATATATCTAGAAACCTTTTCAGCATCATCATCATCAATTTGACCAGCCCAAATATTCAATCTATAAAATTTTTCAGTATATTCTTGTACATTCTTCTCCTTCTGCTTCAAGTTTTGCAATTTCTTGAACAAACTAATTTGATAGTCTGCAAGTAAAAACTTGGCCTTCAATTTGGTTATCATTCTTTCCTAGGTTTGGATCTTCTCCTTTCCCTTTATTTGTCTTTCCATCTAAACATGTTCCCTCCATAGGGAGGCATGACCCTTTAACTTCGTGCAGGCAAGCTTCATTTTCTTGGGGTCTTCAACCAATTCAAAATCAATTTACTTTTCCATCTCTAGTATCCAGTCGATTAATTCTTCTAGATTTAAACTACCGTTATAACTAAGAGGATCCAAACGAGGCTTACTACTTATTATGGTTCATCTCCTTCATTTGCATCATCTTCTCTCACTTCAACTTCTTCGTCATCCTCACTCACATCTTCAATGCGCCATCTCCATAGCATCTAATCATGTTGTTATACCTCTCAACATCTTTGTAATTTCTATATCACCACATTGTGGTGCTCCTCTTCAACCACGTCCTCTATGTGCCATGTATTTTTTGAATTCTCTGCAATAGTAGGTCTGCACTCACTCTTCTTTACCCACAACAAAATATTCAGAATCCCTTCCTTGACACATCCACAATCTCAATAGGAAATCGTGCCCTGATACCACTTGATGTAGATCAAATCCCAAGAGTCTTATCAGACAATCAGGATGAGCAACTAATACTCAAACACACAATAAAATAATTCATAGAATAATAATGTTTTATTATTTGCAGCAACTTAGTGTTTCAGGAGTATAATTTTAATAATAGAATACAACTCTCAAGACCTTCGAACCTGGAGTCTTCAATATAATAATTTTCTTCCAATTTGCCCTCTTTTTATAACAAGAATAATCTTCCCATTTTGTACTTCCCAAAAGGAAGTTTTAAACAGTTGCTCTAACATCAGTTACAAAACTAAAAGGTTGGATTTTTAACAACCACTTAATATTTTGAATTACCATAATGGATGAATGAAAATACTATTTGATAATCAGACTAATAAGACCACTCAACAACCAACCCCTCGGTAAATAAACCTCTCGACATTCAACCCAAACTCTTGGAAACAAACCTCTAGAAATCCAACCCCTCAGCAAACCAACTACTTGGCAACCAACCCCTTGGGAGCCAACCCCTTGGCAACCAACCACTTGGAAAGAGAAAAAGTAAACACTCAGTGGAAAGAAAATAAATACTCGGCTAGAGAGAGTGAACACTCAATGGAGAGAGTCAACACTCAGCAGAGAGAATGAACACTCGGCTAGAGAGAGAGTGAATGATTGTCTAGTGAGAGAGTGAACACTTAGTGTAGATAATGATCGACTAAGAATTGTTAGAGTGAATAATTAATCTATTCACTATAGCTTAAGTGTACTTAGGTTGATGAGGTTAGATAAAATCTTGTCTAACTGAATGTGCAACCTTTTAGACACTTAGAGGTTACCTAGTTGTTTGGTAAACCTGATATGCATACCTTTTGAGGTTGGAAGACTTTCCACCTCACCTCAAAAGGCACTTGGTAGTCATCCAACACTTGTCACACAAGGTTGTTGGTTTACACATTCCAAGTGATCCAAAGGTTGACACCTATAGGACACTTGTCTTCATGCATGTGCCACATCATGGGGCACTTGTTAATCCACATGCAAGGTGGATTGCCTCACTCATGCCTATATAATAAGGCATTATGTACATCTTTTACTTAGCTAATTTTGTTAATATCAAAATTGGCTTATATGTGCAATCTTCCTTTGTGGAAGTATTCTCATTTTTACTAGTTGATCTTGGTTGTTATTTCTAACATGGTATCAGAGCGATACTAGTAAAATGCTTCTCTATTTGAGTGATTTCTACATTTATCCCTTGCAAGAGTTCATCTTGGAGCCAAACAGATGCTGCCATTGCGTTTAGAAGGACCGATAGAGCTAAGGATACCCTTCAAACGATGATTTTTAGTAAAATTAATTTTTTGCAAAAAAAAATTTACCCCTTGTCTAGGGTTGTACGACCATACAGCCACATTCATCCTTGTATAGATTTTTTTGTAAAAATTTGAAAAAAAAATTTGGCAGAGGGCATTTTTTCCCCTTGCCAAGGTCACCATTTTTCATTTTGGCCACTCTCATGTTTGTACAATTTTTTTGGTGATTGACAATTTTCTCGTTCTTGGTTTATCATCTTCCTTTACATGATTTTTTTGAGTCTGAGTGTTCATTTGGCCTCTTGGCCACCTATCCTATTACAACGCCTACTCAACACATTCTTGCACATTACGACCATGAATGTCATGTGAAGACTCTATAGAAGAGGCATACTGCTCTCAAATCCAGTGCCCATGTCTTTGGTGGTAATTTGGCTTTTTCTATATATGTGAGGTTATAGTCTTCATTCTATGTTGATATTAGCAACTATTTGTTGTAGGATAGCCATTTGAAGTTGAAGCTTTTTTTTCCATTGTAAATGCCTGTCATTGATTATGGTTTGCACAGATCTGTGTCTTTCCATAGGTAGAAACTATACATGATTGAACATAGTGCTCAAGGTTTGCCATTTGTTTGCAGGTCATTGACATTATGAAGGTTATCTTTTGAGTTTCTTGGTCCCAAATCTCTATTTGCAAGTAGCGGGTCCTTCATCTTCTCAGTCAGTAGCAGTCTTGAAGCATTCAAAACACATTTGGCTACTTCATAGAGGCATCTTCTATTGTTTCAAGTTGCCACTCCATCTTTGCAGAAGGCTTCACAAGCCAAGGTCAGTAGCAATTGATATTGAAGTTTGCTAATAGTGTTAAGTCGTTGTTGATATTGGGTGCCCAAATCTCACGGCCTTCAATAGGAATTTCACCCTTCTTAAGGATTTCATAGCCGCTATCCTTGGATCCTCCAAGGTAGTCGTTCAATGACTCCTTCTTTGGTTCCCCCATGTCATGACTTAGCACCAAAGCTAATCTCTTCACCATTCACTAGGCCACACTAATCTTCACTTCGTAGATTCAACCCCTACTGTTCATCGACCCCAGTTGTTCATGTATCTAGATCCACAGAGCATTCTTCACTAACTTCGAAGTCATTGGACTTCACCTTTGGACTCTCTATCCATTATTTTTAGGGTGATATAGTCTTGGATACCCTAGGATCCTCTGTCCATGCCTATTCAAGTCCTATTTGGACTCTTTGTTCCCACACAGGCGCAATCAACTACTTTGCAGGCTACTCACAGGGCCTCTTCAACATCCACGCATTCCACAAGCTCCTCTGACTACATCTACAGCCTATTTTGGTGTTATTCTATTCTTTTCACTTGTTTATTGTTAACTTTAAATGTTACATTGTATTGTAAATATTAACATTATTTCTTAGAATTGCTCTAGAGAATTTGTAACAATTTAATGTCATGATGTTATCTAATATTTACTACTAAACATCTAGCAGCTAGTAAACTATTTATCACACTGAACAGTTAACATTTTGTCCTAGATCGAATTTAGAGACCCCTTCACAGTCCTACACTTGGGCTTTTTTTATTTTTCCACAACTTTATCCCACATAGGTGAAATTGTGCAAAATTATAGTCGACAGAAAGGTCCTTCCATCCATTTTGCTTTGGCGAAGTCAAAATAAAAAAATCCTTTTTTTTCTAATTTTTTAATCCTTGAAGCTATTGTAAGCAGAAATTTCACAAATTTTTTTTAAATTGTTCAAAATTTTGCAAGGAATTCATTAGTTCATGTAAAATTAAGATTTGGATAGCCATTGTTTCAAAAATTTATAAAAATCTCCATGTGTTATAAATGGACGATTTGGCTTCCAAACTTGCACAACATTGTAAGTTTTATCTTGCATTTTTCTAGGGGGTTCTTGCAAATCTATATAATTTCAAGGGGCTTGTCAAGTGTTAAAATATACAACATGGATATAATTCTAATGCCATTCAACTTCCATGCATGGAAGTAGAAAATGGAAAAAATCAAATAGTTAGGATTATATAGAGTCACACTAGGTTTGGAAACTAAACCCACATATGCATCAAAATAATTAAAAGTGTCTTAATCACATGGATGAATATTATGGAACACTATGTATGGCTATATATCAGGATCTTCTCTTTCATCTTAATTTTACAACAACACCTAATGATGTATGGATAAAATTAGATAGTTTGTTCGGGAAATAGGATGTCATGCGAGGTCGTCAACTTGAGAATGAGCTAATTAGTCTTAATCCACAAGACTTCACTACTATACATGATTTTTTCACTAAGTTAAATTCAATCAAATTTCAACTCCAATAATGTGGCATCACCAAAATAGATGAACAATTGATACTCAGTATTTTGTCTAAGCTTGGTCATCAGTTCTTAGTGTTGGTATGTGGTGACTAATTATGCAAGTACTGTACACTAGTAATGTATCCTCGTCGGGGTTTGGGGTCAGTTGTTAATTTTTGTTAACCAACAAAAGAAAAATGACATTGCAAAACCCTAATTCTAGAAGCTTCCAAAAAGATTGTTATAAGCAGCTGGGATGTATGTTACAGTGATGTATTCACGAGATTGTAATCTGTTTTGCACTGGATAATAAAATCATTGGATGGCTGAGTTTCTATGGATGTAGCCCATATTGGGTGAACCACATTAAATTTCTGTGTTGATCTCTTTTGTATTATTCCTCATTGTCATATTTGGGTTATTTAATCTGCATATAATTGTTAGTATTTATTGCTTTGATCTACCTGAACCCTAACAACTGGTATCAGAGTAGGTTGTGTTTGATTATCATCTACAAGAAGGTCTCACAATTGAGTGGGAGTCTCACGGTTAAGTGGGAGCAATGGCGGACGAGGATAAATTGAAGGTAGATAAATTCAATGGGCAAAACTATTAATTATGGAAGATGCAGATGGAGGATTATCTCTATCAGAAGGATTTATGGAGGCCATTGGAAGGAATAGCCAAGAAAATGGCAGCAATGACTGATAAGGATTGGTAACTTCTGGACACAAAGGCACTGGGAACCATTTGGTTATGCCTAGCACCATCTATGTCATTCAATATAACAGAAGTGAAGACAACAAATGAATTGATGAAAGCTTTGGCCAAATTGTATGAAAAATCCTCAGCCTCTAAAAAGGTAATTCTCATGACGCATTTGTTTCTCTCAAAATGATTGAAGATCGATCTGTGTCAGATCATTTAAATGAGTTTAATACATTTATCAATCAATTAACTTCTATAAAAGTGAAATTTGATGAAGAGGTGAGGGCTCTCTTGGTTTTATGTTATTTGCCAGAAAGCTGGAATAGCTTGGCAATAGTTGTAAGTAACTCTATCTCTAGTTCAAATACTTTGAAATTTGATGATGTTGTTGGTGTTATACTTAACGAGGAAATGCGACAAAAAAGCATAGGTGAGAGTTCAACATCAGGTAATGCTTTGATTATAGAGAATAGGGGAAGAACAAAGGAGAGAGGAACAAGCCCAACAAATCATGGGAAGTCACAAGGGAAGTCGAAGAAAGGCATATCTAAACCTAGAGGAAAAATGGATTGCTGGCACTGTGGAAATGCAGGACACTTAAAGAAGGATTGATGGTCTCGAAAGGGCAAACAAGGAGATGGACAACATGATGATAGTAAGGAAGCTAATGTTGCAAGTAATAAATTACATGATGCTTTAATTTTGTGTTTAGATAATGCTAATGATTCCTGGGTAATAGATTTAGGGGCTTCATTTCATGCCACACCCCATAAGAAATATTTTGTAGATTATGTTCAAGGTGATTTTGAATGGGTATATTTGGGTGATGATGAACCCTGTAGATTGTTGGAAAAGGAAATATAAAAATCAAGTTGCAGAATGGAAATGAATGGTTGCTACAGAAGGTAGGGCATGTTCCAAATTTGAGAAGGAATTTAATTTATGTAGGACAACTAGGTAGTGAAGGCTACATAGTTACCTTTTAGACAAAATCTAGAAGGTCACTAAATGTACATTAATAGTAGCTAAAGGTGAAAAGGTAGGCACATTGTAATTGTGTACTGGTAATACTTATTCTACCTTGGTTGCTACAGAAATAGTTGCTACTGAGACAGTTATAACACTTGCTGCAAGGATAGAAACATAATTGTGGTACCATAGACTTGGGCACATGAGTGAGAAAGGGATGAAGATCCTTCACTCTAGAAAGTTGCTACCAAGTCTGAAGAAAATTGACTTGGATTTTTGCAAAAAATGTGTTTATGGAAAACAAAAAAGAGTCTGATTTCTCAAAGTTGGGAAAGAGAAGAGTGAGAAATTAGAGCTTGTGCATTCAGATGTATGGGGACCAGCTTAGGTGTCTTCTCTTGGTGGCTCTTGCTATTATGTTACTTTTATTGATGATGCAACTAGGAAAACATGGGTGTATTTCCTAAAACAAAAATCAATAGTATTTGAAACTTTTAAAAAGTGGAAAACTTTGGTTGAGTTCTAGAGGAAAAAAGTTGAAGTGTCTTAGATCTGATAATGGAGGTGAGTATTGCAACAGAGAATTTGAGAATTATTGTTCATATAATGGAATCTATAGGCAGAAAATAGTTCTTCAAACCCCACAAGAAAATGGTGTGTCTGAGAGGATGAATAGGACCATTATGGAGCGTGCAAGGAGCATGAGATTGCATGCTAGACTACCCTTACACTTTTGGGCAAATGTTGTACATACCACTATTTATTTAATAAATAGGGGACCTTCAAATCCTTTGGATGATGGCATTCCAGAGGAGGCATGGACGGGTAAAAAGGTAAACTATTCATTTCTAAAAACCTTTGGTTGTGAAGCTTTTGTCCATGTTGATATTGAAAATAAGACCAAGCTTGAGGCTAAGTCTAAAAAATGTACCTTCATTGGATATGGAGTAGATGAATTTGGTTATCGGTTATGGGATTATGAAAATCATAAAATCATTAGGAGTAGAGATATTATATTCAATGAGAAGGTCATGTATAAGGATCAACTGCAAGAAAACAAGCATGAACATGCCAAAAAAAGGAATATGTGGTGCTGGATGAGATTCCAGAAAAGAAAATGCCAGTGGTACCTAATGCTTAGCAATAAGTTATCCCACAGACTCCTGTAAGTGTTAGACGTTCTACAAGGATAACGAGACCTCCAGAAAGATTTTCCCTATCATTATATTCTATATTATTAACTGATTCTGGTGAACCTGAAAGTTATGAAGAAGCAATGCAGGTAGATACCAAAAAGTAGTGGGAGCTAGGCATGAAAGAGGAAATGGATTCCTTGTTGCAGAATCAGACTTGGGACTTAGTCCAATTGCCTGCAAGTAAAAGAGCATTGCCAAATAAATGGGTTTATAGGTTGAAGGAAGAAGATGGAGGCACGAAAAGATATAAGGCTAGCCTCGTGGTAAAAGGTTTTGCACAGAAAAAAGGTATAGATTTTGATGAAATATTTTCTTCAGTTGTAAAGATGGCTTCTATTAGAACTATTCTAAGTCTTGTAGCTGTGGAAGACTTGCATCTTAAAAAGCTAGATGTGAAACCAACATTTCTCCATGGGGATTTGGAAGAGGAGATATACATGCAGCAACCACAGGGATATGAGGTAAAGGGTAAGGAGGAATTTGTGTGTAGGTTAAAGAAGAGTTTGTATGGCCTAAAGCAAGCACCTCGGCAATGGTATTTAAAATTTGATAGTTTTATGGCTGAACAAGGTTATAAAAGATGTCATTCTAATTATTGTGTTTATTTCAAGAAATTAGGTAATAGAAACTATATTATCATGTTGCTTTATGTTGATGACATGCTTGTTGCGGGTCTAACATGCAGCATATTAATGAACTTAAGCAGAAATTAACAAATTCATTTACTATGAAGGATTTGGGTGCATCAAAATAAATCCTTGGTATGAGGATCACATGGGACAGGACAAATAGAAAATTATTTGTCTCAAATTGAGTATGTAAAGAAGATGTTGAAAAGGCTGAACATGTAGAATGCAAAAGCAGTTAGTACACCTTTGCCTAGTCATTTTAAGTTGACTAAGGAGATGTGTCCAAAGACACAAGAGGAGGAAGATAAAATGTCTAAGATACCATATGCATCAACAGTTGGTAGCTTTATGTATGCAATGGTATGTGCAAGGCCAGATATTGCACATGTAGTGGGAGTTGTGAGCAAGTATATGAACACTCTGGGAATGGAAAATTGGAATGCTATAAAATGGATTCTCTGATATTTGAGAGGTACTACTTCAAAGAAACTATGTTTTGGAGGAATAAATTCTACTCTAAAAAGATATGTTGACTCTGATCTAGCAGGTGATATTGATAACAGGAGTACTACAGGGTATGTTTTTAATGTAGGAGGTACTGCAGTTAGTTGGATTTCAAGACTGCAAAAGGTTGTTGCACTTTCAACCACTGAAGCTGAGTATGTTGCTACTACAGAAGCTAGCAAGGAGATGATTTGGTTACAATGTTTTCTGGAAGAATTGGGGCAATGAAAAGAAGATAGCCCTTTGTACACTGATAGCCAGAGTGCCATTCATATTTCTAAGAATTTAGTTTTGCATTCAAAAACTAAGCACATAGAGCTCAAATACCACTTCATCTAGTCAGTTTTGGAGGATGGGCAGTTGAAGCTAGAGAAAATTCACACAAGTCAAAATCCTGTAGATATGTTCACAAAGGCAGTTACATGGGAGAAAATGATTTCCTCATCAATTTCTATTGGCCTTCACGACTGATAATGGTGGATATAAGAAACCAGCCAGGCCTATAATCCGGTGGAGATGCAAGGGTAGCGGTGTTATCCAAGATCAGTCTCCAAGTGGGAGATTGTTGGTATGTGGCAACTGATCATGCAAGTACTATACACTAGTAATGTATCCTCGTTGGGGTTAATTAGGGAGATTTTTTCCCTATTTTTTGCACAATCGGAGTCGGTTGTTAATTTTTGTTAACCGATAAAAGAAAAACAACATTGCAAAACAGTAATTCTAGAAGCTTCCAAAAGGCTTGTTATATGCAGCTGGGATGTATGTTACGGTGATGTATTCGTGAGATTGTAATCTATTTTGCACTGGATAATAAAATTATTGGATGGCTAAGTTTATGTGAGTGTAGGCTCCCATATTGGGTGAACCACGTTAAATTTTTGTGTTGATCTCTTTTGTATTATTCCTCATTGTCATATTTGGGTTATTTAATCTGCATATAATTGTTAGTATTTATTTCTTTGATCTACCTGAACCCCAACACTCAGTGTTTGTTTCAGCATTTTATATAGTCAAAAGTGGTCTTGGTACAAAATTCACTATGCCTTCTCTTGTTGACTTTGTTGTTAATCTAACAAGGGAATAGGATAAGTTAATACAAATGGGTGTTTTAAAGTCTTCATCAACACATGCACTTGTTGCATCGTCATCTTCAAATAAAACACCAAAGAAATAAATTAGAGATCAAGATAAAGGCAAAGAAACAAAATCAAATCCTCCATCTGAGTCTTCATCAAAAGGAAAAGGTAAAGAAAGGCCTCTTTTCTCTTACTGTAAGAGAAATGGGCACAAAGAATCTACATGTTTTAAAAAGAGAGAGGATGAGTATAAGAGAATCATTAAACAAAAGGAACTTTAAAATTCACAACTCAAGGCTTGTCTTTCTTCTTCTCCATCAATGTCAGAATCATCAAAAGGCAAAGCACTATGTGCCTTTGTAGTCTCTGAATCTCAACAATGGGTTCTTGATTTTGGTGCATCACATCATATGGCATCATCTCTGCTTCTATTTTCATCACTACACCGCACAGCTACAACAAAGATATTGGTTTCAAACAATTCTTTAATGACATTTTCTGGGAAAGGAAATGTTAAAATAGAAGCAAGTTTTATTAAAGATGTTCTCTTTGTTCCAGACTTAAGATACAATCTACTTTCCATCTACCAAATCACCAACTATGGATCAGGAAAAATTGTTCAATCAATTCAGAATTAGTTACGATAAGAGACTTGCACACTAGAGAACTTGTTTCAATTGGGAAAGTTGACAACTTATCCCATGTCTATACATTTTTACACTTTACACCTGATGACGAAGACTCTATAGTTCACACACTAGCTTTTAATGTGGATACATCATTGGAGGATCATATTGGTCAATCGAACTTCATGGTTCTTCAACCAACTGAGTTACCCACTCCTCCTTCACATGTTGCTTCACAGGAGGCTTCTTCAAATTTGCAGCAAGATATTGTCACTTCATCCTTTGAGCCTGTTCTGATTCCACCAGTGGTTTCACTATAGCTTCGAGAGATTTCATTGCAGTCTCTGAATTATGTGCAACATTTGAAGACCCACTTTGTTCTTCTCACTTGGGAAGATCTCATGCACCTATCTGCAATTCTTCTTCTTCCACAAGGAAGGCATGTTGTTTTACTTTTAGGCATCACTTTCAGCATTTATCTTCGAGCTTCAGTTAGCATTGCAGTATCAGTCATCTTATAGGGGGCTTTCTAGTCTCTCTATTTCTCTCTTTTGGGGGGAACACTTCATGTATATTTGTAGAAGTAGTCCTTTGAGGGTCATACTGACTCCTTCTTCTACCTACTTCTTGTATATATCTCTCTTTTTGGAGGAAAGTTTTTTCCACTGGGTTTTCTTTCTTTCTCCCCTTATGATAGGTTTCTTTGTACATGGGTACCTAACATGGCCTAGTAGCCGAGACCCATATTTATGTATCTATTGCACTTTTCTAATCTCCCCAAGTATCACTTAAGGGGGGGTGTTAGAGTGAATAATTTATCTATTCACTATAGCTTAAGTGTACTTAGGTTGATGAGGTTATATAAAATCTTGTCTAACTGAATGTGAAACCTTTTAGACACTTAGAGGTTATCTAGTTGTTTGGTAAACCTCATGTGCATACCTTTTGAGGTTGTAAGACTTTCCATCTCACCTCAAAAGCCACTTTATAGTCATCCAACACTTATCACACAAGGTTGTTGGTTTGCACATTCCAAGTGATCCAAAGTTTGACACCTATAGGACACTTGTCTTCATGCATGTGCCATATCATGGGGCACTTGTCAATCCACATGCAAGGTGGATTGCCTCACTCATACCTATATAATATGTCATTATGTACATCTTTTACTAAGCTTTTGTGAATATCAATATTGGCTTATATGTGCAATCTTTCTTTGTGGAATGACATTCCATAGTCATCTAGGAATTTAACATTCCACATGCGGCCAAGAATGACCTTCTACATGTGGCCAAGAATGACTTTCCATGCTTGACCGAGAATGACTTTCCACACGTGATTGAGAATGACTTTCCATGCACAGCCAAGAATGACTTTCCACACACAGCTGAGAATGGCTTTCCATGTGTAGCCAAGAATGACTTCCCACATGCAGCTGAGAATGACTTCCCACATGTGACCAAGAATGAACTTCCATGCGTGGCCAAGAATGAATTTCCATGCGTGACTAAGAATGACATTCCATGTGTGGTCGAGAATGACTTTCCACGCACAACCAAGAATGACTTTCCACACATAGCCGAGAATTACACTCCACACGTGGCTAAGAATGAGTGTGTCTATCGCCAATGTGTCAATATTTGTCTAGCTAAGTGAATAATTGGTGAACTAACCAATTGGTGTAACTTCACCAATTTTTATCCAGTTTGCACCAAACTTGAACTGGTGATACTCATTAAGCTCTTTTACAATACCCATGTTTTTGATCTGATCAAAAATCATTTGTTTATCTAAATCACACCAAACTTGAATTGGCAATACCCATTAAGCTCTTATACAATACCCATGTTTTTTATTTGATCAAAACCTAATTTTTTTTAATTTTTTTTTTGTTGATGCAAGATTGTCTATGGACTTGGATGCTCTTGCATCAATAGTGTTGTAATATTAAGGTTTACATTAATAAATGAAGTAGTGACTTATGTTAGTTAGTAGTTAGTTGGGACTTATTCCTGTATGGAGGTTTTAGAAGTTATCTATTTGAAATGCTTTATAAAAAACCATGTTGTAATACTTTGATCACAAACTAAATAACATGATCAATATTTGTGTTTTCTTTATTGAGAAAATGTAGATGATCTTTGATTTTTCCAACATGTAATCCACTATTGATAAGGCAAATATAGTATAGTTATAGGCCCTTTGGTCTACAAGAGCACTGTTAGGATAGAAAAAAATGATATATTGTACTCCCTAAATAGAGTTTAAATGAGTTGTGCCTTTTCTTTTAGTATAACACTTTTATATATTTTTTCTATTTTAATATAAATGGGAGGTTTTCTCTATTTTAACATAAATGGGAGCAATCTCTAAAACTATGATTTACTAAAAAAAGAAGTAATAATTATACATCATTAATGTAACAAAACGCATGTTTGTTTCTTTAAAATATGCTAAAAATTTTACTAAGAATACACTAATTTTTTAAATATTGTTTTATAGAAAAAGGGGGAAAATGATAAATGAGTTAAATCCTCCTTTCACTACAAACATTCAAGGACATCCCACTGAATTGAATCACAACTTTTGTAAGAGGATCCTCCTACAGGTGGGTGTGTCACTTGGAATGATGTGGAAATTTAGAAATTGTTAATTAATATATTAATTTAATGCTCAAGTATGCTAAAAACCCTAATTATGCAAAATCAGAAGCAAACTGATAAATCACAAAAAATGCTCGCAGACTAAGATAGTAGGTAGAGATTAGTTAACTAACCATTTTTTGAAGTTTGTGATGCAAAATATTTGAGGACAATGCCCTAGGCACCCAAGTCCAAGGTATAGTTTTCTTTAGGGAATTCTAGGCTCCTTTCGTCACTGATAATTACTATTCCATCTGTTTCTATCACAGGAGATGTGGACACTGCCCTAGGTGCCCTAGTCCAAGGCAGGTTGTTCTTTTAGATGTTGAGGCTTCTTCAAATGTAGATTGTCACTATCATGAATATTCCTGTGTTTGCAACCTCGAAGGACATTGCCCAAGGTGCCCTTATACCGAAAGTGCTCCGAACTGCTTCTTTCTGTCGGATCCAAAATCCTTATCTTCTACAACCTTCCTCTGCAACTCCACTCTAGGAAATTTGATACCTGTAACCTACAATCACAAGGAGTGTGGTTGGGGGTTGTGGTGTTTAGGATCTTTCCTCAGTCAAGCCCCATAAGGATATTCAAGTCTTTCGAACACCATTGTTAGATAAAGAGTGTGTATCCCTGCAGAATAGAGGCAAAAACAAATTGATAAATGATTCAAACACAAATAGATATCACTTCAGACGTGTAGCTCTCACATAGATGAAGATTCTTCAACACATGAGAAGATGAAGCTAAATCTGCAATCACAAACACAATAACAATGCTCTGCTCTGCAACAATAAATATCTTGAATGCTCTAAAATCATAAGGTCGCCAAAACTCCATCATCATTTTCTAGTTTACAAATGAAACACTAAACATGCTTATATATATGCAACAACACACATTCTCGCTTTAAATTTTGTAATTCAAACTTAAGATGTCATCATGGGACCTAACCAAGGGTCACATAACTGACATTTAACTTTGGGACATGCCTAAAATAGGACAAGACAAGGGCATGAGAGCCCATGTCCCAAGTCTCCTTTTTAGGCTAGGTCTAAAGCACACAATGTCCCTCAAGCCCCATGTGACATGGGTTTCAGGCCATTTTCTTCTGGGAGTTAAAATAATCATGCAAGACGCAAAACAAGGGACTCGTGAGCTAAACTTAGGAGGTAAAAGTCCCAAGGGGACATTTTACGACATAACAAATATAAATAACATCACATAATTACATTTAAGAGATTTATAAGATTATTTCATTACACCAATCAAATAAATGAATTTATCATCTTCCAATAATATATTACAAAGTAGAATCTATATCATGATGCTATAATATACAAGTTTACAAACTTTCAATAAAAACATTTATCATGTGGAATACAATATAATGTATCTATGTGACCAATTCTTCGGCATTCTTCAGTTACAAGAGGGAGAACATCACTCGATTGCTTTACCTCCAACCATAGACCAGTGGTCCCTCACACCTTTCAATAGGAAGTGGTCCTACCCTTCATGAGGGTAGAAAATAAAGGAAATTTACAAGAACATCATGCCATCTGAGAAGTGTTGTGTCTAGTCACATACAATTTGTCATATGACTCTAGCTCCACTCTAGCTAAGTATGACACAATCTGACTATTGTGCAAATAAATATACATTGTGAACCGACAATGCAAGCAATGATTTTTCATTACTTTGGCCAAATTTTTGATAAAATAATACACATTCCAGAAAAGGAGATGTGTGTCATTTGTTGACACACCTCTATCTCAAACTTGTCAACAGGAGTCATTTATTTCACTTATGGGCATTCATAAAATATAATATCCCACATAAGCATGTCTACATTTGGAATACATCCTTTCTATCAATGGCTTGGCTAGTAGATTTAAGGAGTTTATGCCAACTATAACCTACCTAGTCAAGTAAACGATAGAAGACTAATTAAAACAATTAGTTAAGTGTTAATGATACTATTGTGCATTACCATGCATTCACAACATTGAGTCAAAAATGATAGTCCAAACAAGAATTTCAAACTCAAATCATTAAATAATTAAACATACAATAAGTCACCTCTTTTTTTCACTGGAGGGAACATAGAATTATTCTTAACTGAAACTATTTCATTTTATAAGACTTATCACAAATAATATCAGTCATTTAATTAAATCAAACATGAGATAATTATGAAATCAACTGAATTCACAATACCTCCAAGAGTTATAGTTTAATTCTACAAGTAATAAACAAACTCAAATGTTTCCTTGCTATCCCCATTCTCTAATTTATGTATTTCCTCTTAATTATAGGTATATATAAATCAGTCCTAAAGAATATATAAAATTACATCAAGTTTAAAACACCTATCTCAAGAGTCTTGATCATGATGAACTTAAGGTTTTCTAATAATAACACAAGGCCATTGCAATTCAAGAAAAAAGTATATAACTTTGCTAATTTCCAAACTAGCTCTACTCATCTCTGGGCTCTTCTTTGATTGAAAGGAATAATAAAGTTCTCATAAATATAAACTATACATATATAAATCAATACAATAACAACTAACTAATCAAATATTAATCTTTTGCTAACAAATTTTCCATAGTTTAGAACCTCTCAAAGATTCATAATAATCTATTATGTAGGCTACCCTGGGTTAAATACCCGATAAGAAAAATGTAGGAGGATGGAATCTTAAACCATCGAAGAACTTAACAATTCACAATTTATTCTATTATAATATGTACTCAAGTAAAGGAACAGATCTGTTTGCTACATAGATCTCTTTTCTTATCTCTAAACCCAAGTTAAGCATTTTCCTAACTTTTAATATATGTTTATATAAAAATATTCTCAAATAGTTCGTCTATTATAAGACCATGAGAAACAAGAAACCCATTCCCTATTTCTAACTTATAAACATCAATTGGTAAATGGTCGAATAGTCAAGTGACTATTCTCTTATTTTCCCATGTCAAGTATTGACCAATTTATGGTTGAGCCATCTAAATATCTACACTGGGTCACAATACAAACTTGTAGGTGGTCGAAAGTTAAATAATCAAAACTTATATGAAATACAGACCTAGAAATGACCGAATGTTTATGAATATAATTTCATATCGTTTGCAGACATGAAGATAGTCGTTTATTAATTGAACATATTTTTATTTCATTGAAAGAATTGTATATGGTTGAAAGACTAATATAAAAAGACTCATAACAAAAGTAGTCATGAATAAGGTCAAATGATGAAAAAATGGTTCATACAAGTAAGGAAAAACTTAACTCTATTTTGTATATCTACAAAGTACAAAACAATGAAGGATTTATCAAATTCAAGAACTAAACTTGTTCTCATTATCAATTTGTCTGAAGTCGAAAAGAAGTTAACAAAACTCATTCATTAAAAGACTTGTTCTCATTCATGTTACTAATATCTATGTTCATAATGAAAATAGGCTTGAATATGGTCAACACTCTCTATATTATGTAAGACAATGAAATAACAAACTCTAGACCTAAAATGGTCTTTCCACATTTATATCAAGATATTGTTAACACGTGGGTTTTTCATGGACTTTATATCATACCGCGGTTTTCTAATGAGTAATCTCGAATGGGATTTTCACATGAAAATAAATACTACCTTCATACAGACCCATTAATATCAAACACATACCTATTATGGTCTCTAAATTTTAACATTAAGAAACCCAATATATAGGCAATTCATAAAAATTCAAAATAACACTAGTTCAAAACCACATGAATATCTATAGAGAAATAGAGAAAACCCTTCTCACAATTTCCTCAAACATTTTGTTAAAACAATGAACAAAATCACTAAACCATGTTCTGTATGTTGCAAAAGAATGATTGAAGAAATAATATATTTAATCAAATACTTCAAAAAAATACTCTGTAAAACATACTAATACTCAAACAATAATCCTTCAAAGAATTGTAGAGCTATTTCCCTCTTTTCTGCCACTTCCACCTTCTTCCTCAACTGTCTCCTTTTCTCCTTGTTTTCCTTCGTTATGGGTGGTGAAAACCCCCTAAATTTCCTCAATGAAAACTCAAGATTTCCCATATCATACTCAACAAACTGAAGTGATTGTCCCATAAGGCCAGATCGATGGAGTATATCTCCACATCAACTTCACAATACTCCATAAAATGCATTTAATGCACTTAATGCATTTAATTCCACTTTGTGGAGTTCATCCAAGTATTTGAATTTGAAAATTCACACTTATTAAAACCAATAACTATATAATTATATTCATATGTGTGTGTGTGTGTGTGTGTGTGTGTGTGTGTATATATATATATATATATATATATATATATATATATATATATATATATATATATATATATAATTTCCTCATATAAATAATAAACCACTTGCATAGAGGATTTTATCTTGAACTTCTTGATGAGATCTACAAAGAATGTTACAAAATGGAAGATGGGCATCAAACATTTAAACATCAACAGAACAACTTGGCAAAATGAATGACAAATAATGACAACACTAAGAGGTAAGAGTCCATAAAACTTACGACCCAGATAAAATTCTAATGACACAATCATATGACCACAAATACTATGTGTGTGTGGGTTCTTAGAGTCATGATGTCTTTCCCATTCTCCTCGATCTGCTTCCCTCTCTTTGGTGATACTCTCCCTCCTTGTTTGGGAGGGGGAACTAATTTCCTGCATCCACCTCATTGTGCAAACAAGAAAGTTAGTCTGTTAATCATAGCATCATATGATTATTTCAATAAAAAGAATCATAAAAAATCTACTATCCATATTAATAAATCAAATCTAGCATTCACATTCTACATACCATGAATAAAATAGATTTATCACATTGTATATATCCTCAAATCACAGTTTCAAAAACTTAATTTTGAAAAGCATGGCAATGTATCTAACTAATAATTAGTTAAAGATAATAAAATCTATCTGTTCAAAAAATGGGGTGTGACAGTTAAATAATAAAATTACTAAAACAATTAATAACTAAAAGTTAATCATAAATAAAAATTGTTAAAAATAACATTTAAATTTTATTATAAATATTTAATGATATATAACTATTAAAAATTTATTATTAGTAATAGAAAATATAAAATAAATTTTAGTAGATGTTAAGTATTTTTATTAATATTTTAACCTATTTCTTAAATATGCATTTAGTATTTGTGCAATATGATTTTGTGATACTTTTAACCCTTACAATGCAAAAGGCAACCCATACTCATAATTTAAATGTCAAAAAATTATTTGTATAGTTAACTTATGGCATTTGATTAAAATGCAAAGCATCCACACTATGTGTTAGAAATATTTTCATTAATTAATTACAAAATAATTATAACATATGATTTAAACATAAAACAAGGGACCTAAAATTGAAAAGATTAACAAAAATATTTACATAAAATAATTTTTAAAATATAAAGCATTTATATTATATAATTTAAAATATATTTTTATTGATTGTTTATAAATAATTATAACATGTGATTTAAATATAAAGCATAAACACACCATACATACTCATAAATACGGTTTTAAATTGATGTTCATTTAAACAATTTTTATATTTTCAACCATAAAATATTATACAATTTTTTATCATCCTATTCCTTTTATATTTCTAAGTTGTAATGGTGAAAAGTACATATCCTTCCTTTTTACTATTTGTCTTATACCACTTTGAGAGGGTGTTTTAAGTTTTGTTTTAGCACATAGTTTTAGGTGTTTTGGTGCCCCATTTTACCTAAATTATTACTTTGACTCTCAAAAACATAATCATAACCCCTCTTAGACAATTTCCAATCATCAAATTGTTCGCTCTTCTCTAAGGTTTAATTCCAAGATGCAAATTTGAACCTAGTTCAATTCTATGATGTGAAATCAACCTATCAAGTTTTAAATTCAAAATTAAACATTGGCTTGAGCTAATGTAGGCTTTCAACTAGTTGAACTTCATTGTGTCCCATGCCAAAGCATTCAAATTGTGTCTAAGTCAAGTATACAAAGACAACATCTCTACCTCATCTGATGATCACTTTCATTCTAATAATCTTCCACTATTGATGTTGCATCAAATTTCCACCAATTTGGCATGTTCCATTGTCTCAACCCTCACTATCAACTCACAAAGGGATCCATATCTATATTTAGTAGCTTTCCAAATCACTCTTGCTTCTACCATAGATTAAAACTACTAAACCTTAGTTGCACACTACGACCTTGCATTACTCTTTTTGCATTCCAAATTCTAAGTATCACATTCCAACTTTAGATTCCACATCACCCTCATTTAGGACAATATCTGTTGCACTCATTGTATGTTGTCCTCCAGTCTTCTACCAAGTAACACTAACTCAAAAAAAGTTTTTACCAAGGAGAACATGATCCTCTCTTAGCAAGCTCCTTAAAGATGTTTGTCAACACTATAAGACTATTTATTACAAGTCTAGACATCAAGAAAAATCTATATTTACAAGTAAAATAATCCATGGTCTATTAGATAGTTTTGTACATTCCAAATTGATTTGTGGGCTAGGGTTGATTTCATGGCACATTTTTTACCTAGATAAATTTTGTAATGCAAAATCAATCTACGGATTTGCACAATTCTAGATTTTAGTTGTCTTAGTCTTCTCTTTATATATTTGATATCATAATTTAGGTATTTGTCATATGTCATAGTATTTTTCATCTCCCTTCCTCTAAATCTTAACATATATATTTATTTTTTCTATTTTTTATCTCCCTTCCTATAAATCTTAAGGTATATGTTTATTTTTGTATTTTTTTCATTTTCAAACCTGTTGAAGTATGCAATTTTAGTCCTAGTTCTTAAATCTAGGCTATTTATTTATTTATTTATTTTAATGTTTTAACCTTACATAAAATGATAAATCTGACCTTTGATTCCCTCGAAGATTTATCCTAGGGCTTTGACCTTCTTTCTATCTCTAAAATTTTAGATTTGATATTTCTAATTGATATACTTTATTTCAAATTTGCTTAAAGTTTGGATCTACAGTTCTTTGAGTTTCATTATTACATCTTAGTTAGGGTTTGGATTTTCATTGTTACATCTATTTGATCTATACTCACCCACCCTTAGATTATGTATTCTTATCATATCATTATGGATTATCATTCCCATTTTCCTTTACCCTCTACTCATTTGTTTCAAGTACTAATTTTGATGTGTTCCTACACTTTGTTTCATCTAATCCTCTCATTTTTATGCTTTCATGTCTTTTTATCCTAGGAATGGGGATTTGTTTTCTATGAAGGTGTTGTTTTTGTCATGTTTGTGATCTCTCTTCCTTCATAGAGTTTGTTATTGCTTCTTTTTTTATTTTGGACACCCCCACTTCACTTATCAATAAGCTTCATCTTGATTATACCTTGCTTATGTCTAGTGGTAATGTTATCCATGGACATCATGGCGTTTTACCTTTTAGTACTTTTCCTTCACATACTTTGGTTCACAATGATAATTTACCTTGTGTAATGGATATTGATAAGCTAGTCCTACCTGTAGGAGTACAATCAACACTAACAGGGGGGTTTGAATCAATGTTGAGTCAAAAACCAAAATTTATGACAAGTTTCAAACTTGACAATGAAGTTTATCAAAAATTAAATTCAATACTTGAACAACCAAAATCAAATGTTCAATTATATGTAATTACAAAAGAAATGAGATCATCACACAAAGAAATTAATGATTGGAAAACCCTCCTGGGGTAGAAAAACCACTCAAAACTGCCTCACCGGCTTAAGCAAAAACCTCACTGGTTACAATGTTTAGAAGCACCAACTTCAAGGAGTACTAACCCCTAATACATACAAATAGGTCTCACTGACCATACAAGCCTCACTGGCTACAATATGCCTCACTGGCTGAATGTGCCTCGCTGGCTTTTCTCAATCAATTAAAACAAAAGATCTCATGTGCAAGAAGTGATTGCAAGTCAATCTTATTTGCACCATTCAAATCAAATCATCTGCAACATATATTCCATCATTCCAATCCTCTGACACTTCATCCTTGAAATCATCTGATTCACCTGATCAAGAAAATATGTCTTTTTCACTGCAAATTGGTTTTCGCATTTATTTATCTATATTTTCTTTTCAATTGAATCTTCATAAAATTTTCTTCAATACTGCATATTGATCTCATACCACACACCATCAATACACCTGCATATATATAAGAAATTTTTTTGATCTTCTAGCTTGTTTGCATTTTCATCATCTTCAAATTTTCATTCACCCCAAGAAAATAATTTGTCCTTGCACTTGAAACAAAAATCACATTATTTTCACCTTCCTCAATCTACAAAAATTAGGAGATAGATTTCATAAAATGACATTTATTTTGGCACAAATAATGTCTCTACAAAAATCCTTTCATATTCTAAAAAAAAAAATTGTCCAATCTACCCTTTCAAACTTCATCTTCCCCTACATCAAAAACCTTCAATCTACAAAATAAAATCATCTTCAAGAAAAAAAACTTTCATGCTTCTCTTCATTTTCTTCTTCCAAAAATTCATCACTATTTCCCATTGCTCAAAAATTCATCTGCAAAATAAAAATATTCTCCACACAAAAAAACTTTTAACCTACTCATCAAAATAAGAAATATCTCTCAAAATAACTTCCTCCTTAGTATTCTCTTGCCAAGGAAAGTTTAAAATAGAATAAGATCTTCCCATAAAAATCTCCTTTAGAAAAGACTAAAAATAGTCTTTAAAAAATCTTTTATGAAATTCTTCAAAAATTCATGCCACATACTCTTTTATAAGTCTTTAGCCCTCAACTCATATAAAATTCATTTTCTTTTATGTCATAAGAATATGACATATAGGGGTCGATCATAAGGTTTCTAATATTTAAAAAGCCATAACTATGACTTAATGATCGGGCTTCCTTCTTATGGTCATTCGATGGTTTTTTTAATGAATAAAGCTCTTCAAACATAAAGCAATTCGTGCCCACCCCACTTTTAAATGTGACCATCAAACATGAAATTGGTGCCCAACACATATGGAGGAGACCGGTTTTATAGGTTAAAAGGCAAAGGGGCCAGTTAAGATATATGACTTTACAACCCTTGAGCAGGTCACTTTAAGTGACATAACTTGTGACAGCAGGTCAATGAGTAAATAAAACAAAAAGTACAATTTATGCAATACGGTCAATGAAGGGCATAGAAAATGTGATTTGATTTAAGTGTTTTAAACTTAATACAATACCTTTAATCACATACATGTGATTCATCAAAGCCCATATAAAAATAATGCCTTTGAAATGATACTACTCTGTCACAGCATACCTCTGACATGAAGGCTCATATTACTCTGCCATAACACTTGCATATTTCACATAAAGAACAACTCAACTCTTCAACTCAAATATGAACAAGGAAACTCTTAAACAAGAATGATATCTTGAACTCCTGAAATTAACATCTGAAATTAGAACCATACCAACACCATGACAACCTAAAATCCTCTGAAGACACCTCAACATGATGAAAATCATGATCTTATCAACCTATGTTGATGCAATACAAAGGAAGAAACTCAACTTCTTGTGGACATATTTCACAACAATGGGTTTCAGTCAACCCACTTAACAAGACCAATCACCTTTCAAGTCACTTTTCTTCACAAGTCCACATTTCCCTACACAAATACTCAAATCAACCATTCAAACTTGCAATCAGAGTTCCAAATCTTTTAACATTCACAACTTGACCAAACTCAAACATATCTTCAACCACAAAACATCAATTTGTTGTCCTACTCATAATTCCTTGGAACAGTCATTTATAACTTTTGCATAACATATAATTAAGCCAATTGCATAAGTGAGATTAAAGATAATATAATTACAGAACTTTCCTCAAGTATTCATAAAGATCCAACGGTGGAATAAAAAGTTATAACATTTTTACCAAAACAGATAACCTTAGGCAGGGTTTCAGACCAGTCTTCAGTGATTTGCTTCTAAAATGCACAAAAATGGCAGAATTGCATAAAATTGGTCTTGAATGAAATATGATTCACCATTCTACAAAACCCATAAAAATAGCATGTGAAATTTTCCCGTACAGTATTGAAAAACATGCTGCAAGTCAAGGAAACAGTTCAGATTTCAGAACAATGACACTTTCATCAATGTATTTCATCAAAATTTCAATCCCCTTACAAAAATGTTCTTCCACACCATGCCTCCATGTTTTTGAGGCATTTTAAAACACATTCTCATGGAATACTAACAGTCATAACCAACTTTTGAATCAAATGACTCTTCAACTTCCTCTACAAGACCAAATTGACAACATTTTGGTGTAACTAATTTTGACAATTTTGACAATATTCTAAACTAAGACCCTAGATAACCACAATACATCACAAATGGTCTCTAATAGACCTTATTCTAACAAAATATGACTAATTACATCAAGACACAACCCTAACATCACTATACATGACACAATTTGACTCCAAATCACCACTTTTGCATAATTTGAATTGGGTGCTCCTACACCAAACTCCCGGCCAAATGAAATCCAAGTCCTCTTGGATTGAGTCTTCATATTCTATATGTTCATCTTTGATGACTTCTAAGTTTTGCCTCTTGCCCACCTTGAAACTGCCCCTAATCATCTTTATTTTCACCTTAGGTTTCATTTTGTCCATGCAAATTAGTCCTCTAACTTGCTTGCTATCTGAAATCAGGTTTTTCACACTTTGTTGCATTCCAACTTTCACCTCAGTACTTTGTTCTTCTCCCTTCACTTTCAACCTTGGTTTGTACACAAGGAAATGGTAAATGACTTCTCTAACTTGTTGCTTTTTCCATACAACAATGGTTCTTTCATTCTTATTCTCCACTTCCTCCTCTTGTATAAGGTCTGCAATCTCTATTTTCATTTCTTCATCCAATCTTGACACCAACTCAATATCTTCACCCTCTATCACTCTTTCATCTTCATGCTTGGGAATGACTGCAATACATTTGTCTTCATCCTTGAATTCTTCTTCAACATCCTCAAATTCCCCTTCTTCCTCTTTTATCTTCATTTGTCTTCTTCTCTTCACTATCTTCTGAATGTGCCATGTAATCTTCTTCTTAATTCTCAAGTGCCAACTTGTCATCTGCTTAATCATCTGTTCCATCTTCATTATGGACTCCTGGAACTCTTTATCAAATCTTCTCAACTCTTGTTTCAACTCAGCTATCTCTTTCTCAAATTTCTCTTGCCTCTTTCTCTTTTTCCTTTCTTCCCCTACCTGCAAATGCCTCTTCAACACATCCATCTTGTCTTCTACTCAAGCAAGCTCCCCCTTGCTTCACAACTTCTCAACTTTCTCTACCTTCTCTTGGCAGCAACCAGGTTATCTTCTCAACCTACACAAACCAAAACACACAGAAACCACAAAACCACAAACCAACTTTCTTTTCCCAAAGCCTTCTAGCTCTGATACCAATTTGATGCAGTACAAAGGAAGAAACTCAATGTCTTGTGGACATATTTCACAACAATGGGTTTCAGTCAACCCACTTAACAAGACCAATCACCTTTCAAGTCACTTTTCTTCACAAGTCCACATTTCCCTACACAAATACTCAAATCAACCATTCAAACTTGCAATCAGAGTTCCAAATCTTTTAACATTCACAACTTGACCAAACTCAAACATATCTTCAACCACAAAACATCAATTTGCTCTCCTACTCATAATTCCTTGGAACAATCATTAATAACTTTTGCATAACATATAATTAAGCCAATCACGTTAGTGAGATTAAATATAATATAATTACAGAACTTTTCTCAAGTTTTCATAAATATCCAACGGTGGAATAAAAAGTTATGATGTTTTTACCAAAACAGATTAGGCAGGGTTTCAGACCAGTCTTCAGTGATTTGCTTCTAAAATGCACAAAAATGGGAGGAATTACATAAAAGTGGTCTTGAATGAAAGATAATTCACCATTATACAAAACCCAAAAAACTAGAATGTAAAATTTTCCCATACAGTATCGAAAAACGTGCTTCAAGTCAAGGAAATAGTTCAGATTTCAGAACAGTGACACTTTCATCAATGTATTTCATCAAAATTTCAATCCCCTTACAAAAATGTTCTTCCACACCATGCCTCCACATTTTTGAGGCATTTTAAAACACATTCTCATGGAATCCTAATAGTCATAACCAACTCTTGAATCAAATGACTCTTCAATTTCCTCTACAAGACCAAATTGACAACATTTCAGTGTAACTACTTTTGACAATTTTGACAATATTCTAAACTAAGACCCTAGATAACCACAATACATCACAAATGGTCTCTAATAGACCTTATTCTAACAAAATATGACTAATTACATCAAGAAACAACCCTAACATCACTATACATGACACAATTTGACTCCAAATGACCACTTTTGCATAATTTGAATTGGGTGCTCCTGCACCATGTGTCAACCTATATAAACAACCCTACAAGAGAATATGAACTATTTATGATGATGACATCCAAAACATAATGATCTTGATTGAATACC
Source organism: Cunninghamia lanceolata (assembly GCA_027924645.1). NCBI lineage: Eukaryota > Viridiplantae > Streptophyta > Pinopsida > Cupressales > Cupressaceae > Cunninghamia > Cunninghamia lanceolata. The sequence goes on along the minus strand of BSBN01000914.1, from coordinate 2,978,193 downwards.
ACATCTGAATTCACCTCTACCATATGAAGATCATGATGAACACCTGAAACATGACATCTTGTCATATGAAGACTCAACACCTTTTTGACATCAATGATAAGCAATCACCATCAATCTCCCCCTTTGTCATTGATGGCAAAACTGCATGATATAATTTTTCTTTCTCCCCCTTTTTGACATCTGATGACAAAGACTATTATCTCCCCCTATGAAATATAACTCATATACAACATTAGCAATACTACTTATCACACCTTTCACCCATAAACATCAACATGCAGAAAGGAAATAGAGAAGACACAACACCAACTAGTATTTGAACATTATCATTATCATCTGCTATTACTGATCCAAGACCTTTGCTTGCCTCTGATTTGATAAAAATACAAGGCTCACCATCAATGTCATAAGCATCTCTAGATTGTCATAGCTTGAAGCACATACCTGTTACCACTTCAAAACTACAATTTGCACATACCTTTCTGAAACATATTAATGACGAAGACCATCAAAGAACATGTCAAATTATGACACCAGAAACTCCTTAACATCTCTAGTTCATCATCTTCTTTTGACACTATCTCCAAACCATCTAAAGGCTTCAATTCTAATGCAATACATTAGTTGCAGATCACATCTGAAATGGCTCAACAAAGCATTATATATGATCATCAACCCTGACATATTCTCAAGATCTCCCAAAGCATAAAGAATAATGTATGATCATAAAATTGACTCCTTATGCAAAGATACCATAATCACATCAATACTTATGGTGAACAACAATGCAGGTTTAATAGTTAAAAATATGATACCCACATGAAGACTTCTCATTACTAAATTCACAACTCATGATAACATGATGACCACGCAAGAGATGTTCTTGCCAAGACTTCCATGACAATAAAACGACAACAATCAATCACTTTACTCTTGCACACAATTCTTGATATGATAAAGAATGAAGACCTTTCTCAAAGGAATGAAGATTATCTGAAATGAAGGCTATCTTGATGAAGATCATCCTACACATGACACTTTTACAACTCCATGTCAAATCTGATATAAACATAACCACTATCAATACCTTTGCAAAAATAAATGAATTGACTTCTTTCATTTGCAACTTCCTTAGCCCACATAAGCAAACATCTGAAGAGAACTTCTTGAATATACCCAAGATCCATTATTCAAATCAACCCATCAATTTTGCATACCAACAAACCAACTGCATTAACAAGTTCTTCTTGAATCACTGTCACATACTGAAGATCAACTTAGTTAGCAATACCATCATAGAATTCATTTGACAAGAATCAATTTGACAAGTTCATCATTCAAATGATCTCCTTCCTAAAACTTCTTGGGGATAATTGATAGATCATGAACAACTCCCCCTTACTTCATGCTATCTTTTATGCAATTGATAAAGTGACTTGTGCAAGATGCACAAGTTTAGAATTTATCTTCTCTTGTTTTTGTTTTTGCCTCCAAACTTTCTCAGGTTCTTACTTCTGTTCAGATTTCTTTATCTAAACCTTTTCAACCTTCTTCTTTTTCCAATCTATCAATCTAGGTAAATCTATTCTTCCAAACCTTCTGCAACTACAGGCTTTGTGACTAGGAGAATTACACTTGAAACAAACAATATTAGTATTCTTGATTGAAGAAAAATGATTTCTTCTGCAATTAACTAATTTGAGTCCAAATTGATTACAAGTATAACAATATCCATTAAATGAATAATTATACCTGTACATATATGCTTGTCTTGCAGGGGCATTTCTTCTGAATTTTCTCCTTTGATTGTGCATTTTGTCTTCAGGGGCAGCAGTATGATAATTTAAATCAATCTTCCTTTTAGAAGTCTCTCTAACTTTTGAACATTCTCTCTTTTCATAACCAAGTCTAGCAGTGTCTCTATGTTGTTTTTGTTTACTAAGCATCTCTTGTAACTTGCTTGTGCTTTCATCAAATTTGAGATTCTTTTCCAACTGCTTTCTAACATCCTCAATTTCTTTACTTAAAGAAATTATTTCTTCTTCTATCTTTTGACATTCAACCTTTTTAGCCTCCAACTCATATTTTGTTTCATCAGCTACCTTCTTAGCTTTCTCAACCTCTATCTTCAAAAGTTGATGATTAATTTATCTGATTCACTTGCTTGATTCCTCAAATCTATAATCAGGTTTCGAGCATCTTCAAGATCTATAAGAGCTTTGTTTTTAAAATCTCTTTCTTGTTGTAACTACAATTCTAATATGTGATTCTCCTTTTTGTACTTCTTGAGTTCACTTAAAGCACACATGAGCTCTCCTTCTATGTCTATTTCACATTCTTGTTCTTCATCACTCATAATCTGATTTTCTTCTTCTAAATCTGATTGATTCTTATCTTCTTCATGTGAAAGTTTTCCATCATTGTCACTCTTCTCAAATAATAAGTTGTCTTCTTTTTCAAGTGCACTACCTTGATAATTTTTTATCAACTTCTTCCACATATCCTGTGCTATTTCACAGTGCATAACTTTACAAGAAACATCATTAGATAGAGCAGACAATATGGCCTTCTTTGCAATATAATTACATTCAAGAGCTTCTTTGTTATTTGTAGTAACACAATACCCATTCTCAAATAACATCAAAACACCATATCCTAAAGAGGATAAATAAATCTGCATTCTAACATACCAAACAGAAAAGTCTGAACCATCAAAGAGAGGGACTCCAAAAAACTCTTTCTCTATTTTAATACCTGATTCAACTTGTGAAGCATCTTTATCAACTGATTGAACATCATCTAAATTTGATACAAACTACACCTTTTGATCAGAATGAGACTTGACATTTCTCATGTTCTTATTTCTTTTGCACTTACCCATTATACTCCACCCTCAATATCTACCCAAGCCGATTAGACTATAATAGGGAACTTGGCTCTAATACCAATTGTAGGAGTACAATCAATAGTGAGAGGGGGGGTGAATCAGTGTTGAGTCAAAACCAAAATTTATGACTTTTCAAACTTGACAATGAAGTTTATCAAAAATTGAATTCAATACTTGAACAACCAAAATCAAATGTTCAATCATATGTAATTACAAAAGACATGAGATCATAACACAAAGAAATTAATGAGTGGAAAACCCTCATGGGGTAGAAAAACCACTCAAAATTGCCTCACTAGCTTAAGCAAAAACCTCACTGGTTACAATGTTTAGAAGCACCAACTTCAAGGAGCACCAACCCCTAATACATATAAATAGGTCTCACTGACCATACAAGCCTCACTGGCTACAATATGCCTCACTGGTTGAATGTGCCTCACTAGCTTTTCTCAATCAATTAAAACAAAAGATCTCATGTGCAAGAAGTGATTGCAAGTCAATCTTATTTGCACCATTCAAATCAAATCATCTGCAACATATATTCCATCATTCCAATCCTCTTACATTTCATCCTTGAAATCATCTAATTCACCTAATCAAGAAAATATGTCTTTTTCACTGCAAATTGGTTTTCACATTTAGTTATCTATATTTTCTTTTCAATTGAATCTCCATAAAATTTTCTTCAATACTGCATATTGATCTCATACCACACACCATCAATACACTTGCATATATATAAGAAAAACTTTTGATCTTCCAACGTGTTTGCATTTTCATCATCTTCAAATTTTCATTCACCCCAAGAAAATAATTTGTCCTTGCACCTGAAACAAAAATCACATTATTTTCACCTTCCTCAATCTGCAAAAATTAGGGGATGGATTTCATAAAATGACATTTATTTTGGCACAAATAGTCTCTGCAAAAATCCTTGCATATTCTCAAAAAAAAAATTGTCTAATCTGCCCTTTCAAACTTCATCTTCCCCTGCATCAAAAACCTTCAATCTGCAAAATAAAATCATCTTCAAGAAAAAAAACTTTCATGCTTCTCTTCATTTTCTTCTTCCAAAAATTCATCACCATTTCCCATTGCTCAAAAATTCATCTGCAAAATAAAAAGATTCTCCACACACAAAAACTTTTAACCTACTCATCAAAATAAGAAATATCTCTCAAAATAACTTCCTCCTTAGTATTCTCTTGCAAGGAAAGTTTAAAATAGAATAAGATATTCCCATAAAAATTGCCTTAAAGACTCCATAAAAATCTCCTTTAGAAAAGACTAAAAATAGTCTTTAAAATATCTTTTATGAAATTCTTCAAAAATTCGTGTCACATACTCTTTTATAAGTCTTTAGTCCTCAACTCATATAAAATTCATTTTCTTTTATGTCATAAGAATATGACATATAGGGGCCAATCATAAGGTTTCTAATATTTAAAAAGCCATAACTATGACTTAATGATTGAGCTTCCTTCTTAAGGTCATTCGATGGTTTTTTTAATGAATAAAGCTCTTCAAACATAAAGCAATTTGGGCCCACCCCACTTTTAAATGTGACCATCAAACATGAAATTGGCGCCCAACACATATGGAGGAGACCAGTTTTATAGGTTGAAAGGCAAAGGGGCCAGTTATGATATATGACTTTACAACCCTTAAGCAGGTCACTTTAAGTGACATAACTTGTGACAGCAATTCAATGAGTAAATAAAACAAAAAGTACAATTTATGCAATACAGGCAGTGAAGGGCATAGAAAATGTGATGTGATTTAAGTGTTTTAAACTTAATACAATACCTTTAATCACATACATGTGATTCACCAAATCCCATATAAAAATAATGCCTTTGAAATGATACTACTCTATCACAACATACCTCTGACATGAAGGCTCACACTACTCTGCCACAACACTTGCAGATTTCACATAAAGAACAACTCAACTCTTCAACTCAAATATGAACAAGGAAACTCTTAAATAAGAATGATATCTTGAACTCCTAAAATGAACATCTGACATTAGGACCTGTCACATCCCTCTTTTTGAAAACAATTATGCTATTTACTTTCTTGCGAATTTTAGTAATTTAATATGTTGTGAATGACATGGAAATTGACGATTTATCTTACAAAGTTGTTATATCGAATTGTGGAATCTAACAATTACGATCAAGGTGATATAGTAGACTAAATGTCTTTATAATAAATGCAATGATGTTTGGATATATTATGTTTTGATTTGAACATAGGTGCTTTGACCACAAAATTGTATGTGAGCCTGTCAATGCAGGAACAGGTGGACCATGTTCGACGGGAAGAGAAAGTATCTTCGAGAGAGAGTATAGACTCTGGAAATTAACCATGGGCGTTTGTTACTGAGATCGCCAAACAGGTAGATAAACCTTGGAACCAACCAGTTAGTCTTGTTTGTCGGTTGGGTTAGTTAACTAGATGTCGACGTCAAAGGATAAAGTGTGATATTCTAGTCGAAAGACGTCATGTAGAATCTTGGAGTCGTCGATGTCGTTGTAAGTCCATCATAGCAAGTCGACTTATTTAGACGTTTAATATTTTCGTTTATAAGTGTTTATTGAACCATCTTGTGGTGAAATTGTAAATCTTGTCTCGTAGTCGAAAGACGCGAGAAGTCGGCTTTGTGCGTCTAACGTCGTAAGAACTCGTTCGCGTTACGACCAATCCGTCGTCATTGTCGTAAAACACGTCAAACTTGTATTGTGAAGTTATTCTATTCTTGTAGATCGACAAATGTCGATTCGAAGCCATAGCATGAAATAATTTATTTGGTCGTCGATTAACGTGAGTCTTTTCTTCTATCTTTGACCACGAGTAGTTGTCAATCTAACTTTGAGCTTTCTTAATAAGTTGGTCTTTGCCTCCTGTTCCTTTTCGACCAAAACGATGCTTTACTCATTTCCTAAACCACTGCCAAGCCGAGCTTAACTCCACAATACATCTTATGGTGGCTTTTGGATTGAATTAGATAACTTGGTATTCAAGTGAAGGCGGAGTTGTTATGTCTTCTAGCAAGCCACATTGCCTTAGGAACCACCACCTTTTGATTGGTCGTGATAAATGGGAAGTTGGGTTTAAAATCAACTGTGTCGACCCATATGATAAAATTTATGTCAACCAAGAACTCTTTGGAGAGATTCCTTTTACCATGACGTGAGAGGAAGGTAGTTTGCAGTTGCGAAGGAGAGTAACGGATATTAAATGATGATACTCCATTATCTAGGAAGGTGGAGAGGTTTCGGTGGCTGTTGTGCGAAAGAAGATGGAACTGCGGAGTTTAGGGAGAAGTCGGAGGTAGTTGTAGAAGTAGAGAGATTAATGGAAGGCGGATGAAAGTCGTTATAACCTTCCTCGCGGGCAGTAGGAGAGGGGAGAACGTGAAATGAGAGTTTAATGAGAGATTCTCCTTCGCAAGGTGAAAAGAGGAAGGAGTAGCCCGTCGTTGAGGGTGAAATGGTGGGAGAAACTGCGAAAGAGGAGGAAAAGTAACTGCGAAGTTAGAGTTGAGGGAGACATCGACGGATAGGGTGTAGCTGCGGGAAGAAAAGAATCATAAACGGCGATTGTTATTGGTTGGAGACCGTCACCGAAGAGGAGGAAAGTAGTTTGAGGGAATAGTGGTCGTGGCTATGAGAGAGGAGTCGGCAGTAAAAGAGGAGAGAGGGCCATCATCGCGAGGAAAGAGGTAGTGATGGTAGGTTGAAAAACTGCAGAGTTAAGAGTTAGAAACAGCAGAGAGAGACAGAAGGAGAGCCCGGCTTTGTGAAGAGGGAAAAAGTGGCGGTAAGAGAGAGGGTTTGGGAGTTTAGTAGAGGAAGAAAGTTTTTGATGGAATGAGAAAACGTGAGTGAGGGAAGGAGTGATAGGTTACTTCTAGGGAGCGATCCATTTTCTGAGTAGAAAGCAGAGGGAGAGATAACTAAGAAGCCTGTAGTTGTCTGTGGGTGAACGTTTTCTAAGTAAGGAGCCTGCCTTGACTTGAATAGTGTCCGACAGAGAGAGGGATCTGTTTAGTGTGGACTGTCGTTATTTTCAGAAGGAGATAAAAGAGATAGCTTCGAAGAAAAGCAGAGGAGAATGTAGAATTACCATAGCAACCTCCATTTTTATCAACAGGTTAATTTCCTTCATTACTTTTCTCAGTTTAGATCTGTAAGTAAGACTCACTTTGCAAAAGATCAATACGTTTAAAACGAGAAGAAATGTACGACAACGTAAACCTAGTATGATATCTGTATGCGGTAAATCCACATAATAGTATCATTGCTATGTTTGAGATTTGAAAACTCAGAAATAGAAGTATTGCTGTCTCATCACTGTGTTTGTGATTTAAAAACTCAGAAAAAGTAGTATGCTGTCTTCTTGAATTCGTAAACTCAGAAATTGTAGCATTTTTTGCCTTGAATTAAGCGGTGTAATAAAAGAACGCAGTTCTCTAACGCATATCCATTTAGGAACAAAATTATTTTGATGCAAGATGCAATATACCTTCCTTGAACGATAACTCCACAATGAGTAAACATGTTGCTCCACGTGCATGTTGCGTAGAAGTCAAAAACCACAGTTTTAAGCACATTTTGATGTAAAATTAGAGTGTTTGATAGCCGGAAAATGCAATTGTAAACAGCTGATGTCTTATCCATCATACATCTTTAGTTAGAGGTTGACCATGTGTTGGTCATCTCTATTAACATAAGAAAGATTTCGTAGTCATTTATATTTTATTTATGACTCTTATCTTGTAGAACCATGTGAAACTAATGATACGGAAAGAGGAGTAGGAAGATAAAGTTTTAGTAATGATTAGGAAACCGTCATGGTTCTGAAATGAACAATTTGAGTTGAAAACCTGCATGTGAGTTGAATTTATGTTGCATACGACGGTGCTAGAATCGTTTTATCTTGTAGACCATATGAGTCTAGAATCCTCAAATTTTGGGATAATGGGAAATGGCTTTAAATATATGAGTATGTTGTGTAAACATGGGAACCAAGTAAACAAATAGGAAACCACTTAGGAGTGGGCGCTTATAAGAAAGGTTTTTACATGAAATGGATTATGAAATTCTGAACTCGAGATTAGAGCAAAAGTTGCGCCATGCGCTATTGTAGGAGGATATCCTAAACCCTTGAGGTCATCAAGGTCGTCAAATAGTTAAAATTATACAAATAGGAAACTGTAGGATTTCGACCAGTTCAAGTTGAGTAGGGTGGGTGAACCAAGTTCATGCGTTCCTAGAACGCTAATTAAAAACAAATCCTTTGGCCAAGGTGATGTACTATCCTCAAGTGCATCGAACGTTCACCGTAACTGGATGGCATTTCTTGTGGAGTTTCGTGCATGACTAGAGGGTATCTAGGGATCTGCACGATAACAAGACACGTAGGTTACAACACCAGAGCTCAGATGGCAAACGCCAATGGTTATCCTAAGTCTATCCTCTTGAGTAGGGTAGGGCCACTTCCAGTTAGGAAGGAGTGCAGGAGACCGACAGTCTATGGTTGGAGGTTAAGCTCCTTGAAGATACTTTCTCTTCCAAATACTAAGGAATGCCGAGTCTTGAATGTGATGGGTCGACAATCGAGATGCATGACAATGGTATGTTTCCAATATTTGTTGTTTCAAGAAAATTTCATCTGTTAGAAAATAAAATGTTTAATGTATATCATTTATTTCAGCTTTATGAAAATGAGATCATGTTTATGATAAAATGAAAAATGTTGTATTGGATTATAAGTGAGTAACTTTTGTATTTGATTTCCTAGTAAAAAAAATTTTACCATTGTAAAAACTTAGTTACTTCTTGTTATTACGGTTTTGGATGTTACATATGGTATCAGAGCTAACCAGGTTCAGTACTAGGGTTGATGAGTCCACTAACCTGATTAGGAAATCATCATTATGCAGGTAGCTAATGATTTGGTTTATTGTGCCAGGATGGTATACACCAAGAAAACCGCAAGAAAATCCTTCGCGGGTAAGAAGCGTTATCTGCAAGCTAAGCAGAAACGACTTGCGATGATCAAGACCATAGAGAAAACCAATGACAAAAATGGCATATGGCTTGATGATATAGAAACCTTAGTCAATGCAATGTCACGACTTAAGCGAGTGAGGAGAGAACTCCTAGAGGGAGCAGCGATGGCAGCTCGAACCTTGATCAACCGCTGCTCCTGGATTGTAACTGATAGTGTACCTGTTAGTGTACCTGAGAGTGTACCTAGTACTATACCCATGATCACTAGAGATCCACATGTAGTACCTAGAGCTGAGATTATTGAGTTATCTTCTGATAGTGAGTCTGAGGGGTATACACCTTGTGATTATGTGTCGGACAATGAATCTGAAGGTTACACTCCACTAGATAACACTATGTAGAAACATGAGATTTGTCTATCTCTAATGATGTTGAAACAATTTTGCAAAGTAAATAAAGACAAAATTTTGGTTTGAGAACAATTATGATTATGATCAAATGATGTGTTCTTTTGATGATGTTTAATTTAATAAGCGCAAAACTGATTAGTAGATGTTTAATCAAGTGTGAAATTAAACTAGCATGGACCAATCAGGGTTTAACGAGGGGGAGGATCGGGAAGGTCATAACTCTCAGGAAAACTCCACTAACAAGTTGGATAGGATTCTCAACATGCTCACGGAAACCAAGGAAAGATTGAACAAACTGGAAAGGAAAATGGATGAAACTGGCAACATAGAGGGTGGAAATGAGAACTCACACTTCATAAGCAAGAGTAAAAATTGGGATGATGGCACGACAAGTGAGCATCCTGATGACAGTGAAGCCCAAAGAAGAACCAAGGATAAACTTGCCTTAGAGTTATCTAAGGATATGAAGAAGGTTAACCCTCCAATGTTTGATGGAATGAAAACTGGAGATGCAGCTGAAGCATGGTTGACTGATATGGAGAAATATTTTGAGATCAAAAACTACTCTGAGGTTACTAGAGCCATGTGGGGAGCCTATCAACTGTCTAGGGAAGCGTCCACTTGGTGGATGAATAAGAAAATGGAGTTGGAATTAAGTCCCTTGAAAGTGACATGGGATGAGTTCGTGGAACTATTCCGAAAATGGCGGTTACCTCAATTATACTTTGATCAGAAGTTAACGGACTTCCAAAACCTCAGGCAAGGTGAACTATCTGTGGTTGAGTACGCAGAAAAATTCACTAGGTTACTGAAGTATGTTCCCCAATACCAAAAGGACGAAGGGTTCCAAATCAGAAAGTTCATCATGGGACTCAATCCTCAGATCGGTGGTGAGGTGGAGGTGCATGGTCCAAGCACAATGGATCAAGTTTATGAAAAGGCAATAAAACAGGAGCAGAAGATTAAATCTATCTCTTCTTACCGTGACAAGAAACGCAAGAAGTTTGACAAGAACTACAATGATCAGTCTTTTAAAAGGAAAAACGATAAGGGGTATGGAAACAGGAGGTTTGATAGGGGAAATCGAAAGAATCAAGGAGGATTTGGTAATGAGCGCAGAGGTGAAGATTTTAAGAGAAATGCAAATTTTAAGAAGAATGGTGATTCTGCAAGTAGGCCATCTGAGAAGCGAAGACCTATAGGAGGATGCTTTTCTTGTGGAGGAGATCATTATGCCAACCATTGCCCCAACAAGAAGCTGAATGGGAGACCTAGGAACACGGAGCTTCCTTCACAACAGGAAGCCTTTCAGCAAAGGATTCATGCCGCTCTTGACAATCGGCAAGCGGAGTATCAAATCACTCCTATTGAGATGACAGGTACCTTATTTGGAGTTCCTGTTTCTATTCTATTTGATACTGGTGCAACAGAAAATTTTGTGTCACCTAGAGTCTTAGGTAAATTTTCTAGAAAAGCTGGTTTTATGTCAAAACCTTGGACAGTAGAGTATGCAAATAATTCAAAGGCTCAGGTAGAGCAATGTTTGTTCGAAGCTAGGATTGATGTTTCTAACTTCGCCACTGAGGCAAACTTATACGTAGCACCTTTAGGGTCCTACGATGTCATCCTAGGAATGAGCTGGTTGTGGAAACATCAAGCCAAAGTAGATTGCTTTCATAAAACCATTGAGTGTCTTGATAAGACGGGCAAAACTGTAAATCTCCAAGGAATACAGAGGGAAATAAAGGTTAGATCCATTTCTTCTAAACAACTAAAGTGGGCTAGGCGAAAGGGATGCCAACTTTTTGTAGTCAAGATGGACCTAGTAGAGGAAACCTCGGAGAAGCAATCTTTTGAGGAAAGATATCCATTTTTGTGCAACTTCAGGGATGTATTTCCTGAGGAGTTACCAGGCTTACCTCCGAAGAGAACATTTGACTTTGGCATAGACATTAAACCAGGATCGGAGCCAATCTCTAAAGCTCCGTATCGTATGACTACCACAGAACTTATGGAATTAAAAGCTCAGTTGCAGGAGCTTTTGTCTAAGAATTTGATTAGGCCAAGTGTATCACCATGGGGAGCCCCGGTTATATTTGTCAAAAAGAAAGATGGAACTCTAAGGCTATGCATAGATTATAGGATGCTTAACAAGGCAACTATAAAGAACAAGTATCCCTTGCCGCGGATTGATGATCTATTTGACCAAATGCGTGGTGCATCGGTCTTTTCCAAGATAGATCTGAGATCTGGATACCATCAGTTAAGGTTGAAAGATGAAGACATTCCTAAGACAGCTTTTAGAACGAGGTATGGTCATTATGAGTTTATGGTGCTGCCGTTTGGATTGACCAATGCACCTGCTGCATTCATGAATCTCATGAATAGTGTATTCAGAGATTGTCTTGATAAGTTTGTACTAGTCTTCATCGATGATATTCTGATCTATTCCAAGGATGAAGAGGAGCATGCACGACATCTTCAAATAGTCTTGCAACGGTTAAGAGAACATAAATTGTATGCGAAACTCTCTAAGTGCACTTTCTTTCAGAAAGAAGTACAGTACTTAGGGCACATAATATCAACCAATGGGATATCAATTGATCCGGCCAAAATAAAAGCTATTATGGAATGGCCTGAACCTACCAATGTGTCAGAGGTACGAAGTTTCATGGGATTAGCAGGGTATTACAGGAAATTTGTGTTGAATTTCTCAAGCATAGCTAGCCCCATTACCTCTTTGCAGAGAAAAGGAAAAAAGTTTGTGTGGACGGATGTATGTCAAAAGGCTTTTGATTTGTTAAAAGAAAAATTAACAACCGCTCCAATTCTGAAAGTTCCTGATCCTGAGGGAGAGTTTGAGGTTATCACTGATGCCTCGGGGGAAGGATTGGGAGGTGTGCTTATGCAAGATGGTAGGGTAGTAGCCTATGAGTCAAGGAAGCTGAAAAATTATGAGCAGAACTATGCTCCTCATGACCTAGAGATGGCAGCAGTGGTTCACGCCCTTCAGATGTGGCGACATTATTTGTTGGGAAGGACTTTTATTTTAAAATCAGATCACCAAAGCCTTCACTACATATTCACACAACCTAATCTCAATGCAAGGCAAAGGAGATGGTTGGAACTAATAGCCGATTATGACTTTGAAATTTCTTATATCAAGGGCAAGGAAAACTGAGTAGCGGATGCCTTAAGCAGAAGAAGGCATATAGCCTCTATAATTTCCATACATGCTAACTTTAAAGACTTAGTATTGCAAAACTTATCTGGGGATGAGTATTATGAACAAGTGAAACAGGCGCTGTACTCAAACCCTAAGGACCCAAGATATGATGGATTCAGTTTTGAATCCAATGGATTGATGAGATTCAAGGGAAGAATATATGTTCCTGATTCAGTTGAACTTAGAAACCTTGTGTGGAAGGAAGTTCACTGTGCTCCTTACTCTGGACACCCTGGTGTAACTAAACTGTTAGCGGATGTAAAGCCGCTATATTTCTGGAAGGGAATGAAAAGCGATGCTGCAAAGTTTGTAGCTAGTTGTTTGGAGTGTCAGAGAGTTAAGGCAGAACACCAACATCCTGCTGGGTTGTTGTACCCACATGATATTCCAGAATGGAAATGGCAAGTTATTAGTATGGATTTTGTCCAGGGGTTACCTATGTCTAAGAATAGGCATGATGCAATATTGGTTGTTGTGGATAAACTAACCAAGGTTGCACATTTCATACCAGGAAACTTGATAGATGGAACACATCTTTTGGCTTGCAAATTTGTGCAAGAAATTTTCAGATTTCATGGGGTGCCTGAAAAGATAATATCTGATAGAGATGCACGGATAACATCACAGTTTTGGCAAACCTTATTTTCTACATTAGGGACTAAACTAAATGTAAGTACTGCTTATCACCCCGAAACTGATGGACAGACGGAAAGAGTGAATCAGGTATTAGAAGACCTTTTGAGAATGTATTGCATGGATCAGCAATACAGATGGGAGGAATATCTACCTCTTGTCGAATTTGCCTATAACAATTCCTATCATTCTGCCATTAAGATGGCACCATTTGAAGCATTATATGGAAGGAAATGCAGAACTCCTATAAGCTGGGATAAGCTGGAAGATAGGATAAGCATTGAACATGAAATGCTTGCTGATATGGAAGAAAAAGTTAAAGTGATTAGGAAGAGGTTGGCAGAAGCCAATGACAAGCAAAAGAGTTATGCAGATCGCAAGCGAGTGCCTAGACACTTCTCTGTTGGCGAGAAGGTGCTTTTGCGAGTGAAACCCCAAAAGAGTTCTATAAAGTTTGGTAAATCTTCGAAATTGGCTCCTCGTTATGTCGGACCTTTCGAAGTTCTTGAAATTATCAATCCGGTTGCCTACAAAGTTGCTCTACCTCTAGCCTTGTCTAAGATGCATAATGTTTTTCACGTTTTGTATTTAAAGAAATATTATGTAGGTAATAACCACATCCTAAACTGGAATTCCTTATAGATGCAAGAACCCGGGGTGGTTGTGATCGAGCCACTCAAGGTGCTCGAAATGCGTAAACTTCGTTTACGTAATCGAGAAGTTTTGCAATGCAAAATACAGTGGGACCAATATGGCGAGGATAGTACCACTTGGGAAGATTACAAAGATATTTACCAAAGATTTCCAAAACTTTTTAAAGACATTAATGTTGCATTATAGAAAGTTTGTTTTAAGTTTAAGTTTTTGCTTGATAAACTTAATCATCGGGGACAATGATTTTTAAAGGGGAAGGATATGTCACATCCCTCTTTTTGAAAACAATTATGCTATTTACTTTCTTGCAAATTTTAGTAATTTAATATGTTGTGAATGACATGGAAATTGACGATTTATCTTACAAAGTTGTTATATCAAATTGTGGAATCTAACAATTACAATCAAGGTGATATAGTAGACTAAATGTCTTTATAATAAATGCAATGATGTTTGGATATATTATGTTTTGATTTGAACATAGGTGCTTTGACCACAAAATTGTATGTGAGCCTGTCAATGCAGGAACAGGTGGACCGTGTTCGACGGGAAGAGAAAGTATCTTCGAGAGAGAGTATAGACTCTAGAAATTAACCATGGGCGTTTGCTACTGAGATCACCAAACAGGTAGATAAACCTTGGAACCAACCAGTTAGTCTTGTTTGTCGGTTGGGTTAGTTAACTAGATGTCGACGTCAAAGGATAAAGTGTGATATTCTAGTCGAAAGACGTCATGTAGAATCTTAGAGTCGTCGATGTCGTTGTAAGTTCATCATAGCAAGTTGACTTATTTAGACGTTTAATATTTTCGTTTATAAGTGTTTATTGAACCATCTTGTGGCGAAATTGTAAATCTTGTCTCGTAGTCGAAAGACACGAGAAGTCAGCTTTGTGCGTCTAACATCGTAAGAACTCGTTTGCGTTACGACCAATCCGTCGTGATTGTCATAAAATGTGTCGAACTTGTATTGTGAAGTTATTCTATTCTTGTAGATCGACGAATGTCGATTTGAAGCCATAGCGTGAAATAATTTATTTGGTCGTCAATTAACGTGAGTCTTTTCTTCTATCTTTGACTGTGAGTAGTTGTCAATCTAACTTTGAGCTTTCTTAATAAGTTGGTCTTTGCCTCTTGTTCCTTTTCGACCAAAACGATGCTTTAGTCATTTCCTAAACCACCACCAACCTGAGCTTAACTCCACAATACATCTTATGGTGACTTTTGGATTGAATTAGATAACTTGGTATTCGAGTGAAGGCGGAGTTGTTATGTCTTCTAGCAAGCCACGTCGCCTTAGGAACCACCACCTTTTGATTGGTCGTGATAAATGGGAAGTTGGGTTTAAAATCAACTGTGTCGACCCATATGATAAAATTTATGTCAACCGAGAACTCTTTGGAGAGATTCCTTTTACCATGACGTGAGAGGAAGGTAGTTTGCAGTTGTGAAGGAGAGTAACGGATATTAAATGATGACACTCCATTATCTAGGAAGGTGGAGAGGTTTCGGTGGCTGTTGTGCGAAAGAAGATGGAACTGCGGAGTTTAGGGAGAAGTCGGAGGTAGTTGTAGAAGTAGAGAGATTAATGGAAGGCGGATGAAAGTCGTTATAACCTTCCTCGCGGGCAGTAGGAGAGGGGAGAACGTGAAATGAGAGTTTAATGAGAGATTCTCCTTCGCAAGGTGAAAAGAGGAAGGAGTAGCCCATCGTTGAGGGTGAAATGGCGGGAGAAACTGCGAAAGAGGAGGAAAAGTAACTGCGAAGTTAGAGTTGAGGGAGACATCGACGGATAGGGTGTAGCTGCGGGAAGAGAAGAATCATAAACGGTGATTGTTATTGGTTGGAGACCATCACCGAAGAGGAGGAAAGTAGTTTGAGGGAATAGTGGTCGTGGCTGTGAGAGAGGAGTTGGCAGTAAAAGAGGAGAGAGGGCCATCATCGCGAGGAAAGAGGTAGTGATGGGAGGTTGAAAAACTGTGGAGTTAAGAGTTAGAAACGGCAGAGAGAGACAGAAGGAGAGCCCAGCTTTGTGAAGAGGGAAAAAGTAGCAGTAAGAGAGAGGGTTTGGGAGTTTAGTAGAGGAAGAAAGTTTTTGATGGAATGAGAAAACGTGAGTGAGGGAAGGAGTGATAGGTTACTTCTAGGGAGCGATCCATTTTTTGAGTAGAAAGCAGAGGGAGAGATAACTAAGAAGCCTGTAGTTGTCTGTGGGTGAACGTTTTCTAAGTAAGGAGCCTGCCTTGACTTGAATAGTGTCTGGCAGAGAGAGGGATCTATTTAGTGTGGACTGTCGTTATTTTCAGAAGGAGATAAAAGAGATAGCTTCGAAGAAAAGCAGAGGAGAACGTGGAATTACCACAGCAACCTCCATTTTTATCAACAGGTTCATTTCCTTCATTACTTTTCTCAGTTTAGATCTGTAAGTAAGACTCACTTTGCAAAAGATCAATACGTTTAAAATGAGAAGAAATGTACAACGTAAACCTAGTATGATATCTGTATGCGGTAAATCCACGTAATAGTATCATTGCTGTGTTTGAGATTTGAAAACTCATAAATAGAAGTATTGCTGTCCCATCACTGTGTTTGTGATTTAAAAACTCAGAAAAAGTAGTATGCTGTCTTCTTGAATTCGTAAACTCAAAAATTGTAGCATTTTTTGCCATGAATTAAGCGGTGTAATAAAAGAACGCAGTTCTCTAACGCATATCCATTTAGGAACGAACTTATTTTGATGCAAGATGCAATATACTTTCCTTGAACGATAACTCCACAGCGAGTAAACATGTTGCTCCATGTGCATGTTGTGTAGAAGTCAAAAACCATAGTTTTAAGCACGTTTTGATGTAAAATTAGAGTGTTTGATAGCCGGAAAATGCAATTGTAAACAGCTGATGTCTTATCCATCATACATCTTTAGTTAGAGGTCGACCATGCGTTGGTCATCTCTATTAACATAAGAAAGATTTCGTAGTCATTTATATTTTATTTATGACTCTTATCTTGTAGAACCATGTGAAACTAATGATACAGAAAGAGGAGTAGGAAGATAAAGTTTTCGTAATGATTAGGAAACCGTCATGGTTCTGAAATGAACAATTTGAGTTGAAAACCTGCATGTGAGTTGAATTTACGTTGCATACAACGGTGCTAGAATCGTTTTATCTTGTAGACCATATGAGTCTAGAATCCTCGAATTTCAGGATAATGGGAAATGGCTTTAAATATATGAGTATGTTGTGTAAACATGGGAACCAAGTAAACAAATAGGAAACCACTGAGGAGTGGGCGCTTATAAGAAAGGTTTTTACATGAAATGGATTATGAAATTCTGAACTCGAGATTAGAGCAAAAGTTGTGCCATGCGCTATTGTAGGAGGATATCCTAAACCCTTGAGGTCATCAAGGTCGTCAAATAGTTAAAATTATACAAATAGGAAACTGTAGGATTTTGACCAGTTCAAGTCGAGTAGGGTGGGTGAACCAAGTTCATGCGTTCCTAGAATGCTAATTAAAAACAAATCCTTTGGCCAAGGTGATGTACTATCCTCAAGTGCATCAAACGTTCACCGTAACTGGATGGCATTTCTTGTGGAGTGTCGTGCATGACTAGAGGGTATCTAGGGATCTGCGCGATAATAAGACACGTAGGTTACAACACCAGAGCTCAAATGGCAAATGCCGATGGTTATCCTAAGTCTATCCTCTTGAGTAGGGTAGGGCCACTTCCAGTTAGGAAGGAGTGCGGGAGACCGACGGTCTGTGGTTGGAGGTTAAGCTCCTTGAAGATACTTTCTCTTCCAAATACTGAGGAATGCCAAGTCTTGAATGTGATGGGTCGACAATCGAGATGCATGACAATGGTATGTTTCCAATATTTGTTGTTTCAAGAAAATTTCATCTGTTAGAAAATAAAATGTTTAATGTATATCATTTATTTCAGCTTTATGAAAATGAGATCATGTTTATGATAAAATGAAAAATGTTGTATTGGATTATAAGTGAGTAACTTTTGTATTTGATTTCCTAGTAAAAAAAAATTTTACCGTTGTAAAAACTTAGTTACTTCTTGTTATTACGGTTTTGGATGTTACAGGACCATACCAACACCATGACAACCTGAAATCCTCTAAAGACACATCAACATGATGAAAATCATGATCTTATCAACCTGTATAAACAACCCTACAAGAGTATATGAACTATTTATGATGATGACATCCAAAACATAATCATCTTGATTGAAGACCACATCTGAATTCACCTCTACCATATGAAGATCATGATGAACACCTGAAACATGACATCTTGTCATATGAAGACTCAACACCTTTTTGACATCAATGACAAGCAATCACCATCACTACCTTCTCATGTTACATCTAGGAATAATGATTTATATGATGAGGTTATATACCTTCCTTAACTACTTATGATGTTGGTAATCCTTGTGACATCTGTTATTTTTCCTACATGTCATGATACTCCTCTTTCTACATCCTTAGATTCATGTTCCTTTGATGTTGCATCTCATACAACCTAACAATAATGTTATATGTATTCATAATAATATTGTACTTTATAATTACTTTATTATAAGGTGATTCACTAAATGATATTATTCCCAATGAGCCTACTATTTCTACATCTCATGATTGCCCTTCTCATAATTAATTGAAAAATCATTGATTTAAGATGTTTCTCTTATAATTATTAGTACACCATTATATAATGATAATGGTAGTATAACACACAGTTTTAATATATCTAAAATTGGTGATTCTATACTATGTAATGATAATCTTACAATTAATATTCTACGTAATGATAATATTACAAGTAATGATAGTATAGCTCACATTTCTAATATATCTAGAATTTGTGACTCTATACTATGTAATGATGATCTTACAATTAATGATAATGAGGTGTCTTTTCTTAATGCTAAGAAGCTTGATGCTGCTCGTTTGCCTGATAATATTTTAGATAAGGTTAAGAATGATGATTCTCCTCTGAAAACATTATTAAAGATATTCTAGTTTTTTCTATTTGTTCCTTGTCAGAATTGATTGTTAATGATTCAATCTAATTATACTCTTCAATTTCTCACGTCTTGTATCCACATTTTAATTGTGTGTGAAAAAAAAAAGAGAGAGATTAAGATTATTTTGTGCATCGTCTCTTTTATTTCTTCCTTTTTAGCCGAAGGAATTCAATCCTTTGGTCCCTTCACTTTGTTGTAACAGCAATAGACACAATTCACTTTCAGCTAGCAAATGCTACTTTTGAGCCTCCAGTAAAAGGACTGAAACTCTGTAACAATGATATCAATTCCATTTGCTCATGATAACCCATCATGCTCTAAACTAGAGAAAGATAAGAAGCAATAAGCAGTTACATAATTACCATAAGACCTTAGGGTCTGAATTTGCTCTGCCAGATCAGTTGTTCTTGCTTGGGAACTACCAATATTGTTGACAGAGAACAAGTATCATATTAATAATTACTAATCTATTTTAGACAACTAGACTCCACTTTGCAGTTTCTCCTGATGTATAACTTGACGACAGTCTTGCTTTATCGAAAAGAATCGAGAGTTTAACCCAGCGATCCGGAGCTTAGCTCTTTACAGATAACTTGAACACAGTCAATTACCTTGTATGATCCCCAATGCTAAACTTCATTTTCTGTTAAAGCTTGCACACAATTATGCAGCTTTATTCTATGTTCTAACCATCGATTATTTGTGTTTCTGCTCCAATTCTTGCCTTCAAAACCTCGTTGCTTCATATTTCTCACGTTCAACTTATGAACTTTTGTCTTAAATTATAGACTCGGTAACCATTCGATGGGATGCCACGCGGTGAAGATGAGTAAAAGCAATAAGAACAAATTCAACATTTATTGCAAATAACAGTGGCAGACATAGAAAACTCCACCACATCTTGATGACATCCAAAGCAACAGTTCATATATCCTACGCAATTGGCGCGAAATCAAAAAAATCTTTCCGGAGCAACAGTTCATAGAAAGTAATTAGCCATGTCTTGATCTTCAAATACAGTCAAAAATTCCTATTCCAGGTCATGCAAAAAAAAAACTTTCAACAATTTCCCCATTTAATTCCAACTTCATAACTTTCAAATTTCTAATGCATTAACAACGCATTAATTCAAAATTTATTTTTAACAAGTCCTCACGTGTCACGACTATAATTAGATCAGATATTTTATAATCGACCTTTTTAACATGATATTTTCATAACTTATTTTTCCGAAGTGTTCATTATCTATAAATATAGTATCTCATAGCATATATATAAATTCGTAACTTTGAGATTTCCAATTTTCTTTTCCGCAATTCTGTCATAATGAGGAATCGCATAATACTATGGAAAGACAATGTAAGAAGGTACTCATTCATTCTCATTCACTTTATGTATATTCAAAAAATATTATTAGGAATCTTATAATAGTTAAAAAAAAAGATAAGTTATGAGACACGAAGATATTTTTAATTCATTTTTAAGTGTTATTATTGATTAAATCAGTGTCAATACAACAGACCAATATCAAAAACAAATTGTGTACAATTAGAAAGAGAAGCTATTAATTGATCTTTAACTGTCATTCAAATAATTATTCCTATCAATCCACAAAATACTAAACTGCAACTTGAGATTTGACCAATTATCACATCCAATGCATAATTTATCTACCTCAAGCTCTTATTGTAGCCGCTGACACCATAAACAATAGTTCCTACTCTAATCTCCAATAACTTGTGTCTGAGGGATCTCACCAATACTATATTGCATGAAGAGGACAGCATTCTCCACAAACCATGGAAAAGGAGGAAATGAAAAAAAATCTTAAGGATCAAAAGGCATAAAAGATAGTTATTAGTTATCTATTTATCAAATGTACTATTATACAAAGTATATTATTAAATTGTAATTCTAATTATATTTCTATTTTCTCAAATTTTATATTGTGATAGCACTCTTCTAACCATCTTATACTTTTTTAGTGCTTATTATCAATAAGATTTTTTTCCCAATCATTTTTATGCATCACTAATTCAACTATTATCTTTAAGCAACCATTCCTCATGTGTTTGGCCATTAACCTATGTGCCAACTACAAATATTCACCATATTTCTAAAGGCGTATTAAGTTGATAATATCACACCTACATACTCAAAACAAATTTAAATATCTGATTTGAATATGGCTGGAGCTTCAAAGGATAACACCTGGTGAGTAGGTCACCTACAGTATTGTAGGAATCAATAGCAATTGGTTGGAGTATTCTAGCAATCTTGTTGAGAGATGTATCCCTAATTTTACCTATCTTATCCATTTGAAAGAAGGGGGTATTTATGCATGTTAAAAAGGCACAAACAACAATAGTCACCACCTTCCATGAAGAAAATAACCAATTTATTTATGATCATTCCTCCCCCCTTGAGAGGTAATGGGCCCCATTGCATTGATGTTTGGTAACAAATGAGGAAAGTGATCTACAATGTGTTCCTTAGTAAACCACTTCCCTTGACAAAGTAACTAGATGGCCCGAACCATGTGATAGAGAGAGATTGATTTTTTTTCTTTTTTCAGTGTCTTCACAAGAACATCGATAATTTGGTCATTGGTAAATGGAACAATAGTCTCAGGATTCAAGTCTAAATTCTAAATCTGTTTGAGGATGGTGTATGGACCATAATTAAAGAGGATGAAGTTTCCTATTAGGTCCTTGAAGTCAATTCTTATGGAGAAGAAACCAAACTTTGTCACCAATCTGAAAGCGATGAGGCATATGATGCTAGCCATGTCGCTCCTTGTACTTTTGGTTGATGTGTTGTAGTATCTCATGAACTGGTTGTTGAAGATGGCTAATCTTGTCAACAAACTTGGATGCCTTGTCTACCTCCTTCTTGGCATGTGGTGATAGCTCATTCATCATGGCTATAAGTGCAACATCCATAGGAGCCAATGGTTTCTATAAATGGATGTCTAATAAATGTGGTGCTTGATCTCATCATTCTAAAAATGATATTCTACCCAATGGCCCATTTGGTAATGGTGGTCCTGGGATTATATCAATTGAATGCTTGACTGACAGCGCAATGGAACCCTTGTTGGTGAGGTAAACACATTCTGATAATTTGTCAACATTTGATCCGTCGGCTTCTGTTGAATGGTGGTGGTGGTTGTTTTAGTATTAGTTCTAGATACAACTGACCTTGCCTCCTTAGGTTGAATTATTGGTAATACAAGAGCTCTAGTTTGTGTGACCAAATGTGTACATTGTTTTGTACTAAGTAGATGGTACAGTCACGGTAGGAGGATTCTGAACTGTCCAGGCCATGCAGCAAGAGTAAACACAAAAAAAACAAATCAAAGATATGAAACGAACATAGATTCAGTAATTTAGTATATAATAGAATGAACAAATATAGATTGGTTGGCAACATGCAGGCTTACAATTAGGGCTCAAAGGCCTGATTACAGAATATCAGAATATACACAAGATATGGCTTTGAAGTTCCTTCATGCCAAATCTAAACTAAGGATTATGAATCAATCGCTCACTGCTTGCCTAGGGATCTATTACATCCTTATATATCATCTCTGGTATAAAATATTCCTATGCGTCAGCCAAGGAAGATCACAAACTCCAATGAAGAGCTATAACGTGTGTACACAGATAGGTCAGACCTAATCATGTAGAACACCTCTACAAATGAATGACATAATGTATAGATCTCAGGGAAGGTTCGCCATGAACCAAAGATCATTGAATGATGTGTCGTTAGGCTCCACAAGTCGAGGAATGTTCCGTAAGTCTTTTCCTTTAGCTGATTATTAGAGATTGTCAAGATGCTCTATTCTAAGAAATTAGTCAATCTTCTGACAGCAATATCTTTCTGGTACTTAATCCAAATGCTCTGAATGCTGGATATGATGTAGATGAATGAGTCTAGATGTTAAGTCTAGCTTCACAAGATATGAAATGCAACTGCGGCAGAATGTGGACCAAAGTATAGAAACTACTACTGACTAAACTACCTGAACTGAATCAGAAAATGAAAGAAAGCAAACTAAACTACAAACAAACTAAAATGCAAAATTTTTTTGGTTGATGCAAGATTGCTCTTGAACTAGGGATGCTCCTATATCAGACATCCGGGGTTATTGAAAAAGTGAGTCCCTCACTTTGCTGGGGCTAGGGGAGAACCAAGACGATCCACTTCAGCCTGAGAAATCCATATTGAATCTTCTTCCGGTCTGCCTTTCCACTTCACAAGATATTCTTTGTATTGTCTTCCTCTAGTGTTGTATCCAACTTTGCTATCCAAAATGTCTTCAATCTGTTCCAGTGCTTGTTGTGGTAACCGCTTCTTTAAATCTTCTTCCATGCTGTCACTAAACTCTGCTTCATGATATTGATAAAGGTCTGGAATGTTGAAAATAGGTGATATACCCAATGTCTCTGGTAACTCCACTTCATATGCATTTCCTGAATCAAATTTCTGAGTATCTTATAGGGTCCAAACTTCTTCATCTTCAGCTTGTTATATATTCCAACTAGAAATCTCTCTTTTCTCAAGTATACCATTACTTCATCTCCCACTTTAAATTCCTTATGTTTTCTCTTCTCATCTACCTTTTTCTTATACTTACTGTTCATATCCTCCAAATGCTTCTTCACCTGATTATGTACTACCTTCATGTGATCTACAAATTCCTCTACTTCTACACTTCGCTTTTCTTCCATACCAATGTCCCTCAATTCTGCAACTCCTCTAGGTGTTACTCCAGTAACAATCTCAAAAGGTGTTCTTCCAGTACTCCTATTTACTGAATTATTGTATGCAAACTCTACTTGTGAAAGAATCAAATCCAAACTTCCTATCTTCTCTACAACCAAACATCTCAACAAGTTTCCCAAACTCCTATTCACTACCTCTATCTGTCCATTAGTCTGTGGAATAAATGTTGAACTGAACTTTAAATCTGTCTTCATCTTCTTCCAAAGTGTCTTCCAAAAGTATCCAAGAAACTTTGTGTCTCTGTCTGAAACTATACTCTTAGGTAATCCATGTAATCTCACAATCTGATTGAAAAATAGGTCTGCTACATGCACTGCATCAGTTATCTTTTTACAAGGTATGAAATGAACCATCTTTGAAAATATTTCAACCACTACAAATATTGAATCATGTCCCCTCTATGTCTTTGGCAATCCCATTACAAAATCAATGCTTATGTCTTCCCAAGATCTCTCCGGTACTGTCAAAGGTTTATACAATCCAGTATTCTGACTACTCCCTTTCGCAACTTGACTCTACAACTCTACACAAATTTCCTAACATCCTTATTTATCTGAGGCCAAAAGTAGTTTCCACTTACCAAAGCTAATGTCTTATCAATGCCAAAATGTCCTGCCAATCCACCATTATGTTTCTCCTTGATCAAATTATCTCCCATTGAACTCTTAGGTATGCACAACTGATTTCCTCTGAACAACATATCTTCATGAATGAAATAATCCAACCACTTACTCCTATCTGTCACAACAAGTTCCTTACATGCTTCCCAAGGTTTTGCAAAATCAATGTCTCCCTCATACATGTTCTTCAATTTATCAAAACCCAACACTTCAACTTTCATTTATGTCAACAAGTTTCTTCTTCTACTCAATGCATCAACAACTTTGTTTGATTTTCCACTCCTATGCTTCAACACAAAAGTGTAACTCTGCATGAACTCTACCCATATCGTATGTCTTTGATTCAACTTACCTTGACTGTTCAAATATTAAGTGTAAGCTGCTTCTGGATTAAACTGTGTATGTTTTTGCTTCAACGTTTCGGATCATGCTCAATGATCCATCATCAGGAATCCTGATGATGGATCATTGAGCATGATCCGAAACGTTGAAGCAAAAACATACACAGTTTAATCCAGAAGCAGCTTACATTTAACTCATGGACTGTGGAAAACTCATGCCTACTATTGTTCAAATATTGTTAAGCTTGATGATCTGTATACAACACAAACTCCTTAGGCAACAAGTAATGTCTCCAATTCTTCAAGGCTTGAATTATGTCATAGAACTCTTGATCATAAACTGAATATCTTCTCCTTGAATCATTCAACTTCTCACTAAAATATGCTACAGGTCTACCTTCTTGACTTTATATTGCTCCAATTGCATTTCCACTTGCATCACAATCAACTTGAAATACCTTATTGAAATCTGGTAATGCCAAAATAGGTTGCTCTATTACTTTCTGCTTTAACAACTCAAAACTTTTATCTGCTCCAGATGTCCACTTAAAGTCTTTCTTGTCACCTCTCATTGTCTCTGTCATAGGGTTACATACTGAACTGAAACTTCTAATGAACTTTTGATAGAAACTAGCCAATCCATGAAATGATCTAACCTCTCCAATCCTCTCTGATGTAGGCCATTCAACAATTGCTTTCACTTTCTCAGGGTCCATCTTCAATCCTTCTGTAGAAATCACAAATCCCAAATACACTAGTTCTTCCTTCATGAAACTACACTTTTTGATGTTTATCAACAATTTCTCTTCTCTCAACCTCTACAAAACTTGTCTAATATGCCACAAATGTTCCTCTTTTGTCTTACTAAAAATTAGAATATCATCCAAGTATACAATCACAAACTTACCCAAGAATTTCTTCAAGACTTCATTCATCAATCTCATGAAAGTACTCGGTGCATTTGTCAATCTAAAAGGCATTACTAACCACTCATGCAATCCTTCATTTGTCTTAAAAGTAGTCTTCCATTCATCTCCCTCTCTAATTCTGATCTGATGGTATCCATTCTTCAAGTCTATCTTTGTGAAATATCTTTCTCCACTCAAACAATCCATGATATCATCCATCCTAGGTAAAGGAAATCTATACTTAACTGTGATCTTGTTTATTTCTCTTGAGTCAGTACACATTCATCATTCTCCATCCTTCTTAGGTGCTAATACTATAGGTACTGCAAAAGGACTCAAATTTTCTCTGATCAAACCTTTCCTCAGCAACTCTTGTATTTGTCTATTCAATTCTTCATTCTCTGTCGGTGTCATTCTATGTGCTGCTTTGTTAAGCAAACTTGTTCCTAGTATAAGATCCATGTGATGACTGATACTCCTTATAGGTAGCAATCCTTCAGGTACATTATCTGATATGATGTCTTCATACTCTGTCAGTAACTTTGTTATCTCCTCCGGTTCTTCTCTTCCAGTCTCTTTCTTCAATGTTTCAGGTTTCTTAGGAATCAAAGCATAACACATATTCTCATGTCTCAAACCATCAAGAAATTTTCTTCCATCTACGAAACAGATTCTAGAATTTCCACAAACTTCACTCTTAGGATCATCTTCTAAAAGAATCAAAGTAATTCTCTTTCCATTTTTTGTTATAGTGTTTGTATTCTTTCTCCCATCATGTATAGATTTTATATCATACTACCAAGGTCTACCCAACAAGATATGACAAACATCCATAGGCATAATATCACACAAGACTTCATCATGATAAGATCCAATATGAAATTTCACCAAACATTGTTCACTCACCAGTACCTTATGATCATCCTAAATCCATGCTATCTAATAGGGCTTAGAGTGTTTCAATCTTTCCAACTTCAACTTAGTCACCATCTCCTCTGAAACTAGGTTATTTGAACTACCACTATTAATCACAACTTGACAACACTTACCTCCTGATTTGCATCTTGTCCTGAACAAAATTTTCCTCTGTGGTGGTTCCTCATTTGTTTCTACTTGAAATAGTGCTCTCCTCATCACCAATGATTCTCCTTTCTCCAGCTTACCAATAGAACAAGGTGATCCAATAGGTTCTTCTTCAACATAGGATACTCTTCCACTATTTTCTATTTTCTTGCTTGTACTACCCTAATTACATTCAAATGCTCTAGGTCCTTCACCTCCACACTTGAAACAAGTACCTCTAAGTGTTCTCTTATCAAATCCTCTTCCCTCTCTTCTATATCCTTCATTTCGATATGCACTAGGGTTTCCTCTCTAGTAATCATTATTATCTCTGTCCTCCTTCCTGAATGTGCTGTCAAAATTGTTCTACTTTGAATGTGATCTATCTCCTTTGGAAAATATTCTACCTCTCTAAAATTTACCTCCTTTGCCTTTCTGTCTTGGATCATGTCTTTTATTCATCTTCTCTTCAACTTTCAGGGCAAACTAATATGCTTCTTCCAACGATGTCATCCTTACCAAGCTTAGTTCTTCTTAAATGCTCAATCTCAGTCCATTGATGTATCTAGCTACTTTCTCCTTGCTTGCTTCACTATGTCCTATCCTTATAATCATCTTATGAAATTCTTCGGTATACTCCTTCATAGATTTCTCCTTCTATCTCAGGTTTTGCAATCTTTTCAAAAGTTCCAACTCATAGTTGGCAGGTATGAATTGATTCTTCAATTTTGTCACCATCCTATCCCACTTCGCAGTCTTTTCTTTTCTATTAGAATTAGTCCGGACAACTGAGGGGGGGTGATTGTCCCACAATTTAACCTTTTCTACTTTTAATCTTCTTTCACAACTTACAAACAAATTAATGATGTAAACATTAAAGCATGAATCAACAACACGAGAAGAAACACAATTAACACACTTGACACCAAGATTTTTAACATGGAAACCTGGTTAGGGGAAAACCATGGTGGGGGTTAACCCACAAGATTTGTACCCTATTAAAAGTACTTAAAAGAAATGGGAAGGCCCACTTGCCTTCTGGTGCACTGCCTAGAGCTCACTACTCAAAGAGGCTCACTGCCTACAAGATTTTATGTTTAATACAAAAAGAATAAACTAAAAAATAGCATCTTCTTTATGCCTAGTTCAGTTCCATTGAAAGCTCATAAAACTTATGCTCTGCCCCAAACACTTCTTTGCTAACTATCCATCCTTTATTGCTCTTGTTCTTCTACTTCTCTTCTCTTCTCTGCCTCTGCTCCTTTCTTAGGATTTTATCATTTTCGCACAAGGACAACTTTCCACAACTCATCCACAAGTAGTTATATGCTTCATCGACCTTGGAATGAATATCAAGGTCAGCTTGACTTAATGCGAATCATTTATACTATCGGCCAAACATAGCTGGGACTTGAATCTTCTTTAATCAACATGCTACGTTCTAGAGAATTTCTCTTAGATCATCCACAACACACTTGAAACATCCGGTCGGCCAAGACTGGGAAGAATAGCAACACCAAGGAGGAAATCTTCAACAATGAGCTTAATCTTTAATGTGGACCTCCAACACAGTAGACACATGATCCAAAGACTTCCACAAGCACATTGAATTCAACAATAACATCTACACTACTCCAAATCATTAGAATCACTTGCATCTTCATCCGGTACCTCAAGAACACTGTCTTCCATGACTGTCACACTAGAAAGATTACTTACGGACCTCCAAACCATGAACCACTTGAGTTGAGGATACACACTGACTTCCCAATCATGCCTCTAGGTCTGTAGATCATAATTTTTTATTGCGGAGCATTCCAGACCAATTTCCTATTACTTTGTCTCTTCTAAACACTACAAAACTTGGTTCTACTTAGATGGCCATAGCTTCTTCAAATCTTCATGCGGACCTCTCAAATCTTAACTGAAGCTACTTCAAACAATCCTCTACATAGCCATATGGTTCACGTACTTTTATCTTCATTCCTCTAGAAATGCGGAGCAATTTACTTCACTGATCTGCACTATTTCCCCTGTTTTTGACAAAGAGATATGTTGACATCAATGACAACAAATCATAGGCACATATTTGCAACATTTTCATCTTCTATTTCTTTCCAACTGAACTTCTTTCCACCATATAGCAGCCCGTCCTTTCAATTTTATCTTTGCAAATTTCACCTTCTCTGAATCTTCAATCTCTTCATACTCAAAGTATTCTTCCATGTCATTTATTCAGTCAATCAAATCTTTAGGGTTCAAATTACCAGTATAATTTGGCACATCAACTCTAGGTCTTTTTCTGATCTTCAAAATAGCTCGCAACATCTTTACTTGATCTGATTCTTCTTCATCATCACCTCCTAGGGCTTCGCCAATTTGTTCGACAGATTGAAATTCTTCTTCATCGTCACTTTCAACATTAGGTCTTGGTGTCAATCCTCTTCATCTATCTTCTTCAATAGCATCCAAATGGATTCGCATTATTTTCATCATCTCCAACATCTCATCCATTCTACCATCCATTGTTCCAACAGCGACAACTCTCCTCGATAGCATTCTTTCTAGGATCAAGTGCAAACTGCCTCAAGTTCGGTGATCGAGCTACCAGGTGACAACTACCTCATGATCGGTGATCAGTTGTGACACAAGTAACCTACCTCAATTCGGTGATCTATCCACAACAAGATCTTACGAAATTCCCTCACCAACTTTACTCAACTCGCTCCTAAAGATTTAAACTTTCACTCTGATATCACTTGGTGCAGTCATGGTAGGAGGGTTCATGGAATGAACTGTCCAGGCCGTGTAGCAGGAGTAAACACAATGGACACAACTCAAAGTTATGAAACAAAAATAGATTCAGTCATTCAGTATATGATAGAATTCAAATACAGATTAGCTGGCAACATGCGGGCTTACAATTAGGGCTCAAAGGCCTAATTACAAAATATTAGAATATGTGCAAGATATGGCTTTAAAGTTCCTTCACACCAAATATAAACTAAGGATTATGAATCAATCACTCACTACTTGCCTAGCGATCTATTACATCCTTATATATCATCTCTGGTACAAAAGATTCCTTTACGTCAGCTAAGGAAGATCACAATTTCCAATGAAGAGCTATAACGTGTGTACACGGATAGGTTGGACCTAATCATGTAGAACACCTCTGCAAATGAATGAAATGATGTACGTATCTCAGGAAAGGTCAGCCACGAACCAAAGATCATTGAATGATGTGTCATTATGCTCCACAAGTCAAGGAATGTTCTGCAAGTCTTCTCCTTTAGCTGATTATCAAAGACTGTCAAGATGCTCTATTCTAAGAAATCAGTCGATCTTCTAATAGTGTTATCTTTCCAGTACTTAATCCAAATGCTCTGAATTCTGGATATGTTGTAGATGAATGAGTCTATGTGTTAAGTCCATCTCCCCAAGATGTGAAATGCAATTGTGGAAGAATGCAGACCAAAATACAGAAACTACTACTGACTGAACTGCTTGAACTGAATTGGAAAATGAAAGGAAACAAACTGAACTACAAACAAACTAAAATGCAAAATGTTTTTGGTTGATGCAAGATTGCTCTTGAACCAGGGATGCTCCTGCATCAGTAGAGATGTAGAATTTGTAGGACTTACCTCAGGTATCTTATACTTTCATTCACCGAACTTGACAATAACATTACAAGGTCTGGACTCATAGGTACCATGATGCTTGTAAATGTATGGTTGTCCCATCAGCACATCGCACACATCTAAAGGCGCCACATCACAAATCACCTCATCCTTGAATGGTTTGATGGAATAGGATAAACAACATTGTTGGCTTACCTAGATATCTTGCCCTTGGCTCACCCATACCATAGAGTATGGTTGTAGATGGGGCACTATCTGCAAATTCAATCTCTTGATAGTCTCAATAGAGATCAAATTATTTTGACTTCCACTATCAATAATGAAATGTAAGTCCTTTCCATTTACCCACATCTGTGAATGGAACTTGAACGTTCTTCATCTTTACAAGGCAAGATTTTAGTAGTGGCTACCATGGCATAAGGATCTGTTGCAATGATCTGCTCATCATCCTTTTTTTCAAAAGGGATTGTAGGTAACAAATCATGTGTTTCCAATATTAATGTCTTAGCAACTCAATAATCTTTGGTGTTATGTCAAGGACTTTTATGAATTTCACACCACATACCTATGTCTTTTTGTGTCTTTTAACGTCCTGATCTGATGTTGATGATTGTGAGGAGAATCCCTTGGTAGATTGTTTTCCTACATACTTGTTATTACCTTCCTCTTTTGATTTTTTGCTTGCCAGATAATCTTTTTTTCCCCTTTGTTTGAATTTCTCTTCAATCTTTGTTGCATATTTGAAGGTTGTGCCTAGTGTCTCAACATTCAAGAAATCCATCTCAGTTTGAATATATCGGTGTAGCCCACTACAATTCTTCAAAACTTGATGTTTCTTTGTATCTTGGATGCCAAGCTTGGTAGACAATGTATGGAAGGTATTGGAGTAGTCTTGAATAGTTTGATCCTTTTTCTGTCGAAGCAATTGCCATTGCATATATGTCTCCTCATACGTGTCTTCTAGAAAATATGCTTCTATGATGTATTCCAAAAATTCTCCTCATGTGGGGATGTCATTTATCTCCTCATTAAATTCTTGATCATCAAGGATTTCTATGGACAACAACATAGCCTCCCATGATTGCTTCACATGCTGTTCAGCTTTGAGGAGGGCAAATGTTACCTTTTCGATATCAAAAAGTGATTCACGGAAAAGTGTTTGTCTAATTTTGATAACCAGTCATCTACAACATCTCCATCAATTTTTCCTTCGAAGTTTGGAATATCAAAATTACTTGTATCTTGAAAGGAGTGTGACCACCGAATGGAATTTTTTGTTTGTTTGGTTGTTGATTTCCTCTATTATGCTTGAGCAACTAAGAAAATTCACTCATCATCTCCTCACGTTGTTTTCTTAAAGCATCTTCGACTGTCACCTTCAAGGTATTAGATGAATCTCTATGTTCTTCGACCATCTTTGATTGTGTGCATCTTGAAGGAAGATAATTTGAAGGATTTCATGTCTCTAATCCTAATCTTTGTTAACCTAACTTCATGCGATGTGACATATAGGGGTGAAGAGGCTATGGCATCAATTAATTTTGCACCTATTTCCTTAGGGTTCTGTTGAAACAAATAAAAATGAAAGGTTTCACCACCACAAGGCTTCAAAAGATTGAAGTCATGAGGACCAAGGAGCTCCTACCACCTAACTTCAAAATCAACTACACATATTTGCAATTTCAGAATCCTCGGTATAATCTAAGGGGTTTCAACCTTGATTGCAATGCACTTACCTGCCTATAAATTGAAAAATGAAAGGAAAATAGACTCATAATATAATTTTTTGATTACTGCTAGCAAATTATTTATACCAGATTGGCCTTACATGCCCATGAAGACTAGAATTGCAAAGGGAAGTGGTGTTGTAGAATAGGAAATGCAATGCAATTTTGTTGAAATGAAGATGAAGGGCAAGGATAGGAAATAGATAAAACAAAAATGAAGTATGACCCAGTCGAGAGTAGAGAGGGTCTACAATAGCAACCACTCTCAATGCATCTACCCCATTAGCTAGAGGAGACCTCAACAATATCTTTCAATGATTAACTTGAAGGCTTTTATTATCTTCTGTAGCTCTTTTATAGATGACCTATCTCTCTAATTTCTCTAACTTTTGTAAAAGATTTGAGAGGTTTTATACAGAATTAGAATCAACCACTCATAGTACAATATCAGATTCCATAGAGAACAAGTGTGTGGGGAAATGATATGTGACTTATTTAATCAAATATCACTTCGTAGAAATGCCCAATAGTTACATTAGCTCTAATACCACTAATCTAAATCTAGCTAGAGATTTAGAGGACAACACCTGGTGAGTAGGTCACCTGCGAGTGTATTAGGAATCAGTAGCAATTGATTGGACTATGTTGGTAATCTCGTTGCGAGATGTATGCATGATTCTTTCTATCTTATCAATTTGAAAGAAGGGGGTATTTATGCATTTTAAAAAGGCACGAACAACAATGGTCACCACCTTTCGTGAAGAAAATAATTAATTAACAAATAACTAATTTATTTCTAATCAATATCAATCTTTAATTCTTCATTAAAAGTAATCACCATCCTTTAAATATACTATAAATTACATTATGTGTATATTGTCTTAATCATATTACAACATTCCATAAATTTCAGCCTACTTGTAACATTGACTTATAAAGATTTTAACACTCTCTTTTTTGGTAATCATGTATTTTGCATGGCACACTCTAACTAATTTGGCCGATAGGCCATTCTATATGTTCACACATCTTGTAACTGCCAAAAAAAAATTGGTAGTGCTAATACTTTTTTTTTTAGTCTTTCCTTTTTTCGTGATCTAAAAAAAGTAAATGAGATGCTACTAAAATCAATCGCTCTTGCATTGCAATAAATGAGATGCTATGACGCTCACTCTCTCCCTGCCACATGCCCATCCCCTCATAAGAAATAACAGCAGTGAAATAAATGGCACTTATTTTTAATATTCTTGAATCTTGGCATTACAACAAATAAATGAATTGGAGTTACAACAAATAAATGAATTGGCATTACCAAAGCTTGAAATTAAATAGGTAGCAGTGGAGGCAAATAACTCAAGAGAGCATCTCAAATTTGCAAGATTTGAAGTGAGCAAGTGCTAACAGAAAACAAAAGCATCCTCGGTCGTGGAGGAATTTTTTTTTGAAAGGTATATTATAGTTGATATTTTTTTAAGATTAAATTATGGTGTTTTTATGTGATTATCTCACATTATTTTTGCACAGAAAATTTGTCTGTACAATTGTTTTCTGCATTCATGTTTATCCTAGGCAACATATCTTCTACACATATTTGAAGGTCAACATTCATTTCTATTTCAATCCTGTCCACAACTTTTGTTAAAATAGCTAAACATTTTTTTCCTCAAATTTTCTTTGAATTCTTTCTTCATAGGTTAAATACATGAAGTAAAAAAATGATTGTATTATTTATTTACTAGTCTGCATGTGCATGCATAATGGGAAGCAACAAGATTTATAGAAGGGAAGATCATTTTTTTTTACTATTCTATTTTCACTGCGTAAGTCATGTGGACAACTTAAAAAGAACTTCAATGCATTAAGAATAGATAGATAAATAGATAAAATAAAAAAGAAAGGAGTTTGAATAAGAAAAGAGAACATAGCAGAAGACCACGAGAATAGAGAAGGGGAAAAAAAGGGTTGAATAAGAGGAAGAAAATAGAGAAAAGCTCCACAGAGGTTGAGTAGTAAATAAATAGAGTGTGTTATGGGTATGGCATAGATTTGGTAGATACGTGGGTAGCAAGCTCCCTAAAACATTTATATTTATTAATTGAGCTATAGGAAGATGAAAGAATTTATTTAATGGTGTATTATTTTTAATTTGTATGTTTTTTAGAATTTTATATTATATATTATAATATAATATATATTATTTTATATTATATTATAATAATGTTGTATAATAATATATTATATTATATAGTATTATATATTGAATTTCTTAAAATGAAAATAAAAGAAATAAAAAAAATTAATGTTAAAATAGGGTTTTGGTGGCTTGCAGAGCCTCATGGCTCCATCTACCTAAGGGGACCACGCCCCATTAAAAAAAACTTTAACTCAAATTCTTTTAACCCAGTTCAATATTATATTACTTACAGATGAAACCCTTAATACCCAAATAAATAAATATATATAAATACACGAATATATTCATACAAATTCATGTAAATAAGAAAATACAATTATTCTATTATACACCAATTTTGTTCTCCAGCTTCAATGCCCATCTGTACCTACACATGCATGAAGAAGCAAAGAGAAGATGACAAAAAAATAAAAAAATAATAATAAACCCAGGGAAAACAATGAAACGAGGAGGAAAGATAAAATGAAGAATTAAGTTTGTTTGTTCTCCAGCTTCAAAGCCTATCTGTACCTGCACATGCATGAAAGGAGAAGATGATAAAAATAAATAAAAAAATAATAATAATAAACCCCAATGAAATGAGTTTCATAATACATTATATGCAACTCCAAATGCACCTTTAGAGGGCGTGAGCACCATTTTTCCATCATTGTAGACTTCCTCTTCAATTTTATAATCTTCCAATTTTCCCACCCTATAATGCCTTTACCCATTTTCTCATTTCATGAGTGAAAGGCTTAAATCAAAAAGATTTATGTTATTTATTTGAACTGCCTTTCCATGAGAAGTATTACGGCTTATTTAGTTTTTTTCTTTATTGCATAAACTTTCACTTTTATTTTTGGAAGGTTACATTTATTTCATGAAGTCATGTAAATCTTTAAAATTGCAATAAGATTTTAGTAATTTATTAAAGTAAAAATATGTTTTTTTAATAATGGATAAGCCCTTCCAATGAAATATGTATGGCTGTAGAGCTAAATCTTCTTACCTATTCTATGGTTGATTTCTTAGAAGGTTGCCTTTATTCATTTTAAAAATCTGCTCTATGATTTTAGTTTAAAAATTAGTTACCTTTATTTGTTTTAAAAATTGGCTTTATGATTTTAGTTGATAAAATTAGTTACCTTTATTTGTTTTAAATATTGGCTTTATGATTTTAGTTGATAAAATTAGTTACCTTTATTTGTTTTAAAAATATGTTTTATGATTTTTGTTCAGTTATTTAATCATTAAAATATGTCCAAAAATATATGATAAAAAATAGAGTGTGACATAAAATTTAGCTAAGATTTATAGTATCAATATGAGAGATTTTATTATATTTTGTTTTCTCTTCATTTTTATAACCACTCATTTTTATTTGAAAAAAATTTATTATGTATAAATGAATCGAAATTTATAAGGTTATATTAAAACTTTTTTTAAAAATAGTTTCTAATGGAGAATGAAATAATTTTGGGGTTTCTACTGTAATTTTAGTGAGCTAGATTTTTAATTACTCGTTACTCACTAAATTTATCATAAACCCAACTTTATATAAGAATACATACCATTTGTTGATATAAAGTTGGGTTGATAATTCATATTTCTATTGTCAAATGTTTTGATTAGAAATAGGGTTAGATTGTGTAACCACCTACTATATTGGTTGGATTAAATTATCATTTTGGGCCAAATTCAATTGACTAAAATTATGTAGTATGGAGGAATCATGAGATAAAATAAGGGGAAACAATTAATATTTTTAATTTGGAATATTATTACTCACTAAATTTATCATAAAAATAATATTAAAACTCTTTTTAAAAATGGTGTGTATATATAAAAAATAGTGTTATATATATATATATATATATATATATATATATATATATATATATATATATATATATATATATATATATATATATATATATATATATGTTTTCAATATCATTTTGGTAAGTTTTAATATTTACTAAAATTATAGCTCTACAACTCTTCAAAAATATAAACCTGTGATTTTATTTAAATGTTCATTTTTTCTTGTCTCTATAGTTATTTTATACAACTTTTATTATTTAACTTCTTAAATATAAGACATTTAGAAAAATATCCACTTTCATAATTGT
Organism: Cunninghamia lanceolata; assembly: GCA_027924645.1. NCBI lineage: Eukaryota > Viridiplantae > Streptophyta > Pinopsida > Cupressales > Cupressaceae > Cunninghamia > Cunninghamia lanceolata. The sequence continues at coordinate 2,941,917 of BSBN01000914.1, read as the reverse complement.
AATTATGGATTGTTTAGAAATTAATTTGTGTTAAATTGTGTTCTATTAAATTATTTTATTTTAGTTCACACACACACTTCACATGAAGTGAATGCCAAAGTTAACTTTCAAACATGCACACAATGAATGTCAAAGTTTATTCACACACACACACACACAATGAAAGTCAAAATTTATTCAAACACACAAAGACTCACAATGAACATCATTGAAGTTTGTTTGTAGACACATTTCACAAAAAGTGAAAATCAAATTTTATTCATACATCACACAAAATGATATCCAAAGTTCATTCGTGCACACACAAAAAAAAGGAATGTTAGTTTTTTCAAGCACATTCCACATAAAGTGAACATCAAAGTTCATTCATACACTCTACACAAAATGATATCCAAGGCTCATTTGTACACACACAAAATAAAGAACATCAAAGTTTGTTCATGTACACTCCACAAAATGTGATAGTTGAAGTTCATTCACTCCACAAAATGTGTTAGCTTAAGTTCATTCATAAATAAAGAAAAACTAAATGTAAAAATTCTTTCAAGCTCACATAGATACACAACAAATTCCAAAGTTGGATCAAACACATATACCACCCAAAGTGAATACCAAAATTATTTTTCTTAAAACACACACCACAAAGTGAATGCCTAAATTAACTTTCTCACACATACACAATTTACATAAACAAAAAGTGAATATGCCAATGTTCAAACATAATTCATTCACACAAATTTTGCACAATCATGCATTAACACTTAAGTTCAAACATTCCAAATTCTGAGCACACTCATAAAGTGGGTGCCAAATTTATAAAACACGGTAAAATTCAAATACACACACTAGACAAAGTGAATGCCCAAATTAAATTTCACACACACAATTCACACAAAATGAATGTCAAAGTTAAAACACACACTTCACACATAGAAAGTGAACATGTGCCAAATTTTAAACATGCTTCATGTACAAAGTTAGTTCAATCACACAAAAGTGAACACTCGAGTTCAAATATGCCAAAGAACAAACACACACAAAGTGAATTCCAAAGTTAAAGCACACTCTTCACACAATGTCAGTTCAATCACTTCACATATAGTTGATTCAAACACACACTTCATACATATATGTTTTTTAAAAGTTATTTTGTGCAATGCTTGGTCGATAGGAAAGTAGTAACATGGATTTTTATTATCCTACATTATTTAGGTAATACATGGTTCACCTAATCTCTTGATTGCTTAGAATTTATTTAGTTCATTCATGATTTACTTGATGTTCTTATTCATTTAATACCACTCAATTATTTTTATTTGCAAAAAAATAATTGAATTTCTTATTGTATTTATAGCCTTGTCTACCAACAACTACCTGTAATGAATTTCCATAAAAATATAAATATAAACTATTTAGTGATAGGCCTATCAATATTTGTGCATATCGACCATTTGATAGCACCTTTGGTGTTTTTACTAGTTTACCTTTGTAATTCACACAACGCTTATCATGTATCTAAAGTAACAAGTCCAATGATATTGTTTTCTACACACAAGCACTTTTAACGTAACAATACTCCAAAAGTCAAGGATATATCAATAGATATATTTTCAATATCTTCTTGAATACATGTGTCTAGACCAATCAGATTTTATACAACATTTAATTCTTGCAACAAATTAACCGTACATTTATCCATTTCAAGCATTTTGTATTCATATTTTCTTTTTACATTCTATGACCTATGATTAAATCATTTCATCATTCAATTTTATTTTTATCTCAAAGGCTTAAGTCCCATGCCAATTTATTAAAGACTTCAAGTGTATTCAATTTTATCCACATCTAGAGCTTATTAATTACTTTTCCCTTTTCATCATTATCCTTTGCCTTGTGCCTCTACTCTCATGTGTACTCACTCCATTATATCTAGGTACTATCAAATTTGAAATTATCTTTTTCATATTTTCCCACAACTCTTTAGTTTTGTACCTCTCATATATGCTATAGTTTATGTCTATACAAGAGTGATTTTCCCTTCATTTATCTTTTTTCCAATCAACAACAAAAATGTGAATTAAATGTAGATATTTCATCATCTAGTCAACAACTATCTTTTGTTTCAACTTCAACTTTTTAAGAAAAAAAATTGAATTACCTAAGGATTTAGAAAGATTTTAAAGTAGCTACCCAATTTATTAAATTTAATTTAGAAACCACCCACACCCAATTATATACAATTTATACTATTTTAAATCATATACAACTAATTCTTAAACATTTAATGTTTTATTATTCTAAATTAAAGTACTCTGTTAACATATGTAATCAAGCATTTTTCAAATCTATCATACTTTATAATAAACCATGATTTTCCATATTTGAGGCTCAAATTATACAACACTCCTCATAAAATAGGATGTCTTCCCTTACACACTTGTTACTCCATATAAAACCCATCTATTGGTGCATTTATTTCCTCAAAAATTCACTTTCTTCTCCCTCATGAAATAATAAAAACACAATAAGAATGTCTAATCCAACAAGAAAGAATTCATGAGAAAGTTGACTACTCTAGTGCCAACATTTTATACAGACTAGTTTATTGTCACATACATTTTCCCTTACTTGGTGGTCCCTTCAATGGCTTCTTTCATATATGCCTTTGATCTCTACTATCCTACTCTTGTGCTTGTTGAATGCATTGATGGCATAAAATTTGTATAGCCTTTGACATTGGATCAATCCATTCCATAGTATAACTCATTATCCATGCACGTATTCTCTTCTCAAAATGATAGGGAGACCTGAGGGTTTCGAAAAGCTATCTTGACACAACACTTCAAGACCTATGCCATCCCCGAGTTTCCCTACCAATTCAAGTGCTCATAGACATTTTCTACCCCAAAATGTCTAAAACAACCTAAGCAATCTATTACAGAGGTGAAAGACCTATTTGTTTGTTGTTTCCAATACAGACACTGCCTTCTTGGTGTGAGGTATTCTACTTTATCCTCACTGCTTCCAAGATTCCCAATCTCTAGGGCTTCTAGCCTTCTTGAGCCCATTATCAGCCCTCTTCTCTGGGTCCAGGGTTCTGATTGCTTGGTGCTCAATTCTTTCTACTCTATTTTTCACCCCTGTCTTTTAGACTGCAACTTGCTTACTAGTCGGGCTATAGCACAGCTCGCCTAGCACAAGTTCACATGGCCTCTCTCTGATAGCCCAATCACTAACACAAATAGAAACAAAAGAAACAAGGTCTCTTCTTGATGGCCCTCCATGATTGTACAAGGAAAATGCAAGGGCATCAAGACAGAGACATCTTGTACAAACAGAAACAAAAAAATAGAAATTAAACTATCTACTCTACTGCAAACCGGGTTATACAAGTACTCTACAGACAATATACAAATGGATTGAAACTATCAATGTTTCTATTATCAGAATTTTCTCTATTACATTCAATGTATGTTCTTCAATCTTTGTCCAACATTCTAACCCATTTACAAAGCCAAGAACAGTTCTTATACCATTCGTCATGTCTGTTATCAGACGATTAGGGTTTCTTGCATTAGTGTTGCTCCTGGCTGTTCCATCAGCCTAACACATTGGCATCGCTAGAGATCTTTTACTAATAACCGACAGTCTACTTACTGTGGTTTGCTTTTGCTGACTGTCACCCCGATACAATAGCTTGTGGTTTTGGTCTTCGCCTATCGGCGAAACATCAACTATCGGCCACTTCATAACTTCTTTCACCGATATGTGAACTCTTCCCGATGGATATAACCCATCGTTCAGACTTATACAGTCGGCGTGACTTTTCCTTTGTTCTCTGATATACACAACTTACCCCGATGAACATTAATCCATCGGCATGACTTGGACCATCGGTAGCACCTCCTCCTCATCCATCGATACTACATCTCTCTCTGATATGCCGATGCAACTATCATCGGCCAGACCTTGAACATCGGCATAGCTTTTGCTTTGCTCACCGATATCTATCTTCTCCCTGATGTGCTCCCATCAACTAGCTATCGGTAAGACTTCTTACATCAGTCAGACATTCTCTCTGTCTCCCGATATGCATTTCACGTCGATAAACATTGTCTCCATCAGCGAGACCTCCTTTGTCCTCCACCGATATAATGTTTTATCGGTGGGACACCGGCTATCAGTATAACTTCAAAAGGCTTCACTGATGAGCTCTCTCACTCCGATGCAATAGTCAGTGGTTTCACTTCAAAACTTGATACACTTGAGAAAATCATGGAAATACTTTATGACCACTAAGGTCATCACGCCAAAATGTGTTATATACATATGGGCTCACTCCAAGCCCCTTGGTGCTCCTGCACCATACTCCCCCTATGCGGAAGAAGTCAAGTCACCTCCAATGACAGCAAGGCAAAATTAATGCCCCATTTCTTGAACTTTGATTCTGTAACCTAGGTAGCCTCTGCTTCAGGCAACTGTCTCCACTTGATCAGATGTTCCATATACACTCCATGTCTGGTCTGCTTTTTCACTCAAGAATCTAGAATTCTCTCAACCTATGGTTTGAGTTGAGGTGGCAAGGTCACATCACTCACTATCTGTGCAGCTGCTAAACTAGATTCCCCTGCTGCTGAATGAGGAGCTTTATAATGTACCAGGTCCTGAACATTGAACACTGGTGAAATTACCAAGTCTGTTGGCAAATCTATCCTATAGGCATTGTTGCCATACTTGTTCAAAATTCTATAAGGACCAATCCGTCTCATCTGCAGTTTAGTTGGTATCCCTTTCTACAATCTGGCTTTGTTCAAATGAACCATGACTAAATCACCAACTTTAAACTAAACATCCTTCATGTGTGCATCTACTCTATCTTTGATTTTTTGAGTATTCTCCATCAATGTCTTTTGTACCTATTCATGTATCTCCTTCATAGACTATACAAAATCCTCTATATGACCACTTCTATACTCCATGTCTCCAAGATGTCAGAGTTCACATATACCTCGAGGGTGCATTCCATACACTATCTCAAATGGACTTTTGCTAGTAGTCTTGTTCACACTATCATTATAGGCAAATTCTGCCTAATGAATGACTTAATCCCAACTCTGTCCATATTCTTTTGTCAGACACCTTAACAAGTTGCCCAATATTTTGTTCACCACTTCTGTTTGGCCATCTGTCTGTGGATGATATGCTGATCCAAAAAATAGATTTGTTCCTAACCTCTGCCATAAAGTTTTCTAGAAATGTCCCATGAAATTAGCATCTCTATCAGACACGATGCTTGCTGGAAGTCCATGAATCCTTATGACCTCTTTGAAAAACAAATGAGCTATATGACTAGCATCATGAGTCACTTTATAGGGAATGAAATGACTCATCTTGCTGAATCTATCAACAACTACAAAAATACTATCAAAACCAGTCTTAGTCTTTGGTAGACCAACTACAAAATCCATACTCACACAATCCCATGGTCTGGAAGGAATGGGTAATGGTTGATACAGTCCAGCATTTGAAGAAGTTCCCTTGGCCTTCTGATAGATGATACACTGCTCCACATACTTTCTGACATCTTTGTGCATCTTCAGCCAATAGTAGAACCTCTGGACTAACTCCAATGTTTTATTCAGACCAAAATGCCCACTCAAACTGCCATTATGCTTCTCCTGTATGAGATTTTCTCTCATGGATCCTTTTGGTACACATAACTGTCCACCTTTGAACAACAATCCCTGTTGCAATGTGTAATCTGCAAATTCACTATGACAGTGATTTTCAAAGTCTTGACAAACTTTGTATGCTTCAGCAAAATCTTCATCCTCTTTGTAGAGAACTGTGAACTCTTCCATCCCTATGCTTCTTAAATGCATCTCTTGTACTGTAAGCAACCTTCTGCTTAAAGCATCTGCTACCTTGTTGAGTTGTCCCTTCTTATGCTTAATTGTGAATGTGTAAGACTACAAGTACTCCATCCACTTGATATGCCTATGGCTCAACTTATCCTATGAGTTCAGAAAACTCAAAGCTTAATTGTCTGTATACACAACAAATTCCTTAGGTAGGAGATAATGTCTCCATTTTCTAAGTGCTTGGACTAGAGCATAGAGCTCCAATCATATGAAGAGTATCTACTCTTTGCTTCATTTAGCCTCTCACTGAAAAATGCTACTGGTCTATTCTCTTGGCTGAGTACTGCACCTACTGCAATATAGCTAGCATCACATTTTAAAGTGAATAGCTTATCAAAACTAGGCAGCACTAACACTGGCTGTGTGGCTACTTCTCTCTTCAACAATTCAAAACTTTTATTAGTTGCTTGTGTCCATTGAAACTTTGTTTTTACTCCACCTTTTTTGTATCAAGCATGGGTGCACAAATAGCACTAAAATTCTTTATGAACTTTCTATAAAACTAAGCTAAGCCATGAAAACTTCTCACCTCAGTTGCTGCTCTGGGAGTAGACTAGTTCAATATGGCTTCTACCTTTGACTTGTCCATCTTCAATTTTCCTTTGGACAACACAAAACCAAGGTATACCAATTCCTGCTTCATGAATTCACACTTCTCCAAATTTATGGTTAGTTGTTCATCATGTAACTTTTTCAAAACAATATTTACATGTTCAAGATGCTCTTCTTTAGTTTGACTAAAAATTAAGATGTCATCTAGATAAACAACTACAAATTTACCTGTATAATCCTTAACGACTTCATTCATGAGCCTCATGAATGTGCTGGGATCATTTGACAAACCAAATGGCATAACAAGCCATTCATACAGTCCTTCTGTGGTCTTGAAGGCTATTTTCCATTCATCACCTTCCTTGATTCTGATCTGCTAATAACCACTTTTCAAATCTATCTTGGTGAAATATTTAGCCCCTCCTAAACAGTCCATAAGATCTTCAATTCTGGGAATTGGAAATCTATACCTTATGGTGATCTTATTGATAGCTCTGGAGTCTATGCATAGTCTCCATGTCCCTCCTTTCTTTGGTGCCAGCACTGTAGGCACTACACAAGGACTTATGCTTTTCCTAATCAATCCTTGGTCAAGTAACTCTTGCACTTGTTTGGCTATTTCTTTATGTTGTTCTGGAGTCATCTTGTAAGGAGCTTTGTTAGGAAAAGATGCCCCTGGAATCAGATCTATCTGATAGCTAATAGTTCTTTATGGAGGTAGTGTTGTTGGTGTTCCATCACTAATGATGTCCTTATATTGTTCCAGTATAGCCTGTACTTCTTTTGGGACCACTACCTTTTTGTCTTTTTGCTTCTCCTTAGGCTTTAGTATGATAGCATAGGCAATACTATCCTCCTTAAGAGTATTCAAAAACTCTTTTCCACTCACAATTAAGACATTAAGACTTTTTGTCATATTTGTTTCTTCATCTTCCAATGATTGAATTTTATAGGTGACACCATCTTTTTGAAAAGAATATGCATTCTTCTCACCATCATGTATGGCCTTTCGGTCATACTACCACGGTTTGCCCAACAAGAGATGACATGCATCCATGGCTAGGATATCACAAAGTACCTTGTCTTTGTATCGACCTATACCAAACTCTACCCAAGTTTGCTCATTGACTATCACATGCTGACCTTTATTTAACCATGTGACTCTATATGGACTAGAATGAGGTATTCTTTGCAAATTTAATTTTCTAACTACTTCATCTGACACTATGTTATCAGTAGACCCTAAGTCTATGATTACTTGACATACCTTATTCATAATCTTGCATCTGATTCTGAATAAAGCTCTCCTTTGGCTTGGTTCAGCTTTCACTGGTTCTTTGATCAAGGTTCTCCTTACTATGATGTTCTCTCCTACTTCTGAGGCTAGACTGACTTTAGGTGATTTGCTGCTTGAAGCTTCCTCTTGTACATAATGATTTCTTTTATCAACTCCTTGAGAAGAAGGTGTGCCCTTATCAAGACACCTATATGCTGGATGGCCTAATTGACCACAATTGTAGCATTTCATAGTGGCAAAGTAGGATCCTCTACCTAATCCTCCTGATCTTCCTCTGTTAGATCCCCTTCCTTTATCGTTTCCTCTACTACTAGTCTCCCCACTCTGCTCTGTGAGTTTGGATTCTCCTTGGGGTCTTTGATCAGTATTCCTACCACCATAATTTCCTCTTCCTCTGCTGTCTCTACCTCTTCCTCTTGATCTGCTGTTTGTCTCTTGCTTCTTCTTACTCTTCTCCTCTACCTTGAGTGCTAGCTGATAGCTTTGATGCACTGTTGTAGGGCTGAATAAGCTGATTTTGTCTTGAATACTCCACCTCAAACCATTGAGATATCTTGCCACTTTTACACTTTCATCTTCCATCACCTTAGACCTCAGGCATAGTTTTTGAAACTCCTCAATGTATGCACTGACATCTAATTCTCTTTGTCTCAAATTTTGTTGTTTCTTGTACAACTGGACTTCATAATCTCCAGACATGTATACTTCTTTGATTTTAGCCATCATACCCTTCCAAGTAGCTATAGGTTTCTTGCCTTCTTTTTCTCTTTTAGTTTGAACAAATTTCCACCATGTCATGGCAGCTTCTCTGAGTCTTGATTTAGCCACCTTCATCTTTTGTGCTTCAGTCACTCCATCACATTCAAAGTGATTCTCTATACCTTCTATCCATTCTATGACCAAATCAGGTTCCATCTTTCCACTAAAAAAAGGAACTCCTTCCAATGTTTTACCACTCATGGCTTTCAAGGCCTTCAAGAAAGGTTCTTCTTCCATCTTAGGATCAGGTGTGGGCTCTTCATCTTCTATAGACACACCTTTTGCCTTGTTTACTTTCTGCCTAACTTCTTCAATCTTCTCCATCATTACACCCAGTTTACTTTCCATTTCTGCCAATCTTTCCTGTAGGAGCCTATTCTCCTCTTCTTGATCATCAACCTTCTTTGCCAATTCTGCATTAGTCACCATCTCTTTGGCTGAGCCTCCAGACTCACTTGAACTCGGTGATGACATACAACTTCTTCTATTCCAACCTAGAAATAGCCCAAATCTTTAACTTTCTCTGATACCAATTTGATAGGGAGACCTGAGGGTTTCGAAAACCTATCTTGACACAACACTTCAAGACCTATGCCATCCCTGGGTTTCCCTACCAATTCAACTGCTCATAGACATTTTGTACCCCAAAATGTCTAAAACAACCTAAGCAATCTATTACAGAGGTGAAAGACCTATTTGTCTGTTGTTTCCAATATAGACACTACCTTCTTGGTGTGAGGTATTCTACTTTATCCTCATTGCTTCCAAGATTCCCAATCTCTAGGGCTTCTATCCTTCTTGAGCCCGTTATCAACCCTCCTCTCTGGGTCCAGGGTTCTGATTGCTTGTTGCTCAATTCTTTCTACTCTATTTTTCACCCTTGTCTTTTAGACTGCAACTTGCTTACTAGCTGGGCTATAGCACAGCTCGCCTAGCACAAGTTCACATGGCCTCTCTCTGATAGCCCAATCACTAACACAAACAGAAACAAAAGAAACAAGGTCTCTGCTTGATGGCCCTCCATGACTATACAAGGAAAATGCAGGGGCATCAAGACAGAGACATGTTGTACAAACAGAAACAAAAGAATAGAAATTAAACTGCCTACTCTACTGCAAACTAGGTTATACAAGTACTCTACAGACAATATACAAATGGATTGAAACTATCAATGTTTCTATTATCAGAAGTTTCTCTATTACATTCAATGTATATTCTTCAATCTTTGTCCAACATTCCAACCCATTTACAAAGCCAAGAACAGTTCTTATACCATTCGTCATATCTATTATCAGACAGTTAGGGTTTCCTACATTAGTGTTGCTCCTGGCCGTTCCATCGGCCTAACACATTGGCATCGCTGGAGCTCTTTTACTAATAACTGACAGTCTACTTACTGTGGTTTACTTTTGCTGACTGTCACCCTGATACAATAGCTTGTGGTTTTGGTCTTCGCCTATCGGCAAGACATCAACTATCAGCCACTTCATAACTTCTTTCACCGATATGTGAACTCTTCCTGATGGATATAACCCATCGTTTAGACTTATACAGTCGGTGTGACTTTTCCTTTGTTCTCTGATATACACAACTTACCCCGATGAACATTAATCCATCAACATGACTTGGACCGTCGGTAGCACCTCCTCCTCATCCGTCAATACTACATCTCTCTCCGATACACCGATAAAACTATCATCGGCCAGACCTTGAACATCGGCATAGCTTTCACTTCTCTCACCAATATCTATCTTCTCCCCGATGTGCTCCCATCAACTAGCCGTTGGTAAGACTTCTTACATCGGTCAGACATTCTCTCTGTCTCCCGATATGCATTTCACACCAATAAACATTATCTTCATCTGCGAGACCTCATTTGTCCTCCTCTAATATACTATTTTATCCGTGGGACACCGGCTATCGGTATAACTTCAAAAGGCTTTACCAATGAGCTCTCTCACTCCGATGCAATACTCTGTAGTTTCACTTCAAAACCTGATACAGTTGAGAAAATCAAGGAAATACTTTATGACCACTAAGGTCATCACCCCAAAATGTGTTATATACATATGGGCTCACTCCAAGCCCCTTGGTGCTCCTACACCACAAAATAAATATTTACATCCATCCCCTACTCCTTCCACTATTCCACATATTTTTACTCATCTAACATCCTTTAAAAAATGATTCAATATTGTGAAGCTCATTTAGCATCAATTATCTCTTGTTAGTATTCATGAAAAAATCATAGTCATATAAGATGCATCTTCAACACAACCTATTGTGTCCTCATCCTCCTTATCATACCCAAGTTCTCACTAAAACCTATCACAAAAATTTCAATAAAACTTTGAGAGGCCTCACCATTAAATAATGGATTTAAGAAAAGAAATAATTTGTTACCATTCAAGCAATTCTTGTTGAACCACCACAAACCAAATCCTAGATATCAAGGCTCAACATGTCAATAGATTTTGTAGCTCATTGAATCTAATGATGGCATTAAATGTTTATAGCCTTTGACATTGGAGCAATTTATTCCATAATCTGACTTGTTATCCATTTCATAATCCATGCCTATTATCTTCTCACCATCTTTGCATCCCCCCCTACTTCCACTATTCCACATCTTTCTTCTCATCTTACATTCTTTAAAAATGATTCAAAATTATGAAGCTTGTCTAGCATCAATTATCTCTCATTATTATTCAAGCAAAACTCACCATCATAAGATGCATATTCGACGCAATCTATTGTATTCTCATCCTCCTCATACCCAATCTCTCACTAAGACCTAGCACAAAAAAATCAAACAACCTTTGAGAGGCCTCACCATTAAAGAGAAGATTTGAGAAAAGAGGTGATTTGTTACCATTCAAGCAATTCTTGTTAGACCACCACAAACCAAATACTAGCTATCAAGGCTCGAGATGTTAGAAAATTTTGTATCTTATGTAATTTTTATTTTAGATGCTTGCAACAATGTGCTTGTTAAATTTGATGATGGCGTTAAATGTTCATATCCTTTGACATTAGAGAAATCTAGTTCATATTCTAACACATTATCATGTCGTAATCTACACATATTCTCTTCTCACCATCTTTGCATCCTCCCCCTAATCCTTCCACTATTCCACATCCTTCTACTCATCTTGTATCCTTTAAAAAATGATTCAAAATTGTGAAGCTCATGTAATATAGCAGTTATCTCTCATTATTCATCAAGCAAACCTCATGATCGTAAGATGTATCTTCAACACAACCTATTGCAATCTCATCCTTATTCTCTTACCTAGGATCTCATTAAGACCTAGCATAAAAAATTTAAGCAACATTTGAGATGCCTCACCATTAAAGAGTGGATTTGACAAAAGAAATAATATGTTACCATTCAATCAATTCTTTTTGGACCACCACAAACAAAAGCCTAGCTATCAAAGCTCAGCATGTTACCAAATTTTGTAGTTGATATCAATTTTATTTTAGATGCTTGTGACAATGTGCTAGAGTTTCTTAAAAGGATTGATAAATTCCTTTCACAATACTCAAAGCCAACAATCATAACTGTTGTGTGCCTCCACCCTTCCTCCACTAGATTTGATAATAATCTTAAGCATAAGGTCCTCTATATTTTCCATGGTTTCCACAAGACAATTGTTTTTCTTTCCTTGCCACCTTGTTACATTTAATATTTTTACTATATAGTATTTTTTAGCCTTAACATTGCACTTATATATCTATTCTTCTTTTCTTTTCTTTTCATTGGTTTTCACTCTAATTTTCTAATGGACAATTTACCTATAGAACCCTCGTTTTAATTTGAGTATTAAAATTTCTTCACACTTTTATCATAGCTTCCAATTTTTCATAAAATCAAATTATTTTAATTATCAACCGCTTGCCCATATTCTTAGTTGTATACTACTTAAACATCACCAAATGTTAATTTATTAGGTCTTGAAAAAATAAATATCCACTTTCATAGTATATATTTGTTTCAAGATTTACTTTGTTGTTAGTCACTAGTTATGTGCTATCTTTCTTCCTTGAATATATTAAATGGGATTTTAACATTACTCCTAATTTGACAACTATTTACTTCAACATATTTTAAAGGCTTCTTTATAAAAATTCATTATAAAAATTTCTCACAATAGTCTAATACACATAAACAAAACATCTACTAATCTATGAAGACACCCTACTAAAACTATATTTCAATCCACTAAAATCAAAAGGCATAAACTATGCAACTTGTCACTCTTATTATAATAGTAACCTTGGAAGTAAAGAACACCTTACATTAATTTAGATGGTCTAATTTAATGATTAAATCATAAATTAAAATTAGATGATTTTGATAAACTGAGATTGAGAAGTTAAATAATTTTATTTAAAAATAATTACAATGTTGAGATGGATAAGGGCTTCCCTAGAATTTAGCCCAATGTGAATGTTGAATACTAAAATGTTGGGACAAAAATCTATAATATAATTTAAATCTAAGATCAAATAAAAATGAAAAATGAAACTTGTGACTTAGGGTATTAAAACTAGATCATGCTCACAATTTGGTCTACCTTACATTATCATGACCAACTCATGTAATTTTGTCTAAAATCCCTATGAATCTCTAAATCTAGTTCACCATTATGTGTACATACATATAAGAAAGTGTGGTGCTAAAGAGAACCATTGAAATCTTGCTATATACAGAGGGAAGAGAATTCAACTTCCTTGATGACAATGAGGCCTTGAAGTTGATTTAACAAGATTGAGATAGAGAAAAGAAGAATGTTGGATGTTGAATAATTGTAGTTTTGAGAGTGAGATTTAATCCTAAATGTAAATTCTCTACTTATTGATACTTGATTATGTTGAGATCTCTTGATTCCCCTTGATCATTAAAATGATCAAGCATGATGTACTTAAATACAAGTCCTAGAAACACAATGTGAGACCTACTGATGGGTGTTTTAGCACACTACTTGACTTAGGTGAAATAATAGGTATCTCACCTCTCCTGAAAGGAATCAAATCCCAAAAATAGAAAATGACTACCCCAAGGTCTCTCTATAGCCAAGTGGCCCAAGTCTTGGCCTTACAAGATAACTCAGTAGTTTGAAGTATTTTTTTTATTTCAACAAGGGGACTTACACAAATGTTCTACTGATTGTTCTAATAATAGATTTAGATTTGAAAACAATATGATATGATCTAACTTCTAACCCTAAAATGTTTCCTGATCTAAGGATCTAAAAATTTACTTATTGTTGGAAATAGTATTTTATCATCTGATTTTCAATGCTTATGATGCTTTTCCTAAATATAATCCTAACTAACCACTTGGTTGTCAAAATATAGGGTGAGAAAGGAAAAGGGTTTTAGAAAACTCTAACTATAAAATAGCCATGACATGATGTATAAATAGATAAATCCAAAACAAAACCAATTGTTGCTTAACCAAACAACACATAACACTACAAAGATAGAGCAATATTCAATGGAAGGAATTTCAAATCATGAAATAATCTAATAACAAACACCCAATTTCTAGCATTGCGTAATAAGATATTCCACAATGAGAAATAAGAAATGGAAGTGTTCAAGCTAACTACCCAAAGTAACTTAGAATTAGCAAGTAACTAGTAGTATGAACACAAGATACATAAAATACTTATTGCATTCATGCACAAGCAATAGAAAATTCATTTAACTATGTGGAAACCATGAAGCAAAATTTGTATTAATTGAAAAATTTTGACTAGCATCAACAACTTCCAACCTCTTTACAAAGAGGATTGACTGCCTTTTATAGGAGAAGGAAACACAATACAAAATGAATGTCTGAGATTATTCTATAATCAATGGTTTAGATTTACAAATCATTAGTTTTTTGGAGCCAAAATAATCTCCATTGTCCATCAATAACTACCCAAATTCGAACACTAGAAAATAATAAAAGTCTCAAAGTAGGGCAACATTATACAACAACCTTTTATAAAATACATTATAAAGAGTGACAAAATTTCCTAGGCATCAACACCCAACTTTGAAAAGTCACTTTGAAATTTATGAAAAATCAACACATGAAAATAGGTCGCATGCTCTAGCATATGGAATAACTTCACTTTCCAACATCTTCCACATCAGAGATATCTTCAATAATCACCTGGTCTTTTTCTGGTTCTCTTTTCTTATAGTCCATGTATGTTATTAGCACTAGATTCATTAAATCTATGTTAGGCCCTTTGACAAATCTATATCTAAATTTCTATGTTTCAAATGTTGAGAGGAATCTTTTTTATCCTCCCTGAGCACATACTTCATCTTCATTCATTTATCCATAGCATCTAAATTGAAGGTGTAGGGTGCTACCACAATAGTGTGTCCCACTTATGGGACATCCTAATTTTTGTCTAAAATCACATATTTTTTAGAAAAACTAATGATTTAAGCCGTGAGGGGTTCCATCTAAAGGGGTTTAATTCAAGGGAGTTAGATAAAACCCCCTTAGATGAAATCCCCTTGGAAATAACCCCCTAGTCTTAAATCAAACCCTCAATGGAGTCTACTCCTCACCTATCAAAATGCTGACAAAAAACAAATTTTGCTTCACCTGTTGGGGGATCAAATGAAGTCATTTATAAATTCTATTTTGTAAATATGTATCCCTTAGTATAAGCTTTCCAAAAGTATGATTTTGAATATGTTTCATTTGATTTTATATTTATTTTCTATTTTCTAGTGAACGTAGGTTTTTCACCGAACATCAAGGTCTCTATTCCACACACGCGGAAAAATAAAAAATAGAGAAAAAAATTTTGAAAGAAATTTGTGCACTAGGTATTGATGTCCTTATTTCAACAAAAAAAGAATAAGTTAATTTGGATACACACAGAGAAACCTATGTTGTATGGTATAAACCTATGTTTGAATTATAATTAATCTCACTTTAAAAATTAATTAAAAAAATATGCCATAAAAATTATGAAAAAATATCTGCGCATTATATATTGGTGTTACAAATCCATATTTAAAAATTCATAATTTTATCCTTTCTGTAAAAAAAAAATTAGTTTGTATGGTATGAACGTCACTATCTAAAAATGTTGTTAATTATATAAAATAAGTTATTAAAAGTTACGTAAAGAAAATTTACAAATTATTTCTTAATTTTTTAAAATAATATATATTCAAAATCTACCCATGAAATATCAAAAGTCACTAGTTCACATCATCTTCAAATTCTTAACAGTTTATTTGATATAGGTGTCAAAAAGTGGTAATTTGGTTAAAAATGTTGATTGCAATGTCCTACTTTAGCCAAAAAGTGGGACACAGTATTGTGGGATCACCCTGTATGGAGGTTGATTTAAACCAGAATTAAGGATTTTCTTGAAACTATTCTTCAAAGCATCAATATCCTTCAAATATTCATTTAAATCTACATGTTGACCTATTAAATCCTCCACAAATGCAATATTTTCATATTGTACATCTACCACCTTATTCTTTAGTTCATTCAGCTCCTTAAGGCGTTTATCAATAAAGTCATTTCTGATCTTGATGATATCTATCAACATCCTTGGATGCTTTAGGGAATTCTAATCTAAAAACTTTTCCTTCGTTATCAACAGAGGATCCATGTTTCCAATAGCAACCAAGCAAGGCAAATTTTGGGAAAATATTGATATAAATGTTGGATAAAGGAGGAGAGTATGGAGGGGAGGATCTCACTAAGAATTTTGAGGGGTGACAAGGTTGGTCACATCTTCCCTATTTAAATTTGCCTTATTTATATCTAAAAAGAATGAAGGAAGAGGAACAGAAGATGTTGTAATAGGAAGCATAAAAGAAGTGGAGGTAGTTGGAATATGGGATGAAATGGGAGGTAGAACAATAGTTCTAAAATAATGTGGAATAGAAGAAGTGGCAAACGAAGAAGGAATAGTTGCAGCACTGGATAGGGGAATTGTAGCTTGAATTGTAGGCATAGTCATATGGATTTGAATTAGAATAATGGTGGGCATTTATAATAGTAGGGTAGATGACCAAGAAGGAATGGAAGAGATGGATTCAATGGATATGGTAGAATGTGAGAGGGTAGCATCACTTAAAGAAAATAGAGGTGTTGAGGTGATAGTATTTGTTTTATTTTTCTTCCTTCTTAGGGGAATACCCTTCTCTTCCACTTCTTCCTCACTTTTTTTTGTGGTCTTCCTCTTATACACTATTTTTGGCTCTTTAACTAGATGAGGTTTCTTATTTTCCTTAACAATAGTAGTAACCTTCCTTCCTTTTGATTTTACTTTTGTAGGGACTTTCTCTTCTTCTACTTCTTTTGATTCTATTTCTACTTCCTTTTGCTTTGATGATTCCTCTTTATCCTTCTTATTTTTGGATCTTTCAGACTAATTCTTAGTGTAAGTCAATTGGATGCTCTACCCTTTCAATTGTGCAAATTTTATATCCAACCAAGTCTTGTTGGCTTAGAGAACTTCTCTTGTGATTTCCTCTAGTGAGGTGACTTCTTCTAACCAATCAAGAGGTGGAATGGGATCATTAAATACTTTATTTTCCTCATATTCCTCTTGAAAAACTTTTCCATCATTAGACACTTGGTCTAGAACTTCATAGATAATATATGCTTTCATTTCAAAGTTTGTAAGCCTTGAACATCTCCTCCTTTTGACCTCATGGTCATCATGGAAATCTCTCTAAAAGTCCTCTAGATGAGGCACATGTCACAAATGAGAGCCCACCATTTGCTCCATCTTACCATTTGGATCAAAATTTACTCTAGTTGTATGGAAATGCAAATTATATCTCTAAATTTTTGCATCTGACTCTCTAGTAGTAGAAAAATAAGGACATGCATATATACCTGGGAGTATTAGAAATTGAACTCCTGACCTATGTTTCTTGCTAAGGTATTTGTGTGCTTCACAAAGTTGATTTTTCAATTCCAATAATATAATCTTATCTTTAGGATACTTTGGTAGCTTATAGGGAGGACCTATGAATCCTTCCACTTTCATGTGGGTAAACTTAGGAAAATAAATAAACTAATTTTCATACTTCTTGGTAATCTTAATTGCATCTAATGATAATATTTGGATTAAATCCCCTTCCAAAGTTCTCAATATGTACATTTTGAAAGCATCATTCACTCTTTTATAGTGTATCAGGGAATTCGTCAACTATAGCTAGGGGTAGCAATCAAAAACCTTGAATTGACCTAGAGCTAGTGTTATTGCTCCTCTCTTTGTTAATCTTGGATAGATAATTGGTCATGTTAACGGTTATCAACTAGGGTTGCACCCGTGATGCAAAGATGTGAGGCTTAGCAATCCTGTGTAACATGGGAATACCTTCAGGTTATGGGCACCCTATGGTGAAGGTAGACCTCCAGATTGTGAACTGGTTCCCTTATGGTTGATCTAATGGTAAACTGACTTTGTAGGAAAAGGGTTAAAAGACTTTCTAATAGATATACTAAAACTAGAATTTAAATGGGTGGTGATGCACCTAAATGATAGAAACATGCAGCCATGATTCACGACTTTCAGAATATCTATCCACATAGATCAATTTGGAAATTTGACCACAAAAATGATTCTAAGGAAGGCTTGAATAAACTTTATCTTGAAGGAAAACTGGGTTCTCATAATATATAAGAAAAGATTATTGCAATACACAACCTAAGACCTATGATTCTTCACTGCTTTTGAATGCATTCAAGTATGAATGAGACAAGATTTAAAAGTTTTGATAATAAAACACAATAAAATTTCATCCAATCACTCATAAAACAACACAATTGAGAAGGTAAATACTTGATCTTACTGAAAATGAAGGAAAATCTACATAAATGGCAAAAAAGATAACCTGTAACCTATTATACTATATAGATCTGAAAAAATGAGTTCCAAACAAACTCTGCCTCTTTGAAATGTGTAAGAGAGAATAGAATGCAAGATCTAGAAAAAACATAAGTTTTTCTCCAATATATAATCTACTCTCAAAAAGACCTAAAAAGGTCAACTGCAGTCAACTGCCCCTAAAAATATCTCCTCCAAAACCAATCCACAAGCAAGCATAAAAATCCCTAAAAAATAGGGTCATAACTACAGGAAAACGAGCAAAAATAGCTCCAAACTTCCCCTCACCCTCAGTTTGACCAAGTGGTACACCAAACTCCTTTTAGTTTGACCAAAAATCATACAAAAGCTCCCAAAATAGTTCAGTTAACTCCATCTCCTAATTTTGCATGATTTTGGGATGAGGAAAAAATGTGAACAAGTAATAAAGTAATCAAAATGACTTACTTTACTATTTGTTATAAATTTGTCTATCTCTGACCTTTTTACAACTTTGTGACAAATAATAAAGTAATTTATAATTTATTACTTTATTATTTGTTTACATTTGTTTATCAGTTTCTAAGTCATGCAAAAAAGAGGTTAATTATTTTCAAAAGGTTTAAAAATAATAACTCCTTATAACTCCCTTTTGATTTACATAATCACCTCATGCATCCTATGATGATGCCAACAAAAATACATCCTCTATACATGCAAAAGTCAAAAAATATCCTCTCATATGTGAGATATGATTAAATATAAATCATGATTTAATCCCTTATATCTCCCATGCCATCATGCATCACATAGGATCTCATCCATGCATAGATCAAAAAATACAATCATCATGCATTTATCATTAGTTGCATACCTTATTGTATCATTATGACTCCCTTTTGGCTTGCATTATGACTCCCATGCCATAGTTTTATATCATTGCATCTCCATGCATATATATGTGCTACTTGATCCTCTTACATCAAGAAATTTTATGAAAATCAAAACAAAAACATGGCCCCATGGGCTCCCTTGCATCATTATGTCTCTAAGGTCAAAAAAACATTCAAACAAAAAGCATCGGTAAAAGGCATCATTATGTTTTTGAAAAGATCCTTCACGGGCTCTTTGGCATCATTAGGTTTCCAACACCTAAAGTGTTGACTTCGGGCACTTTTTGGATAATAATGATCACACAAAAAGAAGTCAAAAAAAACACATATCATACCCATAGTCAGGCCAGGGCATTCAACCAAAAAGAAGATGAAAACCTAAAATCTTCATTTTTCACTTTGTTTTCTCCTCTTGCTACTCTGTCCACTAACATGCAAGGGCTTGAAGCTATTTTTGGAGGGATTCATGAGGTTTAAACTTTTGTTTCTGAGCTATTTTCAATGTCATCTTCATTCAGGTAAGTCTCCCTTCTATATATCTTTGTTTCCCTGCAAGAAATGGTGGTGAAATCACATTATTTTCTGCTTCTTGATGCTACTTCCTTTCTAGTTTTCGTATAGTAACAAAATGATGAAAGAAAGCCCTCCTTTTTTTGCTTTTGTATCTGCCATATTTACTCTATTTTGGCATAGAGAATAAGGGAAGAACGATAGTTTTTTACACTGGTTTTCTTTATAGCTTACTATGTCTTGCTTTGTATATTCTTCTTCCTCTTGTTCGGCCTTTATGGCATAATGATTTAGCCTAGGTTTTGTCTATATGATGCAAGGGTTTCTTTGTACCCTCTTTACTTTCTTCTCTTTGTATTTGTTTGGCTTTTGAAGTGAAAAAAGTAAAAGGCAACTCTATGCTCATTGTAAGTAAACCCTAGTAGGATTTGGTGAACAATATACTCCATCCTTGCTTTTTTATTTTACACAAGACAATATTGTTTCTTATCATTTCGTTCACCTCTTTGTATTTGTTGGTTTGGGCTTTCATTGTGATGATATGATGAAAAGAGGCTTTCTCTCTTGTTTGTTACAAACCCTACAAGGGTTTCACTTACTCCTTAAGGTTCCTTCACACAGTGTTGTTCATTGGATTTAGAGACAGACAACTAAAAGAAATGACTACAACTTTATTTCTTCTCTACTTCTCCACGTGGACTTACATATACAATGTAGACTCTGCATTTGTGATGAAGGCTATAGAATGAGTTTAAAACACATGTTGCTCTTATTCGTATCTTCTGTAGATGTATATGAGACACTGAGATTTCATTCTCTTCTTGTTATTCTTTGTGACTAATGCAGTGCATTCTTTCTAGAGGTTCTATGCTTTTATAGTCATGAATGTACCTAGAGATGAATATTATCTATTTGATGACTGTGACAGTTTGACTGTATGCCGCTCCTTTGCATATTAGGAAAGTATTTGATCTTGATGCCTTATTCATTAATGATAGTGATATCATTGGTTTGAAGGCTTCTATGTCTTCTCTACTCTACTGCTCTGAGATAGTGCACTGGTAAGTTCCTTTAAATGACCATGTTGAGACTTCTATCCTCTATTGTTCCATGGCATGTTGATGCATCTGGAAGCTTATATTTTTCATTTATGATTGTGACAGTTTGATATGAAAACAAAAGCAACAATGAACTCTATGCTTATGATTGTACCTTTTACAATGCTGCATCCATAGCTTTCTTTTCACACATCCTTGTAGCATAGAGTTACATTACACACCTACCTTCTCAAAACAACCTATACTCTCATGATTGTCCTTCTGATCTATGGCTACTATCATGTGTATACTACCTGGAGTTTGTATTCTTCATTGATGATTGTACTAGTGGCCTATAAATAGTCTTTGAAGCTCACTGTGCCTTCTTTCTAAGGTTGATCTCACTGCACCATGGCTTACCTATGTCAGGAGACTTGTTCACTACTTTGCTAGTGCTGAGTATGACTGTCTCATTACTCCATAACTGTCTTACATTTTATATGCACTTTGATGACTAATAAGCTTCTATGGCAGTGATTGTACCCTCCTTCAAGAATGAACTGTACTATTTCATGGTCTTGGTTACTCTTGACATTCTTTTGATACCAAATGTAATGCCCCGCCATGGAACCCTAGAGATAAGTCAACTAAAGCAGTAAAAAGGCAGAATTTTTTTTATTTTATTTTAAATTTTTTTAAATAGAATTAATGATAACAAAATATAATATAATCTAATACAACAAGTCAACTAACATCCCTAGGGATAACATGACTACATTATTGTGATTACGCAATAATCAAAAAACATACAAAACTCATTTAAATTATGTTTAATTACATGACTACCTTACTAATTACTAATCTGATCTAACTAACAGCAATGGTTTGTTCTAAATCCAAAAGTACCAAAGGAATACACACACACACACAAATTGTAATACCTGCTCAAGAAAATAGCATTAATGAACTCATTAGGATGATAAGATATCAATTTGCAAAGTTTATCTTAGTAACCAACATTCATAAAAATGAAATTTAGGATACAAACATTTCAATGAGTTTATACACATTTATACACCTTTACCAATTTTGCCAGATAGTCATCTATTCGCCAAGTAGAACGGTACCTTAGCTTCAAAGTCCTACATGGCTTATAATCTCAAACTTCACATCTAAGGAGACATTAGTCCTGCATGATTATTAATTTCAAAATAAATATTCAATGCATAAAAGACAAGCCTAAGGCCCTAAGGGGCTGACCTAATGTCTTAGAGGCTCATATTGGCCTTGCCTGCATATGTGTTGCGTAGAGACTTCGTAGTTCGGGAACTTGAGCATGCAATCATAAGATGGTAACGTATAATTTTTTTTTCGAGAATTGTATCCACATAGTAAACTGAAATTAGTCAATATGTAGTGATAAAATATTGTGCTTCCATTTGAGAACTATTCTCATAATTGGATTTCTTCCTTAATACAGATTCCATTCTTCATCTAAAAGTAGTCATCACAAACAATAACATTTAATGCTTATAATAATTAACCCCGTCAGATCACCTCTAACATATTTTATAAACCATGATGATTTTGTGAACAAGGAAAACCTATTCTCCAAACAAAGGATGGGATTATCTAAATTCAACAACACTATCTAATTCACCATTGACTTGCCACAAATTTATATCATGATCCTAGATTATCTATGACCAAGTTGCCAATTTAAAACATAACAAATATCTTATCTACGCAGAAGGCATGAAACAACCACACTAGATGACCATGTTATCTACATAATCATAATAAATTCTAAGAATTTGTTAACTCTAATTCACTAATTTTCTCAACAAGTTTCTCTATTTCACTCTTCTATTTAAATAAGATAATATCATTTAATCATGCATCGACATAGACTCAATATCTTTTCTATTAACACATTTTTTTTAATAACTAATTACATCTTAAAATAAACAATTCTAATCAAACTACTCATCAACGTTCTAGTTCTATAAGACATTAATTATGACACAACAATAAGAAAAGATATACTTTTAGTAAGAAGTTTTGATTCACTCTTCACCACAATCATACAATAATACTAATAAAACTAACTGCCTAATAATAAAATTATACATTAAGTCTTCTAATAAGGATTATCGTATAGTAGTTATATTAAGGAATGGCACATCTAGAAAATTATGATGAGTACTCCCCTAATTGAATTATAGGACCACGAGACTCCATTCCAAGAAGAAGAAGATGTATTCACCACTATATAGAACTAAAGAACGTCAGCTATGAATCTATCTTAATAATATCTATTATTACTTTCTCTAGGAACTAAAAGATGTAACTTCACCATCAACATACTTGGATTAAAGTTATACAAGAATAGATAGTCTCCAAAGAAATGGTATGGCTGTGGTAGTGACATATAATAATAGGAAAAATGCAAACATGAATGTCTTGCACACCTCAACACATCCTTCAATGAATCTGCTCCATAATGAAGCCACACATCCTAAAAATATAGATTATAACAATGATGCTATTTCTCTTTCCTGTTGTGGATCCCACAAAATTTGCATGACACATGCATTCTCTCTGACACCCACGTAGAAAAAGAAAAGACAAATAAATACTAAAATCTACAAACATTGCCAGTGATCTATTGTCTAAACCAAAACTTAGCCATTCGGCTTATTTACCTCAAACAACAAATAGGGTCTCAGTCAAGGGTAGCACCAGAGCATTCAAGAGCATTTAGTGAACTACCCATATCTGGCAGGGCCTAAAATAGACTTCAGCAAATGAAGATTTGCTCCCAAAAGAAAACCTTTTTCCCCTTGACTAATAGTTTAAGTTCTTAGTTACGTCGTCTCCATCCTTTCTACAACTACAAACCTTGTGTGGTACTCTTACTATGTTATTTCCATTAATCTTAACCTAATGTTCCATGACTGTGGCATTTGTAAATAGAGAAATTGATAGAATGCAACTTGCTTATATAAGAAGTTCATCTATGCAGGAGTGTGTCTTTGCCATTGGATTGAGTCAAATAAGAGATGTAAACGGGAGCTCCTAGAACTGTGATGTAACAATTTAAGACAACAAGATAACTTGTACGTTGCCTTTAAGAAGTCTTAGAAATGCAATTCGATCAGATCCAGCTATAAGAATATGTGAGAAGATGTTAGATAATATGCTTACGTCCCTTCCAGTAACCATCTAGGCCTGCTACATGGATGGAAGGTCCGTGCATGTTATGAGCAGTCACTTCAATCTTATTTAAGGGTTTCCTACATTCTACAAGGTAGCAGATGTTAAAGCAAATCTAAAAGCATTCATCCTGGCCTTCGAACTGAGGAATTTTTTTTAAATGTTGATAAAACTTCAAAATACTTTATGTTATGATAGAATAATTTGATGAGGAATGTCTTTCCTTGCCCGCAATGATCTGTGATAAAAATTTGAGGACCTACTAGTAGAAGAGGCAGTGATAAATGATTTAGCTCAGTCACTAAGTAACAAGAAGATCAATTCAAGTCAATCCCATCACCCAACAAATCAGTTGGTTCTAAAATAGGATCGTATCTATTTAAGGTCGAAAACTTGTATTTTGAGACATTTAGTATAAAGGCACAAAAGTGGAGAAGAACATTGATTAGGCTGATCATGCAAACCTTAGGCCGATACAATAATTCAATAGGTTGATACCATTGGGTTGAGAGCTGAGGTAATTAAAACCATCATCTAGGATGCAAGTCGATCATAGTTTTAAACAGCTGGAGATCAATGCCCAGATACACCAAGGGTAGATGAAATCTTTGTTCGGTCAAAAAAAAGTAATACAACTCAATTTCGCAGATGGACTGTGAGGTTACAAGAAGTGAAAGGTAAGAAATAATACTAGATTGACAATAATAAAATCGATCACTATATCTCCTATCAAGGCGTTTCTTTACAAGATTAAGTGAATGCACTTATAAAAAACTAGAATCTTAGAATATTTAGAGGTAATATGTGATGGTTGTTGGAGTCTTAAATATTATCAACAAATATCCAGTTGAACAACTCTATATTTTCCTCTATAATGGAAACAAGCCCATGCTATCTATACATATATATATATAGCCATAGTAAACCCATTCAAAATATCATGCGGTGAGGGTAACAATATAGGCATACCTTTCTCTATTAACTCATCTGTGTCATCATGGCTTAACAATAAATTGAGAGTTTAAGCTCGCCCACCTGCAGCACTATGATGAAATTTTAAACACCCCACTCTGCTCCCTTCATTTCTACAGTAGAAAGTATTCTTGTAATCAATTTAGAATCCCATCTTTTCCCCTAGGCTCCCTCTCCTTCAACAACCAGAGTCCCCCCCAATAGACTGTTCATGATTTCCATCACTCCTACTAGGAAGCTCTGCCTGATTGAATTTGACGCCTAGGTTTATTTAGCGAGACAGAGCTCATAGAAGTATTCAATATCTGGGCTTTGAAGTAAGTGTGTAAAAATAATTGCTGGTACTGCTGTAGTATCTCTCCCCCCATTCAAAACAAGGACAGAGTTGATATCTCCTCCGTGTCTGTTACCGTATTCTAAAATACAAATACCCCCCCTCCTTTCTGGATTCCCTGGACAACAATGTAGAAACTAATAATAGTATCCAATAGCTAAGTCAATAAAATATAAATTCTCAAAGAATACGTTGCAGTCCACTTCGACTCGAATAACAGCACATACTAAGGTGATAATCCTGACAGTCTATAAAAATAGAAACATGTTGATTATAATCATGCTAGAAAGTAAATGACCAACTACGTCCATTACCGTTGAGGATCAGACATTAATATAGAATAAATCTAAGCTATAATCACATTGTCTTTCGCTATGGATGCTAATGTTAAATCATCATGAGAGTTCAGCTTCATTGATAACATGCATGCTAGTTGTGGAAGCATAGACAAGGCACACATAAAACATTCAGCAAATTGTTTCAAAGAAAGGTCATCTCATAAAATGCATTCAAAAAATAACATACCTTGATTTTTCTTCAAAGTCTGTGTTAAAGCCTTACCTTGTTTCTTTTAACTCCACCAAAATTTGTTTAAGTCCCTTCAACTTCAAGTCACAAACCCATCTGACATAACCTGTACAACCAAGGTGACTACGGAGGGGCACTACAATTGTACCCTCCTTCAAGATTGAACTGTACTATTTCATGGTCTTGGTTACTCTTGACATTCTTTTGCTCTTTTTGAAGCTATGACTGTAAAAGTTCTTCATGGTGAAACTATTTCAGAAGGCTCCTTCTATCTACGCTAATGACTTGGGAGGTTAGATGATTTCTCTTGCAAACTACTCTCAAGTGACTGTCCCTTTTTGCATAGTTGTGAATGGTATTTCTATTTGACTGTACACCTGCATCTTTAATGAAGAGTAAAATGCTTTTATTCATTCGATGATCATTGCAGATACAAACCACCGTTAAATACTTGTGATGAAACAGTTGAAGCAGTTGCACAACTGACGTAACTATTAGGTAGTTAATAAACAATGTAATATGCCTAGTTATACTAAATAGTGCACGCTAACATTCCCCCCTTATTACATTGTTCCTGCAATAGTACCAAGAGACCCCTCCTTAATGCTAAAGTACTCAACAAAGCTGATTACATAGTATGAATACATATTTTATAGAAGATCTTCCCCCAAAGAACAAATCATGAACCAAGCGAGGCTCCATCATGCTGTCTCGTCTACCCTCGGAAAGGCGTAGCTTCGAGCTGTGTTCTTGAGCTCTTTAGTCCCAAGCTCTCAAATCACAGAGTCTTGAATTATTCGACAATGGACCCTAAGAGATACGACAGATCTCTGCCATGTTGTCTAGTGACCGCGAAAGGGTATAATTCAAGATCATATACTCTTTGAAGCTCGCTAGACAACAATCCATATTGAGCTCAACACCAAACCCCAAATCTGTCTCCAAAACAAAATCTTCACAAAACATACATTCTTCAAATCTGTCAACTCCATCAACATCAACAAAGAAAAACAAAACAACCAAAACCAAAAATGCTTCTCATGCAAAGCATCATCTCAAAGCGAGAAGCTAACTTGAGATGATGGAAAATCCTCCATCCTCCGATGCCACCTACCTCTAATTTGACCCTATTACACTTTATCTGTTCAATGCCACATTAATCTCTCCGAGAACACAAGCATGTGAGTCTTTGAAGGCCCCATTATGTGTAACAAAGATGACACCGAAAGTCCACGCATAAGTAAATATGATTAAAAAGTCCATTTTAAGGTATTGCTAATCAATCAAAGTGAAATAAGATGACAAGAGCCCAGCCATAATCATATTTGGAACTCATAACCTTTTGTAATCACCACTCAAAACTTTCACCAGTTTCACCAACTTGCCTATTTACCATAATTGATTTTCCCAAATGTTGAATGCCTTTATTATTCCACTTTATAATTCCAATAACACCTTATTTCACAAAATACTTATCCACAATGGCTTTAGTTTCCATCCAATCAACAATAGTCCACGCCAAAAACAAACTTTAGTCTCTGTGAATGGAAGAAATGCTTTCCTTTCAATAGAGATGGCAGGTGAATATAGTCGACATTATCAATAAAGTACTCAAGTTTGATTTTCACAGTGGATGATAGGAGCCTGGTACACAAATAGACTATTGAATGGTGGGAAGGCAGGGAAATCTTCAGAAGATTGAGGGAAAATCTGTGTAAGTAGAGATTACAACATATTACTTCCAACCACCAATCAAAGCAAACTAAAGGCAAATAACAGTCTTTATGAGTGGCAAGAAAATAGGCTTCAAACTATGAACGGTTATACCAAGAATGAACCTTCAAAACAACAAATGACAATATCCTATTTTATTACTTCAAATGGCTTGGGCAATGATAGGAAGAGAAACACTATATTAGGCAGTCTCCAAACTGGGTCATGACCTTCTCCTTTGCACGAGTCAATATCATATAAACATTCCTCATACCTAATATGCCAGTCACTTGTTCATCACACAAATCTGAAGCACACATCACTAACACTTAATGAACGGTTCCCAAATTGCATAGAGAACAATGCTGCATGCAGTCACAAAAGTAGGAAATGCTATTCATCCAGGCAGATTTAAACAGAAATTTTCATGCTTATCTTCATCCTTTGCACAGTAAACAGTGATGTCTCAAGAAAAGTGCTCATTCTCCTACGCAGCCCTTACGCTTCTGTCTAGCCATGCCATACGCTGATTTTGTAGCACTGGTGATCTAATTTGCTCACACCTTTATTCATTTAGTCTCCAAAAATAACAAATATGCTGCTTATTTGATGATTTCGCTAACAAAAAAAATTCAAGCTCGGAAAATATTTCATTCGAATTCATGAAACCTGGCGAGTCTGGTGTCTACAGAATCATCTCTAAGAAGCCATTACAGATTGAAGCAGTTTTATCCTCTAATTAGATGACCAGATGAGTTTGTTGCTGCAGCGCCACACTTTAACTATGCTCTCCACGTCAAGCACTAGTTCCCACGCACAGGACAAGATCTACCAACGTTCTTACACAGACTTCATTATCAAGCCTCTGCAAGTTTGGAGATCACATCGCTCTGATCATGAATAACTGAATCTACACTAAACACTGAACACCTCACATCGCACAAGAACAGCTAAACCGCTCTAATACCAAATAATGAAGAGTAAAATGCTTTTATTCATTCGATGATCATTGCAGATACAAACCACCGTTAAATACTTGTGATGAAACAGTTGAAGCAGTTGCACAACTGACGTAACTATCAGGTAGTTAATAAACAATGTAATATGCCTAGTTATACTAAATAGTGCACGCTAACACTCTTGCACTCTATAGTTGTGTTATATATTGTTGACTATCCCATTATGTAAATGGCATTTGTAAGCTCTTCTCTGCCTTAATACTACATTTTGCATACAAGATTGCTGACATGGCATGGCTTACAGATATAGGACTATTCCTCATTATATGACTGTCACATGGTTTGAAACATTGTAAGTTCTTCAGTTGATAATATGCCTCTTGGTTGATGGGATAGTCATGATCATGACTAGTTTTTTGTCCTTCATGGTTGTTTTAATGAAATCAAAAACAATTTTACACTTCATTCACAACAAAAGTGGTAAATACCTATTTTAATTGCTTCTCCATGATGCTTCTCTGGTTGTAATGCACTTGATGGGACTATCTCTTTAGTTGATATTGATCTGATGTTTGACTGTCTTGCCTTGGAGGCTGTCTCATGCTGCATTGGTGTTGTCATTGACTCTCAATCAGAATATGCTTTTATTTATTGATCTGAAAGTCTCTTTACTTATCTTATATCCCCCTTAAGATCAAGGGGGTAGCATGCTGGGATCAACCCTTGTGGGAGCCCATTTTTTACCACATGCTGAAATGTCTTGCATAATGATTGTACCTGTACCTACACATTGCACAAATGAGTTAGATAAAATAATGAATACAATACTCATGTGATGATTTGATCTTTCTGGCTCTCCTTATTGATCCAATGCTCCATGACATGTTCTATTTTTCTATTGGTAGGGCATATAAGGAGACTCATAGCCGGAGCTCTAACCAATTTTTTACCATGATGTAGCTTCACTTGATGATAAGGAGAGGAGGAGCAAGACAAAGAAGACACACCTCAAAGCTATCTCAGGAAATGATGGATATGCATTTCCCTTATGCTTCTTTTCATTTATTTTATCTTCAAATGCATAGCATATATTATGTTGCATTGGTTAAGCTATTCCCATGGCTTGTGTGAGACCATTGATTACTCTATTCTTTCCAATGAATACAAATACAATACTTGTGCAGTTCTATGTATACTTTATTGGCAAAATGAATGAAACATTTCTGCACTAAATGAAAGTAATGTCTTGAGTTCAATATGTACTTTTCTTTATGTCTCTTTACTTTGAACAACAAAACTGAACATAGCAGGAATGTGTTAAAAAATTATTTACCTCAAATGTAATGAACTGTTTTAGCTCTACCAATTTGAGTTGTAGTTGAAAATTTGGTAACATTAACATATATACGAGGTAGGATGTCATGAAAAAACTCCTTGAATCATTCACCTTTGTCAACTGGGCATGCAGATTATTACTAATGAGTTTGACCCAAGTGATCATTTCTTTATTCTCTAGTACCTCATGGATGAATTTGAACATTCATGGCATGAAGGTAGGCCTGTTGTTCTTCTCAATCATATCACCATATCATTGATCTCTATCTAAAAAATCACTCCTAAGGAGTGTCTTGGAAATCTTTGAGATTGTTGGCTTGAGGGTGATCATCCACCTCTTTTTGATTGATCTCAAGCAAGTGTCTACTTCTTGATTGTAGTATGTCAATTCTTCTTCTTGGTCAAATTTACTATTTTCCCATGATAGGGAATGTCAAATTCGTCCACAATGGCATTGGTAGAAATATCATCTAGTACTCACCCATCATTTGTTACAATTCTCCTTGGTCTTGCAACATAGTGCTTTGTATAGGCTATCACAAGTTTTAGACACTGCACTGAAGTTGGGAATCCTACAACTTGTGCAATCCCATTGTTCACCATCCTCCTTTCTCTACTAGAAGGATTGTTTCCATAAATTATGTCCCCAAAATCTTCCAAGTCCACATGGCTCGAGTCTTTGATACTAAATCCCAAGCTAAATTGATTTTAGATGGTGGGGTGATACCTTGAAATTCATACTTCATCTTCTTTTCCCTTGACATAACCCTACAAGAACAAAAGAAGTCATTATATTCTTAAAATTTTAAGAAATTTGAATTTTAAAGCATTTTATAGTAGTAGACAACTAGATATCATAGTTTCCTTTAGAAATCCTTGGGTCCAAAGAAGTTCCCCAAAAATCAAATTTATACTAAATACCTTTGAAATTTCAAATTTGCAAAAAAATGATACTAGATATAACACCTTAACATTGTAAGTCATGTAGTAAAGAAAAGTTCTGCAAACAACGAATAAATACTAACCTTTGATGAATGAATGCATTGATTTTAATAAAATGCAAGATTGGAAAGGACTACCACCAATTTTTAGCTTTAAATTATCATATCTAGAAGTTAAGTGAAAGTCCACAAACTAAATTTTTACCTTTTATGCCTTAATCTCAATGATTTAAAGTTTTGCGGGAACGTTGTATAAGATGGGAAGTAAAGTGTCAATTTATTTATCCTCTTATCCATCAGAATTCTGCAATTAAGTTTTCTTCACAAAATGTAACCAAAGTTTTTTGTTTAAACCTTCTTCTTCAAGATAAACTGAATGCAGGAAACCTCAAGAGTTCTAGAGGTCATCTTAAAAATCAAGTTCCAGTTCTGAATCAAAATCTTGTAATTTTCTATGTTTTACAAATGAGTCTATTATGGAGAATGTAAAGAAGTTTGGATATGGATGCAAAAGTTAAACTTCACTTCCTCATTAAAAACCAACAACTAATTTCTTAATGTTTTGCTAAGTCTTTAAATATCTAGGATAAATGTCATGTGAATGTGAGAATTGTCTAAACTTTTGAATATAAACCAACAAAATTCAAAATTCCATTCCTACCCTAAATTCCCAATATTTACCAATTCATTAAGATTTTCAACGTGCTTTCAAATCAAGTCTTTTCAACATGGATGAGGAGAACATAGGAAGGATAGAACATAAACATTGAGTTTAAAACTTCATTCCTCTTAAGAAATCTCACAATTTAAAATTTTCAATTTTTAAAGACCATTTTTCTGATTGCACTAGTTTTGTGAGAAATCAACCCAGGTCAAGAAAATTTAACACTTAATGGATTTTCACCTAGGGCATCATGAAATTTTGAAATTTGAAAACCCTAGCTATTTTCCCTAATTTAAATTTTAATCTTGTGATCATTTTCATGAACTAGGGTTAGGTTTGTTTACAATCTCAGCATTCGCTAATTTTAGTTGAACAGCGGTGATTTATCAATGGTAACTAGGTTTGTGAAATATTGAAGGGTCCGAATTGAATGTTGAAAAAAATTAAGGATTTTATCGTTCAAGTATGCAAAGTTTAAAACATGTCGAAAGGGGAAATCCACCTACTAGTTTTGAAATCTCAATGAATGATTGAATTTGGGAAGCCCTAGTTCACAACAAGGCTTCAAAAAGGTGGAAATAATCTTTACAGTCTTCATAATCTAATTTTTAAAGCACTGATATGAGAGAGTATCATTTGATTCAGCTAAGATTTTTGTAGGTTGCTTTGTGGTCTCAGGTGGGTTTAAAATTAACAAAGCTCAAGAATTTTCAAATGCAAAGTATGGAAATGATCGTTTGAACCCATTTTATAGTCCTCCGATTACTAGTTCATATCACTATTAATGTAGGAAAAAGTAGTGGAAATGCTAACACAAGAAAATAGCACTTTGCAAGAATCATCAGAGGAAGTGGACATTGAAACTTTATCACAAAATAGAAGTAGAACTTTAAAACCCTACAAACCTACAAAAACCACCACTCAAGAATTCAACACTTCTAATCTCGCTTATACAAGGTTTTACAAAAAATGTAGGAGGTTCGGACATACTAAACAATTCAACACATCTAGTAGCATATCAAAATTCTACAAACAAATTTAAAACATAAGTTTGAACCACTTTGCAAGAAATATTAAGACATTTGGCAATATAGGCAAAATTATACATATCCAATAGGAAGTTGAGATCCTATAAACTTATATACATGTAACTTGAACACTTAGAACAAAGAAATAAATATTGCAAAGAAAACCAAGAAAACTAGACATATGACCAAAAGAAATAACATCCAGTAGTAAGCCCAAAGTTTTAAAATTAACAAGAAGCAAGAAACTTGAGATTTTACAAAGAAAATCAACTCAAGCCTTCTGCTAATGACTTAAGCACTTGATGAATTAATCCATAGTCATTCTAAGGACTAAAAACACACTTCTCTTTGACCAAAAGGGAAAGAAAAGAAAACTAACAACACAAATCTAGACTAAGCAAAATCACAAAGCGGGGTTCATATATTGTAAAAAGCAAAATGGGGCATGTGTGCAAGGCACAACAAGACCTTTTAAGACCCAAGACCACTTAATATAGCTATTTATAGAAAGGCCCCATTAAGAACATAAACATGCACATGCAAAGTGGTGTAAAACATATACGTAAAAATTTGAAGTATGCACTTTTCTCCTCTACATTTCCCCCACTTTAGTGTGCATGCAAATCTAAATAAGATACCATACCAATGTAGAAATAAAGAAATAACAATTATAAAAAGAACATGGATTTTTAAGAATCTACAAAATTGAGACATTAGAATAAGTGTGTTCCATTTGTCCTTGATACATGTAGAAGACATACATTGAACGTGTCATATTATCGAAGGAAAAGCACCAACTTGTGAAAACTATACATAAACTAGAAATATAATTAGTGATAATATACCCCCTCAAGTTGTGTGTACTATGAAGGAGTGTACACAAATTGAGGAGGGAAGAAAAATGAAACTAAAATCTAGAAATTACGACCAAAACTTGATTATAATATGTAAAATAAATCAAGGCTAAAAACTAAGTATGATTGATTAAATAAAACTAAGTTTGGTTGATAAAGGAACCTGACTTTGGAATGCATACATGAGATATATACTTACCTACTTATTGCAATTGATGTGTTAAAGGGATGCATCCAATTTTCCCCTAATGAGATCAAGAATGGGGATATAGAACCTATGAAAAGGTAAAATACCTTTCCCATAAGTGGAAAGGTCAAGTGAAAGCAGTGGAAGAACATCATTGAACATTATATATGTAAATATAATACTATAATATGTAAAGCAAGTGATGGACATGGGAAACATGTTAACCAATATGTCAATGTACTCAAGTGATAGTGGTTCTATCTATTTGAAAATAGGTGATAATGACAATGAAATAATCTTAAGAGTCTACTAGGGTTTTGGCTTGGCTTGGTCTATATGCCCCTACTCATGCCATTCCCTTGTCTTTGTCACCCTGTGTCAAACTGATTTCTTAAGTAGGAGATCTTTGCATCTATTGTGGGTTTTCTTAAAATTCCCCTCGCCTTCAATTATTTTTTTTGCTTTTTGAATGGCTATCAACCAAAGTTTCCTAACATTTGATATTGGGGTCACTCACTAGGAAGTGTGGGAAAATAGCTTTGAAACACCCTTGCAAGTTCATATCAAAAGTGGTTCATGAGATAACTCTCCTATTCCTATTATTGTTTTGCATATTCATGATTTTTATTTAAAATGCATGTAAATGGAACTTATACTCTTTTTGGGTATTTTGTTGGTATAATTCTCTTTGAAAGCATGCTAAGGAGTTGGGTCAACTCCACTTGGGTCCCTCATGGGGTCTACATGGAAGCTATCCAAAACTGTACTAAATATTTCTTTTTTTAAATTTTTCTAGTCAAGTTTGCTAAGGCACTTTTTAGCATGGTCCCTAGTATATTTGATCCTATTTATTAGCATTTACCAAGTGAATTTTAACATTCTCTTTGAGTCCTAATCTAGGTTGAATTCTCTAGTCTCTCCTTGCCACTCTAGCCCTTACTACATAGCATCAAGGCCTCACTAGGTGAGTTAATCAAGTTGAGAAAGAATGCTTCTTCTCATCTCACCCTTAGAAAAGGGTTTGTGTTGAGGTTGACTTATCCAAGGATATTAAGAAATCGATAAAAATCCAAATAGGAACCCAAAGGCTCATCTATCTTAATTTACCAAACTCCTATTATCAATGTCAATTGATCCTCAAACCATAAAATTCAAGATTATCCTCTAGTTACCTAATGTTCTAAGCCTCATCCCAAGTAGCCTATTAGTGATTCTCTACCTTAAAAATAGGGAGGACTAGACTATGGTGACCAATGAAAATGTTCATAACTCTAGAGATAAAGGTATCAGTCCTCAACTACTAGCTATTGGGCCTCAAGTTTCAAGGCCTAATATGGTTAAATATATGGTCAACTCTCAACCCATGGGGATTCATCACAGGTGGCAAATAAGCCTCACTTTAATATAACACCACTTCCTACTAGTGTCCTTTCATCATAGCTAGTTACTTGGCCACCTTCTCTTGCCTTTCATCATTATCATAATCTAGCTTATGAGATAAAGAAGGTGAGTTTGTGTTAGATAGGAAGAAGGCATTTTTTGAGTTTCAATCTCTAAATAGTGTGACACTCATAGAGAAGGACTTCTTGAAGAACAACTATGGAGCTCTTGATGAGTTTGATGGAGATGACATGTCCCTCAATTCCCCTCTTCCATAATTTTTTTTCATGGAATGTTTGGGGTCTTACTAACCCAAAAGGAAATACATCGTCTAAGATGTTCAACAAAGATTTCCCAAACTCAATGTATTTTATTTATAGGAATTGAAAATTGCAAGTTTCATGCACTTTTTTCATTTGTCCTGTCATATAGCCAAAAAGTCACTTTTTGCACAATGATCATGAGTTAGGTCATGGAAGACTTGACATTTTAATTTTGCCTACATGGTAGAAACACATAGTGGCTTATGGATGTGATCCCACTAACCATGATTTGTAGTGTTGGTAATTAAGGTGTCTCAACCTTGCAAAATTTCTAGATTTATTATTTTACTTATTTATCATTTTCCTATATTTTATATTATTTAAATTAGCCTCACCTTGAAATGGGGTGTGGGATTTTGAGGTGGCATATTTTGTCATGTCAATACTTTTTGGTGTGTTGTAATTTGTCATTAAGAAGGTTATTCATAGAAAACATGGAGCACCCTATTTTTGAATGATTTTATGATAGATGTTATGACAAATTCTTATGAAACGTAAGAGCCTGTACGAGGGGAGTTACTTTGGAATCTGGTGCAAGAGCACCTAATGGACTTTATGCCTCCATGAGGCCATTTTGTAAATTTTGTTTTTGTTGGGTGTTTTATCCATGTAATAAGGTCATTTAGACCATTTTGGACTTGTATGAGTTTATTTTGAGTCTTAGGGAGTCATTTTGGAGTCATGTGTCAAATATTGTAAAAATTGTCAAATTGTCACAAAGTTGTCAAGTGCAATTTAGCAATTTTGTCATAGGGTGGAACATGAACATTTAGCAGTTGAAAAGTTGGTTTGTAAATGTTGGGACAAGTTTGAAAAGGAATGAATAGCTTGAATCCATCATTGTAAATGTGGTGGACTGGTTAGAAGACGTTTGGAGATCAAATAATGTAAGAAAAATTAGTTTTTTCTAAATTTTGACTGTTTTTCACTGTTTCCGAGGCTAGTACGACCTTGTTTTGACTATTTTTTTGGGTTTGATAATGCTCTGAATCTTCTTTCATTTGGTGTTGGTTTCATCAATTTTTATCATGTTTTGAGAAAGTTATGGAAATATTACTAAAAACTACCTGTTAACCTAGGGTTTGTGAGCATGAAAAACATGATTTGAAGCACTTGCCACCGTTGAAAAATTCTAAAGATCGGTGGAATGGAAGGTTTTAACATGTTCTTTCAGATTTTGAAAGTGGGTATTGTGGGAAATGGAGTTTTGGGCGAATTCCAAGCAGCCCTAGCCTAATTTTCTTATGTTTTTGGCTCATTTGAATAGGTTGAGGTAGGGTTTTGATAAAAGGTGATATGGGTATTGTCCCAATCAACAAAATTGGTGGATTTAGACCCCATGAAATGTGTGGAGCACCCTAGAGTTGAGTTTTGTGTTGTGAGTTTTGAATCTCATAGACGTGCTTTATAAAACAAGCCTAATTATAGCAGCAAGTTTTTGAGGGATACGTTCCAAAGTAACCCCACCTACATTTAAGATATGTTATAAAAGGGCTTAATGGGTATCTAAATCAGTTTTTAGATTATGGTTTTGAGTTGTCTTCTAAAAATCATGTCAAAATTACCTTATTTGTTGTTCTCATCAAAGCATAGTGGAAGATTGTGAGAAAAGTCATTTGTTTGAAGTGTGTTTGTTTGATTGAATCCTCCATGCTTTGAATCAGAATCTTTACCAACATTATGATAGATTTTTACACTTTTCATACAATATTACTTTTAGAAAATGGGAGTTACAAATTGAGCACCCAAATTGGGTGGATGATTATGACAAAATATGACAGTTGTAAGAGGTATTATTCATTTACCATTTTTAGCTTATTTATGGGAATCTCTAGGTGGGTGTTGTAATTTGGGGTTAAACCTGGGTGCCATTCTTATGAATGTTTTAGCACATGGTTTAGAAAACCATTTTATGGTTTCCAATTTTCTCATTACCTATAAATTAAGTGCTGGAGTTGGAGTATTGTATTGAGAATTTACAAGTGCTACCAAAATATTGCCGAAATCACTCCAAGTTTATATGCTAGTGAAACTACTATAAAATCTTTCTCTTGAAGTGTGTTGTAATCTCTATTTGATTTGATAAGGCATTGAGCAAGTTTTGGAGTGTGGGGTTTTTCTCCCAAAGGTTTTTCCCCACGTAATATTGGTGTTATGTGTTGTATTGTGTATGCTTTCATATGTGTTTCTACATAATTTATGTAATAGTTTGATGAAGTTTTTAAAAAATTATACAAAACTCCTCTCAAGGTTTAGTGTAGGAAGTTGATTTTGCTACTCTTACTACCTTACATTTGGATCCTCTTTAATATTAATAACCACTCTCTTGGAGTTGTTAATATTTACACTTGCAATGTTGTTGAAAGATCTCTTCTCTAGAAATGGATAGTGGAGTCTCTTCCCACTAACCTTTTAGCTCATATGTTGGGATTTCAATATGGTTGAGTTGTCATATGATAAATGCGGCCATCTACCTGCATATTAAAGATGGACAACTAGTGAAAGAGAGGCTTGGTACTACATGCATAATAAATTGGGTCTTTTTTATCCAAATGTTGGTGACTACCACTCTGATTACCCATGGTATATGTGGACAAATTTATGCTCAAGTATGAAAATAATTCCTAAATTTCTTGATAAGGCTATGTTGTCAATATAACCTATCTTTCCCTTTGCCAAATGTTTTCAATTATTAGTGGAGCCCTTGTCAAATATTGTCCTTTTAGATTACTTTCTAATCTAGTTTTGTATTGAGTGGCAAGATGTGGTGCCCAAAGCACCCAAAACACAATTTTACGTCAACATGTCATTATTGAGTCATAATCCCATGGTGACCCATATTCAACACATTTGGAATCTTAAGTCACATCCTACTCACTAGATCCAATGGAGGAATGACATCATCAAATTGAATGCTTGATTTTGAGAATTTATAGCAACCAACTAGCTTTGTTTTTCCACTGCTCATACGAGGCCACCACATCAAAACTCTACCATGTCACCACTAAGTTGGAGGTGTTTTGTTATCTCCAACTCTATAAATACATGTTGCTCGATTTTACTAGTAGAAGTAAATTGATGATAATCATATGGCTTGAGGAGCATAGGTCAAGGCCCATTCATAATGGGTCAAAATAAGGGATAAAGTTTCTAAGGAATTCTCTCAATCCCTTCTATATCACCAAATTCCTCAAGAAATCAAGCATATCAGTGAATGCCAACAAGTCATCTTGAGCTCCAAGATATTCTAAAGGCTTTCATCTACCATATTAGCAAGTTTTTCAAGCTCAAGTACCTTCTTCTAAGTCTAAGAAAGCCCTTCAATAGTGTGTCAATACAGCCCCTTGTAGGCTTTCCATTGCACAAAAATCCCTCTATGACTAGAAACTCACCTTGGTAGATCTTCACGAAGCATCTTTTGTATGGCTAATGGAAAATACCCTAGTTATGATGGTTTCTTATGTGATTTCTGTAAATATATATGGGACATTATTGGACATGATCTCTTCCAAGTTTACTTGGAATCTTTTGCTATAGGTTCACTAAGTTCTATCATAAATAAATGCAATATTAATATCACACCTAAGGTAGGTGATCTTGAAGAATTTGCATTTAGCAATCGATCACTTTATTAAACACTTCCTATAACATCATAGCCAACACCCTTGCACTTTGCATCTATTGTTGGCTTCCACTTATTCTCTGGCCTAAATAGACTGGCTTCATCAAAAGAAAATATATTTTGGATAATATTATTGCCATAGGCCTATCATTCTCAACGACATGATATTTTCAACAAGATCAACTTTGTTGAAGACTATGACAACATTGAATGGCCATTTATTTAGGTCATGGTTCAATCTCTTGCATTTGACCCTAATTTTCTCTAATCACTTCAAATGCTCTTTATGGATGCCTCAACTTGTCTCATCATTAATAGTTAACAATCATCCTCTTTTGAGATTTTTCAATTCCATGCACCAAGGATTCCATCTTGATCCATCTTTGTATGCTCTTGCAACTGAAGGATTTGGCTATTTTCTTGCCAACATGGTCATAGACACCTGAATTTGTCCTAGTACAACTTTACTCTAAATTAACTAAATGATAAATATATTTACTTAATTTACCCCACCTAATGTATCCTACACACTAATTAAATAATCTTATTATTTAATTAGTCATTTTCCCTCTCCCACATAAATAAATAATTTTATTATTTAATTATGGGTGAAAGCAAGAAGTTGGGTCGACAAAGAGGGGAAGTTTCAGCCAAAAAAAAAATTGTAAGAAATGCGTACCCGTTATTGAAAAAATACGTACCCGTTACTTAAAAAATGTGTACGCACATAGCTACAGGTACCCAAGGGTAAATCAAAACAGGTATGCATTATGATTTGGGTATGTGACAAAAAATGCATACGCATTACAAAACGTGTACCCGTTATAACACGTACGCGTCTTTGAAAGGTATTTATTTTTTTAAATAAACGACTGTCATTTCATTTTTTCCAGCAAGCTTGTAGGAGAGGAACAGCGACATAGAAATTTGGGTACGTGTTTTTGAGGCCCTTTACTAGCACAAATTTTGTTGCCACCTCCTCCCATCGATGCAACTGACCTCCGTAACCTCCAGGTTGGTTAAATTCTACATTTTTTGGTCTTATATGTTGCATTTTTTACTTGTAATTGTAGTTTACTATTTGATATTTTTGTTTGTCATTAGTTTGTTTAATTTATAGTTTTTAAATTGTATTTGCAAACAAAATCATCATGCAAACGAGAAACTATAAATTCAAAATTGAAATCCACAAAACCTAGAGTTCCAAATCAAAACCTAGATTGAAATTCAAAATTTAACTAATTTAATCAAGTAAATCACACAAAACCTAGAGATACAAATCAAAACCCTAAAACCTAGGTTCCAAAAAACTTAGACCTAAAAACTAAAACCCTTAACTCTTAACCTTAGGACCTAAACCCTAAAACCTAAACCTAAAAGCCTTAACCCTAGGACTAAAACCCTAAAACCTAAACCTAAAACCCTAAACCCTAAAACCTAAACCTAAAACCACAAAACATAAAACTAAAACCATAAACCACCAGATTCATGCTTAGTTGTTTCACTAAATGATGAATATAATTGACAAGGGTCTTTCATGTGTTGATGTTTAGCTTTGAGAAATGTGATCTATTAGTCTAATTTGAAGGCTATTTGTTAAATGTCTACTAAATATACTCTAATAGAGAATAAATTCATAGGTAGGTATAGAATCAAAACTATTCAAACTAATTCCTACTTTCACAAATTTATTCCTATGCTCAAAACTATAGAATCAAAGTTCTATGAAGTAACTATCAACATGCCAACTCCCAAGAAAGACCAAGAACAAACCAATAAGTGGTGAAGAGAAATCCAACCACCAACCAGGTTAACCATAAGTGTTCAAACATTTGAAAATAACCCATGAACTTGAAACATAGGACCATGGTAGGTGAGATGATTACTAGATAGAAGGGTAGGTAAATATTCAAAAGCTATTTGAATAATAACCATCCACATGGACAATAAGAGCATTGACAACCAATGCACATGCCATAAATATGCTAAACACACTAATATGATGAGAAAATACCTTGGACAGATAAAACAAACTTAAATTAATACCTAGATTGAAATTCAAAATTTAACTAATTTAATCAGCTAAATCACACAAGACCTAGAGTTACAAATCAAAACCCTATACCCTAGGTTCCAAAAAACTTAGACCTAAAAACTAAAAGCCTTAACGCATAACCTTAGGACCTAAACCGTAAAACCTAAACCTAAAACCCTTAAGCCTAGGACTAAAACCCTAAAACCTAAACCTAAAACCCTAAACCCTAAAACCTAAACCTAAAACCCTAAACCATGAACTTGAAACATAGGACCATGATAGGTGAGATGAGTACTAGATAGAAGGGTAGGTAAATATTCAAAATCTATTTGAATAATAACCATTCATATGGACAATAAGAGCATCAACAACCAACGCATGTGCCATAAATATGCCAAACACACTAATATGATGAGAAAATACCTTGGATAGATAAAACAAACTTACTTGTTGTAGAAAGGAAAGATCACCACAAAGGGAGAAACAAGGTTGGGAAGCATTATAAAGTTCTTATAAAATTATCTTATAGGAAAAACAAATGATGAGTGGTTCCAACATAAAATGGGGAGGAATGATGTTGCAAATAAGGTACCCCACAATAGGAGGAAGAGGCAAGGACCACAAAGCAATATCAAAAAACACCATAAAAGGAAGACAACATAATTATTTGACTTTTGGCATTCAACCAAGATAAAATAAGCCCTAGAACATACAACTAAGTCAACATAGAGATAACATATCAAGTAGAAGCAATGGAATCAGTCAAAGATTTAGGAGTAGGCCCATAGAACTTAATTGGACAAAGGATAGGTCTAGGATGGAATACAAATCACAAAATAAATCAATGCACTTGTTATCATTTTACCTAGATAACAATTAGGAATGCAATACAAAGGAACCATAAACATATGACAAAAAAGGAACCAAGTCACCCTCTTTCCTCCATTGTTGCATTTTCCTATGCTCAAACTAACTTCTACCCTTCTACTTGCCTAATCCAAATTGCTCTGCTATGCTCCTTCTATTAGCTAGGGGACAACTAATATTTATAAATATATTTACTAGATTGTTGTATGATTAAATCCAGGAGGACACTTTTCCTTAACTAACCCTCTAATAGAAAACAAGATCGAAGACAATGAATAAGTCCTAGGTAAAGGGGGGTTCACTTGGCTGAATTTGAATTTCTAAATTTGATGTTGGCTGGAACAATGTTACGCTTGTGAGGTCAACCTTGTGAGCATGGACCCAAACTATGATAAAAGACAAGCTAGATCATAATACACAATGATAACCTAGGAATTAGTGTATGGATGGACATGATAATCATACAAATAGGTTGAATGTATTGTGATAATCATGTATTAAACTTTATAAAATGTTTACTTGACATGTTCAATATCTAGGTTCCAGTTCTAACTCTTTGGATTGATATAAATGCTCGATATAGAAAAATGTGTGTTTTAATTTTCATCCAAGACATTTTGAAAGTGATTAGAAAATAATATGGGATGAAGGGGAGGCTCAAATTGTTTGTATTTTCTATGACATAAATTAGTCTAAATTTTCATTAGATGCATTTTTTAATGTTTTAAATTGAATGTGTCTTCAAATGACATGTATTTTGAATTTGTCCACGTTCAATGTGATTTTTAGTTCAAATTGTGTACATTATTTAATTAGTTTGTTGATATATTTTTTTATTGTTTAACATGCAGTTGCCCTTTCATTACATGGAGCCAAATATAGTTGTAGCGGATGAGTTTTCCATATAGTATTTCATACATATTGACCATCCTGAAAACCCCTTACGTGGACCATCACCTCCACATAATGTATCACCACCACATAATCCCACACCTCCACCCTCTCCACCTCCTAACCCCCCACATCCTCAAATTGATCAAAATCAGTTAAGAGAGCATAAATACAAACCTAAATGTCATTCAAGAAAATATATATTTGATCAAAAATGAGCCCAACCTTCCCCCCCATGTAGCACGATTTGCATCTTCGATGCAAACTGTTGTCAACTCTATTCGATCCATCGATGCGGACCTAGTTAGTTTCCATTGATGGAGAGAAGAGAGAAGACAATTTTATGCAAATGAGTTGTCTTATGAACAAATCCATGACCTTCATATTAACAAAGAAGCAATTTGTGCACATTTCTTTAACCCCAATACAAACAAACCAATTCCATCCACTAAAAAATGACTTTCAATTAAATGGTGTAGGCACCAACAGATAGCTGCACATTTTTGGGACAGATGGTGGCTGGTCTTTGATACTCCACCACATGGCAATTGTG
The DNA here is from genome assembly GCA_027924645.1 of Cunninghamia lanceolata. Lineage (NCBI taxonomy): Eukaryota > Viridiplantae > Streptophyta > Pinopsida > Cupressales > Cupressaceae > Cunninghamia > Cunninghamia lanceolata. The sequence continues at coordinate 2,898,683 of BSBN01000914.1, read as the reverse complement.
ACGTACCCCTTTATTTTTTGAGAAAGTTATGGGTTGATTTTGAGTTGGGTCAAAAACTGAACTATTTTCATATGAGGTCATTTCAAGGAGTTGGTCATGGCATGTGTAATGCCCCTCATTTTGGTTGTTGATAGTTGATAGTATTTCTGTTGCACTTAGACAGTTTTGAGACATATGGTTGATAGACTTATGGTTTATGCTTATTATGGACTATAGGTGTCTAATGTGGTTGTTGACATGTGTTATGAGCATTATGATGACATTATTGATATTACAGTTTAAGTTGTGTTTTGTGTTTTGACATGATCAGTTGATGGTTAGTTGATTATGTAGGGTAATGTTTCTATGTTTTATGTGATTGGATGTTATCTGATTGATAGTTAGAAATGTTTATGTTTATTGTCATGCTTTCAGAGCAGGGACAATGTAGTATTCCTCATTACGAGTACCCTACTACACTGCAACTCCCTGACTCCGTGTGTTGTTATATATGTATATGCTCGTGGCAACATCTGGTTTTGATGTAGGTTACAGGTACCGGGCATCGACTCCACCTAACTTAGCAAGTCTAAGCATGCCCTTACACCAATGGGTAATGTGGATGGGAGATAACATGGGGTTCCCTAGGTCAGTCTCTGTTTTCAGTTTGTGGTCATGGGTCTTGATGTTACTCTATGGTACTTGCCTCGGGTTTGGTCGTCATGTGGTATATTGCATTATTGTTGAGTTTTGGTTAAAAGAAAATGTGTATTTTGGAAATGTATTAATGATTATAATAATAATAATAATAATAATAGGTTTAGCTATAATGGTATTTATTTAATTGTTAATTAATAATGTGAAATTAGAGAATATTAAAAAAAATGTTTTAAGTATGAATAAATTAATAGCTTTAATAATTAATAATGATGATATTGTCATAAGTAACTGATATTATAATAATTGTTTGATTTAGTGTATCGTGAGTGTTTTGATAGTGGGATTCTAAAATGGATTTGGGGGAGTAGCAATTTAATGGAATTTGCCTATTTTTGGTTTATGGAAGTTATTTGTGGGGGAAGTTTCCTGTGAGGAGATAGAAATTGGGGGGAAAAAAAGTGTGACAGAAGCTAAAGAATTTTGGGGGGGAGCTAAAGAATTTTGAAGCCTCGGATCAAATTTTGGGTATGCTTACTTGTATTTTTGAGCAAATCTGATAAAATTAGTTTAAGTCCCTGTTTAAATCTCTTGTGTATAACTTGAACATGTCTATTTAATCCAGTTGATTCCCTGTCTTCCTGTAGTCATCTGAAACTGAAGTTTCCTGTAACTTTGAATTTGATAGTTTTGTGATCATCATAAAATGTTGCCTGAGATTTTTGAGAAAAATTAAATAGAGTCTCTTCATTGTCTTGTTCTTTCCCCTATTTGCACCACTGTAAAAGTTGTCAATTCAAGCAATGGTATTATTTCTAGACTGTCTTATTACTCTCCTCTGAGTTGAGTTTTGCAATATTAATATGTTAAATCTACAAATTTCATTAAACAAATAGACCATTTGATGTTATCTGGGCCAAAATAAACTGCTCTATTGGAATCTTTTACCAGTTCCTTACCTACCTTGTTGCTCTTAGTGCCGTCATTCGGCTCACCCAGCTTTAGCCCTCAAACCTTCTTGCCAAGTAAAATGAAGTTCTGAAGATAAGTATTGGAATGAATAGACAAATCAAATCTTATCAATTTTTACCTATGCCATGCAGCATCGTATGGTCTTCTCCATCCTTCCTTCTCCAAAATTTTGCCAGAAAATAAGAGTTTTAAGACTGTTATTTTGGATGAATTATCTAGTGCACAATAACAATTTGTTTTCCCTCTACTGCAGTAGCTACCATATGGCTTTACTTAACCTTAATCTCTCAACCTTCTGCTAGAAAATAAAGCTTATAATACTATTAAATGGGTTGACTCAACCAATGCTATCTCCATCAATTTTCTTACTTGCCTAAGGGCGCTGACGTACAATTCTTTCCACACTCTTTTCTTCAAAACTTTGCCAGGAAACCAGTGTCTATGGATCGATTTTTCCAATGGAATCTAAATCAATTTGTTTATCTTTGATAGGACCCCCGTACTTTCTTCTCAGCCTTATCTTTCTAATTACTTTTGCCAGAAATTGAGACCTATAGGCTGCCCTTGGATTGAATGAGTCTATTCACCTCTGTTCATGGCATTTTGTAGGGCGCACTCTAGGAATCTTCTCTTTCAAAACTAAAATTAACAAATTTGCTAGAGGACGTCAGTTTAGGGGTCGATCCAAATTGTGCAGTATCTTTATGGATTTTTTCCTTTCTACCAGACGTGCTAGCTATCCTCTGGAAATTTTATTGCTACCTTCTTCCTTGCAAGCCGTACATTGCTTGCCTTGAAGCCCTTTGTTGTCTTCAATCTCTACCTAATGCTCTTCTTTATCTTTGGGAACCCTCTAAAAATTTCATCTGGTCCCTCCTCTTGGCTATGAGTATAGATTTTAATAGCAACTTATATCTTTTCCCTATTTGATTTTCATGTGTTTGGTTAAACTGAGAATCGTTATAGCAAGAGTTCTTTGAAGTTATAGTTTAGAAGGATGATAGCTCAGTCTTTTTAGGAAGGTTCTATAGGTATTCCATGTCTATCTAACTGTTAACATATGAAATTAGATTTGTGTATAAGTAATTGTTATATTTGAAAGAAATCATTTTTTTTTAATAAAATATATAGTATGTGTATAAACAAAGATTTATTTACATTATTCTATGAGAGTAAGATTTGTTAGATTATCATTTAAATTATACCATTTCCTAATGTAATTTAAATGTATACTTATCCTTATTAAGAAAAGATTAATATATGAAAGTCATTAAAATTAATCTTGGAATAATCCTATGATTATCATAGATTTAATTGTAGTATTAATTATTAAATAATTTATAGTTGGCAAGATAGATCTTGTGTTTGAATAAGGTATTATTGCCTTAGATTGATTATTATTTTATTAGAAAAAGAATTAATATCTTCAATAGCTCAAAAATGTTGTAATATATGAGTTTGACCCTTGGTTATTAAATAGTTTCATTGCCTAACCCAAACTGATGTTTAATAATAGAGAAATAGGACCATTGTATTGAAATTGGCTTTTGAGTCTACAGTTATGTTTTGTCAAGTCTAAGTGTAATGTGGTGTTTCTAGTGGGATGTCATGGTCATGTCATTAAAACCTTTGATTCCAACATCGTGGAATGGACTTTTGTCTAGTGGCATTGTGTTTCAAATTTACCCAACTCCAAAGATTTGGTTACTTGGAGTCCAGTGCAACATTGTGATATGATTTCAAATGTTTTCATTTAATATGAGGTTTTGAAGTGGTTCAGGGAAAGATTGTTGTTTTGAACCTTGAATTTGAAATTTACTGTATTGTTTCAGTATGCAAGAGGATAGATGCCTTGTAATCTCTTTTTAATGCATGTCATTTTGGATGGTTGTTGCTTGTTGGCTAGGGGTTTCTAGTTGCATGTAGGAGAGTGGCTTTGATGGTGGGGCTAGTGCCCAAAGTGGCTGCCTAGATAACCCCATGGAAGTTGTAATCAAGTGATAACATAATAATTAATCTAGGTGGGTTGGGTAGTTAATCACATAACAAGATAAGTATGATGCCTCATCCGTGCCTTAGTGCTCTTGCAAGCTAAGGGTGGGATGAGAAGGCCTAGTTGGAAAGATCAACCTCCTTGTCTCCATGAGAGGATGTGTCAGTTTCGCATGTGTCACCCTATGGGGCCGATGCCTAGAGAGAGGCTGCCAGGATAACCATAGATGGGGGCCGGTTTCTAGAGAGAGATAGCTTGGATAACCCATGCTAGGACCATGTGATGACACTCTCCCTATTGCAGTATAGTTACTTCCTTTATGTTGTTGCCTCTGGAGTATTATTTTGCCTTGGTTGATCTGTGTTGTCTATGTCGAGTTTGTATCTATTTATCTGTACCTTTTAATTTTTGACTTAGTGGAACCTCATCGTTATCTCCTAGCTTGGGGGGTGAACCTCAGGGTTCCACATGGTTTGGTGGAAGAGCTTAATCCATTGGTCCTCTTGGGCATCCTGGTTTGTGTTCAGCAGATGTGTTTCCAGTCCTAGATCTATACTTGCATCTTTAGAGTTGTATTATATCTTTAGTTTTGTATGGCCTTGATGTATATTGTAAACTGATGTAATTGGTCAAGAAGAGTTGTAATTATGTAATCCCTCTGATGATCTCTTGTACTTGTTCATATCTTGTAAATTTGAAAGGGGTGACCTTCTTTTGATGTATCAATATCGCATTTAGATATGTGTAATTTTAGTATGTTGATTAATGAACTTTGGTTATATTTAATGATGTAGTTTTGTTCCCTAGAGGTGTTAGTTCATCATCTAGTTTAAATGTTGTAATCAGATGTTAATTTATGCAATTACTTGTCTTTAAAAAAAAATTTGTAATTTTATTACCTGTTAGCCTAACTCTCTAGGGTTGCATGACAGGGCATCACAACATGCCCCAAAATAGATTAGGAGCACGTGTCAATCCTCAGCGACATGCTCTGATTCCACTGATTGTTGCTCCTCTAGCTCCTAGTATTCCTGCTACATATCAACAACAAATGATATTGTCCACATTAGGAGCATTGAGTTCTCTCTCAGGAGATCTCATTCATCAGACTACCCACATGGCAACTGAAGTGGGTGATAGAGAGCACAGAGGTTCATCCTATGGGCATATTTAGGCATCCACTGTAGGTCCACATGTATCTATGATAGAATCATTTATGGACTTACTATATGTCGACGATCATCCGACACAAGTATGTACATCTTTTGAAAGCCATGTATTTTAATTTGTTTGAAATGTGCAAAATTCATGTAAATAATATTAAATTAAATTATATATATAATATAATATTAATTTTCAAGAAGTGTTCGGTGTAGATGCATGATCAGAGGAGGCTAGCTTCTCAATATGATCGTGTTTATTTTTTGAGAGTTGTAGAAATGGGTACACCTTACGGTCAGGTAAACTAATATATATTTTAATTTATGTCCATATATAATTTAATTTGAATTTATACACATGTGTGAAATTATGATATATTGTATCTATGCAGGGAGGTCATGTGATACCCATGACCGACCAACCACAAGGTGTGGTGAGCACTCCTGAGTCATCATCAACTTTTATGCATGGGCCATCTCAGGTGCGTGCTTTCAAAATTTATTTAAGTTTGAAATTTACATCTGCTTTAAAAACTCACTACATGTACTATGATTATTTTTATGCAGGATGATAGCAGTATCCCTATAGGTGGTAGGCAGGCTCCTGATCATGGTCATGACCATGAGTCCATCTCATTCTAGGTCCTAAACTATACTAAATCTCTTATACAATTTTTAGGTCTTTTAAATATATATTTAAATTCAATTAAAATCATTTTTTATCACTAATATTTTCTAACCTAGTGTTTGCTTTATTTGAATATCTAGGAATTAGCAGCTCAATCATTTGGTCCTCAATCAATAGTTATACCACCTGTTGAACAAAATGTGCCAGTAAATTCACATGATCAGATGGTAATTTATGCATATATACTTAAACTCATTTTTACTATATTTACTATATTTAATTAAAATCAAATTTTTATCGAGTTAATATAAATTCTAATCTATATTGTTTGCTTTATTTGACTATCTTCAATTAAAATCATTTTTTATCACTAATATTTTCTAACCTATTGTTTTCTTTATTTGAATATCTAGGAATTAGCATCTCAATCAGTTGGTCCTGATAGACTTGATTTGACCGATCGTCCTGATGGACTTTATATAGTTTTATTTTATGAACTATAGATAGTTTTATTTAATGTGTGTCACTTGACATATATACATTTTGAACATGTTATTTCATGGACCATTTCACATACATTATATATACATTATGATCATGTTTGTGTTTATGAATGTGTTCACATACATACCTGTTATGTTCATTTTCAAGTAATATGCACTATAAATTCTTATCTAGAATCAAATTGCATATATATTTACATGTCATTGTTGAATGAAGTTTAGATGTCTTAATTTAATACTTTAAATAACTTTTTAGATAACTTATGCACTATGAATTTTTAGATGTCTTATGCACTATTAATATTTTATCTAATTTTCAAGTAATATGCACTATAAATTCTTATCTAGAATCAAATTGCATATATATTTACATGTCATTGTTGAATGAAGTTTAGATGTCTTAATTTAATACTTTAGATAACTTATGCACTATAAATTTTTAGATGTCTTATGCACTATTAATATTTTATCTAATTTTCAAGTAATATGCACTATAAATTCTTATCTAGAATCAAATTGCATATATATTTTAAACATGCCATTGTTGAATGAAGTTTAGATGTCGTAAAATGATTAACTTTCAAATTTCAATAAAATCACAAGGTTAGGTGACAAATTAGTACATTCCTTATAGTTTAGATCATATTCATAAGAAAGTAAGGGCAAGTAATTTTAACTATTAATCACTAAACAAAAATATATGTAATTGCAACAATCATTCAATGTATCCAAAAGATGCATTCATTAATAAGGTTCTACAAACCATATAATAGGCCCTTAAGCAAATTATAAACTTTTTAAGAAGATCATATTCTCCAAAATCTAACACCAATTATGGGCAGGTAATTTTAACTATTTTCCAATTCTAGCATATATTAATCACTAAACAAAAATCTATGTAATTGCAACAATCATTAAATGTATCCAAAAGATGCATTCATTAACAAGGTTCTACAAACCATATAATAGGCCCTTAAGCAAATTCTTAGTCTTGCAGACAATATAACATCATATATTTCAATTGCAAAATTTAGATCATATGCATAATAAAGTAAGGGAAAGTAATTTTAACTATTAATCACTAAACAAAAATCTATGTAATTGCAACAATCATTCAATGTATCCAAAAGATGCATTCATTAAAAAGGTTCTACAAACCATATAATAGGCCCTTAAGCAAATTATAAACTTTTTAAGAAGATCATATTCTCCAAAATCTAACCAATTAAGGGAAGGTAATTTTAACTATTTTCCAATTCTAGCATATATTAATCACTAAACAAAAATATATGTAATTGCAACAATCATTAAATGTATCCAAAAGATGCATTCATTAACAAGGTTCTACAAACCATATAATAGGCCCTTAAGAAAATTCTTAGTCTTGCGAACACTATAACAAGACAAACATTTTATCCATTCAATCCAATAATGAAGCATATGAGTCTTGATAGCTAAATCATTTTTCATCATATTGAACCTATTCTCCAATTAAGCTAAACACTTTATCAAGTAATATAAATCTTATGAGAGGATTGCTTGTGAAGTTTGTAGAAGCGCTAGTTGAGCCCATTGTTGTGAAATAAGCCTCCTTGGGATTGATTTTGACACCTTGTTTAACATCAAATTTTCTTCTAAGTCTCTAATCACCAATTCTCTAAGTATTTTTCCATTCTTATATTTAAGTCGCAATTCCTCCCTTACTAGGCGAAGGAAAAAAACCTAAGGTCTAATGTCTCATACTTAGGTTTACACAAGATTTCATGTAGAACATAGGTAGAAGAACATCTAGCTTAGAATGATAGAAAAATTTAGTATAATACTAATAATGCAATATAATGTTGACTTCCTAAGAAGATAATATTCTCCAAAATCTAACCAATTAAGGGCACGTAATTTTAACTATTTTCCAATTCTAGCATATATTAATCACTAAACAAAAATCTATGTAATTGCAACAAGCATTCAATGTATCTAAAAGATGCATTCATTAACAAGGTTCTACAAACCATATAATAGGCCCTTAAGCAAATTCTTAGTCTTGCAGACACCATAACATCATATATTTCAATTGCAAAAGAACCTTAAAAGGAACAAGGAGTTTATAACACCAATCATATTCTCCAAAATCTAACACCAATCATTTACAATTCTTCAACTCAAGATATTAATTATATATGACTTAGAGATCTACACTTTCTTATGAAATAATCTAGACTAGATGACTTTGCAAAAGTACTTTAAGCTAAATTATCCTAACACTAGTAATGACCATAACTTATACTTGACATGTATTTAAAATTTATAAGATACAATTGAACAATTTGATAAAATGTGGTTTATAAGAGACAATTTGTATAAGATAAAATTGGAACAAGATATAAAAAGTGATTTATAAGTTCATTGAAGTTCATACATCGAACAAACATATATAATGTATATTGATGTTTAATACAACTATATTGATGTTGAAACATATGTGCATATAAATACAATTAAAGCTTATCCACTTTTAGCTCAAGACCACAAATTGATATTTACATAATTTATATGATGAAATTTTTTTATAGTGACAATCATGGTAGATCAACTTGATGAGAACCTGCAAAAATAATTAATGTAAGGAAAGAAACTATATTTTATGAGTCATGTAACTAGATAATTCATATGAGAAAATAACAATACATACTAAACCTAAATATCCTAGATATAGATTATATGAGTCATGCATCTCGTGAACCCTACAAATCTTAGAAATGCTAAATATAAACTAGTTATTCTAAGAGGGTGGCTTAAGGGGAGTTAAGAGATGTACCCTAAACCCTTAACCCATAAATATTTGTTATTCTTTGCATCTCATGAACCCTACGACCTAAAGCCTAGGAGATGCAAGATGATGGATTAAGGGGTTCAGATAAGAGGATATGGCTTAAGGGGTCCTAAGAGGATGGCTTAAGGGGAGTTAAGAGATGAACCCTAAACCCTTAACCCATAATAGATTTTCTATTCTAACCATCTTGTGAACCCTATAAACCCTTGACCCTGGGACTTAAAGCCTCAGATATGAACCCTTAACCCTTAACCTATAATAGATTCAAGTTATTCTAATAATCTCGTGAACCCTAGAAATCCTTAACCCTTAACCATAGGACCTAAAGCCTAGGATATGAGGAGGGATTAAGGGTAGATAGGAGGATATGGCTTAAGGGGTCCTAAGAGGAGGGCTTAAGGGGAAAATTAAGAGAGTGACTTAAGGGGATGCAAGAGGATAGATTAAGGGTAGATAGGAGGATATGGCTTAAGGAGTCCTAAGAGGATGGCTTAAGGGGTCTTAAGAGAATGGATTAAGGGGATATGAAATCAATTATAAACTTTTTTATAAAATGACAATGAATTATTTAGTTTTATATTTTGAATATCAATTAAATATATCTAGAACTATATATAGTTACCTGTATCTAGATTTGAATTCCATTGTAATATATATGCATGGGCCCTCTCTTTTTTGTAATGCATCTAGTTTAAGGAGACCTAAAACAAAAAATGATTTAAACTATAATTAGTAAATGACTAAAGACTAACATCTATATATAGACATGTATATGCGATAAATTTTTAACTATATATATACAACTATATACTTACCTGTATTTATTTACTCCGTTGTACCATATGCATCCTCTCTTTTTTCTAATGCACCTATGATTGTCTCATTATCATCCATTGAAAGTGTCCATAACACTTTATTAGTAGGCCTCCCTTTATATCTAACTATTTTTATATTGGTTGCCAAAATCAAATATGAGTAATGTATAATCTTCTTGTGTCTTTCATAGTCTTCAAATACAGGCAAGCCATTCTTTCTTATTAGATATTTTCGAAGCCAAGTACCAACAACAACCATAGAACTAGTTGGACACTCAAAGTTGTCATCATCCACTCTAGGATGTACCAACTTATGTTTTCTCTCAACATATCTAGCCAGCCAATACTCCATCTCCTCTTCATTCCTCTCAGGTGCAACAACAGCATACACATGTCCTGCAGAAAAAAAATTAATTCAATAAAGAGTGACATATGTTTAATTCACATATAAAAATGCATACATATATAATTGAATTCAATTTTTAATGTACCTTCTTATACAAGGTCTGAAACATGATCATAATCATATGATGCAAACAGTTGATTATCTTCAATTGTCATTCTATGTTGATCGTGTGTCGATGTAGGTGTTAAGGCTCTTTGTTGCCATTCTTCGACCCATTCTATATTTTCACACGCCTCCCAATCACTTGAAATACAAAATTGACAAAAATATGCAAGCTCCCTTGTCCATATTGTCCATGTGTTTGCATTGGAACTCTTAAATGAATGCTATTTTGTAGATCCATTAATTGTTTCACAATCTTGTCGAGTAAGAATATCATTTTCTTCAACTAACCAAAAGAAGTGTCGAATTATTGAGCCGTCACTTGTTCTTGTAGATAATTTTTCATTGCACCAATCTACAATTGCACGTGCATCTATGAATTTCACTGCATCCTCAAATTTTAGTTGCTCTCTAGCAAGAGCTCTTTTCACACATGCACTTGCTCCATCATGTTCTCCTTTACCATGTCCAGCTTCAAAAAAACTCCATATGTGTTGGATATTATTTTCCTTATGAACTCTATATAACCAATAAAATATTCTAGCATTCTTGAATTGACCCGTGCAATTATCTGACCATATGAGATGTTCTCTCATTTGAATTCCTCTCTCTTTTAAATTTTATAAAATGTATCAAAATAATATTGAACAAACTCAAGCGAATACAATTGATTATCACTCACATAAAAATGGTACTCTCTCAAAAAATTTATATTATCTTCTCTACTATCATCTGCATGTCTATATACAATATGAACAAATATGGCTACTTGCACTGAATTATAATATTGCGATTGAATTTCTTCTTGTGGACTAAGAGTATAATTTTCAACAAAATCAACAATTGATAATATAGTTCCAACTGGGAATGTATTTTTACACGTACGAAATTGACCATCAAGCCAATGAGCATTTTGAGAGTGTTTTACATATTTAGGTACAATCTTATCTTTAAATTCTTTAATAAATGCATGCACACTAAATTTTTCCACAATTAGCTCACATTGTTTTCTAATTTTTCCATCTTTTAAAGAATATTCAACATTTTTTAATTTTTTAACATCCACTAATTGTTGTCGAAATTCATGTAAACTACTTTCATGCATACATTCTCCTAACAATGAAAAATTACCACATCTATCGCATTGTCTAGAAATACATGCATTTAAATAAAATGAGTTTCCATTAAGGGGTTCACAAAACAAACCTGCTATAAAATCTTTGATTCTTTCAGGTGGCATATTAATACCACAAATGTCCTACATAATTTGGTTAGCATGAAAATTACAATGTATATAACAAAAAATATCATAATAATAACGAAATTGTACATGAGTTTTACAACAACAGGAAATTCATTGTTTGTTAATTCTATCATACCAAGGTTTACATTTTTCGAATGATCTTTGACTTATGCTAATATTTGGTAAGATTGAATCATCTAAAAAAAATTTATATAATTCAGTTTCAGTCATATCTAGTAGATGCTTTGGATGAGGGTCACGTATTTTTTATCCCACCCTTAATTTTAAAACATCTCTAATATTAGGTGATACTCTTGTATTATCATGCCAAAGTTTCTTGATTAAAGATTTGATTTCATTAGTTAATTTCATATCTGACCTTGGGAGTCTACCACTAATACTCCAACATTGATTAATTGGATCTTTTTCAATACTTTCTCTTCTTTTAGCCGCTCTTATCAAAGTTTTAGGATTTACTTTTATATATTTACTAATCTTACTTAACATTCTTTTATTGAAGTTGATTTATTAACTAGAGCAGTTGTTATTGCACAACGAGCTGCATTCTTATCTTTAGATCAAATTTTCTTTCCTATAGAATCAATAGCATTGGCAACACTAGATATGACTTGTTCTACTGAATCATCTTTCTTTTCTGGTTTTACAAAAATACCTAATTTTTTCATCACTTTTCACATTTTCCATATTTTCATTAATTGCATCATGAGTTGACATTGGAATCCTAATTTCTTTCTATAAAAAAATATTTTATATAATCTATTTCCATGAGTTCTCATTTATCTCCAAGAAACTTTACCAGGAAGGCTATCTAACGCATCTCTTTCAATTGTAAAAAAAATGTTTTCATTTTCATTCATACAAGTGGTTTTATTTTCATTGAACATGCAAGGGCTTTCATTTTCATTGTTCAACATGCAAGGGGTTTCATTTTCATTTTCAAACATACAAGGGATTTCATTCTCATTTTCATCAATATGAGGGATTTCATCATTATTTTGTTTTTGTATTGTTTCAAATCTAGAATTATTGATACCATCAATGGTGTATCCAGCTTCAACTAAATAACTAAGTGATATATTATCAAGACTCGAGTTTGAAGACATACCCGCATAAATTGTTTCAATACGTGCATTTTTCATATCATTGGGAGGTGGATTTGAAGACATACATGAAGTTGTTTGCATAGGTACTATTTCCATATCATTCAAAGTTGAAGTTGAAGGCATAGTTGGGTTTGTCTCCATAATTACATTTTCTTCCATATTCACCATCTCCACATTTCCATCATCTACATTCATATCACCCTTCATGTTTTCCTCTTCAACATTCATGGAACTAGATGCTTCCAAATTTTCCATTTGGTGGATTCTTTCTCTTCTATCCCTTTGTCTTTTTGCCTCCATTTCTCTATTTGCTTCAAATTCTTCGAGTGCCATTAACTTTCTACATCTTTTTCTTTGTCTTTGCTTTGATCCCATGATTAGCAAACCCTCTTGATAAAAATACAAATGAATCTTAACAGGTATTTTCCAATTGCCACCTCCTTCAAATATTCAAATACAATTATATAATATGGAGATCCTTTGTTCTAAAAACTTTGAAGTACAAAAACATCATGAATATAGTCAAAATCTCTCTTTTTCTATATCTTCTTGTAAAAAGTCCTTGTAGTTTCAATTCCACTTCAGAAAATTCAATTTGTAATTGTCTCTTCTAAAAATTTGAATAGAATATGATTTGTTAAGAGATTGTACAAGACAAAAATGTAATAAAATATGCAGAAACTGGCATTGTCGGTCCATACTACAAAAAGAGAATGTTGCAAGGAAAGAGTGCTCAGTTAGTTTTTTTTCCCAATCAGGGCATAACGGATCTATTAGAAACACGTACATGTTATAAAATGCGTACGCATTCTTTTTTATAAACGCGTACGCGTTACGTAACATGTACACATTTCTTTTTTCTAAAGACCAAACATATAATGTGTACATGTTTATAAAATATGTACACATTTTTTTTAAGAACGCGTACACATTTCTTTTAGCAACGCATATGTGTTTCATAACGCGTACTTATTTTTTAAAATTTGAATTCCCATACCACATGCAGCCTTAGTTTTAGGCTTGGGAAAGGCTTGGCAACCCAACCCTTAGCCTTTGACCTGCAACTAAAAAACTAAGGCAAGTTCAAGAGAAATGTCGAACTTTGACGGTATAGTTGATAGACCTTTTTTATGAATTAATCTATGAAATTAAAACGCATTATAGAACACGATGTCTAGTTTCCAAATATATAATTTTTATTACTTGATTGGTTTATGTTTGATATTTTTTAATTAATTTCTAAGCAAATTGGTCCATAAACTTGAAATATCAAGTTTTTTTAGTTTTTTAATAACTTTTTTTTGGTTGATTTTTTTGTAAAAAAAATTGACATCAATCTTCAAACAATCCTCTACACAATGAAAAAAAAATTCAAAAAATGTTTAGTTTAGGTCCAATTATGATGTTCGTACACATTGATTTCTAAAAATAGCAATTATGGCCAATAAAAATTCAATAAAAAAATATTCAAAAAAAATTACAAACAAAAATCCTCATCAATATTCATATTGTTAGGTATCTTTTCCCAAAAGGAATTAAAAAATACTTCCATTTAGGTCAAAAAGTGGTGTCTGTACACGTGCATGGTATGGTAAAAAAAAATGACTTTTAAAAAGTAGTTTTTATAAATACCTATGAAAATTGAATTTCTATCATCTGGGTTTTTGAAAAAAATTTATATTTGGAAACTAGATTCAAAATGATAAATTTCATATTATTGACGTTTTCCAAGATTCATTGTTTAAGTGCTTCAAATTTTCAGTCAAAGTGTGACAAATTCTGAAAAATAGAAAAAACACCCACTTTTGAACTTTTTGTGGACCCAACTTCTTGCATCAGCCCTTATCCTCTTTTCCACCTCACATGGATAAGGTTATATTCTCTCCACCTTGTCTCCACATTTTCTTAGATTAAAAGGGACACATATTATGTATAGTTACAACAAATGTATATACTCCCTACACCTTGTCTCTACCTTTTCCAAGAATAAATGGGACACATATTGTATAGTTACAACAAATTTCTATATTCCCTCAACCATTTTTGAGAATGAAGGATGGCTACAATAAATTCCTATGCAATCCTAGCCTTTTATTTTTAACAATTTCAATCTTGACCCTTCATCCTCTCCTCAATCCTAGGAAATTCCTCTCATGTATAAATCCTAGGAAATCTCCACCATTGATTTTCTTTCCCAAAAATCTATAAATAGGAGCTTCATGCTCTAATTTTATAATCCATATATCATTATCCATCATTATCAAGAGCATATCCAGTGGAGCTAGAGTGCACTCCATTATCACTCTATTGAAGGGGAAAGGATGATTTGAGGTGAAAGATTGTGTTTACTACATTATCAACATTTTATTTTATAAATGGGAATATTGGGAGTTGAGAGGAGTGGTGGAAGAGTGGATTTAGGGATGGGAGGACATTTTGATTGATGGATGAAAGAAGATGGAGGAGGGATGGCAATGTATGATTTGGAGGTACTATGAGGTGTACCGGGTTTGGAATTGGAAGAAGATGCCTTATGAGGTGTGGATGTGGTGCCAACATATTTGAATTGTTGTCATTGGGATATGTAGCCAAGGCCATTCGATCATGGATGTATTTTGACATGGATGGGCTCTAATATTCCTTATTCATGAAGGCCTAAGCCTTTTCATTTATATTTCATGCTTTGGGCATGAGGTGTTCAATGGGATGTTTGTTATTTTGGAAACAAGATGTGATTCCATTATTAGATGGGGGAGAATGGGTGGTGGATAGAATTTGTTCCTCTCCTATGAAAGAACCACCATGAATGAAGGTGTTGGGTCCAAGAAGATAGGATGATAGATTTGGGATAGGGTCAATAGGGGATGGTGAAGGATCAATGGGGGATGGTAAAGGGGTGATAGGATATGGTAAAGGATTAATAGGGGATGATAGAAGATCAATAGGAGATGGTGAGGGATTGGGAAAGGGATGACTTGTGATGCTAGGATCTTAATTAACATTATGCTCATTAAGATGTAGTGTGATATGATCCAAGTTATTTGTTTTATTATCTATATTTTCTTGGGGACCCAATCTCTCATCATGGGATGTTGTTGGACGACGGATAGGACTAGTTAGATGTTGGATAGGAGTGATGTGTGTTTCTTGATCATGGATGGTTTTGGAATCATTGATGGGAGGAGTGTTGACCTCTTAATCATGGATGGTGATGGCTTGAGTAGTTGTATCTTAGGTATCTTGGGTAATGTGGTCTTGAGGAGCTTGGATAGTTTGGCCTTAACTTGATTGCGTGCAAGGTTGATCATGCTTTGGATTTGATTATTGATATAGCTCTTGAGTTTGGATAGGAGTAGAAATTTCATGGATGGACTTGGTAGGCTCTAGATGGTTGACAACATGGATACATGATGGATCTTGACTTTCACTTATGATAAAAGGCTCTTCAATGGGCTTGATAGACATTGGATTAGATGATGGTATTAGAGAGATAGGTATGGTACTTGTGGGCTCTTTAATAGGCTCAAGGATAGGCATTTGAGTGCATGACAGTGTTTGATTCCTTTCTAATAGTCCTTGGATAACATCTAAAAAGGATAATTTGGGTGGATATGAGGAGTTGGAGGGATCCTCAATCACAATGTCACCATGTTTAATGAGATCTTGGATGCACATCTTAAGTCTTATGCAATCAAATGTTTTATGTCCTTTTACCTAATGGTATTCACAATATTCATGATCTTTAAACCAAGGGGACTTTAGTTGGTTTTCGTCATATGGTTTTGTCATAGGAAGCTAAATCAAGTTTGCTTGGACCATTTTTTGTAAATCCATTTATATGTTCTCCTTTAATGGAGGTTTGGAGGAATAATGTGATGGAAGGATTGAAGGGATTGATGGATTGGAAGGTATGTGGACTAACAGATTATGATTAGGAGGGTTGGAGGGATATTGTGATGGAGGGATTGAAGGGATTGATGGATTGGGAGGTGGAGGATTTAGGGCCATTAGTTGTGCATGTAGGATATCAAGTTTGGCCATACATTGATTTATAGGATCTTGTTCTAGGCTAGTATTCCCTTGGTCAAAGGTACCATAATGTGTGTTGAGGGATGTTGTGAGCCTATGGGATAGTTGGTGCTAGCATGCTCTTGTAAACTTGGGGAGAATTGGATCCTAGTGATGGCATCAAGATACACAATATCATGTTCAAATCTATCCAAGTCATCAACTTCACTAGGATATGTACATGGATTAGATTGGTATGATACTGATATTGGTTGGATTTGAGGTATGGTTTGAGGAATGGGGTTTGACATTGATGATTTAACTTCCATAATGATTTTTTTCATACCAACTCATGATGCTTGTATGTGGGTGTTGGATTAGGATTAGGTGATGTCTTGGATGGAGATTTTTGAATAGATGTGGATGGGGTTTGGAAGATATAGAATGATGGATGAACTTGATGTAGGTTGGAGATCAAACGTCAAGACCTTAAAATGATTTGATTTGATTGAATGAGGGATGATTCTCTATACTTGAGGTAGACAAATTTCTTAAGCAAGAGTGGATTGGATTTGATTTCTACTTAAGATAGACAAAGTTCTTAAGCAGGAATTTATTGGATTTGATAACTATACTTAAGATAGACTTATATCCTTAAGTAAGTTTGGATTAAGGATAATGAGATCGACTTGAGGTCTTGATTTTTGATTTTAAGATTGGATTTTAAATGGATGATGTAGGATTAGGGATAGCACCCTTGAGTCAAGGATTTTGCTGATGATTTGAATAGATTATGATTAGGACTTGGATGGAAGTGGATAGGGTTGAAAGAGGCTAAGTCCTTAACCAAATTAAATTGATTTTCAAAGGATGATTTTTTATTAAGGATTGGGGATTGGATGCTTGATTGAAATGGATAGATGGATAATGGATGATTGATTGTGGATGAGGGATAAGTAAATTATATTAGGGTTTGATTGAAATGAGGATAGGTAGATAAATGGATTGGATCAAGATGATGATGAAGGATTAGCTTCAGCTCAACAATGGGATTGTGATGTGGATTAAGGATGATAATGGATGGGATTGGATTAAGATAAGGATGTATGATGAGATTGGATTACGGTAGTGGATTATGATGTGGATTATGGATGATAATGGATGGAGGACAATTAGCATAATGATTAGGACATTGATTGGATTTTGATAACTTGATTAGGATTAGAGTCCTAGATGATGGCTTAGGGATGGATTGGGGAATGATTTGGATAGGGTGATTAGGATGATTAGGATATTTTGGATGAGGTGGATTGGATTAGGAGGATTAGAATGAAGTTGGATTGCATTGGATTTGGACGAAAATGAATGATTAGAAGGTGATTAGGGATGGCTTGAAGATTGACCTTGGAGAACTTTGCAAACAAAATATTTCACACATACATACACAAGTTTGCAATGGATTTGGATTTTGGATTAGAGAAGTGTATGGGTTTTGACAAATGAAAACACACACTAAACATAATAAGATCCTAGATTATCCAAGTAGGTGTATCAAATCTTGTGGACTCACAATGGAAATTAATCCATTAATACCATTTACCATGTGATGAATAGATAGGGATAGTTGCATACATGAGAAATCCCTTACCTTAGAGTACCAAAGGCTTCACTAAATTATCTCTATCTCAACCCACAGAAGTACATGTGATCACTTCTCCTCCCTAATAGTGATACACCACAAGAAATGATGGTTGAAAGGTCTTAAGATAGGCTTGTACAAGATCTCTAGGGGTGTCCCTGATCTACACAAGGTACATGGGGCTCAAGTTTGTGAACACTAGTCTATCTACAAGCGTGGGACCAAAGCAAAGGCTCAAATGATCCCTTCACCTTGTGTCCTGAATCACTAGGGGTCCCAAGGTTGCACCAAACATGATGATGACTAGATTGAGGTATAGCTTTTGCTCTCCCCCTTTGATATACCATGCCACCCAAAACATGTGGTTGAGGTTGTCCCTTGGGGTGATGAAATCCCCAAGTAGACCTCCTAATGGGAAAGGTTAATGTTAGTTGTTTTTGATCTCCAAGATTACACTAAGCGCAAGGAAAGAGCATACACACACTAACACACCTTGGGTGACAAAAGTGAACCAAGAGGTGTTTTTGATCCCCAAGATCACCTTGTGGTGCGAGGGGAGATCATACACACACACTTGATCCACACAAGCAAGATTAATTATCCCTTAGAAAATCAATGTGTGTTGTGAAAATGAATGTGTCTAAAGGGTGCTTTTAATTACCAAGATTGCATTTCAACGCGAGGGAAGAGCATACACACACCTCTAGTCACAACCAAGATCACTAAATAAAGTAAACACAATTTGGCTTAATCATAAGCCTTTGACAAGAAAACATGCAGCAAACTTGTTAGTAGTTTGAGAGTTTTGACCTTTGACAAGTGAAACAACTACAAACAAGTGTGTTAGATTAAAATTATAAATCTAAAAAATTAGAAATAGATGATAAGATACAACAGATTAGATGATACCACTGGATTCCCTACAATTTTGTATACAATTTCAAAAAAAATTATTTAATTACAATTTGATATGCAAAAGATATAAGCGATTAAAGTTTGCAAGAAAATAACTATTTCAAATGATTATACCCAATTATTTTAATCAAATATGATGAAAAGACCTGCACTACTATGAAATTCATCAAATCATCTTTCCAACAACTATAATTTTGCAAAAATCTGATATGATTTGAAAAATTCATGCATAATTGAAAAAAAGCCCTATTTTAGGATGAAAATGAGGGGGGTCTGGTTCTAGCAATTAATGCTAGCTGCTAGCGGTTTTGAGCTTTGTGGTCACATGGGTTGTTTGCAAGCTACAGTTGGAGCGGTGGTTAAGGTTGGATGCTAGTGGTTAGAATAAGTGATGACCTGGGCAGTTTAAACTAGCAGCTAAGAGTATGGAAATCATAACTTATGTGAAGGTTGGCAACCACAAATAAAGGTGATCACATGCACATTTCAAGGCACGGTCATGGCAAAGAGTAGACTACACAGTCTAATATAGACCGTAAACCTTGGTCACTGGTGTGACCAAGGCTTGGGGTCTAGGCTAATATGAAATAAAAAGTGGAGCTATGGTCACGAATGTGACCATAGGGCTCGAGATCAGGGAGCTGAGAGCCAATCGTTGGGAGATCAGAGCTAAGTTGTAGGGTTTAGCACCTAGTCATGGATGAGAACACAAACTTATACACCATGGAACTGTGGGCTCAAAATTAAGGGGTCCGCAAGAAATTTGAATAGATGCACAAGGATCTATAGACCGATGTGTGAAGGTGGTAAGACCACCAATTAAAATCTTCCAATTGTGGACAACTCCAGAATAACCAATGGTTAAAACAAATACCAAGCGGATAAAAACTCAATTAATCTAAAGATTAAAAGGATGAAAACCCAACATATAAAGTGCTTATTCTATGAATAAAGATATAGTCTGATTAAAATATATTTCAAAACTGGGAGCCCATAGGCCTACACAAAAGACTCTTACAATGGGTCCATATTGTACTAACCATATAGATCCATATAGTACAGATCTACATACTAAAAAAATTTCAAAATTTTTTACCTCCAAAATATATCGTGCCTTATATTGATCCTAAGGTTTTTGGGCCTTCTGGACTCAACTATGAGGTCATTTTCACCCTAGGATGCTCCCTACAATAGGTCACCCCAAAATTTGTCGAAAAAGAGCATAAACCTGCAATAAAAATTTAACAAAATATGCAAAGAGCAAGATAGATCAAGGGACGGGGGTCCCATCGGGCATGCCAAAAAGAAGACAAGAAAATGATAAGAGGAAAATACTCAAAGATAATGCAATAAACATAACCTTTCACCTCAAATCATCCTTTATCCTCCAATAGATTGACAATGGAGTGCACCCTAGCTCCACTAGATGCTCTTGATAATGATATTTTGATTGCTCACACCAGCATCATAACTTTACATTGTTGTGTGATATATGAAAATGACTTGATTGATGTTTGATTTATAGGTTTTTAGGTGATAGGATGGATGGCTAGGATTAAGAGGTGCAATGGACATGGTTGAGATTTCATGAGACAACATTAGGGCAAGAATGGAGGCTTCTAGGGTATATCCTTATGTGAATGGTTGAGATTTGGAGATGTAGTATCAAATGGATGGTTGAGATGTAAAGGTAGTTTGACCTTTGTGCCTCTCATTTATTATTTTTTGCAAGGGGATGACGATAAGGACAAATGAAAAATAATTAATTAAATAATAAAATTATTTAATTAACTATTAGAGAAGGATGATGTGGGAGGATAAATTAATTAAATAAATAAGATTTATTTAATTAATTTGACTAAAGGGGGGAATGGATTAAATTAGTTAAATAAATATAATTAATTTAATTAATTTAAGAAATAGATTAAATGGATTAAAATTAATTAAATAAATAGATATATTTTATTTATTTAATTTGGTGGGAGGGATAATCTTGATTAATTAAATAAATATAATTTATTTAATTAATTGGATAATGGAAGGGGAAATGATAAAGAGGACTCCTAGGATGAATGATATTGAAAGGTGTCAAAAGTGGGGTTAGGATGTGTCATAAGATGGATATCTAGGTGATGTAAGGATATGGTCAATTTTAAGTGTCTACACATTGATTATAGACATTTTCCATTTTTGTATTCTTTGTCTTTTTTTCTTGTTTACTCACATTGGAAATTGGGATTAAAATTAACCTTCACATATAGATTTGGATTAAGTAATTTACATGTACTTTTCTTAATCCCGAAGTGATATCTTGCATATGCTCTCCTCTCACATCCCTTGGGTGAACTTGACAATCAAAAACAAATATCATCTTCCCAAATTTCTTTATAGGGGGCCTACCTTGGATTTCATCACCAAGGGAATGACCTCAAAGTTAGCATTCTGGAAGAGTATAAAAAGCAAGGGTTGAATCGAAAGATATGCATCTTGGAAAATGACATCTATCATTTTTTGGCTAAGCACCTAAGATACCTTGGGATTATGAAGGTGGAGAGTGGGTTACCCTCTTGTGCCAAGCCTTAGGCATACCCCTTCTCCTAAATCAAGCCTCACATACTTTTGGGTATTTAGAGGATATCCTCTAAAATATTGTTCAACTTAGATAGGAACCTTTCAGTTGTCCTTTTTTGTGCTGCATCAGATGCTAGTTAGGCCCAAGAAGATACTCACAAGCGTACTTCCTATTTTATATAAAAGAGAGACCTAGTCAATCATATACTAACTAAGTAAATCTTTAGATCAAACATTAGAACAGAAACCAAGCTTGGCTACAGTCTTGAAGGAGAGCCAAACTATAGGGGTTATGTCCCTTTGTTGTGACAAAAGATTTAGGTCATTAGGCTAGATCTAGGGTTTTTATGATGAGATACACCAAAACAGAAGTTATTGACCTTTCGAGATTGAAGACCGAGAATCAAGGACCTAAATTGAGCTGAGCAGAGTTGTCGGGGACCACTGCCAAAAATAAGGGCCGGATATAGAGTACTAAGGCACTCAAGTGCAGGTGTCCTAGGGTTTTATGTTGTTTGAACACTGAGGCACTTGTGATACCTATACTTTCATCTTTCTACCTATTGTTTCTGTCTACGACTTCAGCTTCAACCTGCACACATAAAAGAGGGAAAATGTTGGTGTTGTTTAGGGGCTTGCCTAAGTCAAACCCCATGAATGGTGTTCCCACCTCCACAACAGTGATTAGTGAAGATCAACAGTGCATGCCCTAGGAGAGAAGAGGTAGATTTGAATAATAAATAACTATTGTAAACAAGCATAAAGGAAAGATGTTACCATGAACATGAAAGTCCTTGATGGAACAATGTCACTATCAAATGCCACAAGGAATAAATAAAAGAAGGATCTTCCACCAAACTCTACAACAAGGGTTAGTACACATAGTAATAAACCTACACAAATAGAGAGCTTGTAGATAGATCACTTTTTAGAGAGCAAACACATAGAGAATCATTAGCTAGAGCCTCCTTAATCATTTTTCATTAGTTGTAAATGAGTGAGAGACTTGTATATATGGATCTCAATTACTTTTCGAGGGCCCAAAATGAACTAAGACTGATAAGGTGCATCACCCAAGGCAAGTAAGGTTGGCATACCTTACTCCAAATCTTTTAAGGACCTAATTGGCAGGACACTAGTGCTTGGGCTAGGGTCTTGTCCAATTAGCTCCCAAAAGAGGAGGTTGCTGGGGGACTTACCCAAGATCCTTAATCAAGACCCAAAATTGATACAACATTCAAGAGGGTGCTAAACCTCATGTGAAACTATCTTGAGGCAACAATTTATAACACTATATTTAGCCCCCATTTTAGTAAGGGTAGGAACTTATGCTCATGCTCGTACTAAAGTATGGAGAGGACAAAAACTCCTCATAAAATGTCACTAGGTTTGAGAGATGCGCTAGCCCCCAAGCCTAGGATTCTATGAGTTACAAAACACATGACACAAATCACACACACACACAAACACTAAAACATACACAAAGAAGACAACAACATATAGTAATAAGGTCAGTAATTAACACACAAGAATACAAAGAAAAATCTTGAGTCATCAAGGTAAAGAGACCTCAGTCTAAAAGGTTGTCTCTATTACCATGTGTCATCCCCAAGATATTAAATAAAAGAAAAGAAAACCAACAATAGAGGAATTCGAAAGGGATTCAAAAGAATATAAAGATTTGACCAATTTCTCAAAGGAGAGAAGACATACAGATAGAGAAGGGAGCAATCAATGTGAAAGAAAGAGAGGGAGAAACATGACACGAACACTAGCTTTCTCTATCGCTAGGGATCGTGAATGATGCTCTCACGGATCATAGGCTAGTAAGGACCATCAAATTACTACGTGACCATGAGTGTAACAAGGTTGCATGAAGCACATGGGCTAGAAAGTTGTGTTATGCTAGGTGCCTCATGGATAAGCAACAAAAGGAAACATCACAGGCTAGTAAGGACCACCGAATTACTTGGTGAGTTCCATGTCAAGTGAAGACATCACATGCTAGTGAGGACCACCAAATCACTCTGGTAAGGTGCTACAAGGATAATCAACAAGTGTTTTGATATCAAGACTAGTCACGTGGTGCATGAACAACATAAGATGTATAGCATGATGTATGCCCCCACCTTAAATCAATTGCTAACTCCATCATCGATAAATTGCCTTTAAGGTAGAAAGAGTGATATTTATGTCAAACAGACATGAGAGATTTTTGGAAGCACATGCCCAAATTGTTAGGAAAGGTGTCTCAACCTTGCAACTACAAAAGGTTACTATTCTTCCCAGTTTTGGTCTTTTCGAATACCCTTTATCTTGAAGAATGGTTTATAACTTTAAAAGTTTCAAATGGGGTTGAAAATGGCAGGGCTTACTATTTTTAGTAACTCTACATTTGAGCTCAGATGGACCCAAAATTTTCCCAAAAGGTGCGGAACTATCAAGTAAACATCTTGGGTGAGTTTTGACTCAAGATCATACTTGGATTGCAAGATATTAAAGTTTTTGTTTTTTGAAACTCCTAAAAAAAGTTTTGAACTTAGATTTGAGGCACTTAGAGGTCCCTAAATGTCCTGAAAGTTGTCATAACCAGAGAAGAGGGTCTCTTCATGAGCTTTCCAACGTGCATCAAATGGCTTGTCAATCAAACACCAGAATCAAAAGTTATGACCTCCGAAAGTTGGACCTCCTATTTTTGGGAAATGTGAAAACATGTTGTACACTTAAAATAGTTGTCAAGGAGAGAGTTACATGCATTTGTGTGTGATTTGGCACATCACAAGACATCTTTGATTGGAGATAATTTGGGTGCCACTTTAAGCTGGTTTTTCGGTTCATGGTTTTGTAATTACTAATGGTGGTTTATTGTATTGTATCACTTATATCAGGACCTTGAGATAGAGGTTGTGTGTAAGAATCTTATAAATGTTGAGTTACCTCCAGATCTCTGGTTGGTTATACTCCTATGAAAGCTTTCTCTGCAAGTATATTGTAATATTATTGATTCTTGAATAATATATGGGCGGCTTTGGAGTGTGGGTTTTTTCTCCTGAAAGGGTTTCCCCACATAATTATTGTGTTGTGGTATGATTTCTATTTGTGTTTTTTTTTGTAATCGTTGTAAAGATATGAAAAAATCTACCTATCTATCCCCTCAATATTAGTGTAGGAAGTTGTTCTGCTACCTTAGCTTCCTAACAAGTGGTATCAAAGCCTAATCACCTTTGTTTTAAGTTGTGGGTTGTTGGATTTTTTTAACTAATCTAGTTTTGAGTGGGAGCATGTGCAAAAGGTGCTAAGTTGTCATGTTGTTGTGGGGATTTTTAGATGGTGAGTACATCTAGGAGGTTTTATATAGAGAAGTTTAATGGAGGAAACTTTGAGTTGTGGAAAATTAAGATGGAGGACTTATTGGTGGATAGAGATTTATATCTCGCAGTATCTAGAATCATGCCATTAGACATGAGACAAGAAGATTGGGATCTGATGGATCAGAAGGCTAAGGATCTAATAAGACTTTGTTTGGCTGATTCGGTTCTCTTGAATATCCATGAAGAGAAGACTGCAAAAGATCTTTGGAAGAAACTTGGAGATGTTTATCAGGGTAAATCACTAGTGAACAAGTTATTCCTACGAAAGAAATTGTATTCACTAAGGATGGAAGATGGAGGATCTGTCATTGATCACCTAAATACAATCAATATGCTTGTTTCCCAGTTGACCTCTGTTGGTGTGAAGATGGAGGAGGATTGATGTATGACATTACTATGTTCCTTACCAAATTCATGGGACCACCTTGTTATGTCCATTGGAAGTACCACTACCACCTTCAAGATGGATGAAGTGGTTTCTTCATTATTGTCTAAAGAGATACAGAGAAAATCTTCTGAATTGGCTAAGGAGGCTCTTGCGGTTCATGGTAGATCTAAAGAGAAGGAAAAGAAAAAGGATAAGAAGAAGAAAGAAAAAGGAAGATCCAAATCTTGTGGGAGATCTAAGTCTCCTAGAAATTCCAAGGCTCTATGTCAGAATACCTAGTCACTTCCACAAGGACTTCAAGGAGGAGATGAAAAAGAAGAATTATGATTCAAATTATAATAAATCCTCTCAAGATGATGGAGAAGCATCTATCACTTCCTTAGCAACTCATGCATATGAGGATGTGTGGCTTGTTGACTCTAGTGCATCTTTTCACATGACCTCTCATCGGGGTTGGTTTTTGAAGTATAAATAATATGATGGTGGGAAGGTGTACTTGGGTGATGACTCTCACTTGAAGATTGTTAGCCATGGAAGAGTCTTGATTTGATTGTCTGATGGACGAGTGAAGGGGATCAATGGTGTTCTGCATATCCCTAGTTTGGCATGAAACCTATTATCTGTAAGTTGAATGAGGTGGGTGTGTAGGTTGTTTTATCGAATGGAGGATGCAAGATGACTAGTGGAGCTATAGTTCTATCTAAGGATGTTCGGATTGGCACTTTGTTGAATAGCTTGATGCAGGTGTGGTTCAGTGTAATAGTGCCTCTACTTCAAAGAAGAGAACTTTAGAGTCTTCATCCTCACCATTGGAACCAGAAAAGAAGAGGACTATTGTATCTACTTATGATGGTCATGCTTTTTGGGTACCTAAGGGTGCTCATTCTATGGAGATGAAACTTCCAGCTGAGAAGACAATGTTATGGCACCAAAGTCTTGGTCACATTGGTGAAAAGGGTTTGAGGACCCTGAAAAATAAAAATCTTGTTGAGGGTATAAATGATTGTAACCTTGAGTTCAATTTTTGCGAACATTGCATCTATGGTAAAGAAAATCATGTTTAATTTTATTCCAATTCTCATAAATCTTCTGAGGTGTTGGAATTGATTCATTCTGATGTGTTTGGTCCAATTAATGTTCCTTCGATTTCAAAATATGTTTACTTTATTTCAATCATTGATGATTATAGTAGAAGGACATGGGTGTATTTCCTTAGAGGAAAATTTGAAGTCTTTAGTAGATTCAAAGAGTTCAAAGCTCTTGTAGAGAATTAGAAGGATAGAAAGATTAAGTTAAATTAAGGACTGACAATGTTGGTGAGTTTTGTTCAACAGATTTTGATAAGTTCTGTAAAGAACATGGTATTGAGAGACACAAGACAACTCCATATTACCCTCAGTAGAATGGAGTTGTAGAGAGGATGAACACAACATTGATGGAGAGGGCTAGGAGTATGCTAAGTGGAGCTAGCCTTGAACTAAAGTTTTGGGCTGAAGCTATTGCTATCGCTTGTTACCTGGTTAACAGGTCTCCTACATCAACTCTTGTTGATAAGACACCTATGGATGTGTGGCCTAGTAAAAGGCCTTCATTGAGACACATTCAAGTATTTGATTGTGAGGCATATGCACATGTACCTAAAGAGAAGAGGTCTAAGTTGGAGAATAAGGCAGTGAAGTGTATCTTCATCAGTTATGGCATCAGTGTGAAAGGGTACAAGCTTTGGGATCCAGTGGCCAAGAGAGTTCTATATAGTAGAAGTGTGATCTTCAAAAAGCTCAATCCTTCTTTTGATGTTCTACAGCTAGAGAAAGAAAAGAAGAAAGAGAATGTAATTCAACTTCCTTCCACCCCTAAGAAAGTTGAACCAAAGACATGTTAGACCTGATGATGAGGAGAGCTCTAGTATCACTAAAAGTTTAGAAGGAGAAGAAGAACCTCAACCTCAACTTTTGAGGAGGTCCATGCGAATTAGGCAACAACTTGATATTTTTGGTTATTTATTGCATGATTCTAGTTCTATTTTTGCTTTGATTTCTAACACTGATGAGCCTAGGACCATAAGCGAGGCTATGGGTATTAGTGATGTAGATTCTTGGAAAAAGGCCATGGAAGAAGAGATGGCTTCCTTGAAGAAAATAATAATTGGGATTTGGTGCCCTTGCCTAATGGACGTAAACCTATTGGATGCAAATGGGTCTTCAAGAAGAAGTTTGGTTCAGATGGCAATGTTGAGAAGTTTAAGACAAGGTTGGTTGCGAAGGGTTATTCCTAGGTTGAGGGAATAGATTATGGTGAGATTTTCTCTCTAGCTGCAAAGATGACATCTGTTAGATTCCTATTATCACTTGCTGCAGCATATGATTTAGAAGTTGAACAGATGTGTTTCCCCATTTTTTATCTTGTCTCTATACAATTCAATCTATTTTTGTCCTTGTATTATGTTCTCAAGTCCAAGCCATTTCCCTCCTCTATCAGCAAATTTTCTTTTCTCGAACCTAAAGTTTGAAGCCTCCTTTCTAAATCTCTTTTTTTATCGATGCTCTTGTGTTTTCTCAAACTTGACTTCATTTTCAAAGTTATCAAAAAAATTCTCAATCAGCAAACTCTGTCAGGAAATTCTTGAGTTCACAAACTCTATCGGTAAAACTCTAAGTTCTCAAACTTCTAACTTTCCCAACAATCTCTTCTTAGAAAGCGTCTTGTCACTTATTTGTCAAGTCTTTCTTCTATCAACTTTCTTTATCTTTTGTGAACTTTAAGCTGATGATTCTTTCTTAGTTTTTAGTTCCTCAGTTGCGAAATTCATTGATAAGTTGATTTCCCGATAACCCAATGGTTATTTTTAGTTCATGACAAGTGTCTCCTACCAATAAAAGAAGAAATATTGTTAAGTCACAACCTTGCTCATAAGTTCACATAAATTACATTTCGCTAACTATGACTATGAATGCTAAGCTTTGTAGAATCATTAGAAAATCACATGGTTCATGAAATCTTGAAATCAATGATAAAGCGACAAATAAATACATTCAGGAAGATACGAAGTTCATGAAGTTAACTTTTTTCTGACTAAGTGAGCACAAAGCTTGGAAACCTAGTTCGTAAGATGGAAAGTTAACTGATGGTGAAGTTTAGCGACGGCCCAATTCACCGATGAAAAGAAAGTTATCTCGTAAAGTTTGAATTCTTTATAAACTATTTTGGCATATCAAGTCAAGGCAACATTTATTGTGAGGGAGCATTTAATGTTATAACCCTATCCCTTTTTGTCCAACTTATAAAGTTAATATTCTCTTTATGCACTTTTCACAATTGCTTTTGAGAACGTGATAGTGGGAGCCAAACCGCAGTCTTCCTAGCCATCTCTTTCCCGTAGTCATCACATCCAAGGTAAGTGTTCTACCTATTTCTCTTTTCAAATTAAAATTTTACAATTAACTAGCTATGGGGGTGCGCATTGTGGTCTTCCTTACCTTTCATGACTTGTGGAACCCCATTTCTCCTGACTATTAATCATAGCTCCCCCTTACCTAACCTAAGACCCCTAGTCATTACCATAGTCAATGGCCTCACACATTGGTTACTTGGATCTATCAAAATGAAATACAAATACCAAGGGTTGGACATTTCTTTCATTATTGAGAATGAGTTGGTGAGGGTAAAAGATACTGACTTGGGGCATGTCGACCTCAAGGAATTTTGGGCCAGAATGAACGCCAACCTGAGAATGTCGATTGCTTAAAAGACCTTGGATAGTGGACTAGCACACATGGGTGGTTTTCCCTCGACAGTGAAATGCACATACCTAATTATGTCTTGCATTCAGAACTATCACACTTAAACCTGAGAAATCAAAACAGTGAGTGGCAAGACAATTTTGCAGATAAATGTCGACACCATTAATGATAGGTTGGTCTTACCAATGCATGAGGAATATGCTAAGATATCACAAGAATCTGGTTGAAATTTCTATATAGATGGGAAGAAAATGTGTAAAGACTCCATTGCTACCACATGGCTGAAGAAGGAAAAGAAGGGTGTATCCCAATTGCCCAAAAATCTACTCAGAGCCCTGTTTAAAGATGACATTTTAGATATTATCACCTTACTGCATAGGGTAATGGGCAGTGGAGACTATAATGATTTTGTAAATTGGATGTGTCAGTTCATTCTTGTTATTTGCACTGGGAAATAGTATAAAGATTGGTCCCAGATTATTACTGATCATTTGCATGACCAACTGGTCAACTTCCAATCTAGGGGAAAGAAATTCCACGTGTTCCTATTTGATTTATTTGTTAGCCACAACCCAGCAGGTTTGGTCAGGATTGGACATTGCTAGTCCCATGACCTAAGATACACATGTATATGATTACTTCCCTCAATTGCAAGAGGAGAATGGAAATAAAGTTTATATAAGGGTAAATGATGCCTTTCTAATGTTAATGGTGAAGAAAATTTTAGAAAACCCTGAAATTAGAATTTCAACTGAAGAACCCAATTGGGTAATGAGATTTGGAAGTTACTTCATTCAGTTTGACAAGTTTACATACATCAGATAGGTGGCTCTGAGTTTCCTCCTTTAAAGCTACCTAGATATACATCTGATTACTTGAATTTTTTAGGAGTATGCAGACAGTCATACTTATCCGGTAAAAGGTATTGTTATTCTAAGAAGAAGGGTTATCCATTCCCATTGAAATTAACTCACTACACATGAACTAAGCCAAAGAATGCTAAAAATGTGGACATGCTCTTGGTTCAGTTCCATTTTCCATCTTTTATCTCTAGAATCTTCTTTGACAATAAAGATTTTGTAAAGAAGAATCTCTATTTTCCCATGCTGAGAGAGCACAGACCTCACTTGGAGGATTTTTGGGTTGATTGTGTTGATGAGTTTGAAGTAAGAAGGAGAGATTGTTCAAGGTTAACCTTAGACCAAATGAGAATTTATTAGCTTGGTTGGAATCTCCCCAGGCTAATAAATTTCTAGAACAAAGCTAGGAACTACAGGATGAAGAGGATGGAGGAACTACACCCCCTTCAAATTAGGATGAAACTCCTCCAAGTTCTCAGGATGGAGTATTTCAAACCCCTCCCTCTCCTCAACAGCAACAAGGAGTAGATAATACTCCTAAGACAAACAAGGTGTCTCATGTTGCTTTACATCATTATTCAATGATGGCAACCCCTGCTTGGCTAAAAATTGAGGTTGGAAATAAAAGAAGATATTCTCATATTATTGATACAAATTTTGATGCAATAGCAAGGCTGCTAAAATTGGAATCTACTCCTAAGAAATCCAAGAGGATGTCAAGGCTTATGGTAGAC
The DNA here is from genome assembly GCA_027924645.1 of Cunninghamia lanceolata. Classification (NCBI taxonomy): domain Eukaryota; kingdom Viridiplantae; phylum Streptophyta; class Pinopsida; order Cupressales; family Cupressaceae; genus Cunninghamia; species Cunninghamia lanceolata. The sequence continues at coordinate 2,868,045 of BSBN01000914.1, read as the reverse complement.
CTTGTTTCAAAGCATTAATATGTAGAGATTGTTGAGCCTATGGTAGACAAAGAAATGAAAGATGTTTATAGATGACTTTCATGTCAATACAGTGGATTTAGGGCCACCTTCTATACAAGGGGACATCCACAATGCCAAGATTTTAGTGGAGATTTTGGCTACTCGATTAGAGGAAAGGGAAAATTAGAATGAGGTATTGGAGGACCAGGTAAACGTTATGACCTCACACATTAAATCCATTGTTGATACTACTTCCCAGCCTATAGATGCTACTACTGGCATTCCTAAAGGTGTGAGCACTAAAGTCTTTGATCATATCAATAAATATAAATTTTTGGGAAAGGTAGTATAGGAATAGGTAGAAAAATTGACAGTAGATGGGCTTCTTTTCATCCATGATACTTTTCTTTTGTATACCAAGATCTCCAATAAACAAACTAAAATTTTGAATGACTTGAAAGTAATCAAGAAAGAAGAAGTTGTGCTTAACCTAGCTAAAAATGGGCTAACAGCCATGGTGAAACTGGATTCTAGTATTTTGGTTACAGAGAAGGTTATAGACAAACTTGAAGAAAATGAATCAGTTAAATGGCTAATTGTTGTAGAATGGAAGTTAAGCATGGTGAAACAATGCTTGAATGACTTGAAGAATCTTTCCAAAAGCAATAGGTCCCATTTACTCAACCTCAGGAGTGCCTATGTTTCTTTGGGGGCAGATCTCTATGACGAAATTGAATCCAACCTATTAGACGTGGTTGTTGTCAAACAAGCTTTCAAAGACTTGTTGACTGAGGAATTGAAGATTAAACAAGATGTAGCTAGTAATTCTATGGAAAAGTTGAACAATGTAGCCACTTATTTGATGAGATTCAAGAAATATGTGTTGGAAATGCAGAAGAAATATGAAGAGACCAGTGGTATGCTACAGATGTGGAGAACAAGATTGATGATCACTAGCATCCCCAATGCTAAAGGTATCACCTCAATCTCAAACTAATTCAAAGTCTTTCAAGCTAAACTGAATGTCACTCAAAAAAAAGGGAGTGAAACAGGGAAAACTAGTACAGGTGAACAAAGAAGATAAAGAATTATCTTCATAGCAGATTCTTTGAAATTTCATACTTTGTTAATGTTGAGACTTATATTATTATTATTTGAGATATGTCTCATTTGGATTTCAAGAAACTTTATTTTATCTTAATTGTTAGTTGTATAAGACAGTTATATGGGAAAAGTTGGTTCCCACTCTTTTACTATATAATGTATGAGTGAAAGAGGGTCAAGATCTTTTGGTGAAATTTCCTTTTCATGACTAGATCATTAGCCATTAGATTTAAATCTTAAAGAGTAAGGGGAATATTTTATGCAGCATATGTGATGTCATTTTGAGGGAAAAGATTATTTTGTTCTACTGGTTTTCATTAATACAATGGAAAAGTTGACAGTATGTCCATTATTTCTCTATGTATGGTCATTTATTCTTCGTATGTTGGATGTATGGTATGGTGAAGTTATGATATCTGTATTGCTCTGTGTAAAATATTGATAACTTGCTTTCTTGATAATTGCATTGTCATTAGAGTATATTCTCTCGTACGTCAGAACTTGATGCTATATATGGTGATTTAGTTATTGTGATTTGATTATTATTATTCTTCCATTCATGTGTCTGGGAGGAAAACTGGTCCATTTCAATCATTGTGATTTAGTTTCTTGTCTGCATTACATTAAGTATTGTGGTTCTGTTATAGCTTCGTATTTCAAAAAAACTTCCTTTCCTACTTTCAAGTTAAAAGCACATCCAATTGTTAATGAGTTATCATATAAAGGAAGTTGCTCCTTTTTAAAGAATACAAAGAACAATTATAAAATTCATTTGTAAATTGTTCAACTGTTAGTACATTTTCCACCCCAAGTTGGGCAAAACATATAGAGATTTTGGGTGACAAATCTATTCACTAAAAAGATGGATGTGAAGACAACTTTTCTTCATGGTGACTTGGAGGAAGAAATCTATGTCACATCCAAAGCACTATGTGGTAAAAGGTAAAGAAAATCTAGTTTGCAAGTTGAAAAAGTCTTTGTATGGTTTGCAGCAATCTCCTAGGATGTTGTACTAGAAATTTGATGCCTTTGTGTTGAGTTTGGGATTTTTAAGATTAAAATCAAATCATTTGTTTACTTTTAGATGGATAATGATCGCATACTCATTATTGCGTTGTATGTTGATGATATGTTGTTCATTTGGAATGGTAAGAATTTGATTTCTGATTTAAAGTCTTAGTTGTCAGCATAGTTTGAAATGAAAGATTTAGTGGCAGCTAGGTACATTCTAGGGATGGAAATCAAAAGAGAAAGAGAAAATAGAAAATTTTGGTTAGGCCAGAGTAACTATGTGAATTCTATGTTGGAGAGATTCAGCATGGTAGCTTGTAGACCATTGACTATCCCTATTATGTTGGGGACAAAGTTATCTGTTGTATATTGTCTGAAGTCTCCTTTAGAGATGGAGGATATGAGCAGAGTTTCTTATGCTAGTGCAGTTAGTAGCTTGATGTATGCTATGGTCTGTACAAGACCAGACATTGCCCAAGCAGTGGGAGTCCTTAGTCAGTTTATGGCTAATCCTAGACGGGTTCATTGGGATGCGGTGAAGAGAGTGTTCAAATATGTGTAGGGTACTTCCCAGTATTCCTTATGTTTTCATGGCTATCCTATAGGACCTCGGAATTCACTTTGTATTTGAGTTGTGGGTTCAGATTGGGTAGGTGACATTGATAGCAAGAGATCCATCAGTGCTTATGTGTTCACTATGCTTGGTGGTACTATTAGTTGGATGAGTAAGAGGCAACCTATGGTCACTTGAATCTCCACTACTGAAGCTAAGTACATGGCAGAAAATCATGCTTGTAAAGAATCCATTTGGCTTAAGAGATTGTGTTTTTATGTTGGGTTTGATGCAGAGAATATTACCATCTGTTGTGACAGTCACAGTGCCATATGTTTGGTGAAAAATCATACTTTCCATACGAGGACTAAGCATATTGATTTCCAATACCATTTTTTTCATGACATGGTAGAGGATGGAAAGGTAAACTTGGAGAAAGTTGACACTTTGACAAATGTTGCAAATTCTGTAACAAAACCCGTGAGCATAGAGAAGTTTAGATGGTGTTCAAAGTCTATGGGCCTCTCAGCCCCTAGCAATTAAATCATGGTGTTGATGCTCCCTTTTCTCTTGCAAGGTGTTTGACAAGTGGGAGAATGTTAGGAAAGGTGTCTCAACCTTGCAACTACAAAAGGTTACTATTATTCTTCCTAGTTTTGGTCTTTTTGAATACCCTTTATCTTGAAGAATGGTTTAGAACTTTCAAAGTTTCAAAAGGAGCTAAAAATGGTAGGGCTTACTATTTTTAGCAACTCTACATTTGAGCTCAAATGGACCCAAAATTTTCCCAAAAGGTGCATAACTTTCAAGTAAACATCTTAGGTGAGTTTTGACTCAAGATCATACCTGGATTGCAAGATATGAAAGTTTCCATTTTTTGAAACTCTTGAAAAAAGTTTTGAATTCAGGTAGATCTTGATATATCTTTATAGATATGGCTTATATCTTGATAGATCTCTTCATGAGCTTTCTGACACATCAAATGGTTTTCAATCAAACACCCAGATCAAATGTTATGACCTTTTGAAGTTGGACCTCCTATTTTTGGGAAATGTGAAAATGTGTTAGATACTTAAATGAGATGTATAGGGGAGAGTTACACATGTTGGTGTCTGATTTGGTACATCACAAGGCATATTTGATTGGAGATAAATTGGGCTCCACTTTTTCATGGTTTTTTGGCTCATGGTTTTGTAATTACCATTGACAGTTTATTGTATTGTATCTCCTATATATCAAAAGCTTGAGATAGAGGTTGTGTGTAAGAATCTTATAGATGTTGAGTTACCTCCGGATCTCTGGTTGGTTATACTCTTGTGAAAGCTTGCTCTGTAAGTATATTGTAATCTTCTTGATTCCTAAATAATATATTGGGCAGCTTTGGAGTATGGGGTTTTTCTCCCGAAAGGGTTTCCCTGCGTAATTATTGTGTTGTGGTATGATTGCTATTTGTGTTTATTTTTATAACTGTTGTAGAGATATGAAAAATTCTACATATTTGTCCCCTCAAGATTAGTGTAGGAAGTTATTATGCTACCTTAGCTTCCTTACACAAATGATATGTTTCCAATAGCTACATCATGCAATAATGGTGATTATATGGAAGCACATTTGAATAGAGAAATAAGAATGGATTGCTCTTGCCTCCAGAATGTGAGCAAGGATATTTATAAAAAGAAATAGGGGAGTCTACCACAATTTCATGACAAAGGAGACTCTATCATAATGATGTAATAAAAAGGAATGCAAAAATGAAGAGGGTGAGGGTGATCCTCACTATCATTTGTTATTTGAAGAAAGAAACAGTGCCACAGCACATGGATCATGAAGTTGTTGAATTTTGATATGCAAGACTTAGCATTCATTAGTGGAATGGCCAAGTACTTTATGATATGCATAGTAGGGTAGTGTAGACTGATTTTCATGTGAAATTCTTTTGTGTGTCGAGGGAGGAAGAGTTATAAAGTGGTCTTTGAGTAGACTCTACAAAATGCACTCTTGTTGAGATGGAAGTGAAGACGTAGGTGGAGTAGGAATCAACCCTCTCTGATGGGGAGAAATGTTTTATTTTGACAAGTGAAGATGTAGGTGGAGTAGCAATTGTAGGTAATGGCAGAGGAGTTGTAGAAAAAGAAGAAGGTTAGAAACCTAAACAATTTTACAAGAACCTTAATTACTTGTTCCATGCACCCTAAACCATTTCTATTGTATCCATTTTTAGAAATACTTTTAAATTCAATCCCATAATGTGCCTCCAAATTCAAAGGAAGAGGAGAGGTCATGTTACTAAATTTTTGAAAAGAGGAAGGAGCATTGTTATGATAAGAATTTGCAGAAGATGTTTGAATGGTGAGTTTAGATTTCTTAGAGGAAGGAAAAGATTGTGTAGAGTAAACTAAAGCCACCTTCGGGATCTCATGTTTAGATTCAGGGATTTTATACTCTCCAGTGAAGGAGGGTGTAAAATCTAGTGTACCCCAATCGTCACCAAAGAATGCACTTGAAGGCAAAGCACTATTCTGATCATCACTATTCTTAGTAGCGGAGAATAGTGGGTCAGATTTTGTTGAAGAGAGAGCTAAATTATAAAGAGATTTTGAAATAGGAGGTTGGTACTCAGCCTCTGCTTGTAAGCAATTTTCCATATTCGGATCACCTTCAACTATATATAGTTTTTTATTATACACAAACTTCATTATACGGTGAAAACTAGACAGGACTGCCCCATGGCGTGAATCCATGATCTACCAAGAAGAAGATTGTATGAAAGAGTGTTAGGCATAACATGGATAAGTGTAGGAAAAGTCACAGGTCCAACCTCAACAGGCAGTATGATTATGCCTAGTGATTGTCTATAAATATTATCGAAGCCACGGATATTTAGAGTATAAGGCTTGATAAGGGAGGTATCTATTCTAAGCTTATGTAAGAGGTCTATGCCATAAACATTAAGACCTAATCCATTATCAAGCATAGTAATCTTTATTCCAATTCTATTAATCATGAAAAATACCATGAGAGGCCCATGTTCTTGTTGTACTTAGAGAGAAGGTAACTCACTTTGCTTAAAGACAATATCTAAATTCATTGCACGCATACCATCTAATAGGGTTGCTATGTCATTCCATCTAATAGAAGATAGAATAAATGTAGAGCCTCCTGGAGCATTCTTTTGGTATGTGGGAAAAGTTTGTATTAAGTCCCAGAGTGAGATCTTAGTTGGGGTGGTGGGAAGCTGCTCAACAAGATCATATTATTCAACTAGTGTGTTGATAAGGTAAAGGTTGAGATGTTGGAAGAGACTAAGAGGCTGGAACAAATATTATTTGTTTTGTTTGTTTGTTGTTGCAAGTGTTGTATGTGTGAGCAAACACATGGTAACTAGGTTTTGGTGACACATTTTGAACACATTGTTTATTTTGAGTAAGTTGTTTTGTAAACTTTAGGATGTGACCAGGATGTCAAGGTGCATTTGGAACACCTTGAATCATTAAAATAGGATTAGATTGTGGTTGTGGCATGTCCAAGTGAAGATGTACAACAATTTTTTGTTTCATAGGTTCCTTTTGGGAACCAGAAATATAAATTGTATTGACTTGATTTTGGCACACATCCATCCATGGGGGATCCGGTGTGAGTTGAGGGTCTTCATCAACAAGTTCTACATCACTATCATGGAGAGAATTGGAATGAAGATTAGCTAAAGTAATTTTGAGAAAAGTATCTAAGATTATATCGTCAGTGATGTCCAAGGGGCTTGAACATGTTACCAAAGGAGAAAGCAAAGAGCCCTCCACATCCTTAGTGATGTCCAAGGGGCTTGAACCTTCTACCAAAGGAGGAAGGAAAGAAGAATTATGACCATCCTCTTTCTCATGACAATTCATGAAGATGAATTTAGTAAAATCTTCTAATATCAAAGGGTACACGCCCATAAGGGTCATGAAACTAGGACAGTCAAATATACAACAAAGAATCTCATTGGAATGTATGGAAATATCAATATCAAACATGTTTGTTATATGATTTAAGACATATGGATGCATAGTAACGAAACTAGAAAAGTTTCAAAGTCTACAATGCATGCATGTAAAGATTCTAAAGAAAGATAACTTGAAGAAGCCATGATGAAATAACTTGCAATAGTTAACCAATTCAACAAGTAATAGAAATAATGAAAAAGTGTTTATTTTCTGACTAAACCTTTAACCAATCAAATCTAAACAAAGAAGGCAATAAAAGTACAAGACTTGTTGGGTTCACCAAAATGTTTTTCCTAAAAGAGAGACCTAGTCAATCATATACTAACTAAGTCAATCTTTATATCAAACACTGGAACAAAAACTGAGCTTGGCTATAGTCCGGAAAGAGAGCCAAACTATAGGGGTTCTATCTCTTTGTTGTAATTAAAATGATTGAGGCAATTAGGCTATATCTATGGTTTTTATGATGAAATAGCCCAAAACAGAAGTTACTGACCTATCGGGACTGAAGACCCAGACTCAAGGACCTGAATTGAGTTGAGTAGAGTTGTCAGGGACTATTAGAAATAGGGGCCAGATCTAGAGGACTAAGGCACCCAAGTGTAGGTGTCCTAGGGTTTTATGTTGTCTGAACTCTGAGGCACTTGTGAAACCTATACTTTTGTTTGTTTGCTAATTGTTTCTATCTGTGACTTTGTCTTCAACCTGCACACATAAAAGAGAGAAAATTTTGGTTTTGTTTAGGGGCTTGCCTAAGTCAAACCCTATGAATGGTGTTCCAACCTCCACAACAGAGATTAGTGAAGATCAAGAGTGTCTTCTCTAGGAGAGAAGAGGCAGATCTCGATAATAAATAATTGTTGTAAACAAGCATAAATGAAAGATGTTACAATGAACATGAAATTCCTTGATGGAATGATGTCACTATCAAACACCACATGGAATGAATAAGGGAGGAATGAGCTTCCAGCAAAATTCGCAACAAGGGTTAGTACACATAGCAATAAACCTACACAAATAGAGATTTTGTAGATAGATCACTTGTTAGAGAGCAATCTTATAGAGAATCTTTAGCTAGAGCTTCCTTAATCACTTTTTCATTAGTTGTAAATGAATGAGAGATACTTGTATAAATGGATCTCAATTACTTGTCGGGGGCCCAAAATGAACCAAGGCCAACAAGGTGCATCACCTAAGGCAAGTAAGGTCAACATACCTTACTCCAAATCTTTTAAGGACCTAACTGGCAGGACACTAGCACTTAGGCACTAGGTTTCTAGCCAATTATCTCCCAAAAGATGAGGTTGCCATGTGACTTACCCAGGATCCTTAATTAAGACCCAAAACTGATACAACATTCAAGATATTGCTAAACCTCATGTGAAATTGTCTTGCGGTGACAATTTATGACACTACATTTAGCCCCCACTTTAGAAGGAGTAGGAACTTACACTCCTCATGCTAAAGTATGGAGAGGACAAAAACTCCTCATAGAATGTCACTAGTTTTGTGAGATGTGCTAGCCCCCAAGCTTAGAATTCTATGTGTTAAAAAACACACGATGCAAATCACACATACACAAAAACACTAAATCATACACAAAGAAGACAACAACATATAGTAATAAGGTTAGTAATCAACACATAAGCATACAAAGAAAAATCTTGAGTCATTAAGGTAAAGACACCTTAGTCTAAAAGGTTGTCTCTATTACCATGCATTGTCCCCAAGATATACAATAAAATAAAAGAAAACCAACTATAGAGTAGAAAAGAGATCACTAGCCTAAAGAGTTAAAGTAGTTCATCCCTCTTCTACAAAAGATTGGGGCACAAACCAAGCTTGGCTTCTACCTAAGAAGGAGAACCAAACTACAAGGGTTCTGCCCTTTTGTTAGATATAGAAGGACCAACCAAGCTCAACCAAAACCAAAAAAGTAAGCTAAGACTATGATTAAACCATAAAATGATGAATAACATATTATAACCGACTACAAGAAATGAACCTCAAAGATTAGCAAGTACAACAGAGGTGAGAGTAATTCAGAACTTAGAAATTATAGTAGAAATGCCCAGGATAGGGTTGCTCAAGTACCCTAGTACTCTTTTAGGATTAGGCAAAACTTCAGGTATTATCAGATCTATATCCGTCTGCACTGCCTTCTTCCTAAAAACTAGCCTCTGAAACCTATTCTTCTTAACTAAACACACGGAAAGAGGGAAAAGGTTGTGTTGTGTTTAAGGGTTTACCTTAGTCAAACCCCATGTTGGTGTTCTCACCTCCACTACAACAAATGATAAGATCCAAGAGTGCCTGCCCTAGGAGGGCAAAGGCCATATCTGCAATAATATGATAGATAATGATGAAAGATGATGATAATAACCACAAGATAGCTAACCTTAGTTGATGAAGTTCTAACACCAACAAAGGAGAGTGATGAAGAGAGCTTCAAACTTCCTTCAAAGCATGCAAACAACTTGTTGGGTGAATATTTTGTCTTCAACTAACTAAAGGCAAAATGGTTATATCAACCACAGTGTAATGAGATAAATCTCTCCTCTCGACAAGGGGAAGTTCCCTATTAACTATTACAAACTTATTTACACTAAAAACTAATTTCATGGTGAAACCATGTCATCCATTTCTCTTTTTTCAGAAATGATGTTTACAATATAAAAGAGTACTTTCACAATACAAATTGAAATAACCAAGAAACCCATGAGAGCACAAAGTCTATCATTGCTCCTTTTATTGATTTACAATTTAGAACTAAGTAGGATAAGGTGCAGCTCAAAGTCTTCACCGAATACTATGACAAAACATACGATCACAAAAGATAACAATAGTTCATGTCTTTCCAATATCTTTTACTTCAAAACATAAAATCACAAGCTAAAGATAATTGTTGTAGCACAAAGTCTCCAAAATCAGCTTTAGAACATCTCCCAGATTATTCATACTCACACTACAATTTGATCAAGTAGATAAGATAGCATAAGGAAAAGGACATAAGAACAATTTCCAATACACCACAAGTTATTCCAATGCAAAGATTAAAAGATCGCTTGCTTTTCTATTCACTTGATAAAATATGATTTACAATTTGAACACAAAGTCTCAAAATGCTCTTCAATTTGGCAGAGTTTCGCTTCAATAACTAAAAGATGATAATTACAATGGGGGTCCTCTTTATTTATAAGAGAAACTGAGAGTAAAAATAGGAAAAGAACAACTAACTATGACTTATTCAACAAAGGAGTCCTTTTTTATTTGGGACATCCTATGTTTTTACATGTAATTACATCTGAGAAAAGTACATGTAAATATGTCCAAAATTATTTCAAAAGTACATTTGAAAAATAGAAAATAAACTAAGTGATGAAAAAGCTGCTTCAACTTGTACTGTATTCTTTCTTCATGTGGCAATCATACATAGTGAACACAGCTTACATCCCCAAACTGTCCGGACTAACTGTGTTCTTGAAAATCATCTGGGCTCTGACTATTGCATCTCTGGCTATGGTAATTGATTTTGCATGGCTAGTCAACTTGGCCTTCAGATTATCCAAAGTTAACTAGATATCAAGAATATTATCCATGGAGGCTACTAAAAATGTTGTCCTCAAAATCCTTCTGAAACATATTCTCAAATTCTTGGATCATCTCCTCTGCAGAAAGAAATTGATTATCCTGTGACACCAAATTGCATGGCAACTCCTCCAACTTGTGTAAGAGACTAACATCACTTTGGTCACTTAGCTTCCTTACAGTTTCTAAGTCATTGATCAAATCTTTTAGCACATGGCTTCGATATGTCAATGCCCCCTTAGTCTCGGTATATGAATCCCTATTTGGAATAACACCAATTGATATCAAAGCACTTATTTTCAACTTCCTCATCTCTACCCACTTATCATTATTATGTTCTAAATAGTCAATATCCTGAGAAATAGCATCAATCAAATCACCAAGTTTTGCCTTGATTTTCTCCATTTTGCTTGTTTTCTCAGCTAGCTCTATAAGAAGAGAGATTCCTTGTGTGCACATCCTTTCCAAATATTCTTCAAGCACTCTTCCCTTAAGGTGAGTCTTTTCAACTTTCTGGATGATAGGATCTTCCAAAGAAATGGCCTCAGGAGTCACTAATTCTGAATTCAAAGTAATCTTCCTTACCACTGCAGTCAATTGCTCTACCATTGCTTTATAATGATATTTCATCTCCTTTTCTTTATCAAGCTTCTAAATCAAAATATCCATTTCTGACTGCATATCATTCTTTGCACTCTCATGTGTTATTTTGGCCAGCTCAATCCTAGAAATAGAGTAATCATTCATACTAAAATTTTCTATGGTAGCATCCTGTGGGGGCCTTGCAATTTCCACAAATTTGTGCCCTTTGTCTCCCAGCACTCTTGAAATAATTTTTGGCTTCTTTGGAGTCTTAGCCTTAGTAAGCACCAGCTTACCAAAATCAAAGTCATCTGGAGAGATGGCTTGTTTCTTTCTTTTAGGCGTATATGCTGACAACCATGGAGGAAGCACAGAAGCACTCACGTTCAGATCCATTTCCATTGTTGGTGTTACTGGAACTGTACTGGCACTGGAAGTAGAAACAATAGGTGGAGTATTAGTAAACACTGCACCTAACACATTCACATTTGAAACTTGCTCAGAACCCAATACAAAGTGATCAAAAATTGAAGAATCTCCAATATCAAAAGATGAGGAGGATAGACTAGGAATAGACCCAGAAGAATGAAGAACATCATCAAAAGTAGTTTGAGGATTATCAAAAATTATTTTTGAAGGTGATGGAGAATCAGAAGATGGGATGTCGATAGGCGAAATAGACAGAGGAACTGAAACAGGTATGTTAGACAAAGGAGAAGAGACTCCCATATCCTGTTGTACATTCTCCTATGGAGAAAGAACTTCATCTCCTTGTCCTTCTCCCATCTCTTTTGTTGGTCTATTTTCAACCTCCATTTCTTTGGTAGCTAGCTCATCAGTATTCTATTTCTCAATTTCCATTTCTTCTACCTCAGATTCTTTCTCTATAGCCTTTGATTTCTTTGACACAAATTTGATCCTGGGTTTATGTGGCTTAGAAGAAGAGGGAATGTCACTCGTATTCTTTTTCCTATTCTCCACCTTCTTATCTGTTTGTTCTTGGACTTCAGTCTCTGATCCCGTAAGGAATTCTTTCAAAGCAATTCACTTACCTTCTAACCACTTGTTTGTGTTGGCAAATATAGGTTCAAACCTTTTCCTTAGAGAAGTCAATTCTTTCTGAGACCATTGGATAGGAGGAAGATGAGAACCAACATCTGTTTAGTGTTATACCTAGGAGCAATCAACTCTTCATCATCCACTAGGTCTTCAGGAATATCAGCCAATCCTAGATACTCAATCTGTTCCAGAGATAACCTGCTATAGTGCAATTTTCTGATATCCTCTTATGTCCTCAAGTCCACCCAGATGTCTTCAAACATTGGTTCATGAAACTGGGTCTTCCTTTTGATCTTGTCTTTTACACCCCTGTAATCAAACCTTGGTATTTGTTTGAACTGTTTCATGGTCACTAGCTGCATTTCAGTCTCCATGGCTCTAGCCTTTGCAACAGTTGACACTGAAAACCTGCCAACTTCTACTGGAAATCTGAATCCTAGTTTCTTGAGTTCCATTTGCTTATTATGTACAACAATCATTTTTCTACATAATTCCATCAGAACAAGTTCATCTGAAGGAAACCTTGGCACCATATAAGGATAACCTTGGAAAAAGCCAACCCTTAAATATGAGAAAGTCTAAAATTATAAAAACATGCACCCATAATCATTCACCATTGACCAAGCTTCATCAGAAACTCTTCTTTGCTCTAACTGGGGGTCAAAAATACACAAGAACATTGCGAAGAAAGTATCATTTACCCTCCTAAAGTGGTGAATAGAACCTTTCAATGTCAGTTGAGGATAGTACCGATACACAAGAACCACTCTCCTATCTCCTTCGAATGTCAAACCCAAAAAGATCCTCATTGAGGCTGCTATATACACAAGGTAAGAAATCATATAGAATTTGAAAGTAGTGGATACCCTAGTCAATTGCTCATGCAGAGCATTGCTAATTTTTTCACCCCAAAAGATGGTTTTCTTGCCTTGAAGTATAACCTTGATAAAAGGGTACATCCGTTCCTAGAAAAGAGAGGAAGAAGCCAGCCCCCTTATCCTACTAAGAAGAGTTATGAGATCACCAACCTCCTTAATAAAATCACTTCTGGGAAAACTCCTCAGCCACCTGGATAAGTTTGAACTTGAAGTCTTAAGCCATTTGGTGTTAATTGTCTTCTTAGCCTTCTCAACATTCTTTTCATATTCTTTTTGAGCTTCAGCAAAATCTAGTTTCACAACTTCTGTAGCAGCAGGACACATGAAAACTTTATCAATGAATTTCGGATCCAATCTGATGATCACATTCCCATTTTTATCCACCACTACCCTAGTGTCTCTGTTGTAGAACTGAGCACATTGAAGAACAAACTCAGTATTATGAGCTGCCACCAGGAAAGATGACACCAAGTGAATGTTGCTATCAACAATCTTCTTCATTGTAGAACTAGGGTTATCAGACTTAGTTCTTTCCACAAAGTCATCCATGTCTACATGGCCAATCTCTATATCCTAAATGTCATCAACATTGGAGGTAACCGAGGTGATTAAAAAAACACCCTGATACTTCATTTCTTTCAACTTCTTTGAAGACAACTCAGTCATCTGAAAAAACTAACACTAGAAGGATGTCGACGAAGAGAGAAAATCCACAGAAGAAACTGCAACAAAAAGCCATGATCATGCAATTAGGGGAAATACTGGTAATCTGGGAAAATTGCATATTGACAATCATGACTACAATAATACGCTTGAAAGGGCTAGAGTGCAAGCAGGTTGAAAAAATGAAAGAAAGTGAGCTCAGGAAAGTAAATTTGAAAATCTCTCAGAGTTAGAACAAATTGAGAGAGTGAATGCATGGGCGGCAAGATTTTCCGCCCTTGCATTAGAGGGATGAATGGCAGGTGTCAAGGCTGTAAATTTTGCTGACCCTACATGTTGATAAACCTTTTCATGTCTGAGTAGCAATTTTTGTCACCCATGCGTTAGGATGGATTTGCAAGTGAGGTACGTGCAAAAGCGGTGAAAAGGTCCACCGATGTATGTTGAAGGAAAAACTAATGTATGTGTAAGGTCGGCAAAAAGGACTGTCATTGCATGTGGTTTAGGAAGATGTGTTTGATGATGTAGGGGCGGTCAATTTGACCGCCCTTACATAAGGGAATAATCAAGTTTGATCTGGTGTATGCACAAGCGGCAAATACACCCGCCAATGCATATTGTGAGAAGCTTCAAGTGTTCTAATACGAATTTGATCAGAATGACCGCTCAGGCATCTCTTTAGTGAAATCAATATTTATGCAAAAGTGGTAGTTTTGACCGCTCAAGCATATTAATTGAGGTTTTATCCATGTAGAAGCAACAATTTAAACCATCACTACATAGAAGGTAAAAAAGAACAAGGGATATACACCGTCGGCCCTTTTACCAACAATACATGAACCAAAAGAGCAAAGAATGTGAGAGCGGCAGATTTTGCTACCCTTTCATTCAAGGCGATAGACCAAGATAGAAACAACAAACCTATGAAAACTAACACAATAAACATGAGGTTTATTCAAAACGGTGGAATTTGCCTGTGAAAATAAAGAAAAAGAAGAACCCTAAGCTTTTGCTAAAACAACGTATACATGAATTCAAACGCGACAAGGCCAAGATATACATCTTACTATATATGGCAAAACCTAAATGAAAAAGAAAAATAAAAAGGGAAAGAAAGAAAAGGGCTTGCCTTCAAAAATGAAAACCCTAAATGCAGGCTGGAAAAGCTAAATCCACAAGAAAATTTGAAATCCATGAGTTTTGTGAGAAGGAAGATCTCTAGGAGGTATCACAGTTTGATCATGATTTTGAAAATAAAAGATGAATAGATGAAATGGATTAAAACAAGTTAAAAAGGTTTAAAATTGGGTATTAATTCCAACATGAGTAGCATTAAATGCCACTGTAGTTCAAAGATCCCAGTGAGATATGCTTCATCGGCCAAAACAACCGCTTCTACATATTAAAGTTCAACATGTATGAGCGGCGGATACAACCGCTTAAGCATATGCAAAATTGACAAGGGGCATGCATGGGCGGTGGATTTAACAACTCCTACATGTTAAGAAAAAACAAGTCAAATATGTATAAGTGACAATTTTGGCCGACATCGCACATTAAAACATTAATGATATGTAAGAGTGGTAATTTTGACAGCTAATGCACATTATGACTTAAAAACTTACACCCTAAAATGATCAAAATTGATATTTTGATCGATTTGCAACCTAATCAATTTTCACGAATTTTGAAGAATTGACTTAAGGAAATGTTGCAAACTATCCCAGGATGTCAGATGACTTCACACGAGGCCAAGAAGGTTTGTCTCAATTTGCGAACCTAGAGTGTAGGCTACGAAGCGGATAAGTTTTGTAGGGGTTGTCTACAAAATTGAGCGTAGTTAATTTTGGAAACAACACAACTTCAATAGCATTCATGTTAGGGTTCAAGCAGATCGAAGCAATAAACACTAACAACTATATGCAGATTAAATAACCCAAATATAACAATGAAGAACAACACAAAAGAGATCAACACAGAAATTTAACGTGGTTCACCCAAAATGGGTTACATCCACAGAAACTTAGCCATTCAATGATTTTATTATCCAGTGCAAAATAGATTACAATCTCATGAATTCCACACCTGCAACATACATCCCAGCCACTTATATTGATCTTTTTGGAAGCTTCTAGAATTAGGGTTTTACAATGTCATTTTTCTTTTGTCAGTTAATAAAAATTAACAACCGACTCTGAATGAGAAAAAAAGAGGGAAAAAATTTTCGGGGGTTGCACCCCCAAACCCCTGCTTCTTGGGGGTTGCTACCCCTGAATGCCCACTTCTCAGGGGTTGTCACCCCCGAACCCCTGCTCGGGGCCCAGCCCGGCCCCGAACCTCAGTGAGGATACTTTACGAGTGTACAGTACTTGCATGATCAGTTGCTACATACAAACAATCTCCCACTTTGAGACTGATCCTAGACAACACCGTTGCACTTGCAGCTCCCACTGGATAACAGGCTCAGATGGTTTCTTATTTCCACCATTTTTCAGTCATGAAGGCCAACAGAAACTGATGTGGAAATTAGTTTCTCCCATGTAACTGCCTTTGTGAACATATCTATAGGATTCTCACTTGTGTAAAATTTCTCAAGCTTCAACTATCCATCCTCCAAAACTGACAGGATGAAGTGGTATCTGAGCTATATGTGCTTAGTTTTTTAATGCAGCTCACTGAATTCTTAAAAAGATGAATGGCACTCTAGCTATCAATGTACAAAGGGATATCTTCTTGTTGTTGCCCCAATTCCTCCAGAAAATGTTGTAACCAAATCATCTCCTTGCTAACTTTCATAGAAGCAACATACTCAGCTTCAATGTTTGAAAGCATAACAACCTTTTGCAGCCTTGAAATCCAACTAACTACAGTACCTCCTATAGTAAAAACATACCATGTAGTACTCCTACTATCAATATCACCCACCAGATTAGAGTCAACATATCCTTTTAGAGCAGAATTTGTTCCTCCAAAACATAGTTTCTTTGACGTAGTACCTCTCAAATATTAGAGAATCCATTTTACCACATTCTAATGTTCCATTACCAGATTGCTCATATACCTGCTCACAACTCCCACTACATGTGCAATATCTAACCTTGTGCATACCATTGCATACATCAAGATGCGAACTGCTGATGCACATGGTATCTTAGACATTTTGTCTTCCTCCTCTTGTGTATTTGGACACATCTCCTTAGTTAACTTAAAATGACTAGGCAAAGGTGTACTAACTACTTTTGCATTTTGCATGTTAAATATTTTCAACACCTTCTCTACATACTCACTTTGAGACAAAAATAACTTTTTGTTTGTCCTGTCACATGTGATACTCATACCAAGGATTTGTTTTGTTGCACCCAAATCCTTCATAGAAAATGAATTTGCTAATTTCTACTTAAGTTCATTAATATGCTGCATGTTAGACCCAGCAACAAGCATGTCATCAACATAAAGCAACAAGATAATATAGCTACCATTACCCAATTTTTTAAAATAAACATAATAATCAGAATGACATCTTTTATAACCTTGTTCAGCCATGAAACTATCAAATTTCAAATGCCATTACCGAGGTGCTTGCTTCAGGCCATACAAACTCTTCTTTAACCTGCACACAAATTCCTCCTTACCCTTGACCTCATATCCCTGTGGTTACTACATGTATATTTCCTCTTCCAAATCCCCATGGAGAAATGTTGTTTTCACATCTAGTTGTTCAAGATGCAAGTCTTCTGCAACCACAAGACTTAGAATAGTTCTAATATAAGTCATGTTTACAACCGGAGAAAATATTTCATCAAAATCTATACCTTTTTTCTGTGCAAAACCTTTTACCACGACTATGGCCTTGTATCTTTTCTTGCCTCCATCTTCTTCCCTCAACCTGTAAACCCATTTATTTTGCAATGTTCTTTTACCTACAGGCAATTGGACTAAGTCCCAAGTCTGATTCTATAGCAAGGAATCCATTTCCTCTTTCATGCCTAGCTCCCATTGCTTTTTGGTATCTACCTGCATTGCTTCTCATAACCTTCAGGTTCACCAGAATCAGTTAATAATATAGAATATAATGATGGAGAAAATCTTTCTGGAGGTCTAGTTATCCTTGTAGAATGTCTAACACTTGCAGGAGTCTATGGGATAACTTGTTGTTGCTGAGCATTAGGTACCTCTGGTATTTTATTTTCTGGAATCTCATCCAGCACCACATATTCCTTTTTGGTATGTTCATGTTTCTTTTCCTGCAGCTGATCCTTATACATGACCTTCTCATTGAATATAACATCTCTGCTCCTAATGATTTTATGATTTTCATAATCCCATAACCGATAACCAAATTCATCTACTCCATATCCAATGAACGTACATTTTTTAGACTTAGCCTCAAGCTTGGTCCTATATTCAATATCAACATGGACAAAAGCTTCACAACCAAAGGTTTTAAGAAATGAATAGTTTACCTTTTTACCCGTCCATGTCTCCTCTAGAATGCCACTATCCAAAGGATTTGAAGGTCCCCTATTTATTAAACAAATAGCGGTATGTACAGCATCTACCCAAAAGTGTAAGGGTAGTCTAGCATGTAATCTGATGCTCCTTGCATGCTCCATAATGGTCCTATTCATCCTCTCAGACACACTATTTTCTTGTGGGGTTCAAACAACCATTTTCTACCTACAAATTCCATTATATGAACAGTAATTTTCAAATTCTCTGCTGCAATACTCACCTCCATTTTTAGATCTATAACACTTCATCTTTTTTCCTGTCTCATTCTCAACCAAAGCTTTCCACTTTTTAAAAGTTTCAAATACTTATATTTTTTGTTTTAAGAAATACACCCATGTTTTCCTAGTTGCATCATCAATAAAAAGTAACATAATAGCAAGAGCCACTAAGAAAAGATACCTCAGCTAGTCTCCATACATCTAAATGCACAAGCTCTAATTTCTTACTCTTCTTCTCTTTCCCAACTTTGAGAAATCAAACTCTTTTATGTTTTCTATAAACACAATTTTCGTAGAACTCCAAGTCAATCTTCTTCAGACTTGGTAGCAACTTTCTAGAGTGAAGGATCTTCATTCCTTTCTCATGCATGTGCCCAAGTCTATGGTGCCACAATTCTATTTATGTCCCTATAGCAAGTGCTACAACTGTCTCAGTAGAAACTATTTTTGTAGCAGCTAAGGTAGAATAAGTATTACCAATACACAAATACAATGTGCCTACCTTTTCACCTTTAGCTACTACTAATGCACCTTTAGTGACCTTCCAGACTTTGTCTGAAAAGGTAACTATGCAACCTTCACTACCTAGTTGTCCTGCAAAGATTAAATTCCTTCTCAAATTTGGAACATGCCTTACCTCTTGTAGCAACCATTCATTTCTATTCTACAACTTGATTTTTATCTTTCCTTTTCCAACAATCTAACAAGGTTCATCATCACCCAAATATACCGGTCCAAAATCACCTTGAACATAATCTACAAAATATTTCCTATGGGGTGTGGCATGAAATGAAGCCCCTGAATCTATTACCTGAGAATCATTAGCATTATCTAAACACAAAATTAAAGCATCCTGTAATTTATTACTTACAGCATTAGCTTCCTTACTATCATCATATTGTCTATCCCCTTGTTTGCCCTTTCGAGACCAGCAATCCTTCTTCAAGTGTCCTAGATTTCCATAGTGCCAGCAATCCATTCTTCCTCTAGATTTAGATCTACCTTTCTTCGACTTCCCTTGTGACTTCCTAGATTTGTTGGGCTTTTTCCTCTTTCCTTTATTCTTCCCCTGTTCTCTACAGTCAAAGCATTACTAGATGTTGAAGTCTCACCTGTGCTTTTCCGTCGCATTTCCTTGCTAAGGATAACACCAACAACATCAAATTTCAAAGTATTTGAACCAGAGACAGAGTTACAACCATTACCAAGCTATTATAGCTTTATGGAAAAGAACATAAAACCAAGATAGCCCTCACCTCTTCATCAAATTTCATTTTTATAGAAGTTAACTGACTGGTAATCGTATTAAACTTATTTAAATGATCTGACATAGATCCACCTTCAATCATTTTCAAATTAAACAAATGTTTCATGAGAAATACCTTATATGAGGCTGAGGGTTTTTCATACAATTTTGCCAAAGATTTAATCAGTTCATATGTTGTCTTCGCTTCTGTTATATTGAATGCCACAGATGGTTCCAAGCACAACTGAATGGTTCCTAGTGCCTTTCTGTCTAGAAGTTCCCAATCCTCATCAATTATTACTGTCAGTTTCTTGGTTTTTCCTTCCAATGGCCTCCATATATCCTTCTGATAGAGATAATCCTCCATCTGCATCTTCCATAACTGATAGTTCTACCCATTAAATTTATCTACCTTCAATTTAGCCTCGTCTTCCATTGCTCCCACTTAACCATGAGACTCCCACTCAACCGTGAGACCTTCCTGCAGATGATAATCAAACACAACCCACTCTGATACCTTAGGGTTCAAGCAAATCGAAGCAATAAACACTAACAATTATATACAGATTAAATAAGCCAAATATAACAATGAAGAACAACACAAAAGAGATCAACATAGAAATTTAACGTGGTTCACCCAAAATGGGCTACATCCACAGAAACTCAGTCATCCAATGATTTTATTATCCAGTGCAAAACAGATTACAATCTCACAAATTCCACACCCGCAACATACATCCCAGCTGCTTATATCGATCTTTTTGGAAGCTTCTAGAATTAGGGTTTTACAATGTCATTTTTATTTTGTAGGTTAACAAAAATTAACAACTGACTCTAAACGAGCAAAAAAGAGGAAAAAAAATTTCAGGGGATCCACCCCCAAACCATTGCTTCTTAAGGGCTAATGCTCCTGAACCCCCACTTCTCAGGGGTTGTCGCCCCCAACCCCTACTCGGGGCACAGCCCAGGCCCTGAACCCCAGCGAGGATACATTACGAGTGTACAGTACTTGCATGATCAGTCACTACATACCAACAATCTCCCACTTGGAGACTGATCAAGCTCCACACCAAACAATTCACAAGTAGATAACATTCCAAACATGAAGAATCCTTTAGCATAGAACATCACATGAGAGCAATTTCACATTCATCTGGTTAGGTGTAAAATGAACTACAACACACACTGAAATATGCATTCTTGCTCACCTATAACAAATAAAACAACTTTAGGCTGACAAATATTAACTAAAGAAGTGTCCTAAGCTAACACCACAAAGTGGGACCAAAGTACCCAATCGAGACCAGGGCACTCAGGCTCCCTAGACCTTTGACCCGCAAACTCCAAAAAGTGTCTTTTAATGCAAGCTTAGTCCAATTCTAAGTTGATTATGTCGGGTTTACTTGTTGGGATCGATATATTCATCATTTAGACCTTAAAGATGTGTTAAAATACATCCTAATTGACAAAGGCAACAAAATAGGTTCAACTAGAGCTAAACTAAGTGTAAAATGCTAGTCTACACATTTTAAGACTCAACATTTAGCCCCCACTTTAGTGTGGGTACGAACTTACGTTTGAACTCATACTAAAGGATGAACAAAACACACAAACATAGAAGACCAAAGAATTGTACCAAGTTGTGAACTACAAGTAGCCCCCAAACTTAGGATTTTAAGGTTGCAAACACGTAAGCAAAGAGAAAACACGTAAGACATTCAGCATTAATTCACACATATGTGGAGTACTAAAATCATAAATAAGAATACACACGGAAGACACACAATACACGAAGGTAATACATACAAAACACAAAGCATACACATAAGACACAATGAATACACATAGAGAACACATGGAAGACATGATGAAGGCACATGAAAGCATAAGTTAAAACATAGGCTAGAAACATAATGCATAAAGGAAGCACATATAAGAATACACATAGGAGCAAACACACAAGGCACATGACTCTAACTCTAGCTCACTTTGTCGCTAGGGGTCATGTGGAAAGAAGTGCCAACATGGATCACATACTAGTAAGGACTATCAAATTACTAGGTGACCATGCTAAGTCACATGAAGCACACGAGCTAGCCAACTATTTTGCACTAGGTGGCTCATGGACCAAAGAGGAAGAATCACAGGCTAGTGAGGACCGCCAAATCACTAGGTGAGTTCCAAACCAACAAGTGAATAAATATGCAACCAAGAGAGAGCCTAGCATGATGCATGCCCCCACCTTAAAGTGATTTCTAACTCCTAACAGGGAGTAACTACTTTAAGGTACAACAAATCACCAAAACATGCATGAGAGCTTTCCGGAAGCACATGCCCATTAGATGTGTGTTTCCAAAGAACTACATCACACCAAGGGGTTGCCCCCACAACATGCAAACTAAGGTGATACTACAGGCATGATACAAAATCGCTTGTGTAGTCATGGTATGACGTCAAGCATAGCAATAAGGTGCCACAAAAATCAAAACATAAAAAGAAGCAACAAGTTATACAAAGTAATAACACAAAGGGATCTACTAACTAGCATCACTATAGGAATGGTTGTATATAGGAGATATCTAAAGACCATGTATATATGGAATTGTCATCATCCGCCAACTGGTAGAACTATGAAGACAAAGGAAGAAGTAGCACATGAAATTAAAAAAAATCCCTTAGGTCAGCGAGGGAGAATGCTAAAGCATTCTATGCCTTGCATCGTCCCTAAAGGACACAACAACAATACAAATTATGACATATAGAAAAATGATGATACAAATAGAGAGAATGCCACAACAAATTTTGGTCCCTTTGTATCCTTGCACCTACAAGGGTGTCAAGGGTCACTTAACAACACAACAATAATAATAACAACAATAACAACACACAAACACAAATAAAGCATCAAGCAGCACATCATGGGGGAAACACAATCACATACACACATAACACAACAAACAAGGTATCTCACGTGCGAGTCAACCTAAAGCAAGTCATCCTCCTCCCAATCTAGTTCCTCATCCATTTGAAAAGGAGGACGAGATACGAGAGGAACTATAGTATGTGAGGTATAAGGGACAATAGCCATACCTATATTATCTTTATAATTTCTATCAGAATGTAGTACAATAGGCTCCATAGCGAGATGCGAAGCTGCAGGAGACACAAGAGTAGTAGTTGTCTCTTTGGTTTCCATCGGTGATAAACACTTGCAAGGAGGGAGATTCTCCTCTCCTATGGCAAGGTGAGCCATAGCATGACGATGCTTCTTTCTTTCTCTCGCAATCTTATTTTGCTTAGCTTTATTCATGATGTTCTTAAGGGGAACTATAGCATCTTCCAACATGGGTTCATTTTCTTCCTTTGCTTTAGGAACATTAGAAGAAATAGGAGGAACCACTGAAGGCTGGGAGACTACTGGGGAAGGGTTCCTCAATGTGGGATGACCTTCCTTCTCAACTTGTAAAGTAGGTGGAAGTATAGGAGCATCCTCAAGCGGTTGAGAAACCTGGGAAAATAAAACTCACGCAACTAATTGATCACCACTAGTCTCCACAGAGGTGGGTGGAACAAATGTTATATTACAGTTGGGAGTAGGTATGTTTTGTGCATGAAGGTTGCCTCACTGTCCTTGAAGGGATGGTGGAGGAGGAACCTCAGCATATCTTCCAAACACTTAGTGACGGGGAAAAACCTTTGATTCAAACTTAGCTTCATTCATTACCTATGGTACATGAGAAATTACAGTCAGAGCCTCAGAAGATCAAGGAGGTTTGAGAACATCACTAGGAGGAATATTACTAAGCGATAACTCTACTATCTTCTTTACTTTAAATTTCTGATATGAGAAGAAGAATAAATCATCTCTCTCTCTCAAGCAACTCCTACTAGTTGTGGCTAGAAGTAGTTGAGCAAAAAGTGTCCATTTTGAGAACAAGGCGATACTAACTATGATGTACAGCATGCACTCATCCATCAAATGGAAACTTCAAGCACTTATGGAACATAGAGGGGATTGCCTTCATGGAGCAGAGCCATGGGTAGCCCAAATTCACATGAAATAGATCCGATGTGGGAATGATGACAAAATGAGCGTCCAAGACTCTTGGCCTAGCTTTAACTTCAAGGGTTAAAGTACCAAGAGTTAGACGGATAGACCCATCATGCACCCTAATAGCCACCTCAGATACATCATATGTATCTCAATGTAAATCATGCATTTAGAGGATCTCTTCAGTTATTACATTCACCATGAATATAGGATCTATCATAGCACCTGAATAGGTTTATCTTTGATTTGAATGGTAATATAAAGAGGCCCATCAGGAGCTTTGATAGTAACAGCATGTGGAGTAAAAGATATAGCAGGTTCCAAATCTACTTAATCCTTATGAGGGAGAGCATCCACCATGCAAATATCTTCATCATAATCTTCATCGTGAGATATGTTCACCACATTAGATTCATGATGCTGTAAAGGATCAGTATATATTTGAAGATTTTGATTAGGTTCTGCCACCAATTTATTCCCTTTGTCATTTACACCAGCAACCTAGATGGTATTAGAGTCGATGAGGTCTTGAACTTCATGTTTAAGATGCATATATCTTTTAGTGCCATTTCCAACGGAGTGGTGGAATTGACAAAAGGCCTTCATGTCAAAGGAAGCTGATTGCAACTTGCTTGGATCAAGAGGTCTAACGGGTGGAAGCTTAATGAGGTTGTTTTTTAAAAGTTGTGTCATGATAGAATGAAGAGATTCTGATAAAGGTGTAAAATTTCTTGTTTTTGGTTTATAAGGGGCGGGAATAGGGGATGACGTTGCCACCATATGTTTTCTAATGTTATCTACTAAATTTTGTTTATCTTGATGAAATTTTTGTTTTTTCTTTTAACAGAATGATTATTAGAGGCTTTGTATTGACGAACTGGAGCCGATGAGGGATTATGCTCATACTGACTAACCAAAAGTTGATAATCACACAGAGTCATGCAAAGATGAGTGAATGAATCATACCGCATCAACAATATCTTATCATGGATGTGAGGTTGTAAGTTTCCTATAAAGATTCTTTGCACATTAGCATCCGGAATAGAATATTGGATTTGTGAAAAGAGGGCTTGATAACGCCCCATAAAATTAGTTATTTTCTCTTTCGTTTTACAATGAAAAGTCAAAGAGACTTGAGGTCCAATGTTCACCTGAAAGTGCTAGAGGAACTTATTAACTAATTGTGAAAATGTAGTTATAGAATTAGGAGGAAGCACACAAAACCAATCCAAGGTTGTATCCTTGAGTGACCTAGGAAAAAAAAATTCTAAGATCGCATCCTCAAAGTAGAAATCACTACACATAGAGGTAAAAGTTGCCACATGGTTACTAGGGTCTCCCTTCCCATTATATTTCTCAAAGCGAGGAGTCTCAAACTTCTCGAGAATAGGAGTTCTTAGGATGGAATAGGACAAAGGGCTATGAAGGTAATGTATTGTGATACTAGATTTAGGTGGGCTACTACTCATGCTAGCCAATTGTTGTTGCATGGAGGTCATGTTCTTCAATGTAATTGGTTAATGACGGGATCGGAAGCAAAGTTAGGTAAAGATTGGAATGAAGGACTAGGTGATGGAGTATGAGTAGCCTTTTGAAACGTAATTGGTGGTTTGGATGTAGGTGGAGTAAAACTAGGTGCGAAATTTATGTAATTATAAGGAATGACACCATAATGGCAAACAAGATTCCCAATAGATAACCCAACATATGTGGTAGCATTATTACTTGGCTATGTAGTAGTGGGAAGAATATTAGATGAATAATTAGGCATAGGGAGTGAAGGTATGGGTACCGACACTTGAGTCCCTTTTTGATTAGGAGATGTCACATTCTTTGTGATTTCAGCACAACTAGCTGTTGACATAATGTTGTTATGCACTATGTGAGCTAGGCCATGCAAGACTTCTACTCCTTGTCCCTCAAGCAACAACCCTCTAAGACTCTCAACAATAGGTATGGCCTCCTCAGCTATATGTTGTACACTCACAAATTGTTGAAAGTTAGCCAACTCTGTGTCTAACTTTTGAATTTGGGCTTCAAGAACATGAGCGACAAGGTCATCAATATCGATGGATTCTTGAGAAATTGATGTTTCAAGGATAAGTGTAGTAGGAAGTTGTGTGACTTGATTAAGAATTTCAGATTTAGATGCATCAACATTACAACACATAATTCAAATACTTCTTTGGACAAAGGTATTAGAATCAGGGCACCAGGTCACAAAGCTCATAAAGTGAGTACAAGCTTTAATAACACCCAAGATGTCCAAATAGAAGAAATTGATGATGAAGCAAAAGAAAGATTTGAGTTTTCTTTTAAGTGAAGCAATAATATATCCTTAATCAAATTCAATTCAAATGAATAACAACAATGCTAATGATAAATTCAAACATAATTTTCAATGCAACAAAATGATAACTATGCAATTTTTACATCTAGGATGCAATTTTTTTTCTTTTTCAATTTTCAAATGCAAAAATGCAAAATGATTTTAAAAAACAACAAAAGGTATAGAAAATGCAAATTCTCTAATCAATACAACAAGATCTAAACAAACTTCAAATCTAAAAACCCTAGGGTCAAAACTAGCAAGATTTTCTATAAATGCAAAGATTTGACAAACCCTAGTTTGAAATTAGGCAAAATTCAACTATGTATGAATTCAAAGAAACCAAGGATCTCACTCCCAATCAGATCTAGAGTGATCAAAACTCAAAACTGAAAGAAGAAGGAAGAAAAAGGTGCAAGAAACTACGGGTTCACCAAATGTAGAGTAGAAAAGAGATCACTAGCCTAAATAGTTAAACCAAGCTTGGCTTCTACCCAAGAAGAAAAACCAAATTATAAGGGTTCTACCCTTTTGTTTTATATACAAGGACCAACCAAGTTCAACCAAAACCAAACAAACAAGCTAAGACTATGATTAAACCACAAAATGATAAATAACATATTATAACATACTACAGGAAATGAACCTCAGAGATCAGAAAGTATAGTTGAGGTAAGAGAGTAATTCAAAACCTAGAAAATGTAGCAGAAATGCCTAGGATAGGGGCACTTAGGTGCCCTGGTCCTCTTTTAGGGTTAGGCAGAACTTTAGGTATTATCAGATCTATATCTATCTGCACTACCTTCTTCTCGAAAACTAGCCTCCAAAACCTGATCTTCTTACCTGCACACACGGAAAGATGGAAAAGGTTATGTTGTGTTTAGGGGTTTGTCTCAGTCAAACCCTATGTTGGTGTTCCCACCTCCACTCTAGTGAATGATAAGATCCAAGAGTGTGTGCCCTAGGAGGGCAAAGGCCATATCTACAATGATATGATAGATAATGATGAAAGATGATGATAATAACCATAAGATAGCCAACCTTAGTTGATGAAGATCTAACACCAACAAAGGAGAGTGATGAAGAGGGCTTCAAACTTCCTTCAAAGCCCACAAACAACTTCAATAGCATTCACAAGTAGATAAAAATCCAAACATGAAGAATCATTTAGCATAGAACATCACATGAGAGCAATTTTTCATTCATCCGGTTAGGTGTAAAATGAACTACAACACACACTTAAATATGTATTCCCACTCACCTACAACAAGTAAAAAAACTTTAGGCTGACAAATACTAACTAAAGAAGTGTCCTAAGCTAACACCACAAAGTGGGACCAAAGTACCCAAGCGAGACCAGGGCGCTCAGGCGCCCTAGACCTTTGGCTCATAGACTCCTAAAAGTGTCTTTTAATGTGAGCTTAGTCCAATCCTAAGTTGATTATTCTGGGATTACTTGTCGAGATCAAGATATTCATCATTTAGAGCTCAAAGATGTGTTAAAATAGGTCCAATCAGGAGCTAAACTAAGTGTAAAATGCTATTGTACACATTTTATGACTCAACACCAACAATAGAGGAATTATAAAGGGAGTCAGAAGAATGTAAAGATTCGATTGATTTCTCAAAGGAGAAGACATCCATATAGACAAGGGAGAAATCAATGTGAAAGAAAGAGAGGGACAAACATGACATGGATGCTAGCTTGCTATGTTGTTAGGGTCATGATCGATGCCCTCACGGAACACGGGCTAGTAAGGACCATTGAATTGCTAAGTGACCATGAGTGTAACAAGTTCGCATGAAGCACATGGGCTAGAAAGTTGTGTTATGCTAGGTGGCTCATGGATTATGCTAGTTGTATCTGTTGGAAAATGTACCTCAAATTACTAGCTTGATATTCTATTTGCAACATTGTGTGTGTTGGTTTTTCTTCTGAATCAGCATCAGGGTTTGCCAGTTCCTATGCACATGCAGATTCAGCCAACTAACACAGGAGGTTGCATGAGCTGCCTCCCCTTCACTTCTGGTTCTGCCGCACCAAGGGGGGATCCCTATAACTCAAGATGTAACCTTGACTAGCTCAAAGGTGGAAAGATCTAACTTGACAACAACAGGCAGAATACTCTCATGTATGGACCAAGATTTGTATGATAGATCACAAGGTGGGCAACATTCTTGGACATATATGTCTGGTTGGGTGTGAGAGCATGCAGGGGGTTCCTAATCCTACTCCTACAACTAATAGGTGGAAGTGATGAAATAGGTGGACATAATGTCCTGGATGCAAGACGAGGGGTTTTGGCTCATAACTACTGATCCAGGAGCAAACTGATGCCTATCCATTGGGCAAGGAGTCAACTAGACGTATACAACAGATGGTTTGTAACTTTCACTTGAGTTTCAGGGGGTTGGACTGATGCTTGCCTTACAAACATCACCCAAGAATGGGTATCTAACTGCCTCTACTTACAGATATCCCTGCTGACATGCAACCAGATTCAAAAGAAGGAGAATAACATGCAGCAAATGGAGACAAGCAGATAAACACATGCAATAAGCATTTTTCATATAACATTAACACTGAAACTGAAAATATGTGCAAAATACATTCATGTTGCAACTCATAAACTCCAAAATGGGATAAAACAGCCAAGATCATGCCCTGTTCTTCATTATTTACACAAAAATGCCTCAGGCCTTCAACCACCTAAACAATGGTAACACAGTCTGCCTATATCGGCCAGAAAGTGCACCCCTAGCAATAATTACATGGTTGACCAAAAATCCCGCCAAATACATCCATCAGAAAGAATGGCGCTCAGAAGTTATTACTGCAACAGACAAGGGAAGTCTCAAGCCTTGTGCCGCCATCTGGAAGTCTTCATGCTAAAAATTGGGCAACCTGATCATGTGTACCATTGCCTATACCCCTGTACTATCGCCATTTATGGCCCAACCACCCGCGGCCTACCTGGAAACCATCGCTGCGCTCAAAAGAGAAATTCCCGCCAAAACGCACTTCTCCGCAGGTTCAAATTATACAGGGGAATAATCCCACATGCACGGTGCGGAGGCTCCTTCAACACTTTAAAAACATGGCCGCATGTATAATAGGTGTCGAGCGCTTTTGCCACGCTTGACACACGCTCCTTCTCCAAAAGCCCATCGGCCAACCCCACAAATCTCTCATCAATCTCAATTGTCTCACCGATGCCTACCTTACAATCCGCTCCATCGGCCAGAGATAGACCATCGGGCCAGCACAAAACTCCTTTGCCGATGCCCATGGTCTCGCCGATGCCTTCAAAAATCCTGATGACGTCATCATCATGTCCTGATGATGTCACCATCGCCCGTCTGCATACCGCGCAACTCTCATATCCGGATGACGTCATCGCCATATAGGCGCTGGGGTGATATTAGTAAGATAACCTGATATTTTGGAATATCACCCCCGAAACAAAATATCACGATGCACTGTAAACCAGATGATGATGATGACCCCTTTAACTCAAAGAACATCAGGGTGCACTGTAGCTCTACTGCAGGATCGGGATGATATCCAAACATCACCCGATATTGAAACAAGATGATCCTGATGACAAATCTAGTCGACAGAAAATCATGATGATGCTGACCACCTCGGAGAAAATATGATGCTGCTGTTGAAAAATGCTAAGGAGGGCCAACACTTAGGAAATTTTTTGGATTTTTTGGGAAGGTGCCTGCATGAAAATTGCTAAATTAACTGACAGTCAATTCAGGCACCAACAGTGTGTTTATTCCCTTATTGGCCTGATTGATCTCTTTCGGTGGGACCTTATCCATAGTCCTCTCGATGGTCTGATAAGCTCTCTGTGTTGGTGTTAACTCTTCATCAAAGAGACATTGTGTTATTGTTGAGACATTGGAAATAGTCACTTCGATGAGATGATACCATGGTGGATGACTGAGATTGTTTTGTTCCTATGGCACTTGATTTTAGAGTGACAGGGTGATTTTGAGGAGACAAAGTTTAGAGTCCCTCTGATACTCTGATACTGTCATGGTAGTGGGGATCACAATGGTTCATTATGATCTTTATCAAAGTGACATCCTTATGTCGGTGGGAGTCGATATATTGTCCCATCGATATGGTGATAGGTTTAACTTTGTGGGACCCAGTCTGTGCTAAGTGGGAGAACGATGGAGAATGTTCATATCAGTGAGAGTTGATTACTTTGGTGGGAGTCTCTAAACTATCCCTTCGACAGCCAATACAAAGCATTGACTCTCCATTAGTGTGACCTAGTGTCATTGACAGGACTCTGTCTTGAGTCTCCTCAATAGCTCGATGCACTTTATGTGGATGCCACCTAGGTAGTGAGAACCATGGTCAAAGCTTGGATATGAAGTGTTGGCAAATAGTGTGGATATCCAATGAGACTTTGAGAATTCAGGGAGAGCTTGAGCGAAGTCACATTGACAGTTTCGACGTGTCCTTGACAGTTAAAATGAATTGTGACTATTTTTCTATAGGAACTAAATCAATTGGTTTCTAGTATAGCATGGAATGTAGAACAGATGGTGTGTGAATAACCAGATGATAAGAATCTACATTGTAACTATGTGATCATCGATTTGTTCAATTGATCAAAGAGGTTGAATAGGGGAAAATAATGTTGTTGAAGTTGATGTTGTGAATTAACATCTAGAAGCATAAGTCTGTAACTCTGTATGTAAACATCATTTACTCTAATACAAAGTGACTTTGCTTGGTGTGTGGGTTTTTCTCCCGTAAAGGGTTTTCCCACATAAATATGGTGTTTCTTCTATGTGTTATTTAAATTGTCTATTCTATTATTCTAATTAATGTGCATCTTTGAATGAACTGTAATTGGAAATTGAAAGCATTATATGCATTTCTCTTCTAAAAATTGGCATTAGGAAGGCATTTCCACACTTAGCTTTCCTTACAGGCTCATAGATAATCAACAAAAGGAAACATCACGGGCTAATAAGGACCACTAAATTACTAGGTGAGTTCCATGTCAAGCAAAGACATCACAGGCTAGTGAGGACTGTCGAATCACTAAGTGAGCTTTATGTCAAGCATATCCTAGTTTACGGGCCAGACAAAGCGTAATGTTTGCTAGGTAACTCTGGTAAAGTGCTACAAATATAATCAACAAGTGTTTTGATATCAAGACCAGCCATGTGGTGCATGAACAACATAAGATGTATAGCATGATGTATGCCCCCACCTTAAAGTGATTGCTAACTCCATCAGGGAGCAATTGCCTTTAAGGTAGAAAGAGTGATATTTATGTCAAACAGGCATGAGAGACTTTTAGAAGAACATGCCCAAATGATATGTTTGTAATAGCTACATCTTACAAGAATGGTGCTTGTACGGAAGCACATTTGAATAGAGAAACAAGAATGGATCGCTCCTACCGCCAGAATGTGAGAAAGGATATTTATGAGAAGAAATTAGGGAGTCTACCGCAATTCATGACAAAGGAGACTTTATCATAATGATGTAATAAAAGGGAATGCAAAAATGAAGAGGGTGAGGTTGATCCTCACTATCATTTGTTATTTGAAGAAAGAAACGGTTCCACAACACACACGTCATGAAGTTGTTGAATTTTGTTACGCAAGACTTAGCATTCATTAGTCAAATGGACAAGTACTTGATGATATGCATAGTAGAGTAGTGTAGATTGATTTTCTTGTGAAATTATGTTGCTTGTCAGAGGAGGAAGAGTTATCAAGCGGGTAGACTCTATAAAATGCACTCTTGCTAAGATGAAAGTGAAGATGTAGGTTGAGTAGGAAATAACCCTCTCTATTGGGGAGAAAGGTTTATTTTTGACAAGAAAGATCCATAGCAACTGTAGGTAATGGTGGAGGGGATGTAGACAAAGAAGAAGGTCAAAAGCCTAAACCTTCTATAGGAATGTGTGGTTTTAGTTTTATAGGAACCTTAATTCCTTGTTCCATGTGACCTAAACCATTTCCATTGAATCCCTGTTTAGAAATAATTTTAAATCCAATCCCATAATGTGCCTCCAAATTCGAAGGAAGAGGAGAGGTCATGTTACTAAATTTGTTAAAAGAGGAAGGCGCATCGTTATGATGAGAATTTGTAGAAGAAGTTTTAATGGTGAGTTTAGATTTTTTAGAGAAAGGAAAAGAATATATAGAGTAAATTGAATCCACCTTCAGGATCTTAGGTTTAGATTGGGGGATTTTATACTCTCCAGTGAAGGAGGGTTTAAAATCTAGTGAACCCCAATCATCACTAAAGAATGCACTCAAAGGCAAAGCACTATTTTGATCATCACTATTGTTAGCGACAGAGAATAGTGGGTCATCTTTTGTTGAAGAGGGAATTAAGCTTTTAAGAGATTTTTAAACAGGAGGTTAGTATCCGGCCTCTGCTTGTAAGTAACTTTCTATATCCAGATCACCTTCAATTGTATAGAGTTTCTTATTATACATAAACTTCATTTTACGGTGAAGATTATATGGGACATCCCCCATGGCATGAATCTATGGTCTACCAAGAAGAACATTGTATGAAACAGTGTCAGGCATAACATGGATAAGTGTAGGCAAAGTCACTAGTCCAACCTCAACAGGTAGTGAGATTGTGCCTAGTGATTGTCTACCAACATTATCGAAGCCACGAATATTTAGGGTATCAGGCTTGATAAGGAAGGTATTTATTCCAAGCTTATGTAAGAGGTCTATGTCAAAAATATTAAGACATGATCCATTATCAATCATAGTACTCTTTATTCTAGTTTTATTAATGATGAAAAATGTCATGAGAGGCTCATGTTCTTGTACTTCAAGAGAAGGTAACTCACTTTTCTTAAAGATAATGTCTAAATTTGTCTCATGCATACCATCTAATAGGGCTCCTACATCATTTGGTCTAACATAAGATGGAATAACTATCTTCTGTAGAGCCTCTTGGAGCATTATGTGGTATGTAGGTGAAGTTTGTATCAAGTCCTAGAGTGAGATCTTAGCCGAGATGGTGCGAACGTACTCAACAAGATCATATTCTTTGCTAGTGTGTTGATAAGGTAAAGGTTGAGATGTTGAAAGAGAGGCCAAAACAAATGTTGTTTGTTTTGTTTGTTTGTTGTTGTGTGTGTTGTATGTGTGAGCAACCATGTGGTAACTAGGTTTTTGCGACACATTTTGAACACATTATTTTTTTTGAGTAAGTTCTTTTTCAAAGTTTAGGATGTGACCAAGAGGTTGAGGTGGGTTTGGAACACCCTGAACCATTAAAACATGATTAGATTGTGGTTGCTGCATGTCTAAGAAAAGATGCACAACAATTTTTTGTTTCACGGGCTCCTTTTGGGCACTAGAAGTATAAATTGTATTGATTTGATTTTGACACACATCCATCCATGGGGGATCCAGAGTGAGGTGAGGGTCTTCAACCATGAGTACTACATCACTATCATGGAGATCATTGGAATGAAGATTAGGTAAGGTAATGTTGAGAAAAGTATCTATGATTGTATCATCAGTGATGTCCAAGGGGCTTGAACATGTTACCAAAGGACAAAGCAAAGATATATCCACATCCTTAGTGATGTCCAAGGGGCTTGAACATGTTAGCAAAGGAGGAAGAAAAGAAAAATTATGACCATCATATTTCTAATGACAATTCATGGAGATGAATTTAGTAAAACTTTCTAATATCAAAGGGTACACACCCATAAGATTCATGAAGCTAGGAAAAATAGATATACAACAAAGAATCTCATAAATGAAACATATGGAAATATCAATAGCAAACATGTATGCTATATTATTTAAGACAGATGGATGTAAATTAATGAAACTAGAAAATTTTTCAAAGTCTACAATGAATGCACGTAAAGATTCTAAATAAAGATAACTTGAAGAAGCCATGATGAAAACAATGAAAAAGTGTTTATTTTTTTACTAAACCTTTAACCAATCAGATTTGAACAAAGAAGGCAATAAATTTTCAAGACACGTTGCGTTCACCAAAAAAAATTTCTAAAAGATAGACCTATTCAATCATATACTAACTAAGTCAATCTTTAGATCAAACATTGGAACAAAAACCAAGTTTGGCTACAGTCTTGAAGGAGAACCAAACTACAAGGGTTCTATCCCTTTATTCTAATTAAAAAGATTAAGCAAATTAGGCTAGATCTAGGGTTTTTTATGATGAAATACACCAAAATAGAAGTTACTGACCTGTCGGGACTAAAGACCCAAAATCAGGGACCTGAACTAAGCTGAGCAGAGTTGTCGGGGACCACTACTAGAAACAAAGGCTGAATCTGGAGGACTAAGGTGTCCAGATGCATGTCTCCTAGGGTTTTATGTTTTCTAAACTCTGAGGTACTTGTGACACCTATACTTTTGTCTGTCTATCGATCGTTTCTATCTACGACTTCGTCTTCAACCTGCACACATAAAAGAGGGAAATTGTTGGTGTCATTTAGGGGATTGCCTAAGTCAAACCTCATGAATGGTGTTCCCACCTCCACAACAATGATTAGTGAAGATCAAGAGTGTGTTCCCTAGGAGAGAAGAGGTAGATCTAGATAATAAATAACTGTTGTGAACAAGCATAAAGGAAAGATGTTATCATGAACATGAAAGTCCTTGATGGAATGATGTCACTATCAAATGCCAAAGGGAATACATAAAGGAGGAAGGGGCTTCCACCAAAATCTACAACAAGGGTTAGTACACACAGCAATAAACCTGTACAAATAAAGAGCTTGTAGATAGATCACTTTTTAGAGAGAAATCACAGAGAATCTATAGCTAGAGCTTCCTATCACTTTTTCTTTAGTTGTAAATGAGTGAGAGAGACTTGTATAAATGGATTGCAATTACTTGTCGAGGGCCCAAAATGAATCAAGGCCGATAAGATACATCACCCAAGGCAAGTAAGGCTGACATAGATTACTCCAAATCTTTCAAGGACCTAATTGGTAGGACACTAGCACTTGGGTGCTAGGGTCCCAGGATCAATTAGCTCCTAAAAGTGGAGGTTGCTAGGGGACTTACCCAGGATCCTTAATTAAGACCCAAAATTGATAAAACATTTGAGAGGGTGCTAAACCTCTTGTGAAATTGTCTTGAGGCGATAATTTATGACACTACACTTCCAAGTTGTTGAGATAGAGATCAATGTGGATAAGGCTTTGGCCTCCATGGTAAGGGGTGCATCAGTAGTCCATGACCTTACATTTCCTAGCTATCCTTCACTTGGTAGATAGCATCATTGGTTGGCCCACAAGGATTGACACTTCTTTCTTGATCAATTTTAGTCTTATTGTTATCTTTTTTATTGGGTCTTGTGAATATCAAAGTGCTCAATTGTAAACCTTTCATACCTATTCAAGTTTTTCAAAGCCTTTGTGTTTGTTTGGAAACACTATCCAATTAGTATCCTTAAGACAAAAATTGAAGCTAAGGTTAGAAAAACCATAATCCATAACCTTGGTCTAACCTTCATACAAAAACTATTTTATCTTTCCTTAGTCCAAACCATAACTCCACTTGTCCATCATCGAAACAACTCCATCCCCATTTAGATCCATAATCCATTGTCCATATCCACTACCTTTTAAGTCCATTTCACAAACCTTCATCCTTTGTTCATTAAAGTCCATGGTCCATAGCACCCATCCATCACAATTCCTATATTAGTCCTCATCAAACATCATTACATTAATCTAAACCTTGAAAACTTTTGTCCTAATCACTCCATCCCTTGTTCCACTCAAACCAATCTCTCATCCACACAACTTATCCATAACAACCACTGTCATCCAAATCCATCATCTATCCTAGCAATTTTTGGACAATTTAACTCACTTTTGGATCCATTTTTAGTCAAAATCATCCCATCCATCATTTAGGACCCTTAATCATCCTAGGGCCTAAAATCTAATCCTTGGAACCCTTAACTATCCTAGGGCATATAATCCATCCTTTGGAACTCTACAAATATCTATGGATTCCAACAATCTTAATCAACACCAACACAACCTTTGGATCCAAAATAGTGTGATATACACTTAAACCAAGTTTAGAAAACCAATCCTTTTTATCCACATAATTCATCCAAATCATCTATTCCCACCTTTGGAAATCATCAACATCATCTATCAAAATTCTCCATCCAAGTCATTTATCCAAGTCATCCCAAATTCACTCATAAGCTCACCTAAGGCCATCATCCATTTGGGATTAATCCCTCTCTTAACATAACTATCCAAATCCAACCATAAACCTTTGAGTCCAAAGTGGTTTCCTCTTTGTCACTCATTTGATCCAAATCTAATTCCATAATTTCATCTGCATCCATCATCTACCACCTCTGTTAGGAAAGGTTTCTCAACCTTGCAATTATAGAAAGTGTGATTTTTTATTATAAAAATAGAAAAACTTAATTCATAGGCTATAGAGTTGGTTTTTTGCCAAAATAAAACTTCTAGGTCATCTACACCACCATCAATGGTGCCCATTTCATAGATCTCCTCAAGCTCTTCAATTTTAAAAAATGGGCCCAATCGGCCTCTCAAATCAAAAGTTATGGCCTCCAGAAGTTGGGCCTCCTGTATTACAAAATGCAGAAATGTGTTGGATAAAAGAGTTGTAAGGGGGAGTTACACATGTTGATTCATGTTTTGACACATCATAAGGCATCTTTGGTTGGAGATAATGGAACCCTAAGGATTTGGGCACCACTTTTGGGTGGTTTTAGCTCATGGTTTTGTAACTATCGTTTAACATATTCATGTATAGTATCTCCTATATATTAGGTGCTTGAGATGGAGGTTATGTGTGAGAGTCTTATAGATGTTGAGTTGCCTCCAAATCTCTAGTTGGTGATACTCATGTGAAAGATTGGTCTACAAGTATATTGTAATCTTGTTAAGATTAATGAACAATATATTCAGCTACTTTTGGAGTGTTGGGGTTTCCCCATGTAAATCACTATGTTGTGGTATGATTGCTATTTATTATATTCTTTTTAATTTATGTGACTGTTGTAAAGTAATGAAAACTTTTTCATAATCCTCCTCTCAAGATTAGTGTAGGAAGTTGTTCTGCTACCTTAGCTTCCTTACAACCTCAAGTCCTAAGTCAAGCTTAATGGCTCCCATCACTAGGCAAACTGCTAGAATGGGAATGACTGAAGAAAATCCCTTCCATAACCAATCCCTCATAGAACAATTCCACTTCTTAGGAGGGTCATCCTAGCCCCCACATGACGATAGTGAAACTAATAAGGACCCTCCTAATCAACCTGAGTACCCTAGTGATCTGTACAATATCCTTAATTTTGAACAAGGACGTGATTTAATGGAGAAATTCATTGAAATAAAAAAAGATGTAATCCTTAGATATGTCATTGAATCAAGGGCTAAATCACATCCTGATTATGACCTCTCTCTTCTTGATCACATAGTGTACCCTGACCCTCTAGATCATGGTCATACCCATGAGGGAAATCCCATCACTTCTCATGACCATACTAACCTCTATATAGACCCCAACATCACATCCCAAACCAGATGCTCCTTCACCATCAAAGGGGAATACATCCTTCATCCTTATCATGACCACACTAACCCCCACTTAGACTACAACAATCCCTCTTGATACAAATATCCCATTTCCATTAGGGGTAACCTTCTCTATCAACAATCAATTCCACCTAAGACACACACATCCCTTCATAATGAGTCCCAAGATTCCCCATTCACTAATCAAGTTGCATCAACCATAGACACCCAATCCAGAGCTAAACATCATACTTCCCATGTGGAGTACATTTCCATTCCCATCTCAAACCAAAACACCTCCCACGTTCCCACTTCTAATGTAACAATTCCTAACCTTGGGCTTCCACCTAAGATCAACATCAATTCCCTAGGAAACATCAACCAACACCAACACTTCACCCATTTCAATAACTACAACACGCAACACTATTAATACACCTATCCACCTCCACCACCACCTGGCTCATCTTTTGATCAAGAATGGAAAGCCATGAAAGATATGGTCAAAGGACTTAAAGATGGGACCCTTAAAAAATTGTATACTTTCAAAGAATTATGTCCATAGTCTTTTGATTGATCCATCTCACAACTCCTATTTCCTATCTCCTTTGAAATTCTAAAATATGAAAAATACAAGGGAAAGGGTGATCCTAGGGAACATGTTGAAGAATTCTTTTTGGCAATCCAAGAAGTGGCACATGAGGATATATACTTATTATACCTTTTCCCTTGTAGTCTAGGTGAGAAATCACTTGAGTGGTTCTTGTACCAACCTAAGGGGTCCATCACATCCTTTGGAGACCTAGTCAAAAAAATTGTTAAACACTTCTCCTATAATATAGACCATGAGTTAACTATGATGGACCTATTCAGCACCAAAAAAAATTAGGGAATAGCTTTTCATTATTCCTTCTATATACACCTAAAATTGACATGACTCTACTTAAATAAATATTTTAAATATTTATTTCATCATTCACATTGTTCTATCAATAAATAAATAAATTTATTTATTTATCTAATTCATCTCCTCTCATTTAATTAAATAAACTACATTTTATTTAATTAATTAAATTTATTTTCATCAACTTCATTCTTCTAAATAGTTAAATAATTTCAATTATTTAATTAAAATCTTTTATTCTTCCTAAATTAAATAAAATGCAATTTTATTTAATTAAAATCTTAAATATCCACTAAATAAAATATATTTTTATATTTTATTTTATTCTTCAAAAATCTCCACAAAATAAAATATATTTCTATATTTTATTTATTCCTCTCAATTATCTACAAAATAATTAAATAAAATCTTTTTATTTAATTATGCATTCTTATCTTCAAAAAATCATTCTTATCTTCTAAAAACACTTTCCTCTTGTCATACAAAAGCAAAAGTAGTTTTAAAGCATCTTTAAAGCAAACTTTCTCTTAAATTAGAAAAATAAATTCTAATTTAAGAAAATCAAATCTCATCCTCATCAAGAGAGGAGTTAACTCAACAAGGCTGCTTTTCGAATGACACATGTCTTTCTTCCATTTGTTGCATGTTCCTTAACAACCCTCCTCTGTTGATCTTTCCTTTTCTTCTAAACCATTGATCTTCTTCTACACATCTCTATAAATACGACACTATTCTTCCTCATTTCATATATCTCTCATTTGAGAGAACTTATGCTGCAGAATTACAAGTGCGCCTTTG
Source organism: Cunninghamia lanceolata (assembly GCA_027924645.1). NCBI lineage: Eukaryota > Viridiplantae > Streptophyta > Pinopsida > Cupressales > Cupressaceae > Cunninghamia > Cunninghamia lanceolata. The sequence goes on along the minus strand of BSBN01000914.1, from coordinate 2,828,987 downwards.
GCACTTCATAGCACTTCATATCCATTTGTTAGTGTGTTTGAAGCTCATCTTCAACCACACGAATATCTCAATCATTCTTCCTTTGTCATCTTCAACAAGCAAGCAAGCAACTAGCTTCTGAGGGCTTCACAATCAAGATCAAAGAAAGATAGGCGAACTACAGAAGGCGAATGGTAAAGGTGCAAGGTATTATTTGTTATTTGTTTTAATCTCCTTTTATCTTCAGATTCTGTAGATGTTTGGGTTTTTATAATCTTATTGATTAACCTATTTCCCCCCTCACACCTTCAACAGTGGAGAGCCTTGGCTAGTAGATTCCCATGGCCAATACTAGAAAAACAACTTGTTTACATCTTTGTTAGAAATCTCAATTCAAAATTGGCATTTCATTTAAAAGTCCAATGTGTCACTTCTTTTGATGAGCTCATTAAAAGGGGAAGTCAAATTTAAAAATCCCTTATTGTTAAATGGGTGATAAAATTTTATTCAAAGGATCACAATCAAAATGAAAAATTAAAATTTTCCAATGATAAACCCAAATTATTTAGCGAGAACAAGAATGTAGTCAGAAATGAAGTCACTGACTCAAAACATGTCCAAAACATCCAACAACCTTTATCCATCACCATTTAATCCACACCTCCCAAACCCAAAAGAAAGAGGAGATAATTCACACCATTAGGTGAACCTATTGAAGTAATCTTCCATCAATTGGTCAAAGCCAACATGATCACCTTTCCCCTCACAAAACCCTTTGATGAAAGCCAACCTAAACCCTCTTGGTATAAGGAGGATGAATATTGCAACTATCACCGAGTTACAGGCCATGGCACAATCAAATGTATGAAATTAAAACATTACATCCAAGATCTTATAGATAGAGGCGAGATTGAACTTGAAGGATCATCCAACACCTTTCCTAATCAAGACCTAGGGATCTATCAAAATCCATTCCCTAAACATAGTCAACAACTCTCCTCTAAGAAAAAAAAAAGGATAGGAATCCCACACAAACACCATCCATTACCATAAAACCCTTTGCACCTATGATTTCATCATGGGACACATTGAGCAATCTGATGAACAAGTTCAAACAATCAAAATCAAAACGTCCAACTATGTTGTCACTACTCAACATGGCAGAGTCACTATCCAAGGCCCCACTCTAGCCAATACTAATTCCAACAAATAATATGATCTCAGCGACCACCTTGAGCAAACACTTTCCCATATTTCCATCCTCAAACTCCTTCGAACATCCCCTACTCATAGGGATATCCTAAACCAAATCCTCGAAGAATCCCAAGTGCCCAATAACATTGACCCTTTGCACTTCTAGGCCCTTGTTGGCCACCTTTCCACTGACCATCACCTCACCTTCACTCCAAATGACTTTCCTTCCCTCTACCCATCACACAACCATCCCCTTCATATCAAAGTTTTCATATACAAGCATAAAATAAAGCATGTGCTCATAGACAATGAGTCTAGCTTGGATATAATTTGTACTCTTCAATTGGTACAATATTTGGGCTATTCAGAAGAAGCTTTGGGTTCTCAAACTTTCACTATCAAAGCTTATGATAATGCAAAGAGAGAATCAGTTGGCATTATCTGCCTTCCTATTGAGGTAGGACCCTCGTTGTAGCATACTGTATGTCATGTCCTAGACTTGGACCTACCGTACAATCTCCTTCTTGGTTGACCATGGCTCCATGCCATGCAAGCCATACCATCCACCAAACATCAATGCCTTAAGCTTCCATCAATGGTGTAGAGGTTACTATTCCTCCCAACCTTCATCCCTTCCAATATTGCCAAATGTTGGAAGGTCAGTATGACAATTAGTGTGCATCCTCTAAGGTTGTTTCCAAATCCACCTCCACAAAACCTAAGTCATAAATCAATCATGTGAGGCCCATCCTTGTGTGACATAATTAATTTCACTATTAGACTAATTATGTTGAGATACACCCTGGTATTGGTTATGGTATATGGACTTATGATCATTTTCGATAAACTATACTACTATTGATGTTGGATTGGAATAGTTAATTTAATTGCATATGATGATGCGTAGCTAATTAGAAGATAGATGAGTTATAATTAAAATTATGTATAATAGATGCATATCTTGATTTGGGCTAATGGTATGTCTCTAAATTGTGATTGGGTATGATCCATCTACTTAGTGGAATTGGACTGCAATTGATTATGTATGTTTAGTAGACCATAATATTGGACACGAGATGTCAATAAAAGATAATTTAATTTGAAATTTGTTTTGATACACATTGTGATTTATGATTATTTCATTGGTGATTAGAAATGTATTTGTTAATCTAGTAGGTTTGAAATGCATTAGAAAATCTTTGTTAGAGGATTGAAATGGTAGACATGTCATGTCAATGTGAAATGAGATGGAATTGAATTGGATTATTGACATATATCTTGTTCATTGAAATTGACTATCTTTTATAATGTGAACACTTGTATGATGTGTGATTGAGTGTCTAATTTCAATTTAATTTGTTTTGGCTATATATATGTTGAATATATTGATGGGTACAATTAAGTGTGCAGGTATTTCCATGGCCAATGGAAATTTAGAGTTCTATCAGGTAACTCCTATGAATAAACCCTGTGACACCCAGGGCTTAAATTTGACGTTTGTATGGTCGTATTTGGCTAATTTTTCCATAAGATACAATCAAAATTCTAGGAAGATTGTATCACATGAAAGGGTAGATTTTAGATAGAACATCAAAATTTCTATAGAGTTATTTTGATATATGTATTTAGTTTATAATTTTTATAATAAAAATATATCTTAGCATCTAAAGGGCAAGTTTGAGTAGATAACCATCATAAAAAAATTGCTTAACAGGCAAGGTCAACCACCAAATTTAGGCCCTGACACTGAACCTAGTCCTTAAGGTGGACTAAGGTCTTAGTTTTATTTATGAATGTTGAACTGTGTTGAGTCTTTTGTAATTTTTTCAAGTGTCCTAAGGTTGTTTAGGATAAGTAGGATGATGTGTTGTCATCCTTGTTGTTCAATTTCTGATTTGTGATTTAAGGGCTTTTAAAAAGGTGTTATTTTGTTCTTTTCTTGATTATTTTATTGTTTTAGGGCCCTAGGCCAAGTACCTATGGTATAGGTATTTTTTGGGCCACTAATCTTTGGTCTTGACCAAGATTTGACCCTTCCAAAGTGTCTTGGGACGGAAGTGACGACATTTGAGTTTGGGGAAGAGGGATGAGTGACTTGTCACCATCCCATTCACATTCTCCAAGGTTCATGTATGGACTTGAGTTGATCCCAAATCCTCACACATGTGTAAGCACATAATGTAATCTCTTCATGAGAAGAGATCCCAAATACTCCCACTCCCCAATGCCTCAAACATGTGTGAGAGCATTTGTGAAGAGATGTGCTCTTGAGAGTAAATAGGAAGGTGATAAATGTCACCTCCCCATTGAAGAGATTTGAAATTTGAATCCCTATTTATCCCCCTCTTTAGGGAGAGATAAGGGTTTTTTGTCATTCTAAATTTTTGTCTTTGCATTTAGAGGAGTTATTGCAAGAAGAACTTGGAGAAGTTCTTGAAGTTGGAACTCTTGGAAGGGATCTAACAACTCTTTATCAAACCCTTGGGAAGATTGAGAGGTAGGCTCTCAAGATTTCCAAGACTATGTGTGTGTTGCAATGCTATTTTCCTACTTTAAAATATACTTGTGAAAGCTTTGTATAAGATGTATCTCTTGATTTTATTGTTGATATGTATTGTGGGTAAGGGTTGTGAAAAGTTTTGGTCTCTCCATATGTGGGAGAAAATTTTGTTTGGGGTTGAGAGAGGTGTGAACCTCCTTGGGGGAAGTCTACTCCTTGAAAAGAGTTTGTAGGAAATAGTGCCTTGATATTTGGAGATGCGTGTATTATGGAGTTTGTACGAAAGAGTGCCTTGATATTTGGAGATTGGTGTATTGTGGAGTTTGTAGGAAAGAGTGCCTTGATCCTTGGATATTATGTGTATGGTGAAGTTATAGCAAGAGGCTATGGTGTTTTGGTATCTATGATTTGGAAGAAGTTTTGGTACATGTTTTGATATAATACTTCCCCCTTGTAGGAGTGATGTCCACTTTACTCCCCCTCTTGAATACATGTTGATGGGTCCTTGTGTTTGTGATTCTACTTGGGTTGGGAGTACTTAGTGTTTTCTTGTGTGTTTAAAATGGTATCCTTGTTGTGTACTTGATCCCAAGGTTACCTCGAAGATCTCCTAGCTTAGGGGTTGCTTGTGAGAAAGCCTATGGTTGGGTGGTGATCTCTCCATTGACCTAGTTTAGATTTGTTTATTTGTTTTGCATGTTTTTCCAAAATGAAAATAGAAAGGGGAAGAGCTTCCTAGTGTGAATTTTAAATCCATGTTTAAGAGAGGAACCATTTTGTAAAAGACTATGTAAAAGTCCTAGGAGCTTGATAAAGCTTTGTATGTATGGAAAGGTGTGATGACAAGTTGTAATAATGTGTATTCAATCTTTCATTATTTCAATAAAAGTGTATTTCTGTTTTAAACATCTTGTCTTTTATCTCTCCTACCTAATTAGTTATAAATGTTAAATCATATTTGTATACATTATCTTTGTTATGGGAGAATGAAAATATATATGCCTCTATCTTAACATTTTTAAACAAAAGGACAAGTTATTGAGAAAAATATTTACGGATGCATGGTTATACTAGTTCAAAGGATCAAAGAAGGTAAATATTTTAAATACTCTCCTCACTTGTAGATTTCAATGTATTTACCACTAAGCGAGTGTTTAATTTCAAACTATATGTATACATTCAAACAATGCTTTATATTTTGTTATAATATATATTAATATATGTATATATAGTTCCTAGTTAATTGAAAAAGAAATGTAGTTACACCCTTACTTATTTGTTAAGGGCTTTATAGGAACGTGGCACATACATTTGAATACATTTACTCTTGATTTAAATTTTAAAAAAGAAGTGTTTAGACATCTACTCATATATTTGTAATTTTGGTGTTTTATACTTTTGTTAAGATATTTAAATCTGTTTCACTTTTCATATTTCTTTGTTATAAATATAATAATAAAAATATATATTGTTACAATATATTTTTATATAAATAAATGATTTCAAATGTTTTGCATAGAGAGAATATTTTTATTTATTTCTTATTGTTATCCTCTCTATAAACAAAAAAAAGATTAGTAGAAGAGATTATATATGTGTGTGTGTGTGTGTGTATACATATGTATAAGTATGTATATGTATATGTATATGTATACATGTGTGTGTATACAGACATATATATGTATATGTATATGTATACATATACGTATATATATACATATGTATATGTATTAATATACATATTATATATGTGTATATCTATATATATATATATGTAATGCATATATTGTAGTTTGGTTTTAAATATTAATAGTTTAAAACTAAAAAAAGATCGAAGGTTGTTTTATTGTTATGGACTGTGTTTTTTTTAAAAGGGATGGGGGAGGGTTCCACCCCACTTTCTCATTGCCTTTGTAGCGGCAAAAGGGGGGCGAACCCCCCCACAGCACTACCCAAGGGTGACATTGTGGGGAGGGCTTCCCTCCCCGCAAGGGGGTGACCTACGTGCAAGCTGGGACCCCTTGAAGGCCCGCACCCTACGCACAGGGGCTGACCCCCTTCCTTAAAAAGAAGTTTGGCCTCTTTCAATATTTTTTAAGAGTCGGCTCAAACGTTAAACTTCCCCTGCACTTTTTTTATCATTTCAACCCCTACCATATTAAAATGCCTTAATATATATATATATATATATATATATATATATATATATATATATATATATATATATATATATATTCTTTCACCTCTATTTTTTTAACATAGAGCTATGTTTTATTATACAAAATATATATAGACCCATTTCATTTCAAAGAGCAAACTTTTGGAGGGAAAACCTAACAACATTATTTGGAATTTAAATAAATAGATATCACAAAAAGAAATAGTATGATGAGAAAATATTTTAATATAGAAGTTAGTTGAAAACTTTTAGAAAACAAATAGAAAGAATAAAGAAATATTAGAGAAAATGGAAACTTGCTTGCTAGCTATTTTGGAGAAATTATCTTCTCATTGAGAAGAGGTTTCTTTCCTTTGTTCCTCCAACCTACAAAACCAAAATGAATGAAATAAGGCTTAGTAGGACCTTTATAAATTATTTTTAGGATTTTTGGGTTGCCCTAATGTATTAGTAACTTAACTTGGTTTGAGGATTAATTAATTTCAGTTAGGAAATATTAATCCCCTTCTTATTTGTTTTATAGTTCCAGTTTAATGTATTGTATGGGATTTAATTGATTTAGTCATATATGAATAAATTTAAGTGTTAGAACATTTATTGTTGAATGATCTAAAATTAATTTGATTTTGAGTAGCATGCGTTGATTAATTATCTTCCAGAATCGAAATAAATTATGTCTTTTCTTGTTTCAAAAGGATTTTTTTTTTGGAATTAGTTAAATGTCAAAATTTAGGTTTAATTTTCTTATTTAATTAAATATTGATTTGATTTGCATGGGTTGAATGGCGTATTTAAGTTAAATGGTAATTGTCGTAATATTTAAATCAACCTTAGAGTATCTAAATATTAGTTAAATTTATTTCTTTCACTTTGGCCATTTAATGGCTTGGAAACATTTTTATTTTATTATTATTTTATTCAATTAGGTGTTAGGTCTTGCCTTTAGGGTGAGATCATTTCCGCAACATCTAAAGGACCCTAGGGGAATTTCACCTCTGAAGGGGTCTCCCCTTTCGCATTGCATGATGTGTCACCAAACCCTATGAAATTAACCTCCATTTTGTAGGGGCGTGAAAGGAGTTCCATACAACCTTATTCTTGCTTCCACTTGCCTGCCTTTGTGCAGTGTGCCAAAAGAATGTTGCATGTGTAACATTATTGTGGGTGCACATTAAACGATTGTACGTGTAGCACGAGAGTGTAAGTTAAAGTTGTTTTAATAAAAAATTTATTAGTTCAATTTTCATATCCACATGTAAAATGTAGGCATGACAGATCCTAGCAATCTACCCTCCACATCTTTCACTCCACCTACTCAATAGAAATCCCTAAAATCCACATTCAAACTCCTTGATAAAGGATGTGAAGAATATCATATCCATGAGACCCTCCATATCACTAAAATACCCATTTCACCTCGATCTTAGTCGACTACACCCAAAAAGATAAGATCCTTTCCTCATGCTACAATGGGGGCCCACTACTTACATTTGCAGTGGTTACCTTGTTGATGAAGACATAGGAGGCTTTGGTCCTATGTGTCTTTATAAAGATGAACAATATGCTACCTGCTTCAAGGAATGCAAGTATCATATTCCTTTGTGTATCTATAGCAATATGAACTATAAAGGCAAAGGTCTTGGTCTCCACACACAAGACCACCTTGATCCTATCATTCTACCAAAAAATGATGGAACATCTAGCCTAGGATACGGAGCCTATGATGAGCACTATGATACTCTTGTATACTTTTTTTATGCTACCAGACATGCCTCTTCTAACTTTGATGATAGCCAGGTAGATGTCATTTCTAGTCCTTTTGAAGAGATTGATGCCACAAACCTATTTCATGAACATGCCATCTTTTCCATCCATCTTGACCTTCAATATCCTAAACTTATCAACTGGGACCAACAAGACCCTCCCACCTTAGATACATTCCAAAATGATGAGGCTATCCTAGAACTCATGTAATGTCATGATATTCTTCCAGGAGATCATAAACAAGGCTTTGGGATTCTATTGAGTGTATTCACTTATTTTAGAGAACAAGAAGAACCTTAGATGAGGAACCATCTAAATCAAAACCTAATGCAGACACACTTATTGATAATGAGCTCCATCTTCCATTGGCTCCTATAACATTTCAAGATGGATCACCCATCCTTCTTCAGGAAGCCATGGACATTAATTTGAGCTCACACAAATAGTAGTTGCTTTAGATCTTGATTTGAAAGATTACATCTCCATAATATTTAGAGATTGGCCAAATGCATTTGTATGGTCCTATGCTAACATGCCTAGCTTGGACCCATCCTTGATCATTCACCACCTTGTGGTACGACCCAATGCTAAACCAATTTTCCAAAAGAGGAGAAAAATGCACCCTAAGGTGGCCCTCCTAGTAAAAGGAGAACTTTAGAAGCTGCAAGATGTAGGTTTCATTCGACCTATTGAATATATAGAATGGTTGTCCAATATAGTTCTAGTAAGCAAAAAGACTAAAGGCATCAGGGTATGTATTGACTTTAGAGACATCAATAAGTCTTTCCCTAAAGAGGACTTTCATCTTCCTAATATCAACATGATAGTATATATAATAGCTAGACATGAGATGTTATCTAGGTTATGGATGGATTTTATAGGTACAACCAAATTCATATCACACCAGAGGACCAACATAAAATAGCTTTCATCACCCCTGGAACACATTCTTATATAAAGCCATGCTTTTCATCCTAAAAAATTCTAGTTCCACATATCAAAGAGCCATGACCATCATATTCCATAATATGTTACATGTTATTGTTAAATATTATGTGGATGAAATTATGGGAAAATCAAAACATAGAGTAGATCATCCAGTCATCTTGCATCGTATCTTCTAACAACTCTAATAATATAAATTCAAACTAAATCCCAAGAAATGTGTCTTCAGAGTCGCATCAGGTTATATCCTAGGGTTCATTGTTTCCAGACATGGCCTTGAAGTAGATCCTACCAAAGTAAAATCTATAATTAAATGCCACCCCCCAAGAATGTCACACAGTTATGTATCTTACAAGGAAAACTCCAAGATATCCTTCACTTCATCATCCAATTAGTTGATAAGTGCCATCCTTTTTCAAATATACTCAGGAAAAATGGCATCTTTAAATGGGATCATACATTCCAAGTAGCATTTGGCAATATCAAAGAATATATTTCCAATCCTCCAATTCTAGTGACACCTACATCAAATAGGCCTTTTTTGCTCTACATTTATATTACATAGGATGCTTTAGGTGCCCTCCTAGAACAACATAATCATCAGGAACAAACAAATACCATATATTACCTCAGTAGAACATTAGTGGGATGTCAGCTCAACTACTCCCCCATGGAAACCGCTTGCCTTGTAGTAGTCTTTGCCTCATTAAAGCTCCAACATTACATGCTCAATGCTACAACCCATCTTATCACAAAAGTTGACCCCCTCAAATATTTGTTATCCAAAGTACCCCTTATCAATAGAATAGCAAAGCGGCTAATGCTCCTTAGTGAGTTTGATATTGAATATGTTTATTAGAAGGCCATCAAGGGGCAAGTCATTACATATCAGTTAGCAGAGGCACCAATCATAAATATTTATCCTTTGATCATAGAATTTTCTAATGAATCCATCCTTCACATTGAAGAATAGAAACCATGGATGTTATACTTTGATGGATCATTTACTTTACATGGCTTAGGTTTTGGCATCCTATTCACCACCCCTAAGGTGATCTCATCCCAAAATCATTTTACATTGGCTTCACTTGTACAAACAACATAGTGGAATATGAGGAACTAGTATCTAGTCTAAAGCTAGTAGTATAATGAAACATTCAGCATTTACAGGTCTTTGGTGATTCACATCTAATTATTCAATAGGTCAATGATGAGTTCCTCACAAAGGATGACAAAATTGTACCTTATAAATACATGGTGGATAGTTTTAAGTAATATTTCCTAGAAATATATTTTGAGCAAGTCTCTTGTATAAGAAAGAAGGTTGTAGATGCTATGGCTACAATTGGCTCTCTCCTAAATATGCCTAATAATTCTCATGAGTACCATTTCCTAGTAGAACAACTTTTTATCCCCGCCCATGATATCCTAGATTCTAAAATGATTTGCAACATCGTTGGTCCCAACACTCCCTAGTATAGTGACATCTACACTTACCTCCAAATCTAAATCATTCCTCCTAACCTATCACCCTCCAAATGCAAATACCTTATTCAGTGTACCTATCATTACACTATCTTTGGTGGCACACTCTACCGCAGGGTTTACGATGGCACTTTACTTAGATATATCAATGTAGACAAGGCTAACCTAGCACTTCAAGAAGCTCATAATGACATTTGAGGTGCTCATACCAATGACATGATCCTATCCAAGAATCTCCTTTGCAAAATATATTATTGGCCTACCATGGAATTCAATGTTTGTCAGCATATGAAGAAATACTTAGCTTTTCAAAAACATGGGGATCTAATTCATGCTCCATCATAATCTCTCTAGCCCATCACCACTCCATGGCCCTTCTCTACATGGGGTCTCAACCTTATTAGCAAGATTAATCTCACATTAACTAATGGTCATAAATTCATAATCACTGCTACCAAATACTTCACCAAGTGGGTTGAAGCAATTTCACTCACTTTTACCACTAACACCCAGATATCCAAGTTTATATTCAACCATCTCATTTGTCATTTTGGCATCCCATCCACCATTATCACAAACAATGACAAATCCTTTAAAAACCATCAAGTGTAATCCCTTTGTGAGAAATTCCATATTAAGAACAAGTGGTCCACCCCATACTATCCCCAAGGAAACAACCAAGTTGAGGAATCTAATAAAACCATCATAAGAATCCTCAAGAAAATTGTCAATGATGTTGATTGTGATTGGCATCTCCATCTTAATCCTACTCTATAGGCCTATAGTACCAGCATTCGTACTCCCACTTGTGCCACCCCATATTCCCTTGTCTATGGTGCTAAAGCAATCTTGCCAATTGAGGTCAAGATACCCTTTTTTACGTGTCTCTTTATGTAACCTCATCTCAAAGGAAGATTACCAAGTGACATGATTGAATGAGATTGACCTCCTTTACGAGCACTATTTCAATGCTCTTAGTCACCTCAAAGCATATCAACACTGGTTGTGTCATGGATACAATAAGTGCATCCACCAAAGAGAATTTGAGGTTGGGGACGTATGTCATCATTGCTAAATTTAGATCAAGAGCATACAAATTGAAAACGCATGAAGGCCATGAACTAGATGAGCCCATGAATAGCATACATCGCAATTGCTTCTATGCCTAAGTCATTAGTAGTCTTCCAAAGCCAAAATTTTTTAAAAAGCAAATTAGAAAAATAAAAAATAATCAAAATAATAAAGAGAAATAAATTCATCCGATGGTAAAAACCACTTCTTATGGTGCCTTGGGCAAGTACCATGATGAAAACCTAACAAAAAAGAATCATGTGTAGTAGGCAATTTCTCTTGTCTATGAGCATGCATCCTTCCATTCCTCCATCACTAAAAATTTCCCTCACCCTTCCCTTCCCCCCATACCCTCAGATCATTCGCTCAAGCTCCCCATCCACCATTTCATGTTATACTTATTTCATACTCTATCCCCCTACAATCCATATTCACATTACACTCCCCTCCCCCTGTCCTCTATCATTCGATCCTTTTTCATCAAATTGCTCACCTAATGGTACTTCCCTATTGCAAATATGTGCCTAATCGGTGTTGTCATTGATGTCAACATATCCTTGTTACCATTGGTGTCAACTATATCCTATTTTACTACCTGTATAGAAGACTGGATTGGTGAGGATATTGAGAAAATTAATGAGGATCAATGTAGGTCGACCATATGGCTGAGTAGAGGATTGTCTGAAGAAGCTCCAGATAAGTTTTGAAGGGTTCGCATGAAGATTTGAAGAAGCTATGGCCATCTGAGTAGAACCAGTTTTGTAGTGTTCAGAAGAGACAGAGTGACAGAAAAGAGGTCCAGATTGTTCCGGATATGTCCAATGATGATCTATGGATCTAAAGGCATGTTTGGGAAGTCAGTGTGTATCATCCATTCAAGTGGTTCGTGGTTTGGAGGTCTGCAAGCAATCTTTATAATGTGAAAGTATTGGTAGACAGTGTTCTTGAGGTTTCAGAGGAAGATGTAAGTGATTCTGATGATTTGGAGGAGTGCGAATGTTTTTGTTGAATTCAATGTGCTTATGGAGGTCTGCATTGAAGTTTGAGCTTGTCAAAGAAGATTTCCTTCTTGGTGTTGCTATTCTTCCTAGTCTTGGCTGACCGGATGATTCAAGCGTGTTGCAGATGATCTAAGAGCAATTCTATGAAGCGTGGTGTGTTGATCAAGGAAGATTTGAGTCCCTGTTATGTTTGGCCGACAACTTAGTGATTCGCATTGAGTTAGATGTTTGTAGTGCCAACCTTGATGTTCATTCCAAGGTTGATGAATCGTATAAATACTTGTTGATGAGTTGTGGAAAATCATCCTTGTGCGAAAACAATAAAATCTAAAGGAAGGATCAAAGGCATAGCAGAGCAGAGGAGAAGTAGATGAACAAGAGATGTTTAGATGAAGAGCTAAATGTTTGGAGTAGAGTAAAAGTTTTTGTAAGCCTTCAAAGGAACTAAACTAGGCATAAAGAAGATGCTATTTCATAGTTCATTCTTTCTGTATTAAACATAAATTCTATAGGCAGTGAGCCTCTCTTGAGTAGTGAGCTCTAGGTAGTGAGCCCGAAGGCATGTGCCTTCCCCTTTTCTAAGTACTTTTAACAGGGTACGAATCTTGTGGGTTAATCCCCACCATGGTTTTCCCTTAACCAAGTTTCCGCGTAAAAATTTTGGTGTAATGTGTGCTCAATTTATTTCTGCTCTTGTGTTATTGATTCATGCTTTAATGTTTATCTGATTGGAAGTTGTTAAAGAAGATTAAAAGTAGAAAAGTTTAATATTGTGGGATAGCTGATTCACCCCCCCTCTCAGTTGTTTGTACTATTTCTAACAATTGGTATCAGAGCCAAGTTCCACTAAAAGAAGCTTAACTGCCTGAGGAGATCCAAGATGTCGACCTATAAGAAGGCTAGTCCAAGATTTGATGGAACAAATTACTCTGTTTGGAAGAGTCGCATGGAGTTTCATTTGCAATGCATGGGTGATGCTTATTAGACGATTACCCATGATGAGTATAAACCTCTAGAGAAAGGTCCTTCAACTCCAGATCAAATCAAAGATGCTGAAAATAACCTTTGAGCCAAAGAAGCCTTGTTGAGTGCCCTGACTATTTCAAAAATGACAAATGTCTTTGGAATAAAAATTGCTCATGAAATCTAGAAGAAGTTGGAGAATCTTTATGAAGGTGATGAATATGTCAAATGTGCCAAGCTACAAAATCTGAGAGGAAAATTTGAAAATCTAAGGATGACTGGAGATGAAAAAATCACAATCTACATGCAAAAGATAAATGAACTTGTGTGTGGTATCAGGTGTGCTGGTGGAACTTTGGAAGAATCAGAGATTGTGGTAAAAGTGCTCAGATCTTTACCTGATTCATACAAACATAAGGTTACTGCTATTGAAGAGATCAGCTAGTTGGCAAAATTTTAGCTTTTGAATTAAGTGAGTTTGGTGATTCTCTTCCCAAGTCTGAATCTACTTTTAAGACCAGTGTATATGGAAAACAAAGATATGATCTGGGTGAAAGCTCTTCTGCAAGATCAAACAAATTTGCTAAGGCAAGGAAGGATCTTGAAGATGATGAAATTGAGTCTACAGAACATGAAGCTCTTATTGCAAAAAGAATGCCAAGTGGATTCGGTAAGTATGAAGGAAAGTTGTCATTCAAATGTTTTGCTTGTAATAAGATTGGTCATTTTGCCTCAAGATGTCCAGAGAAATTTTCAAAGCCAAACCCTAATAGATATAAAGGTCAGAAGAATTGTTACTATGTCCAAAAAGTTGGAGGAGTCACAGATGATGAATCTGATCATGGAGGTGCCACTGAAGATGATTGGGTATTCATTGATATCAAAGAAGAAGATCTAGTGTCTACTGAATCTGCTAGCTGTGGAAATGTGGAAAGTGCCTTGGCTACTCAGGTTGTTGAAAAGGATGAATGGGTGATTGATAGTGGATGTTCTCATCATATGATTGGTGATAAAAGTAAGTTTATAAACTTTGAGAAATATGAAGGTTGAATTGTGAAATTTGGAGACAACTCATCAGGTAGAATCTGTGGCAGAGGATCCATCTCTTTTGATGGTAAGAATAACACAAATGATGTTCTCTATGTGGAAGGACTGAAGTATAATCTTCTCAGTGTTGGACAATTGGTTGACAAGGGTTATGATCTCTGATTCAAGGATGGCAAATGCAGACTCTTGGAAAGCTCTAGAACTAAAATTGCATCTGGTACACAAACTAGAGGTAACATCTTTCAATTAAGTAGTTCTGGTAAAAGTTGTTTGATTGCACAGACAGATCAGAGTTGGTTATGGCATAGAAGAATGTGTCATGTGAATTTTAACAACATTGTCAAGATAAGTTCTACTCAGGCTGTGAGAGATCTTCCAAGACTTGTGAAACCTAATAGCATGTGTAGAGAATGTTAGTTGGGTAAACAGAACAAAATGTCATTCAAAAGTAAAGAACAATTTTCAAGTGGGTGATTGGAACTTGTGCATATTGATCTATGTGGTCCTGCTAGAATTAGGAGTGTGTAAGGAGACAGATATTTTATGTTGCTGATTGATGATTAGTCCCGGATGATGTGGGTAACTTTCTTAAAAGAAAAATCAAAAGCTCTTGATAAATTCAAGGTGTTCAAAGTTATGGTGGAATATGAGATTGGTGTGAAGATAAAGTGTCTGAGATCTGACAGAGGTGGAGAGTTTACCTCCGGTGAGTTTGATACATTTTGTGAAAAGCATGGAATAAAAAGATAGTTATTTGCTCCTAGGACTCCTCAGCAAAATGGAGTTGTGGAAAGAAAGAATTGGACCATTCAAGAAGCTGCCAGGACCATGATGATGGAAACAAATGTTTCACAAGTTTATTGGAGAGAAGTTGTAAGTATTGTTGTCTACACTCTTAACTAGGTGCAGATCAAAGGCAATTCTGGTAAGACTCCTTATGAACTCTGGTTTGGTCATCCTCCTACTGTAAGATCTTTCAGAGTTTTTGGTAGTAAATGCTATATCAAAAGAGATGAGGATCTAGGCAAGTTTGAAGCAAGAAGTGATGAAGGAATCTTTCTAGGCTACTCTACTCAAAGCAAAGCATACCGATGCTTTAACAAGAGGTTGAAATATATTATTGAAAGTGCCAATATCAGAGTTGATGAGAGCAAAGAAGGACATTCTAGGTCCTGCAGATATGATTCAGATGATCAAGATGAAAATCCAAGTCAAGAAAGGCAAGTGCAAACTCAGATTCAGATCTAGATTGATCCAAAAAATCTAGTAACTCAAGAAGATAATGCAGAAGTTGAGGAACAAGCTCAAGAACAAAAGCTCAAGAAATTCCCAAAACTCCCAGGTATGTAAGGATGAATCATCCTGAAGATCAAATCATAGGAGATAGAATTAAAGGTGTTCGAACTAGGAGAAGAGTTGCTGAAGATCAAGAAGAGATTTGTTTGATTTCAAAGAGTGAACCAAAATTAGTAAGTGAATCCTGTAATGATGAAAACTGGGTAAAAGAAATGGAGGAAAAAGTAATGCAAATTGAAAAGAATCACGCTTGGGATCTTGTCTCTAGACCTGAGGACAAAAATGTGATTAGAACTAAATGGGTCTTCCAGAATAAACTAAATGAAGATGGTGCAGTTGTAAGAAATAAAGCAAGGTTGGTATGCAAAGGATATTCTCAAGTGGAAGGAATTGATTTTGAAGAAACCTTTGCTCCAATGGCAAGAATAGAGGCAATCAGATTGTTTCTTTCTTTTGTTTCTTATAAAGATTTCAAAGTCTATCAGATGGATGTCAAGTTAGCATTTCTAAACAGAGATTTAGAAGAACTCTACATTGAGCAACTGGAAGGATTTCAGTTGTCTAATTAGAAAGACATGGTCTGCAGATTGAGGAAAGCATTATATGGACTCAAACAAGCCCCAAGAGCCTGGTATGCAAGATTAGATAAGTATCTGCTAAAGCTAGGATATAACAAATGCACTGCTGATAGTAATCTTTACTTCAAGATTGATCATGAGAATATTCTGATTGTTGAAGTATTTGTTGATGATATCATTTTTGGTGGAAATGAAAGCGTGTGCAAAACATTTGCGGATCAAATTCAAAGTGAATTTGAGATGTCCATGTTTGGTGAAATGAATTTCTTCTTAGGTCTGCAAATCACTCAGTCAAATAAAGGTATCTTTATATCTCAGTCTAAGTATGTGAAAGAATTGTTGAAGAAGTTTGGAATGGAAGATTCAAAGCTAGTTGGTATGCCTATGGTAACTGGATGTAAGTTGAGTAAAGATGATGACTCTCCTAAGGCAAATCAGAAAAGGTATAGATCAATGATTGGAGGATTTCTCTATGTGACTCAGACCAGACCTAATATCATGAATGCAATTGGGCTTGTTGCTTGATTCCAAGATCACCCTAAAGAATCCCATGTTGTAGCAGTCAAAAGAATCTTCAAATATCTCAAAGGAACACTTGATTATGGATTGTGGTATCCAAAAGATAATGACTTCACTCTTCATGCTTATATAGATGCTGATTGGGAAAGCGATGTGGATGACAAGAAAAGTACTAGTAGTGGTGCATTATTCTTGGGAAGTAGATTGGTTTCTTGGTTGAGCAAAAAGTAGGAGGCAATATCCCTATCTACAGTAGAGGCTGAGTATATAGCAGTAGCAAACAATTGCACTCAAGTTTTGTGGATGAAGCAAATGTTGAAGGACATCATAATTGTGTTTGAGGAGCCTGTCACAATTTTCTATGATAATTCAAGTGCAATAAGCATCTCAAAGAATCCAGTGTTGCATTCAAAGACAAAGCACATATCCATCAAGTTTCATTTCTTGAGAGAGAAGGTAAATGAGACTGAAGTCAAGTTGGAGTTTGTGTCTTCAAAGGATCAGATTGTGGATATTTTCACTAAGCCTCTTCCAAAGGATACTTTTCAGTATCTCAAAGAGAAGTTAGGGGTTATTACCCCTCCTGATCAAAACTTGGATGCACTAAGGTGCATCAATCTGGTGAAATTCATAGTCATATCTTGTGATCTCTATTGATGTTAAGGAGTTACTACTCAAGGGGAGTATTCAGTTTAAAAATTTTTGGGATCAGTCTGAAACAAAAAGGGAGAAAAGATTGCAAATATGTGCTCTTTGCCATTGATGTCAAAGGGGGAGAGAAGTTCCTGTGAAAAACTGGTTGCTGATGTAAGGGGGAGCAGTGAAGAAAGAGATTACAGAAGTAATAAGAGAAAGGGGGAGAAGGTCTTATCTTGATGGTCAAATCAGTTTTTCACATCATATGTTGCCATCAATTACAAAGGGGGAGATTGTTACAAATATGTGCCTAATCAGTGTTGTCATTAATGTCAACATATCCTTGTTGCCATTGGTGTCAACTATATCCTATTTTATTGCCTGTATAGAAGACTTGATTGGTGAGGATATTGAGAAAATTAATGAGGATCAATGTATGCAGACCATATGGCTGAGTAGAAGATTGTCTAAAGAAGCTCCAGATAAGTTTTGAAGGGTTCGCATGAAGATTTGAAGAAGCTATGGCCATCTGAGTAGAACCAGTTTTGCAGTGTTTAGAAGAGATAGAGTGATAGAAAAGAGGTCCAGATTGTTCCAGATATGTCCAATGATGATCTATGGATCTAAAGTCATGTTTGGGAAGTCAGTGTGTATCATACATTCAAGTGGTTCATGGTTTGGAGGTCCGCAAGAAATCTTTCTAATGTGATAGTATCAACAGACAGTGTTCTTAAGGTTCCGGAGGAAGATGCAAGTGATTCTGATAATTTGGAGGAGTACAGATGTTTTTTTTGAATTCAATGTGCTTGTGGAGGTCTCTGGATTGTGTGATTGCTATGGTGGAGGTCTACATTGAAGTTTGAGCCTGTCAAAGAAGATTTCCTTCTTGCTGTTATTGTTCTTCCCAGTCTTGGCCAACCGGATGATTCAAGCATGTTGCAGATGATCTAAGAGCAATTCTATGAAGCATGGTGTGTTGATCAAGGAAGATTTGAGTCCCAGTTATGTTTGGCTGACAACTTAGTGATTTGCATTAAGTCAGATGTTTGTAGTGCTGACCTTGATGTTCATTCCAAGGTTGATGAAGCATATAAATACTTGTTGATGAGTTGTGGAAAACCATCCTTGTGTGAAAACAATAAAATCTAAAGAAATGATCAAAGGAAGAGCAGAGGAGAGGAGAAGCAGAAGAACAAGAGATGTTTAGATGAAGAGCTAAGTGTTTGGAGCAGAGAAAAAGGTTTTGTAAGCCTTCAAAGGAACTAAACCAGGCATAAAGAAGATGCTATTTCACAGTTCATTCTTTCTATATCAAACATAAATTATGTAGGCAGTGAGACTCTCTTGAGAAGTGAGATCTGGGCAGTGAGTCCAAAAGCATGTGCTTTCCCCTCTTCTAAGTACTTTTAATAGGATACGAATCTTGTGGGTTAACCCCCACCATGTTTTTCCCTTAACCGGGTTTCCACGTAAAGATTCTAGTGTAATGTGTGCTCAATTTATTTCTACTCTTGTCTTATTAATTCATTCTTTAATGTTTATCTGATTACAAGTTGTTAAAGAAGATTAAAAGTAGAAAATTTTAATATTGTGGGACAATTGATTCACCCCCCCTCTCAGTTGTCTAGA
Source organism: Cunninghamia lanceolata (assembly GCA_027924645.1). Lineage (NCBI taxonomy): Eukaryota > Viridiplantae > Streptophyta > Pinopsida > Cupressales > Cupressaceae > Cunninghamia > Cunninghamia lanceolata. The sequence continues at coordinate 2,810,201 of BSBN01000914.1, read as the reverse complement.
CTATTTCTAATATTCCCCTCATTTACTCTTTCCCCCCATTCGCCCATCCCTTCATACCTTTCATTTCATATCCATCCTCCTTAATTACACATACTACCCTTTTCTTCATTTTGCACTCAACTAGGAGCATCCCCTTGCTCACAGTTTATATGGAATGGTTACCACATATATCCCTATTGATGCATTACCTATCCACCTTCATCTATTATCACATCACATCCCTCTAAGTACTCACACTATGTTTACTCATTTGATCCTTGTTTGTAATCTCCCCCTCATCCCTTCATCCCCCATCCCCTCCCAAATGTCCCTCCTAGGATCCCACCTATACATTAGTGTTTCCCTCCCTCCATCCACCTCCTTCATCTTTTCCATCCATCTCCTAATCATCCTCTTGGCTTCAACATATAACTGGATACCACCTCAAGTGTTTTCTTGCATGTTCTTTGATTGACTGTCTACATCTACTTGTGTTTGTGTTTATTGTTTGTCTATTTATGTGTCTGTATATATTTTGTTTTATCATTTGTATATATTTCTATTTATTTGTTGTTTAATAGTTCTAGTGCTCCATACAACCAACTATCACAGTCACCATAATTATTATATTATGGTCTACTACGACAACGTGCACTATGGATCACTATGCTATTTGTGACTTGTTTATTTTCATGTTCATCTTTTCACACATGGTGCACCATCATCATGCTCCATTATATCATGATGCATAACACTAGTTCTACAGTAAATAATAAGTTTCTCTTTGCACATGATTTTACTTTGACAACATTGAACTTTCATCCATTTTCCACTATCCATAATTCATCCATTTTCTAGACCGCTCTTTCCCTTCATCCATTTTTCACTATCCACAAATCATGTGCCATCCTTCCTGTACTAAATCCTTGTGAGACATCATCATCAATCATGTACACCTAATCCACTCATCCAAGCGACATCAATCCGCATGTCCAATCATTTTTCATCATCAATTCTATATCAACGACACGTACATCACTACAATATGATTTCTTTCAAGTAACTCATCCTCCATAATGGCACATCTCTTTATCTTCCCCTGCCTTTTCAAGAGACTTCCCTAGCCCCATTGTGCCTAAAGGCTCTCTTGAGGGGGCATCACCTTCATCATTATCCCTATTCTTCTAAGACATTGGGGTCACTTGCCACCAAAGATCCACTTTATCTTACTTTTTATTGTTCTTTGACACAACGTCACTTAGTCATGATGTTGTATCAAAGAGGGGCAAAATGTAGACATCTAAATTTTTCCTAGTACAACTTTACTCTAAATTAACTAAATGATCAAATTATTTTCTTAATTTACCCCATCTAATGTATCCCACACACTAATTAAATAATCTTATTATTTAATTAGCCATTTTCCCTCTCACACATTAAATAATTTTATTATTTAATTATCCTCTTTTCCACCTCACATGGCTAAATCTATAATCTCTCCACCTTTTCTCCACCTTTTCCTAGATTAAACGGGACACATATTACATAGTTACAACAAATTGTTATATTCCCTCCACCTTGTCTCCATCTTTTCCAAGAATAAAGGGGACACATATTGCATAGTTACAACAAATTGCTATATTTCATCAACCATTTCCAAGAACAAAAGATGGTTGCAATAAATTCCTATGAAATCCTCACCCTTCATTTTTTACAAGTTCAATTTTGGCCCTTCATCCTCTCCTTGATCCTAGGAAAGTCCTCTCATTCATGCTCCACTATTGATCTTTTCGCCTCATCTTCACCATTGATTTTATTTCCCAAAAATCTATAAATAGGAGCTTCCTACTCTCACTTTATAATCCATTATCATGCTAGCCATGTGCTATCAAAAATAGTAGTCATTTGTGTAAAAAGTGTCCACGTCCTAAATCATTTGGAGCAAATCTACTTTCAACAATGGAGATTAGTGGTAAAGATTATTTTTATTTTCTTTGTTTGATTTCCATTTGCATGCTCTATCCGAGGTTTGTGGTAGTTTAGAGTGGAAAGCTTTCATTTTGCATGTTTTCGTAGTTTAAATCTAAATTATTTCTTAGAATGGTTACCTAGAAAAGTTGAAGGCATTTCCCTTCCCAACTCCAATCTCTAGCTTGTTAATGCCCATTTTGCTGATGACTCCTTTCTCACTTATTTGGAAGAATAAGACAATGTGAGCCACACCTTGTAATGTCTAAATACCTTTTGTCTTTCTTCTATCTCTAGTATTTAGTGGCAAAAGACTTAATGTTATTATCAATTCTTGTAAGACCCAACCCTTTTTTTTTGTGGATACTTTAGTGATAGGCATGCATGACTATGATACTTATTTTTTGGATGCTTTGTGTTATTTGATTATGTTGTTACTCTTTTTAATAGATTTATATGGTTATGGTACTTGTAGATTTGGATGTTATGGATTAGACCTCATATCCTCACCTCTTTGAGGGCTTTCCAAGAGGAAGCCTAATCTTAGGGGGAAGGATGTAAAGCCTACCTATTTACTTAGACATTTTATTATGCTTGTATGACATATTATCTAGTGGACTATATTCTTTTATTATTATGGTGATACTATTATGCATAGAGTAGGAGACTATGGTGCATGTGGGTTTGGACATTTTATATATGTCTTAATTTGTGGTTGTGGATTATTAGAAATATGTGATTTAAAAAATTGAATGTTAGAGTAATTATATGATTAGAATACTTATATGTTTGAGTGAATGGATTTATTTTAGATATAAATTATATTGAAATGTGAAAATAAATGTTGTATAGTTAAATTTATTTTTGATAAGAAATGATTAGTTAATATTTTAATTGTATAATTACTTTAATGTTGCTTCGGCTATCTTTACCAAGACATTCTGATATTTGAAATTTGAGTTTTGTAGGGGGTGGCCAAGGCAATAGAATTTAGAGATCTTTCCAAGAACAACTTTATGTGTTAAACCCATTATCCTAAGCCTATTATGCATTGAGGAATATTGGCTTAAGTGTGTGTGTGTTGTAAATGTGTTGTGTCAATATTTATTAATAATTAATTTTATTATTTTTTGGTGATTTAAATTAATATTTTTATTTTGGATATGCATGGATAAATTCTTGTGGACAATTGATTTATCGTAATAGAATATTCTTTGTTTTAATTTATTTATGGAGAATCTTTATTGTTTATTTATTTATTGTTTTATTGTTTATTTTAAATATTTATTTTGTTTTAATAAATTTTATTTTATTTTAGAGCTTTATTTGTTTTTATTAATTCTTTTTGAGGAAAAAGAAAGATTTTTGGGGAATTATTATTTATGGATTAATGTTTTTGAAAGGGGGGAGATTTTGGATTCTTTTGGAAAATCTTCTCTTAAATTTTAGTTTTGGTGATGGCATTCTTGGAATTTTGGTGAATATGTTTAGGATTTTGGTGAAGAAAGCTTGATTGGAATTTTGGGAAGGTTTTTGGAAGATAACGATATTTGAGAAAGGATCTTACCATTGTGTGCTTCTCCTAACTTGGAGAGCAGAAGGTAGGATCTTATCTTTTATGGTTACTATGAATATATGTCATGGTTTTTTAAAAATTGATATGATTTTATGTTGAATGTTTTTTATTATTTTTGTGTTGGGTTGTTTGGGAGATGTCATTTCCTTAAGGGTGAGAACCTCCTACGTGTTGGGGTTTGAGAGAGGTAAGGATCCTCTATTGGAGTACCTTATGTAGTTGTGTTTTGTGAAAGAAGGGTTGATAAATTTTGTAGTTGGGTTTTGTGAAAGAAGGGTTGATGAATTTTGTAGTTGGGTTTTGTGAAAGAAGGGTTGATAAATTTTATAGTTGGGTTTTGTGAAAGAAGGGTTGATAAATTTTGTAGTTGGGTTTTGTGAAAAAAGGGTTGATGAATTTTGTAATTGGGTTTTATGAAATAAGTGTTGATGAATTTTATAGTTGGGTTTTGTGAAAGAAGGGTTGATGAATTTTGTAGTTGGGTTTTGTGGAAGAAGTGTGATGGATATTTGTAGTTGGGTATGTGGAAGATGTGTGAAGGATTGAAGAAGTAACCTGTGAAAATAAGATTATTTGTCCCCCAAGAGGGATGTTATCCCCTCTTTCCCCCTTTGAAGAATCATTTTGGGATTCTTAGTTTTTGAGTCTCTCCCTTGAATTTTGGTGTGTTTATGTGTTTGTATGTTTTGGTCAAATTGATTGTTGTTATGAATCCTTGTTCTTGGAAGATCTCCTAGATCAGGGGTGGATTGGTTTTCCAATCCTATGGTAGGAAGGAGAGTATGCCTGGCCATCCATGTTTGATTTGATCTGTGCAAAATAATTGCAAAGTTTGAAGTGACTTGTGTTCTATTTTCCTATCTGTCAAGAATTCAGAGTTCTTCCTTTTGGATCTTTTTGTAAAGTTGAGGATTATGGGTTATACATCTATTTGTAAATTTGTATAGTAGAAGGATATTTTGTATATGTATAATTTCTATAATTTCATCTCACATTATTTTTATTTTGTGAATTTAACAAGTTTACTAATTTGTATAAAAACTATAAAAATTGTCCCTAGAAGAAACCAATCTATTCTATCTTCAATAACTTTTGTTTTAGAAACTGAGTTCTTCTAAAACTTTTAGGATAGGTGTGCCATTAAGTTTTCTAAATATTATAAAAAAATTAGTGATACCCAAATTCTATATTTTGATATATAAAAATATTTGTGACTCGATGTATGTGCTGTTATTAAATTATTTTGAGAAAAACCATTCCATTTTATCTTTAATAAATTTAATTTTAGAAACTGGGTTTCTTCCATATTTTTACTAAAGATGCACAACCTAGTTGAATAAATTCTCACAAGAATTCATCCATATCAATTATAAGATATGTACGAATTAGTAACTGTCTATCTATACTATTATTTTGAAGATTATGATTTTACATGTGATTATATTATTTTTAGAAAATTATATTAAATGAAATTATTATTTAATTATTTATGATATTTTCATATCTCTATTTTATGTTTCTAATGCATTTTAAAATATGAAAAATCATAGAGATCAATTTGATTAAATAGAAAAAGAAGACAAAGCAATTTTGTGGAAAAGAATAGAAAGAAAACATACTAAAGCAAAAAGAATTAATAAAGAATTAAAAAATAAAGATAAAGCTTGCTTTATTTCTATTTATCATTTTAATTAAGTTAATTTAATTGTCTTGTTTATTTAATTTAATTGATATTTAAATTAATTTTATTGTTCATTATATTTTTAATGCTTTAATATTTTTTAAAATTAATTATTATTTTTATTACCATTTAACTTTCTTGAAGAACAAATGGTTTAATTTAATTAATTTATTAAATCTATATCATTTAGTGAGTAATTAATCTATAAGTTAGTGAACAAATGTTTTTAAAATTTGATTTTGTTTTAAGGTGGAAGTAGTAAATAATTATGTAAATTAGTAGATGTTGAACTATGATTACATTAAATTATAGATTTAGTTCAACATATTTAAAGAATATTTTTTTTAAATTGATATAAGTTAGATTAGTAATATAATTATATAGTTTTCATTTAAGCCTAAGAGAAAAATATGTATTTGTTCCTACTGCAAATATTATAAAGTTTCATAATAAACTCTTCAAATTTATCTATATTGTTTTATCTAAACTAGTTGTTTAGGTTCTTAAATAAATTTATAAATAGGATAATTGTATTATATTTATAGAAAATTTATCATATTAAATTAACCAATATCAATTGAAGTGTTAGAAAATTTAATGTCATTTTTTTTACCAAAAGTGGCAAGCCACTAAATAATATATTATAATTAAATAGAATATTACAAAAAACTGATTCGAAGAGCATACCGGAAGGAAAGAACCAGGAAAAAAACCTTCGGTTGTAGCTCAGATAGATACAAGATTCTTTCAAAATCATCCCAATAATATGGAACCATATCATGGTTATACAATAGCCATAATCTAACAGAATTACAAACCATCAAGACTATTGAAGACTACAATATACATCATGTCTCAAAATCAGGATTAACCCCTACTTAACAGATTGATAATTACCTTTCATCAGCCTTTCACCAACCAAAACCCTTATTGAAGGTCACACGAGCCAAAGTCCTCCCATTGTCATGTGGGAGATGTATGTGCCTCAAAGCTGATGGCAAAGACATGTTACCCAGTCCTAGTCGACAAAATTGTATACCAATACCACACCTACCTTTCTGATTGATGATTCATATTCTGCCTAGTTTAGGAAAATCTGAAAGTGGAGAGGCATCATATAGTATAGTTATTTCCTGTTGTATGCTACCCATGTTGGCTAAGAAGTCAGCTAAATTGTTACCTTCTCTGTACTAATGGGTAATATGGTAGTTCTGAAATTTATCAAGCAAGTACCATACTCGTTGAAGAACGTATTGGATACTCCAATAATGAACTTTCTTTTTTTTATAGGCATTAACTATCAAAAGTGAGTCTCCTTCAATATGAAGGTTTTTAATGCCTATCTTCAAAGCCATTTCCAACCCCATCAACAAAGCTCTTGATTTAGCTAAATTATTAGTTCCTCTAAAAAGATATTTCGAGCATAGAGCTATTACCTTTCCCTTTGAATCACGCAAACAAATACCTACCCCTAATTCTCCTAGGTTTCCTTTTGAAGCACCATCAAAGTTCAACTTTATGAAACCAACCTGGGGAGCCTTCCATTTGACATGTTTCCTATTGTATTTCTCTGCATTTGGCTGCAAAAGACTACCTCGGAAAGGCAATTTTAAATACTTCCAATTCTATAGGATACAATTATCCCAATTGGAGAAGGAAGAGCTAGAGTCTTTCAGCTCTTGCACACTTGCTTTTACAACCTCAGAGACTGCTTTCTCAATTTTTACGTTTACAACATCATTTGAAGAGGTTTTTTTCTTGAAAATATGCAAGTTTCTCTCCCACCAAAGGTTCCAAATAACTAGAGCTGGGATAACATTCCATATACATGCAAAGAATGAGTATTTGTAAAGAATGAGGATTTGTAAAATTTAATTTCATTAAAATTGTCTATGGTATGAATAAATTGGGTATGGGTTGTATTTAAGTTCATTGCTATTTTAATTACAGTCATTTATAGGTTCCTTAACTCTTGGTAATGTTATTATGTTTAAAAAAGAAATAGTTGCATGTGTGTGTGACCACTTGTATGTGATTACACGGGTGGGCATTACAATTCTTCTTGTCCAAACATTCATGGCTTGATTATTTTGGTTTGAAATGGATTGACTAGGGGAAATTTGTAGATTTATAGGTATTCCCTTTACTTTTCAATCCTCCTTTATAGCTCTTTGGCAAGTCATTCTAACTTGCATTGAGAAAAAACTATACTTTTGGATTTCAAAACCTCTTTCTCTAGCTAGGAAATTCTAGATTTGTTCTAAAGTTCTTGTATCCACTCATGTGTATTACTCTTCCTATTGGACTCCCTCAAAGGCCTCCTATCAAAAGCTATGGAGACTACTTAAGGACTTTCTTTGGGCCTCCTTGGAGCAATGTAAAGGGTTCCATCAAGTTGCCTATGAAGTTTGTTGCCTTCCACTTAACTATGGTTGTCTTGGCCATATTGATACTCACAAATAGGGGATGGCTTTATGTGTCAAATGGATAACTCATGCACTAGAAGGTAATGAGGCCTTGATAATCCTCTCTAGGGCATTGTATTTCTTTTAAATTTTCTCATGGAGAGAAATCCTAGCAAGGTCTAGGCTTTCACACCATCTTCATCATGAAGGAGCTTATGCAAATTTAAGGCACTTTTGTTGCCAAAAGTATATAGAAGGGTTGGGAAGCCATCAATTCATGGCTTATCTAGAATGGGAACAATGTTAGGACTAGGATCTCTATCGACCAACAATCTCTTTGGTGGTATACTATGATTACTTGCCAAGATTGACCTCTTGCCAAAGTTCCCTGAATTCATGCATTAAAAATTTTTAAGTGAGAGGTTCATTTTATTTCAGACCTTTTCTCTATAGCCACTAAGAATTAGCTATCTTGGATAAAATTTAAAGCTAAATATAGGCTTGGAAATCAATATTTTTAATCATTTCAAACTATTATGGAGTTTATGCCTCTAAAAATGTTGCATAAGTTTAGGATTCAATGTACTAAACCTTGGTGGAAGGATTATAAGTGGTATCCAAACACTCTTTCAAGAATTACAAACCCCTTTAAAGGGTATTCTTGGCCTTCTCCTCACCTACCCATAGTTTAGAAACCCAATGTTAGGTGGAACCTCTAGTCCACTACCACTTTATGGTGTTGCAGGTTTCAAATAGTTTGGTCTACCATTTTGGAGCCCAAACTGGATCATTTTTCTTGGTGTCTCAAATATCAGGATCTTCCTATTGGATCTTTCTTATCCATTTGGGTGTTTCCAACTGTTAGTGTAGGTTTTTATTTTCCTTATGTTAGGAAATATTTATTTTTCCTACACATATTATTAAGCTTTCTTAGGTTATATTAGACATGGTTAATATGAGGACATGTGGCATAATCTATGTTCTCACCCACCTTTAGGTAGTTGAGTCTCACACCCTCTTTTAGATTTATTTGCCACCCCTCATAACCATTTGTTTGTCTTATTTGAGTAGGTACAACCATGTAATCTAGAATTTACCAAGTAGGTATAACTCCCACCTATTTTGAGTAGTTGGGAGTTATTACTCCTCTTGGAAGTATTTTCCCTTATTGTGCTATATATACAACACTCACCTCTCCCTTTTCTAGTTCAGTGCAATGCAAGGGAGTGTTGATTTATTTCATCTCTAGATTTTTATTCTTGCTTTCTTTCAGTCATTTTTATTCTGGGTAGCTTCACAGTCAAATCTAACATGGTATCAGGATTGGTTGTGAGTTGTGGGTTAGCATTTTTTTAGGAAATCTAGGTTCCAATTCATTCTTGAAAGAAAAGTATGCTCTTCTCTTGAATCCTACGATGACCTGGAGAATCAAAAAGACTTGAGACAAATTTTAATTTCTAGGGGGTTCTGTGTCTAAGCTTGCATTTTGCGAGTACTTTGGTGCTTCCTGTAGACATTCTAAGCTCACCATTGAGTTCAGAGCAGCTAAAAAATTCAAATCAAACTTTTATTTTATCCAAATTGGACACTAGAGGCCAGATTTGCAAGGGTTTGAAGTAAGAGGTTTTATGTCAAGATTCGACATGTTGCTCAAAATCAAGGCATTTTGACACCAAACAGACCCTACCATTACATTTAGAAGGCTCTAAAACCCTTATTTTCATATAAAGTTTGTCAAAATCTAACAAAGTTGTACCAGAGGCAAAAAAATTAGGGAGTCGAATCATACAGCCCCTTGTGCGCAACTCATTTAGTACGAACTCAAAAAATATATTAAATTTTTTGTATTACCAAAAAAATATTTTTTTTTTCAAAGTTTATTTTAGTTTCTAATATTAAAATCTTTGATTTTTAAAAGTTTTAAAAAATCAAAATAAAAATATATATATTTCGGTACATAGGATACTGACAAGCCTTGCAGCCCTGTCGGCCCTATACTGGAGGTACATTCCCATGGGAGCCCCTTGGCCTTGGGCCCCACTCCCTTTACCCAAGCCCCTTATGGCCTTAGGCTTACATGGAAAGGGTTTACCCCCTCCACAGGACCTCCTACTCGACCCTCGTGGCCTTCAAAAAAAATTTAAAGATTTTATTAAATTAAAAAAATTAAAACTATTACACCTGCACCCTCTATACTACGTACTGCCTCAGCCTTTGTGCCTTATTTTTGGCCTTTGTGCCACATTTTGTAGTAAACTTAATGGTTAGCCAAATTTAGAAGACAACTAAATTTATCTGGAGGTTTACCAAAAATAGCAGAGATTCTAAACTGTTTGGCAGATCTCTAGTTTGGAAGCACCACCAAAGTTGGTGGTAGTTCCTCTTGTTGAAATACACTGGACAACTGAGAGGGGGGTGAATGAGTTGTCACAAAAACTTATTTTCACATGAACATCAAACCATCAACAACTTAATTTTTTATAATCAATTTTAACCATGAAAGCATGAAACCATAAACTTAATCACAAACACACATCCAACATGGTAGACACCATATTTTTTATGTGGAAAACCCTAAAAGGGAAAAACCACAGTGGCTGCTAGCCCACAGAAATGTATGAGTTATAACAATACCGAAAAATAGAGGCTCACTGCCCAAATTGCTCACTACAAAGAACAGCTCACTGCCAGAGGGTGGCTCACTGCCAAAGGGTGGCTCACTCCCAAAGTGGTGAACTGATTAAGTAGCATCTACTCCATGCCAGGATTTAGTTCCATTGAAGCACAATATAACTTCTCTGCTCTACTCTTTTACACCTTCGCACTTATCTCTTCATGTTCACGCTCCCACACTACTTTCGCAACTACATTACATGCTTTTATACAATTCATCAACCTTGGAATGTACATCAAGGTCGGCATTACATTCATTAACCATTGGATCAATCACCAAGGTCAGCATTACAATTATACATAAAATAGGTCTGGACCTAATACAAATTAAGATAAGGAAAAGATGTAAGGATGTATGTGGATCACGACATGCCTTAGCCGGAACTCAAACACAATCCTCCACATCACAACATGCTTCTACAATCTTTGATGCATCTCCGCAAATAATGAATTCAACCATGTTGGCCAAGACTAATGAGAGCACTAGGTCTGCTAAGAACATTCTTCATTCACAATCAAATTTTCTCTTTATGTACCAATCCAAATGTAGGAACACGATCAAGAGACATCCACAAGCCCATTGTAATCACCAGGAACAACCGCATGATCTCTAACCACTTTGTCAAGAATATTTTTTAAACTGAAGCACAATAACAACACTATCAGCCATTGTCATAAGGAAAGGATAGCTTGTGGACTACCAAATCACGAACCATTGAAGTTGAAATCACATAACATCATTATGGACTTAACTCTAGAACCACAGACCGAAATACTTCAATGCGGAGGAATGTGGAGCATAACACTTTCTCCCTGTAACCACCAAACATACAGGAAAAGTAGTTTTCACTCTGGTGAACATAACTCACTAAAATGTTTATACCAGAGGCTCAAACTTGGAATATAACATCTTCAAATAGACTTCTAAATAACTTTCAATCCGCAGACAAGGATATTCATCCTACATGAAATGTGAAGCAATCTTCTAGACTGTTCTTCAGTATGCAATACATTGTTATCACTACAACTCACTGTTTCTACTGGAGGAGCTAATTTTCTCAATATCCTCAACATCAAAATCAAATACATGAGTGAATACAAAGCATCTAACTTATTACAAGAAAGTAACAAGATAAGGGTACAGTTGACACCAATGACAACAGAGATATGTTGACATCAATGACAACACCAATTAGGCACATACTTGCAACACCTCTACATTTGGTGGAAGGTGATTTTTTAAAACTCAAACCCCCTCACCATTCAAGTTTTCATTTTTGCACCTGATCTTCGGAAGGTGATATATTGGTCAAACGGAGGCCCTTTTTTAGTGCAATTTTTTTTATTTGGGGTAGAATTTCATGCTCTTCACAATGATGTGATCATTTTTTGCTCAAGTGATCCCATTTTTCTAGAAAATCAATTTTCTCATCAGATCTGACACATAGTCTCAGTTTTTTAAACTTTAAACGGCTATATCTTTCATATATGACCTTGTATTGAGGTGCTTCTTTTTTAAAAAGTGGATTTTTTTCGAGCACTACATAATGGTTCTAGTTTCAGGTTTTCATTCTAAGATAATTTTATACTTTCAGTATTTGGTCCATTTTGGATATTGTAAAAACTCTGGAAAACAACTCCAGCATTGTAAATGCACTGATTTATAAAGTTCCAAGTATTTTTTGTTGGGGGATTCTTGATTGAGTACAAAGGGGGTCTCTTTGTGTGTGTGTTTTGATCTATTTGCTTGTGCTCTTCGTTTCCTTTGCATAAGGATCATTCAATTGTTTTGTTGCTAACACCTTATAATTATGCAACTTGGCATCAACATGCATGGAATGCCTTAATGCAACTTGGGTACACTCCATATGTAAAACAAAAGGTAGATGAAGCCACAACTGATAAGGAAAAGATAAAATGGATGCTTGAACATACAAAAGCTCTTGGATTTCCTCGTAGCTTTGTTTCCCTTGATATTATGTTTCAAATTGAAGCATGTACAAATTCACATGATGCTTGGGAAAAATTAAAAACATTGTATGGCAGAACATATGAAGTTAAAGGCTATCAGATCGATAATGATTTGATGAGCCTTGATCCAAAGAACTTTGGCAACATCTAGGATTATATTACTAAGGTTAATGATTTAAGAGCATAATGTAAAGCATGTGGTATTGAGAAAAAGGACATTCAATTAATCTATAATGTGATGAACAAACTTGGTCTTGAATTTATAGCTTTTGTTTCTAGATTTCACACTTAAGCTAACTATGGGATCTGCATACACTATGCCTTCATTTGCATCTTTTTTTGAGATGTTAATGCATGAACAGAAAAATCTTCTTTCTATGGGTCTCATAAAGCCATCATAGGCTCAGGATTTGTTGGTTGGTCAGCCAAAAGGATAGAAAGAGTTAGGACAATCTGACAAGAAATAAAAGAAAAGAAAAATCCACACACATCAAGCACAGAACAAATCCTCTTCAAAAGAGGACTCATCTAAGAAGGAGAAGCATACTTGTGCATACTGCAAGAGGACTGGACTGTTGGAATACAATGGATCACTAAGAGGGGGGCAAATCAGTGATCTGATGAAACTAGTTCATTTATCAGCTCAATAGATCTGAATACAATTAAAGTCAACATGTCAAAGATGTAGTGAGTAATAGAATCTTCAAACATGAAACCATGACACAAATGTTTAAAGTGGAAAACCCTAAACAAGGAAAAACCACTATCTAACCTCACCAAAATTTTATTAGGTCTCACTGACCAAAATCTCACTGATTACATTTATGCCTCACTGGCAAAGATCACTGATCACATTTATGCCTCACTGGCAAAGATCTCACTGATCCCAAGATCTCATTGATCACATCAACTTCAAACACAAACCAAGAATATAAACATAGAGTACTACTCTTTTTACATTGATATTAATGGTTATAGATGAATTTTATAACTCATTTGTTCAAGCACCTCTATGTGTAGATGTTCAAAATAGTACAACACTCTTCCTTTACAATTTAATCCAAGATTGATTCTTTAAGACAATTATATGTCAACTACATTGTTTTGATTACAATGGCATGATGGGTAAATACAAGATCACATGAATCCAAAAGACATACACTTCTAAACCAAGAACTCTCTTCTTTGCAAAAAGCTCTATCCTCCTATCACATAACTTCTCTAACACTCATTCAACACAAAATATATGTTTACATCATCACTGCATAGAAACTATATAACACCAATACCAACAAGCATAAAATAAGGGCTTATCAAGTCTTGACCTTATATGCTCTGTAATTAATCATTGTACTCTACAACTATCACAATCTCTTTGCATATGTCTATCATTGTACTCTATCAAACATATTACAATCTTCTACACCCTTATCTCTGTCATAACTCTACCACATTGCCTTTACAAAGACTGCATATAAAACAAGACCAAATTGATATGTCTAAGATCATAAAAAGATATTCATCACACTCTTGTAATCATCTTGACTGATCTACATCAATGAACTGATAACCAACACCTAATGACTCTTGTGCATGCAAATCCATGTCAAGGATTAACAACATCATACAAAACTAACCTTCAAACACAATACTTGCATAAACTGCATACACATCACCCTCTCACATACACATCATCTTCTCACACACTAAAATCAATGAAAACTACAGACATCAATGACCCTCTACAAATAGATATGTAATATACACATTACTAATATCAGACATTAGCTCATAAACTATTGCATAAAACTCTTTCTTTGTGCATTACTTTCTCCAATCATGAAAGAACTTAGAGTAAGCTATTCAAACATCACATTTTTAACAGCCAAACTTCATTCTTAAGGTTGCTTAATATATTCAATCATAAAACATCTCCTTTGCTGGGCTTGAAAACAGTTATGAAACTACAAACCTGCAGTTAGGTCATTGACACCCAAATACCCTTCAAGCTTAAGGCTCACATGGTGGCCGTTGGGTTTTAAAAATAGTTTAAATGTTAGCCCTTGATTGACCACTTCACGCCCTAGTAACAATGAATGAAGGTCATTGATATCACACTCCCGCCTAAATAGAAAGAAGTCACTGAGTCTTTGATGTTTCTAGGTCAGGGGGGCAGTCATTCCACAACTCCTACCCCTTAAGGTCATCACTTAAGTGACCTCTGGCTTGTGATAATAGGTCAACCTCCAATAAAACAAAAAGTAAGCTATCAATGCTTTTAGCTTTGTCTTCTAGGTTTAGATGACCATTAGGGTTTTAGACTTAGGTCTTTTCAACACTCCACAAAACCCTAACCTATTATCATCTTAATCACCTATAAAAATATCATTTTACTTCACTACCTTTCTCAGAGGCATTTTGTATAAGAATGTCATTTTCCTTGACCACCTTTCTTTGAGGCATTTTGTCAAAACTTCCATATTTTGCATACATGTCTACAAGGGCACTTGCAACTACAATACCTTGACAAAAAGTTTCTTTCCTTTAAACCTTGATGGATGTCATATCTTGTTAGCATATCCTATTTTGAAAAGCTTCCAAAGATGGCTGACTTTATACCTACTAACTGCATGTCTTCTCAGGAAGAAAACTAACACCATTTTTTCATTAACAAACTTCAAGTCTGTTAAGAATGAATACATCCTGAGATCACTATAAAGGACATGACATGAAATCACTATATAAAGCATTACTATTGTGCAAAGGCATTATTACAGTGAAATATAGAATTGCAACAACATTGTGCCTTTGGAGGTTTGTGTCATCACCACTGCTCAACATTGTGCCTTTGGAGGTTTGCATCATTGTATCTGTTGGTATTTTTTCTGAATCAGCATTAGGGTTTGCCACTTCTAATGCACAGGCAGATTTAGCCAACTGAATACAGGAGGCTGCGTGAGCTCCTCCCCTTCACTTCTGGTTCTGCCGCACCAAGGGGGGTATCCCTATAACTCAAGATGTAACCTTGACTAGCTCAAAGATAGAAGGATCTAACTCGACAACAACAGGCAGAATACTCTCATGTATGGACCAAGATCTGCATGATAGATCACAAGGCTGGCAACATTCTTGGACATGATGTCTGGTTGAGTATGAGAGTATGCAGGGGGTTCCTAATCCTACTCCTACAACTAACAGGTGGAGGTATGAAATGTTTTGATATGAATTTGGATGCAAAGCTGGACATGGTGTATAACATAAGAACACAGCATGATTGGTGCCTATCCAGGGCTTGGAGTCGGTAGACATACACCTGTGAATGATCAGCATGAATAGCTAAAACTGGACTTCAGGGGGATACACATGATATCTGCCTTACAGATATCTCCCAATAAAGAGTGTCAAGTTATCTCTACTTATGGCATCCCTACTGCAGTATACCCTTCCCAATGTTCAACCTGAAAACAGTTTAATCTGCCCCTTGAGCAGAGGTTAAAAGATCAGACATTCAACATAGGAATTCTATGCTCTAGAATCTAAACATTACGCAAATATCCAGATCCAGAAGAAGAATACATGCAATACTGGAGACAGAATTAACACAACACATGCTAAGATAGCATTACTCATATAAGATCAACCATGAAATCAGTGGATTCATGCCAAGTCGTACAACAGGAGATACATAAACTCACAAGATAAACTGTACAGAGCAACCAGATCAGCTGGTTATGGATTACAGAGCCAAAAATCCCCAACTTTCAACAACCCTGAATGAATAACACCGTCTGCATTATATAGCAGGAGGGTGTATTCAGCATTAACTACCAGGTTGACCAAAAATCCCGCCAGATATACAGTATCATAAAAATGGCGCTCAAACATTACCAGATTGGCGCCCAAACTTGAATGCAGCAGGTGGGGGAGGAGACAGGAAGATTTCTCGAGCCCTGCGCCACCGCCTAGGGATCCAGATCTTCAACCGGGTACTAGATCAGCCCACGCCATCGCCCATACCTCTGCAACAATCGCCATTGATGACGCACCAACCCGCGGCCTTGGGAAGAACATCAGACAGTTAATCGCAACCATTTCCCACCGAGATTCATCATCATGATATTCGAAAATGCAGGATATCAAAATCCCACATGCACCCCGCAGCAACCTCATTAACACTTAATATACTAGGTCATGAGCATATATCACGTCGGTGCTTTTGCTCCTGACGACACTAGTATAAGACTTCATCATCATTCATCCTCCAGCAGCATGATATCCTGTCGCCTGAAATATCACCCTGACGTCAGCATCATATTGCAATACAACCTGCATGATAATCGCCTTCACCTGCACAACCGGATCCATCGGAGGAACATCCTCCTACTGAGCTTATACCAAAAGTCTGGCCGATGAACATCCTGATGACGTCATCATCATATCCTGCTGACGTCATCATCATATCTGCCTACTGCGCACCTCCTCATATCCGGATGACATCATCATCATGTTTGCAAATATCAGGAGATCTCCTCAAGATGATCAGTGTTAGAAATATGACCCCCCCGGACCTTGATGACGTCATCATCATATCGACATCAGGATGATATTCGGAAGACAACCGAATATTTGGAAATATCATCCTGATGCACAAATATCAGGTTGCACTGTAGCTCCACTATAAGATCGGGGCGATAGATGAATATGATGATGCTTGAAAAGATCACCCCCACTAGATAATGCACGAAGCCAGCAGGCGGATATCTCCTTGATATCAGCATCATCATGATGCTGGAACAAACACACACTCGAGTGATATGAAAATATCACCCCCTCCTTCAGAAATATCATGGCAGATAGGCAGAAAGAAAGATATCACCCTGATATAAGGATGACGTCAGCATCATCAGGATGACAAAACAATCAAACAAGAAGTGATACAACATCATCAGGATGATATTGACTAAGATCATCCTGACGTTCAAAATATGATGACCCCAGTGAATATCGGGTCGCACTTAGAACTCTTCAACAACATCATCAGGATGATCATAACCAAGATCACCCGATGATAAAAATATCACCCCGGCGAGATATCATGATGCAGATAATATGATGACCCTCGCAAGCAACACGGTGATAAAAGGAAATATGATGATGATGACGACGACCCTTAGGAAAAAAGAAGTCAGGTCGAACAACTTAGAGAATAACCCCTTCAGAAAATCAGGGCAACATCATCATCATGTTTGGGCAAGGTGATAAATGGAAGATCACCGGATACTCGAGAAATCACCCCCGCAAGCAAATCAGGGCGCACTGTAGCTCGTCAGCATCATCAGGATAAAAACCAAACATCACCCGACATTTCAATATGATGATGATGATGAGAAACCGGTCGACGGAAAACATGATGATGCTGACCTTCATCGAAACAAACATGATGATGATGACCTCCTCCTCAAGAAAATATGATGATGCAGCTGAAAAATGCTGAGGAGGTCCATTACTTGGAACATTTTTTGGATACTTAGGGAGAGCGCCTGCATGAGAATTGCTCAAAAAACTGATAGTCAATTCAGGCGCTAACAGTGGCTCTGTCTGGGGACGTGCAGGTGAAAACCTGCAGCGAGAACCCCAGATCTCTGGGATGCAGACCAGTCCCTTATCCATTGGGCACAGAGTCATGATGTTATATTGATCTGCATCACCAAACTCATTATTTTTAAACATCATTTTGGCGGCCCCGGGCAACCAAAAAGGAAGAACCATAATTTTTTCTTGTCAAATGCCTGATTCCAAGCTGAAAGATCCCAATCCCAACTGAAAAGATTGGCATAATCTGCCCATAATGTCACCTGCTTAAAAAGATATTCCACCAGTTTTGAAAGCTTGCCACCATTATTTTCAGCTCTGTCATTTTGGATTTCAGAATTAGACATGTAACCATACACATAATATTCTTCAACATTTGGCAACACATGTATGTTATGTCCCTCAGACAGTACATCATACTGCTCTTGGCAATCTTTATCATTTATCTGGCTGCTGCACATTATCAGGCACTCATCCAGCTGATCTAATAATTCAAAATATTCAGAAAATATGAGACCCCTAATATCTACTGATATTGAAAACAAATCCTGATCCACACACCCAATGTTACACATGTCTGAATCAGGTGATGATGAACATTCATTATTCACAGCTTGCAAATCAGTATCATCATCCTTAAACAAAGGGTTAATCCTGCACCAAAGAAGGTCATGACTCACAACATTATATGCATCAACAGGCTCATCATAAAGGGGATTAACACTCACTGCAAAGGCCTCTGCTTCTTCTTCATGACATTCCAATTCTTCTTCATTACTATCAGATCCAGAGTCATAAGAAAAACAAACCTGATCCATGCACTGGTCATGGATATCATTTTTATCAACTGATTGCCCCATATACAAGATTGCGACTGTTTCAATGCACTCTGAAGTTGAACAATCTGCATCATTTTCCAGCCCTCCAATGCTTCCTGATGAAACTGATATTGATTCTTGATCCATATGATCACAACTCTGCACAACTGGATCATTTAAACATGAAGGCTCTTTGCTTAGGACTGGTATGCAAATTTTACTTGAAAAATTATTATTTTCAACTTCACTTGCTGGGCAAAAAAAGACATCCTCCTCTATGATAGAAACATCATCTACTTGGAATGATGCAAAAACTGGGACGACAGGGGTGTGAGTGCTATGACATTCATTGTCAATACCTGAACTAAATCCTTCATTAACACTGGGGGCTGCAGGAGAACAAAAATTTTCAGAGAAATAACCCTTTTGTATTCCATACCTCCAATTGTTTTCAATATCTAATGCAAACTGATGTGCCTGATGCAATGTGGTGGGCTCCTTGTCTCTTAATCTGTAACTCATTTTCCCATCAAAGGCTCCCAAGTAGGTAACTAAGCACAGTGCATCATTAGGTCTCATGCATCCTGGAATTCTATTCAATGCCCTCATAAATCTGAGGTTAAAGGCTGGGATCAACTCATCTTCTTCAATATGGATGTACATGAAGTCACTAATAGCTGCATATTCAGAAACTCTTTCACCATACTGTACTAGAAATGCAGATTTAAAACCATGCCAAGAGCTGACAGAGTGAGCTGGAAGGTAGGAAAACCAGTCCCTTGCATCTTCATCTAGAGATTGAACAAATAATCTCATAACCACGTCCTCATGGTCAATCTCAAAGTCATCTATCACATTCATGAACTGCTGCAAGTGTCTCTCAGCTGATTCATCCTTTATACCCTTAAATTTAGGCAAAAAATTTCTGATTTTAGGTGGAAAAGCATTTGGATAGCCACAAATGCCATTGAAATCTATGGGCTTATATCTGTCTATGTTGAAACTTCTTTTATTACATTGTTGGGACTGACTACTATACATTTTTGCATTTGACACTTCACAAGGGTGCATAGGCAGATAATACATCCTTTATGTTATTGCAACCCTCCTCTCTACTCAGATTTGCTACAAACAATGACTTTAGGCACTCAAAGTTTAGACTGTTTTTTCAAACTTTCCTAAAGTCCTTTAAATGAGTCTTTTGAACAACATTGCATGCCCTTTGAAATACAGGGTAAGTTCTAATAAAAGCATGCAAGCTCTGTTTTCACCAATGTTCCCTTTTAACCAGTGCTTTCTCACCAAATAGGGAATCTGTCAAATAATATGAAATACCTGGATATGTTGCAGAAGCTGCAAATTCTTCTCTGGCTGATTTTGTTCTTTTATCAGGTTCTTTGATGCAGAGTCGCCACCTCCTTGAAGAGGAATGAGCTTCAAACAAGCTGAAGCTGCAAATTGATTTCTTTCTTTCTGGGTCATCCACCAGCAGAGTCACATATACAACCTTTTTTCTCTGCTGCAACAAACAGTTTCCAGGTCTAATTTTTTAATCTTGTGGACTCAAACTTTCATGGATATGACACTGATCTCCCCAGTAGAGTCACCATTTTGTTAGTGACTCGGATGGGCCACAAGTATATCATTTTTTAGTCCATCCCCAGCGGAGTCGCCATTTTGTTGGTATTTTTTCTGAATCAGCATTAGGGTTTGCCACTTCTAATGCACAGGCAGATTCAGCCAACTGAATACAGGAGGCTGCGTGAGCTCCTCCCCTTCACTTCTGGTTCTGCCGCACCAAGGGGGGTATCCCTATAACTCAAGATGTAACCTTGACTAGCTCAAAGATAGAAGGATCTAACTCGACAACAACAGGCAGAATACTCTCATGTATGGACCAAGATCTGCATGATAGATCACAAGGCTGGCAACATTCTTGGACATGATGTCTGGTTGAGTATGAGAGTATGCAGGGGGTTCCTAATCCTACTCCTACAACTAACAGGTGGAGGTATGAAATGTTTTGATATGAATTTGGATGCAAAGCTGGACATGGTGTATAACACAAGAACACAGCATGATTGGTGCCTATCCACGGCTTGGAGTCGGTAGACATACACCTGTGAATGATCAGCATGAATAGCTAAAACTGGACTTCAGGGGGATACACATGATATCTGCCTTATAGATATCTCCCAATAAAGAGTGTCAAGTTATCTCTACTTATGGCATCCCTACTGTAGTATACCCTTCCCAATGTTCAACCTGAAAATAGTTTAATCTGCCCCTTGAGCAGAGGTTAAAAGATCAGACATTCAACATAGGAATTCTATGCTCTAGAATCTAAACATTACGCAAATATCCAGATCCAGAAGAAGAATACATGCAATACTGGAGACAGAATTAACACAACACATGCTAAGATAGCATTACTCATATAAGATCAACCATGAAATCAGTGGATTCATGCCAAGTCGTACAACAGGAGATACATAAACTCACAAGATAAACTGTACAGAGCAACCAGATCAGCTGGTTATGGATTACAGAGCCAAAAATCCCCAACTTTCAACAACCCTGAATGAATAACACCGTCTGCATTATATAGCAGGAGGGTGTATTCAGCATTAACTACCAGGTTGACCAAAAATCCTGCCAGATATACAGTATCATAAAAATGGCGCTCAAACATTACCAGATTGGCGCCCAAACTTGAATGCAGCAGGTGGGGGAGGAGACAGGAAGATTTCTCGAGCCCTGCGCCACCGCCTAGGGATCCAGATCTTCAACCGGGTACTAGATCAGCCCACGCCATCGCCCATACCTCTGCAACAATCGCCATTGATGGCGCACCAACCCGCGGCCTTGGGAAGAACATCAGACAGTTAATCGCAACCATTTCCCGCCGAGATTCATCATCATGATATTCGAAAATGCAGGATATCAAAATCCCACATGCACCCCGCAGCAACCTCATTAACACTTAATATACTAGGTCATAAGCATATATCACGTCGGTGCTTTTGCTCCTGACGACACTAGTATAAGACTTCATCATCATTCATCCTCCAGCAGCATGATATCCTGTCGCCCGAAATATCACCCTGACGTCAGCATCATATTGCAATACAACCTGCATGATAATCGCCTTCACCTGCACAACCGGATCCATCGGAGGAACATCCTCCTGCTGAGCTTATACCAAAAGTCTGGCCGATGAACATCCTGATGACGTCATCATCATATCCTGCTGACGTCATCATCATATCTGCCTACTGCGCACCTCCTCATATCCAGATGACGTCATCATCATGTTTGCAAATATCGGGAGATCTCCTCAAGATGATCAGTGTTAGAAATATGACCCCCCCGGACCTTGATGACGTCATCATCATATCGACATCAGGATGATATTCGGAAGACAACCGGATATTTAGAAATATCATCCTGATGCACAAATATCAGGTTGCACTGTAGCTCCACTATAAGATCGGGGCGATAGATGAATATGATGATGCTTGAAAAGATCACCCCCACTAGATAATGCACGAAGCCAGCAGGCGGATATCTCCTTGATATCAGCATCATCATGATGCTGGAACAAACACACACTCGAGTGATATGAAAATATCACCCCCTCCTTCGGAAATATCATGGCAGATAGGCAGAAAGAAAGATATCACCCTGATATAAGGATGACGTTAGCATCATCAGGATGACAAAACAATCGAACAAGAAGTGATACAACATCATCAAAATGATATTGACTAAGATCATCCTGACGTTCAAAATATGATGACCCCAGTGAATATCGGGTCGCACTTAGAACTCTTCAACAACATCATCAGGATGATCATAACCAAGATCACCCGATGATAAAAATATCACCCCGGCGAGATATCATGATGCAGATAATATGATGACCCTCGCAAGCAACACGGTGATAAAAGGAAATATGATGATGATGACGACGACCCTTAGGAAAAAACAAGTCAGGTCGAATAACTTAGAGAATAACCCCTTCAGAAAATCGGGGCAACATCATCATCATGTTTGGGCAAGGTGATAAATGGAAGATCACCGGATACTCGAGAAATCACCCCCGCAAGAAAATCAGGGCGCACTGTAGCTCGTCAGCATCATCAGGATAAAAACCAAACATCACCCGACATTTCAATATGATGATGACGATGAGAAACCGGTCGACGGAAAACATGATGATGCTGACCTTCATCGAAACAAAGATGATGATGATGACCTCCTCCTCAAGAAAATATGATGATGCAGCTGAAAAATGCTGAGGAGGTCCATTACTTGGAACATTTTTTGGATACTTAGGGAGAGCGCCTACATGAGAATTGCTCAAAAAACTGCCAGTCAATTCAGGCACTAACAGTATCCAAGCCACCTATGAAAAGTATCACTACACACACCACTACAAGAACATTAACAAGACACCAAAGCAACTCTTTGCATTATCACCTCTTAGATCTTGGAGTTTCATTAACACCTCTTAGATCTTGGACATCAATGACCAGTAGTTTACATTTCTTTGACATCAATGACAATATACCTCCTGAGACATGCTCACCATACTATCAACAATGACATCATGAGATGATTGACTTGTCAAACTAAAGATGAGTATCAACTAGACATCAAATCAAACAACAACTTTCAATAAAATTTGACATCAATAACAAACATCAACATGGACATGAAGAACATTCTTGTTATAAGAAGGATATTGATGAATTGAAACATCTTCTTAAGAAAAACAACATTGATTTACCTTCTAAAATGTCTAAGTCAGCTTCTTCTTCCATTCAAAACAATCAAGATCTAGTAAGGAAAAAGGCCATGTAGGTTTTGCTTCTGAAACAACTAAAAATAAAGTTAAATCTCTTTATGCTTCTATAGGTCTTGGATCAGGGAGATGGATTCTAGATTTTGGAGCTTCTCACCATATGGCTTCTTCACAGTCTATGTTCTCTTCTTTTGAGCCTTGTGTTATGCCACCTATTTTGATGGGTAATAATACTTACATGAATGTAATTGGGAGGGGATCTATTGATATTGCGGATGGCACTTTCAATGATGTTTTGTGTGTACCTCATTTGTCAAATAATCTTCTTTCCATCTATCAGATTACCCACGATGGAGCAAGGAAGACTATCGAATTCACACCTAATTCAATTATCATTGAAGACTTAGAGAGTAGAGAGATAATTTCTACTAGGATGGTTGATCATGCATCTTAGTTATACACCTTTTCAAACTTTATACCTGATGATGGCTCTAATCCTTTAGTTGTTGATCATGCTCTTAGTATGAACTTTGATTTTGAGGAGAATTTTGGTTACTTGAACCTAGGTATTCTCACATCTGGTCTAGTTCTTGAGCCTTGTATTTCTTCTCCTCCTCCTCCTGCTTGCTCTAAATTTAGCATTGCAGTGGTGCAAGAGGTTCACATTGGTCTTCCTGGTCTGGTTCCTTGCGACGTATTCCTACCATACATTTCATCTTTGTTTTTAGAGTCCCACATTTCAGATTTGGGAGACACTATTGATTGCATTCTTCTCTTTGATCATGGAATTGATTCTTCTTCAAATGTTATGAGGGCACATTCAAACCTTCATGTTCCTTCTTTTCCTACATCTACTTCTACAGTGACAATTTCTGCATATATTCTTGAGTCCACATATCTAACTCAGTCATTTTTCATGTTGAAACCTTCTGTAGAAATACCAAATTCTCATTGGTCTAGTTGTCTTGCCTATGGTGAGTATCATACATCCATGGTAAATGTACCTGAATCTTGCATGGTACCTGATTCATCTTATCAGTGTTTGTCACAATTTTTCATTTAGTCAGAGATTCTTAAGCAACATTTAGAGTAGGAATCTTTGTCTTCAGAGGAGATATATTCATCTTTGGATCCTATTCAACATCACTTGGTTCTGGATTTTCACTTTCATCAGTTATGCCTGGGACTCCTAATTTGATCGTGGAACCCCTCAGCACCAACATGGAGACACATGAG
The DNA here is from genome assembly GCA_027924645.1 of Cunninghamia lanceolata. Classification (NCBI taxonomy): domain Eukaryota; kingdom Viridiplantae; phylum Streptophyta; class Pinopsida; order Cupressales; family Cupressaceae; genus Cunninghamia; species Cunninghamia lanceolata. Next base: position 2,785,495 of record BSBN01000914.1, on the reverse strand, counting down.
TAGTCTTCAAAGACTTCATATATTTTGATCTTTCTTCCCTTATAGTACTTTCAGGAATGGGAAGACATCATAAATTCACCTTTGGTTTTGTTTTTCCATATGGGGAGGAATGTTGTTTGGTGATCTTGGATCATCTTCAGTATCCTATGTCGAGCATCTACCAAGAGTATAGGAAATTCTACATTTAGGGGGGGCTACATATCTCTCTTCTCCTCTCTTAGGGGGGGTTTTATCCTACGAGTTTTCTCCTTCACATCTTCTGAGAGGCTTCATCATTGTACATGGGTGCCACATCATGATTCATTGGTCAGGACCCATCTTTTCATCTACCTATGCTATGCTTAAGTGGGGTTGTTAGTGTAGGTTTTTTATTTTCCTTATGTTAGGGAGTATGTTTTTTCCCTACACGTATTATTAAGATTTCTTAGGTTAAAATTAGACATGTTTAATATGAGGACACATGGCATAATCCATCAATTACATGTGTCTCTCTCACCCACCTTTGGGAGTTGAGTCTCACACCCTCTTTCAGATTTATTTTCCACCTCTCATAACCATTTGTTTCTTATCTGAGTAGGTACAACCATGTAATCTAGCATTTACCAAGTAGGTATAACTCCCACCTATTTTGGGCAATTAGGAGTTTTATCCTCTTGGAAGTATTTTCTCTTTTTTGTTATATATACAGCACTCACCTCTCCTTTTGCTAGTTCAGTGAGGTATAAGGGAGTATTGATATATTTCATATCTATATTTTTGTTCTTGCTTTCCTTCAGTCATTTTGATTCTAGGTGGCTTCATAGCAAAACCTAACACCAACCCCCTTTATGACTTTTGGAGACTCTCAAGCATCTCTTCTAGTTTTGCCCATGAACCCAAGCTACATGGAACTAGATACACTCATTATTTCTTCAAGCCTTTCTAGCTAAATATTTTTCCTTAGCATATGATTCTTTCAAGTGAATAGCCTTTAATGTCTAGGAGATTCACCCAAATTTGGCATGCTTTCAAAGTGAAAATTATATTTAGCATATGGAAAGAGAAATATTTGTTTTTAGGCTTTGTCAAGTAGATGCTTATTTCTCTATGTATAGTAAAGCCATTATATGCTCTAATGTTATGTTACAGATCCACATTCAGGAAAATAAAGTTACTCTAGAAGTTTCCCACTTGTAGACACTTATTGAGCATTTGGCCAATGCCCCTTGTATTGTTTCTCATGTGTCACCTTATCCTACTAGCAAGGATGCTCTTCTCCACACAAGGGCCATAATGGTCATAGTCATAATGTTCGTTCAAAACATGGTTATCATGGGGCCCAAGGATCACCTCAATGCTGGTGTCATGGATGGTCTCCCATGTCACATGGATAATCTTACGCTTCTCAACATGACTGTGGCCTTCCTAATTGGCATGAGAATGGGAAGTTCCCCCAGCTCGACCTTGTTATTTCCCCTATTTACATAACTCCTATTGATAAAGAAGAAGAACAAGACAAAGAGGACATCATCATGGGTTGGGATCCCATTTTTCACAACTAGGATCTCTTGAATGGTTGGGGCAAACCCCTTGATAATGACCCCCCTCCTCCTACTACTAGTATATCTCTTGTTACTTAGTGATGTATCCACTTTTTTTTGTTTTTAGGCTTTAGCATTGACTTTTGGCAGTGTGATTCTATTCCACCAATAATTTATGTTAACTATGTAACATATTTTTTATATAAAAGTATGCTATTCATCATAAAAATAGGCAATAATCTTAATGTAAAAGCAACATTATAATGGTTTGAAAACAACAACAAATTTAAAACTTAAATAAGCATTATAGAAATATTAAAAAACACATAACACAATATCAATCCTAGGAAACCCTTTCAAGAAAAAACTTGGCCACAAAATCAACTTCACTTACTATATTAACACTATAATGTTGTCCAAATATAAGAAAATATTTGTTTGCATTGAAATTAGACTATGTCTTGATTGTAAAGGAATTATAGCACAACTATGATAGCATTTTCTTATCACCAAAATAAATTATGAAACCATGAACCCAAGCACTCAATAAATAGCCAAAAGAGAAATAATAAATGAATAATGATTTTCTAAAACATGCATTCAAGAGTCATCTACCAAGGTGGAACCCAAATATGACCCTCCACATACCCCAAGTGTCTCTTTGATGCAGGAGCATCACCTGAATGTTGTTCTTGAAGGTCCAAGAGACCTAGTTGATGTTTTAAGGACTATTTTGTTCTATGAGTCCTAGTTGTATGTAAAGAAAAGGTCAAAAATGGTCTTATAATACCATATATATAATCTTTTGTAACCTAGGTGTGGTATAGGGTTAAAAGTTGCACTAAGGTGGCATAATTGTCAAATTTCATGACATAATCTTTAGGTTTTGTATGGAAAAAGGAAATATTCTTGTGGATAACTATTTTTTGTAAGTCTTTGATGCAAAAATCAATCCAAGAATATGCTCCACGAAGTATTAGGAGCTGGAAATGAGAAAATACCCTGTTTCTAGCCATTTTTTAAGGTTTTGCAGGTACAAATCAGTATTGTATAGTTTTGTATGGCACAGTAATAGGTCTGTGAATGGATAGGTTGATAGTGCTTTGCTTTTAGGTTCAAATGATTTTTATTTCATTAAATTTCAAGAATTTTGGAGCAAATTAGAGCAAAAATACTCATTGTAATTTTTGACAATTTTCTGAAAAAATAGCAAAGAACATATTGGTACGGCCTTGTACGGTCAAGTTGTAGCTCTGTGTTTGCATGGGATGATAATGGCATGTCTTAAGGTTTAAATTCATATTGTTTGAGGTGATTTAATTGAGTTTTTCTCAAGTTATGATCAAAATAGTGCTTGTTGCTCTATTTAGAAACTAGGGTTTCCCAAAATACAAAAAAAAACATTTCATCAAATTCGTACAGTGGAAAAATCTAATTTTTGGTGTGAACCTTTATTTTATGGGTCTCTAAATGATTGCAAAATTTCAAGTCCTGAGTCAATGGTTTGTGTGAGATATGAAGGACTGTTCCTTCCAAAAACTTGCTAAAACTGACCTAGAATCCTAGAACAACTAGGGCTTAGTGCAAATTTAACTTTTTTTTGTTTTTTTCTGAGAAGTGTGGGTTTTTCAAGGCCCCATAGGACCTAATAAGTGTTGTGGAATCCATTTATGTCATCAAGAATGAGTTTGGTTATATTAAGTACCCATTAGGTCTCATTTAAGGGTTTAAGGGCTAGAAAACAAGATTGCAAACAAGGTAGGTTTTGTGATTCATCTTGAAGAGTCATAGAGAATCTTGTTGTAGGTGGTTGTAGAGCATTCTTTCCATCCTCTGCATCATTTTTTTATCAGAGCCCAGAAAGATCTGGTAGTGAAAGTTGTCCAAGTTAACAAGATTTTGTATGAGGTTGTGTGTGAAGGTATTGGGGTACCAAAAGACTAGGCCAAGGGAAAAGAAAGAAGCCTAAGGTGAGGTATCACAAAGACAAGAAGATGCAGCAGAAAGATAAGAAATAAAGCCTCAAAAGGAAGGACAAGATGAAAGACAATATGATGAGCCAAGTTTTAGAGTTTAATAGAGAAATGGCAGAGTTGAAAAGAGGTATTAAGCTTGTAGTGCAGCAATGTCTTGAGGAAGAATGCCAAGGAAATGTTGGGCATTGGCCAATGAGAAAGAAGTTGAAGTGGAATATAAAGATGATTATTCAAAAAAGTAGAAAATAAAGGATAGTTGTCTTGGAAGGTGAAGGTGAACAAAGTTTGGATAGAAAAGAGTTGCTAAATGAGAAAGAAAGGAAACAAGTTGCAGCAAAGGTACATTGTGAGGTACTTAAAGATGATTTGTAGGGACAAGTTTTTGAGATAGAACGAGAGTGGAAGGTGAAGATTGCTAATGAAGGGATGCATATAAGTAGGATAGCGAAGGAAGATACAAGAAAACAAGCATAGGGAGCTAGTGAAGAGGCAAATTGGCCTCATGGTTCTTATCTAATGCATGTTGATGATAATGTTTGTATAGTGTTAGGGTTCAGAGAGATCGGAGCAATAAACACTAACAATTATATGTAGATTAAATAACCCAAATATAACAATGAAGAACAATACAAAAGAGATCAACACAAAAATTTAATGGGATTCACCCATAATGGGCTACATCCACAGAAACTCAGCCATCCAATGATTTTATTATCCAATGCAAAATAGATTACAATCTCGCGAATCTCATATCGCTACATACATCCCAGCTATTAGGAATTGTGTGCAAAAAGATATCAATTAAATGCAAATAAAGATTAAACAGAGGAATGAAAATACACACAAATAATAACAACGAGAGACAAGTTTTAACATGGTTCACCCAAACTTGGGCTACATCCACCAACAAAGAGTCCAATATTATTATCCAGCAAATCAAACTGATTACAACCAACAATCCTTGCAACTCAATACTAATGCAAATGTTACAATACAATATCGAAATCCAACCCGTAAAATAAATCCCAGCCTCTTATAACAAGCCTTTTGGAAGCTTCTAGAATTAGGGTTTTACAATGTCATTTTTCTTTTTTTGGTTAACAAAAAATTAACAACTGACTCTGAACCCCAGCGAGGATACATTATGAGTGTACAATACTTGCATGATCAGTCGCCACATACCAACAATCTCCCACTTGGAGACTGATCAAGCTCCACACCAAACAATCTCCCACTTGGAGACTGATCCTGGATGACACCGTTGTGCGTGCAACTCCCACTAGAAATAAGCACCCTAGACTCTGTTGTTCTAATTTTATTGTTTTTAGTCTTGAAGACAAACTGAAGCTGAAGATGATCTCGGCTTCTCCCGTGTCACTGCCTTCATAAACATATCCGCTAGATTTTCATCTGTATGTATCTTTTTCAGCCATAATTATCCATCATCCAACACCGATCGAATGAATTGATACCTCAACTATATGTGTTTGGTCTTTGAATGCAAGGCAAAATTCTTTACAAGATGTATGGCACTCTGGCTATCCGTAAACAAATAATTGTTAGCTTGTTGTTTGCCCAATTCTTCCATGAAATATTGCAGCCATATCATCTCCTTGTTTGCCTCTGTTGCAGCTACATACTTTTCCTCTGTGGTGGATAAAGCAACCACCTTTTGCAACCGTGAGATCCAACTCACTATTGTCCCACCTACAGTAAAAACATAACCTATAGTACTCCACTTGGTATCAATATCCCCTACCAAATCTAAGTCTACATAACCTGCTAAATCAGTATTAGAGCCCCCAAAACATAAGTGTTTATTGGATGTACCTCTCAAATATCTGAGAGTCCATTTTTTCGCATTCCAATGCTTCAATCTGAGATTACTCATATACCTACTTACAACTCCTACAGCATGTGCAATACCTAGTCTCATGCATACCATGGCATACATTAAGCTTTTTAAAGCTAAAGAATATGGTACCTTGGACATTTTATCTTCCTCCTCTTGTGTCTTTGAACACATCTCCTTAGTCAATTTCAGATGACTAGGCAAAGGTGTGCTGACAGCTTTTGCATTCTCCATATGGAATCTCTGCAACACCTTTTCAATATAATTAGCTTGAGATAGAGTTAATTTTCTGGTCTTCCTATCTCTACAAATTTTCATACCAAGGATTTGTTTTGTTGCCCCCAAATCCTTCATAGCAAATGATTGTGCTAACTGTTGTTTTAACTCTCTTATGTAATCCATGTTAGACCATGCTACAAGCATGTCATCAACATATAAACAAAAAATAATGTAACTGTCATTATCCAACCTCTTAAAATAAATACAATGGTAAGAATTACACCAGTTGTAGCCTTACTCAGCCATAAAACCATCAAATTTCAAATACCATTATCGAGGTGCTTGTTTCAGGCCGTATAAACTTTTCTTCAATATGCACACCAATTTCTCCTTACCTTTGACCTCAAATCCCTGTGGTTGTTGCATATATATCTCCTCCTCTAAATCACCATGGAGAAAGGTAGTTTTCACATCTAACTATTCCAAATGTAAATCTTCAACAACCACAATACTTAAAACAGTACGAATAGAAGTCATCTTAACAACCGGAGAAAAAATCTCATCAAAATCAATGCCCTTTTCTATGCAAATCCTTTTACAACTAACCTAGCTTTAAATCTTTTCTTACCTCCATCTTCCTCTTTCATCCTATAAACCCATTTGTTTGGTAAAGCCTTTTTACCTGTAGGCAACTTACATAATTCCCAAGTCTAATTTTTCAGCAAGGAGTCCATTTCTTCTTTCATTGCAAGTTCCCACTAAACCTTTGTATCCACCTGCATAGATTCATCATACCCTTTCGGTTCACTAGCATCTGTTAGCAAAATAGAATACAAAGAGGGAGAAAACCTTTCAAGAGGTCTACTTAGCCTTGTTGATCGTGTAACATTCGCTAGAGTTTGTGGTATTTCTTGTTGTTGTTGCAGAGCATGAGGAACCACTGGAACATCACTATCTAGAGTATCATCTAGCACTACATAATCCTTCTCTTTCTTTTCATGCTGCTGCAACTGATCTTTGTACAGCACCTTCTCATTGAATACAATGTCCCTGCTTCTCACAATTTTTAGATTTTCAACATCCCAAAGCCTATAGCCAAATTCATCAATGCCATATCCAATGAAGATACACTTTTTTTTATTTTACATCCAACTTGGTTCTATTTCTAGAATCTACATATGCAAATGCTTCACATCTGAAGGTTTTGAGAAAAGAATAACTCACCTTCTTACATGTCCATGCTTCCTTTAGAATACCATAGCCTAAAGGAACTGAAGGACCTCTGTTAATTAAATATACAATGGTATTGACAGCCTCTACCCACATATTTAAAGGCAGCCCAGCATGCAATCTCATGCTCCTTGCAAGCTCCATTATTGTCCTAGTCATGCGCTTAGCCACTCCATTTTCTTGTGGAGTCCTTGGAACCATTTTTTGCCTCTGAATTCCAATAAAGGAACAATAATCCTCAAATTATTTACTGCAATACTCACCACCATTATCAAATCTGAGACATTTTAATCTTTTACCCATCTCATTCTCAACCAAGCTTCTCCATTTCTTAAATGTTTCAAATACATCAGATTTCTGCCTAAGGAAATAAATCCAAACCTTCCTAGTTGCATCATCTATGAATGTAACATAATACCGAGAGCCACCAAGAGAAGATACCGAAGCCGGTCCACATACATCTATATGCACAAGCTCCAACTTTTTATCTTTCTTTGGCTTCCCATCCTTGAGAAAACTAACTCTCTTTTGTTTGCCATACACACAACTTTCACAGAAATCTATATTAATACATTTTAGACCTAGTAAAACTTTCTTAGAATGAAGTACCTTCATACCTTTTTCACTCATATGCCCAAGTCTGTTATGCCACAGTGTTGTCTCAGAACCTACAGCAACTATTTCAGTCTCTTCCTACGAACCCGTAGCAACTGTTCCTGAACCTGTTTGGTTTTTCTCTACAACAACTAAAGTAGAAGGAATAATATGACCTATACAAAGATATAAGGTGCCTACTTTTACACTTTTTGCTACTATTAAGGCACCTCTTGAAACCTTCCAATTTTTATCACTAAAAGTAACTATGCAACCTTCATTAGCAAGCTGCCCTGCTGAAATTAAATTCCTACTCAGCCTTGGAATGTTCCTTACCTCTTGTAGTAGCCAATGATTCCCATTCTACAACTTAATCTTGATTCTTCCCTTTCCAACAATCTGACAAGGTTCGTTATCTCCCAAATAAACCAGCCCAAATCCCCTAGGACATAATCAAGAAAATAACTTCTCTAGGGGTGTAGCATGAAATAAGGACCCTGAATCTAAAACCCATGAATCATCAACATTATCTAGGGAAAGAATCAAAGCATCATCTTTAGATTTATTACTTACCACATTTGCCTCCTTATTGCCTTCTTGTTTGTCTCCTTTATTCTTCTGAGACCAATAATCTTTCTTCAGATGACCTAGTTTCCCATAGTACTAGCAATCCTTATGTCCTCTGGATTGGGACGTCTTGTCCTTTGATTTTCCTCGTGACTTCCCATGACCTCTAGAACCTTTTCCTCTCTCCTTTGATCTACCCCTGCTTTCTGCATTCAAAACACTACCCTATGTGGACCCTCCTGAGCTTTTCCGTCGCATTTCCTCAATAAGGATAACACCAACAACATCATCAAATTTCAAGGTATTTGAACCAGAGATAGAGTTACTTACAGCCATTACCAAGCTATTCCAGCTTTCTAGCAAAGAACATAAAACCAAGAGAGACCTCACCTCTTCATCAAATTTCACTTTTACAAAAGTTAACTAACTGGTAATCATATTAAACTCATTTAAATGATCTGTCACAAATCCACCTTCAATTATTTTTAGATTAAACAAACGCTTCATGAGAAAAACCTTATTTGAGGCTGAGGGTTTTTCGTACAATTTAGCCAAAGCTTTCATCAATTCATCTGTTGTCTTTTCTTATGTTATATTGAATGCCATAGATGGTGCCAAGCACAACCGAATGGTTCCCAGTGCCTTTCTATCCAAAAGATTCTAATCTTCATTAGTCATTGTTGTTGATTTCTTGGCTATTCCTTCCAACGGCCTCCATAAATCCTTCTGATAGAGATAATCCTCCATCTGAATCTTCTGTAACTAATAGTTCTACCCATTGAATTTATCTACCTTCAATTTACCCTTGTCCACCATTGTTCCCACTTAACAGTGAGACTCCCACTCAACCGTGAGACCTTCCTTCGGATGATAATCGAACACAACCTGCTCTGATACCACTTGTTAGGAATTGCATGCAGAAGATATCAATTAAATGCAAATAAAGATTAAACAGAGGAATGAACATACATAGAAATAATAACAGTGAGAGACAAGTTTTAACGTGGTTCACCCAAACTTGGATTACATCCACCAACAGAGAGTCCAATATTATTATCTAGCAAATCAAACCGATTACAACTAGCGATCCTTGCAACTCAATACTGCTGAAAATGCTACAATACAATATTGAAATCCCATCCACAACATACATCCTAGCCACTTATAACAAGCCTTTTGGAAGCCTCTAGAATTAGGGTTTTACAATTTCATTTTTCTTTTGTCAGTTAGCAAAACATTAACAACTAAGGATACATTATGAGTATACAGTACTTGTATGATTACTCGCCACATACCAACACCAGCCACTTATAACAAGCTTTTTGGAAGCTTCTAGAATTAGGGTTTGACAATGTCATTTTTCTTTTTTTCGGTAAACAAAAATTAACAACTGACTCCAAACCCCGGCAAGGATACATTATGAGTGTACAATATTTGCATGATCAGTCGTAACATACCAACAATCTCCCACTTGGAGACTAATCAGGCTCCACACCGAACAATCTCCCACTTGGAGACTGATCCTGGATGACACCACTGCACTTGCAGCTCCCACTGGATTACAGGCTTGGCTGGTTTCTTATGTCCACCGTTATCAATCATGAAGGCCAATGGAAACTGATGAGGAAATCAATTTCTACCATTACAAATTACAGTATTTGCATGATCAGTCACCACATACCAACATATAGGTGCAAACCAAGGAGAGAATGAAGAAATGGACATCAGTAATGAGGCATATGAAAGAGAAATAGAATTTTGGAGTCTTGTAGTTGAGAAGATCATTAGGAGGATGTACAAAAACCAAGCACGAAACAAAAGCATGAAGACCAAGAAACATGGAGAAGATCAAGCCAAGCATGGAGAGAATCAAGAGGAGGTCAGAGAATAGCTAAGCATGCAGTACAATTGCAAGAAGAGAAAGAAAAGAAAACCATCATTTGAGCTGGAACTCAAATTTATTTTCCCTGGGGAGTATGATGCAGGAGCATCACCTGAATGTTGTTCTTGAAGGTCCAAGAGACCTAGTTGATTTTTTAAGGACTATTTTATTGTGTGAGTCCTAGTTGTATGTCAATAAAAGGTCAAAAATGGTCTTAGAAAACCATATATATAATCTTTTGTAATGTTTTCTATCTTTGGTGTGGTATAGGGTTAAGAGTTGCACTAAAGTAGCATAATTGTCAAATTTCATGACATAATCTTTAAGTTTTGTATAGAAAAAGGACATATTCTTGTGGATAAATATTTTTTGTAAGTCTTTGATGCAAAAATCAATCCAAGATAATGATCCAAGAAGTATTGGGAGTTGTGTTACCCCTTTCTTTTGTTCCTAGGGTTTGTTTACTTTGTTGTTCATTTTTTTTGTGATCCATCAAATTTCTGCCTAAATTCCTAAGGATTGTATTTTCCCCTTTGTTGCCTTAGAAAATACTTGAAATCATGAGTATTCAAGATTTCCTAAACTAATTCCTGATTTCCTTTGTTTTCTAACCAAGTCGCCAGGTTCTTAAGTTTCAGAACTCCCCGACCCCGTTTACATTCCTTTCATTATGTCTTGCGGCCTATGTGTTTCTCTTTGAAGTCGCTTGATCACTAGTTTTTAGAACTTCACAACCTCCGACTCAGGGTTCTAAAGTTTCCATTTCTTGTGATTTGATGACAACTAAGCCACAGACCAGATATCAAGGTAATTAATGATCATTTAATGTGGCATATGACATAACCGATGAATGTCCTTTGAGGAATTTTTGAAAAACGAGCAAATCTTCGTGTTATTTTCTCAAGGCATGGAATTAGTACCACGTCATCCTAGCATTTAAAAGCAAGTCATGGTTCCATAACTGCATGAGTATTCACATTTCATGGCAAAAATTTTACTAAGTGTTCTACTTTTCTTTCTTCTATTTCAAGTTGTTATCTCTACAGTGCTCAATCATTGCTCCTGGTATTTAGTAGCTGTAATGAAATTCAAATTTTAGGGTGTATCCTCTCACTCTACAATTGAAAATAGTTGGTCTAATGTAAAAGACACAGAGCTTGGCCATATTGACTTAGCAGAATTTTGGTCATGTCTGCAACAAGAAGATAGGTCACTGCTTGCGAAGAAAATTCTACAAAGTGGCTTGGCACAAGCTGCCAGTTTTCCAACTTCTATATAGTGTGTAGACTTCGTTATTGCATCTATGGAGAGGTACGACCCTAAAACTCATTAGATCTAAACAAAGGATGGGCTCGTGATTGCAAAGATTGATTCAGAGGCCATCTCTCGAGCATTGAGGATTCTGGGAAGAGAGAATTTTCAATATATGTTTGTAGCTATTGTCGCAGAGTTCTTCAAAGAAAACGAGGACTAGTGCAAAATTGCCATAGCTTGAAATTGGCTGAAATCAAAGAAATGAGGTAAGTCACAATTACCCTCTACGCTTAAAAGTGCCCACTTTAAAGATGAAATCTTAGACATTGTTACCCTATTGCACTGAGTTGTTGGTAGTGAAGATGTAAGTTCTTTTGAGTTTTGGATGTGTCATTTCATCTTGTTAACATGTAATGAGGGTTAATTTATTAATTGGGCAGAAATGATAAGTTATCATCTAAATGAATAATTGGTTAGATTTCATGAGACTTCTGCATTCCACATGTGTTCATATTTGATATACATTCTAGCCAGCCGAGAGGTTGTCTGGGCTAGGTTGAGGCCACATGGGTCTTTAACCCCAGACACACCTGTGTATGTCTATTTTCCCCAATTCACAAAAGATGTCAGAATGAATGATTATCATCGAGTTAATGATGCATTTTTTATGTTTTTGGCGAGAAAATTAAATGGTAGTCTTGAATTGAGGATTTCTCCTAATGTTGGTTCTCTGGTTATGCAATTTGAAAGTTTTTATATCCAATTTGATAGATTCACTTACTTGAGATTGGGAGGTTATGAGTTGGCTCCAACCAAGTTGCCCCAGTATGCTAGTGATTATATTATCTTCTTGGAGGTTTCCAAACAAATGGCTGCCGTGAATATAAAATATCAGAATATGAGAAAAAGAGGATATACCTTTCTGTTGTCTCTATCTAGTTATTCTTGTAAAACCAGAGATGTTGCTAAAGGAGTTGAGTATGTGTTGGGAAGGTTTAATCTTCACTCTTTCTTCACTAAGGCCAAACTTTGATAGCAAAAATTGTGTGAAACAAAACTTCAATGGCTCTAGCTCATATGAGCATCATTCTAGCTTGGAAGACTTCAGGGAGGACTGTATGGATGATTGTAAAGTTTAGAGAAGAAATTGCATGAGACTTACTCTAACTTAAATTCAGGATTTTGGTCTATCCATTTATATTCCAAAAAAAGTTCAAGACGATTCTGAAGTAATTGATGTACAATACCAAACCCTACTTTCAAAACCCCCTGCTCAAATCAATTGGTCCAAGAAGGAGGTTGTGGATCTAAGAATTCACTATGTTGCTATGATAAAAAGAATAGAGGATTGGTTGGCTAAAAGATCGCGTGGACATGCTGGTTCACCTCATGAACAAAGAAGCTCAAGAGCCACTGGGCCAAAGACTGTGCAAGGCTCTGCTACACAAAGTTCTTCAAGAAGACATGAGGCATCATAGTCTATTTCAAGTTCACAATCAACAGGTGATGCTAAGAGGCCTGATGATGCTCTTAAGTTGAATTCAACCTATGATTCAGATAGTCTCCCCTTATCTGCAGTAGGAAAGAAAAGTGTTCTGTTGGTAGGTGGCGACTGATCAGGAAAGTACTGTACACTAGCCATGTATCCTCGCCGGGGTTTAGGGCCGGGCCGGGCCCCTAGTGGGGGTTCGGGGGCGGTAGCCCCTGAGAAACGGGGGTTCAGGGGCGGTAGCCCCCGAGAAAAAATTTTTTAGGGCCGACTTAAAAAATCCTATTTTTATGACCGACATAAGAAAACCCTAATTTTTGTAACCGACAAAAAGGCTTGATAAAAAGTGGCCAAAGGTTAGGGTTTGGATATAGTATTGTAGTATTTGCAGCGGTATTGAGTTGCAAGGATTACTGATTGTAATCGGTTTGATTTACTGAATAATAATATTGGACTCTCTATTTGGTGGATGTAGCCCGAGTTTGGGTGGACCACGTTAAATCTTGTCTCTCGCTGTTATTAATTCTGTGTATTTCCATTTCTCTGTTTAATCATTATTTGCATTTAATTGATATCTTCTGCCGGCTAACCCTAACAAGTGGTATCAGAGCGGGTTGTGTTCGATTATCGTCTGCAGGAAAGTCTCACGGTTGAGTGGGAGCAATGGCGGACGAGGGTAAAATGAAGGTTGATAAATTCAATGGGCAGAACTATCAGTTATGGAAGATGCAGATGGAAGATTACCTCTATCAAAAGGATTTATGGAGGTCGTTGGAAGGAGTAGCCAAGAAACCGGCAACAATGTCTGATGAGGATTGGAATCTTCTTGACAGAAAGGCACTGGGAACCATTCGGTTGTGCCTGGCACCGTCGGTGGCATTCAATATAACAAAAGCAAAGACAACAGATGGTCTGATGAAAGCTTTGGCTAAATTGTATGAAAAACCCTCAGCCTCAAATAAGGTATTTCTCATGAAGCAGTTGTTTAATTTGAAAATGGTTGAAGGTGGATCTGTGACAGGTCATTTAAATGAATTTAATACGATTGTCAGTCAATTGACTTCTGTAAATGTAAAATTTGATGAAGAAGTTAGAGCTCTCTTGATATTATGTTCATTACCTGAAAGCTGGGATAGTTTGGTAATGGCGGTTAGTAACTCTGTTTCTGGTTCAAATACCCTAAAATTTGATGATGTTGTTGGTGTTATTCTGAGTGAGGAAATTCGTAAGAAAAGCTCAGGTGGATCCAAATCAGGTAGTGTTTTGAACGCAGAAAGCAGGGGTAGATCAAAGGAGAGAGGAAAAGGTTCTGGAGGTCATGGGAAGTCACGAGGAAAATCAAAGGACAAAAGATCCCAAACCAGAGGACAAAAAGATTGCTGGTACTGTGGAAAACTAGGTCATCTGAAGAAAGATTGCTGGTCTCGAAAAAATAAAGGAGACAAACAAGAAGGCAATAAGGAAGCAAATGTGGTAAGCAATAAGTCTGAAGATGATGCTTTGATTCTTTCCCTAGATAATGCTAATGATTCATGGGTTTTAGATTCAGGGGCCTCATTTCATGCTACGCCCCATAGAAGTTATTTCCTTGATTATGTCCAAGGGGATTTTGGGCTAGTTTATTTGGGAGATAACGAACCCTGTCAGATTGTTAGAAAGGGAAGAATCAAGATTAAGTTGCAGAATGGGAATCATTGGCTACTACAAGAGGTGAGGCATGTTCCAAGGCTTAGTAGGAATTTAATTTCAGCAGGGCAGCTAGCTGAACAAGGTTGCACTGTTACATTTACTGATAAAAATTGGAAGGTTTCAAAAGGTGCCTTAGTAGTAGCAAAAGGTGTAAAAGTAGGCACCTTATATCTTTGTATAGGTCATACTGTTCCTTCTACTTTAGATTTTATAGAGGAAAAACAAACAGGTTTAGGAACAGTTGCTGCAGGTTTGCAGGAAGAGACTGGAAAAGTTGCTGCAGGTTCTGAAACAACACTGTGGCATAACAGACTTGGGCATATGAGTGAAAAAGGTATGAAGGTACTTCATTCTAAGAAAGTTTTACTAGGTCTGAAATGTATTAATATGGATTTCTGTGAAAGTTGTGTGTATGGAAAACAAAAGAGAGTCAGTTTTCTCAGAGATGGGAAGCAAAAGAAAAATGAAAAGTTGGAGCTTGTGCATACAGATGTATGGGGACCAGCTCAGGTATCTTCTTTTGGTGGCTCTTGGTATTATGTTACATTCATAGATGATGCAACTAGGAAGGTCTGGATTTATTTCCTTAGACAAAAATCTGATGTATTTGAAACATTTAAGAAATGGAAAAGCTTGGTTGAAAATGAGACAGGTAAAAGATTAAAATGTCTCAGATCTGATAATGGCGGTGAGTATTGCAGCAAAGAATTTGAAGACTATTGTTCCTTTAATGGAATTCGTAGGCAGAAAACAGTTCCAGGGACTCCATAGGAAAATGGAGTGGCTGAACGCATGAATAGGACAATAATGGAGCGTGCAAGGACCATGAGATTGCATGCTGGACTGCCTTTAAACATGTGGGCAGAGGCTGTCAACACTGCTGTATATTTAATTAACAGAGGTCCTTCAGTTCCTTTAGGCTGTGGTATTCCAGAGGAAGCATGGACTGGCAAGAAGGTGAGTTATTCTTTTCTGAAAACCTTTGGCTGTGAAGCATTTGCACATATAGATTCTGAAAATAGAACCAAGCTGGATGCGAAATCAAAAAAATGTACCTTCGTTGGATATGGCATTGATGAATTTGGTTATAGGCTTTGGGATTTTAAAAATTAGAAAATTGTGAGAAGCAGGGATGTTATATTCAATGAGAAGGTGTTGTACAAAGATCAGTTGCAGCAGCATGAGAAGAAAGAAAAGGATTATGTGGTGCTGGATGATACTCCAAATAGTGATGTTCCAGTGGCTCCTCATGCTCCGCAACAGCAACCAGAAATACCACAAACTCCAGTGAATGTTAGACGGTCAACAAGGATAAGTAGACCTCCTGAAAGGTTTTCTCCCTCTTTGTATTCTATTTTGTTAACAGATGCTGGTGAACCAGAAGGGTATGATGAAGCTATGCAGGTGGATACACAGGTTCAGTGGGAGCTTGCAATGAAAGAAGAAATGGACTCCTTGCTAAAAAATCAGACTTGGGAATTATGTAAGTTACCTGCAGGTAAAAAGGCTTTACCAAACAAATGGGTTTACAGGCTGAAAGAGGAAGACGGAGGTAAGAAACGATTTAAGGCCAGGTTAGTTGTAAAAGGATTTGCACAAAAACAGGGCATTGATTTTGATGAGATATTTTCTCTGGTTGTCAAGATGACTTCTATTCGTACTATTTTAAGTATTGTGGCTGCTGAAGATTTGCATTTGGAATAGCTAGATGTGAAAACTGCCTTTCTCCATGGTGATTTGGAGGAGGAGATATACATGGCACAACCACAGGGCTTTGAGCTCAAAGGTAAGGAGAAACAAGTGTGCAGATTGAAGAAGAGTTTGTATGGCCTGAAACAAGCACCTCGGCAATGGTATTTGAAATTTGATAGTTTTATGGCTGAGCAAGGCTACAGCAGGTGTAATTCTGACCATTGTGTTTATTTTAAGAGGTTGGATAATGACAGCTACATTATTTTATGTTTATATGTTGATGACATGCTTGTAGCTGGGTCTAACATGGATCACATCAGAGAGTTAAAACATCAATTATCACAGTCATTTGATATGAAGGATTTGGGGGCAGCAAAACAAATCCTTGGTATGAAAATTTGCAGAGATAGGAAGAATAGAAAATTGACTCTATCTCAGGCTGCTTATGTTGAAAAGGTGTTGCAGAGATTCCATATGGAGAATGCAAAAGCTGTCAGCACACCTTTGCCTAGTCATTTGAAATTGACTAAGGAGATGTGTCCAAAGACACAAGAGGAGGAAGAAAAAATGTCTGAGGTCCCATATACTTCAGCTGTAGGAAGTTTAATGTATGCCATGGTATGCACGAGACTAGATATTGCACATGCTGTCGGAGTCGTTAGCAGGTATATGAGTCATCCCGGATTTGAGCATTGGAATGCGGTAAAATGGATTCTCAGATATTTGAGAGGTACATCTAATAAACACTTATGTTTTGGGGGCTCTAATACTGATTTAGCAGGTTATGTAGACTCAGATTTGGCAGGGGATATTGATACCAGGCAGAGTACTACAGGTTATGTCTTTACTGTAGGAGGAACATCGGTGAGTTGGATTTCCAGGTTGCAAAAGGTGGTTGCTTTATCCACCACAGAGGCAGAATATGTAGCTGCAACAGAGGCAAGCAAGGAGATGATATGGCTACAATCTTTCATGGAAGAATTGGGTAAACCATAGGCTAACAGTTCTTTGTATACAGACAATCAGAGTGCCATACATCTTGCAAAGAATTCTGCCTTGCATTCAAAGACCAAACACATACAGTTGAGGTATCACTTTATTCGGTCGGTGTTGGATAATGGACAGCTAAGGCTGGAAAAGATACATACAGATGAAAATCCAGCGGATATGTTTACAAAGGCAGTAACAAGGGAGAAGTTGAGCTCCTCTTCAGCTTCGATTGGTCTTCTAGACTGAAAACAATAAAAATTGAACAGTAGAGTCCAGGGTGCTTATTTCTAGTGGGAGTTACATGCGCAGCGGTGTCGTCTAGGATCAGTCTCCAAGTGGGAGATTGTTTGGTGTGGAGCCTGATCAGTCTCCAAGTGGGAGATTGTTGGTAGGTGGCGACTGATCAGGAAAGTACTGTACACTAGCCATGTATCCTCGCCGGGGTTAAAAAAACCCTAGGGATGAATTAAAAAATCCTAGGGCCGAATTAAAAAATCCTATTTTTATGACCGACATAAGAAAACCCTAATTTTTGTAACCGACAAAAAGGCTTGATAAAAAGCGGCCAAGGGTTAGGGTTTGGATATAGTATTGTAGCATTTGCAGCGGTATTGAGTTGCAAGGATTGCTGATTGTAATCGGTTTGATTTACTGAATAATAATATTAGACTCTCTGTTTGGTGGATGTAGCCTGAGTTTGGGTGAACCACGTTAAATCTTGTCTCTCGCTGTTATTAATTCTGTGTATTTCCATTTCTCTGTTTAATCATTATTTGCATTTAATTGATATCTTCTGCCGGCTAACCCTAACATGTTCAAGCTAAAACAGTGTCTATGAATCCTAATCCCATTTTTGAACAAATTGTTAATGATGGTTCTTTTCCCACTTTCTTTGAAATTCCCTCTTCTCTTACCGATGAGGAGTTTCCTACTGTTGTTTTAGTTGAAAATCAAAACAAGACTGTGTCTAGCAATGTGGATACAAGTGTAGTGACTTCCTCTCCCAGTTGGCTGAAAAAGGTAGTAGAGAAAAAGAGGAAAAATGTGCCCACAATAGTAAAAGAAGTATATATAGTTGCCATGCTCTTGCAAGGTACTTCAAAGCCCAAGAAAACAAGGAGAATGTCAAGAATGGTAAATGATGCTACTTCTGGTCATCAGGTTTTGGAGATTGCCGACCCGATAAAGGACTTGAATGAAAATGATATAACTGAAGCTGACTATAAAATAAGTCACACTGACTTGGGCCCTTCTACCATTGAGGGGGATTCATATCATGTAAATTTTTCTATGAATGCCCTAATTAAAAGAGCTAAGGAAGAGAGAAAAGAGAATTTAAAGCTTCAATCTCAAGTTTTGTCTTTAAGAAAATTCATTAAGTCCATAGTAACACCTTCATCACAGAAGGCATCTAGCTCAGAAGTTATTGGAATTGATGCCAATACCATTCAACAGATTAAAAAGAATCAAAATTTTGCTAAGGTTGTTACTGAGTGGGTCGAAAAGTTATCTTGTGATATGTTGTTCTTCTTGACCAAAATGACACAAAGCTACTCTCAGATACATAACAAAAGAAAGTAATTGATCAGTGAACTCCAGCAGGTAAGAAAGGAACAAGGTAGTACGTATGTGCTCTCCAAGGAAATTGTTGAGTTGATGGCCTTAGACTCTATGACACTCATGAGAGAAAATTTAGCTAACGATCTAGCTTCAAAAAGGTATACTAGAGGAGATAGAAAGAAAGGGATTTGAGACAAAGATTTTGCATTATTAGAAGCTAGTAAATTCTCTTCTTTCCCACTTAATTAAAAGGTTAAGTCTAAGTCCATCAGTAGACCTTCATCCCCTCCTCCTAATCAAAGCTCTACAAACACTTCGGCCACATCTTGCCAGGCACTTCTATTGCACGAGGTTGCCCTCCCTTTACAAGTAAACTTTCCTGTTCGTAATCCTCAAATCATGGCTCAGCCTCCATCTGTCCTATGGGGGGCCACCATAGGTCCACTAAATCTTGGAGCCCAATTACATGATTTGCCTAAAGGTCAGGGAAAATCATACCTAAATTTAGAGGAGATGGGAAAGTAACTCCAGAAGAACATATGCAAGCCTTTTTTGCCGCCTCTTCTATTCTTGTTGTACAACATGAAGATGTTGCTGTGAGGCTTTTTGTAAAATCCCTAACCAATGCTGCCACTGATTGGTTTTCTCGCCTTCCCAATGGCTCTATCAATGGCTAGGATATTCTAAAAACAAAGTTTGAAAGTAGGTTCAAAACTGCTGAGAATGAACACTCTTGTCACCCAATTGGCTACAATGAAGAAAGAAATACAAGAGCCGATGAGAGAATTTGTTGCCAAATTCAATAAGCTGTACAATAGAATACCTGAGAATATGAGACCCAGGGATGAGCTATTGAAGTGTTTTTTTATTAATACTCTTCCTCTAGATGTCAGTTTTACCATTAAAAGAGAGGGAGAAGCTGACGTGAATGCAGCTCAAGAGAGAGCCATATCAATAGGGGATAATTTAATCATAGCCAGGAAGTGGAAAAAGGAGTTGCAGACTAGCAAACCTTCGGCTATAAATTCTACCGATCCAATTATACAAAGATTGTCCAATGACATAATCACCTTGAAGAGGCAAATTCCAAAAGGACAATCTCAAGATATATCAAGGAAAGATTATGTTCCTCTAGGTGGTTACAACAAAACATTACCTTTAACTAGTCCCTCACAAAGGCTCGCTATTGAAAATGGACCGTCTACTAGTAAAGGTAATATGATGTGTAATTTATATTTGACTTCAGATCATGATGGATCCACTTGTCCTGAGATGGTTTATTTTATGCAAATGCTCTCTACTAATGAACATAATGAAGTACCATATGTGGAAGAACCCAACCAGTCTCATGATGCCAGTGTACGCTTTTTTGAGTATGAATCAAACACTGAGGCTAGAGAAGATGTTTATACAGAGATTGATCCAAATTGTGTTGTCTTCACAAGGGATCAACAGGCCCAAGAAGGCACATACCCTAAGGGATAGACAAGTGCCTCATCTTTTACTCCGAAGTATATTCTATCTGGGAAAGCCACTTCCATTTCCAAGAAGTCTGAGAATGCTATGCCCAAGAATACATCTATAGAGGTACCATCGGTTCCTTCTCCTGATACTCTTGTTGCTAGTTCATTTGATATAATTGAGTCATGTAAAAACTCTAAGATTCAAATCTCCCAAGCTGAGTATCTTAGACTCAATCCATTTGAGTTAGATCAATTAGTGAGATATATCAAACAAGAACCTTCTCCATCCCAGAGTACTGCTCAAGTGTCTAGTATACCTATCAATGAACAAGTTTGCTCAAATTCACATGAAACGATCCAGGTCAGCAAAACCCTTTTTCTAAACTAGAGTCATTGTATGTATCCCTTTATATAGTTGGTTTTAGATTAAGCAATTGTGTTATTGATTCTGGTCCTTCCGACAACGTGATGCCTGCTCAAGTGGCTAGAGCTCTAGGGTTATCTTACACTCCCTCCCATGGTAAATGTTTTTCTATGGATGGTTCACAAGTCACAATTTTAGGACAAATAAAGGATGCTCAAGTTACTTTAGCTGTCTTTCCAAAAAAGAGGTTGAAGCTAACCATCCTTGTTGTTGATATCCCTGCTAGTTATGGTATGCTTTTGAGTAGAAGTTTCTGTAGAGACCTAGGTGGGGAGATACAAATAGATTGGTCTCATGCCATAATACCACTAGAAGGAAAGATAGTATGCCTCAACTCGAAGGCCCAAAGCTAAGTTTGCAGTGTTAAAATTAGGAGAACCAAGGGCAGATATTTTGTTTGTAGAAACTGGGCCAAGTACTTATATGTGCACATCCTCAGAGGAAGAGTGTTCTAGTCTAATCAGTCCCAATGTTACAGATGAGTTATGGACATTAGAATTTGATGGAAGTTGCTCTAGTGTTGGTTCTATAATAGGAGTTGTTCTAATTTCCCCAGATGGCTATAGCTTCCCTTATGCTTATAAGCTAGAATTTGAAAATACAAACAACACTGCAGAATATGAAGCACTTCTACTTGGCCTAACCTTACCCAAAGAAAGGAGCATAAAATAGCTGAAGGCTAGAGGAGATGCGGAACTGATTGTTATGCAAGTCAGAAAGCAATATACTGTGAAAAATGGCAAGCTGAGACATTAAAGAAATAGAGTTTTAGATTGCATTGAGGATTTTCATGCCTTTTCTATTGAAACCATGCCCAGAGACCTTAATGTTAGAGCAGATTCACTAGTTGTGTCTATATCTTTGCTTTTACCTCACCCAGACTTTAAAGATAAACCTTATAGAATTGAAGTAGTGTACCACTCAGGTGTTCCAGATAATGTGAACCATTGGCAAGTGTTCAATAGTGATAGGCAGATTATAGCACTCCTGGAGAAAGATGAGGCCTTTGCCAACATCTTCTTTGAAGGAAGTGATTATGTAAGTAATGATGTTTTAGAAGAGCACATCAGTACCCCTGATGGTGATAAGTTTAAAATGATTCAATTGAAAGGTAACAAAATACCTAAGGGTTTAGTGTCTCTCGAAGATTTATTCAATAGACATGACCAGTACCTGAAGCAAAAGAATAAGGTCAGTGTTGAATCATCTGCTAACTATGATCATGTCAATATTGGCACAAAAGAAGATCCTAAGATAGTATGTATAGGAAAATGTTGTTCCCCTCAAGAAAAAGAGAAACTAATTTCTCTACTCATAAGGTATAAGGATGTTTTTGCATGGTGTTATACAAATTTAAAGAAGTTCAGAAATGGGGAACTACAACACAAGATACCATTGAAACCTGGCACTATACCTTATAGATAGAAGCAGCAAACATATAATCCAAAGATAGCAGAGGCCATTTTTAATGAGATAGATAAAATGCTCAAGGCCAAGATTATCTATCCCATTCATCATTCTACATGGGTAGCAAACATTGTTCCTGTTAGGAAGAAAAATGGAGAAATAAGGATTTGTGTTGATTTTAGGAACTTAAATCAAGCTTCACTGAAAGATAATTACCCATTGCCTGTTATGGATCATATTGTGCAAACTATTGTTGGTTCTGAGATGATGTCAATGTTAGATGGATTCTCAAGTTATAACCAAATTGAAGTAGCCCCAAAAGACCAGCATAAGATAGCATTCATTACTCCCATTGGTGTGTTTGCTTACAACAGAATGCCATTTGGCCTTATTAATGCAAGTGCAACTTTTCAGAGGGCTATGGATCTTTCATTTGGTGACTTGAAAAATAAGATCATTGTGGTATATTTAGATGACCTAATAGTATTCTCAAAGAAAAGGGCCAACCATATTCATGACCTGGAAATTGTGCTTCAACGTTGCAGAGAACAAGGAATCTCATTAAACCCAAGAAGTCTATCTTTGCTATTACAGAAGGAAAACTTTTGGGACATATCGTCTCAAAGGATGGCATCAAGGTTGATCCCGAAAGGGTGAAACCTATTATGCAATTGGGACTGCCTACAAACAAAGATAGCACTAGGTTATTCTTTGGCCAAGTGAACTTCCTGAGGAGATTTGTACCTAAGTTTGCTGAGTTAATGAGACCCATAGCTGATATGATGAAGAATCATCCAATCTTCAAGTGGAGTAGCGAAGGAAAGGAAGCATTCAAAAACATAAAGGTTGCTATTGTCAATGCACCCACTCTGGTATGTCCTGATTTTAGTAAAGATTTCATTATATATTGGTCTGCATCAGAACATACTTTATCATCTATCCTAATGCAAAAAAATGAGCAAGGTATAGAAGCTCCTGTCTCCTTCATGAGTACTCCTCACAAGAATTATGAACTCAAGTATTCCCCACTTGAAAAACATGATTATGCTATTGTTACAGCCTTAAAAAGTTTTAGGTTCTATATCTTGCATTCACATACCATTGTCTTTGTCCCTGAAAGTGATGTCAAGAGTATCCTCATGCAATAGGAAGTTGGATGTAATAAACAGGGGTCTTAGATAGCAAAAGTGCAGGAATATGATGTAGATATCAGCCTACTAATTTGGTCAAGGGAAAGGGTCTGTCTAAACTGATTACAGAAAATAAAATCAATGAAGAAGAATAGTTTCCTTTAGTCCTTTTCACTAGCACAACTGATGAGTGGTTTTTAGATGTTTCATATCTCTTAACCTATGGTGACTGCCCTGCACACTTGTTAGCCAAGGAAAGAAGGAATTTGAAACCTAAGGCAAATAAGTATGTTCTTTGGGAGGGAAACCTGTATAAAAAAGGAGTAGATGGAACCTTTCTTAGATGTGTTGACAAAGAATAGCAAAGAAGATTATTGAAAGCTTTTCATGACGAAGCATGTGGGGGACATTTCTCTGCTTCTATGACAGCCTTTAAAATCTTGCGCCAATGTTTTTATTGGCCTGGTATGTTTAAAGATGCTCATGAGTGGGTATCCAAATGTGAAAAGTGCTCGAAATTCGTTGGCAGTTCTCATCTTGCAGCCTTGCCTTTGAAGCCCGTGGTGATTGATGAACCCTTCCAACAATGGGGATTAGATTTTGTTGGCCCTGTTAATCCTAGTTCAAGTGTTGGACATATACACATCCTTACTGCTACCAATTACTTCACTAAATGGGTAGAGGCTATTCCAGTAAAGCAGACTACTTCAGAGGTTGTGTGCAATTTCTTGAAAGAGAACATCATAGTAAGATTTGGCATTCTGAAGAAAATAGTCACTGATAATGCTAGCTCTTTTTCATCCTCTAAAATTGCTCTTTTCTGCTATGAGTATGGCATTAGTTTGGGGCATTCTTCTGATTATTATCCTCAAGGTAATGGACAAGCCAAATCCAGCAATAAAAACTTGATTTCCATTATTAAGAAGCTGGTAGATGAAAATCAGAAAGGTTGGCATAAAAAAATATATGATGCTTTGTGGGAAAATAGGATCACTTATAAGAGAGTCATAGGTATGTCACCTTTTCAATTGGTGTATGGAATTGATAGTACTATTCCTGTCTCTTTAGAGCTTTCAGCTTTGGATTTATAAAAGGCTATAGAAAATGAAGAATTCCAATCTACAGTTGAAAAGAGGGTCATGTATCTAAACAAGCTGGAAGAGGAGAGAGAAATAGTTGAGGACAGAATAGCCAAACATCAGCAAATGGTTAAAGGATTTTTGATAAGAAGGCTAGACAAAGAAGTTTCATTGTTGGAGACTCAGTACTTCTTTGGGATAGAAGGCGAGAACCAAAAGGGGCACACAAAAATTTTGATTCTTTATGGAGAGGACCTTTCCTGATCAAGCAGGTTATTGGTGACAATTATTTTCTGTTGATTTATCCAAATGACACTTCTTTACCTCTTGCTTATAATGGGCAAGATCTAAAAATGTTCAACTGGTAGCAGTCTCAAATTTTCCCCTTTGTATCATAGTTTCTTTTTGTTTCTGCATGTTTTTTGTGTTGTCTTTCCCTCTATTTGCCCAATGAATAAGGCTATGTGCCATAGTGTTGGATTCTCTACGTCCCTATGGTCCTTGTCCCCATTCAAAGCCAGTTGCTACCCATTTATTTTGTTCTAGGGTTTGTTTACTTTATTGTTCATTTTTTTGTGATCCATCAAATTTTTGCCTAAATTCCTAAGGATTGTATTTTCCCCTTTGTTGCCTTAGAAAATACTTGAAATCATGGGTATTCCAAATTTCCTAACCTAGTCACTGATTTCCTTTATTTGCTAACCAAGTCGCTATGTTCTTAAGTTTCAAAACTCCCCGACCCCGTGACTTTACATTCCTTTCATTATGTCTTATGGCCTATGTGTTTCTCTTTGAATTCACTTGATCACAGGTTTTTAGAACTTCACAAACTCTGATTCAAGGTTCTAAAGTTTCCATTTCTTGCAATTCGGTGACAACTAAGCCACGGACCAGATATCAAGGTAATTAATGATCATTTAATGTGGCATATGACATAACTAATGAATGTCCTTTGAGAAATTTTTGAAGAGCGAGCAAATCTCCAGGTTATTTTCTCAAGGCACGGAATTAGTACCACGTCAGCCTGGCATTTAAAAGCAAGTCCTGATGCCATAACTACATGAGTATTCACATTTCATGGCAAAATTTTTTCTAAGTGTTATGCTTTTCTTCCTTCTATTTCAAGTTGTTATTTCTACAATGCTAAGTCATTGCTCCTGGTATTTAGCATTTGTAATGAAATTCAAATTTTAGGGGGTATCCTCTCACTCTACCATTGAAAATAGTTGGTCTACTGTGAAAGACACAAAGCTTGGGCATATTGACTTAGCGGAATTTTGGTCCCGTCTGCAACAAGGAGACAGGTCACCCTTTGCGGAAAAAATTCTACACAGTGGCTTGGCACAAGCTGCTAGTATTCCCACTTCTGTGTAGTGTGTAGACTTCGTTATTGCATGTGTGGAGAGGTACGACCCTCAAATTCATGAGATCAAAAAAAAGGGATGGGTTGGTGATTGAAAATATTGATTCAGAGGCTATATCTCGAGCATTGAGGATTCTGGGAAGAGAGAATTTTGAAGATATGTATGTAGCTATCGCCATAGAGTTCTTCAAAGAAAACAAGGACTGGTGCAAAATTGCCATTGCGCTAAACTGGTTGAAATCAAAGAAATGAGGTAAGTCACAATTACCCTCTACACTTAAAAGTGCCCACTTTAAAGATGAAATCTCAGACATTGTTACCCTATTGCATTGAGTTGTTAGTAGTGAAGATGCAAGTTCTTTTGAGTTTTGGATGTGTCATTTCATCTTGTTAATATGCAGTGAGGTTTAGTTTATTAATTGGGCAGATATGATAAGTTATCATATAAATGAATAACTGGTTAGATTTCATGAGACTTCTACATTCCACATGTGTTCATATTTGATATACATTCTAGCCAGCTGAGAGGTTGTCTACGCTGGGTTGAGGCCACATGGGTCTTTAACCCCAGACACACTTGTGTATGCCTATTTTTCCAAGTTCATAAAAGATGTCAGAATGAAGAATTATCGTCAGGTGAATGATGTATTTTTTATGTTTTTGGTGAGAAAATTAAATGGTAATCCTGAACTGAGGATTTCTCCTGATGCTGCTTCTCTGGTTATGCAATTTGGAAGTTTTTAAATCCAATTTGATAGATTCACTTACCCGAGATTGGGAGGTTATGAGTTGGCTCCAACCAAGTAGCCCCGGTATGCTAGTGATTATATTATCTTCTTGGAGGTTTGTAGAAAAATGGCCGCCATGAATATCAAATATCAGAATATGAGAAAAAGAGGATATACCTTTCCGTTGTCTCTATCTGGTTATTCTTGTAAAACCAAAGATGCTGCTAAAGGAGCTGAGTATGTGTTGGGAAGGTTTAATCTCCATTCTTTGTCACTAAGGCCAAACTTTGATAGTAAAAATTATGTGAAACAAAACTTCTATGGCTCTGGCTCATACGAGCATCATTCTAGATTGGAAGACTTCTAGGAAGACTATATGGATGATCATAAATTTCAGAGAAGAAATTGCATGAGACTTACTCTAAGTCAAATTCAGGCTTTTGGTCTATCCATTTATATTCTAGAAAAAGTTGAAGAGGATTCTGAAGTAATTGATGTGGAATACCAAACCCTACTTTCAAAACCCCCTATTCAAATCAATTGGTCTGAGAAGCAGGTTGTGGATCTAAGAATTCGCTCTATTGTCATGATAAAAAGAATAGAGGATTGGTTGGCTAGAAGATGGCGTGGACACACTGGTTCACCTCATGAACAAAGAAGCTCAAGAGCAACTTGGCCAAAGACTGTGTAAGGCTCTGCTACACAAAGTTCTCCAGGAAGACATGAGGCATCACAGTCTATTTCAAGTTCACAATCAGGAGGTGATGGTGCGAGGCCTGATGATGCTCTTAAGTTCAAGTCAACCTATGAGTCGAATAGCCTCCCCTTATCTGCAGTAGGAAAGAAAAGTGTTCAAGCTAAAATAGTGCCTATGAATCCTGATCCCATTTTTGAACAAATTGTTAATGATGGTTCTTTTCCCACTTTCTTTGAAATTCCCTCTTCTCCTGTTGATGAGGAGTTTCCTACTCTTGTTTCAGTTGAAAATCAAAATAAGACTATGTCTAGCAATGTGGATACAAGTGTAGTGACTTCCTCTCCCAGTTGGCTGAAAAAGGTAGTAGAAAAAAAGAGGAAAAATGTTCCCACAATAGTAAAATAAGTAGATACAATTGCCATTCTCTTGTAAGGTACTTCGAAGCCTAAGAAAGCAAGGAGAATGTCAAGAATGGTAAATGATGCTACTTCTGGTCATCAGGTGTTGGAGATTGCCGACCCAATAAAGGACTTGAATGAATATGATATAACTGAAGCTGACTATAAAATAAGTCACATTGACTTGGGCCCTTCTACCCTTGAGGGGGATTCATATCATGCAATTTTTTCTATGAATGCCCTAATTAAAAGAGCTAAGAAAGAGAGAGAAAAGAATTTAAAGCTTCAATCTCAAATTTTTTCTTTAAGCAAATTCATTCAATCCACAGTAACACCTTCATCATAGCAGGCATCTAGCTCAAAAGTTATTGGAATTGATGCCAGCACCATTCAAGAGATTAAAAAGAATCAAAATTTTGCTAAGGTTGTTACTGAGTGGGTGAAAAAGTTATCTTCTGATATGTTCTTCTTCTTAACCAAAATGACACAAAGCTACTCTCAGATACATAACAAAAGAAAGGAATTGATCAGTAAACTCAAGCAATTAAGAAAGGAACAAGGTAGTACCTGTGTGCTCTCCAAGGAAATTGTTGAGTTGATGGCCTTAGACTCTATGACACTCGTGAGAGAAAATTTAGCTAACGATCCTTGTGAGATTGAACCCTCCTGGGTTGATTCCTTAGATTGGAAGCTAAATATGTATGATAATCTTATTGACCAAATTAATAAAGCCTTGTAGGATTATCTGGATTTGATGATTGATATTCAGAGGGATTTCGATAAGTTGGAAGTGAATATTCTGGATGAATTTGGTGAAAATCTATGGGATCCTAAAGAAATCAACCAGGAGGCCAAGGAGATGCTTTGTAATGAACTCACTGATCCTGATGTTGTTTTTGGAGAATCTCTGGGTAAAATGGGCCTGATACAGGTTTATCTTAATGGTTTCAGAGACAGATGAAATAATTCAGGAAGCTGTAGCAAGGATAACTGAAACCTTAGCCAAGTTCAGAACCAGAATGCAGATCACTATTGTTCTGGGAAGCAAAGGGATCACTGCCGTTATAACTAAGTATCAACAGTATAAGATGAAGGTGAAGATATGAGAAAAAATGGTAGAAGATCAAGCCATAGAAAGCGTTGAAGATCCCAAGGAAGGCGAAGGGGTGGCGAATTGAGTTTCATTTCTTTTATGCATTTCTTTCTATTTGGCTCTTTATTATTTTAAAATGGTTGTCCCTAAGAAACCGTTCTATTTCTAAAGACATTTATTATGTGAACATTATAAATATGCTATAGGCGACATAGTATGGATCTTTCTTTTTGGGCAAAACTCTGATTTTCTCAATTAAGTTAGATACTTCTGATACCTATTTCAATTTCCATCTCTTTCAATATAGAAAAGATATATTGTTGAATGGTTCAAGCATATATGGTCTTTGTGGTATTTGGATCATCATTCTTCTTACGTTGAATGTTCTGTCAATGGTCTTATTTCTTTATATTGGAAGTTTCAGTTGGTAATCTTATTGTTGTGGATATCTATCATTGAATAAATACGTCATGGTGATGGGAATTTGAATTCTTTATTTGGGTTGACATTGAAGTCCTTGAGCTTATTACAGTCATTTAATTCATTTGGATGTGTGGGATTTCCTTTCAAAGATTTCTGGTTAAAATAACTACATTTTCTTTCTTTCTGGTTAAAAGAAACATATAATTTAATTCATTGTATATCATTAGAAGGCTACCTTGTAAAATAAGTAGAGAGTTAGTTGTAAAACATCATTGTAACTGACTCAACTATGGTTGCATTTGTCATTGTTTGGGCGAGAGAATATAGAGTTGAATGACAAATCTATCAACCAACAGATTTTTGGCAACTCTACTGGGGATATTGTCAAATATGTGTTGTGAGTTGTTTTAATGGTTCTTCAGAGGCGTAACGCTCCAATCCTTTAGCCTAACATAGATTGGCTTGTAGGTGACTAGGAAGACATTGTTACTGGTCTAAGATTACTTTCTTGGCAACATAGAAGAACCAATTTACAATATCATCAAGTTAACGAAGTGTTAGAAGAAGAAGAGGAACTTGGTGAGATCATAAGACATAACGCTAGACGATTTGAGAACGCTCAAGAAATTGTTTTTATTGAGGTTGTAGTACCTATTTTGCGAAGAGAATAAG
Organism: Cunninghamia lanceolata; assembly: GCA_027924645.1. Taxonomy (NCBI): domain Eukaryota; kingdom Viridiplantae; phylum Streptophyta; class Pinopsida; order Cupressales; family Cupressaceae; genus Cunninghamia; species Cunninghamia lanceolata. Next base: position 2,756,104 of record BSBN01000914.1, on the reverse strand, counting down.
TTTTTCCTGTCCAAGCACTTCCCAACAATAGGCACAGAAACCAAGTGGCCAACCAAAGAAACCAGTTGAACAATCAACAAAATCCTCCATGAGCTAATCAATAAGTGAAGTTGGTGACTCTGTAATCCTAAGTTTTATTTTCTAAATCTAGCTTCAAAAAGGTATACTAGAGGAGATGGAAAGAAAGGATTTGAGACAAAGATTTTACATTATTAGAAGCTAGTAACTTCTCTTCTTTCCCACTTAATTAAAAGGTTAAGTCTAAGTCCATGAATAGACCTCCATCCCCTCCTCTTAGTCAAAGCTCTACAAACACTTCAGCCACATCTTCGCATGCACTTCTATTGCACAGGGTTGCCCTCCCTTTACAAGTAAACTTTCCTATTTGTAATCCTCAAATCATGGCTCAACCTCCACCTGTCCCATGGGGGCCACCATAGGTCCACTCAATCTTGGAGCCCAATTACATGATTTGCCTAAAGGCTCAGGGAAAATCATACCTAAATTTAGAGGAGATGGGAAAGTAACTCCAGAAGAACATATGCAAGCCTTTCTTTCCACCTCTTCTATTCTTGTTGTACAACATGAAGATGTTGCTGTGAGGATTTTTGTAGAATCCCTAACTGATGCTACTGCTGATTGGTTTTATTACCTTCCCAATGCCTCTATCAATGGTTGGGATATTCTAAAAACAAAGTGTGAAAGTAGGTTCAAAACTGCTGAGAATGAACACTCTTGTCACCCAATTGGCTACAATGAAGAAAGAAATACATGAGCCAATGAGAGAATTTGTTGCCAAATTCAATAATTTGTACAATAGAATACCTAAGAATATGAGACCTGGGGATGAGTTATTGAAGTGTTTCTTTATTAATACTCTTCCTCTAGATGTTAGTTTTACCATTAAAAGAGAGGGAGCAGCTGATGTGAATGCAGCTCAAGAGAGAGCCATATCAATAGAGGATGATTTAATCATAGCCGGGAGTGGAAAAAGGAGTTGCAGACTGTCAAACATTCAGCTGTAAATTCTACCAATCCAGTTATACAAAGATTGGCCAATGACATAATCACCTTAAAGAGGCAAATGGCAAAAAGACAAAGAAGTTTTCTTGTTGGAGACTTGGTACTTCTTTACAATAGAAGGCGAGAACCAAAAGGGGCACACAAAAAGTTTGATTCTTTATGGAGAGGAACTTTCCTGATCAAGCAGGTTAATAGTGACAATTCTTTTCTACTGATTTATCCAGATGGCGCTTCTTTACCTCTTACTTATAATGGGAAAGATCTAAAAATGTTCAACTGGTAGCGGTCTCAAATTTTCCCCTTTGTATCATAGTTTCTTTTTGTTTCTGTGTGTTTTTAATGTTGTCTTTCCCTCGGTTTGCCCAATGAATAAGGCTTTGTGCCATAGTTCTAGATTCTCTACGTCCATCAAATTTCTGCCTAAATTCCTAGGGATTGTATTTTCCCCTTTGTTGCCTTCGAAAATACTTGAAATCACTTGTATTCAAAATTTCCTAACCTAGTCACTAATTTCCTCTGTTTGCTAACCAAGTTGCTAGTTTCTTAAGTTTCAGAACTCCCCGACCCCGCGACTTTACATTCCTTTCATTATGTCTTGTGGCCTATGTGTTTCTCTTTGAAGTCACTTGATCACTAGTTTTTAGAACTTCACAACCTTCGACTCAAGGTTCTAAGGTTTCTATTTCTTGCGATTCGGTGACAACTAAGCCAACGACTAGATATCAAGGTAATTAATGATCATTTAATGTGGCATACGACATAACCAATGAATGTCCTTTGAGAAATTTTTGAAAAGTGAGCAAATCTCTAAGTTATTTTCTCAACGTACAAAATTAGTACCACGTCAGTCTTTCATTTAAAAGCAAGTCCTAGCACCATAACTACATGAGTATTCACATTTTGTTGCAAAACAATTTCTAAGTGTTCTACTTTTCTTCCTTCTATTTCAAGTTGTTATCTCTATAGTGCTCAATCATTGCTCCTAGTATTTAGCAGCTGTAATGAAATTCAAATTTCAGGGTGTATCCTCTCACTCTACCATTGAAAATTGTTGGTCTAATGTGAAAGACACAAAGCTTGGGCATATTGACTTACCAGAATTTTAGTCCCATCTGCAACAAGGAGACAGGTCACCCTTTGCAGAGAAAATTCTACATAGCAACTTGGCACAAGCTACTGGTTTTCCCACTTCTATGCAGTGTGTAGACTTCGTTATGGCATGTGTGGAGAGGTATGACCCTCAAACTCACGAGATCAAAACAAATGACGGGTTGGTGATTGCAAATATTGATTCAGAGGCCATATCTCAAGCATTGAGGATTTTGGGAAGAGAGAATTTTCAAGATATGTCTATAGCTATTGCCACAAATTTCTTCAAAGAAAACAAGGACTGGTGCAAAAATGTCATTACACAAAACTGGCTGAAATCAGAGAAACAAAGTAAGAGAAACAAAATAAGTCACAATTACCCTCTATGCTTAAAAGAGCCCACTTTAAAGATGAAATCTTAGAGATTGTTACCCTATTACACTGAGTTTTGGATGTGTCGATTCATCTTGTTAATATGCAGTGAGGGTCAGTTTATTAATTGGGCAAAAATAATAAGTTATCATCTAAATGAACAATTGGTTAGATTTAATAAGACTTTTGCATTCCACATGTGTTTATATTTGATATACATTCTAGCCAGCCAAGAGGTTGTCTGGCTAGGTTGAGGCCACATGGGTCTTTAAACCCAGACACACCTATGTATGCCTATTTTCCCCAGTTCACAAAAGATGTCAGAATGAAGGATTATCGTCGGGTTAATGATGCTTTTTTTATGTTTTTGGTGAGAAAATTAAATGGTAATCTTGAACTAAGGATTTCTCTTGATGTTGCTTCTTTGGTTATGCAATTTGGAAGTTTTTATATCCAATTTGATAGATTCACTTACCTGAGATTGGGAGGTTATGAGTTGGCTCCAACCAAGTTGCCCCAGTATGCTAGTGATTATATTATCTTCTTGGAGGTTTGCAGACAAATGGCCGCCATGAATATCAAATATCAGAATATGAGAAAAAGAGGATATACCTTTCTGTTTTCTCTATCTGGTTATTCTTGTAAAACCAGAGATGCTGCTAAAGGAGCTGAGTATGTGTTGGGAAGGTTTAATCTTCACTCTTTGTCACTAAGGCCAAACTTTGATAGAAAAAATTATGTGAAACAAAACTTCTATGGCTCTGGTTCATACAAGCATCATTCTAGATTGGAAGACTTCTGGGAAGACTGTATGGATGATCGTAAAGTTAAGAGAAGAAATTACATGAGACTTACTCTAAGTCAAATTCAAGATTTTGGTCTATCTATTTATATTCCAAAAAACGTTGAAGAGGATTCTGAAGTAATTGATGTGGAATACAAAACCCTACTTTCAAAACCCCCTCCTCAAATCAATTGGTCTGAGAAGGAGGTTGTGGATATGAGAATTCTCTCTATTGCTGTGATAAAAAGAATAGAGGATTGGTTGGCTAGAAGATGGCATGGACACACTGGTTCACCTCATGAACAGAGAAGATCAAGAGCCACTGGGCCAAAGAATGTGCAAGGATCTGCTACACAAAGTTCTTCAGGAAGACATGAGGCATCACAGTCTATTTCAAGTTCACAATCAAGAGGTGATGGTGAGAGGCATGATGATGCTCTTAAGTTGAAGTCAACCTGTGAGTCAGATAGTCTCCCCTTATCTATAGTAGGAAAGAAAAATATTCAAGCTAAAACAATGCCTATGCATCCTAATCCCATTTTTGAACAAATTGTTAATGATGGTTCTTTTCCCACTTTCTTTGAAATTCCCTCTTCTCTTGCCGATGAGGAGTTTCCTGCTCCTGTTTCAGTTGAAAATCAAAACAAGACTATGTCTAGTAATGTGGATACAAGTGTAGTGACTTCCTCTCCCAGTTGGCTGAAAAAGGTAGTAGAGAAAAAGAGGAAAAATGTGCCCACAATTTTAAAAGAAGTAGATATAGTTTCCATCTCTTGTAAGGTACTTCAAAGCCTAAGAAAGCAAGGAGAATGTCAAGAATGATAAATGATGCTACTTCTAGTCATCAAGTGTTGGAGATTGCTGACCTGATAAAGGACTTGAATGAAAATGATATAACTGAAGCTGACTATAAAATAAGTCACATTGACTTGGGCCCTTCTACCCTTGAGGGGGATTCATATCATGCAATTTTTTCTGTGAATGCCCTAATTAAAAGAGCTAAGGAAGAAAGAAAAGAGAATTTAAAGCTTCAATCTCAAATTTTGTCTTTAAGCAAATTCATTCAGTCCATAGTAACACCTTCATCATAAGAGGCATCCATCTCAGAAGTTATTGGAATTGACGCCAACATTGTTCAACAGATTAAAAAGAATCAAAATTTTGCTAAGGTTGTTACTAAGTGGTTGGAAAAGTTATCTTGTGATATGTTGTTCTTATTGACCAAAATGACACAAAGCTACTCTCAGATACATAATAAAAGAAAGGAATTGATCAGTGAATTCCAGTAGGTAAGAAAGGAACAAGGTAGTACCTATGTGCTCTCTAAGGAAATTGTTGAGTTGATGTCCTTAGACTCTATGACACTCATGAGAGAAAATTTAGCTAACGATCCCCGTGAGATTGAACCCTCCTGGGCTGATTCCTTAGATTGGAAGCTAAATATGTATGATAATCTTATTGAGAAAATTAATAAAGCCTTACAGGATTATCTAGATTTGATGATTGATATTCAGATGGATTTCCATAAGCTGGAAGTGAATATTCTGGATGAATTTGGTGAAAATCTACGGGATCCTAAAGAAATCAGCTAGGAGGCCAAGGAGATGCTTTGTAATGAACTCACTGATCCTAATGTTGTTTCTGGAGAATCTCTAGGTAAAATGGGCCTAATACAGGTTTATCTTAATGGTTTTAGAAACAGAGATGAAATAATTTAGGAATTTGTAGCAAGGATAAGTAAAACCTTGGCCAAGTTTAGAACCAGAATGTAGATCACTACTGTTTCAGGAAGCAAAGGGATCACTATCGTTATAACTAAGTATCGAGAGTGTAAGCTGAAGGTGAAGATATGAGAAAAGATGGTAGAAGATCAATCCATGGAAAGCATCGAAGCTCCCAAGGAAGGCGAAGGGGTGGCGAATTGAGTTTCATTTTTTTTATGCATTTCTTGCTATTTGGCTCTAAAAACTTTTAAAAACTTTATTATTATTTTGAAATGGTTGTCCCCAAGAAATCGTTCTATTTCTAAAGACAGTTATTATGTGAACATTATAAATATGCTATAGGTGACATAGTATAGATCTTTCTTTTTGGGCAAAACTTTGATTTTCTCAATTAAGTTAGATACTTTTGATACCTATTTCAATTTCTATCTCTTTCAATATAGAAAAGATATATTGTTGAATGGTTCGAGCATATATGGTCTTTGTGCTGTGGTGTTTTGGATCATCATTCTTCTTATGTTGAATGTTATGTCAATGGTTTTCTTTCTTTATATTGGAAGTTTCAGTTGGTAATCTTATTGTTGTGGATATCTATCTTTGAATAAATACGTCATGGTGATGGGAATTTGAATTCTTTATTTGGGTTGACATTGAGGTCTTTGAGATTATTATAGTCATTTAATTCATTTGGACATTTGGGATTTCCTTTCAAATTTTTCTGGTTAAAATCACTACCTTTTCTTGCTTTCTGGTTAAAAGCAATATATAATTTAATTCATTGTATATCATTAGAAGGTAGCTGCCACCTTGTAAAATAAGCAGATTGTTATTTGTAAAACATCATTGTAACTGATTCAACTGTGGTTGCATTTTTCATTTTTTGGGCGAGAGAATGTAGAGTTGAATGACAAATCTGTCAACCAACAAGCTGGAAAACAGAAAATACCCTGTTTCTAGCCATTTTTTACTATTATGCAGGCATAAATTAGTATTGTATGGTTTTGAATGGCATAGTATTAGGGCTATGACTGAATGGGTAGATAGTTCATTGTTTTTAGGTTCAAATTCTTTTTGTTTCATTAAATTTCATGAATTTTGGAGCAAATCAGAGCAAAAATACTCATTGTAATTTTTGATAATTTTCTAAAAAAATAGCAAATAACATATTGGTATGGACTTGTACGATCAAGTTGCAGGTATGTGTTTGTATGGGATGATAATGGCATGTCTTAAGGTTTAAATGCAATTTTTTTGAGGTGATTTCATTGAGTTTTTCTCAAGTTATGTTCAAAATCGTGCTTGTTGCTCTGTTCAAATACTAGGGTTTCCCAAAATACAAAAAAAAATCATTTCTTCAAATCCGTACAATGGAAAAATCTAATTTTTGGTGTGAACCTCTATTTTATGGGTCTCTAAATGATTGCAAAGTTTTAGGTCCTGAGTCAATGATTTGTATGAGATATGAAGGACTGCTCCTTCCAAAAACCTACTAAAACTAACCTAGAAACCTAGAACAGCTAGGGTTTAGTGCAAATTCAACTTTTTTTTAATCTTTTCTAAGAAGTGTGGGTTTGTCAAGGTGCCATAGGACCTGATAAGTGTTTTGGAATCCATTTATGCCATCAAGAATGAGTTTGGTTATATTAAGTACCCATTAGGTATCATTTAAGGGTTTCAGGGCTAAAAGACAAGATTGCAAACAGGGTAGGTTTTGTGATTCCTCTTGAAGAGTCATAGAGAATCTTGTTGCTGGTGGTTGTAGGGCATTCTTGCCATCCTCTATATCACTCTTCAACTCCCAATACTTATATTTATGTGGTTTTTAACACACCAACTTAGGTGGAACAAAATTATCTCACTTGAAAGGGATTTGACTCCCCCAAGGCTTTCATTACCTACTTAAGTTTAGCTAGTTTTCACTTAGAGGTTATGTAATTTTTCCACAAGGGGTATAGTAGTATTTCTTGGGCCTTTTATAAAATTCTATGATAAATAGTGCACCTTTTTTATATTAAAATATAATACAATAGCTCACATAAAAGACAAGTGGAATGGAATCACACTGGTGCAGGAGCACCTACCTGACAGCTGGTCTGGATAAGGCAGTTAGTAGTTTAGGTCTTGTTTATGCTTCCAAGAAGGTCTGTTAAGACCAAATGCATGTAATAAGGTCACGCCGATCATGATAAGATCATGCTGACCAGGCTTTTGCTATTTTTAGTTAGTTGGTTATAACAGCTGTCATGCGGTAGGGTCCGGTTGGATCTCCCAGCCGCTTGGAGAGTTCCCAGCCGCTTGGAGTCGGGTCAGTAGTACTCGTAGGCAAATCTATTTAAGCTTGAGAGCGGTTGATATTACATATACAGATAGATATCATCGATCGAGCTAGGTTGCAGAGAGTGAGACTGAGAGAGAGATTGATCATTGTATTGCATCTTTTGAAATCAAATAAAGTGATCCTGTTTGTGTTCATCCTTTGTTGAATTCTATTGCTTGATCGATTTGCTGGTTTGAGAGGTTTCATGGATTTACTGATCCATTCCACCGGTTGATCCGTCTGATCGGTGGAATGGTAATGTACAGTAGGTTAGTAGTTTGTTTGTTTGTTTGCATGCAGGTGTGCAGGATCGCGGTCGACAGATGTTGAAGACCCTAGCATGGGTATGTGCTAGGTCAAGCTGATAAGATAGAGTGTGGAAGATCACCCTGAGGTTGGATTGGGTCATCCCAGGAGGATCGGCGAAGTGAAATTTCGCTAAGTGAAGAAGTTCGTCAAAACGGCATCATCAGGATATCTTGGTGAATATCCTACAGTCAGTTCAGACATCGTCATCCGGATAAGTGGAGGAGAGCATGATGCTTTCGATTGCATGAAGTGCAAGTGCGTCGGGGTGATCATCATCAGGAGGGCCGAGGAGGAGCGTATCAGCATCAGGTTGAAGATCGGGTTGATCAAGTTGATCGCGGGCCGAAAAAAACTAAGTTTGGCCAACAGCAGGATATGACGTCATCATCATCATGATATACATCATCAGGACATTTCAGAGCGGCAGTATATTGAGAAGTTGCGGGTGACGTCATCGTCATCAGGATCTACGTCATCAGGATATCGGGTGACGCAAGCATCGAGAGGAAAGGTGCGAGGAGTTAAGGTTTTATCATCATCAGGATAAATGGGAAGAACCGGATGTTCGTTATCCTGTTGAATATCATGATGTTGAATATCATGATGCTGAAGGAAGAGAAGACGGAAGTTGTCACTGAAGTGAACAGTGGACGTCAGGAGGAGGTTCGCACTGGTCGAACATGATGATGCTGCCGAACATGATGATGCTGCCGATAATCGAGTAAGGTGATGCTGTTGACAGGCGAAAGTGCGAAGGCTTGTCTGCAGGAGGATATCGGTCGGTAGGTGAAATATGATGATGATGCTGACAGTGAAGTCAAATATGATGATGATGAGGATGAATATGATGATGATGATGGGCTGCAGACATCCATGCTGTATGCAAAGGTTATAGTGTGGATGCCTCTGCATCATAGTGGTATCAGAGCTCAGCAAAAGATCTGGGCTGTTGTGTGTTGATTCTGTCACCGAAAGGGCAGAGGTAGAGTTGAATTGTGTGTTGTGTGTTGATTGAGAGGTTGACAAAATGCCTCCGAAAGGTAGTGGTACTGCAAGGGAATTGCAGGAAATGAAGGAGAAACATGCTAGAGAGATGAGGAAGATGAAGGAGCTTGCTGAAGCACTTCAAGCCAGGCTGACAGCCCTGGAAAAGAACAAAAAGAGGGAAGTGGAAGACAGTGAGTCTGAAGAAGATGAAGATACTGTAGAAGAGTATGAAGAGGTAGCTGAAGATCTGGATGCTGAAGACCAGAGATTGGCAAAACTGTTAAAGGCAGTGCAGAATGATAAACCTAAGGTAAAGGTTGATGTTACCAAGTATACTGGAAGCTTGAATGAAGATGAGTTGTTAGATTGGATTGCTGCACTTGATAATCACTTTGAATGTGAAGATGTTGCTGAGGATCAGAAGGTAAAGATTGCAAAGACCAAGTTAGGAGGTCATGCTTTGGTATGGTGGGATTATGTACAGTCTGAGAGAAGGAAACAAGGGAAGTCAAAGATCACTTCATGGGATAAGATGGTAGCAAGGATAAAAGGTAAATTCTTGCCAAGGGATTATGAAATCTAGATGTTTAAGAAACTGCAATTTTTGAAGCAGAAGGAAAGGGATGTGAAGGCATATACTAAGGAATTTTATCTGTTAAGTATGAGATCTGGTCATCATGAGAATGAGGTAGAAAAGGTGGCTAGGTACTTGGCTGGTTTGAGATTTAACATACAGGATGAGTTAGTGTTAGCTAACCCTAAGAATGTGGAGGATTGTTATCAAATGGCAATCAGGATTGAAGAAAAGATGAATAGAGGACATGATAAGTCCATGAGAGGAAGAGGAAACCATAGGGGAAGAGGAGCAGCCCCTGCACAAAAGCAAACCAATGAGAGTCAAGAAGACACTGGTAAAGGATAGGGACAGTCTGATTTCAGAGGTGGATGGAAAGGTAATAAAGGCAGATTTGGAAGTGGTAGAGGTTCTACTACATTTTCAGGAAAATGTTACACCTGTGGTGAGTTTGGTCATCCATCTTTCAAATGTCTAGAAAACAAAGGTTCATCATCCAGAAATGATAGAACTAGTGACAAGAGAGTACAACTTGTGCAAGAAGAGAAAGTAGAAGAAAGTGCACAGAGTTCAAACAGAGATCCTGGTAATGTTGGATATCCAGAGAGTGGAGAATCATTGATGCTAAGGAGAATTAGTTTGCAGGCATCAAAGGATATGATGCAAAGAAGAGCTCTTTTCAAGACCACATGTAAGAGTAAAGGTAAAGTATGTAAGGTTGTCATTGATACTGGTTCAACAGACAACATGGTATCTCAGGAGATGGTGGATAAACTGCATTTGGAAAGGGTTCCACATCCACACCCTTACAAGACATCTTGGGTGAGTGATAGTCAATCACTTTTTGTCTCTGAACAGGCATATGTGGATTTTCAGATTGGAGCATATCATGATAGAATTTTGTGTGACATATTGCCTATGGAATGTTGTCACCTACTGTTGGGTAGACCATGGCAATTTGACAGAAGGGTACTGTATGATGGGTATGCTAATACCTACACCATCAAGAAGGATGGGAAGATTATTAAGTTGATGCCATTGCAGGCAAAAGCTGCAGTACAGAAGGCAGCCCAAATCATTTTAATGGGAAAGAAGGAATTTGTGCAGATGCCTAGAGGAGCAGGCATAAAGGCAGTTCAGGACACTGCAGGGAAAGGAGTTGTTACAGACAACAAGCTGAAGAACGTTTCAGTTGTGACTGACAGAGGTCAGCAGCAGGTTCAGAAACAAGGGTGCAACCAACCATCAGTTGAGAGGAATGACAAGGATGTTGTCATAGTTGGGACTATTGCTTGTCCTATAAAGATTGACAGGAAGATAGAGTTGAACATTTCAGCAGTTCAAGAGGCAGTTCAGACAGAGGTTCTGGTCAGACAACCTGACAAACACAGGGTATGTGAGAAAAAGGCCTACATCAACAGGCATGAGGATTTACTTGCCAGAAAGCAAGTTACAGTGCAGAAGTCTTGGAGCAGCCAAGAGCCAGCAGAGGACAAAGCTGGAGCAGATCAGCATATTGCAAAGGCAAGGTGTAAAGGTGGAGGACTTCCACATACTAAACTCATGGGACATGAGTTCTTTTCTGTTGGGGAGTATGGTGCAGGAGCACCTACCTGACAGCTGGTCTGGATAAGGCAGTTAGTAGTTTAGGTCTTGTTTATGCTTCCAAGAAGGTCTGTTAAGACCAAATGCATGTAATAAGGTCACGCTGATCATGATAAGATCATGCTGACCAGGCTTTTGCTATTTTTAGTTAGTTGGTTATAACAGCTGTCATGCGGTAGGGTCCGGTTGGATCTCCCAGCCACTTGGAGAGTTCCCAGCCGCTTGGAGTCGGGTCAGTAGTACTCGTAGGCAAATCTATTTAAGCTTGAGATCGGTTGATATTGCATATACAGACAGATATCATCGATCGAGCTAGGTTGCAGAGAGTGAGACTGAGAGAGAGATTGATCATTGTATTGCATCTTTTGAAATCAAATAAAGTGATCCTGTTTGTGTTCATCCTCTGTTGAATTCTATTGCTTGATCGATTTGCTGGTTTGAGAGGTTTCATGGATTTACTGATCCATTCCACCGGTTGATCCGTCTGATTGGTGGAATGGTAATGTACAGTAGGTTAGTAGTTTGTTTGTTTGTTTGCATGCAGGTGTGCAGGATTGCGGTCGACAGATGTTGAAGACCCTAGCATGGGTATGTGCTAGGTCAAGCTGATAAGATAGAGTGTGGAAGATCACCCTGAGGTTGGATCGGGTCATCCCAGGAGGATCGGCGAAGTGAAATTTCGCTAAGTGAAGAAGTTCGTCAAAACGGCATCATCAGGATATCTTGGTGAATATCCTGCAGTCAGTTCAGACATTGTCATCCGGATAAGTGGAGGAGAGCATGATGCTTTCGATTGCATGAAGTGCAAGTGCGTCGGGGTGATCATCATCAGGAGGGCCGAGGAGGAGCGTATCGGCATCAGGTTGAAGATCGGGTTGATCAAGTTGATCGCGGGCTGAAAAAAACTAAGTTTGGCCAACAGCAGGATATGACGTCATCATCATCATGATATACGTCATCAGGACATTTCAGAGCGGCAGTATATTGAGAAGTTGCGGGTGACATCATCGTCATCAGGATCTACGTCATCAGGATATCGGGTGACGCAAGCATCGAGAGGAAAGGTGCGAGGAGTTAAGGTTTTATCATCATCAGGATAAATGGGAAGAACCGGATGTTCGTTATCCTGTTGAATATCATGATGTTGAATATCATGATGCTGAAGGAAGAGAAGATGGAAGTTGTCGCTGAAGTGAACAGTGGACGTCAGGAGGAGGTTCGCGCTGGTCGAACATGATGATGCTGCCGAACATGATGATGCTGCCGATAATCGAGTAAGGTGATGCTGTTGACAGGTGAAAGTGCGAAGGCTTGTCTGCAGGAGGATATCGGTCGGCAGGTGAAATATGATGATGATGCTGACAGTGAAGTCAAATATGATGATGATGAGGATGAATATGATGATGATGATGGGCTGCAGACATCCATGCTGTATGCGAAGGTTATAGTGTGGATGCCTCTGCATCACACACCCTTAAAAGTCAATGCAAGAGTCCATAGACAAAATAAATGTTGTCACACTGATATACAATTAAAGTTATTCCAATGGGAGGAAGAGGAGGAGGGTCATGGTTAGGGGAGTAGCCCTATCCATCTAATAGATCCTAACCATCAAGAATAGGCTTCCAACCTATGATGACATCTTCTTTATCTTTTTTTTCTTCTTCAATAGGATCCATGCAAACAACAGATATAGTAGGGCCTGACTAGACTTGAACTTTCCATTATCATGCTAGTCACGAATACTAGAATCAAATTAAGAAGAAAAAGACTGGCCATGTGGTGGCAAAGACAAACCACACTATCTATGCTAAGGGGACTTGTGAGATCCATGAGAGATAGACTTGGAATAAACACTATTTTATGGCCACAATGGTGTCCACATAGAGAAGCATTCCTAATGGAAAGAGATGGTGGCACCCAAGTAATAGTACAGAGAGCATTAGGCTAATGCTCTATGAGTTTGTAAATGGTAAACCTCCAAAGCAATTTTATCAACCTAGACCTAAACTTGTAACATAATATGACTGCATATCATGGCTTTAGTATACATGGAATTGAGCATCCATAGTAGTTCCTCAAAATAAAGAAATATTCCTATCTTTCTATATATTGAAAAGAATTTCCACTCTAAAAGCATGCCAAATTCAAGGGTGAATCTCAAAGGAATTTTAGGTCAATCACCAAGAAGGATCATATGTCAAGAAAACTTAGATTGAAAGGGCTTAAAAGATCATTTATCTAGGTCCACGTCACTTGATCCCATCAGTAAAACTAGAAGAGTTGCTTGAGAGTCTCCATATATCCACAAAAGGAACACAGGGGGTTGGAAACACCAAGATGAGTAAGTTGGGACCCAATGGGGAGACCTTGGTAAAGTAGATACCAAGCAAAATAAGTCATTTTGGACTCTAAAATAGTAGATCAAATTGTTTAGAACCTCGATGGCATTGAGCAGAAGTGGGCTGAAGATTCTACTTGTCATTGAGTTTAGGAAACATAGGCAAGTGAACACTAAGTTTTAACCTGCATCTATTCCCAATCTTATGAAGAATTTATAGAGGAACTAACTCCACAATGGTTTGAAAGGATTCATAATCTTGATTTCCAATTTTTTATTTAGTTTTAAATTTTGGCCAAGACAACCAACTCTCAATGGATCTAGAGAAGAGGTCTAAAATATAGCAAATCCATGAGTGGTTAAAAATTTTTAAGGCATTAACCTAGGGAACTTTTGCAAGAGGTCAATCATATAAATTAATCATAGGAGACCACCAAAGAGATTGATGGTTGATGGAAATCCCAATTCTAAAATTTCTTGCATTCCAAATAAGCCAAGGCTTAAAGACCTCCCAAGCTTTCTTATACTTTTAGCAACAAAAATGCCTTAAATTTGCATATGCTATTTTATAATAAGGATGAAGTAAATCCAATACCTTTCCAAGCTTTCCTACCATAAGGGGTTCTAGAATAAATATGATGACAAAAAAGAATTTTCTACACTTCACTAACCTCCAAGGCTCTAATTATCCACTTGGCACACAAGGCCAAACCTCGTCTATGAGTACCAATAAGGCCAAGACCACTAGAGACACATGGAAGATAATAGAATTCCCAGGCAACTTATTGAAACCATTTTGCCTGATCAGAGGAAACCCAAATAAAATATCTAAATAATCTTTCTATCACTTGATAAGAGGCTTTTGAAGGAGCCTAGCAAGAAGAGTAGTATACATGGGTAGCATCAAGTACCTTTGAACAAATCTAAAACTTCCCAATAAGGGATAGAGACTTAGCTATCCAAAAATGTAACTTCTTTTCAATACAAGAAAGAATAAATTACCAAAGAGTTGAAGAGGAAGACTAAATATTCAAAAGGAATGCCTAAAAAACTAAATATTTCCCCATGGTCAATCTATTTCCAGCTAAAAGAATCAAACTAAGGAGACTTGGTCAAGAAGGATTAATGATAACATTGAGTCTTTTACCACTATAAAATAGAGCTAGATATTAGACAAAATGTATTTAGACATTGTAAGGATTCACTAACATTATCTCTCTTCTCTAAGAGAGTGAGAAAGGAGTCATCAGCAAAGTGTCCATTGATAAGCTAGAGATTAAAATTGGGGAGGGAAATACCTTTGACTCTTTGTTGAGCAACTACATTAGCAAGAAAATACAAAAAAACCTTCAACTTTAAGAACATAGAGAGCTATAGCAAGAGGGCACTCTTACCAAATCGATCTAAAAATCCCAAAGAAGAGGATTATTGACCATAATGGTCAGACAAGCTAAAGCATATGTAATCAACCTCTAGATTGAGAATAGAAATTTGAGGCCAAATCTAAGAGCTTGAAGCATGGCTAAAAGGATTGATCATTCAATATGGGACCATAAGCATTAGCAAATTCAATTTAATGAAAATAGTCTATTGCTAGTAGAATCAGGGCCACTCAATACCTTGCCAAAAAATAAGTATTATCCAAGATATATTATCTCTTGATGAAACTAGTCTACTTAGGTTGAACAATAATACAAAGTAAATGTTGAATGCATAAAGCAAGGGATTTGGCTATGATCTTGTAAGAAGTACTTAGTAAATTGATTGGCAACTAGTTACAAATTTCTTCAAGATCATTTGCCTTAGGTATGAATTTAATTTTGAATTTATTTATTATAGTACCTAAGGAGCCTATATCAAAATTTTCTAAGTAGACCTAAAGAAGGTCAATACCAACTATGTCCCATAAGGATTTATAAATTCATAAGGAAAATCATCATGCACAGGAGCTTTATCATTAGCAATAGAAAAAGCCACTTCTCTAGGATCCACACAGGTGAATTTTTGGTCACATAAGGCCCACTACATAGTGGAGAGCAAATAGGGGACCACACACACACTACTAAAGGGTTAGATTAGTTTCAAAAGAAGGCTCTTGGGCCTAAAAGACCTGTTGGTAATGGCAGACAAAGACTTGAAGAATATCATAAAGCTTAGTGAAGACTTGTTGGTCTTCTTTGATATGCTTGATTTTTTGAGGAACTTGTAAAGCTCAAAGGGATTTAAAAAAATATTTTGAAACTTTATCCCCAATTTTGAACTAAAAAATAGACAAGCCTTAATTTGAGCTCCCCAATCTATATTTTAGTTGCCTTGGGAACTGTAGATTTCCATTCAATACAAAATGAGACTAGAAAATAATTTGAAATGATAGCATTCGGAAACAGCTCCACGAATAATTGAAAATAGTTGGTAAAGGAAAAGATAGGTTGTTCTAACAACATACCCCTATTAAGAAATTTAATAATTCTCTATGTACTTGATCATAAATTTATCCATGTATACCACGGCTAATCAAAATTATGGTGGCCAACATTTTGATCGAAAAGACCCAATTTATTGTGCATGTAATACCAAGCTTCTCTTTCTCCAACTATCCATCTCTTAGGCAAGTTGCCACATTTATTAGAAGTTAGCTTGACCATATTGGAATCCCTACACATTATCCAAGAGGTAGTGAGAATAGGCTCAACAATCCATTGCCAAAGATGAGATATTTCAATGATGCCATTGGAAGCATAAATATTGACAACCCCAAGGGAGTGGTTATCAATATTCAAGAGGACCCACAAATCGTGGCTAGTGGAATCATATCCATGATCCACTATGTGTTGATGCCACCTAGGAGAGATGAAAGTGGTAATTCCTCCACAACTTAGCTCATGATCACTATTATAAAAAGTGACTTTTTAGCCACATGATATGACAAATAACATAAAGCAAAAAACCTACACTTTTCTACTCGTGTAAATAAAAAACATCAAATTTAGGAAATCTTTGTCGAACATATTGCATGATGTATTTTCTTTTTGAATTAGTGAGGCCCTAAATATTCCATGAAATAAAATTCATGGAAGATGGGAATCAAGTGGAATGTTGTCACTATCAAGCTCATCAAGAGCTCCATAATTGTTCCTCAAGAAATCCACCTTTATGAGTAACACAATGAAATCTCATGAGCTAGATGGTCTGGGAGGCAAGAGGCTAGCGGAGAATGTAGCAAAGTAATTGTCTATGAGGAAAGAATGCTAGCTAGGAGAGGTTTCTTGTTAAATTGAGGCTTATTCACCACCTAGGAAACTCCCCCTATGAGTCATGAAATAACAACCTCCTTTTCTTTCTTAGGCATTGAAACTTGAGGCCCAAGAATCGACTATTGAGGGCCAACACATTTAACTCTAGGATTATGAGTATTCCTTCTATTATTTACCATGGTCTAGCCATCCTCATTTTTTTGAGGAGGGAAATCCTTAATAGGTTTCTTGGTCTGAGGCATGGGGCAATTGATTACCAAAGGACAACCTCAGATTTTATGATTTGAGGATTAGCATCAATAATAGGTATTTAGCAAATTAAGATACATGACATTTTGTGTGAGGTGTTGGTCACGTATCTATATTTTGATAGACTTCTTAAGGTCCTTAGATAGGTTAACCTCAACCCAAACCCTTTTCTAAGGATGAGCCAAAAAAATTCTTGCTCAACATGAATGACATGAACCAACAAAGTCGGTACATGGTCTAGAAAAGGCCATAATGGAAAATTGAGACTAGGGAATTTGACCTAGATAGGGACTCAAATGGAACATTCCTTATAGGCAACAAAGTTTTAATTCCAAGGGGAAAAACTAATAAAGAGGTGTAAATTACTAGGGTCATGCTCAAAAATGTCCTTAGTAAACTTGACTTCATTAAAACAAAAAAGAAAAAATCCTTAGTAAGGTTTTGGATGACCTCCACATGGACCCCATGAGGGACCCAAGTGGAGTTGACCCAACTCTTTAGCATTCTTTCAAATGGAATTCTATTAACAAATAATTGACAAGAGTAAAGTTCTCAAGCCATTTGAAAGCATTATCAAAATCATGAATAGGAAAAACAATATCAAGAGCAGGAGAGTTACCTTGTGAACAAATTTTGGTATGAACTTGTGAGGGTGTTTTGGTTCCATTTTCCCATACTTCCAATCTAGTGACCCTAACATCAAATTCTAGGTGACTACTGTTGCAACCTTTAAATAGAAAAAAATCATCCAAATGCAAGGAAAACTAAAAAAACCATAATAAATGTGGAAAACTCATGCACTAGATTATAGTTTGAAACAAGGGTGACAAGGACAAGAGAATGACATGAGAAAGATCATGTAAACCAAGCCAAGACACAACCCTAACAAAGGCATACAACTAGATCCAAAATCATCTGATATCAAGGTGTTTCAAGATGACCTATCTGAAATTAGTAAAGGTGTTGTAAGGTGTATAAGAAGTTGTAAGAGCGTATAGTGTCATTATGACATTGTAAGATGTAGGGATTACTTATGATAGATTCTATGACATGAATAAGAGCGTGTACGAGGGGAGTTACAAATTGGACCAAGAATCTTGAATGACTTATGACACATCATATAGCATCTTTATAAAGGAAGTAAATGACAAATAATGAGTTAAAATTAGGTGTGGATCATCATAATTCTTACCATGGTATTTTTTGACCTTTTTTAGGCCCATGATAATGCCTTTTGGTGGTCTTTTGGGTCTCCATGAGTCTATATATTGAGGGCTTGGGATGGAAGCATTCAGGAGTTTTTGTTGTAGGGTTATGAGATTGGATTTCCTCTAGAGGAGCAAGATCTAGACCTCCATGTTAAATCTCTAAGCCTACAAGTGTATATGTTTATTGTTCTATATTAATAGATTGGTTTAGTGCTTTGGGGTGTGGGGTTTTTTACCTAAAAGAATTTTCCCCACATTTATCAATGTTTCTTATCTTCTATTTATTCTTCTTCTATTAGAAGTGTTAATTTACATGTCGTTATGTTGTTAAAATTTACTTATATTTTAAATCTTCATTGCTTTCCTCTAAGCATTATTGTGGTAAATTAATCTATTCCTTGATTTTACTTTATGGGCTAAATTGTGTGCACTTGTATCAAGCATTTTGTTTAGAAAATCTTATGGTATTGGAAGTGTATACTAGGTATTTTTCCTTAAATTTTGTATCAAATGTATGGTGGTTCCATGTTTTGCATGTGCTTGCATGTTGGTGCATGTGATGGTTCCATGGTGTTTAAGGTTCTGGGTATTTCTTCTTTTGTGATTTCTTAGCCTGGAAAGCTTGAGGGAATGTATAAGAAGAAGTCGGTTGATTAGTAATCCTTGTATGAGTAGAAGTCTAATAGTTGATCTTATTTTTTAGGGTACAATATGCACTTGAAGGATGGAGTTCAGGTTGTAAGAGTTGGTATAGAATGCTCTATACCATGTAAGATTTCTCTATGAAAGTAGCCACCCAAGATCTAGGAGCTTCAATGAAAGCACAAGAGACACCCAACATGAAAGCATATTTATTTTCTATCAAAGGATGTAAATATGCACATAATATGTACATCAGTATACAAAGATTCACAAGATCTACAATGTACATCTTGTATGCATCATTATCATTATTTGGTAGTATAGCATTTGTGTTGCTTATCTCTTGTTGTGGAAGGTTGTTTTAGTTACAGAAGATCCTGGGTATCCCTAAGTTTGTTGTGTGACTCTTACATAGGTGGAGTATTTTGTTGTTGGTCATGTGGTTACATGTAGCATGATATTAACCTAGAGCTCCTATTTTATAGTATGGAATAACCCTCTTGCATGGTGGTTATGTTCTTTCATTCTATTGTCATGTGCAGCAGAGTGCTCATATTGGGTGCCTAGTTCTAGCTCTCTAGAAACATGGGAGATTATTGGTTGTCTTGACTACAATTTGATTTTCTTATGTTGGGTTCTTGGTTTTCTTATGTTGGGTTCTTGGTTTTAGCCCCTAGTGTTGGAAGACACTCATTAATTAGCCTTGAATGCGTGTAGGTTGTGGAGTTGGTTGTTGCGTGATCTAGAAGCTTCTGGAATAGCCTAGTTCCTCCATATGCATGTACATGGTTGTGGTTATGGAGTTGTCCTATTTGGTGGCCTAGAGTTCCTGAACAGTCTCTGATGGATGGTTGTACTTACATGTTGCAAATTCATGTTGACCAAATCTATGGGCTTTGTAGGTTTTCTATTCAAAGTATATGGTTATGGTTATGTGTGATAATCCATTATTCTAGTTTAATCATTTTGGTGTTTTCAAACTTGTGGGTCTTCCAAATGATAAGTGGGTTAATATTTGCATGCATGTGTCTAACATGGATGGTTTTGCAGG
Source organism: Cunninghamia lanceolata (assembly GCA_027924645.1). NCBI lineage: Eukaryota > Viridiplantae > Streptophyta > Pinopsida > Cupressales > Cupressaceae > Cunninghamia > Cunninghamia lanceolata. The sequence continues at coordinate 2,736,575 of BSBN01000914.1, read as the reverse complement.
CTTTGCATGTTTAACCAGAATCTATGGTTTTGTATATCTACAAAGAGACTACTTTCTAGATTATGAATTCCATGGAGGTGTTTCTAGATGCAAGATAGTTACAAATTTGCATGCATGGTTTGAGGAGGTTGGTTATAGCTTTCTCTATGTAGAGGTGTCAGTATGTAATAAGTCACTCAACTTTTCTATAGTGGTTTCTTGTTGGGTTCCTAAGTTGATGTTGTCTCCAGTTATAGATTTTTGACTTTTTGGATGCAAATTTTAGATCTAATGTAAGTGTCATGGAAGAATCTACATTTTTATCTCTTGATGTCTATGATTTTCTTTTTACTGATGTAGTGTTGAGTTTCTTTTCTTTGGGTCTATGGATCCATGTTGTGCACTATTTCAAGTTCTATGAGTTTTGTGGTTTCCTTGGTTTTAGTTGGAGCACTAGCCATGCTTGTTGTCACCCTTGGATGCCTTTTTTATGCTAGTGATGTTGATTGTTTATACCTACATGTTTCATGGAAGACTCAAATATGGGTTGTTTATACCAATGGATCTTTGGTGTGCTATATGGTATCTTGTTGCAAGGGGGTTTGTTGTAGACTGTTCAGATGCCATGGATTTATAGTTTCTAGTTTGGTGGTTCTTCAACCATGATGGTGCATTGGTGTTGTGTAGTAGTGAGATAGTGAGATGGTTGGATGGAATACATATGATTCATGGTGTAGTGATTTGGGATTATCATGACATACTTGTAATTTATTAAGAGTTACTTGGAGTTATCTTCCTGGAACCTATAGATGTGGCTTAATTGTATATGTATACACCTAAAAATGGCAAAGTGAATTAAATAAATATTTATTATTTATTTTAATTCCTATTCTTCTATCAATGAATAAATTCATCGATTTATTTATCTAATTCGCGTTCATCTTCAATATTTCAAGATTTAAATAAAAATCTATTTATTTAATTAAATCATCCAATTCTAATGTCATCCCTAATTAAATAATTCTAAATTATTTAATCAATCATCTTATCCTAAAGTCTTCATTCCATAATTCCACATCATCCAATCCACCTCACCATGTTGCACACATAATTAAATATTTTAATATTTAATTAGCTAATATTCCCTCACCCACATGTCCTATTTATCCTCCAATCAAATTAGTTAACTCATCAATCAAATCAGTTAACTAATTAATCAATTGAGTTCACTGATCAATCAATTCAGTCAACTCCCCAATCAGCCCAGTCATTTAATCAATCAACCACTTAACTGGTTAGTCTATTTAGATAACTCCTCAATCTATTCTGTTAACTCCCATAACTCATGAAAGGAGCCTAGACACTTGTCCTCTCCTGATTCACATGTATTCTCTCAAGCTCTCTCAACCGTACACATCACGGGTAATTCCTCTAGTCATGGATCTATTGACACTTGGATTTGGCCTCTCCTCATCCTATATAAACAAGGTTCTCACACCCATATTGCATCCATCACTCAATCTTTTGCAATCTTACTCTACAGAAATCCTACCAGCATGCCTTTGGCAAAGTATCATCATTTGCATTTGCATAATCCCATTATCATTCACAATCATCCAACCATGTCTCCATTATCCATCATCCATCTACATTAGAATTGCATTGTTAGTTTAGTCTTCATTGCATTATCCATCTACAGCCATTCTCCTATTGTCATCTTCAACAGCAAGGAAGTACAACTTCTGAGAGCTCAAATCATACACTAGATCAATATGAGATAGGCAACAGTGGAAGCTACGAGGTAAATAAGATCTACAAAGGTAATATCTTTGTTTACTGTATTTGCATCACTTCCATTGAGTTATTGGATATTTAGTTGTTTAATACTATTGTTCACATTTTCCTCTAACATTTCTAGCACCCACCGTGGGGCCTAGCCCTATTTTTAATCTCTATTTTGAGTTTTTAGTCAAGTTGCAGGCGTGACAAGTCATTTCAATGCACTCATTCTTCTAGTTCTATGCATCCATGATGAAAATGATAGTCTGGCACATATAAAGATTCTTTCCATGCATCTGACCACTATTTTAGCGCATTCATTCTGTCTATGCATTCAAAACTTCTTCCTGTGCATATGTTAGATCTTTCTGCGCATTTGTAATCATGCGCATCCATTCTATCTTTCTACGCATCCACTCACTGTTTCAGCACATCTAATCCCTATCAGAGAATTGTATTAAATTTGTAAAATCTTTGATACTAACCTTGGTTGCAGGAATAATGTCATCAAATGGAAGCCTTTAACACAATGATCTTACAGGTGTAGGAGCTTGGTTTAGTCATTTAGTTGCATCATAACTTCATCTAGATCTAATTAGGAGGAAGAAATTTGAAATCTTCATGCAAATTTTCACTTAGATCTAATTAGGAGGAAGTAAGTTGTATTGTTGCATTACAACTTGCACATGGTCCCAACCTATTTGGATAAAAACTGAACAAATGTTTCAAGTCAATCTTGCAATTACAAATCTCTCATCTAGATTAAATTAAAGGAAAGTAATTTGTTCCATCCTTCAACAACAATCTTCACATAGATTTGTTTAGGGGGATAAAAATTAACCATCTTTTCAAAGTTTTTGCTATCTTGTCAAATGGATTGTGCTTGGTAGAGTAAACACACTTAGTTTTTAACTAGGAGGATAAAGAACCATTGTATTCTATGTTTGGAAATGATGATAGGACTATGCTCTCCCCTTTCTTGGGTGACCAAAATGCCAAACTCATTATTTTATATGTGTTACCTTTAGAAGAGGCCTGCCCTTCGAATTCCATCCTTCCAAGCTTGATCAGATTATACTTGCTTGTTTTTCATTTATCAAAAATTGTATCAAAACAAAAAAAAATCAAATGATCATGACAACCTCTTGCTTACTATGTTTTCTGGCAATAACTTGGGTCAAAAGTAGCACTTCAAACTTCAGAGCATCCTAGGAAAATGTGCAAACAAGCCAAGATTGACAAACTGAAGTAAAAAGCCAAAAAATTCTACAAACATGCGCATATACAAAGTCCTGTTGCACATTTACCATATCTTGTTGCGCATTCAGTATTGTTGCATATTTAAATAGTTTTTCTATGCATTTACACCATTTTGCAGCGCATATACTAGTTCTGTGCATTCAAATAATAGTCCTGCGCATACACAACATAGCCCTGTGCATGCAAAATGGTGCATTTAATAAACAGAGCTATGCATTTGATCTATGTTTCTGCACATTTGAACCTATGCATTCATAACAGAGAGTGCTTCTGTACAGTTTGAGAGAAAATCAAAATTAGATCCCTATACCCATTTGGACCCAGATCACACTTGGAAAGTTAGTTCAACCATTACAGACCACCTTCATACCATTTTCACACATCACCTTTGCATACCATTGTCTTACTATCCGAACACGTCAAACCAAACCAAGATTTTTGTCTAAGCATTATTGAGACTCTCCCAAATTCAAACAAAAATCTAGTTAGCTTCATATCAGGATTCCAATCATCCTTCACAATGAAACTATACTTGTGTATCTTGATAGAAGAATAGTCTACATCAAATAGTGGTGATCAACCATCCCTATTTTGACTACCTTTTAGCTCAAGAACACCTTGTTTGGACAAATAGAGTCAATAGAAAACCTTAGTAAAATCTTACTAAAACCATATCCAACCAAATCATTTTCATACCAAAACATCAAACCAAATCCACCAAGTCTCACAATCCAACTTCTCTTGCATCCAAAAACTGCATGGTTCAAACTAGATCTCAATCTAAACAAAAGCAAAAAATGGGTTCCCTTCACAATAGTGGGCATAATTATGATGATGAGGAAGTTAGTCAAGAGGAAATCCTTAAACAACTTCAAGATCCAACATTTCTAAGGATGATGGATAGGGTAGTTGCCACAGATCCTCATAAATATTTTCTCATGCTAGCTCAACAAGGAGCTAAGCTACCCTCAAATTTTGATCTCTCAAATCTAAGAGAGAACAATTTCTCAAATGAAGCTGAGTCTTCGAAAGATGGCTCCAAAATTGACAAAACTAACAAAGATGGTTCTAAAATGAAAAAGGCTAAGGATACACCCAATCCCTTGAACACATTAACAACACAAATCTAAGCCTTGCAAAAACATTTGATGGACATCCAAAGTGGGACAACAACGAAACATTACTCTCTTGAGGATATTTCACCATATCCCTTTGATAAATATTTGCTCATGATCCCTTTTCCCTCAAGGTTTGAGGTTCTAAAATTTGATAAGTATCAAGGAAAAGGTGATCCAAGAGGTCATATAAAGGAATTTAGCACATCATGCCTAGAAGTCACACACAACGAAACATATCTTATGCGACTATTCCCACGAAGCTTAGGAGGCCAAGCAATGGAATGGTTCACCTACCTACCTCCCAGCATCCGCACTTTTGATCAGCTAGTGGATAAATTTGTAACACATTTCTCATACAATATCAAACATGAAATCTCCATGTTAGACCTTTGTAATAACAAGCAAAAGGGGGAGAATCTTTCGCCTCTTTCCTGCAAAGATGGAGACAACTTGCAAGCAAGTGTCCCTACCACATACCGAAGAAACAGATGAAAGAAATGTTTGTTCACAACCTAACCATGGAATTGAGTTATCAAATCCAAATATAATGCCCAACTACATTTAGTAAGGTCATTGAAATGGGGCTACTCATCGAGAAAGACTTGATAACAAAGGGGCAAATTAAACTATACAAAGACACCCCTAGCTCTAACAACAATGTGGACAAGTCACGATTTTGGACCAAGAAATGATGGTGTGGTGGATGCTAAAAATGTGGTGCAAAAGCAACCAATCTTCAATCTATCAAAGCCACAAAACAATACACCATCCAACAAGCCCCAAAGCAATGAGCAAAGACCCACCAACTTTACTCCTAGGAGAAAATTCACACCACTAGGAGAGTCTCTCAAATCTGCCCTTAGGAAGTTAATTGCAAGCAACCTCATAACACTTCCATTGGTGAATGATTATGAACCAAAATTTAAACCCACTTGGTGGAGTGATTCCAACTTTTAGGAATATCACCGAAACAAGGGACATAAAACAAATGATTGTCAAGTACTAAAACATGTCGTTCAAGACCTCATTGATCAAAAAGTAATAAAAATTGTAGGGCATACCACTAATGAAGAGCATATAGTATTCAAAAATCCTCTTCCACACTATGAGAAAGGAGGATCATCCAATCAAAACAAAAATGGTCAATCAAATCTCACACAGTGATTCACACATCAATGTAATCACTATCAATGATAATCCTGACTGTAATGTGACCACTCGTCATGAAAATATTACTCTACAAGGAGCTCCACCCAAGTCATCATCCACATCAAACCAATATAGCATCCTTGATCAACTCCATAAAACCCCCACACACATATCCATTTTGGAGTTATTGCGTCTATCCCTGTCTCATAAAGCCATCTTAGAGAAGGCCCTCTTGGAAATGATTGTTCCCACAAACCTTGCTCAAGAGCAATTCCAAGCTATGGTAGGTCATCTAACAACACCACATTTTCTATCTTTCATAGAGAAAGATGATATGTCCATCAACCAACTACACAATGCATCCCTCCACATTGAGGCCCAAATCCACAAACACCGAATAAAAAGGGTCCTAATAGATGGAGGTGTCATTTAAATATTTACATGTTAAAGTTAATCCTTGCATTGGGGTTTTCACAAAACACCGTTGATCCTAAAAAGAAAATAACTATCAAGGCATATGACGAAGAAGAGAGAACTTCCAAAGGAACTGTGGTCTTGGTGATATGAGTTGGACCGATAGAGAGAGATGTTGTGTGCCAAATTCTAGACATGGAGAAAGCATATAACATTCTTCTAGGAAGACCTTGGATCTATGAAATGAAGGCCATTCCATTAACATACCATCAATGTATCAAATTCCCTCACAATGGCCAAGAAATTACCATATAAGGGGACCCTGATCCATTCCAGTATTGCAACAACATCCAATCAAAACTAGAAGTTGTAATCCCTACAAATCGAGGAGCTTCCTCTTTTTCACACCATGTGGATCCAAGTTCTCTAGCTTCTACCTCTAAAACATCAAAGCTTAAAGTTAAAATCAAGGACAAGGGAGTTGGAGAATATGTCATTGAACAATCTTTCTATCTAGCACAGCTGCCTATATCACCAAAATCCTATGGAAAACCATTTCTAAACAAGGCCAAGCCATTAGGGACTTCTAAGGGTCCTTTCATTAGATGGGGAAACTTATTGAATGAGAGTGATGAAAAAGATCTCTTATAGTGGCTTTACAAGGATGAAGATAGTGAAACCACACCAAATGATCATCAACCTGAGCTACCCACTGCATAATATGGTCAAGGGTTTTCTATTTTACAAAGGATGGGATATGAAGGACATGGTCCCATAGGATTAAGGAAAGATGGTATCATAGAACCAATTCAACCCTCTACTTCCACAGCCCAAGACACTACTGGGTTGGGATACAAGGGTAAGGAGAAGATCAAAGGTAAGGAGAAACTCCAAGCAAAAGACAAACAAGCAGTTACCACTAACTTCATAGAACAACTTCACTGACTACAAGAGTGGAGTGAAATAGATTCCAATGAGTATGAATGGGATAGCCTCTCAGAAGCATCTTGGTAAGACAAAGAGATTGACATGGTTCAACAGTATAGCTCTACTCACACAACGCATGAGGGACAAAGCTCTAGGGCTAGATCACTAGAGTTTGATCCATAATATGACGAACATGAACTTCATGAAGAGAGTACAATGTAACACTTGACGAACCAACTTGAGGAGAGTACCATAATAGACCTTGTCAATACCTTTACCTATTCAAATGATTCCTCCATTCTAACCATCACCACCCTTGAATCATACCAACCAGATGATCCCTTACCCCTAGTGCATCCTAAATTGATAGACTGGGATTTGCAGGACACCACCCCTAAACTAGATACATTCCAAAATGATTATGCTATCATCAATTATCTAGAGCTTAGGGACCATTTACCCATAGGGGACCATAAGGTTGGCTTCACCATCGAACTTAACGATGTGGCATACTTTGGAGAGAGTGTCAATCCTTTCAGTCAAAAAAATATAAAAATAAAAAGCAGATCTAATGGTGAAAACCGCTTCGTGGCAGTGTTAGATCAAGAAAAAGAAAAAAGAAAAGACACATCTGATGATGAAAACCTCTCTGAGGCACCAACAAATGAAGGGATTAACACTCTCCCCTACCATGCTCATCAAGAGAGATCTTCAATATTGATTGAACTAGCTCAACCAATAAACATCAACATAGAAGAGAACCCAAGGATAATATGTATGGCACAATCATTGTCTGTACAAGAAAAGCCAGAATTCACTGAATTCTTCAAGTGGAAATAGATTAACTTTGCTTGGTCATATGCAAATATGTTAGGACTAGATCTGAATCTTATAATGCATCATCTTTCACTAGCTCTAGAAGCTGAGCCAGTTAAACATAAACTGAGAAAAATGCACCCGCATATAGCATTAATGGTCAAAGAGGAACTAAAGAAACTACTAGATGTGGGGTTCATCAGAGCCATTGATTATCTAGAATGGGTTTCTAACATTGTACCTATTTCCAAACCTGATAGAAGGATAAGAATTTGTAATGACTTCGGAGATCTAAACAAGGCTTGTCCAAAAGATGACTTTCCTCTACCAAACATAGATATCATTGTTAATCTAATGGCAAGGCACACCATGTTGTCATTAATGGATGGGTTCTCCAGCTATAACCAAATCAAAATAGTGCCAGAGGATCATCACAAAATAGGCTTCACATGTCCATGGGGTACCTATTGTTGGTGCATCATGCCATTCAGACTGAAGAATGTGGGGGCAACATATCATCGAGCAATGACAACAATCTCTCATGACATGATGCACACCATCATGGAAGATTATGTAGATGACATCTTAGCCAAGTCAAAAACCAGAGAAGGGCATCTACAAGTCTTGGACAAGATCTTCACGAGATGAGCAATTTTATGTATGATTAAATCCAAAAAAGTGTGTTTTCAGAGTCACATCTGATAAACTCCTTAGATATATCGTATCAGCTAATGGAATAGAGGTGGACCCAGCCAAGGTAAAAGGAATCATGGAAATGTTGTCACCTAAAAATCTAAGTCAGTTGCAGTCTCTACAAGGAAAGTTGCAGTCCATCAGAAGGATTATCTCTCAACTGGTAGATAAGTGTCATCCATTCACACATCTCTTACACAAAAACTTTCCATTCATATGGGATGAAAGGTGTGAGCAAGCATTTTAGCATCTAAAGGAGTATCTAATGAACCCACCAGTCTTGATGCCGTTGATTCAGGGCAAGCCATTGCTACTCTACATCATAGCTAAACCCATAGCACTTGGAGCTCTGCTAGCCCAACAAAACCATGAAGGAAAGGAACAAGTAATCTACTACATCAAAAGGACACTAGTAAGTTATGAACTGTAGTATACACCAATTGAAAGGGCATGTCTTGTAGTTGTCTTTGCTTCACAAAAGTGGAGACACTACATGCTCTCACACTCTATCAAGCTAGTGGCGAAGATTGATCCATTAAAATACCTACTCAAAAAAGCCACCTTAACAAGTAGAATATCTAAATGGGTCATGATACTCAGTGAATTTGATATTGAGTATGTAGATAGATGAGCAATAAAGGGGCAGGTCATTGCAAATTAGCTGGCAGATGCACCTTTGACAGATGACAACCCATTAAGCTTTGAATTTCCAGATGAGTCTATCTTCAACATCACTACCACAACCTGGAAAATTTACTTTGATGGGTCATATACTCAACATGGATCTTGTTGGTAACACCACATGGTGATACAATCCCTAAATCATACAGACTTATGTTTCCATGTACCAACAATGTCGCCGAGTATGAAGCACTAGTTATCGACATAAAGATGGTAGTAGATTGGAAGGTCAAGGAACTTCATGTGTACAGGGACTCACAACTCGTCATTAATCAAGTAAATGATGATTATCAAAGTAAAGATGAGAAGCTGATACCATACAAGCATATGGTGGATGATTTCGAAGAGTATTTTGTTGTGATATCCTTCGAGCAGATACCAAGATTGGAAAACAAAGCAGCAGATGCAATGGCTACTATTGCATCCCTTCTTGACATACCTAAAAATAATTCTCATTATGAGTTTTTGGTAGAGCCAACCCCCTATCCTGGTTATGAAATCCCAGAAACCAACACCATTTACCAAATCGTAGGGTCTAATTCTCCCTTATATGGCAAATTTTACACCTATCTAAAAGAGAATATCCTACCACCCAACCTATCACACAACCAAAAATGAACATTTATATGCCAAGCATCCTGATATACCATCATTGTAGACATCATGTATCGACAAGGTTTAGATGGTACTCTCCTTAGGTGTTTGGATAGTGAGGAATATTAGACCGCTCTAAGTGAAGTACATGAAGGAATATGCAGGACACATTCTAGTGGTCCTACCTTGGCGAAGAAGCTCATGCATCTTGGATACTATTGTCCAACCATGGAAATAGACTCCTATCATTTTGTGAAGAGATGCACTAAATGCTAAATCCACAGGAACCTCATACATGCACCAACATAGGAGCTGTAACCTTTAACGACACCTTGGCCCTTCTGCCAATGGGGACTTGATCTAGTAGGCAAGATTCACCCTTCATCCTCCAACGGCCACAAACTCATTATCACAGCCACTAAGTATTTCACCAAGTGGATTGAATCCATTCCATTAACCAACGTCATAGGGAAACAAATATCTTCTTTCATCCTTAACTACATCATATGCAAATACGGTATTCCATTATCCATTGTCATGGATAATGGGCAACCTTTCAAGAATCAGGATGTGAAAGAACTTTGTGATAAATTCCACATTCAACATCGCTTCTCCACTCCATACTATCCTCAAGGTAATTGCCAAGCTGAGGCATCAAACAAAACTATCCTGAAGATAATCAAAAAGACTATCGATGAGGTTGGTTGTGACTGGCATATGCAATTGAACCCTGCTCTATGGGCTTACAGAACCAGTATACATACTCACATAGGTGTGACACCATACGCCCTCGTCTATGGCTCTGAATCCATTTTGCCTGTAGAAGTTGAGTTACCTTCCCTCAGGGTGTCATTAAAGGGTCTCATAAATGATGAGGAATACAGAGTATCAAGAATCCAAGAGCTAGAGCTGCTAGAAGAATGAAGACAACATGCCTTCAACCATCTTAAGGCATACCAGTAGAGAATGTCAAGAAGTCATAATCATAGGGTCAAACCACAAGTCATCCAGGTGGGGGACTTAGTTCTAAGAGAGAATCCAAGAAATCAGTAAGACAGAGAGAAAAATGGGAAATTTGAAACCAATTGGTTGGGTCCTTATATCATTGTTGTTGCCTATGGATCAGGTGCTTATCATATATCAACATCAGAAGGTGAACTATTAGATGATCCCATCAACAGCATGCATCTTCGCAAGTTCTACACCTAAACCCCAATGCAAGGGAGTCAAAAATAGCAAAAAAATTAAAAAAATAGAAAAATAATAATAATAGTAATAAAATAATATAAAAATAACATAAAATCATCCTCTGGTGAAAACCTGGTAAATAGGCGCCTTGGATAGATACCATGATGAAAACCTTGCAAACAGGTGTCATGTCTATTTTAACTATCGTGCAAATAAAAGCAAGTGGTGAAAACCTGGAAATAGGTGCCATTTGTGATAAATCGCCTCCTCCATCTTTTCAGACCGTGTTCCTCATCCATCCCTCCCAACCACATCCACCCAATCACATCGAGATACATACCATGGCTTGTTGTTCACTCATCCTTATCATCTTATCTGACCAGGCTATTAATCCATCTTGTCATCCATCCTCAACCAATCCATTAAACCATTGTCAAACTACATCACCTTTGAGCTATCATGTAGGCAAGGCCATCATTGATGAGCCCCTAAGTCTTCCCATCCATTCCATCCCATATCACCCATCCTTTTGTCCATCTGAATCAGCACCATTTTCCCACTACCTAGGTCCTAGGTCCACATAGTCCACACCCCAAACTACATTGCCTCTGCGTCATCACGTAGGCAAGGCCATTTATCAATGAGCCCCCGAGGCACTAGGTCAATCCCTTAGGGCCCGTTTCTTCATGTCTATCGTCAATCTGCCCATAATAAATCGATCCTTTGCTTGACTGGGGGAAAATCCTCAACCTAGTTAGTGAATCATATTTTTGAATGCTACAACTCAGAGGATAACATATCGGATCGTGGTTTTATCACTAGACAGCAAACAACATAGTAAAGTACGCTTTTAAACATCATCTTGACAAAAAGACATCAAACAAAAACCTGACAACACCAACCTGCCTAAACCATCAAACATGACTGTATCAAGTTATTGCAAGAAAACATATATCTATGGCACAAAGGTCTTTAATGGTTGTTTAAGGTCTTATATCATGATTTTTGTTATTACATCTTATTATGATACTCAAGGATGTCAAAAAAAATAGAGGAGCTATGTTGGGGGCATAATCATTTTCTTTATTTGTTGTTTGTGGGTTTACCTTTAGTAATGTTAAGCCTTGTCTAACGACACGATCAACATAATGATCATCGAGGACATCAGGGGTCTAAATATGAAACAAGTGTAATCCTTGTCTGTTGATATGCAAGCAATACTCAAGTCATCTTGGTTCAATTATACTTAGATGCTTGTATTAACTTGCTAAATCAAAATCCATGTAAGTAATACTTAGGTCATCATGGTTTAATTATACCTAGATGCTTGTATTTTCTTACAACATTTTGAAATCTCAATGATGAAACAAAGTACTTCAAAAACTTTTATAAGAAGATGACAAAATCCACTATCATACATACCAAATTGCATTTCATTTCATTTATAAGCATTTCATACATATCATTTTCCTAGTGGCTTAAGATCCAAGTCCTTTCTTTATCTACATCTCTTAATCTACTTACCCTTTTCTCTCTTTTCATTTTGAGAGCACACCAATTGTCCTCCCGAAGGGGCATCATCGTCATCATTCATCTTATTTGCTAACTTACCATTATCTTCCCTTGTCACCCTCACTCTTGAGTGACTAGGGCATCACCAATCACCAATCCAATTATTCATCTGATCATCAAATCAATCCAATCAATCCAAGAAATGATCCAAGTGCAAGTCCATCCTTAATCCATACCAATCGAGTAAATCAATCTTGTCAAATTATCCAATCGCAATCAATGGTCTTGATCCTAATCTTGTCATGAACCAAATCAATCAATCATCATCATCAGTGGGATATATCTTTCCTGCGTCTTTGTGTTGATCTAGGGATATATCGTTCCCCGCAATGAAAAACACTATCATCAATCATTATCAATTAATCATTGGTTTACAGCTTGACAGGGGCAATACCTCATTTGTTCTCGTATCATTTGTGCATACTTGCTTGCTTGCTTGTGTGTGTTATCATTTTACCTTGCATAACATATCATTCAATTCTTTCATCCATCTCTTATCTCGTATCCTCCATTTTCTTAGCCATCCTTTATCATTCTTGTTCATCGTGAGATCATCCATCATCCTGTCATCACATTCTTCACATCCAATCTCCTAAGGGGGCATCCTATCATCATAAACCTGTACCAAAGGCAAATTGGGGCATATATCAAAAATCACACAGAAAATTTTATTCTTTGAAACAACGTGATAAAACACATTGAATCAAAGTGGGGCAAAATGTATACACCTAAAAATGGCAAAGTGAATTAAATAAACATTTATTATTTATTTTAATTCCTATTCTTCTATTAATGAATAAATTCATCAATTTATTTATCAGATTCACGTTCATAATCAATATTCCAAGAATTAAATAAAAATCTATTTATTTAATTAAATCATCCAATTCTAATGTCATCCCTAATTAAATAATTCTAAATTATTTAATCAATCATCTTATCCTAAAGTCTTCATTCCATAATTCCACATCATCCAATTCACCTCACCATGTTGCACACATAATTAAATATTTTAATATTTAATTAGCTAATATTCCCTCACCCACATGTCTTATTTATCCTCAAATCAAATTAGTTAACTCATCAATCAAATCAGTTAACTAATTAATCAATTGAGTTCACTGATCAATCAATTCAATCAACTCCCCAATCAACCTAGTCATCTAATCAATCAATCCACTTAACTGGTCAGTCTATTCAGATAACTCCTCAAACTATTATGTTAACTCCCATAACTCATGAAAGGAGCCTGGACACTTGTCCTCTCCTGATTCGCGCACATTCTCTCAAGTTCTCTCAACCGTACACATCACGGTTAATTCCTCCAGTCATGGATCTATTGACACTTGGATTTGGCCTCTCCTCAGCCTATATAGACAAGGTTCTCACACCCATTTTGTATCCATCACTCAAGCTTTTGCAATATTACTCTGCAAAAATCCTACCAGCATGCCTTTGGCAAAGTATCCTCATTTGTATTTGCATAATCTCATTATCATTCACAATCATCCAACCATGTCTCTATTATCCATCATCCATCCACATTAGAATTACATTGTTAATTTAGTCTTCATTGTATTATCCATCTACAGCCATTCTCCTATTGTCATCTTCAACAGTAAGGAAGTACAACTTCTGAGAGCTCAAATCATACAGGAGATCGATATGAGATAGGCAACAATGGAAGCTACGAGGTAAATAAGATCTACAAAGGTAATATCTTTGTTTACTATATTTGCATCAATTCCATTGAGTTATTGGATATTTAGTTGTTTAATACTATTGTTCACATTTTCCTCTAACAATACCTATAAATCTTTGGTGTGCTATATGGTGTCTTGTTGCAGTAAGGTTTTATTGTAGATTTTTTGGATTCCATGGAGTTGTAGATTCTAGTGTTGGTGGTCATTTAGTCATCATGGTGCATTAATGTTGTGTAGTAATGAGATAGTAAGATGGATTGATGGAGTACCTGTGATTCATGATGTGGTAGTTTGGGATTCTTAACTAGATTCCTATAAGAGTAATTTAGGTCACTTGCAATTATGCTTTGAAAATTGTAGCAATTATCTTCCTTTTGAGATTGTGGTTTTACTTTTGCCTTTGGGAGACCCTGATGTTGTAAATGGGTTATTTGATTGTGTAGGGGCCATGAGTAATCTTTAGTTAGGAGATGTTCATCATGATGTCATGGATAGCTCTAGATCACCTATAGTGAGATATTTGGAAGTGATGTGATATTGTGCCATGGAGGACTCTAGATATTCCTTTATCTAGTCTTGGGATGTAATTAGTGCTCTTGGGAGAAAAGATATTTGTTGGAGGTAGATGATCTTCTGTGAGCAAAATGTAAATCCTGATGTCATGTAGAGTTCCTATTTCTGTAGTTAGAACTTTGGTAGTCATTTGAGGTAGTCTTTTGGCATTGAGTGTAGTGGTCATTTTACCTTTGATCTTCTAGATATTACAATGATGAAGATGGAGTTCAATTGGCATGAGATGGTCTATTGGGTGCTTATGGATATTGGATAGACTTGGGTGACGCTGGAGATCCCTTGTTGGAATGTGATTCTTTGATGAGGTTTTAGTAGAAAGATTGAGGAGCATTCACTTGGAGTTGGATGTGAGTTCAACATGGACATGATGAGGAGATTGTTCATGGAGAGAGTCTATGTGACTCAATGCATCTTAGGAGAAGAAACCTGATTCCCACTCCCAGTCCACTCTAAAGAGAATTATCTGAGAGGTATTGTCCACCTAGTACTTATATGTATTCTTATTTTGTAATTTGTTTTCTCATGGAATGAGTTTTGAGCTATGGATATCAGTTCTGGAGGACTTATTTGATGAGTATATAGCATGGTGCATTTTTCCTTTGATTTATCATATCATGCATAAGTTTTTTTGAAAGGACATTTTTGACAAGTGCAAGGGATGGTTTGGGAATATTTCTTGGTGATGGAAATAGTTATTGTTTTGATCTTCCTTCATTTGAGAAGCTTACATCCTTGTTATTTATTGATTTATTGATGTTATGTTTGAGTTGGGGGTTGAACTGTTGGATGTTGGTAAGGCTTTTCTATTTATGGTTTTGGAAGTGAGGATCTTACTTGTCACAACTATAGAACTCAATGTTTTTTAGTTTGCCTCTATGGTATTATGTTTCTTTTTGGAGGTTTGTATTCATGACTTTGGATTTGAGGTTTGTGTGGAGCTAGTGTGATCACTATGTTTGTGGTCATTTACTATTGTTGTACTTCATTTTTTTTAGTAGCAATATGTCGGCTTTTTAATCTCTATCTTTTGTGATGTGGATAACTTGGGAGAGTTGAGAGAGATCAAAGCTAAGAGAGTGAGCAAAAACTATTTGAGGAAATATGCCTTATTTTACAACAGGTCGGTTGCAGTTTGTAGATCAATGTGTATTCTTCGATATAGATATTGATGACATAAGCCACACCCTTTGTGTGAGTACTAATTGGTAGAATTTGAGTTCCTTTGGCACTAGACTAGACATTTCCCATGTAGTGGGATACCTAGGGATAGTTTGCATTAGACTACAATATCAAGGGTCTTCAAGTTTTTAGCACTTGTGTGTTTGCTACCTTGGGTGGCGGTAACCTTGAGTAGGATAGTGTTTTATATAGGGACAGGAGCTGCAATATGGGTTGGATATGTCATGAGTAGAAGGTCTATCAATGGTTAGGGTTAGTTGGATGAGAGCGACTGGTTGTGGTTGTTATTTTGGCTAGTTTAGAGTATGTGGTGCATAGTCGATCTTGTTTATGAGGAGACTGGGTTTTTGGGTTGTGTTTTGGTAATGATTTAAGCTAGATACATTGATGTGTCTATGTGACATTTAGTGTGTCATCTTGGCTTGGGGTTCTTATCTTGAACATGCTTAGGCATGATGGAGGATAAGATAGTTGTTTTTAGGATGATGGTCTCTTTAAAGATGTTACAGATTCTTTTGTGGAGCTTGTGAGCACAATAGAGTTTAGTTGGGATAGCATGGTGGTACCTTGTTGTTTGGTTCATGGATTTATTGGAGCTTCCTTTTTATCTTGCAAGGTATACAACAAGTCAAAGAATGTTGATAATAGGTGCACCATACATCTTGCAATTCCTAATGTTTAGATTAATTCCTAATGGGACATCCCACTTATGAGTTGGCCATTATGCCATGTGTATTCCTTTGTATGATGTGTGTAAGAATTTTTAAGAGTATATTTAGTGTCATTATGACATTAGAATATGTGGGGGTTACTTATGGTAGATCCTGTGATGTGTAAGAGCATGTAAGGGGGAGTTACAAAGTGGACCAAGAATCTTGACTCACTTATGACACGTCATAGAGCATCTTTCTAAAGGAATTAAATGATAAATAATGAGTCAAAATTAGGTGTGGGTCACCAGAATTCTTACCATGGTATTTTTGGACCTTGTTTGGGCCTATGGTAATGTCTTTTGGTAGTCTTTTGGGCCTCCATGAGTCTATATATTGAGAGCTTGAGATGGAGGCATTGAGGAGTTTTCATTATAGGGTTTCAGATTTCCTCTAGAGGACAAGATGTAGATCTCCATGTTGAGGCCCTAAGCTTTCAAGTGTATTGTAAAATGTTTATGTTGTAGATTAATATATTGGTTTGATGCTTTGGAGTATGGGATTTCTTACTCGAGAGGGTTTTCCCCATGTATATTGGTGTTTCTCCTCTTATATCTATTCTTCTTCTATTAGAAGTGTTAATTTACATGTCATTGTGTTGCCAAAATTTACTTAGATCTAAAATGATCTACATTGCTTTCCTCTAAGGGTTAATGTGGGAAATTAATCTATGTCTTGATTCCACTTTATGGGCATAGTTGTGTGCACTTGTATCAAGCATTTTTTTTAGAAAATTTGATGGTAAGGGAAGGGCATACTAGGTATTTTTCCTTACATCAAGTTGTAATTTTAAACAAATCAAAGAATTATTCTATCATTTTTATTTTTATTTTCAATCAATTTTTATTTTTCTTTTATTTTTTATTAAGTGACATTGTTCCATAATGCTTAACTTTCACTACAAATAAAAATTTTCTTCTATTTCTTGGAATTAGATCATTAACTTCATTGTCTAGTGCATAGATACTTTTGGTAATTTTTTATTAAATATTTTATTTGTTATTAATTTTTAAATTGGTACTAACAAAAATTTTAGACCTATATTATTCTGTAACACATTTCTCTTAGCACATATATTAAAATTATTTTCTCTTTTCATTGAAATAGGGACATCTATGTGGAGTGCAGTTGTTAGAAATGAAGGTAAACAACTATCAATGAAAAATGGATTACAACTATAATTGTGCATAACCAAAATGGAGATAGTATGAAATCACCACAAAGAAATAATGGAACAGAAGATCAAACACATAACACAGTGTTTACGTGGAGAAACCATTTTAGCAAAAAACTCCACACAAGAAGAGATGCACCAATCTATATTAACTTCAATAGAGTTTACAATACAACATTATCAATCTCCTCTTCTATCTTCAATCCAGTAGTGTCTATTTTTTCAGTCTCAACTCTCTACCAAGACAGTTGTAATACAATACCCTCATCAAGGGGTTGTCTTCTAGGGTAAGAAAAGACAATATAACCTCTATCGTTAGATATGAGACCTAATGATGAATGGTCTAGATTTACAATGGTAATTTATATATAAAATGTGGCTTCCAGGGGTGTTGCCCCCTCAAACCCCCACCAGGGTGCGCGACCCCCAAACCCCTTGCTAGGGGGATGAGCCACTTGGACCCCTCAAGGGGAGTACCCCCCCTACACCCCTCAAATAACCTACATCTGTTAGGTACCGAGATCAAATATGCAATTGAAACAAGATCGCTACTTGGTAATACTTCTTCCCTTATGGAAAATTACAAGAAATATTAGGAGTAAATAATTACATAGTATTTACAAGGTTGATGGAACCTTAATCGTAACATTCTCCCACTTGACATCATACATTTTAAATTCATCTATAAAACAACTAAGCACTAGGAATGAGGCCCATGGCCTCCCTGCACCATATAAACTCTTCTATGCTCACATGTTTAGTAAGTAAATCTGCAACATTCTCTTGAGTGTCAATCTAACCATTAGCAATCATTTCACAAACAAAATGGTATTTAACATCCACATTCTTAGTCCATGCATGATACATGGGGTTCTTGGCCAAACATATTGCACTCTGGCTATCACAACCAATCTAAATAATCCTACAATCAAAACCAATACCTATACACAATCCCCATAACCAAACTACCTCCTTAGAGACATGAGTAGAACCCATATACTCTACTTTAGTGGTGGATAAAGAAATGGTGGGCTACCTTTTACTCATACAAATCACAACTCCTCCAAACAAAGTAAACACATAGCCACTAGTGGAGCTTCGACTATCCAAGTCACCTGCCCAATCTGCATCAACAAAACCCTATATGTCCAATGTCTTATCCAAATTATTAGTACTAGAATAAACTAAACAATAATTAGAAGTACCATGCAAATATCTTAAGACCCTCTTTTCATAATTCCAATGTTTTATACCAGGGTTAGACATAAACCTGCTCAAAACTCCCATTCCTTGGGCAATATCTAGTCTAGTGCACACCATTGCATACATCAAACTTCCTACAACACTAGCTTATGGCACATCAAACATATCATCTAAATCATTTTCATTCTTAGGGCACATATCTAATGAAAGCTTAGTATCAACCAGTAAAGGAATTCTAACTAGATTGCAATCCTACATGCTAAATCTGTGCAAAATAGTATTCACATACTTACTTTGTGATAACCAAAGCTTTATGTTACCTCGATCCCTTTTGATTTCCATTCCTAGAATATACTTGGTTGCCCCTAGATCCTTCATGTCAAATGCACCTAAAATTTGAGTTTTCAACTCACTGACCATACCCTTGGTGTTACTGAAAAATAACATATCATCCACATACAAGGTAATAATCAGAATATCATCCTCAATACATTGAATGTAGACACATTGATCCTCTTCACTTCTAACAAATCCTAATTTCAAAACAAATTAATCAAAATTTTGGTACTACATTCTGGGGGACTATTTTAAACGATAAAGAGATCTTTTTAACTTGCATAACCAGTGTTCTTTCCCTTTTACCTCTAAACCTGTAGGTTGTTGTGCATATAAATTTCTTCTAGATCTCCATGCAAAACTGTAGTCTTAACATCCATTTGCTCAATTTCAAAATCATAAGCAGCAGCAATGGATAAAATAAATCTAATAGAAGATAATTTAGCAACAGGAGAGAAAATTTCACTGAAATCAACTCCCTCTCTCTGGGAGTAACCCTTGGCTACCATTCCAACCTTGTACTTCTATAATGAATTGTTTGCTCCAAACTTCTTCTTGAAGACCCACTTACATCCTATGGCCTTTCTTCCCTTGGAAAAACATACAAGATCCTAGGTATCACACAAGTCCAAAGCCATCATCTCCTCCTGCATGGCTAGCTACCAAGGCTCACTATCATATGAATAGCTTCCCTATAGGATATAGGTTCATCGTCAGTACTCAATAAAGAAAATACACAATAGAAATCTCTTGGGCTATACCTATCAACTGAGTTATGTTGTCTTGTGGATCTTCCCAAGGGTGGAGTAAGACATTCTTCCTCGTGTTCTTCTATATGCTCAACTTCTTCTATAACAACAGAGTCCCTCATTTAAACTTTCACTTGAATCTTCTTCTTTTTCTCCATCCCCTAATCCATCATTTTGTTCTTCCTGATGTGCATTTTCTTGTTGTAAATCAAAATACACTACCCTCTTCCTTTCTTTTTCTTCTAGCTACACAGGATTAGAAATAACTCTAAGTTCCCTGAAAATTACATCTCTAGAAAAGATAACTTTTCTAGTTAGAGGATCCCAAATCTTATAACCTTTTACATTCTCGCCATATCCAGTGAAGATGCATTTTTGTGCTTTTGGATCTAACTTAGATCACTTTGCCTTAGGAACATGAACAAAAGCCTCACAGCCAAAAACCCTTAAATGTGAAACAGAAGGTTTCTTACATGTCCACACTTCATAAGGTGTCAAATCAAGAGCCTTACAAGGAGATTTGTTTAACAGGTAACAAGCGGTACTCATAGCTTCTGCCCAAAATAATTTATCCAATTGTGGATCACTTAACATACTTCTAGCTCTTTCTATTATTGTTCAGTTTATCCTTTCTGCAACACCATTTTGTTGTGGTGTATATGGAGTTATCTTTTGTCTTATAATACCTACATGCTTACAAAACTCATCAAAATCCTTACAGAAATATTCCCCTCCATTGTCAGATCTTAATATTTTTATATTAAGTCCTGATTGGTTCTCTACTAAGACTTTAAACTCCTTAAACTTAGTTAAAACTTCATATTTATAATTCATAAAATAAATCCATGTGAATCTAGATACATCATTAATGAAGGTAACAAAGTAACAAGTTTTTCCAATATAATCATTATCCACATGTCCAAACACATCTAAATGAATTATTTCTAACTTCTCTTTTACTCTATTGCTTCCTGAAGAAAAAGATGTTCTATTTTATTTTCCAAACACACAATGCTCATTAGAATAAGAAAAATCATCCAACAAATTTTTATTCATAATTATTTTCAAAACATTTTCCCTTGTTTGGCCCAATATGCGATGCCACAACATACATGTATTTTCAATAGTTTCAGCTACATAAGTGGAATTACAAACTATAGTGGCATCAAGGTTAAACAAGATTCCTATCCTTGTTCCTCTCACTACCACCAAGCTTCCTCTCACCATTCTACAACCATGCTTATTAAACATTACATGCATTCCCAAATCATTCAACATTGAAACAAAAATAAGATTTCTAGCCAATCGAGGAATATGTACAATACCAGGGAGGGTTTTAATTCTCCCATCTCTAAAACACAACAATACCTTTCCACGTCCAACAATCAGATATGTAGTGTTGTCTCCAAGGTAGACATTACCTTCATCATATTGCTCATATGTGGAAAACCATTCTTTGTGCATAGTCATGTGATATGAGCATCCTGATTCAATCAACCATTGTTTGTTAGACATAAAATTACATGCAAAAAGTAAAACCTCATCACCTGCATCCAAGGACTTTTCTATAGAGGAATCCCATTGTTTCTTCTTGTTTTTGCATTCTTTCTTAACATGCCCTCCTTTTCTACAGTTCCAACACTTAACTCTATTCTTCTTTCCAAGAGTCTTAGATCTTCATATAGATTTGTCCTTAGGCCCCTTCTGATCCCCTTTTGGTCCTCCTTCCTTAGACCTTCCCTTGACATTAAGAGCATCCATAGAGTTATCCATAGCCTTCTTCCTCATTTCCTATGACAACAAAGTTGCAACAAGAGCATCCATCTTTGGGTCTTCGAGATTAGCAGCGATAGCAAGAATGAAATTCTCCCAAGACTCAGGTAAAGAACAAAGAAGCATAATGCATTTATCTTCTTCCTCAAGCTTAACATCTACAGAGGCTAGTTAACTCACAATCAGATTAATTAAATTTAAATGCTCTACAATAGATTCACCTTCCTTCATTTTCAGAGAAAATAACTTTCAATTTAAATAAAGTTTCTTTACCAAACTTTTGGCTTGATAGATTTCGCCCAACCATTTCCATAAAGCATATGCATTATTTTCTTCGGTGACATTTAGTAGGATAGAATTTGCAAGACAAAATTAGATTGTACCACATGCCTTTTTATCCAATCTATCCCACTCATCTTGACCAATATCATCAGGTTTATTTTCTCTTGATGTTGCCAACTATTGATCCCTCTCCTCAAGGAGATCCTCCATTTTTAGCTTCCACAACTCATAAACCATTCCATTAAATTTTTTGATGTCCAACTGGGATGTGAATGTAGCTATGGTTTCTACACAAAATTTGCAAAACAATTTCAACCAAAAATCCCACTACAGCTCAAAAACCCCTCACACTTCCACCCAAGACATAGAACTAGCCAAGCTCTAATACCAAATGTTAGAAATGAAGGTAAATAGCTATCAATGAAAAATTGATTACAGCTATAATTGTGCATAACTAAAATGGAGATAGTACGAAATCACCACAAAGAAATAATGGAATAGAAGATCAAACACATAACACAGTGTTTACATGGAGAAACACTTTTGGAAAAAAAAAATCCACACAAGAAGAGATGCACCAGTCTAAATTAACTTCAATCAAGTTTACAATACAACACTATCAATCTCCTCTTCTATCTTCATTCCAGCAGCGCCTGTTTTTCCAGTCTCAACTCTCTACAACAACATAGTCATAATACAAAATCCTCATAAAGGGGTTTCCTTCTAGGGTAATAAAATCTAACATAACCTCTACCATCTGTGACCTAATGATGAATGATCTAAATTTATAATGGTAATTTATATATAAAATGTAACTTTCGAGGGTGTTTCCTCTGGACCCCCATCGGGGGGCTTGGCCCCTGGACCCCACAGGATGGTACCTCCTTGCACCCCCCGAATAACCTACATCTGTCAAATACCGAGATCAAACATGCGGCTGAAACAAGATTGCTACTTGGTGAACACTTCTTCCCTTATGGAAATTTACAAACAATATTAGAATTAATTAATTACATATGATTTAGAAGGTTGATGGCACCTTAATCCTAACAACACTGTATTTTTTTTTTAAAATATCTAACAATCTTTGTTATTTTTCCTAGTGTCTTAAATAGAGGTCATTAATTTTTTGTAATAGACCTACATTTATTATAAAAATTTAAAATATAATATTAATGAAAAACATAATACATAATATAATTTTTGAAAAGCTAATACCAAGGCTACATGCGTATAAAATTACATTTCCAAATGACTTCACTTTAGCCCCCAAAATGTGAGGAAAATTTTTTTTTTGTCAACATTTTGATAGGTGCAAAGGAGACTTCATTGGGGATTTGATTTATGCCTAGGGGGTTCTATCAATAGGGGGTTTTATCTAACCCCCTTCAATTAGACCCCTTTAGATGGAACCTCTCTAGGCTTAAATCGTTAATTTTTCTAAAAATGTGGGGTTTCAAGCAAAAATCAAGATGTCCCATAAATGGGACACACTATTGTGGGATCAACCAAAACCAAGAAAAATTTGAATGATTTCATGCCCACATTTCCCATGTGGTCACAACACACAAGACACATGTCATGTGGTCATGACAAGAAAATACTAAAAACTTTTCCACGCATCCCTAGAAACCCCCTCGCATGCATCAGCATGCTCGGTGGCATGCGTACAAAGGCGCAAACAAGTCTATCGATCGACGGGGTATTGCAAACACCTTTCACAACCCTTGCAATATGTAAGTCGACTAGGGGTTATGCGATGTGAGGAGCATCGCCAATAGGGTTAGGTCTGAATATGAAACTAACCCTAAGATTCCTAAGTGAAGTGGAGGGATTTCAACGTGTGTCAAAATCCAAATCCCTAGCACTAGCATAATTGGATTAAAAATAAAATTCATCTAAAACATAATTGCAATGCATAAACCATTAAAATATTAAGATAATGCAAAAATAAAATACTTAAGTAACCATTCTTAATTCTTGGAAAAAACTAGCAGCATAACGCCTCTAGAGCATTCATAAAAAAATATTTAAATAAAATTTGTCTCCCACAAGCTAATTTTAAAGAATCTAAATAATATATTAAAAATACTTTCATTAAAATAAATTAAATATGAAATACGGACAATAAAACTAATTACTCCCACAAGAATATTTCCGACCATATCCCCTAGGATAAATGAAATAGTTTACATCACCGAGCAATTAAAATTAAAAAAATCTCCTTGTTTATAACAATGCATTAGTGAAGGCATTAATAGAAATCAAAATATACTAATTTAATACTTCATTTATTTCTAAATACATTTAAATATATCCCCGTTTAAAATTTCCCTCATTACATTATTAAACCCTAGATAGAAATAACAAGAAAGATATAACTCATTCCACTAAAATAATTAAATATTAAATGGACAACTAAAATACTTATTTCCATGATAATGATTTCAACTATACCCCTAGGAAATTAAATCAATTACATAGGTTATTTAAATTAAAGGCCCCATGAAGAAAATTCCACTATAACAATTGAAGGCCAAGGTTTAATTTAACTTCACAACATAATAAATAAAAAGGCAATGGACTAAATAAAAATAGATTTTAAGAGATAACTTAAATTTAAAACTAAAAATCATAAATTAATCCCACAACATACTAAAAAAAAAATGGCATAAAGTCAAAGTAGCTTTTAAGAAAGAACTATAAATTTAAAACTAAAAAAAACATCATAAAGTCCACTAAAAGAATCCACAAGTCTAGGAAAATTAGATCCACTTACTAAATAAATTAAAAAGCATTTAAAGAGATGAGGTAGGAAAAATCTAGATTTAAATTAGATACCAAATACATAAGCCCACTAAAAGTAAATTAAAAAGCCTAGGTTAAGATTTAATCCTACTAATATAATAAATAAAAAGGCAATAAATAATTTTTTTTTTTTTTTTTTAAGATCTTAAGAGATAACTCTAAATTTAAAATTAAAAAAACATAAATTAATCCTACCACATAATAAATAAAAAGGCAAAAATCTAGGTTTAAAATAAATTTCCCAAGCCATTATCCCACTTCAATAATTTTTCCCTCCAACATGTAACTAGTCAAAAAAAAAATACAGGGAAATGAGAATTCCCGTGCACCCATAACAATTAAAAATAAATTACAATTTCCTTATTGAAAACTCTAAAAGCCTCTATAATAAAATATATTTTTTCTTAACAAAAGAACCCCTAACATACTTTTCTTTTCTATTTTTTTCTACCCTAACTTTCTTCTTTCCATTTTCTCTCCTCTCCTTCTCTTCTTTTTGTTGCAGGTTTAAGAATGGGGGTAGCCATGGAGGCTCCACCCATAGGGCATTCTTCTCCTCTCATCTATTTTGTTTGTAGGTTTAAAAAATAGGGCAGCCATGGAGGAAAGGGGATCACAGAGGTATACATAGTGTATACCCTCTTTTTTTTATGGGTAAGTGTATACCCTCTTTTATTTTTTTTTTTTTTTTTTTTCAAAGAACAGCATATTATACTGGGGTTTCTTTTTTTTACAAACCCAGAAGAACATTTTTTGAAAAAAAAAAAGAAAAGAGTTTATTTTATTTACAGGGAACTACAATATTACCAGGGCATATATGTGTCAAATGTCATTCTACTGGCTATAGGATTTGGTGGCGGCGGCAGTCACATAAGAGAACAACCATTCAAAAAAAATCAGAAAGGACATTGTAGTGACAGCGGCGCTAAGCGCCCCGCGGCAACCATGGTAACGGAGGTCAAATGGAGCAGTGGGGGTGGGCGGACTTCCCACCCACCCTCCACCACATGGTGGAGTGGTTGGTGGGGGTCCATCCCCCCCACCCAAACTACTATCAAGGCCCACGATGGGGGCGGCGGCCCCATGCCGCCGCCCCACCCCCCTTCTGCTATAAATTTTTATATAAAAAAAAAAGTCTCAAAAGAAAATCTAACAGCCCATTAGGGTTGTTCACACAATGGCATTTATCATAAATTTTGTCTTTAATAAAAGTTTTAATTGCTATTTCTTTCTCTTTTTAGTTTATAATAAGATTAAACACTAATATATATATATCAGCAAATACTCCAGTCACTGAAATGAAAATGATATGATTTAAATATATATGTATATATCTAACAGCCCATTAGGGTTGTTCACACAATGGCGTTTATCATAAATTTTGTCTTTAATAAAAGTTTTAATTGCTATTTCTTTCTCTTTTTAGTTTATAATAAGATTAAACACTAATATATATATATATCAGCAAATACTCCAGTCACTGAAATGAAAATGATATGATTTAAATATATATGTATATATCTATTTATATATATAATTATCTATCTTATCTCTACACAGGGAATATGTGTTTTTAATAGAACAAACAACTTGTTGTTATATCTCTAAATGATTACGACTAATTTGCAAAATTTACTTTCTAATGCAATGTAAACATATATTTAATTTTTTGTGACATTTTAAACAGAAAGTAATCATACTACAGCGACATAGCTAAGTATATATACATTCTTTTTTTTCCTTTCCTAACATACATAGTGAAAAACAATGCATTCTAAACAAGGGTGTACTTCACATAAACTTGAGATCCTTTTTTTTTTAAGAAATAATAGAGATCTATTTTCAACAACTAAATATTTCCCTTGGAACAACCCAAGGTAGTAAAAAATAGCAACCCATGTTATTTGCAACAGTACTACAAATGATGGCCAATATTTCTTCCTTTTTCCTTAACAAATTTGCTACAAAACAGCAACACTATATTTACAAAAATACATAACTTTATAAAGAGATTTTCAGTTTACAATAAAAACTAGAGAGCTCTGTCTCATAATAAAATTTCACAACAAGGCCTTTTTGGCCAAGGCTTCAAATAGCTAACCAAATATACAACACATAAATGATAAACTCCTCTTTCAAGCTCCAAGAACTCAAACATCAACCTATAATAAAAATACCAAAGAGGACTCCAAGCCTCCAAAATGCTCTCCACCCTACCATAAATCTAAAAGAGGATCACCCCCGAGCTTGGAGGTCGATCCACACACAAGTGCACACCACAACACAACATAATGCAAACACTCAAACATGAAAAACAACACCCACCAAGGTTTAACAACACAAAATCTATAAAAATGGATTTGAGGGGGTAGGAGAGTGGACTCTCTCTACTCAAGAGTTTCACTTTACAAAACCAAAATCTCATGATACTCCAAAACAAGGTCTAAAGCCCAAGATACCTCAATGAACAATATATATCACTCCAAGGCACTCATGCCATAAAAATAATCACCAAAACTTCTCCAAATTGCCTTCAAGGCCATAACATGCCAATACAAAGAGGGTGACCTCAACGAGGTTCACTCCTCTCCCACCCCTCACATGAATGGACACTCCAAAAATGGTAGTCTCATTCAAACACCCATAAAATTAAAACCCAACAACACCAACAAATGCAAACACACAAATTGCTCTCAAACACACATAGAAAATTAAATACATGGGAAAGGCTTCATGCCTTGTAGCTTACCTATGATAGCCCAATAATGGAAGAAATTTGTAGACGATCTCTCCAACCTCCTCCTTCAAGCCTTCCTTTCAAGATCTCCAAACTCACTCACTCTCCAAAAACACCTCCAAAAATAGCCAAAAAACAAGTAACATGAAAAGAACCCCCCTTCCTCTCACAAAGAGGAAGTAATATAGGCTTCATTCCAAAGCCTTGAGGAATGAGAAGGTGACACATGTCACCTTCTCCTTCTTCTTCCCAACCCACTTGCAAGGATCATGGAATGTGGAGGTGACATATGTCACTCTCCCATCCATCCAAGCCTCTCCCTCTCCACATGTGCTCTCACACATGTGTGAGAGCAAAGGTGGAGAGGTGGCATCTCTCAAGATGGGCTCTAAGAGGATAAGAAATGACACATGTCATTACCTTATTCTCTAAAGGAGGCTCATCTACTCCAAGATGCTCTCACAAATGTGTGAGAGCATTGGAGAAGGGTTCCACACACTTGGGGGTCTTGAAGACTCCCCAAGTCTTCAAGGTGATGGGAATCCATGCCTTGGGAATAGGAGTGGGTCATGTTTGAATGCATGACTCATCCTCCACTCCAATTCAAATTTGAATTTCGTCACTTTTCTTCAGGCTGAAGTTAAAGTGACTAGACAGAGGTTACCCTAGAGTTTGGCATGTTCAAATGGGCCCTAGACCCTAGGGGTACCACCTAGGATTAATTTTATCACATAATAAACACTTCAGGAAGTAGAAAATCACATAAAATGGCCATCAAAATAAAAGACACCAAGTGGTGTATATTAAATCACATATTTTTACAACACTTAAAGTAAATAATATAAAAGAGGTGGACCTAAGCCAAAGTAATTAAAATGCAGACATTTACGAAATTATCATACAATTCACACATGATATTGGTCCCTCCTAGGACTAGATCGGTCTAACACAGAATTCACATTAGGTGTGGAATTGATCTCCAATTTTTCATGGCATGGAAAATCACCCGCGCACTTGAACAAACAGATTAATCCAACATATACATCATAGCTGAAGCAAGGAAAATGCATACACTCATGATATTGCATAATCATTTAAAACATTATTAAAATCACATAACATCATTAATAAGATTTATAATTTAACTGCATTTCTAAACACTAACTCAAGATCAAAATTGCATAACAATTCTATTTAATAATTTCACAACTAATAACTCTAATAGCATAAAAATGAATGTCACATGTCAAATAATCATCAGTGAAATCAAAAATTAGGATATAGTCACACCACAACATACTAATCTAACTAAATCGAAATATAGGGATAGAGTCAAGAAAGTCTACATCTATGAGGTCTACAAAGGCAACTAATCCAGATGCACAAGGGTGGGCCTCACAAATGAAGATCTAAAATGACATGATTATAATCCTACTCCCAAATTAACTAGCTTCAAAAAAATCAAAAGACTTAAGGGGAGAAAGAAATGGATCATAAATGAACATATTTATCTAAATTTTAAGCACTAGTTGCCAAGCCTCCCAAGTAAGAGATCAAAATCATCAAAGTATTAATCAACAAACCATAACTTGAATACTTCAATGATGCAATCTTATAGGAAATAGTAGTAAACAACATAATGTGATGAGATGATCATAAACCATGTGTATATCATAGAGGACATCACTACCAACTAAATATTTAAGATATATCTTTGATTGGACTCAAATATTCATCCACTAGGATAAACTCATAAACTACAAAAAATCAAACTCACGAGACTCGTATTCAAAAAAACAAAAATAAAAATTGATATATAATATCTCAAAGATAAAAAGTCCACAATTCTTCCAATACTTTACAATATCAATCCACCTAGTATATTATATTTTTTAGGTTACAACATAGTAAGTTTTCCAATAGTAAGTTTCCATACTAAGTTTCTAACCAATTACAATAATTAATGCATTTCATTTTCCATGTAAAATAATTTAATTCTATTTTGAATATCCAAGATAACAACTACTTTTAAGTCTTTGGTGATAAGCTTTTATTTAATATTATCCTCAAGATACTTCAAGATGATTAAACAAGTGCTTACTTCTCACAAATTCGTGTGCTTCATTCTGATTTTCCATGTAATATATGAGTTCAAAAACTCTAAGAAACATTCCAAATTGCCCCTTTTGTCATTATAATCCTACATAGAGAAAAACAGTATCAAATTCCAAGAAAAATTAAAATTGTTCAAATTTTGTTCCCCATGGTATCTATTTTAGTTTTCCAAAAATTAAAATCATTAAGAAAACCTAGATTTGCTTACCTAAATTTAATTTACATGTCTTAATCTTTCATGTTATTGGATTAGTACTTATAAATACATCATGTCTACTCCTTATTGCATTAATTACTTCTTTTTTATTTGGTTGAAAATATGATTACAACTAGTTTAAGCTTGTTGTGTTGAGTAGATTCTACTATATCAAGTGTTTTACCTAATTTTATTATATAAGAAATGTTGGCCATATGTGTTGTCATTGATGTCAACATAGTATACATTGATGTCAACATAACAGATGAAAGTGAATAGATAGAATTATACAAAGAAAGAGTCAATATGGATCAGTTTTGAGCTTGAACATGATGCAGAGGTGAACACCCATATCCTTACATAATTCCTGCATATACATATACATATCTCATCAGTTGGGAGTACCACACTCAATGGTAAGAAGTAGAAAAGTGTCTAAGGCATTCAAGGTGCACATTCTAAGCCAGAGTCAACTTGAGTTGGTCTGCACTTCTCTGCAAAGAAAGATCTTACCTTGCAGTTATAAATATTGCCTCTTGCATGTATTAACATGATATATGCAAGGTTTCAACCTCTCGTATATTCAGCATGAAATGTTATAAAGGATAGCACATCGGCCATCACCCAGACAGAGCCATGCAGTAATGGGGAGACAATGGAATGATCCACATTCCTCCAAAAGAGATCTATTTGTCATGTGGTTCTGTGGAATGACTAATATTGGTATGATATATGCCATGATGGAGTTTCAAGTGGTCTGGTGGTCTGCAAAGACAATGTTCAAGTGACAGAGGCATCACAATGTATTTCGGACCCTGAATGCACAAGTTAAGTTCTATAGAAATTGAAACATAAAAAGTTATACTCCTTGAGCTCATGCAAAAGTTCTACATGGTTCATAATACATCAGGTATGATCTGGATGTAGACACTCTTCATTCTCTGGCACCGCATCCAGCATTCAAACAAAGTTCAAGTATAACTGTTCTCTGGAAAGTTATGAGTACTTAAGCCATTTTTGAATTCCTCCAAAAACTCTAGAAAAAGGTGTGTGGATCTAATAAGTTGCATACATTGATGTCTTTGTCCATCCTCAAAAGGTTTCATGCCCTCCATTCCACTGCAACATCATATTTCAGGTTGTGAAGCATTACATAAGGTCTGGAAGACCCTATTCTCTATAGATAGATATATTTCTTGTCTTGTGGATACACATTTTGGCATGATACTTTTTCTGCAAGGAGTATGGATGTTGTTGAGCTCATATGTGATCGAATCCTTGATCCATATTAAGTTTTTAGCTTCCCCCCAATAGTTGAAAGATGAACAGTCAATAGTACTAAGCAATATGAGCTGACTGGTTAAGTACCTATTGCATGCAAAAGCTCCTAACTAGTTTCTCTAAGTTTAGAAGGTATGGAAAGGTGTGTCCTGATGTTTTTTCATAATACCCTGAGGTCTGCAACAAGTTTTCTCATCATTTTGCATGTGTTGAGGCCAACCAGTGACAAGTTGTACGCTACATTCAATATTGTTCTGGATGCCAACCTAATCAATGTTTCAAGATCTTGCAGAGGATATATATAGAAGATATAATTCATTTGAAAATAAATTAATATGAATGTGAATATAGTAGAGCAGGAGAAGATATGAAATGCACCAAATCAGTTTTAAGACATGTATTGAGCAAGAATAGTAGACTGCACCATCAGCATACAACATATGTGCTCTCCATAGCAGTCCTCATATCTATACTATCATTGTAATAGCAGCAAGCTATGCATTTAGGGAGTAGTAGCTTCCTTGGGTTGAAGCCCTAAAACAATGTTGTAATACTTTTGCAGTGAGCATATTATATTGTGAGCTAATCCTCACTGTGGTTTTTCCATGTTTTGGGTTTTCCACCTAAAAACTCTGGTGTTATGTGTTAACTCTTGAATTGCATGCTTTCCTTTATGTTTTCAAAATTATTCAGTTTCATCAGCAAATGTTTGGTTAAATTTTTTAAAGGTGTTGATTCACCCCCTCTCAGCACCCTATTGTGTTCAACAAGAAAGGCATCAAAGTCTAGTTCAAGTTAGGTCTATATGTTAGGTTCATAAGGCAATAGGTATGTAGACATCCATTGGGTTTGGTTTCACTAGGTTAAGACATGTCAAAAGATTAAATGGGGTTGTTAGGTTCTTAAGTCTACTACAAGTCATAGTCAAGACACACATCCTAAAATAATAACATGGACAAAAAATTAGAATCAACTAGGTTTAATACTCCTCATCAATTATGGACATCACAATCACAAACAAAAGCCTTCCAAGCCTTCCAAATGAATCTAAAAGTGAAGATAGATTTCATTAGTATTTTATTTCATTTGCAATTCAGGTTTTAAATGTATATCACCTACTTTCAATAATTCTAGACCGCACTAGATATGTGTCAAGTGTTAGATAAGTTAGATACATTTAGAAATACCAAGTTTAAATTTCCTATAGGGGACAAAGCTAGTTTTGTGGACACCTATTTTGTACAAATAATTCATAAAATATGGACCCAAAGGCTAAAAAATCAAATTTAAAATATCTAAATAGTCTAGAGTTTTGGAAGGCAAATTTATCTTAATTGGTATTTAAGGGCTATCTTATCTAATAAATATTGATATGGAGAGATAAGTTTCATGCCATTAAAA
The DNA here is from genome assembly GCA_027924645.1 of Cunninghamia lanceolata. Taxonomy (NCBI): domain Eukaryota; kingdom Viridiplantae; phylum Streptophyta; class Pinopsida; order Cupressales; family Cupressaceae; genus Cunninghamia; species Cunninghamia lanceolata. Next base: position 2,704,185 of record BSBN01000914.1, on the reverse strand, counting down.
TTTCTCATTATTACAAGGAACAAAATATGGTTATTGATCTCTTAGAAAACTTAGGTGCTATGCAAAATACATTCTCATTGGTGGAAAGCATAGAGGTTAGTGATTCAGAGAATTTACATGAAATACTTGAGGATGAATGACCTTTGCGCAATTAATTTTGAATTGATGTGAGGAGTTTGTTTGTTGTATGGTGACAATAGCTAGGTACATTGAGTACATCCCTTCACATGTTCCAAATTATGGCATCATCAATAAAAAGGATGTGAAGGTGGTTTCCATCTGCATTGAGGATATTTTCAATAGTGTATATGTGCATTAGTGTAGGATGTATTATCTAGTAGGTGGATGGTGCTATAGGGATTCTATGGTTATTGTTTTAATAATAGCGTTTCTTGTCCTCATGGTAGGTGTCTCCTCTTTTTGTGACCCCTTGATATGGGGATTGATCTTTGATCATAAGATGAAGTTGATTTTCAACTGCAACTCAATGACCAACCTCGAGATAGTTAAAGTTATTATAGGTAACAGGTAACGAGGATTTAGAGGATAGTGGTTTATTGTGGTCTTGTGCTACCATATTATCAAAATTTAAGGATAATTTGAAGTGGTTCATTAGAATTGAAGATCTTAGAACTAGTAGAAATATGGCAAATAAATGACCAGGTGACTAAAACTTTTAGTCACATGACCAATTTTTTTTGCAACACAGCTATAAATGACTAAATAAATGACTAATTTGGTCATCAGTTGAAATGACTAAATAAATGACTAATTTGGTCATCAGGCAAAAAACACAACTAAATAATTAGTCACGCAAATAAAAATGACTAAATAATTAGTCAAACAAATAAACATTAGACAATATGATATTAAAGTGGATAATAAAAAAAAAATATTTCAAATTGAGGGAGTGGGTTGTATTATAATATAATATAATAATAATATATTGGGTAAGTGCAAGAAGATGGGGGGCCAAAAAGGGGTCTTAAGTGGCCACTTTTTTTCTAAAATCAGGAAATGCTAGCCTTGGATGAGAAATTGAGCATAGTTACACTCAAAATTTGGAGATGCAACCAAAACAATGTTCGTAGTGTTCCGAGTCTACTTTCTAAACTACTAATTTTTTTTGAAAATGGTATAGATTAAGGGGTTCAAAAGAGGGAGCCACAGAAATTGGTATTGTTTCTGTCAAAAAACCATAACATAGCATGTTTTGTGGATCCCTCAAAAGGTTAACTTTTTTTTGGTATTTTTAAAATTGCTTTAGTGAGAAATTAGCTAACAGCATGTAGTTTATGCCTGATTTTTTTGATAATTTTTTTATGAATATTTGATTTTTTACTAATTTTCTAAGTGGACACATCCTAAAAAATAGAATTTTGACCGTGCTACCCCTATAAATTTTGAAAACTAATTGAAAATCATTTTTTCTTTTTTTTTAATATGTGTAGAATAGAGTCTAGTTTCTAAATATGTAATTTTTTTTAAATTTCAATAAATGGTTAATTTACAATGAAAAAAAGACCAAATAGTGGTTTTTGCCCAAAACCGGACACACAAACAAAAGAAATTAAAGATGAAAGGCTTAACATTGTCAAAATGTGAAAAAAATTACATCGTTAAGTAGCTAAGAGAAAACCTAACATTACCCAGGTGTTCAATTTGTTTGAACTTGAAACACGTGCAAATCTGAGGGTTAGCACGAACAAAATTATGTGAAATCTTGAAGAATCTGTAAAAACATGTTTGTGGATGTTGAAAAGGCACTCCAATCCTTTGGGTTAGAAATCCAAAGCAAATCCTAAGCCCAAGGCTTGGGATTCCCAAAGCACAACATAACGTGAGCACGTTATGTTGTGCTTTTTGCTTTTTTGCATGTTTGCTGGTGTTTTCCCAGTTTGACATAACGCAAGCGCATTATAATGTGCTCGCGTTATGTCTTCCTTTGAATGAAATATGTTCAAATTTCATAAGTATGTTTCATGGATGTTTATATCTATTCTTGTAGGTATGTATGCATGTACATGTATGCATTCTTGTATGTATGTACATGTATGCATGCTTGTATGTATGTACATGTATGCATGCTTGTATGTATGCATCTTTGTATGTATGTATGTTTGTATGTATGTAAGTATTTTGGGTTTAGTGTATATAAGGACCTAAACCTGTATAGTTTTTAGGGTTGAGAGTTGAGCAATTAGGGCTTAAGTAATAGGTAGAGGGTAGAGGGTTGAGGGTTACAATTGAGGGTTAATATTCAGGTTGTTGAGTGTATAAGATTAAGTGTGTAAGGCACGGGTATTAGGGTTTAGGGTTTACAATATGGATTGAGGGTATATAAGGCATAGGGTGACTTGGGTTGAGAGCACGTATGGTTTAGGTTTAATTTAAGTATAGGGTTGAGGCACAATATTTGAGGTTTAGGATATAAGAGTGACGTTATATGGTCTAGGGATGAGGGTTTGAGGGTGTAGGCTTCAGGTTTAAGGTATAGGGTTGATGATTGAGGTATTAGGGCTTAAGTATATTGTTGAGGGTATAGGGTTGAGGGTTTAGGGATAGGTTTTAGGGTTTAAGGGTTAAGGGTTAATGGTTAAGGGATAGGGTTTAAGGTTTAGGGGTAAGGGATTAGGGTTTAAGGTATAGTGTCTTGGGTTGAGGGTTTAGGAATAGGGATAGCATTTAGGGTTTAGGGACGAGGGATTAGGGTTGAGGGTTGAGGGTTGAGGGATTAAGGTTTAAGGTATAACTTGCTAAGGGTTGAGTGTTTAAGGATAGGGATTAGGGTTTAGGGTTGAGGGATTATGGTTTAGAGTTGAGGGATTAGGGTTTAAGGAATAGTGTTGAGGGTTGAGGGTTTAGGGATAGGGTTTAGGGTTGATGGATTATGGTTTAAGGAATATTGTTGAGGATTAAGGGTTTAGGGTTGACAGATTAGGGTTTAATGTTGAGAGTTGAGGGTTGAGGGTTGAGGGTTGAGGGATAGGGTTGATGGTCAAGGGATTAGGGTTAAAGTAGAGTGTTAAGAGTAGAGGGATTAGGGATAGGGTTTAGGGTTGAAGGTTTAACGATTAAGGGTTGAGGCTTTAGGGTTGAGTGTTAAGGGATTGGGGTTTAAAATATAATGTTGAGCGTCGAGGGTTTATGGATAGGTTTTAGGGTTTAAGTTTTAAGGGTTAAGGGTTGAGGGATAGGGTTTAGGGTTTAGGGATAATGGATTAGGTTTTAAGGTATAGTTTCAAGGGTTAAGGGTTTAAGAATAGGGATAGCGTTTAGGTATGGGGGATTAGGTTGAGGGTTGAGGGTTGAGGGTTGAGGGATTAGGGTTTAAGGTATAGTGTTGAGGGTTGAGGGTTTATTGATAGTGTTTAGGGTTGAGGGTTGAGGGATTAGGTTTTAGGGTTGATGGATTAGGGTTTAAGGTATAGTGTTGAGGGTTGAGGGTTTAGGGATAGGGTTTAGGGTTGACGAATTAGGGTTTAGGGTTGATGGATTAGCGTTTAATGTCAAGGTTAGGGTTAGAATGTAGAGGGTAGAGGGATTAGGGATAGGGATTAGGGTTGAAGGTTTAAGGGTTGAGGGTTGAGGCTTTAGGGATGAGGGTTTAAGTCTTAAGATATAGTCTCAAGTGTTAAGGGTGTAGGGATAGGGTTTAAGTTTTAAGGGTTAAGGGTTTAGGGATAGGGATTAGGGTTTAAGGTATAGTGTTGAGGGTTGATGGTTTAGGGATAGGGTTTAGGTTTGAGGGATTAGGGTTTAGGGTTGATGAATTAGGGTTTAATGTTGAGAGTTGAGGGTTGAGGGTTGAGGGTTGAGGGTTGAGGGTTGATGGTCAATGGATTAGGGTCAAAGTAGAGTGTCAAGGCTAGAGGGATTAGGGATAGGGTTTAGGGTTTAAGGTTGAAGGATTTAGGGTTGAGGCTTTAGGGATGAGGGTTAAGGGATTAGGGTTTAAGATATAGTGTCGAGTGTCGAGGGTCTAGGGATAGGTTTTAGGGTTCAAGTTTTAAGGGTTAAGGGTTGAGGGATACTATCGAGCCCATTGAGGGTTTAGGAATAGGGATAGTGTTTACGGTTTAGGGATGAGGGATTAGGGTTGAGGGTTGATGGATTAGGGTTGAGGGTTGACGGATTAGGGCTTAGGGATAGGGTTTAGGGTTGAGGGATTAGGGTTTAAGGTATAGTGTTGAGGGTTTAGGGATAGGATTTAAGGTTGAGGGATTAGAGTTAAGGGTTGATGGATTAGGGTTTGATGTTGAGTGTTGAGGGTTGAGGTTTTAGGGTTAAGGGTTTAGGGATAGGGTTGAGGGTCGAGGGATCAGAGTTAAGGGTTGGGAGATTAGGGTTTGATGTTGAGGGTTGAGGGTTGAGGGATAGGGTTGAGGGTCGAGGGATTAGGGTTAAAGTAGAGTGTCGAGGGTATAAGGATTAGGGATAGGGTTGGAGGGTTTAGGGATAAAGGATTAGGGTTTAAGGTATAGTATCGAGCCCGTTGAGGGTTTTGAAATAGAGATAGTGTTTAGGGTTTAGGGATGAGGGATTAGAGTTGAGGGTTGAGGGTTGAGGGATTAGGGTTTATGGATAAGGTTTAGGGTTTAGGGATAGGGTTTAGGGTTAAGGGATTAGAGTTAAGGGTTGAGGGATTAGGGTTTAGGGTTAAGGGATTAGGGATAGTGTTTAGGGTTTAGGGATAGGGTTTAGGGTTGAGGGATTAGAGTTAAGGGTTGAGGGATTAGGTTTTGACATTAAGTGTTGAGGGTTTATGGATAGGGTTGAGGGTCGAGGGATCAAAGTTGAGGGTTGGGGGATTAGGGTTTGACGTTTAGGGTTGAGTACATTGAGGTTCGAGGGTTGAGGGTTGTAGGATAGGGTTGAGGGTCGAGGGATTAGGGTTAAAGTAGAGTGTCGAGGGTATAAGGATTAGGGATAGGGTTGGAGGGTTTAGGGATAAGGAATTAGGGTTTAAGGTATAGTATCGAGCCCGTTGAGGGTTTAGGAATAGGGATAGTGTTTAGGGTTTAGGGATGAGGGATTAGAGTTGAGGGTTGAGGGATTAGGGTTGAGGGTTTAGGGATAAGGTTTAGGGTTGAGGGTTGAGGGATTAGGGTTTAAAGTATAGTGTTGAGGGTTTAGGGATAGGGTTTAGGGTTGAGGGATTAGGATTTGACGTTAAGGGTTCAGGGTTGAGGCTTTAGGGTTTAGGGTTTAGGGATAGGGTTGAGGGTCGAGGGATTAGAGTTAAGGGTTGAGGGATTAGGGTTTGATGTTGAGGGTTGAGGGTTGAGGTTTGAGGGTCAAGGGTTTAGGGTCAGGGTTGAGGGTTGAGGGATTAGGGTTAAAGTAGAGTGTCGAGGGTATAAGGATTAGGGATAGGGTTGGAGGGTTTAGGGATAAGGGATTAGGGTTTAAGGTATAGTATTAAACCTGTTGAGGGTTTAGGAATAGGGATAGTGTTTAGGGTTTAGGGATAGGGATTAGGCTTGAGGGATTAGAGTTAAGGGTTGAGGGATTAGGGTTTGACATTGAGTGTTGAGGGTTGAGGTTTTAGGGTTGAGGGTTTAGGGATAGGGTTGAGGGTTGAGGGATCAGAGTTAAGGGTTGGGAGATTAGGGTTTGACGTTGAGGGTTGAGTATATTTGAGGTTCAAGGGTTGAGGGTCGAGAGATTAGGGTTAAAGTAGAGTGTCGAGGGTATAAGGATTAGGGATAGGGATGGAGGGTTTAGGGATAAGGGATTAGGATTTAAGGTATAGTATCGAGCCCGTTGAGGGTTTAGGAATAGGGATAGTGTTTAGGGTTTAGGGATGAGGGATTAGAGTTAAGGGTTGAGGGATTAGGGTTGAGTGTTGAGGGATTAGGGTTTAGGGTTGAGGGTTGAGGGATTAGGGTTTAAGGTATAGTGTTGAGGGTTTAGGGATAGGGTTTAGGGTTGAGGGATTAGAGTGAAGGGTTGAAGGATTAGGATTTAACATTGAGGCTTGAGGCTTGAGGCTTTAGGGTTTAGGGTTTAGGGTTTAGGGATAGGGTTGAGGGTCGAGGGATTAGAGTTAAGGGTTGAGGGATTAGGGTTTGACGTTGAGGGTTGAGGGTTGAGGTTCGAGGGTTGAGGGTTTAGGGATAGGGTTGAGGGTCAAGGGATTAGGGTTAAAGTAGAGTGTCAAGGGTATAAGGATTAGGGATAGCCCTGGAGGGTTTAGGGATAAGGGATTAGGGCTTAAGGTATAGTATCAAACTTGTTGAGGGTTTAGGAATAGGGATAGTGTTTAGGATTTAGGGATAGGGTTTAGGGTTGAGGGATTAGAGTTAAGGGTTGAGGGATTAGGGTTTGACATTAAGTGTTGAGGGTTGAGGATTTAGAGATAGGGTTGAGGGTCGAGGGATCAGAGTTAAGGGTTGAGGGATTAGGGTTTGACATTGAGGGTTGAGTACATTGAGGTTTGAGGGTTTAGGAATAGGGATAGCATTTAGGGTTTAGGGATGAGGGATTAGAGTTGAGGGTTGAGGGATTAGGGTTGAGGGTTGAGGGATTAGGGTTTAGGGATAAGGTTTAGGGTTTAGGGTTGAGGTAGACAAGGAGCAACTGAGAGACATAGAGAGGGGAGACGTAGAGAGGTGAGGGGGAGAGATAAGTGAGATATAGAAGATGAGCTAATGGAACTAGAGGTGAGATATTGTAAAGGTGCTATCGAAGGTGAGATAGGCACAAATATTTATGGATCAATCTATAGCAGGACAAAACACGAGTGCATTATAACGCACTCGCATTTTGTCCTGCTATAGAAATGGTAAAAAAGTGTTCACCCCCGTGATCCAGGCCCACATGCTCTATTTTCATGTTGATTATGTGCGTGCTCTGACAAAAAAGAAGTGCTTTCATGTTGTTGGGAAGTTCACATGCACATTTTACACATTCTACCACCTTTGCATGATCTTTCCATGACCTTTTCTACTTTGCCAACTTGAGAAGGAGGAAATAACATAGTTTTCACACAAAGTTTGATATATATCTATTCAAGTTTAAATTTTTGTAGTGTTACAATGTTAATTGTGATTCAATTTTAGGAATTTAACATTATAGATTGGTTAATAGTATTGTTGTTAGTAATTATATTTGAGTGTTATTCAATTTAACATTGAAAAGGAAGCAAGTGGTGAAAAACTCAAATTGTTGAGGAGTTGATGCAAGAAGAAAAAAACACTACATAATTGGGTACTCTCTTCATTCGAATCTTCATTTTTTAGGTATGTCAAGTCTTTACATGCAAGTTCTTTACATTTTCCTTAATTCTATTTGAATTACTTTATCATGCTTTATCATACATGTTTAAAATAGACATATTCCCAATTAAGAAAGCAACCTACAATCTCACATGATGCCATGTATATTTTCTACACTTGGGCTCTTTAATAATTATGTGTAATAAACAAACCTTAACATACCATGATGTCAAACTATACAAGAATAAATCCTTACAACATAATAAAAATGCAATCCCACTATTATCTTGTCATATTAACAAGTTAAAATACAAATGAATAGGTTCCAAGATCGTACAAGTATGCACATGACATGATGATTTGTATGCACATATCTTGGGCTAGGACATTCCTTATGCACATATTCATGATGATTTGTACATGCACATGACACAACAATTGTTGTCTATTCCTTCACAAGCCACCCAAATCCTAATATCCCTAGTACCAACAAAACACCTTCTTAATTCCAAATCCTAGTAGCCCTAGTAACAACAAACATGTCAACCTTAACCTTCTCAAGCATGAAGTCCCATGTACTCTTTTCATGGCTGCAATAATTTGCTTTGTATGCTTTGTACCTATTTTGGTTGAGTGACATTTACTCTTTTACATGATGATTGTATTACATTTATTATGAAGGGTTGAATGACATATATTTTAGTTATTTGTATGGATTCATTTCTTAGGAACTAATATTGGTCTATTTATCATGCTACAGACAAATTCTCCATCATGCCGAGGAAACGATCAAGAATTAAACCAACACAGGAAGAGATAGAAGCTAAGAATGCAAAGAAAGTAGTGGCTATGAGGGAACTTCGTGAGAAGAGGAAATTAGACACAATAAATGAAGATATGCCAATTGAAGAGGAACCACAAGCATCACAAAGAGATATGGTATTGGCGGCACAAAGAGAACAAATGCAAAAATTTCGTGCAAGTCAACATGTAGGGACACCATCTACAACATCTCAAGTTGAGAGTACATCATCACTCACATGCGATGAAGGAGGTATGCCATCATTCCCGCCTCAAACTCAAGGTATGTCATCTATTCCATCTTCGATCGAAGGTATGCCATCTAGCCCATCTCATTTAAATATTGATGAAATTCCTAATGTTGAGATGAATTTACCTAACTTAACACCACCTAGAATTTTGCATAGAAAGCCAAAGTATTTGATTGATATTGATGAGAATATTTTGTAGCCAATGGAACGTAAGATTCTAAAATGCACTTGTAGAAGATATGCTCATAAGATTTGGAGATTGTTCTTTGAAAAGTTAAATGAGACTGCAAGATGTCAACTATTCATTGAAATGATGCGAAGTATAAAGTATAGGTCCATCATGAAGATTCTTGGGTTGAGAACATCAGAGGCTTCAAGTGAAAAATCTATTATCAAGAATCTAATGAGTGCGTATGAAAGTGTGGGTAACACCTCACTCACAAAAGATAGTAATGCAACATGGCGTGTGATTACATCGACTATAGTAAGTAGTCAAACGAGGAAAGCTCATCTCATTAGAAAGGTGAGTCAAGAATTGAGAATTAATAGGAAAACTTTATCAAGAGCCATTGGAAGACGCCAAAGAATTAAGGACACTAATGCCAATGAATTATGGGCGTTCTCGAGGAGACTACCACGAAAAGATAAACCAATTGTTGAAGAATTGAGATCACTAATTGAAGACGTTTGGAAGAATTACACAAGGGTATCTCCAAATCAAAGGGATGTGGTAAGAAGGAGAATCGGTAGTCATAACCGTGAGCCACATCCAAAGCATTTTTTGGATGAGACTCAAAGATAGTTTTATGGTAAATTTCTAGAGAAGTATTCTCAAATTACAATTTGTCAAAGATATTTTGCAATGCTAAAACCTTTCTATGTCAAGATAAATCACACATGCACTACTTGTTGTTGTAGATGACATATTGAATTTTCTAACCATTTTGATGTTTATAGGTCTATATGTTTAGATATGCATACTAACAATGTTTTACATGGTTGTGCCAGACATGCCCCACCAACATCTTCAAGAGACTTCATATTAGGAATTTTATGTGAAAGAGAGGAAGGTCAAATATTCTACAAGAAATTATGCTTGGATGGCACATGTCATTGTTGTGGTGGCTTGTAACATTTGCCAATATGTGAACATATGGAAAGAACACATGCGGTTGGAAATGAACTAGTAGAGTTTGGCAAGTATAAAACAGTGGCATACAATGCAAAAGATGGTAAAGATGGTTATTGAAAAGATTCCAGTATATCGGTTTATGCCTATATTTCGTGATAGCATAGTGTATGAGTATGCAAGACATGCCCATAGAGCTCGATGGTTGGACTTGCAATTCAAGTTATGCAAGGACACATTTTCAGTTGGTAGCATTGTTTCAGTCATCGACTTTGTAGAGAACTATAGTCTACAACCACAGCGTGAGGTGCAATCACAATATTACAACTCCACATAGGTTTCTATATTTGTGCACTTTGCATTCATTCATGCAAATGATAGTATAGAGGATGAAAGAAAGATCATAAGGGAGTATAATTTCTATATTAGTGATGATCGCACACATTCTACAGAGTTCGTGCAAAGTTGCTTTTAGGTGTTCTACAATGATTTGGCTAGAAGGGGCATATCGTTCAGTCAGCATACCGTATGGTTGGATAACTCTGCATCACAATTCAAGAACTCGCGAAATTTCTATTGGATGAGTAGGAGGGATAATTTTACAAGTATTCAGCATATGTGGAACTTTTGTGAGGCTGGGCATGGAAAGGGGGAGCATGATGGTGTAGAAGCATGTATCAAAAGAGCCATAGCACAAGAAAAGTTAAAGTATAAAGACAATGCAAAGTTGATAAATGCACAATCGATTGTTGAGTGGTGTAATGCTTCCATGGGTCCAAGTAATGAAGGTAAGTCTTTAGTTCGTAGATTTTTTTGGTTGATAGATGATACTAACATTGCACCATATGAGGACTGCACTACATTGACAAGATCAAGTGAGATGCACTCTTTTAGAAGCTCAATTGAAGGTTCATGGAGTATCTATATGCGAAAGATGTCATGCTTTTGTTCTTCCCGTACAATTCAAGCTTGGGATGAGTGCGAGTCAAAGGAGTGGGTTGACGAATGGTAGTTAAGTTATCTTAGCCCACTTGACACGTATCAACCCCCAATGGCACTGGAACTAACACAGATAGAATCATCAGTTGACTTTGACCACATATCAGATCTAGTTCAACCAGGTAATATATCTATTTGCATAGTTTTTAAAATTCCTAATGTCATCGTACTTTGTAGTGTTTTTGTAATGTTGACTAATTTCATCTAATTTGCTACACATATCAATGTAGGGCACGTATATGCAGTTATTGCAGATGAAGATAATGAAGAGGGAACAATTTATTACTTATGTCATTGTGTTGAGGCCAAAAATAAATTGGAGGCCCCAATTACAGATGGAGAAAATATCGAATACCCTACAGGCTCAATGGTTATTACTAGAACATGGATTAGAAGGTACCCACATAAGGGTGTTAATGTTTGGTTGTTTCAGGACTTTGACATGCATCGGAAGATTCTTCATTACTTGAACCTTGTCGTGGCATCCAATGTTCATTTGATACAGTATCAAGGTAGACCTTTGAACAAAAGCTTGTGGAAGGTGCGTGAGTCTGACCATGAAGCAATACTCGACACAATAAAGAGTAGAGCATACCCGGATGATTCATTAGATTAATTTGTAAGTATTCACATTGATTTTGTAAAGTCATGTTACATTGAGTTGTAAGTATGCACATTAATTTGTAAGGTTTGTCTTTTTTTATTTCCTATTGCATTTTTACACATATACACATTTTTACATCATCATGTTATGCTTCATGGGGTTAGACCTAAGTGATGGATGAAGTTGATCCTGAGAATAATGTATAAAATCTAGGTAATGTATAAAATATAGGTGTCTCTAGGTGTCTTAGTTTCTAACTAGATAATAGGTGTCTCTAATTGTGTCTTAGGTATATACGATATGTCAACTAGGTAGATAGAGACTAGAAAATAGGTGTCTTAGGTGTCTTGCGTCTTAGGAAAACTTTATTGACTTCAGTTGCACTAATGGTGTAGGGGCACCTAGGTTGTCATGCCTCCAAGAGGGGTCAAAAAATAAAATTTTGTTTTGATTGAGTCAATTGTATGTAATAAGGTCTTCTAAGACCATTTCATTTGTTTTTAAGTCACTTTGAGTCATTTGGGGTCAGTTTAAGTCTTTGAGTCCTGTTGCAAAAAAGTGTCAATGTTGTCAAGTTGCACAAAGCAACTTTTGTATTTTTGGTGTCCTACTCCTAATGTGACCAAACTGATAGTTCCAACGCATCTGAATGGGTACGTTTAGGCTAGGCATGGTTCTATTTTTCACCCAACATGTTGAAACAATCCGAGCTACATTGTACCGACGATATCCCTGAAGAGTCCAAACTGTAAAAAGGCAGCAATCTTTGACGAGATGTTACTCAAAAACTGTGTCACTTAGAAACATTCTGTCTAAGGCAATGTGATCATGTAGAGCACCTCTACAATAACCTCTCTCAGTTTTTTATATCTCTGAGGCATTTGCCCATGGTGAAAGGTTTTTTGCTGCCCCAAAAATCGTCAGAAGGAGGTAGTGTAAAGTTGCAAAGGGGTGTAACTTTTGTCCTACTCCTAATGCGACCAAACTGACTATTCCAACATGTCCAAATGGGTACATTTACGCTAGGCATGGTCCTTTTTTTCACCCAAACATGGCAAAACAGTCTGAGCTACATTGTACCGACGATATCCCTGAAGAGTCCAAACTGCAAAAAAGGCAGCAATCTTTAACGAGATGTTACTCAAAAATTGTGTCACTTAGAAACATTCCATCTGAGGCAATGTGATCATGTAGAGTGCCTCTACAATAGCCTCTCTCAGTTTTTTATATCTCTGAGGCATTTGCCCGTGGTGAAAGGTTTTCTGCTGGCCCAAAAATCAGCAAAAGGAGGTAGTGTAAAGTTGTAAGGGGTGTAACTTTCGTCTTGCTCCTGATGCAACCAAACTGATTATTCCAATACATCCAGATGGGTACATTTATGCTAGGCATGGTCTTTTTTTCATCCAAACATGTCGAAACAGTCCAAGCTACATTGTACCGATGATATCCCTAAAGAGTCCAAAGTGCAAAAAGGCAGCAATATTTGACGAGATGTTACTTGAAAACCATGTCACTTAGAAACATTCCATCTAAGGCAACGCAATCACATAGAGTGCCTCTACAATAACCTCTCTCAATTTTTTGTATCTCTGAGGCATTTGTTTGTGGTGAAAGGTTTTCTACTGCCCCAAAAATCGTCAGGAGGCAGTGTCAAGTTGCAAAGGGGTGTAACATTCGTCCTGCTCCTGATGCAACCAAAATGACTATTCCAATGCGTCCAGATGGGTACATTTATGCTAGGCATGGTCCTATTTTTCACCCAAACATGTCGAAACAGTCTAAGCTACATTGTACCGATGATATCTCTGAAGAGTCCAAAGTGCAAAAAGGTAGCAATCTTTGATGAGATGTTACTTGAAAATCGTGTCACTTAGAAACATTTCTTCTAAGGCAACATAATTATGTAGGGTTCCTCTACAATAATCTCTCTTCTGAGGCGTTTGCCCATGGTGAAAGGTTTTTTGCTGCCCCAAAAATTGTTAGGAGGTAGTGTAAAGTTGCAAAGGGGTGTAACTTTCATCCTAATCCTGATGCGACCGAACTGACTATTCCAACGTGTCCGGATGGGTACATTTACGCTAGGCATGGTCTTATTTTTCACCCAAACATGCCGAAACAGTCTGAGCTACATTGTACCAACGATATCCCTTAAGAGTCCAAAGTGTAAAAAGGTAACAATCTTTGACGAGTTGTTATTCAAAAATCATGTCAATTAGATACATTTCATCTGAGGCAACACAATCATGTAGGGTCCCTCTACAATAACCTCTCTCAGTGTTTTATATCTCTGAGGCGTTTGCCCATGGTGAAAGTTTTTCTGCTACCCCAAAAATCATCAAAAGGAGGCAGTGTAAAGTTGCAAAGGAGTGTAACTTTTGTTCTTCTCCTCGTGCGGCCAAATCGACAATTCCAAGGCATCTAGATGGGTACATTTAGGCTAGGCACGGTCCTGTTTCACACCCAAACATGCTGAAATAGTCTGACCTACAAACACTAACTAGTCTTCAATCTTCAAACACTACAAATACCATGATATCCTGCATAAAGTTGTCTTTTATCCTTTTATAAAGGCATGCCCATCAAATTCAACTGCATAGAGATGATTGTTTGTATTCCAAATTCCTTTTAAATATTGACCTTCCAATCCTTTTTCCCACCCTCATATCAATTAAATATGACCTTCGATTATGATATGGCGCTCGAGCTTATGAGAGTTTACCAGAGACACCGGTTGAGTTAGGTTGAAGGGCCGGTGAACTAATGACTTAAAGACCCTTTAGTATGTTGATTTAAGTGATAGTAACTTCTAATTATAAGTCAATATTAAATTAAAACAAAAGTGTACTTTACACACGACAAGCAATTGAGGGTTTTAAAGTCTTAAGAAAAGTAGATTCTTTTTAGGGTTTAATGCCTAATATGCAAACCCTAACTATCAATAAGATTATGATTATGAAAGCTTGTGTCTTCTCTAACTTCTTATTACAAGAACAAAACCACATCCACCATGAATATGAACTTTGCATCATATCAACCTTTCAAGATAGACCTTATCATGAAAACCATATTCACAACAAAACCTTGCATGAACAAAACCACATCCACCATGAACATGAACCTTGCATTATATGAACCATGTTTCTCTTGTGCAACATCAACATGAATTGAGAGACCTTATCATGAAAACCATATTCACAACATCATGCACCTCATGACCATCACCTACCTTGAATCACTGTATCACCTTATCAACATCATGGCATCAACCTTGACATCAATTGCAAACAACCTTGACCCTTTGACTTCAATGACAACCTTGAACCTTGATTGTTGATAACTTATGGAAGCCTATAGCCCCAATGTTATGTTGCATACTAAAATTAGGTAAGACTTAATGTAATCTCATAACCTCGCCTTATATGCAAGACGAATTACATTTAATAACCACAATGGTCATCAAGTGCTCATAAGCATATGATTTTGACTATCTTATTCAAAACAACAACATCATAAGCATATGATTTTGACTATCTTATTCAAAACAACAAACATACTCGTTGCATCCCAATATGGTATAATAACAAGAAATTAAGAAATATTTTCAGTTGACCAACTCATAAAGAATATGGATCAGCATACTCATTTGAATATTTTCAATTGAGCAACTCAAAGAATATGAATATTTTCTGTTCAACATGATGATTCATTTTTATTTTAAATACAACTTTTATCTTTTAGTTCCAAAATGAGGTTTAGGTGATACTTGAATAACAATAGCTAGCTTATTGGATCAACAAACATCCTATGTAATACAATTGGACTTTAAATATTTGAAGTAGCATCTACAAATATCCATTCAAACATGGATTTATAATGCAAGTATGGACGCCATCAATAAAAAAGATTTGTATTAAACAAATATCCATATAGGCATACATCAATATCTGTCGATATAAGTATAACATATATACAAAATAGCCATATAGGCTTAAAAGAATGTCATATGGGCATACAATGTCAACTATACGCCATACAAAATATATGTCCACAAATGCCATATAGGCATACAACAAAGGAACACAATAAAAAGTCATTCCCCTCTAGCTAGTGAAGAGAATAGATCATGGGTAGCCTTTGATCTTCTAAGGGATGGAGACGGATATGTGGGTGGTCTACTATGAACCCGAGGGCTGCTCCTCCTATTTAGTTCTTCCTGCATCTTTAGTTGTTACAATAAAAAGTATAGACATTAATATATAGAAATTACATGTTATAAAAAATGAAACATTTAACAAAATAATCACTTACCGCTACCATATAATCTGTCTCCTCACTTGCATTAGTAGTAGGAATAGGCGGTGGTGATGTCATGACCTATAGAAACCATCCAGATAGAAATTAAACTTCAAATCAATAATCTTTTGATTTTTCAAAAATAAACAACTATAACAATGGATGTAAATTGAAATTTACTAATCTGCCTCATACCCCTTTCAATGGCATGGACCTATGAATCACAGAGGTCACGCCATGCTCCATTTCCCTATGAACATTGGGAGGTGTCTCCACAACCTGCATCATCTGAAAATAAAACAACATTATTCAATTATGAAAACTATAATAGTGATGCAAATCATGGCTCCTAAAATACACACACGTTCATCTAAACATGGAAATACACACAATAAAGCACATAAGTCACATACAAAAATCTAGTAACTACAATTCATTCATTAAACTATTTATTTTATTACCTCCGTGAAGCTTTGAAGTCCACCACCGTTGGCAGGTGTTGCCGTGAAATCTCCAATATTAACCTATTCAACATACAAAATCAGATATTAGAATACCATTCATATAATGATGCTATTCACATGTAATATTTATAATTGTTTACTAGTTACATACCCTGACAGTAGATGATGTAGTGTAATATGCAGGTGGAGAACCACTGAAAACTGTAACGCTATGACCCTAGAATTTCATTAAAATCATCAAACTAAATTAGTTAATCTTGCATTTCAAAAATGAAATTTAATAAATAAAATTCAATAAACTTGCTAATATTTACCTGAGTATCAAGCCTGAAAGTCTCACTGAGGAGGGTATCTGTCATCACCATCTACTCAGCTGCAGATGTAGCCTGTGCACCTGCATCCTGACTATCCATGGGGTCATAACCACAGGCTGACCCGCAAGTCTGACAAGCATGGGGTGGGACCCTACTCCTCGCACTATCTCCCAACCCACCCTGTGCTGCAAGACTGGCATGTTCTATGATGCTTTGGGTCAAGGCACTAATGGACTGAAGTGTATCGACCTCAACACTCTCCTTCACAATGGAAGGGATAGAAACATGCTCATGGGCTAGTCTGCTAATTACTCATCTCACTGGTCTTTGTGGGTCAACACGTGCCCCTGGTCTATCTTGTGTTGACCCCCCACCTCTACCCTAGAAGTCCCGCATATCAAAATAGTTTGGCACTTTATTGAGGACAAACTCGCAGTAGAGTTTCCTCAAAAAGTATTGTGGGACTTCATTATTATTGCATGAAGGATGGTCAAAAACCATCCACCACCTCTGCCCAAAATTATCCCTTATCGCTTGGTTGTTGCACCAATGGATAGGGAACCTTTTGCATGTAATGGGTGGAGGTTGATTTGTTTGTGGGTTTGTGAAAATGGAACACAAGTCTAATTTTGTAATTTGTAACTTTTTCACATCTTCATATGATAGCTTGTCTACATAATACTCTCTAAACTCTCTCCTCTTATCTGAGCAACTAGATATTTGCTTGCTAATTGAATCTACATTTGATAACATAGATTTAAGAGATTGAGCAAGCGTGGACCTATGCAAGGTTGAAGTTGAAGGATCTTTCAACCTTGTAATTATGTCTTCAATTTCTTTTTTATTGTTTTCAATTTGCCCCATTAGACTTTCCTGTGTTCCAGGGGCATGTTGAGGAATGGATGGAGGAGTTTGTTGTTCGGCAGGTATTTCCTCTTCAAGATTTTGTGGATTTTGAGGAGGAGGAGGTGCATTAACATTTCCTGACAATTAAGGAAATTTACATCAAAAATCAACTCAAACCTACCTATTTAGAAACAAATTCAAAGAAATAAATAAATAAAACTCACTCCTTTGGCATGCTCGAGGTCGTCGCGGCATTTTGGCAATGAATCAGTAAGATTTTGGTGTTGAATTGAGTCTTCAAAAATGTGAGCGCACTTCTTAGGGTTTGCAGGCTGCAGGTGTAGAGGAAGATAAAGAAATGAAATGAGCACAAATGCTCCTTATATATATATATATATATATATAATTAGTCATAACGCGCTTGCGTTATGGTTTGGTTTTACTGAGCCTTAGGCTCGTCACTACCAAACCATAACGTGAGTACGTTATTTTGGCCACTTTTTGGCCCCCCAACTTTTTGCACTTACCCTATTCTATTACAATACAATATAATATATTATATTATATAATATTATATTATTATATTATAATATATATTATATAATATTATATTATTATTTTATATAAATATATATATATATATTTGCTGCGTAATTGATAGATATTGTATTGATAAGAAAAGAGTGTTACATTCTTCTGCAGATTGCAGATCAAAATTGCAAGGAAGCCACCTGCTCTTTGCCCTTAACCCAACCCCCTATCACCAAACTGAGCTGCCTAAACATACTAAACAAAATTGAAAGCCCCATTCAACAGAGCCAGAAAGGCAACAAAAACTGAACAAACCCTATTACATGAACCCCAGAAGGACTCAAGAGCTTGAGTAACAGTATCTCTTGCACCACGACTATATTTACGATCTCTTCTTGCAGAAGTAATAATAGGAAAATCACCAGAGAAAACAGTTACCTGTGGCGGCATTTTTGATGGATAAAACAGCTGCATTAGAGATTGTACATTTCGAGGATACTGTGTTGGAAATGTTGGCTGCTCACAATCTGGTTCATAAGATGTGTATGGTCTGGAAAATGCACCACGTCCACGCCTGTTACCATGATTACCTCGAGGAGGTCTCCATATCTGATTCATGAAGGCTGAAGGTTCAGCATCTTCATAATGTTCTAACTGGGCTTCGGCACTGAGAAGGGTATCAGCAAGATCTTTTAAGGCATCTTCATCCTCATCTTCATATTCATACTCTTCAAAAATGGGTTCATAAATATCTTCTTGTTGATACAAGTCTTCATCAGCATCAACTACATCCCACCACGCTGCTGCAGAGGGATCAGCATAGACAGCTTTGACAGCAGGATTTTTGTAGGAACAATCAGGGGCTTTATGGCCAGGTTTATTACAAATATAACAGATAATTTCTCGGGAAATAGGACGAGGTTGCTGGTGGCGACGCATGAACCGATTTTTAGGGGCATAGGAATGCTTCTTAGGGAAAGTCCTCTTTTGGAATGACAACTGAGCTTTCTTATGTTTCTTGCGGTGCTTTCTTTGGGTGCGTGTAAATGGATTACAGCCATAAGTATTAATAAAGCTGGGGGCAATGCGCTGAGCTTCATGGTGAGTGAACTTTTGCTGGTATTTACACTGGTCAATAAATTGCAATATCTGATCTTTAGCAAACTGAATAAGATCAGTAATAGGACAGCTATCAAAATCAATTTCTCGGAGCTCAAGATAAGATAAAACCCTATCAGCAAGGTTATAAGGAAGACCTTCTAGGTACTTAGTTTTCGCAACATCAACTTTCTTTTTATCCTTGAGCTGACATAAGAGTTTTCTGAATTCATCAGAATATTTCTTAAAATCTTTCAAATCACAACACTTCATAGAAAGAATATCTTTCATCAACATTTCTTGCTTGGAGATGGATTCTGGACAGAACTCATCGATAAGCCAATCTAATAAGAAATTAAGAGCAGGTAATTGCTGTTGCTGTTGTTGACCCTGAGAATCTATAATAACAACAATATTATTATAGACACGTCGATTCTTTTCTGCATCTGGAATACCATTCCACCAATCGGTAAGAATACCCCAGAAATAGGTAACAGCCATCTTGACAATATTGGCCTGAGAGGTGCCAGAAAGGCTACTTATAATGATAAAAGTGTTGATCCACTTTGTAATCAAATTATAAGGATCTTCAACATGATCTATATCAAGATACCAAGGAGTAACTAGGCATGTGGTTTGCATCATATGAACAGATCCTTTTCCACACTGCTTAATCTTAGGATTCACAGGAGGTGGTATGACTAAAGCAGTAGAGACTGGTTTCTTTTCATTATCAACTAACCAATCTAAAGCAGAAGATAAATCACCTAAGGCATTATCAACCTTATCAAAACGGGACACCATAGTATTATTTACAGAAATCAACTGGTTTTCTACAGACTCAATCTGGGTTCCTAACGGCTGTACAAGGTTAACTAACTGATCTGTATTTTGTTCAACTTTTACAAAACTAGACTGTACATGGTCAAACTTTACAGAACTCTGCTGGGCATATTCCTTAATACGGGCATTCGTATCATACACAATATTTCCACATTTTTTCAGATCAAAATGTATAGTGGCCAAAGTATCTTTTAATCCCAAAATATCTTGACAGCAATCATCAAGATTTTGCTGGAGATGAGCACAAAAATCTTCCCAAGTAATTTCTTTGCTTAAATTCTAAAGAAGGTTCTTTTTCTTCAGTAGTAGTGGGCTGGAAAGCATACTGAAACAGACTAATACTGCCTTCAGAGGATTTATAAAATCCTTTAACAGGTGGCCATCTACCATTCTTGTAATAAGAGATTTCTTGCTCTTTAAACCATTCTAGAGTTTCAGCTCTAGGCAAGGTTTGGGCCATGTTACAGAAGGGATGATCTATGTTTACAGCCTTACCTTTATCCTTCTTTCTTCCTTGGGTTTCTTTTTCTTTTGACACTGGTTCAGGGCTAGTATTTAAAGCATCATCTTCAACTTCAACATACAACTGAGCCTTTTTTCTAAAGCTATTTGAATCTCTAGAAGAAGTAGATCCAAAGGATGTTTGGGGAGTCAGGAAGGGATTAGTACTGGATCCCGTTTTCCTAGTAGACATGGTCCTAGGAAGAATTCGAATCTGATTCCCAACTATATCATGAACTGGTTTAGTATTCTCTAAAAGCTTAGGGGCTACATGCTTCATCCAATCAATTTTCCACCCTGCAGGGATATCGATATGATCCATATGACCCTTTTGCAACTGAACTTCACCATGAAGAGTACTAGCATAGGGCAGGTGTTCTAAGATATTAGGATTATTTGTATTTGTCATAGAGTATAGAACTTGAACCTGAACAGAAGCATATTTGAATTTACCAAACATATTTAGTCCAAACAAAGAACTAAATATACCCCAACAATTTAGAGATCCTTTTTTCACCTCTGGACAAACTTTATCACGGGCGGCTACAGTTAAGTTAGGATAAAAGGTGAAACACACAGAGTTTTTAGTCAAGCGAGACAGGCTAGACAACTGGCAAGCATGACGATATTCTACTTGACGTCTATCACACAAAGATAAATAACAGACAGGACGGATATTATCAGGCACACAGGAGCCTATCAAGACACGTATAGCTCCAAAATGAACAAAGTTTACATCTGGACGACTCCTAATATAATCAATTTCTTCAGAAGGCAACACTGATAACATCTTAGTCTGGTAGGTAAGAGCAGGATCATATTCAAGAATAAGCTCAACAGTTTTCAGACGGGGAATCACAAAAGGCTTAAAAGTACTTTTGAATATCAAATTTTTCAAAAGATTAGGCTTAGCTAAAGCCTTCTTCTTATACACACCATCTGCTGAAAGAACAGGAGGTCTATAGTTACTTACAGTTCCTTCAATCACTTTCTCAGAAGCATCTAACTCAGGAGTATCACCAACGACAAGATCACCTTCCGTTGGATTAATAGGCGGGAGCTCGAACGTTCTGTAGGGTTTCACTTCGGTGTTAGGATTTGAGTCTATACCCGTTATTTGTTTAATTGTTGTTAAGGGTCTTTGTTATCTCTCCTGTCAAACCCCTGTAAGTGCGTTCAGTATCATCCTACTTCTCAACTGCAAATAGAATGGCAGAATTTCAAGGATTTTCTCATCCTGATACAGGCATCGAACGAGTTAATGAAGCTTTCATGGAAGGAACGTTCGAGCTTCTGCCTATTAATCCAACGGAAGGTGATCTTGTCGTTGGTGATACTCCTGAGTTAGATGCTTCTGAGAAAGGTTGATGAAAGATATTCTTTCTATGAAGTGTTGTGATTTGAAAGATTTTAAGAAATATTCTGATGAATTCAAAAAACTCTTATATCAGCTCAAGGATAAAAAGAAAGTTGATGTTGCGAAAACTAAGTACCTAGAAGGTCTTCCTTATAACCTTGCTGATAGGGTTTTATCTTATCTTGAGCTCCGAGAAATTGATTTTGATAGCTGTCCTATTACTGATCTTATTCAGTTTGCTAAAGATCAGATATTGCAATTTATTGACCAGTGTAAATACCAGCAAAAGTTCACTCGCCATGAAGCTCAGCGCATTGCCCCCAGCTTTATTAATACTTATGGCTGTAATCCATTTACACGCACCCAAAGAAAGCACCGCAAGAAACATAAAAAAGCTCAGTTGTCATTCCAAAAGAGGACTTTCCCTAAGAAGCATTCCTATGCCCCTAAAAATTGGTTCATGCGTCGCCGCCAGCAACCTCGTCCTATTTCCCGAGAAATTATCTGTTATATTTGTAATAAACCTGGCCATAAAGCCCCTGATTGTTCCTGCAAAAATCCTGCTGTCAAAGCTGTCTATGCTGATCCCTCTGCAGCAGCGTGGTGGGATGTAGTTGATGCTGATGAAGACTTGTATCAACAAGAAGATATTTATGAACCCATTTTTGAAGAGTATGAATATGAAGATGAGGATGAAGATGCCTTAGAAGATCTTGCTGATACCCTTCTCAGTGCCGAAGCCCATTTAGAACATTATGAAGATGCTGAACCTTCAGCCTTCATGAATCAGACATGGAGACCTCCTCGAGGTAATCGTGGTAACAGGCGTGGACGTGGTGCATTTTCTAGACCATACACATCTTATGAACCAGATTGTGAGCAGCCAACATTTCCAACACAGTATCCTCCAAATGTACAATCTCCAATGCAGCCGTTTTATCCATCACAAATGCGCCACAGGCAACTATTTTCTCTGGTGATTTTCCTATTATTACTTCTGCAAGAAGAGATCATAAATATAGTCGTGGTGCAAGAGATACTGTTACTCAAGCTCTTGAGTCCTTTTCTATTCAGAGCCCTTGTACAGATTATAAACCACAACCTTCTATTCATATAGATGATTTCCCTTCTACTTCTGGTACTACATATCCATTTCCTGATCATTCCTTGTTCCAAGAACAAATACAAACCTTGTATGAAGAAGAACAAGAAGTTGAGGTTAAGCCTCCTATTGATCCCAGTAAAGTCAAATTGGTAATGTCTGTCTTACCTGAACCATCTGATTAGTTAGATCCTACTTACTTGGTACATCTGTTAACTGGAAAGTTTTCCAGTACATAACTATCCAAATCAATGGCCACCAGTATGATGCTCAAGTAGATACTGGTGCATCACTCTCTTTCTGTAAGCCACAAATTCTAAATAATTGGGAACAGTTAACATCCAGGACTACTTATACTGCTAGAGATATTCAGGGCAATGAATTTGTTTGTGATAAATACTGTCACCAGCATCCCCTCTTGATTGAATCAAGACCTTTCAAGTGTGACTTCTTTGCTATGAATCATATGCCTGTAGATGTCCTATTAGGTGGAAACTTTATTGATAGATATACACCTTATGGATGTACTAAAAAGAGTATTATGTTTACTCTCAATGGTGAAAAAATCAGTACTCCAAGACTGATTTATGCTTCAGAAAAATATCCTGCAATCCACCATATACAGACGGTTGAACCATTACCAGAACTTAAAGCCGCTCTTCTGAAGGATATATGCTCAGACGATCCTCAGAAATTCTGGGAGAAAGAAATGCCAGAAATGGAGATTAGAATCAAAGAAGGTGCGAAGATCAAATGTGGGAAAAGAATTCCTATTCCAGTGCATGATTATGAAGATATGGCTCTAGCCATCGAAGAACTCAAGAAAGGAAAGTATATTGTTCATTCTCAGTCTGAATATAATTGTTATGCTTTTATGGTAAATAAGGAAGCAGAAAGAAGAAGGAAAAAGAAATGAATGGTGATCAATTATCAACCATTAAATGCTATAACTCTTCCTTTCCTTATCCTATTCCTGATAAATCTTATTTACTTGAAAAGGTTGCTAAATCTAAGATCTTTTCTCAGTTTGATTGTAAATCAGGATTCTATCAGATCAGGGTGAAGAAAGGAGATCAGTTCAAAACTGCTTTCAGCTGTCCTTTTGGTCATTTTGAATGGACAGTCATGCCCTTTAGATTGATGAATGCTCCAGCCTACTTTCAAGAGCGCATGGATAAGATATTTGTTGGTTGTCAAGAATGGTTATGTGTTTATATTGATGACATTCTTATTTTTAGTCAGACATTTGATGAGCATAGTTCTCATTTAAATAAATTTCCTGGATGTTAACTGTTCCCAATTATTTAGAATTTGTGGCTTACAGAAAGAGAGTGATGCACCAGTATCTACTTGAGCATCATACTGGCGGCCATTGATTTGGATAGTTATGTACTGGGAAAACTTTCCAGTTAACAGATGTACCAAGTAAGTAGGATCTAACTGATCAGATGGTTCAGGTAAGACAGACATTACCAATTTGACTTTACTGGGATCAATAGGAGGCTTAACCTCAACTTCTTGTTCTTCTTCATACAAGGTTTGTATTTGTTCTTGGAACAAGGAATGATCAGGAAATGGATATGTAGTACCAGAAGTAGAAGGGAAATCATCTATATGAATAGAAGGTTGTGGTTTATAATATGTACAAGGGCTCTGAATAGAAAAGGACTCAAGAGCTTGAGTAACAGTATCTCTTGCACCACAACTATATTTACGATCTCTTCTTGCAGAAGTAATAATAGGAAAATCACCAGAGAAAATAGTTACCTGTGGCGGCATTTGTGATGGATAAAACGGCTGCATTGGAGATTGTACATTTGGAGGATACTGTGTTGGAAATGTTGGCTACTCACAATCTGGTTCATAAGATGTGTATGGTCTGGAAAATGCACCACGTCCATGCCTGTTACCACGATTACCTCGAGGAGGTCTCCATGTCTGATTCATGAAGGCTGAAGGTTCAGCATCTTCATAATGTTCTAACTGGGCTTCGGCACTGAGAAGGGTATCAGCAAGATCTTCTAAGGCATCTTCATCCTCATCTTCATATTCATACTCTTCAAAAATGGGTTCATAAATATCTTCTTGTTGATACAAGTCTTCATCAGCATCAACTACATCCCACCACGCTGCTGCAGAGGGATCAGCATAGACAGCTTTGACAGCAGGATTTTTGCAGGAACAATCAGGGGCTTTATGGCCAAGTTTATTACAAATATAACAGATAATTTCTCGGGAAATAGGACGAGGTTGCTGGCGGCGACGCATGAACTGATTTTTAGGGGCATAGGAATGCTTCTTAGGGAAAGTCCTCTTTTGGAATGACAACTGAGCTTTCTTATGTTTCTTGCGGTGCTTTCTTTGGGTGCGTGTAAATGGATTACAGCCATAAGTATTAATAGAGCTGGGGGCAATGCGCTGAGCTTCATGGCGAGTGAACTTTTGCTGGTATTTACACTGGTCAATAAATTGCAATATCTGATCTTTAGCAAACTGAATAAGATCAGTAATAGGACAGCTATCAAAATCAATTTCTCGGAGCTCAAGATAAGATAAAACCCTATCAGCAAGGTTATAAGGAAGACCTTCTAGGTACTTAGTTTTCGCAACATCAACTTTCTTTTTATCCTTGAGCTGATATAAGAGTTTTCTGAATTCATCAGAATATTTCTTAAAATCTTTCAAATCATTCTAGAGTTTCAGCTCTAGAATTTCAGCAAGATTGTTCCTGCAAAAATCCTGCTGTCAAAGCTGTCTATGCTGATCCCTCTGCAGCAGCGTGGTGGGATGTAGTTGATGCTGATGAAGACTTGTATCAACAAGAAGATATTTATGAACCCATTTTTGAAGAGTATGAATATGAAGATGAGGATGAAGATGCCTTAGAAGATCTTGCTGATACCCTTCTCAGTGCCGAAGCCCAATTAGAACATTATGAAGATGCTGAACCTTCAGCGTTCATGAATCAGACATGGAGACCTCCTCGAGGTAATCATGGTAACAGGCGTGGACGTGGTGCATTTTCCAGACCATACACATCTTATGAACCAGATTGTGAGTAGCCAACATTTCCAACACAGTATCCTCCAAATGTACAATCTCCAATGCAGTCGTTTTATCCATCACAAATGCCACCACAGGCAACTGTTTTCTCTGGTGATTTTCCTATTATTACTTCTGCAAGAAGAGATCGTAAATATAGTCGTGGTGCAAGAGATACTGTTACTCAAGCTCTTGAGTCCTTTTCTATTCAGAGCCCTTGTACAGATTATAAACCACGACCTTCTATTCATATAGATGATTTCCCTTCTACTTCTGGTACTACATATCCATTTCCTGATCATTCCTTGTTCCAAGAACAAATACAAACCTTGTATGAAGAAGAACAAGAAGTTGAGGTTAAGCCTCCTATTGATCCCAGTAAAGTCAAATTGGTCAAGCTTTACAGAACTCTGCTGGGCATATTCCTTAATACGGGCATTCGTATCATACACAATATTTCCACATTTTTTCAGATCAAAATGTATAGTGGCCAAAGTATCTTTTAATCCCAAAATATCTTGACAGCAATCATCAAGATTTTGCTGGAGATGAGCACAAAATCTTCCCAAGTAATTTCTTTGCTTAAATTCTAAAGAAGGTTCTTTTTCTTCAGTAGTAGTGGGCTGGAAAGCATACTGAAACAGACTAATACTGCCTTCAGAGGATTTATAAAATCCTTTAACAGGTGGCCATCTACCATTCTTGTAATAAGAGATTTCTTGCTCTTTAAACCATTCTAGAGTTTCAGCTCTAGGCAAGGTTTGGGCCATGTTACAGAAGGGATGATCTATGTTTACAGCCTTACCTTTATCCTTCTTTCTTCCTTGGGTTTCTTTTTCTTTTGACACTGGTTCAGGGCCAGTATTTAAAGCATCATCTTCAACTTCAACATACAACTGAGCCTTTTTTCTAAAGCTATTTGAATCTCTAGAAGAAGTAGATCCAAAGGATGTTTGGGGAGTCAGGAAGGGATTAGTACTAGATCCCGTTAACATCCAGGACTACTTATACTACTAGAGATATTCAGGGCAATGAATTTGTTTGTGATAAATACTGTCACCAGCATCCCCTCTTGATTGAATCAAGACCTTTCAAGTGTGACTTCTTTGCTATGAATCATATGCCTGTAGATGTCCTGTTAGGTGGAAACTTTATTGATAGATATACACCTTATGGATGTACTAAAAAGAGTATTATGTTTACTCTCAATGGTGAAAAAATCAGTACTCCAAGACTGATTTATGCTTCAGAAAAATATCCTGCAATCCACCATATACAGACGGTTGAACCATTACCAGAACTTAAAGCCGCTCTTCTGAAGGATATATGCTCAGACGATCCTCAGAAATTCTGGGAGAAAGAAATGCCAGAAATGGAGATTAGAATCAAAGAAGGTCTGAGGACAATTTACAGAATTCCTCCACCCATTCGAAACCCCCAACAAACAGCTCCAAATGCAGATGCTTCTTGAGGAAATCCATACTCGATACCACCTTCTCCTTATGCGAGATGAGACCCAAACTTATGACGTTGAGGAGAAATGGGAAGTATCCAATGACTTCATCAGGATCCCTCACCAATTTGTAATCACAAGGTCAAGGAATCCCATAGCCAAGAGAAGCCACTGCTAATGTTTCCTTCAGGCCCACCAACACATTGTCCCTGAACAACTTCCTTACCATGTTCTTTGTCACTGGTTTCGTAAATCCTACGTCCAACAGAGAAGCGAGAAACTAGGAAGGGATGGAGGAACCCACCCTATAGAACTCCCCATCCTCCACAAAGCTCTTCCCCAGAATAACTTTTACCGCCACCAAAACTAGATCATCATGAAGTCTGAGAACCTGCTTGAGTCGATGATCGGTGATGGGGCCACGAAATGCCATTTGATGGGTCACTCCATCCAACTGGATTGGCATCGCCTGACCCAAGCTAACCATCCCTTCAGTAGACACCTTTGCAACGAACTACGTCTTCCCTGCCATTTCTATCTCTATGAAATTGGAATGAAAAGGGCATGAACTTAAATAAAACCTTCGACTCCCTCTTGAAGCTTCCCACGAGCTTATCATAAAACAAACTCCTTCCGTACAAACTAGCGCATGGCTATTTATGAATATTTACGACCAGCTCCTGTCTGGACATCCGCTCTTGGCTATGATGAATTGAGAAGTATATTGCTTGTCATGAAGTGAGATCACCTGCCACCTAGCTTCTCATACTCCGCCACATGGCATTCAGAAATTGGCTAAGACCCCAGACCCCAAACCTCCCACACAAGCCTGTGTGGGAGATTGCCCACCCTACCGCCCACATAATATATATTATATTATTATATAATATATATTATATATTTTATAATATTATATTATTATATAATATTATATAATAATATTATATTTATATTATTAATATTACAATATTATATTTATATTATAATATATATTATATTATATATTATATAATATTATATTATAATACTATAAGATTGTATAGTATTATATTATATAATATATAATATATAGTATATAATATTATATTATTATATTATAATATATATTATTATTTAATATATAATATTATATTATTATTATATAATATTATATTATTAATGTTACAATATTATATTTATATTATAATATATATTATATAATATTATATTATAATATTATAATATTGTATAATATTATATTATAATATAATATTATACAATATTATATAATATTATAACATTATATTATAATATATTTAATATTATATAATAATATAATATTATAATATATACTACTCCCATTGTCAATTCTACCCAGCCCATTATAACAAGTTACAACAAATAATATCACCCCATTAAAAAAAATCAACCAAAGAACAAATTCAATAAACATACTGTGGGAGTTGGAATCCCTGCTTTCAAGAAAACTGGATTGACAGAAATTACCTTCACCTCAGCAGCGAATCCTGCCTTGACAAGATCAAACTGGGTAGCTCTAAACCTCATAATAGTCTCCACACTCTTCATTAAGTTCTCCATTGCACTGTTATCATACAACTTTGAGCCATGACCAGGTGCCCCCACTGCCTTTACGACCAGCCACCAAGGAGCCCTCTCCCCATAGAAAAATCTATAATTCCCATCAGGGGAAGCAAGGCCTTCATCCAAAACAATACCCACATTCAAACTCTCAAAATCCTTGGAACCCACAAACATTTTTGCACCATCACGGCTCCCAATCTCTTCATCAGGGACAAAAGAAACATGAATAATCCTAAGAGGAACAAAGCTTCTATTCTTCAGATTTATGAGAGCCTCAAGATATTGAATCCCCACACACTTCATGTCTTGTGAGCCCCTAGCATAGATGTCACCATTGGAATCTTTGTGGGCTGAGAAGGGGTCATGAACCCACTCCTCTTTCTCTGCAGGAACAACATTTGTGTGGGAGTTGAGAAGTATGGAGGGTAGGGACTTCTCTTTTCCTTTCCATGTGAGGAGTATGACTGGGTTTGATTTAACATATTCAAGGACTTGGACATCTAGGCCAATGGATTTGGCTTGGGAGAGTATAAAGTCTGTTGTTGGCTTGTACTTGGGATTGGGCTGTGCAGTGTTGATTTGTAGATACTGTTGGAATCTGGAAATTATCTATGAGTCTTGTGATTCTGACATAGTTGCACACGTGAAGACTAGGAGAATATGAGTGAGTGTGAAGATCAAAGTCTTTAAGTAATTTTTGCTTGTCATTTTTTTGGTGTGATTGAAAAATAAGTTCTCTGGTCCATTGTGAGAATTTTTGTCTCACAAAGAGCTCACTAATAAGTAATTTAAGGTTTTGCATTTTAAAGATGAGGATAGGTTTGTTTTTTAGTGTTCTTTTAATTATGCCAAGGCTTTACATGAGCTTTTCCAATTTATCAAAATTTACCCAACTTAGCAATGAAGAAAAGTTCAATGTCAAGTTTAATGGTTATTTTTCAAGTGTGTGTGCACACTACTACATAGGCTTCAAGGATTGGGCAGGATGATCATGATCCAGACATTAGGGAACTAGGATTTCTATCACATAAGCATTGTAGCTTCTTATAATCTCTTTTTTTCTATGTTCAAGTCCATATTCAATTGAGGTTACAATATACTGGATAGAATTGTTTTTTAGATTTTTGGTTGTTCGGTTGTATTTAACATTTATTGACTGTGGGTTTTAGTGGAGAAGGTGTGCCAGATCTCCTTATGTTACTTGTGAAGTTAGCACAAAAAAAGATGGAGGAAAATCTTATGTACATCAGCGAAGTTCAGGTAAGGTTCTTTCTAATTATAACCTCTTGAAACTTTGCTAAGATGAATGCATTAATTTATTCATTGTCAATAGTACCGTTGGAAGTATAGCTGATGTATTGCTAGCATTTGATTGTTTGTGCCCTTAGATGTTTGCAGTAGTTTCTCTGCATGACTTTATGTTGAATGGATGTGGGTTTATTTCTTCCTTGTATAATTTCACATGTAAATGTTTATGTAATGTCACTTTAGCCAAGAAATCCTCTCGGCCATACAAGAGGTGTAGATTGAGTTGAGTTGCAGATCTAATGTTCTAGCTTCCTCCAAGATTCTATTCAGTGTCCTTTTAGGGGTTTAGCTTTCATTCATGCCAATAATCACCATAGAACCTTGAGTAGTAGGTTTTGCACACTTTGCAAGATCTTTAGGCTTAGCACTAGCACTGGGACATCCTTATCATTATTGTTTCTTTCCAGAATATATAGAGGAAAGGCCCCCATCAAGATCTTCTTGGTCATAATTGGTGATTATAAGGTAGGACCTTACCTTCTCACAGTGATTACCTTCCATCTATTCTTATTCTCTTGAAAATTGTATTTAGGTTTTATTTAAGAATTAGGACCTGGGAGATTCTGAAGGTGTCCCTTAATGATTGTGTCGTATGCCCTATCCCCCAACAAGATTTTCTTGATCATAATAGGTAAGACCCCACCTTCTCACAGTGATTACCTTTCGTATGTTCTTATTCTCTTGAAAATTGTATTCAGGTTTTATTTAAGAATTAGGACCTAGGAGATTTTGAAGGTATTCCTTAATGTTTGTGTCATGTGCCCTATATCCAAACATTTTCCTATCTCGAGTAACTGCCACAAATAAAAAATTAGACAATATGATATTAAAGTGGATAATTTAAAAAAATATTTCGAATTGAGGGAGTGGGTTGTATTATAATATAATAATAATAATAATATATTATATTACAATACAATATAATTTAATATATTATAATATAATATAATATATATTATAATATATATATTATATAATATTATATTATTATATAATAATAATATAATATAATATAATATTTATATTATATAATATTATATTATTAATATTGCAATATTATATTTATATTATATATTATATAATAACATAATATTATATTATTATATAATATATATTATTTTATATATTATATAATATTATATTATAAAATAATATTTATTTTATATAATAATATAATATAATATAATATTTATAATATTATATTATTATATAATATATATTATATTAGATATTATATAATATTATATTATAAAATAATATTTATATTATATAATAATATAATATAATATAATATTTATAATATAATATTATAACATATTTAATAATATGGGCGCCAAATTTTCATTTCACCCTAACCTATTTTAAGCACCAAAATTATACATATTTCATTTTGGCACCCACCTCCACTTCATTTTGGTCCCTGAAACCCTAAAGGTAAACCGAACTTAGAAAGGCTTAAAACCTTAACCTATTTTGTGGAATGTAGAGTACAATCCAGCCAAATTCCATGCCCTAATTTGGAGATGGCACTGTGCTTATCTTTCAATTGGGTCGCCTCATTTGCATAGGAACACAATCGGAAACTCAGTCCCACATTGTAGTAAGGTGTTTGGCGACGCAGCTGTGGAGGCTCTCTAAACTGCCCATCCAAGTTGAAGATTTCAAGGTGTAGAATATCGTGGGGTCAACCACTTTTGAGTTCCATTTCTCTCCCGAAAGACTCTGTCTTGCGCCAGATCATTTCAGAAATATCACCTATGAACCAAAAGTTTTTCCTGGCTTAATTTATCAGATCATCCATCCCTATAGAATGATCGCACTTGTCTTTATTTCTGGGAAGATTGTGATAACTGGGGTGAAGATTATCCTCCATTTCGAGTAGGCAGCCATAGTAGGGCGCATCAAGGGTTGGGAGGGCGCAGACAGTGTTGCTTCTCGTTAAAACCCTAAAGGTAAACCCTAACTCGAAAAGGCTCAAAACCCTAACCTATTTTGTTTCATCTCCTTTTTATTTTCTTACTCTTATCAGTCTAGGCTTCTCTTTTTTGTTGTGAATTAATTGGAGCAGAGCGGGGCGCTTAAAATTTCATCGTTGTGCAGCAAGTGGGTGAGCTTAAGCTCTCAATTTGTTGATAAGCCAAGGCGACCCAAATGAGAAAAAAGAGAAAGGTATGCTTTTATTGTAACCCCACCGCATGATATTTTGAATTGGTTTCACTATGGCTGCATTGAATCATGCTTGGGCTCCATATGCTATTTTGTGGTGGGCAAAATTTTGACAATGAAAGTTACACTGTGCCTTGTATAGACTCCAGCCATTTTATTTTACAGGACACTTGTCTTGTACTTTTTCTTTACTTAATGTGTATTCGATCTTTGATCAAAAAGAGCAAAGTTTGAGATGATCTAATTAAACACATTCCCCTAAAAGTTGTCTAACTATATCAAGATCTAAATTCCAAAATATTATATTGTATTGTAATAATCCAATTATGTAGGTTAATTTATATATATATAACATTACATTTGAATCCTGAAGAATTTTGTACTCTATTTATGTATTGGGAGCATAAGTAAACTAACCTGAAATTTAGTAAAGGAATATTCAGACCAATGTAAACTTGATATATTAAAGTGTTGTAGAGATTAAATGTAATCTTTGTTTTTTTCACATTTTTGTACACTGGAGGTCCCTCTTATAGTTTAGAGCTGGGTCGTAGAGATGGACTAGTTTCTAAGGCATCTAGAGTGGCTGGAAATCTACCAAAGGCAGAATTCAACCTTGACAAGCTAAATAGCTTGTTTACTTCAAAGGGGTTGTCTCAAACTGACATGGTTGCTCTTTCAGGTAAACTTATATCTTTTTATTTTTGTTGCATCCATAATAAGATTTAGAATATTGTAACACATTTGAAAATACCTTGGATTTATTTGACATAACAGAGGAGATTAACTCCCTTTAGGTATGTTTTTCCATATGCCTATGAAAGTATATTTATTGACTTAGAAGATTTTTTTTTTCAAATGCATTTTATATTACTTCAATTAAAGACTGAGACTTAACATATGCATGCTCACAATAGCTGTTCTCAATCATTCCCTCACACAATTTCACTGTTTTAGTTGCTTACCAATAATTGGAAAGGATTGATTATAGAGGAATGATTTAAACAAGAAAATGTAAACAAAAATAACATCCTAGGAATGATGGTAAGAGCAATCAAAGATTGAAATAATGTAAGATATCTATATGGCAACCTTGTGAATTGGACAATTTCTTTATAAGAAGAAAATGATATCATGTTTAAATTGGCTTTGATGGTTATGGCTTGTTCTTTAGAGAGATATACATATTCATTTAAAGGGGTTCTTTATAAAATAGTTGTATAAGGTGTATCTTAAATATTAAATTGGTGTTTAGTTTGATTTAGAATGATTGTACACTTTCATTTATGGCTATTCTTAAACATCATCCACTTCAACAGTTAAAGGTCAATTTTGGCCAATAAAAATAGGACAAATATTTACCAATTTTTGTTGTGGATGGGGTGTAAAATTGCTATTGATGATTTGACCATTGAAATGAATGTCATTTAAGTAAAGTCTTCATTTAGTGGTATGAGTTTTCCATAATTTATGAAGATAAATGTGTTTGTTTTTTGACATCAATATTTCCTCATCTTCATGATAAACTATGGAGTGAAACGTTGATGTAAACAAACAAAAGGAAATTAAAAACTATCCTCTCATAAAATATTTGAGTAAGATGGATTTTATACAATATTTCTTTTGGTAAATATGACCAAGAAACAGCTGCATCTTTATCTATTGCACAGCTTGATGCTATTGGAATTATCTCCACATATGTTGTAATTTATATGTTGCTAATTAGATGTACACACTATTGAAATATGGCATACATATTGCTGAAAACATATGTTGACGTGTTATTTGTTGAAATACTTTACTGTTCTAGTATAGAAATAGAAATCACACACAAAGGAGACAATAATATACATAGGTACATATGCCATCAATATTTATGTCATGAAAACACTCTTGAGGTAGAAAATTACCATGGGAAAAGCATAACTTTATTATTCTTTTCAAAACCAGCTGAAACATTTTCAATTAGAAATTCTATGCAAAATCCTATTGGTATTGTAATCTTAAAAGCAATAACAATAAAATGCATATGACAATTAAATGTAAAAAATAGCAACACAATGTAAAGTTTGGTAAGGTTGTATTTTAGTCTTCAATAGTTTTTAGTGATTGCTTTGAGCTCCTAATATTGGGAGCTAGGATTTTCAATTAACTATTCAAAGCATAAAAAATCATTCTCAAATAATTTTGGTTGAAATTTCTTTTAGACTGTAGATTGGATGACTTTCCCTTGATAGGCAGGTTGACTACTTCAAGGACACAAAGGAGGAGCTACTCAAAATGCTTGGTGATAAGAATGTAGAGGAATTTCTTCGCAAGGCCTTGTTTCCCATCACTATGGGTTCAAACAACTTCTTAAATAATTTTCTCAATCCAATTGGTTCAACAAGACCCTCTTTTCACAGCTTTGTAGAAGGCAAAATATGTTGTCAAAGATTACAAAATGTTTGCAGTAGATTACAAGGAATTGCAGCCTTCTTATGTAACAACTCTTTTCAAATTAATAAAGACAACAGTATTCCTTTTTCAAGACTTGTGTTTCTTTTTGCAACTAGTGATATGATGTTTAATAAACAATGTGTCAATATATTAGTAAATTAATCAAAATGATGAACAAAAACTACCAAATTGAACAAAAAACAATTAAATAAACTACCAAATTGATCCAAATGATTGATCAAAATTAATGACTAAATAAACTACCAATGGAAGGAAATCGGTGAATAAAAATGACTAAATAAGTGACCAGTTAATAACAATGACTAAAACTAAATAAATCAGTGATTACAATTAATGATTACAATGACTAAATAAATGACCAGTTAACAACAATCAATGACTAAATATACTATCAAATTGATGACTAAATATACTACTAAATTACCAAATATACTATCAAATTGATGACTAAATATACTACTAAATTACCAAATATACTATCAAATTGATGACTAAATATACTACTAAATTACCAAATATACTACCAAATTGATGACTAAATATACTACCAAGTTGATGACTAAATATACTACCAAATTAATGACTAAATATACTACCAAATTAATGACTAAAATTTGTTTAGTCATAAATTTGATCGCTAGATAAATGATCGGCAATAAACTACCAATGGTCACGTGACCAAACTAATGGTCACATGACCAATTTTTGGTAGTTTTTTTAGTCATTTATTTCTTTTTTTCTACTAGTGTAGGGACAATGTTTTGACATTACTAGTTTTGAAGCCCTTGTCTAAGGATATAGAGGTGATGGAGATTGACTAGGGCTATGAGAAATAAAAGATGCATAAAGGAAAAGACCCTATGGAGGAGGAAGAGATAGACAACATGCTAAAATTGATGAAGGTGGATATTAGAGATTTGAAAATCCATGTAGAGATGTTAGATTCTAATTTATGTAGGATATGTTTACTATGATGAGAAATATGATGATTTTAGTTTATAGAGGCTTATTGGAAATAACAATTGGTTATTTGAGAGCAAGGTTTATTGACAAGAGCATAAATATGGGATGTGATGGTGCATGGTATAAAATTGTATGGGTTAGTTTAAGCTATGGACAAGGCCATGGATGCAAAAGTTGAACTCACCCCTATATCAAGATTGGGGATGTACAATGGGGCTTATGAATGTTGGCAAATCAATTTACTAGGAAATGGCTCTGAGTAGGGAGGTCGATAGAAAGGTGTTTAGATTTGGTTTTTTTTGTTGTGGTATTCTTGGATTACATTTTTGTTATGTTGTTATAGTTAATTCTCATAGGTATTTGGGTTGATCTTTGGCATTGCTATTACCAAGTATGTATTTTCATGCAAGTTCTGACTTTGATATGTTATTTCTCTTTAATATTGTTGGGATAGGGGACCTGTATATAGAACCCCAATATCTATATTAAAAAAATTGTGAGGCACATAAATAAACAACCACCAAACCCATAAAATCAAGGGAGAACCAAAATCTCTTGATGGCTAACACCAAAAACCTCTACCTCCTTAGTCATCCAATTGAAAGACTAACTCATTCATCCATCTACAACAAAAACCACAAAACTTTAGCTTCACGTGACATCATCAAGCCCTTCAAATTGCACACTATAAACTATCGTAATACATTTACTTTCTCTTATAACCTTGCCACCATACAACCTTGGAAGAGTGAAAGTACTGGACACTTCGAGGATACCTTTATAATGAGAAATAAGCAAATGCTTCATCGTGGTTCTCAAGTCCAAAAGAAAAGGTGGTAGGCATGTCCAAATCAAGGGTTACTTTTCTAATCTCATCCTTCAACACCTTAAACTCCATTCTTTCTAATCCCAAGCCTCCAACTATAGTACCAGTTGAACCTGCAACCTCCACTTCCTCTTCAACATCACCCTTTACCATAGAGGCATTCTCTAGAAGGAGGAGAACCAATTCGAACTAGCCATGAATCTCTACAGATGAGATCACTCTTTCCAATTTCATAGAGAAATTGGGTAAGATCATAGCATGATTCTAGAGATCCATTATTATTGAGACCCTCTTCACTAATTATGCTTTTCACCATATTAAGCAAGATAAAGTTAGGGAAATGAAAAATCTTCCTCAACATATGATCTAACACACAATCATAGCATATGGGGTCATTACCGACACCTACCCACTTATGTTCTATACACCCAAGACTAAAAACACCTAAAATTTTGGATACATGACACCTTAAGACACCATAAAGCAACAAATAGGATGTTAGCCCAAAACATCCACCAAAAACCCCTTACAAAACAATGATGGCTTAATAGGAAAAAGCTACACATGATAAAGAAGGCTCACATGCAACACCAATAACCATATGACTTGTCATTACATTGAATCAAATGCACAAGAAAACATATCTCTTCTTACCACATTGATAAGACCCATCATAACATGTTAAGTACTAGCACCAAAAAGTTGACAAATCAAGGAGGATTCTTGATTAAGAAGATTTATTTCAACCCCGCCCAATCATCCATATTAGTACTCATTAAAGACATGAAGGGGATAAGTCTATGCCTTTGTTAGAGAGGAAGTCCACCACTCAATTATGTTCATGGAAGCAATGGGAGAAGGAAATCAAATCAAACCTCTTACAGATAGCTATGGCCTATTCTAGCAAATTATCTAATTTTCAATTTAGACAACTCTCTTTGAGGAGCCCTTTAATGACTACAATGGAGTGCCCTTTAACAAATATTTTTTGTTAATATTTCAAATTGGATGATGAAAGACCCACAATAATTGCTTCCCACTTTGCTTCATTATTAGTGTTAGTGTAAATAAGGACATTATAAACTAGTTAGCTTTTAGCTAGGAGAGTCCTATTCACACTAGTTAAGTCTAACATTGGGCTTTTTACCTTTTTATCTCACCTCATGTGGATGAGACACATGTTCACCTTTTTTGTGACAGCTAATTCATGTACACATGACACCTTTATCACACATTGTCATATGTGTATGCAAGGTGGTTAGAGTCCTCAGCGACCTTCTAGTCTCACCCCTTCTCTATATAACTAGGGGTTCATATGTAAATTGTAAGCTCTTTTAGGCACACACATATTGTATGAATATTTATACATTTTGGCTCTATTGAAATCTCTTGTAGAAGGCATGTCATTATTTTGCAGTATCTAATGGGCTATGAGGGTCAAATATCAAACTCCAACATGGCATCAAATCACTGAATCTAAAAGTTATTTCATGTTGTGCATTCTGGAGCCAAATGGATGTTGTCATTGTGCCTAGAAGGCTTGAGAGACAAATTTTGATATAAAACACTTGGTATTTTTAGCAGGAAATTTTTTTAATTTTTTTGGGGCACTCCATTGGAAGACATCTGGAATTCTGTACTACTAGTACAGATCCGTATGTCCTCTATACCATCATTGCATTGCCTCATCTCATTATTTTATCCATAGTCTTCAGTAGTTTTTTATTAACCTCTAGTTTTCGTTTTACTTTGTTTTTTCTATGCAGGGTACAAGTGACGTCACCCCTACAGCAAGTATTGGTCGCAAGTTTTGACTACAATTTTTGTACAACAATTATTTGTTTAGGCTATCAATATTACATGGTGAATCCTCGTCAAGGATTATCGACCGGTAGATAAAGTTTTTGGTGAGGTTTTTTCCTATCCGCTGATCTACAGCAGCACCATTTCATTCTTCTACCCGCCACCACCGCTAGAAACAACAAAAGTAGAGAAAATCGCTAGTCTGCCACTAACTAGACCTCCCACATGCCACCAATAGGTTTTCAACTCCCTTCCCTTTATTTTTCAGTCACATTAGTGACCAACTATTCCTCCAGTGCCTTTAATATTAGCCCCTAGTCATATCAGCAACCAGGGCCTAGTCTCTAGGCATAGTATATTCTCAAAATATTCCATCGATGACATCATCATGATGTCATGCTAATGTCAACATATTTTCCCCCAAATTCTAACCCCTCTATTGGCCTATTTTTTTGGCTCAACTTTACGAGCACCATTCTTGTCCATGTGAAAACATTTTTCCATGCAGTTTTTTTTATTTAGGGTAATTTTTCGTGCTCTACATCATGGTGTGATCCATTTTAGAATTTGATATATAGATTTTTCTATAATCTCATATTCTCAACAGCTTTAAAGGGCTCATTCAAGCACATGTGCACTTCTTTTTTAGTCCCTTTTTGAAACTACCTAATTTTTCAAGAACTACATAGTGGTGTTATTATTTTTTATCATAAATGTTTAATAATTATACTTTCAGTACATGCCCATATTTTAATATTTTGTAATCATATGTCATCAAATCTACTTTGTGGAAATTACAAATGCACTACATATAAGGTGCCACATCACTAAAATTTGCTTGGGGAGTTCATTGATTGAATCAAGGGGGGTAATCTTGTGATTATGCATTCACATTTATTAAACTTGGTTGAGTCATCTTGGGTGAGCAAATCATGTCTCTCAGTCTCTCTCACTCTCTTTTCCATTTGAGTATTCTATGCACACCTCCAAAATCAATGAAGGTAAAATGTGGTTACTATGGAAAGAACAATCATAATGAAGACAAATGTTTACTAAAGAAAAATGATGAAATGAAGCAACTTCCTCTAGATCATAATATTGCTTTACCAGATTCTTCTAAGTTGGCACCTGCAAAATCATCATATGGTCTCACTTAGACATCTTGTGAGAAAATAACATATTTTGGGGATGAACAATGTAGTCTGATGACTTGCATTGAGATCGCATCTCCTCCATTATCACCTACTGCTACATATGAATCTAGTGTTGATTCATATATGGTTTCCAGTGATTCTTTGTAGTAGGATTTTGATATCAGTTTTCTAGATCTACCACATTGGAACACATTTATACAAAACAAATTATCCTTGTTTGTAGAGTCCCGCATTGAAAATCTGGAAGACAACATGGAGGACATATGTCTTATGTTTGTTGACAGCTTTGATGAAGTTGCATCACCATCTTCTTCTTCGAATATGATTTTTCTTCGTCCTCCTATTCTTTCATCACAGTTTGATAGTGCATTAGAGATCTTTGAACAACATTCGAAGACATCATTGTTATCACGCGGGACCCTCAACCCCTCCTTCGGACCCTAGCGGTCTCTGGCTAACCTCTCCGGTGGCGCCCTCACTACACTACACCAAAATCTCGAACTGTTAGTGAGGGCGCCACTGGTGAGGTTAGCCAGAGACCGCTAGGGTCCGAAGGAGGGGTTGAGGGTCCCGCGTGATAACAATCATCTTGGGCTACATCATTATCGTTGGATCATGTGTTGAATTCAAAGACATTCATCCTTCTTCCTACATATTCCTATTCGGAATGGGAAGATATAGTGCACACATATATAGTTTTGTTTCTTCCAAAGGGGAGAAATGTTATTCAGCGATCATGGATCATCTTTAGCATCCAGTGTCGAGCATCTACCAGCACTAGAGGAGGCAATTTGAGGGGAGGTTGCATGGTTTCTCTTTGATGGTGACTGATTGTCATTGATGTCAAAAAGGTGTAGTATAGTTTGTCATTGATGTTTTTGTTCATGATGCAAGGTTGGTTGACAAAGTGAGTTCACAGGTTATCCTTCAATGCAGAGATCATTCTTTTGGGGAATTAGGACTTTTGTGTATTTCATGTTCCTCATTCATATGTTCATGATGTTTTGTGAAGAACATCATCAGGTTATCTTCATTGAGGTACTTCATTGATGTCATCATTGTATCAGGGTCTTCATTCTCTCAAGGATATGTTTGTAGTACTTATAAGGTCTGAATGCTTTGTTCAAAGTATGATGTGTGTATTGTTGACATAATCAGGAGTTAAATAACAAAGGGTCTCAAAACATAGTTGATACTTTGTGAGAATGTGTTTGATTATGTCATTGCATGTTGCTTTTACTTGAGAGAAAGGGTCATTATTATTTTGATGGAATCAGGGATTGTTTGATGTCAGTATTTGAAGTGGAGATTTTTTTCTTAATTGGAGAACATTATGTTATGCTTCATGCTTCAGGGTGATCTTGCTTGTTGTATTGATTTGGTAAAGAATGTTTGGTTACTATGTGGGCTTTCATGCTTCTACCTCAGTTGGTTATCATAGCTATTGCTTCATGATCTTGTTGATAATGTGTTGAGGATAGTCTTGTTCTTCAGATGTTGATCTTACAGGAATTCACATGTTTCACATGCATGATGCATGTTTATGATCAAGCAATGATGTTGCAGTCCACATACTCTTGCCTCATACTTCATGTCATGGTGATATATTTAGGTACATGAAAGAAATGTCATGCTTCATCTTCAAAAGACACACTTGACATTGGTTTCATTGATGTTATATGGATATAAGGATATAATGTGGTTCATGCAGCCATAGTTCTCACAGGATTTATTTGATTAGTTTGATCATAGTTTGATCGCAATCAATGGTGATAGTAATTATCAGGTTCACATGATGCATGTTCATGGTATAGGTTGTGTTCACAAGTTGG
Source organism: Cunninghamia lanceolata (assembly GCA_027924645.1). Taxonomy (NCBI): domain Eukaryota; kingdom Viridiplantae; phylum Streptophyta; class Pinopsida; order Cupressales; family Cupressaceae; genus Cunninghamia; species Cunninghamia lanceolata. Next base: position 2,663,244 of record BSBN01000914.1, on the reverse strand, counting down.
AACTTGGTTTGGAGTTGCTTTCATGGAGTTGATGTTTGTCTTCATACGACGGGAAGTTTCAGGAGTTCATTCATACATAATCAAGGCATTTCATTGTCATTGGTATTCAATATGTTATGATCCTAAGCCATAAAACTCTAAGTGCTTTCATGATATTCATCCATTCTCTGCCAGTCATATAACATATTGCACTTTTTATCTTATTGTTTATTGACCTAGTGTCGAAGGTCATTTCACTTACTCTAACCTATTGAAGGGGTATTGAAACATTCTTATAACTGGTCCTCCTCTCCTTACCACCGATGGAACCGGTCCTCTCCATTGTCGCGGGGCGCCAAAAAGCCATCAATGGCTTTGTTTAAATGTTTCATGGGCGCGAAAAGTTAAATCAATGGATAATATTCAATTTAAGATATCTTTCCAAGTGAATGCACTTTGACGTGCATATAAACGTCATCTGCAGTTAGAAAAGGTTAATTTTAGTATGTTTGGTGGCAGATTCTCTTGAAGTTTTTACAAGCTCGATTTTTGGAAGATTTTTCTAATTTTAAACTATAGTGATCCTATCCTCTTCGAGCATGAAATCTAATAAGGAAGGATATTTTTTTTAAATATAAAGATTGTCTTTTTAATGGGACATAAGGAAAAGATTTTTTTGAGGAGACTTTATTTTCTTCATGCAAATGCATAAAGAAGATTTATTTTTGGCAAAGATATATTTTTCTAGTTGAAGGCTTTATTTTTTTAAGACAATATTTGCAGAAGAATATGAATAAAATCATTTCATTATTTTATTTTTTTGAGGACTAATATTCAGATTGAAGATATTTGCAGAGAAGGAGAATGATTTTTTGAAGGAATATGAAAAGACTTATGCAGATGATTCAGAGAAATAGAGGAAAGATTGATTTTATTTTTTCTTGCAGGATGGAGAAGAAGAAAATGAATGGTTATGGGAATAAAGGAAAAATTGATTTTATTTTTCTTTTTAGATTCTTCATAGATACAGTGAAGAAATATATGATGTTTTTATGCAGATAATGTTGCAGAAGAGAGAATGTGAAAGGTCATTAAAATTTGTATATAATGAAGTTTCAGGTACATTGGTCAGTGTGTGTGGTGGTGTGAGATCAATGATGAAGATGATATGATGATACAGTTGTAATGGATATAAAAAAGACAACTTGTATGACACAGTTGGAATTTGAATGTGCAGAGATAATCTAAATCAGGTGCAGAGATAATATTTGCAGAGACACATGTATGTGCAAAGAAGCCAAATAAATTTGCAGAGATATTATTGAATTTGTGCAAAGATTTTGTGTAAGAATAAAAGGCAGAAATGATGATCTCCTTGTACAACAAATTGACGAAGACAATATGCAGTTGATTGAGTATCAGGTGAATTGGTAATAAGATTGATATTCACATTGTAATTGAATAGAGATATGCAAAAGAGAAGACAAGTTACATAATGATGCAAATCAGATTGAGTGGCAATCATTTCTTGCACACTTTGCAGTTTGTTCTATATGTATGTAATTAGGGGTTGGTGCTCCTTGAAGTTGGTGCTTCTAAACATTGTAATTAGTGAGCTTTTTGATAAAGCCAGTGAGGCAATTTTGGAGTGGTTTTTCTACCCCTGGAGGGTTTTCCACTCGTGCAAATCTTGTGTCATGATTTATATATATCTTCTCTATGTGTGTATGATTTACTCATGAGGTGTTGTTTTATCAGTAGTCTTATGTATATGTGTTTAACAATGTCTTCCTCTTTTGTCTTATAAACAAAATTTGCAAAAGGTTAAAATTTATACAACACTGATTCACCCCCCCTCTCAGTGTTGTCCTGGACTCCTATAGTCTTTTCATCTTAGTTTAAGGAGGGAGTATTTTCTTGCATGGAGTTCGTTCCTTCTCACCTTTTGGGGGGGTTGCATAGACCTTCTCTCTTTTTCTCTCCTATGCAGCAAACATTTATTGTACATTTGTGCTAGAAGTAGTCCTTGGGGGTTATATTAAGTCCTCCTTCACTTGTACATTTTCATGCATCTTTTATCTTTTGAAGAGGAGTTTTATTTCCCATTGGGTTGTACCTTTACTTATTTTATGATAAAATGGCCTCTTAGCTAGGACCTATCTTTATTTATTTATTCTCCCTAAGTTGCACTTAAGGGGTGGTGTTAGTGTAAATAAGGATATTATATAACTAGTTAGGTTTTAGCTTATCTAGGAGGGTCCTATTCACAATAGTTAAGTCTAGCTTTGGGATTTTTACCTTTTTGTCTCACCTCATGTGGATGAGACACATGTTCACCTTTTTTGTGATGTGATGCCCTGTTATGCAACCCTAGAGTGTTAGACTAACAAGAGCAAAAATAATAGAAATATTTTTTTTTGAAGCAAGTAAATGCATTAATCATTAAATATAATTACACTATTAACAACATTAAATGAAATGAATAGCTAACACCTCTAGGGAACATAACTGTACTAGATAAAATTATAACAATACAAGTGATATGCATCATAAAACAACAAAAGAGTATTACAGTATACATTTGTAGAGATGGATAATTACAAAGGTTCAATTCAAGATTACAAGACCAATCTCATCAGTTTACAAATAATACAATTATGAATGTATACTACAACTCTGAAGGTGTAGAACAATTCTGGAACTGGAACACTTCTGCATTGATCTCAAACCATAACATCCAAGAAGACCAATGGATAGCTCTTCCTCCCAACCATGTGGAACCCTAAGGTCCACCCCTCCAAGCTAGGAGATAACAATGAGGTTCACTAAGTCAAAGGTTACAAGCAAGTAGAAACAAATTTGACATAGACAACTTAGATCATCAAGACAACACAATTCAACAAGACTACTTGAATCATCAAGACAAGACAGTACTCTAGAGGCAACAACAAAAGATAAAGAGGAAGTAACTAAGTTGTAGTAGGGAAAGTGTCATCACATGGTCCTGGCATGGGTTACCCAGGCTATATCTCACTAGAAACCAGCCCCCATCTATGGTTACCCTGGTAGCCTCTCTTCGAGGTACCGGCCCCATAGGGTGACACATGCAGAGCCGACACATCCTCTCATGGAGACAAGGAGGTCGACCTTTCTAACCAGGCCTTCTCATCCCATCCTTAGCCTACGAGAGCACTCAAGGCATGGGTGAGGCATCTTACTTATCTTGTTATGTAAATTACTACCCCAACCCTCCTAAATAGATTATTAAGTTATCACTTGATTACAACTTCCATGAGGTTACCTAGGCAACCACTTTGGGCACTGGCCCCACCATGAAAGCCACTCTCCTACCTACAACTAGCAACCTCTAACCAACCATCCAAAACTAATAACATGCAAGGACAAGGGTCTACAAGACATCCATTTCTTACATTCTGATACATTACATAGGCCCTTCAAACTTTAACCTCAACAATAAAAGTTCCCTTATCCACTTCAAAACTCAAATCAAAACAACATTGAAACAGAATGACAAAATTAACAAGTTGAAACCCAAGCAGTTAAGCCTCTAGAGTTAGTAATTTTGAACTCTTTACCAAAGTCACAAAAAATCCTACATAAACTACATGTAGAAGGCCTTCAATTCCATAAATTCATAATCCATGGACCACGACATATTGTTTAATACAAGCAATTATTCGTCACATAATAATCAAGAAAATATTTCTTAAACGAGCCATTAACAATTACACATCCAGAATATCTAAAGAACCATTTTCTATGAATTCCTTAACAACTACTAAGTAATTGATGTACCAAGCAAAATATATAATTTACCACTTAGTCAAGCTTATAAGATAATCATTACAATCATCTACAATTCATACAATTATTTATATTTTATTGTAGAATACTAATCATTAAGGAAAATACTTCTATTTAGAAAACAAGTCTTATTCAATCTTCATGATAATCTTCAACTTACAACATAAGGTTATATATCATTATCCTAATATGTTAATCCCATGATCTAATCATTTTTCCACTAAGTGACATAGTTTCACATGTTACCATCTCACACAAATAAGGATCACCTAGAACAAGATACTCAATAAGAATTTGATGTCGATCGACCAAACAAGGGTATCTCCCTAAGGTAAGAATATAATTCTAAACTAAATAAATTTTGTAAAACAATAATTTAAATTCAAACTAACTTAAATCAATATAATAACACAACTATCTAATATTTATATCAGCTTAAATAATATATTTAAATAATCTTATTACACCTCAACCCACTTATTACATAAAATGAAATTACTTATATTCTAAAATATATATATATACAAATGTCCATTATAGATGATAAATAGAAATGTATTCTATTAAGCAATATTATAACTAAAGTGCAATACACATACATATATAATTAACTATCTTGTATTTTCGTTTTTACCCCATATCGAATGGCATCTATACAGCATTGATAGAAAACAGTACACTTCTATTTACACAAAAAGAAGACTTTCTATTGATAAAAACCTACGACTATCATTATTTGATTTCATACTATATACTTTCTAATAATGATACTTCAGCTTCTAAAAACTGGTTGCCATAATTTCTTGGCAGACTCAGACAACTCGCAGTAATGGAATAGTCACAAAAATTAGGAAGATTTACTGCAATCAAAATGCATAATAAGGCGTTCGCTCAGGCAAAAGATTGATACAACAAATGATGACGGAAGAGTCGACTTGCAAGAAAATGTTTTCGTTTGGTCACTATTTGATTTCAAAGGCATTGCTTGCACCAAACGATGGTTTTAGTATTGATTAAAGTGTTGAAGCAGCAACAGAGAAATGATGGGTCTAAGCATTCGAAACAATCAATAGTTTCAGGCTTCGATTTGACATTTGCAATGTTTTAAGTGTTTCCTCTAAAAACTCAACGCCACAAGGAAAGACTCTGGTATCCTTGGCCCAACTATATGCTATAACATGACTTGGCACTTACTAAGGCAACATAAGTATTCATTACTAAACTTTATTTTTTTCTAGATTACTCAACTCATACCGAGATGGTCAAATTCTAAATTAAATTAATACTAGTGTGACTTTATCTAAATTACAGAGGTGTAATTCTTTCTTTGACTAGCAAGGAGCAAAGGCACCTCTACAACACTTTAGGCTGACAACATAGAGTTCCATAGATGCACCAGAATTTATTCTTTTGACAAGGGAAAAGTTGGTTGATCTAAATTTACTACAAGGGTTTGATGGAAGACAAGATATTTTCTTAACAAAAGAAAAATAAACCCTAATAGTATAATAAGTCAGCTCGATCTAGAGAGTGATCATCGAATTTAAGCATGCCAAAATCTAAATCTTCAGACTCCATAATTGGTTACGCAGATAAAGCACAAAGAGGTCTTCAATAAGAAATATGAAGATATGCACTGAGTGAACCACGGAAAAAGGGTTTGCATATGTATAGTTTAAAAGACTTCAATGCACTGGCACAAGAAACAGTCATAAAATTACATTCAGGGTGCCCTATAACAATTTCATGTGGAAGTTTGGAGCTAAGACACAAATGTCCATCGAACGTGGCATGAAGGTGGGGATCAATGAAGCGACCAGTATGATAACAACCTCAGGAAATGACCTCTAATAGAGCAACAGGGTTGCAGGGAAAATTTACTATTGAATTTGATAAGAGAAAGAAACCATAAGAGAAAAAACTTTAAACCATCAGAATTCAGATGAACAAGACATTGCATGCAAACCCAAACATATAGATGAGACAAACAATTATTTTATTTCGCAAAGCATGGAGATACATACTAGTTTAAGCTTGCCCTCTCATTTTTCCTCAATCTTTCTGTCACAATTTTCTTTTCCCCAAATTCTTTGTTTATCTTCCTCAGAGCTCCCTTCTCCTACCAAATACCCCCAGAAACAAAATAACCAAGAGTCATAAATGCCCACTAACACCAAATCCGTTCCCGAGAATCCTCCCCACCAGAAGAATTTTAAATTTTTTACTAATATCAGAGATTCCCCACTCTGGAATCATAAATGACAACTAACCACATTTAATTATTCACTAGAATGATTCTATACATAGCTAAATATTAATGAATTAAAATAAAGCTTTTGACCCGCATATATGTTTTTACAAACATTAGAATAGTTAATTAATTCTGCATTAACATTTACTTAAATAGTATTCCACTAAAAGTATTCCAATTTTACGACTAAGCAAAAATATTATAATATTTGACAATAATAACATTATAATAATATTGATCCATAACGCATACTAGAATTCACATAGGCTGACTAAACAAGGACTCGACAATAAACCTACAAACCACATGATGACCAACAAACTGAAGATTGAACTAACCTAGGGAATAAAGCTCGTGTTATCTCCATCAACGTTATCCATTGGTGCAAGGGCCCACTCAGACCTACTAAGTCAGGTGGATTCAAGGCCCAATACCTGCAACCTATATCAAAACAATATGTTGCATACAGATATATATATACCTTCATAACACATACATAGAGTTACAGATTTGCAGCGTAGTAGGGTGCTCGGAGTGAGCAATACTACACTATCCCTTCTCTGAGATCATGACAATAACATATGCATCCCTAACTAGAAGTTAGATAACATTAAAATACGTAATCAAAATTATATCAATCTACATAATCCATCTAGCCATCAACTAAACATGTCGAAACACATCATGAGCTAAAATATCAATAATGTCATCATGATCATGATAAGCATCAAACATAATTCTAACATCTCAAATATCCCAACTGCCAAAGTGCAATATAAAACTACTAACTATATCAAAACTATCTAAAACCATAGAAAACCAATATCTATCTCAATCCAAAATTGAGGGGCATTACATCCTCCCCCCCAAGAGTTAGGCTTACTCCTGGAAGCCTGCAAATAAGTAAGGGTATAACTCTCTCATCCTGGAAGCATCCTCCCAGGTAGCAGAACTCTTGTCATTAGGGTCCCACTAGACCCTGACCTGCTCCATAAACTCTGCCCCTGAGAGAAAGTCTCCTGTGTTGTAGAATGCCTATGGGCTTCAAAGCTAGTTGCCCATCCTCTACCTATAGAGCAGTCTGTTAGGTCTCAAAAACGTAGGTTGTTAACCCTAAGAGGGTGCCAGGCTCTCTTGACGTTTTTGGCTAACTGACACGGGGTAGATATGGCTAAACCCCCTTCACTTCAGGCTTTGCCAGACCTAGGCGGGTAAACCTCTAATTAATAAAGCAGATAAAAAGATGATCACTACTTTAATCAAAATTAATCTAACTATTGATAATGGTACAAATTATAAAACAGATAAAAAGACAGCAAGTTAATTCTAAGTAATCTAAATTGTAATGCTAAAAAAATAATGCAACCTAACTAAGTAAATCTAAAATGAATTTATATAAGTGATAATGAAAATACTAGACCAGTGCCTTATTGAATATAGAGTTAGTATGATCATGAAATAAATGACTGTTTATTTGGTAAAAACTTGAACTACCTGGCATGAAAGAATAGGCATGTAACTTGTACAACCCTGCAAGGAAGTAGTTAATATTCCATACTTATATATATCCAATTGACAAAATATTACCTGCATTCATCTAAAAGGATTTAATCCTTGCTTGAAGGAACCTATTAGAATAATACTGCAATTGTAACAGATTTATCAATAACTAGAGACATAATACAAACCCTAACTATATAACTCTTCTTATAGATCCATGACAATGTCTTCTGAGTTACTGTGATAAATTTAAAGGATTCAATTCTGAAAATAGAAACCAGTTAATCTTATCACACTATAACAGCAAATGTGTATAGACAACTTGAAGGTATACTTGATAATTCAAATTGAATAACAGAGAAAACCTTGAAAGGAGATAGTCATATAATCAAATAAATTAAACAGATAGTTGATACCAAAATCTGTAGTTACTGCTTCACGTTCACAGACTTGACTTCATCAGAGAATGCTTGCACATGGTCTACCAAAAATAAAATATATTAAAAATGAACTAGCATTGTTGTTCAAATCTAATCTATAGTATCTCCTATACTATTATGTAGTCTTTCTTTATTCTATCTCTCTCCTCCCCTGGTCTTGGTCATCTCTTATAAAGAGAGGCATACAAGCTTCAAAATAGTTACAATAGTTGTGATGGTTGATAACTGAACAACAGTATTTGTTCTATTAACACAAATTCAAGAAATTTAATGCTTCGCCACTAATCATCAAATGGATAACCATTTCATGATCAAGCAAAGATCTTTAATTGTAGTTCTACTTAATCTCCTTCGAGGGTTTCTTTATTACTCCTAGAAAATCCAGATAAAACACAAATTAATGTCTAATCAAACAATCCAAACAAATTTATTTAAACAAATATATTTACTCAAATAATTACTTCCCTTATCGACAATTTATCAGTTGCTTAAGATCCTTTCACGAGTGTTTGTACAACTTGATCGCCACTGTATATATTCTGCAAGAAACAAATATTTTAACTGTCAGAAAGATACCTTAACCATTCTAATTTTAATGTCATTTTATGGTTTCTTTTGTCAGCATAACTTCACAGTCAGGTTGATCCAAAAACTTCCCACATTTTTGCTTTATGTACATCCTTGTATCTTTCTCTTGTATATTGCTCTTGTATATCTTCTTTTATGAGCGCATATACAAATGACCCATACAAACCTTCCCTTTCGATGCTTTCAATTTCTTTGTACATTGGATATGCTCATTTCAAACATACAATCGCTAAAACATACAAGGAGTTTTTAACATTTAATTTTTTCTTCGCATCCAATTCTTGTATATCCTTTTGTATCTATCTCTTGTATCTTTAAGAATGTATGTTCGAAACATACAAGGCACTGAATATACAAGCACTTAACTCTTTTAAATAACCTTTCAGTTCCGCCATTTGTATGTAATGCATTGTATATCAGCAATGTATGTCGGATAGATACAAAGCGCAAACATACAACAGATTTTCCCTATTTCACAAACATTTCAGGTCTGGCTTACATAAAATGCAATGTATATTCCAATATACATTGAGTAGTGATGCATCGTTTATATCATTTTTTAATCTTCCCTGAAATCCGCATTGTATGTCCAGCAATGTATGTACCGATACATACAATCCATGAAATATACAATGACTTATCATTATTTCACAATCATTTCGGTTCCGGCATTGCATATTCTTGTTGTATGTACGGTGTTGTATATTACTGTGTATCGGCATGAGTTTTGGATTGCTTCGCCGAATGTATATTGTATATACTAGATTTAAATTTCTCTGGATTCTGGCTTGAACGTATCAAATGCAATGTATGTTCGAAACATACAAAGCACGGAATATACAAGCATTTAACTCTTTTAAATAACCTTTCAGTTCCGCGGCTTGCATCTTTAGAATGTATCTTTGTTTGTATATTGGCTTGTATATCGAAAATATACATTGATATTATACAAGCCAAATGTACAAGTGGCGGGACCCACTACTTGTATCCAACCATCTTATACAAAGCCCGAAACATACAAATTCAATTGTATCTTCCTGGCGGATTTATAAATCGCATTATGTAGCCACTTTCAATTCTGACTTGTATATGCATCCTCTGATATACTTTACGTGCTGATGCATTGGTTTAACCACATTTTAACTTCTTTTGAGTCCCGGCTTGTATGTACTACAATGTATGTATCCAAAACATACATACAAACATAACATACAAGCAACGGACCTGATAGAAAATGCATTTCAATTTTTAACCTCATCAGGTCCACTTTGTATGTAATAATAAAACATTAGCCCAATGCATACAAGTGAACAATGTATCAACCCGATTGCTCTTTTATACGACCCGATATACAAGGGACTTCGCATATGTAACATACAAACCACTTTGTATATGAGAGACTTTGAATATACATATGACTTTGTATATACAAACATACAAACCCATACCACAATGCATTTTATCAAGAACACACATAACTTGCAAAATACAGGGAATTTTAAGATGGTTCAAAAAGCAACCCCTATTCATTTTAGACAAGGAATTCACCCATATTTAGCTCTGGTACTTAATGCCATTTTTCCTTTATTTTCAACAAATTTTGTAAGTTTTCACTTCCTTGTTTACGGTTCATCTTTTAATGAGTACTTCAACCATGTTATATTAAATGTTTAGGAATCAGAATATATCAAATCCAAATATTTCTATCAATTCAATTATTAATTTCTGCTTGAAAACAACTGTGGATCTTTGCATATATGCTCACATACTAAAATCTTTGGATGATTGAAACTTAATATTGGACAAAAAATAGCTTGGGAATTTCAGTCCCAATAGTGGCTCTTTCTGGGGATGTATGCCCCTTGTGGCCATAGCAAGATCCCAGATTTCTGGAAAAGCAAACCACTGCCTTCTTCATTTGACGACAGGTGAACTATGAAGGGTAAAGATCCTGGGTTATTGCTTCATGAAAAAAAATTTATTTTCTGATAATAGAGATCTTTAAGAGGTTATTTAACTCTTCTAAACTACCGTGCATGGAAAAAACTATTTAGAAAGCTTAACCAAAATTGTCCATGCACTGGCAATTCTTTTCTCTTGGGTTCTTTTTAAGAGAAAAAATGTTTCAAAAACTGCCCAAGTACTGGCAGTTCTTACTCCTCACCATACATGTTCTGTACATGATATGAATCCTCCCCTGCCTTACCATTGACGACAAAAGGTCCAATCCATAGGGCATCAAATTTTCCATGCTTCCCTTTTTCTTGATTTCTGGCATTCCAAATAAGCACTATGTCACCTACCTCAAATTTTCTGACTTTAGCATTTTTATCATATAGGTATTTCATTTGCATCTGCATTTTTTTATTTCGTTGCATTGCATCTTCCCTCATTTCGTTTAATTCCATTAGCTGTTCTAGCCTTTCCTCCATCGGTTCTGGGACATCCCAATCCTCTTGAAGGATAAACTTACATACTAGTAGCAGGTTGTGTATTGGGAGTCTGGCATGAGCTCCATATACTAATTCAAATGGTGATTTGCCAATTGCTTTCTTGACTGTGATCCTATCAGCCCATAATGTCAATCTCAACTTAGAGTCCCAAGCTTTCTTTACGGGGCATCAACTTGCATAGGTCTCAGGGGTAATGCACCTTGATACTTTAATTTTCTGGAGAATTTTTGACAAGCTTCACACTTCCTAGTAAAACTATAAGCATCATTGAAAACCTTGGGCCAATGGTATCCAACCCTTAATATCTTGTGTGTTGTGGTTTTAGCTAAGAAATGGCCACCATAGACTCCCTGATGCATCTCTTGTAAGGTAGATTTTGCTTGTTCTTCATCTAGACAAAACAGTAAGATACCATCATTATTTTTCCAAAAAAGATCTCCTTCTATAAGCACATATTTAGAAGCATGTAATTTTAGAGTCCTTTTCTTATTATCATCAAATCCATTAGGGCATTTCATGTGCTTGAGGTAATACACTATGTCAGTATACCAAGGAGTTTTCTCAATACTTGTTATCATTTCCTCTTCATTTTCAATATTACATACTTGGGCAACCTCAAGGTTTGTTTCAGTCATCAGTTTGGCTAACCCTTGTCCCCTTACTAGTTTTGTGATTTGAATTTCTATATTAGATTCCTAAAGTTGATTTATCCACCTACATCTCTTCCCAGTTACTTCACTCTGCATGAACACATCTTTGACTGCTGCATTTGGTACATAAGCTATCACTTTAGCCCCAACCAGGTAAGGTCTAAATGCCTTGACAGCTTTCACCAATGCATAAGCTTGTTTTTCTGTGATATCATAGTTAAGTTCTGCATGTTGGAGTGATTTACTGAAAAAAGAAACAGGCTGCTCATAACCCTCATTATACTTTTGTAACATAACTGCTGCTACTGTATGAAAAGATGCAAAGGAAAAGATCTGGAAAGGTTTACTAAAATTGGGAGACTTTAGCACTGGAGCTTCTTTAATTTCTCTTTTTATGGATGCAAAAGCTTCTATGCATTCATATGTCCAATTAACCTTTGCATTTTTCTTCAACATTCTAGATATAGGGTTAATTATTTCTGCAAAGTTTGGTATAAACCTTCTCACAAAGTTTATTTGTCCAAAGAATGATTGTATAGCCTTGACTGTTTTTGGAATAGGAACTTTGTCTATTGCCTCTATTCTCTCGGGATCAATCCTAACTCAATCTTTGGATACTATGTGCCCAAGTAGTTTCCCTTCTATGACTACAAATTTACATTTCTTGGGGTTCAAGGAAACACCATATTCTAATGCTCTGATAAATATCTTCTCAAGGTGATTTACATGATCTTCGGCTCTTTTTGAATATGCAGTGAGGTCATCCTAGTATACAGCCATGATTTCATTTATTAAACCTGCAAAAGCAACGTCCATTGCCCTCTGGAATGTGGCTCCAGCATTTGTAAGGCCAAATGGCATTCTCACGTATACATAAGTTCCCCATGGGGTGTTAAAGGCTATTTTGTATTGTTCAAATTCTTTAACCTTTACTTGGTTGTATCCGGAGAACCCATCCATCATGGATAATAACTCACAACCAGTAACTATCTGCAGTAGAGTTTCCATATTGGGTAACGGATAATTATCTTTTAAAGAAGAAATATTTAAATTTCTAAAATTGACACAAAGTCTAATATCTCCATTCTTCTTCCTAACAGGAACTAAATTTGAGACCTAGGATGAATGCCTAATTGGTTTTATGATGCCAGCCTCCCTGAGCTTCATGAGTTCTTCATACATCTTAGGTTCTAACACAAGGTTGATGGGTCTCTGCTATTGTCTGTAAGGCTTAGCATCTGGCTTCAGTGGGATTTTGTGTTGGAACAAATCTTCCCTATAAGCTTTAAGATCATCATAAGACTAGGCAAATACATGTTTATATTTTCTCAATAATGTAATTAACATGCTTTTGATTGCAGGGGTTATTTTCTTTCCAATGTAGACCTTTTTAGGTGACAATTCAATTCCCAAATTTATTTCTTCCACATCATCTTCCTTTACTATTACTTCTTTGGAAATGGATCGATCATTTGCATCAAAAACTCTCTCTAATGCTACTAAACCCTTTGGAATTTTATTGGTTTTAAGTTGGACAATTTCTTTGCCAAATAAAGTCTCTTTGCCATCAATCTCTTCAACAAAAGCATTAAGATCAATCTCTTGATTCTCATACTGATCTATACAATGCAAAAATTTGAGTAAATCAGCATCACTATCCAAAACCTGCCAGTTATATATGTTGTCTGGGATAGTTGGTCTAGTTTTGCACTCAACTTCTAAAATACCTGTCAGGGTAATATCATCCTTTTTCACAGCTATGTTTGCAAGGAAGTCAGCCATTATATTTTTTGACCTATCTATCCAACTTATTGACAAAGCATCAAATAATTCTATATCATCCAGAATTGCATTTCTGTATTGTTTCAGTCTTTTGTTTTTTGAGGAATATTTACCTTTTACTTGTGAAATAATCAATTCAGAATCTCCATACACTACCAACAATTTGATTTTGTGTTTTCTAGCAATGTTTAGCCTAGTTAAAAGTGCTTCATATTCAGCTATGTTATTTGTGCACTCAAAATTCAGAGAAAAAGAATATTTGAATGTTTTTCCTGATGGTGATATAAACAACACCCCAGCTCCATTTCCTGCCTTACTACATGCGCCATTGAAATACATGGTCCATACTTCATTTTCATCAATTTTGGCTTTGTAGTAAATTGGGTCTGTGTTATGCAATTTAGACTATTCTTCCACCCTTAATGTACTAAAGTCTATGTCACAGAAGCAAATCATTTGATTTGGATTAATTTTCTCTATAATGTCTTCATAACTTGGCTCCCTATAGAGTTTAATTGCCTGTGTTCCCAATGGGATAGTAGCATAAGATAAATCTAATTGCACACTTCCTCCTACCATGACAGTCCATTGTCTAGATAACAACATTCCATAGTTAGGTGGGATATCTACCACAGTGATGTCAATTTTATAGGAGGCTTCAGGATGAGATACTAATTTTATCTCAACATCTTTCATGATTCCAACAACAAGGATAGATCTGTTATCCATTGCATAATATTTGCCGAATGTAGTATCCACCCACATTCCTAATTTTTTCATAATAGCCATGGGCATTATGTTTACTGCTGCTCCTGAATCAAGCATGCAATTCCTGACTAATTTGTTATTTATCAGCAAGGTAATATAGAATGGATCTATTTGAGATGGATTTTTCATTAATGTTTCACCCAGGTATACCTCAGGTATTTTGATAGATTCTTGTTGCGTATTTATTTTAGAACTATGTTGTTCGGGTCTTTTGTCTGATACATTTGATATCATCTTCACCACTATATTTTTATATTTTTCTACCTTCATCATTTCTAGAAGTGGCACAGATACTTTCATTTGAGAAATGGCTTGAGCAATATCAAATGAGGGATTTATGTTTAGTTCTGACCTATCAACTTTTGCTTGCCTCTTTTTCTCAGTTTTTGTGCCATCCTTCTTTTTGTTCGGTGTGTCAACGGGAGGTATATCATGAGGTGTTTTCTCAGCTTTACTTTTATCATTTTTACCAGAAGTCTGATTTTTTATAAATATACTTCTGGGAGTTCCTTGTTCAACATTGATTGTTTTGTTTCTCAGGTTGTAATTACTCTTGGCTTGTGCTACCGCAGCCATTGTTAAATCTTTTCTCTTCCTCAAAAGGTTTTCGCTGATTGTAGCTTTGTGTTGTATTAAGGTCATATCCACAATTTCCTAAGTCTTCTTCATGGTTAGAAAATACTTCTTGTCCTCCTAAGTTTACATTATATTTTTGTGCTCCTACATCATATTCATACCCTGATTCCTTGCCAGATGAATAATCTTCTTCAACAGTGAAAGGTGTGATACCCAACATATTTATAGTGTGATGATCCATCTCAGCATGATCTTTTTGTATTGATTGTGCCACCACACAATAATCAGGAGAGTGGGGTAAATTACAAGGCATACACCATGGATTATTTTCTATCACATGGACTCCATTTTTCTTCAAAGAGTCAAGGGTGTCTTTTCCATAGTTATGTCTCCTATTAGTATCCACGGGCTTTCCATCTTTCCAGTTCGTATGATATGGCATATCATGGAGTCTTGGCCTTTTATTCTTTTGTGAGTATTCTTGCTTGTTTGCAGGAGGATTAGGATTTTGAGGAACTCTTATATTATCTATTTTTTCGATCATCCCAGCAGCCTTTTTATTGTTTTCAATAGTGAGAGCCATTTTTTGTGCCTCTGCCAAAGTTCTAGGACTTTTGCCCCTAAGTTCATAACCTGTCTTCGGGTCAAATGCTTTCAAGTATATGCTAAGGGTTGCTTGGTTATTTAATTTGGATTCTTGTGGGACCTTGTTATACAGTTTAGTGAATCTCAAATTAAAATCATACACCTATTCATTTTGATACTTTTGAATAGTTATTAGTTCATGAAGAGCAAATTCTGGAGCACATTGATTTTTGAATTGTTCTAAAAATTGATTGTGAAAGTCTCTTAAGGAATATATCGAAGTGTCTAGTAAGCTATTTACCTAGTCTCTTGCTTCATTAGTAAGAGATATCATAAACAGTTTTATTTTTGTATCTTCATATTCGTTACCAATGTCTTGTATAAAAGCATTGAATCATTTGATATGATCTTCAGCAGTCAACTCACTGCTTCCTGTAAAATTAGGCACATTGTTCCTCCAACTTTTATCCATGGGGTAAGGATATAGTTGATATCCAGTCAAGTCAAATTGTCTAGCCATACTCATAGGATTTGGAGATGCCATGTTAGGGTATGGTGGATAATACTGGTATCCAAATGGAGGTTGTGGATACATATTGGGTTGGACATGATGCTGATGATACACATTTTGTTGTGGAGGAGGTTACGGTTGTTGATTGTTAATTCTATGCCCTGGTGGTGGATGTTGTTGGTGAACATTCCTAGTAGTTACAGGTGGAGGTCTAGGTATTTGCCTATTTTGCTGAGAAAGATTATTGCATGTATTATGGGGTACCCTAGTGTTTCCAACAGCTATAGTGTTCTGAGGTATTCCATGCTAATTAATATTGTTATTATTTCTATGTGGGGGCACATACTTAGTTGAATTTCGTGCCTAAAGATCTAAAAGGGCCATTTGTCTATTGATTTCTTTGGCTCTTTGTATCAATTGTTGTCTATTTTTGAGTCTTGGCTCTTGATATTCTAAATGTACAGCAAGTTCATGGTCAGTCATACAGTCATAGTCTATGACAGCTTGATCACTTGTATGTTCATGATTTTCTTCACCCTAATTTTCTATCTCATCAGTCCTTTGTGGATGTGCTTCCTGATTGAAAATATCATTATGATTATCTGTTGGTGTCTTGGGATTATCACCTTCAGCATGGAATGGGGAGGTATATATTGTATAATTTTGGCCAAGAGGACTTGTATTCTCAGGAGGGATTTGGTTATTATTACTATGAGACTGACTTGATATCCCAGTCTTCCTAGTAGGAGCCCTTAAAGGTGGGGATGATTGTAGTTTTTTACCATCAGCTTTAGATCTCCTACCATCCATTATGACACTTTTATCAGAAAAGCAATTTAAGTTTAGTGTAGAGTCGCCACCTCTATTTACAGGACTAATCAATCTTCTAGGTTTTTCCTTCCACCAGCAGAGTTATGCCTTTTAATTCTCTGACTCTAATAACATGGTCTAGCACCAAGTTCTTCTATAAGTTGTCCCTAGTAGAGTCACCAATTCTGTTAGGTCTCAAAAACACAGGTCGTTAACCCTAAGAGGGTGCCAAGCTCTCTTGACATTTTTGGCTAACTGACATGGGGTTGATATGTCTAAACCCCCTTCACTTCAGGCTCTGCCAGACCTAGGCAGGTAAACTTCTAATTAATAAAGCAGATAAAAAGATGATCACTACTTTAATCAAAATTTATCTAACTATTGATAATGGCACAAATTATAAAACAGATAAAAAGATAGCAAGTTAATTCTAAGTAATCTAAATTGTAATGCTAAAATGATAATGCAACCTAACTAAGTAAATCTAAAATGAATTTGTATAAGTGATAATGAAAATACTAGACTAGTGCCTTATTGAATATAGAGTCAGTATGATCATGAAATAAATGACTGTTTGTTTGGTAAAAACTCAAACTATCTAGCATGAAAGAATAGGTATGTAACTTGTACAAGCCTGCAAGGAAGTAGTTAATATTCCATACTTATATATATCCAATTGACAAAATATTACCTACATTCATCTAAAAGGATTTAATCCTTGCTTGAAGGAACCTATTAGAATAATACTGCAATTGTAACAGATTTATCAAAAACTGGAGACATAATACAAACCCTAACTATATGACTCTTCTTACAGATCCATGACAATGTCTTCTGAGTTACTGTGATAAATTTAAAGGATTTAATTCTGAAAATAGAAACCAGTTAATCTTATCACACTATAACAACAAATGTGTATAGACAACTTGAAGGTATACTTGATAATTCAAATTGAATAACAGAGAAAACCTTGAAAGGAGACAGTCATATAATTAAATAAATTAAACAGATAGTTGATACCAAAATTTGCAGTTACTGCTTCACGTTCACAGACTTGACTTCATCAGAGAATGCTTGCACATGGTCTACCAGAAATAAAATATATTAAAAATGAACTAGCATTGCTGTTCAAATCTAATCTATAGTATCTCCTATTCTATTATGTAATCTTTCTCTATTCTATCTCTCTCCTCCCCCGGTCTTGGTCATCTCTTATAAAGAGAGGCATACAAGCTTCAAACCAGTTACAATAGTTGTGATAGTTGATAACCAAACAACAGTATTTGTTCTATTAACACAAATTCAAAAAAATTAATTCTTCGCCACTAATCATCAAATGGATAACCATTTCAGGATCAAGCAAAGATCTTTAATTATAGTTCTACTTAATCTCCTTCGAGGGTTTCTTCATTAGTCCTAGAAAATCCAGATAAAACACAAATTAATGTCTGATCAAACTATCCAAACAAATTTATTTAAACAAATATATTTACTCAAATAATTACTTCCCTTATCAACAATTTATCAATTACTTAAGATCCTTTTGCGGTTGTTTATAGAACTTGATCGCCATTGTGTATATCCTGCAAGAAACAAATATTTTAACTATCAGAAAGATACCTTAACCATTTTGATTTTAATATCATTTTAGGGTTTCTTTCGTCGGCGTAACTTCGCAATCGGGTTGATCCAAAAACTTCCTTCCTTTTCGCTTTCCGTACATCCTTGTATCTTTTGCTTGTATATCGCTCTTGTATATCTTCTTTTATGAGCGCATATACAAACGACCCATACAAACCTTCCCTTTCAATGCTTTCAATTTGTTTGTACATTGGATATGCTCATTTCAAACATACAATCGCTAAAACATACAAGGAGTTTTTAACATTTAATTTTTTCTTCGCATCTGGTTCTTGTATATCCTTTTGTATCTATCGCTTGTATCTTTAAGAATGTATGTTTGAAACATACAAGGCACTAAATATACAAGCACTTAACTCTTTTAAATAACCTTTCGGTTCTGCCATTTGTATGTAATGCATTGTATATCAGCAATGTATGTCGGATAGATACAAAGCGCAAACATACAACGGATTTTCCCTATTTCACAAACTTTTTGGGTCCGGCTTGCATAAAATGCAATGTATATTCCAATAGACATCAAGTAGTGATGCATCGTTTATATCATTTTTTAATCTTCCCTGAAATCCGCATTGTATGTCCGGCAATGTATGTACTGATACATACAATGCGTGAAATATACAACGACTTATCGTTATTTCACAATCATTTCAGTTCCGGTGTTGCATATTCTTGTTGTATGTACGGCATTGTATATTACTGTGTATCGGCATGAGTTTTGGATTGCTTCCCCGAATGTATATTGTATATACTAGATTTAAATTTCTCTGGATTATGGCTTGTATGTATCAAATGCAATGTATGTTCGAAACATACAAAGCACGGAATATACAAGCATTTAACTCTTTTAAATAACTTTTCAGTTCCGCAGTTTGCATCTTTAGAATGTATCTTTGTTTGTATATTGGCTTGTATATTGAAAATATACATTGATATTATACAAGCCAAATGTGCAAGCGGCGGGACCCACTACTTGTATCCAACCATCTTATACAAAGCCCAAAATATACAAATTCAATTGTATCTTCCTAGCAGATTTATAAATCACATTATGTAGCCGCTTTCAATTCTGACTTGTATATGCATCCTTCGATATACTTTAAGTCCTAATGCATTGGTTTAACCACATTTTAACTTCTTTTGAGTCCCGGCTTGTATGTATTGCGATGTATGTATCCGAAACATACATACAAACATAACATACAAGCAGTGGACCCGACAGAAAATACATTTCAATTTTTAACCTCGTCGGGTCCACTTTGTGTGTAATAATAAAACATTAGCCCAATGCATACAAGTGAACAATGTATCAACCTGATGACTCTTTTATACGACTCAATATACAAGGGACTTCTCATATGCAACATACAAACCACTTTGTATATGAGAGACTTTGTATATACAAACATACAAACCCATACCACAATGCATTTTATCAAGAACACACATAACTTGCAAAATACAGGGAATTTTAAGATGATTCAAAAAGCAACCCCTATTCATTTTAGACAAGGAATTCACCCATATTTAGCTCTAGTACTTAATGCCATTTTTCCTTTATTTTCAACAAAGTTTGTATGTTTTCACTTCCTTGTTTACGGTTCATCTTTTAATGAGTACTTCAACCATGTTATATTAAATGTTAAGGAATCAGAATAGATCGAATCCAAATATTTCTATCAATTCAATTATTAATTTCTGCTTGAAAACAACTATGGATCTTTGCATATATGCTCACATACTAAAATCTTTGGATGATTGAAACTTAATATTGGCCAAAAAATAGCTTGGGAATTTTAGTCCCAACACAATCCAATCAAGAACATGAACAATATCTAGATAGTAAGGTCTATGTACAAAAACATGAGACACATCATGGATGCGTTAAAGACTGGGTGGCAAAGAAAGATGATAAGAAATAGGACCGATCCTCTCCAACACCTCAAAAGGTCCAACAAAGCATGGTGCTAGCTTGGAACCCTTTCCATAGCGGATCAAACTCTTTCACAGTCACACACGCAAGAACACCTGATCCCCAACTGAAAACTACCAATTGACTCTACAAGCATCTGCATACTTCTTCTGTCTATCTTGCATTGTCACCAGATGCTCTCTAATCCTCTCAACCTGCTGCTCCATATCTCTAAGCATATTTGGTCCTCGAAGGACTCTATCCTCGAGACGATCCCAACTCAGAGGGGTCTGACATGGACGACCGTACAAAGCCTGAAATGGAGACATGCCGATAGAACTGTGATATCCATTATTATACGTAAACTCCACCAGGTACAGGTAGTCCTCCCAATGGCTCTGTTGGTCCATCACATACATCCTAAGCATATCCTCAAGAACCTGATTAACCCTCTCGGTCTGTCTGTCAGTCTCAGGATGGTATGCTGAACTAAAGTTCAGCTGTGTTCCCAAGGCATGCTGTAGAGAAGTCCAAAGGGTGAAAGTGAATACTGGATCCCTATCAGAGATGATCCTACGAGGAATCCCATGAAGTCTTTCGATGTCCTCCATGAACACTCTGGTCACTGTAGAAGCATTATAAGAAGAACGGACATGAGAGAAGTGAGCTACCTTTAACCTATCCATAGTGACCATAATGGCATCGTGTCAATGAGAGGACACCAGCAAACCAACAATGAGGTCAATCAAAATGATGTCCCATTTCCATTTTGGAATCAAATGAAGCTGCAAAAGACCTACAGGGTGCTGATGCTCCACCTTCACCCTTTGACACTCAAGACATCTCGACACAAAATTAGCAATAACTTGCTTCATGCCACTCCAAAAGTATAGCTGACACAGATCTGCATGCATCTTCTTGGTACCTGGATGAGCAGAATAAGGTGCCCGATGCGCCTCTGAAAAAACTAGGGTACGAAGACCCTTAGAACTAGGAACATAGATATGACCCAAATGTCTCAAAATACCATCTGGCTCAAGAGAGTAACCAGAAAATCTACCCTCCAAAGGTCTACCTGACTCAACCTCAGACTTCACCTCCTGATACCATTTGTCGGTAGGAAGTGCTACAAGAATCTTACCTCTCAAGTCAACTGTCAGAGAGACTGTTGAGATCTCATGTCTCTGACGACTAAGAGCATCTACTACCACATTCTCTTTGCCCTGAATATACTTGACCTCAAAGTCATACTCACACAAGAATTCCATCCAATGCCTCTGCCTTGCATTTAAGTTTGGTTGCGTGAAAATGTACTGCAAGCTACAATGATCACTGTGCAGCTCAAACTGATGCCCTAAGAGAAAATACCTCCAGCTCACCAAAACATACACAACTACCACTAACTCCAGATCATGAGTGAGATAGTTTAATTTGTGATCCTTGAGTTTGCAAGACTCATAGGCAATCACGTGACCATCCTGCATCAGAACTGCTCCTAAACTCTCCAAAGAAGCATCTGTACATACAACAAAGTCCCTGGTAGGATCAGGAACTACTAAAATAGGTGTACTAGTCAACTACTCCTTAAGGGTCTGAAAAGCTGCCTAACACTGTTCGGGACAAATAAACTTCTTCCCTTTCCTCTGAAGAGAAGTAATAGGATGTACGATCCTTGAAAACCCCATAACAAAACGGTGATAGTAACCTACCAAACCCATAAAACTGTGGACCTCAGAAACATTAGTAGGTGTAGGCCAATCCATAATAGCTTGGATCTTCGAAGGATCCACCGCAATACCCTCTCCAGAGATGACATGACCCAAATACTTCACCTCTGTCTGAAAGAATTTGCACTTCGACAAATTAGCATAAAGCTAATTTTCTCTTAGACACTACAACACCTGACGCAAATACTCCTCATGCTCCTCCATAGTCCTCGAATAGATCAATATATCATCCAGAAAGACAAGGACGAACCTGTCGAGATAAGTGCGAAAGACACCATTCATCAAGCTCATAAAAACTAAAGGTGCATTCGTCAACCCGAATGGTACTACTATGAACTCATAATGCCCATAACGGGTGCGAAATATCATTTTATGAATATCTGCCTCAAATATCCGCAACTGGTGATACCCTGACTTAAGGTTAATTTTAGAAAACACCTTTGCTCCCTTAATCCGGTCAAACAAATCATCAATCCGAGGTAAGGGGTACCTATTTTTCAATGTCACCTTATTGAGCTATCAATAGTCGATACACAACCGCAGAGATCCATCCTTCTTTTTCACAAAGATCACAGGTGCTCCCCAAGGAGAGACACTAGGTCGAATGAATCCCTTCGCTAACAACTCCTCCAACTGTAGTCAGAGCTCCTTAAGCTCCTAAGTGGTCATCATGTATGGAGCTTGTGAGATAGGGTCTGTGCTGGAAACAAGATCAATCCCGAAGTCAATGTCATGCTTAGGTGGCATTCCTGGAATCTTAGAAGGAAAAACATTAGCATACTCCCTCAAAAGTGGGTGATCGTCAAGAGATGCCTCTCGACTCTCCTCCATCTCCAAGTCACTAACTGACACTGCAAAAATCTGACATCCCTAACACATGCATCTCTTAAGCTACATAGCGGAGATCATACGTAGGGAAATAGGTCTCTAAACTCCTACTACCTCCACCCCTCTACTAGAATCATCCACACAACTGACAAACTTATGCTGACAATCGATCACTGCCTGATGGGCCTCTAGCCAATCCATCCCCAAAACTATATCATAAGAACCAATGGGTAGGATGCGAAGATCTACTGTAGTAGATAGGGAACCAATCCTCACCTCACACCTGAGCACTAGAGACTCAACTACAACCTTAGCTCCAGAAGCTAACTCAACCTGCCACCTATCATCCTGCTTTGTTGCCACTAAGCCACAACGCTCCACAAGAGAAGGAGATATGAACGAATTAGATGCACCGGAATCAAAGAGAACAGAAAATCCAATACCTCGCATGAAACCAGAAGTCTCCACCATGGTGCCCTAGTGCTCTGCCTGATGGTTATCAACCGCTGCAAAGACTCTGTGCGAACTACCTACATCACCAACCGTTGGCTCTGAAGCCACCAGTCGATGTCCAAACCCTAAAGTACTCCTCTAAGGACACTGTCTAGCAATATGGCCTTGTTGGCCACAAGAGAAGCACACGGTGCCTCTACCAAAACCACTGCCACCCTAGAAAGCACTAGACTATTGGAAACTACCCCTGCTCATTGCGGACTACGTACTCTAAGCTAGTTGATCAAAGCGATTGCACTTATTACACTACCAAGACCGGTCTTTCTTAGACTGAAATCTATTACCTTACTGAGACTAAGAATTCTTTAGTTTGGTTTGAGAGTACTACTGTTGTCCGCCCTTTGAGGGCGCATGAGAGACTAATGCCTAAGCATGACCACCATGAGAACTATATCCTGCAAATGGTGCACTACCAATATGCACACCTATATGCCCACCGAGTGCCATAGACAAATTCTCCTCCACTAACCGGTATTTCTCCACTACCACCTCCATAGACTTAGGTTCGAATACACGAACCCCTCCATTGATCCAGGCATTCAGGCCCCTGATAAAATGCTACACCAACATAGACTCGTCATCTCTGATACCCGCATACTGCTTGAGCTCATAGAATCTACACTCATACTGCTCAACTGACATGGCTAGCTGCCTCCAATGATGCGACAGGAAACGGGCTCTGAATCTCTCTAAGAACAACTCCCAAGAAATAGTGCTAATGTCCAAGTGTAGCTTCTGCTCCTCTAACTGCCACCAAGTTGAAGCAAAACCTCGAAGATGCAAAATAGCACATCTAGCTTTGGTGTTGCTGCCATAAGGATACATGGCGAAACACCTGCCTATATCCAAGAACCAAGCCTCTGCCTCTAGACCACTACCAGCTCCATCAAAGGTGGGAGGGCATGCCCTCAATAGATCTCTCACATGGCTGGCTAGTGTGGCCTCCTACTCAGCTATCAACTCTCTCTGCCTAGGTGATCTCTCTCTTTCCCTAGGTTATGGCTGATCTACCTCCTGACCCCCTCTAGGCTACTCAACCTCCTGTGTAGGGCCTCCTCAAGTAACTGTCTCAGCTGGGCTCCCTCAAGCTGACCCTGACCTTCCATATTCTGACCCCCGCCTTCATGGGCACTCTCATGAGGAGAACTGGGAGGAGGTGTACTGCCACCACCTCTCCCACGACCCCTACCTCCGCTATGACCATGACCCCTACCTCTAGGCACCTACCTACAACATCAAAGGATAATTTATTACACACAGAGAGGAAACAACATGGGTGAAGTTAATCTACAGAGTTTAAGCACTAGGTCACATAATGGGCTCACTTATCACCAAAGTACCCAGTGTTCAAACCTGGCTCTGATACCAAATGTGATGCAGTGTCATGCAACCCTAGAGTGTTAGACTAACAAGAGCAAAAATAACAGAAATATTTTTTTTGAAGCAAGTAAATGCATTAATCATTAAATATAATTACACTGTTAAAAACATTAAATGAAATGAACAGCTAACACCTCTAGGGAACATAACTGCACTAGATAAAATTATAACAATACAAGTGATATGCATCATAAAACAATAAAAGAGTATTACATTATACATTTGCAGAGATGGATAATTACAAAGGTTTAATTCAAGATTACAAGACCGATCTCATCAGTTTACAAATAATACAATTATGAATCTATACTACAACTCTGAAGGTGTAGAACAAATCTGGAACTGGAACACTTCTGCACTGATCTCGAACCATAACATCCAAGAAGACCAATGGATAGCTCTTCCTCCCAACCATGTGGAATCCTGAGGTCCACCCCTCCAAGCTAGGAGATAACAATGAGGTTCCACTAAGTTAAAGGTTACAAGCAAGCAGAAACAAATTTGACATAGACAACTCAGATCATCAAGACAACACAATTCAACAAGACTACTCAAATCATCAAGACAAGACAATACTCTAGAGGCAATAACAAAAGATAAAGAGGAAGTAACTAAGCTGTAGTAGGGAGAGTGTCATCACATGGTCCTAGCATGGGTTACCCAGTCTATCTCTCACTAGAAACTAGCCCCCATCTATGGTTACCCTGGCAACCTCTCTTCTAGGCACCGACCCCATAGGGTGACACATGCGGAGCTGACACATCCTCTCATGGAGACAAGGAGGTCGACCTTGCCAACTAGGCCTTCTCATCCCATCCTTAGCCTATGAGAGCACTCAAGGCATGGGTGAGGCATCTTACTTATCTTGTTATGTAAATTACTACCCTAACCCTCCTAAACAGATTATTAAGTTATCACTTGATTACAACTTCCATGGGGTTACCCAGGCAACCACTTTGGGCACTGGCCCCACCATGAAAGCCACTCTCCTACCTACAACTAGCAACCTCTAACCAACCATCCAAAACCAATAACATGCAAGGACAAGGGTCTACAAGACATCCATTTCTTACATTCTGATCCATTACATAGGCCCTTCAAACTTTAACCTCAACAATAAAAGTTCCCTTATCCACTTCAAAACTTAAATCAAAACAACATTGGAACAAAATGACACAATTAACAAGTTAAAACCCAAGCAATTAAGCCTCTAGAGTCGGTAATTTTGAACTCTTTACCAAAGTCACAAAAATTCCTACATAAACTACATGCAAATGGCCTTCAATTCCATAAACTCATAATCCATGGACCGTGACATATTGTTTAATACAAGAAATTATTCATCACATAATAATCAAGAAGATATTTCTTAAATGAGCCATTAACAATTACACATCCAGAATATCTAGAGAACCATTTTCTATGAATTCCTTAAGTAACAACTACTAAGTAATTGATGTACCAGGCAAAATATAGAATTTACCACTTAGTCAAGCTTATAAGATAATCATTGCAATCATCTATAATTCATACAATTATTTATATTTCATTGTAGAATACTAATCATTAAGGAAAATGCTTCTATTTAGAAAACAAGTCTAATTCAATCTTCATGATAATCTTCAACTTACAACATAAGGTTATATATCATTATCCTAATATGTTAATCCCATGATCTAATCATTTTTCCACTAAGTGACATAGTTTCACATGTTACCATCTCACACAAATAAGGATCACCTAGAACAGGATACTCAATAAGAATTTGATGTCGATCGACCAAACAAGCGTATCTCCCTAAGGTAAGAATATAATTCTAAACTAAATAAATTTTGTAAAACAATAATTTAAATTCAAACTAACTTAAATCAATATAATAACACAACTATCTAATATTTATATCAGCTTAAATAATATATTTAAATAATCTTATTACACCTCAACCCACTTATTACATAAAATGAAATTACTTATATTCTAAAATATATATATACAAATGTCCATTATAGATGATGAATAGAAATGTATTCTATTAAGCAAGATTATAACTAAAGTGCAATACACATACATATATAATTAACTATCTTATATTTTTGTTATTGCCCCATATCGAATGGCATCTATATAGCATTGATAGAAAACAATACACTTCTATTTACACAAAAAGAAGACTTTCTATTGATAAAAACCTACGACTATCATGATTTGATTTCATACTATATACTTTCTAATAATGATACTTCAGCTTCTAAAAACTGGTTGCCATAATTTCTTGGCGGACTCAAACAACTCGCAGTAATGGAATAGTCACAAAAATTAGGAAGATTTATTGCAATCAAAACACATAATAAGGCATTCGATCAGGCAAAAGATTGATACAACAAATGATGACGGAAGATTCGACTTGCAAAAAATGTTTTCGTTTGGTCACTATTTGATTTCAAAGGCATTGCTTGCGCCAAATGATGGTTGTAGTACTGATTAAAGTGTTGAAGCAGCAGCAGAGAAATGATGGGTCTAAGCATTTGAAGCAATCCACAGTTTCAGGCTTTGATTTGACATTTGCAACATTTTTAAGTGTTTCCTCTCAAAAATTGACGCCACAAGGAAAGACTCTGGTATCCTCGGCCCAACTATATGTTATAACATGACTCATCACTTACTGAGGCAATAGAAGTATTCATTGCTAAACTTTATTTTTTTCTAGATTACTCGACTCATACCAAGGATGGTCAAATTCTAAATTAAATTAATACTGGTGTGACTTTATCTAAATTACTAAGGTGTAATTCTTTCTTCAACTAGCAAGGAGCAAAGACACCTCTACTACACTTTAGGCTAACGACACAGAGTTCCATAGATGCACCAGAATTTATTCTTTCAACAAGGGAAAAGTTGGTTGATCTAAATTTACTCCAAGCGTTTGATGGAAGACAAGATGTTTTCTTAACAAAAGAAAAATACACCCTAACAGTATAATAAGTTGGCTCAATCTAGAGAGTGATCATCGAATTCAAGCATGCCAAAATCTAAATCTTCAGACTCCATAATTGGTTGCGTAGATAAAGCACAAAGAGGTCTTCAATAAGAAATATGAAGATATGCGCCGAGTGAACCACGGAAAAAGGGTTTGCATATGTACAGTTTAAAAGATTTCAATGCACTAGGACAAGAAATAGTCATAAAATCACATTTAGAGCACCCTATAACAATTTCATGTGGAAGTCTAGAGCTGAGACACAAATTTCCATCAAACGTAGCATGAAGGTGGGGATCAATCAAGCGACCAGTATGACAACAACCTTAGGAAATGACCTTTAATAGAGCAACAAGGTTCCAAGGAAAATTTACGATTGAATTTGATAAGAGTAAAGAAACTATAAGAGAAAAAAGTTTAAACCATCAGAATTTGGATGAACAAGACATTGCATGCAAACCCAAACATACAGATGAGACAAACAACTATTTTATTTCATAAAGAATGGAGATACATACCAGTTTAAGCTTGCCCTCCCATTTTTCCTCAATCTTTTTGTCACAATTTTCTTTTCCCCAAATTCTCTGTCTATCTTCCTTAGAACTCCCTTCTCCTCCCAAATACCCCCAAAAACAAAATAACCAAGAGTCATAAATGCCTACTCACACCAAATCCGTTCTCGAGAATCCTCCCCACCAGAAGAATTTTAAATTTTTTACTAATATCAGAGATTCCCGACTCTGGAATCATAAATGACAACTAACCACATTTAATTATTCACCAGAATGATTCTATACATAGCTAAATATTAATGAATTAAAATAAAGCTTTTGACCCGCATATATGTTTTTACAAACATTAGAATAGTTAATTAATTCTGCATTAACATTTACTTAAATAGTATTCCACTAAAAGTATTCCAATTTTACGACTAAGCAAAAATATTATAATGTTTGACAATAATAACATTATAATAATATTGATCCATAACGCATACTAGAATACACATAGGCTAACTAAACAAGGACTCAATAATAAACCTACAAACCACATGACGACCAACAAATTGAAGATTAAACTGACCTAGGGAATAAACCTCATGTTATCTCCATCAACATTATCCATTGGTGCAAGGGCCTGCTCAGACCTGCTAAGTCAGGTGGAATCGAGGCCCGGTACCTGCATCTTGTATCAAAACAATATGTTGCATATATATATATATATACCTTCATAACACATACACAGAGTTAGGTATTCGAAGCATAGTAGGGTGCTCGGAGTGAGCAATACTACATTGTCCCTTCTCTGAGATCATGACAATAACATATGCATCCCTAACTAGAAGTTAGATAACATTAAACTACGTAATCAAAATTATATCAATCTGCATAATCCATCTATCCATCAACTAAACATGTCAAAACACATCATGAGCTGAAATATCAATAATGTCATCATGATCATGAGAAGCATCAAACATAAGTCTAACATCTCAAATATCCCAACTGTCAAAGTGCAATACAAAACTACTAACTATATCAAAACTATCTAAAACCATAGAAAACCAATATCTATCTCAAACCAAAATTGAGGGGTATTACAGGTGACACCTAACTCATGTACACATGATAGCTTTATCACACCTGTCCTATGTGAATGCAAGGTGGTTAGAGTCCTCAACTAGCTTCTCATCTCACCCCTTCTCTATATAACAAGGGGTTCATATGTAAATTGTAAGATCTTTTGGGAACACACATATTGTATGAATATTATTACATTTTGGCTCTATTGAAATCTCTTGTAGAAGGCATATCATTTTTTTGTAGGATCTAATGGGTTTGAGGGTCAAATATCAAACTCCAACATGGTATCTTAGTTCTTAATCTGCAAGCACCTTCTCAAATCAAGGGAGTTTTGGCCAAGTGCTTTCATACAGTGCATCCTAAATCCAAATGAACATCGCCATTGTGCTTAGAAGGCCTAAGAGATAAATTTTGATATAAAACAATTAGTATTTCTTAGCAGAAAAAATTGAGTTTTTTTAGGGGGCTGCATTGAAATTCATAAAAAATTATGTACCACTTGTATGGATTTGTACGTCTGTCATATTGTCATTGCATCACCTCAGCTCATTGTTTAATCCTATGGTCATTTGGGAAAAAATTTATTAACCTCTTGTTTCTCATTTTACATGGAAGATATATTTTTTGTTTTTCCTATGCAAGATACGGGTGACATCATCCTAACGTCACCCCTGTAACAAGTATCGATCACAGGTGTTGACTACAGTTTTTTGTACAGTGGTTATTTGTTTAGTCCATTAGTCTTTGCATGATGGATCTTCATCGAGGATTATCAACCAACGGATAAACTTTTAGTGGGGTTTTTACCAAGCCATTGATTTGTGGCAACACCACCACATTTTTCTACTTGCCACAATCACCAATAGTAGTGGCAACAAATGAAAGTGTTATTCTACCACTGGTTGGGCTGCCCACAGGCCACCAACAAGCTACCAACTCCCTTCCCTCCAAGCCACGGTCACATTAGTGACCAACTACTCTAGTACCTTTAATATTAACCCTTGGTCATATCAGCGACCAAGGCCTAGTCTCCAGGCGTAGTATATTCTTAGAATAGTATATTCTTAGAATATTTTATTAGTGATGTCATCATGATGGCATGTTGACATCACTAATAAAATATTCTAAGAATATACTATGCTTGATGGCATGTTGACATCAACATCTTTTCACCCAAATTCTAACCCCTCTCCATTGGCTTGTTTGTTTTTTTGGCTCAACTTTGTGAGCCCCATTCTCAGCCATACAGAAACATTTTTCAGTGCAATTTTTTTATTTAGGGTAATTTTTTATGCTCTACATTGTGGTGTGATCCATTAATTTTTTCTAAAATATCAAATTCTCAAGGGTAACCCTACACAATTCCCATTTTTGGAACTTTAGAGGGCCCATTCGGGCACATTTGAACTCTTTTTTGAGTCCCATTTTTTTGAAACTACCTAATTTTTTTAGCATTACATAGTGGTGCTATTATTTTTTATTAATAGTGTTTTAGAATTATACTTCTAGCATATGCCCATATTTTGAGATTTTGTAATCATATGTCATCAAATCCACTTCGTGTAAATTGTAAATGCACTACATATAAAGTACCACATCACCGAAAATTACTTGGGGGTTCATTGATTGAATTAAGGGGGTAATCTTGTGATTCTACATTCACATTTGTTGGTTTTTTAGTTGTGTCATCTTGAGTGAGCTAACCATTTCTCTCACTCTCTCTCTCCATTCCATTTGAGTATTCTATGCACACCTCCAAAATTAATGAAGGTAAAATGCGGTTATTGTGGAAAGAAAAACCATAATACAGATGAACATTTACTAAAGAAAAATGATGAAATGAAGCAACTTCTTCTAGATCATAATATTGCTTTACCAGATTCTTCTAATCCAGCACCTACAAAATCATCATATGGTCTCACTCAGACATCTTGTGAGAAAACAACATCATTTGGGGATGAACAATGTAGTCCGATGACTTACATTGAGATCTCATCTTCTCCATTATCACTGGTTGCTACATCCAAATCTAGTGTTGATTCATCTATGGCTTCCAATGATTCTTTACAATAGGATATTGATATAAATTTTCCAAATCCACCACATTGGGACACATTTCTACCAAACATATTATCCATGTTTGTAGAGTTCTACATTACAGATCTAGAAGACAACATTGAGGACATATGTCTTCTATTTGATGATAGCTTCAATGAAGTTGCATCACCATCATCTTCTTTAGATATGATTGTTCTTCATCCTCCTATGCTTTTATCACAGTTTGACAGTGGATTGGAGATCTTTGAATAGCATTCAAAGATGTCATCTTGGGCTACATCATTATCTTTGTATCATGTGTAGAATTTAGAGACATTCATCCTTCTTTCTACATATTCCTATATGGAATGGGAATATATATTGCAAACATCTATAGTTCTATTTCTTCCCAAGGGGAGAGATTTTATTCAATGATCATGGATTATCTTTAGCATCTAGTTTTGAGCATCTACCAGCACTACAGGAGGCAATTTGAGGGGAGGTTGCATGGTTTCTCTTCTCATCTTAATTTTGGGAGGGAGCATTTTCTCACATGGAGTTCTTTCCTTAACACCTTTTAGGGGGTTGCATAGACCTTCTCTCTTTTTATCTCCTATGAGGGGAACATTTATTGTATATTTGGGATAGAAGTAGTCCTTGGGGGGTCATATTAGGTCGTCCTTATTTCTTCTTCACTTGTACATTTTTCATGCAGCTTTTCTCTTTTAGAGAGGAGTTTTATTTCCCACTAGGTTTTCTCCTTTACTCCATTTATGAGAAAATTATTTGTGCATGGGTACCTAAGATGGCCTTGTATTTGGGACCCATCTTTATTTATCTATTCTCCCTAAGTTACACTCAAGGGGGGGTGTTAGTGTAAATAAGGACATTATAAAACTAGTTAGGTTTTAGCATATCTAGGAGAGTCCTATTCACACTAGTTAAGACTAACTTTGGTCTTTTTACCTTTTTGTCTAACCTCATGTGGATGAGACGCATGTTCACCTTTTTGGTGACACCTAACTCATGTACATTTTGATGGCTTTTATTGTTCACACCTAAGAATTACTCTTTGTTACAAACAAACCACTAAAGATGGGAAATCATGTGACTGTGGGACTCTTTTGTGAATAACAGGATAACCTCCAAGATTTCAGAATCTATCTCTTTATAATAATCTCATTATTTCTTTTTGCAGGGGAAGAGAAAAATAAGAGAATTTACTTTAAATGAAAGAAGCTAATCTAAGGTGATATACCGAAAGATAGTATTTAAATTGATACAGCAGTGGCACAGTGTTTCCATGCTTAACTCACAACACTAATGCATGATTTCATACCATTTACCAATATCATTCGTTAAAGCAAAAATAAAGGCACGACATCAATACATGAAAATTGAAAGAAGACTCAATAAACATAGAATAAGCAGATGATGTCGCTCTTATTCATTATTGAACTAAGAATGAATTACAAAAGGCACAACAAAGGAACAATTACAAAACATTCATTCGACCCTAAAGAGCACCCAAAAAGGCTAGAATGTCTATCAAATCTTCTCCAAAATCCCAAAATTGGCTCAACGATTAAACATTGCCCAACCCTTATTACATCAGCTGAGCCACTATATATAGCAACCTAATATTTAAAATGAGACACTAGGTGGGAAACATCTACCACTGGTACCATGGAATTGAATCCTCCTGACTTTGTCATCCTTCGTGTACCTTGTCATCAATATGGTGCCTAGGACATAAGATTGAAGCATTGAAGATTCATCAAGAACTGTGCAGGAGACCCAACCACCACTTTGATGCACTGCTAGACTGCTAAGTCATCCTCTATGTCCTCTTTGTAGGCCTCAAAAACTCGCTGACTCATTTACATATGATGCCTACACATCACTTCCCTATTAGGCCTTGAAAGATCCTTCATAATGTGTAGGTCGTTAGATCCTATGGCTCTTGATCAATGGTTCCAA
The DNA here is from genome assembly GCA_027924645.1 of Cunninghamia lanceolata. Classification (NCBI taxonomy): domain Eukaryota; kingdom Viridiplantae; phylum Streptophyta; class Pinopsida; order Cupressales; family Cupressaceae; genus Cunninghamia; species Cunninghamia lanceolata. Next base: position 2,629,948 of record BSBN01000914.1, on the reverse strand, counting down.
AAGCCTCTTCAGCTTCTTTGAATCCATTAGGTCTCATCGCCATGCAGTAACCTAGAGCTTCCTCTGGACGCTGTCAAGGTTGCAGTGTTGAAATCATGTGTGAACATGCCAAGTGTCTCCCTCTGCTTGTTCTCTTTTTGGAAGAAGCCTGACACTTGACATCTTGGCACAACTCCTTGAATTTTTAGGCCTTCTCTCATCAGGGAGGAACATGGATGTGTCAAGTGGCAATTGTAAGGATACCTAAACCCTATCTAATAACTTTAATGATAGATATATTGATGTTTTTGTGATAGAAGTTTATCAAGAATATTTTGGAGAAGGATCAAATAATTATTTAGTTAAATTATGAGTATAGATTTTATTTTGAATCTCTCTTTTGAAATGATAAATTAGACTAGCTAATCTTCATGAAATTATTATGCTAATTATTATTGTAAGTTGGATTTCTCTAATCATTGGGAAAAGGATTTCAGTTATAATAATATCAAAGAGACATTAATGGTAAAGGAGAATCTAGGAAGATAAACAAAGTATGAGATTTGTATTTTTTATCATTTACTTCATTCAAGTATGCAAATACTTTATGTGCCTTGTTTTCAATTATGTTTCTTCCACATTTGCATGCATTTGTGTAAGTATCATTATATGTGTAATTTGAGTGTATTTTTAATTCTATTACGCTATAGAAATAATTTTATATATAATTATCTGATGCAAAAGCATCCATGCTCACAAGTAATCTTGCATCAACCAAAAAATATTTTATTTCTTTTACCCTTTTGTTTGTCTTGCAGATTTCTAATCAACATCATACACAAACTTTGGGGAAATAAAATAATTTTGTAATTCTCCAACACTCCAAGGAAAAGACAAGGCAAGTTGCATATGGAAAAAATCCTAGTCACCTACATGCTAGAAGACAAAGATTGGACAATGAAGACTCTTCGAGCATCCAAGTTATGAAGGCAAGAAACAAAAGAGTCCCAAGAGTCACATTTGTCCAAGTTGGATGCCACCAAGAAAAAAGAGGAATACCAAGAGTCATTAGAGCCCAAAAGAGGAAGACGAAACTTGGAAAAGGAGATATTATAAGTAGACGGAAGTTTGGCTCCAAAAGGAGATGGGGGGAAAAATAAGAGAAGAGCCCAAGTTTATTTCTGATTTTTGCAGGTCATCAAGAGGACGTCCATGGGTGATGTTGAAGATAATTCTCCAAGGGAAATACATCCATTTGATGAGGCAAAGAAAGTGAATGTCCATGGTGATTTGTTAGGTGAAATTTTTTGAATTTCATAAGGAGGGCAATAGAAAGTGGCAACATCCGTAACCTACATCCTTTCCTCAAAAAATTTCAAGACTCAGGCCCGCTACTGACAACTTAGGACACTTGGAAGGGAGGCATAGTGTGGGGATACTATCAGACATGCAAGGTGAAATTTTTTCAAATTTATCATATTTTTACTACTGTTGTAGCAGAAATTAAAAATCTAGGATTTTGTTGGTAGTTTACTCTATTGAAAATGAATTATATTCATTTCATAAGAGTGTTACCTGAATTTGCATATTTTATTTATTGGAATGGGTATGATTAGATAATCCTTCATATATTTAGTTGCATGCAAAAATTAGATTCAATCAAGAATATGCATGCAATGTAAGAAGGTCAAACTTAAAGCCTCATGTTGATTAGTTTATAAGAATAATTGTTAGATCATACATCTATATATTGTATAGTTATTTGAATGATGAAATTAAAACAAAATAATAGATCATTGATCTTTTAGTATTTTTATCATTCATTATAAATATAGGGAATACTTTTGAGTAATCAAATCATTCTCTATTCATGATAAATGGTCAAGCTTGGGTTTTTTTATAAACATGGAGGTAGTTAAATGGACTCTAAGAATAAGAGTCGATAGAGTTAAGATATTGTGTATGTGTATATATAATCTGTACATATTATAATCACAAGTGGCAACATTTGTAACCTATGTCCTTTGCTCAAAATCTTTCAAGACTCAGGCCTGCTATTGACAACTTAGGACACTTGGCACCGAGGCGTAGTGTGGGGCTGCCATCAAATATGTAATGTCTTAGAGATGCAAGATGATGCCACATGTGTCTCTTTCGGGGCCTCCTTCTATTGAAGACACCAGGCCCATCATCAAGTGAAACACAACACTTGGCACCTTGGCACTTTGTGAAGAGGTTGTCAAACTTGACAATTCCTTCACCTTGTGAAAACCCTCCACATGCCTAATGATGGGCTCAATTTTGAGAGCATGTAGCAATCTAACTCAAACTTGATTCAAAATTAAAATGATGTCACCTTGGTGTGATTCAGAATGAAGATATAGATGCTTTCATAGCTAATGTTGACCTATCTCTGACCCAAACAAAATGTAGAGCAAGAGTCTCTACAGTTCTTGGTGACTCTTAGGGAAGTGCGCTCACACATGTCAAGTTCACAAGACTCCAAAACTGATGGAAACAAAACTTCAAAATTGGAAATAAAGCTACTGGTCTTAGAGATTCTCTAGGGTAGTTTGAAAAGATGCCCACTCATCCTTTAAGGGTTGGCCCTGAAAGGAAGCAAGCTATGCAGAATAGCTTCCTACATCGAACTAATGAGGGGAGAGTTATGCAAATTTTTTAATCGTTATAGTAACATAGAAGAAGATACATAACATAAATCAAATAAACAATACCATAACACAAGATGTATGTGGGGAAAACCTTTTTCAAGTAAAAAATCCCACACTCCAAAGCACAGACCAATGTATTATTCAATAATCAAATAATGGTTACAATACAATTATAGAGCCAAGCTCTTCTAGTTCACCAACATGTAGTATCTAGAGTAATTTTGGCAGCATAACAACACCTGCAAATCAACCGTACAAACTACTCCAACAAGCACCTTATTTATAGAGAGATACATGCATGAAGGAAGCTTCTAGAATAAGCAACAAGAGATGGGCGTCCAAATCCATGTGGCACACTTTCCCAACACATGTTTGACTCATGTGACACTTGTACAATATTCCCTTACACCTCTTACAACCCTCCATACTTGAGCACCCCAAATTTTCCCAAAATAGGTATGACAGATGCTCTTACATCGTCATAAAATATGTCATATATGACAACACTTACAATTGTAAGAGAATCTATCATAACTGATTATTAATAAATGATTCTCTTACAACCTATCATATCCCAAACTTGGGCACCCCAAAGTGGGCTAAGTCAAATATGCCTTTTATAGTGTCATACATGCAAATGACACTTGTCTTATCCCTTCTCTTTCTAGCTCTTACAATGTCACAGAATTTGTCATAGTTCTTACGTGTCATAAACCTCTTACAACACCCAAAAGATGTTGACACATGGCAAGATGCTCCTACCACACAATGGGATGCCTACTTCCCCATATGAGGATAAATGTCATCTAGCCACATTCCATGTAGGATGACACATCACCGTGCCAACTCCCACAAAGTGGTATAATAAAATATACATGAATAATTACAAACACAGGTAAATAATAACAATTAAATAAATAACAATACTAGGAATTTGCAAAGGTTGAGACACCTTAATTCCAAACAATCTCTCGCTTGTCGAACACCTTTCAAGAGCCAATAGATAATCAAGGACTAATTTCTAGGGGCCAAAAGATCCATAGACTTCAAACACCATCTGAACTTCTCCATGCTCACAAGCTTTGTCAAGGAATCTACAACATTTGTCAAAGTCTCAACTTTCTCCAAATTCACCTTCTCATCCTCTACCATGTCATAAACAAAATGGTATTGGACATCAATATGGTTTATCCTCGAATGGAAAGTAGGATTCTTTGCCAAACATATGGCACTCTGACTGTCACAAAAAATGATAATCTTCCTTGCATCACAACCAATTTCAAAACACAATCTCTTACTTAAGCCAAATGGCTTCCTTACAAGCATGAGTTGCTGCCATGTACTATGATTCTGTAGTGGACAAAGTGATGATAGCTTGTTACTTACTCATCTAATTAACTACACCACCAAACATAGTAAAAACATAACCACTCGTGGATCTTCTACTGTCAATATCTCTAGCCCAATCTGAATCTACAAATCCATGGATACTCACACAATGTCAAGGTCATGTAGGATAACCATGATAACATAGGGAATACTTGAAAGTACCCCACAAATATTTGAACACTCTCTTCACTGCATCCCAATCTACCCATCCAGGATTAGCCATAAATCGACTAAGGACTCCCACTGCTTGGGCAATGTATGGTCTCGTATAGACCATAGCATACATCAAGCTACCAACAACACTAGCATAAAAAACTCTCACCATGTCCTCCACCTTAGTAGGATATTTTGGACAATCCAAAATAGATAACTTCATCCCCATCATCAGAGGAACAATCAACGGTCTACAAGCTGCCATGTTGAATCTCTCCAACATAAAATTCACATACTTACTCTAGCTTAGCCAAAGTTTTATGTGTGCCCTATCTTTTCTAATTTTCATCCCTAGAATGTACCGAGATACCCCAAACTTTTTCATCTCAAACTGTGTTGAAAGCTAAGAATTCAAATCAGAAATCAAGTTCTTTCCATTTCCAAAAAATAGCATATCGTCAACATATAAAGAAATAATGATAATGCAATCATTATCCATATTATAATAAACACAATGATCTTATTTTGATCTCAGAAATCCCAAACTCAACACAAAGGCATCAAAATTTTGGTACCACATCATAGGAGATTGTTTCAAATGATACAAAGACTTTTTCAACTTCTAAACCATATTCTCTTTACCTTCAACAATGTAGTGCTCTGGTTGTGACATATAAATCTCATCTTCCAAGTCACCATGAAGAAAAGTTGTCTTCACATCCATCTACTCAACTTCAAGATCATATGTTGTAGCAAGTGATAATAAGAATCTAATAGATGTCAACTTTACAATGAGAGATAAATTCTCACCATAATCTATTCCCTCAAACCAGGAATACCCCGTCAACCAATCTGGCCTTATATTTATCAACACTACCATCTGCACCAAATTTCTTTTTGAACACCCATTTGCATCGAATAGGTTTTTGTCGTTAGGGAAAAGGCACCAAGTCCCAAGTTTATTCTTTTCCAAAGAAGTCATCTTTTCTTCCATGGCCTCTCTCCAGGAACCTACATCTTTCATACCCATAGCCTATTTCATAGTTATAGGCTCATTAGTGTTAGAAATCAAGGCAAAAATACAACTAGAATCAAGCAATGAATAACCAAACCTCTCATGTTGCCTCCTAATGTGTGTAGACCTCCTCAAAAGTTGAGGTTGAGATTCTTCTTCTTCTAAACTTTCAGAGCTACTAGAGCTCTCCTCATCACCAGGTCCAATAGGTGCTTTCAGTTTAGTCTTCTCAGGGGTAGCTAGAAACTAAACACCATTCTCTTTCTTTTCTTTCTCTACTAGCTGAAGAACAACTAGAGAAGGACTTACATCTCTAAATATAATACTTATGCTATACAAGACTTTTTCATCCATAGGATCCCAAAGCTTGTACCCTTTCACACTGACACCATAGCCAATGAAGATACACTTAACTACCTTGTTCTCCAATTTTGTCCTCTTCTCCTTAGGCACATGTGCATATGCCTCCCAACCAAATACTTGAAGATGTCTCAATGAAGGATTTTTACCAGACCACACCTCCATGAGTGTCTTCTCAACAAGTGTTGAAGTAGGAGACCTATTAATCAGGTAGTAGGCAGTAGCTATAGCTTTAGCCCAAAACTTTTGTTGGAGGCTAGCTCCACTAAACATACTCCTATCCCTCTCCAACAACATCATATTCATCCTCTATGCAACTCCATTTTTCTAAGGGGTGTATGGAGTTATCTTATGATTTTCAATCTCGTATTCTTGACAAAACTTATCAAAATCTGCCAAACAAAACTCACCACCATTGTCAATCCTCAAACACTTAATATTTTTTCTAGTCTAATTCTCTACAAAAGCTTTAAACTCTTTAAAATGACTAAAGACTTCATATTTGCTTCTAAGGAAATAAACCTATGTCCTTCTACTATAATCATCAATGAATGACACAAAATATATAGATTTAGAAATCGAAGGAACATTCATAGGACCAAACACGTCAGAATGAATCAGATCCAACACCTCTGAAGATTTGTGAGAACTAGAATAAAACTAAACATGATTTTTCTTCCCATATATGCAATGTTCACAAAAATTGAACTCGATATTACAATCATTTAACCCCTCGATGAAGTTTTTTTCAAGTCTCTAAGACCCTTCTCACCAATGTGACCAAGTCTCTCATGCCACAACATTGTCTTCTCGGCAGGAAGTTTCATCTCCAAAGCATGATCACCCTTAGGTACCTAGAAAGCATGACCATCAGAAGTAGACACAACACACTTCTCCGTTGTTGGTTCCAATGGTGAGGATGAGTGATCTAAAGCTCTCTTCTTTGAAATAGAATAACTATTACACTAAACATTACATGCATCTAGCTAAAACAGTGTGCCTCTCTGAACACCCTTAGCAAGCACCATAGCTCCTCTCGTCATCTTACATCCTCCATTTGAGAAGACAACCTACACACACACATCATTCAACTTACTTATAGAAAGAATGTTCCATGCCAAATCAGGGATATGCAAAACACCATTGGTCCCATTCACTTATCCATCAGTGAATTGGATCAAGACTCTTCCAGGGACAACAATCTTTAGGTGAGATTCATCACCTAGGTACACCTTCCCACCATCAAACTCTTCGTACTTTATGAACCAACCCCAATGTGAGGTCATGTGCAAGGAAGCACTAGAATCTATTTGTTGGTATGTGGTGACTAATCATACAAGTATTGTACACTCATAACGTATCCTCGCCTATTCGAAGTCGGTTGTTAATTTTTGTTAACCGACAAAAGAAAAATGACATTGTAAAACCCTAATTCTAGAAGCTTCCAAACAGATTGTTATAAGTGGCTGGGATGTATGTTGTACGTGTGGAATTTGTGAGATTGTAATATGTTTGCACTGGATAATAAAATCATTGGATGGCTGAGTTTCTGTGGATGTAGCCCATATTGGGTGAACCACGTTAAGTTTCTGTGTTGATCTCTTTTGTGTTGTTCTTAATTGTTATATTTGGGTTATTTAATCTGCATATAATTGTTAATGTTTATTGCTTTAGATCTACCTGAACCATAACAACTGGTATTATAGCGAGGTTGTGTTTGATTATCATCTGCGGGAAGGTCTCATGGTTGAGTGGGAGTCTCATGATTAAGTGGGAGCAATGGCGGACGAGGGTAAATTGAAGGTAGATAAATTCAATGGGCAGAACTATCAGTTATGGAAGATGCAGATGGAGGATTATCTCTATCAGAAGGATTTATGGAGGCTGTTTGAAGGAAAATCCAAGAAACTAGCAACAATGACTGATGAGGATTGAGAATTTCTAGACAGAAAGGCACTAGGAACCATTCAGTTGTGTCTGGCATCGTCTGTGGCGTTTAATATAACAGAAGCAAAGACAACAAATGAACTGATGAAATCTTTGGTAAATTGTATGAAAAACCCTCAACTTCTAATAAGGTATTTTTCATGAAGTGTTTGTTTAATCTAAAAATGATTGAAGGTGGATCTATGTCAGATCATTTAAATGAGTTTAATACAATTACCAGTCAGCTAACTTATGTAAAAGTGAAATTTGATGAAGAGGTGAGGGCTCTTTTGGTTTTATGTTCTTTGCCAGAAAGCTGGAATAGCTTGGTAATGGATGTAAGTAAATCTATCTTTGGTTCAAATACTTTGAAATTTGATGAAGTTGTTGGTGTTATCCTTAGCGAGAAAATGTGACGGAAAAGCACAAGTGAGATTTCAACATCGAGTAATGCTTTGATTGTAGAGAACAGGGGAAGAACAAAGGACAGAGGAAAAAGCCCAACAAATCATGGGAAGTCACAAGGGAAGTCAAAGAAAGGTATATCTAAATCTAGAGGAAGAATGGATTGTTGGCATTGTGGAAAGCCAGGACACTTGAAGAAGGATTGCTAGTCTTGAAAGGGCAAACAAGGAGATGGATAGCATGATGACGGTAAAGAAGCTAATGTTGCAAGTAATAAATTATAGGATGCTTTAATTTTGTGTTTAGATAATGCTAATGATTCATGGGTAATAGATTCAGGGGATTCATTTCATGCCACACCCCATACAAAATATTTTATAGATTATGTTCAATGTGATTTTGGACAGGTATATTTGGGTGATGATGAACCCTGTCAAATTATTGGAAAAGGAAAGATAAAAATTAAGTTGCAAAATGGAAATGAATGGTTGCTACAAGAGGTAAGGTATGTTCCAAATTTGAGAAGGAATTTAATCTCTGCAGGACAACTGGATAGTGAAGGCTATATAGTTACATTTTTAGACAAAGTCTGGAAGGTCACTAAAGGTACATTAGTAGTAGCTAAAGGTGAAAAGGTAGGCACATTATATTTGTGTGCTGGTAATACTTATTTTACCTTAGCTGCTACAGAAATAATTGCTACTGAGACAGTTATAGCACTTGATACAGGGACAGAAATAGAATTATGGCACCATAGACTTGGGCACATAAGTGAGAAAGGGATGAAGATCCTTCACTCCAGAAAGTTGCTACTAGGTCTGAAGAAGATTAACTTGGAGTTATGCAAAAATTGTGTTTATGAAAAATAGAAAAGAGTCTGATTTCTCAAAGTTGGGAAAGAGAAGAAGAGTGAGAAATTAGAGCTTGTGCATTTAGATGTATGGGGATGAGCTCATGTATCTTCTCTTGGTGGCTCTTGCTATTATGTTACTTTTATTGATGATGCAACTAGGAAAACATGGGTGCATTTCCTAAAAAAAAATTAGAAGTATTTGAAACTTTTAAAAAGTGGAAAGCTTTGGTTGAGAATGAGACAGGAAAAAAGTTAAAGTGTCTTAGATCTGATAATGGAGGTGAGTATTGCAGCAGAGAATTTGAGAATTACTATACATATAATGGAATTCGTAGGCAGAAAATGGTTCCTAGAACCCCACAAGAAAATGGTGCGTTTGATAGGATGAATAGGACCATTATGGAGCATGCAAGAAGCATGAGATTGCATGCTAGACTACCCTTACACTTTTGGGTAGATATTGTACATATCATTTTTTATCTAATAAACAGGGGACCTTCAAATCCTTTGCATGGTGGCATTCCAGAGGAGGCATGGACGAGCAAAAAGGTAAACTATTCATTTTTGAAAACCTTTGGTTGTGAAGCTTTTGTCTATGTTGATATTGAAAATAGAACCAAACTTGAGGCTAAGTCTAAAAAATGTACCTTCATTGGATATGGAGTAGATGAATTTGGTTATCGGTTATGGGATTATAAAAATTATAAAATCATTAGGAGCAGAGATGTTATTTTCAATGAGAAGGTAATTTATAAGGATCAGCCGCAAGAAAAGAAGCATGAATAGGCCAAAAAGGAATATGTGGTGCTGGATGAGATTCCAGAAAATAAAATGCCAATGGTACCTAATGCTTAGCAACAACAAGTTATCCCACAAACTTCTACAAGTGTTAGATGTTCTACAAAGATAACTAGACCTCCAGAAAGATTTTCTCCATCATTATATTCTATATTATTAACTAATTTTGGTGAACCTAAAGGTTATGAAGAAGCAATGCAGGTAGATACCAAAAAGCAGTGGGAGCTAGGCATGAAAGAGGAAATGGATTCCTTGCTGCAAAATCAGACTTGGGACTTAGTCAAATTGTCTACAGGAAAAAGAGCATTGCCAAATAAATGGGTTTACAGGTTGAAGGAAGAAGTTAGAGGCAAGAAAAGATATAAGGCCAGACTCGTGGTAAAAGGTTTTACAGAGAAAAAAGGTATAGATTTTGAGGTAATGTTTTCTCTGATTGTAAAGATGACTTCTATTAGAACTATTCTAAGACTTGTGGCTACGGAAGACTTGCGTCTTGAACAACTAGATGTGAAAACAACTTTTCTCCATGGGGATTTGGAAGAGGAAATATACATGCAACAACCATAGGAATATGAGGTCAAGGGTAAGGTGGAATTTGTGTGCAGATTAAAGAAGAGTTTGTATGGCCTGAAGCAAGTACCTCGGCAATGGTATTTGAAATTTGATAGTATTATGGATGAACAAGGTTACAAAACATGTCATTCTGATTCTTGTGTTTATTTCAAGAAAATGGGTAATGGCATCTATATTATCCTATTGCTTTATGTTGATGGCATGCTTGTTGTTAGGTCTAACATGTAGCATATTAATGAAGTTAAGCAGAAATTAACAAATTCATTTGCTATGAAGGATTTGGGTGTAGCAAAATAAATCCTTGGTATGAGGATCACACGGGACAGAAAAACAAAAAATTATTTTTGTCTCAAAGTGAGTATGTAGAGAAGGTGTTGAAAAGGTTTAACATGCAGAATACAAAAGTAGTTAGTACACCTTTGCCTAGTCATTTTAAGTTGACTAAGGAGATGTGTCCAAAGACACAAGAGGAGGAAGACAAAATGTCTAAGATACCATATACATCAACAGTTGGCAGCTTGATGTATGCATGGTATGTACAAGGCCAGATATTGCACATGCAGTGGGAGTTGTAAGAAGGTATATGAGCAATCTGGGAATGGAACATTAGAATGCGGTAAAATGGATTCTCCAATATTTGAGAGGTACTACTTCAAAGAAACTATGTTTTGGAGGAACAAATTCTACTCTAAAAGGATATGCTGACTCTGATCTGGCAGGTGATATTGATAGCAGGAGGAGTACTACAGGGTATATTTTTACTGTAGGAGGTACTGCAGTCAGTTGGATTTCAAGGCTATAAAAGCTTGTTGCACTTTCAACCACTGAAGTTAAGTATGTTGCTGCTACGAAAGCTAGCAAGGAGATTATTTGGTTACAACATTTTCTGGAGGAAATGGGGCAACGACGAGAAGATAGCCCTTTGTACATTGATAGCCAAAGTTCCATTCATTTTGCTAAGAATTTAGCTCTGCATTCAAAAACTAAGCACATACAACTCAGATACCACTTCATCTAGTCAGTTTTGGATAATGGACAGTTGAAGCTGGAGAAAATTCACACAAGTGAGAATCCTACAGATACGTTCAAAAAGGAGATTACATAAGAGAAACTAATTTCCTCATTAGTTTTTGTTGGCCTTCACAACTAATAATGGTGGACATAAGAAACCAGTCAGGCCTGTAATCTAGTGGGAGCTACAAGTGCAGCGGTGTTGTCCAGGGTCAGTCTCCAAGTGGGAGATGGTTTGGTGTGGAGCTTGATCAGTCTCCAAGTGGGAGATTGTTGGTATGTGGTGACTGATCATGCAAGTACTATACACTCGTAACGTATCCTCATCAGGGTTCGGAGTCAGTTGTTAATTTTTGTTAACTGACAAAAGAAAAATGACATTGTAAAACCCCAATTCTAGAAGCTTCTAAAAAGCTTGTTATAAGCGGTTGGGATGTATGCTGCAAGTGTGGAATTTATGAGATTGTAATCTATTTGTACTGGATAATAAAATCATTGGATGGCTAAGTTTCTATGGATGAACCATGTTAAATTTTTATGTTGATCTCTTTTGTGTTCTTCTTCATTGTTATATTTGTGTTATTTAATCTGCATATAATTGTTAGTGTTTATTGCTTTCAATCTACCTGAACCCTAACACTATCAACCACACATCTTTTGATGCATGGGTGGCCAAGGTAGAAACAAAAGCATCATCTGTTGGCAAGAGACACTATATGGATTCATGGTTGTTGTCATTGATGGCAACAAAGGTCATCCCACATATTCGCAAGTCATGGTGTGTCTCTACCGGAAGTCAGAATAAAGATTCTTGAGGTCTGGTAAACAAGAACAGAGCATATGGCAAGGTCCGACAGACAGGTCCGGATCTCTCAAAGGAAGTATCTTGGTGAAGTGCAGATTTGGGAAAGTCAAGAGGACTACCTTGAGTAATAGATTCCAAGGATTTAGCCTCCGGTGATGGACAAGGAAAAAGATATGAACAGTTGAATACCGGATTCCTAAGTAACAGTATGAACAGAGGAAGAACTCACTGACAGAACATCAGATTGCTTTCCGGATGTGTTTCTGACAGTGGTAAAGGTTATGAAGACATGGATTATGTTTGGCTGACATGATTAATAATTTCTACAAGTATATGCTTGATCCGCATTACTTGATGTGGTAGGATTCAGCCGACAGATCAGAATTAGTGAAAAGATTGACTATTCCGGATGCCGACTAGAAAGGTGATGAAATTACTTGTGCGGATATATATGCACGATGGATTTAGCTGTAAGAGTTGTTGTTGTTGTGGTGTTCTATGCGAATAAAGTGCAGAGCAGAGTAGAAGTAGTAAGAAAGATCCGGTATGTGAAAGGAAAGCAGAATACAGAGAAAAGGAAAGATGAAGTGCAGCAGATCAATGTACTGAGCCTAATCGGAACTGAACTCCAGCATATGTGGATGCTTCCAATCAGTTCAAGTATTATGTAATTTTCTTTTGTAGACAGTGTGTCTCTTTGTAGGCAGTGTGCCTCTTTGTGAGCAGTGTGCTTAGGCAGTAAGCCCTAATTGGCAAGTGCCATTTTTGTAACTTCCTATTCTTCTAACAGAGAATAATCTTTGGGTTAATCACCCCGTGGTTTTCTCCCTTAATAGGGTTTCCACGTCAAAAATACTGTGTCATGTGTTTCTCATTTCATGGTAATATTTGTTTGTTTGATTCAATGCTGCATTGATTAATAAGAAAGTTCAAAAGAAGAAATAATTAGGATAACTGATTCACCCCCCCTCTCAGTTATCAACAATTGGTATCAGAGCTAAGTTCCTTCTAATAAAAGCCTAACAGCTTGAGGAAGATCTGGGAATTAAAATGGATGCATATGGTTTAAGGGAGCAACTCAAGACTGCCCTTGAGGATCTTGAACAGTCAAACTCTGAAGTCAATGAATTAAAGGAAAGACTCAAACAGGCTGATGAATTCATGAGAGAACTAAAAGACAAATTAAGTCTCTCTATGAAAAAGAGAAAGGAGCTACTCCAACAATTGGCAAGACAAAGTGAAGAAAGTAATGCAAATGAAGAGTTGACTGAGAAAACTAAGTTATGTGAAAAGTTATCAAAAGAAGTCATTATGGTAAGACATGAAATGGAATCAGGAGTTATAAAGTTTACTCAAGAGATTGAAGAGAAAAGAAAAATTGAAGACAATCTAAGACAATCTCTCAAAGAGAATCAGAAGATTGCCACAAGATGGATAGGATTATCAGACATCTTGAATCTGATCTTGAATCTGATCTTGAAGATGCTAAAGATAATGAAGAAAAACTTGAGGATCAAATTGTCTCTCTCAAAAGGGATCTTCAAATAGCAAATGAATATAAAGAAAAATTCAAGATAAGTTCTGCTCAACTTGAAGTTCTTCTTGGAAATCAAAAGAGGGCAGATGACAAGTGTGGTTTGGGATATGAGAGAGGAGAAACCTCTAGATCCGGTCAAAAGAATTTTGGATTAGAAAATCCAAGGAACAGGCCTAGAAGACCTCCGGTAAGACAGCCCAATGCTCAAAGATATCCATCTTTCAATGGATACTGCCACAGCTGCAATCACTTTGGTCACAAAGCTAATCAGTGCAGAAAGAGAATGAATCAGACTAATTCAACCTTCTCCAGACAGTGCTTGCAAAAGGTATGGACACAAGTCTCATGAATGCAGAAATATGCAAATGGACAAATCATTCAATGGTAGATGCTTTGCATGCAATAGAATAGGTCATATGGCTAATCAATGCAGATCAAGAGGTTATCAGTCAAATATGCAAAGAAATGTTGTTTGCCAAATCTGTAATAGGTCCGGTCATAATGCAAAAGTCTGCAGAAGCAAGAATCAGAACAAAAGAAGTCTGGTATATAATCAGAATCAAGACAAGGGGAAACAAAAGATGAATGTGGATGAAGTTAGGAATGAAATGAACAAGATTTGGGTGAAGAAAAGTTCAAAGAATGTAGAGGTTGGATCCGCACCAGACTCTGGTGCTAATATTCCTTCCAAAAATTAAGAAATAAGCTCTGGCTCAGGGGGAGACACAAAGAAAACCCTGTTCCCCCAGCCAATCAAGTGGTGCCAGATGTGGCACAAGATGCGGAGTAAAGGGTTTGTAGATATGAGTCTTGATATGATCCAGATAAGATCTCAGAGGTCTACATGAAGATGTGAAGAAGTTGTGATCGATCATGTAAAACCTGTTCCGGGAGATGCTCCGGAATGACAGAGAGGTCCGGAGAGATCCGGAAGTGCATTGTCTTATTCTGCGGATTGGACAGAGTGTTTGGGATGTCCTTGTGATGTGTCATCTTGATTTATTCATAATTGAAAGATCTGCATGATGTTCATAAATCAGGACTAATCCAGTTCTTCAAGTCATTCGAATAAGGCAAACCGAAATAATGTAGGTCGAACATTTATTGCAAACAGATATTAGGGTTTGCGAAACAATATAAGGGATTTCTCATAAATCACTTGTTCATTCTACACACAAGAAGAAGTGAAAAGCGGAGATCTGCAACAAAATTCATCAAGTTCACCGAAGATCACTTGTAGAAGTTATTACACACAGAAATCAATCCAACCACTCCGTATAACCAAAGGCGCATAAGGTATTTTCCATTCTCAATAGCTCACTGCAAATCTTTGAAATATGGCTACTCTGAATATAGTTAAGATCTCTGATAGACCTCGCCCCACATTCAAGAAACATCCATACAAATCTTTGGAGGTAGATCCCCTAGGAGCCTTCTCTAGTGTTCCGCATGGTGTATTACATATGGAGGACATTAGGGTTTACATACATGCAAATTTTGAAGACTTTGGAGAATCAAAATTGATGGATATCTATCACAAACAGTTGATAGATGACTCCTTTGAGATTAAACCTCACTACAAAGCCATCCGGGATAAGCACTTTGCACAGTGCATTCTTTTCCCCTATTTTGAAGAAGATGAATGGGTCCGGTATGTACTAAGTAGAGTGCATGACAATTTCCTATGGTTGAACAAGCCTTTCAAGATCACCAAAGATGCAATTAAGGCTGTAACCGGTCTGCACTCATCCGGTGGATTACCTGTTCTCAAGTCTATCAAAAATCAGACAGTTAGTGATGCAACCGGATCTAAATTTGACAAGAGAGCTATGACAATTGAAGACATCACTGAACCGGATGTCAAATTTGCATCTATGATAATTGGTTACAAAATCTATCACTCCAGTAGGGAAAATTCAGTACTGAGAACTGTAATTTACACAGCTTATCAAATGCTAAAGGAAAATGCAGACTATGACTTATGTGAGCTTCTTCTAAACCAACTTTTGGAAAATCTGCAGAAGATCAAGAAGGACAAGAAAAACTCCTTCAAGTATGGCAATTTGATCCTTTGTCTCTTCTTTTATTACATGAATGAGCTTCCTGGATCCAGTGGATGGATATGGCAGAATGACAGACCAGTTGCCATCCAAATCAGAGATTATTTGCATGGACTTGGGGATGCTAAAGCAAGAAAAACAGCCCTGTGGGGATATTTCAAGAACTTCCAGAGCATGATGCATGCAAGAGAAAGAATACCCCAGTCTCTTGTTGAAAAGTACAAAGACACAGTATGCTTTATGGTAGAAACAAATCAGTGCCTAATGGAGGCAGTAGAACCAAGAACTGTGTGGATCATGCCCATGGGGTATGAAGTGGATGAACAGATTATGGAGCTGCATGTTCAACACATGCTAAGTCAGCCTAAAGATCCAAAGGCAGAAAGGTTCGGAACATTTGAGGAACTGAGTATAAAAATTCATGTTGAACTCAGAGAACCGAAGATCAAGATGAAGGTTAGAAAAGAAGTAGAACACATAGCACAAGGCCTTGGGATCTCCATGGAGGCACTTGATGCTCACCGGAAGAAGAAGGAAGGGGATGAGAAAGAGAAGAAGAGGGCAGAAAAGAAAAGTGAAGAAAGTGTTCCGGTTGAAACCTCCACCCGGACCAGATCATCAAAAAGATCTGCACCTCCCACAACCAAAAGCTCAAAACCAGAAGTCCAGGCATCCGGCAAAAGATCCAAGACGAAAGCCACAAGGGCTTATGAGAGTCAAAGAGATGAAGAGGAAACTGAATCAGATGAGGGAGTAAAAGAAATAAAGAAGTAGAAGAAGAAAGGATCCGGTAAACCCTCCACAGGCCAAGACAAGGAAGAAATGGCAGAGAAATTTGTTGAAAAGCCCACCCTGTCTCTAGACAGTGTAATCAAATCAGTCACTGTGGATGGGAACCTTCAACCAGTGGCCGAATTCTATGATGACTACAATGAGGCTAACCAAAAGATCCTGCAGGAAGCTACTATCAGGTATCTTAACATTTACAATAAAGCTTTTATTGAGATTATCTCTAAAATTCCTAAGAGTCTAGAGAAGGAATTAGAAATAAGAAAGATCAATGCCCAGGAAAAAGATCTTGAGATCCGAGAGCAGATAGCTATTCAGCTATATCCTCAAATTGATCCCAAGACAATGAACATAATATTCAAAGACTACAAAGATGAGTTCAGAAGTAAAGCAAGGATGAATAAACTCATGCTTGGTGAGACTGACAAGGTAGCCATGGATACAGAAGAGATCCTCCGGAAGGCCTTCAAAAGGTTTCATCTTCCTATTGTAGAGGACTTAGGTGCAGAAACAGCTGTGGACTTGGAATCCTCTGCTCCGGAAGAAGTGGCCCTTGAACAGACTAACATCTCTCCTCTGGTTTCCCCTACAGTCTCTGGATCCAAAGAAGAAGAGAAACTACAAGAGAAAGGAGCAGCGGTGAAAGAAAAAGAAGGTGGCAGTGCAAAGGTTGCAGAAGGATAGAAGACTTCACTAGAGAAAACCACAACTGTCAGTGGTGGGAATGTAGAGGAAGAGAAAATTCCAATGGATAGCTCCAAGACTGCAGAAGAGAAGAAACATCTGTCTTCGGCAAGAGACACTGCACAAACTGTCCAAAAATTTCTGAGCAAAGAAGCAATAGAGATTGATGAACCAGAGTTGCTACAAGGCCCATTCAACTTTGATTCCCTCTCTCCGGTGCAGACAATGAAGATAGCTTCATTTGCTAATGCTAAGGCAAATGAAAAACTCCTAAAGTCTCATATGGAAGACTGTGAGTTGATAGAGGCTGCTTCCGGAGTGCTTGAAAAGATTATGCCATCGGTCCAGAAAGATCCCACAGCCTCCTCTTTTGGTAATCTCAAAACCTTAATCAGCAGTGTTGGTACACATTTTGAATCCCTAGAAAAATCAGCTGAAGAAAGGTCCGGAAGGAGTTTTTGGATAAGAGATTCTCAGAGGTACTAGGATTAATCTCTAATGATAGGAGAAATATGAGTATTGGGATAAAGAGCCTAGAAAATGCTCTTAAGGATGGCGGTGACATTTACAAATTTTGTATCTCCTGGTCAAAAGCAACTGTAGAAATCGAGAAGAAATTAAAAGAGGAACAGGACAAACTACTAAGTTTGTCTCAAAGTTTTGATCCTCTCTCTTCCTCCATAGTAAATCAAGAATGTCAAACTATTGCAATCACAAATGCAATAAAGAACCTTGAGAAGGAAAGGAAGAATATAATCAACCGGATGGGAGAACTTAGAAGGATTATTATCCCTACGTTAGAAACCATGCATGAGGCCATAAGTGATGCTCAGACTACTGCCCAAACCAAAGATCCAACAGATCTCAAGAGAGCAGAAGCTTTTGCATTTTTGTTGAGTGGTCACATTTCAATTTTGGATAGAATGAAGCAAAGTTGGGCTACAGAACTCATCCAGTTGAAGACATCCTTTGCAGATATTCTTCAGTTTTTGTGAATATGTAATATACAGCCAAGTATAGTAAAATTCTTGAAAATTTTGGTGTGCGGACCCTACCCTTTGCCATTGATGTCAAAGGGGGAGTGAGGAGCAGTGAAAAATGAGGAATCCAACTAAGGGGGAGCTCCAAAAAATGTATATAAAAATAGAGCATCAGCCAAGGGGGAGAATAGTGTAAACACTTAGTCATTTTTCACTAAGTGTTGCCATCAATGCCAAAGGGGGAGATTGTTGGCAAGAGACACTATATGGATTCATGGTTGTTGTCATTGATGGCAACAAAGGTCATCCCACAGATTCGCAAGTCATGGTGTGTCTCTACCGGAAGTCAGAATAAAGATTGTTGAGGTCCGGTAAACAAGAACAGAGTATATGGCAAGGTCCGACAAACAGGTCTGGATCTCTCAAAGGAAGTATCTTGGTGAAGTGCAGATTTGGGAAAGTCAAGAGGACTACCTTGAGTAATAGATTCCAAGGATTTAGCCTCCGGTGATGGACAAGGAAAAAGATGTGAATAGTTGAATACCGGATTCCTGAGTAACAGTATGAACAGAGGAAGAACTCACTGACAGAACATCAGATTGCTTTTCGGATGTGTTTCTGACAGTGGTAAAGGTTATGAAGACATGGATTATGTTTGGCCGACATGATTAATGATTTCTACAAGTATATGCTTGATCCGCATTACTTGATGTGGTAGGATTCAGCCGACAGATCAGAATTAGTGAAAAGATTAACTATTCCGGATGCTGACTAGAAAGGTGATGAAATTACTTGTTTGGATATATATGCATGATGGATTTAGCTATGAGAGTTGTTGTTGTTGTGGTGTTGTATGCGAATAAAGTGCAGAGCAGAGCAGAAGTAGTAAGAAAGATCTGGTATGTGAAAGGAAAGCAGAATACAGAGAAAAGGAAAGATGAAGTGCAGCAGATCAGTGTACTGAGCCTAACCGGAACTGAACTCCAGCATATGTGGATGCTTCCAATCAGTTCAAGTATTGTATAATTTTCTTTTGTAGACAGTGTGTCTCTTTGTAGGCAGTGTGCCTCTTTGTGAGCAATGTGTTCGGGCAGTGAGCCCTAATTGGCAAGTGCCATTTTTGTAACTTCCTATTCTTCTAATAGAGAATAATCTTTGGGTTAATCACCCCGTGGTTTTCTCCCTTAATAGGGTTTCCACGTCAAAAATATTGTGTCATGTGTTTCTTATTTCATGGTAATATTTGTTTGTTTGATTCAATGCTGCATTGATTAATAAGAAAGTTCAAAAGAAGAAATAATTAGGATAACTGATTCACCCCCCCTCTCAGTTATCAACATCATCATCATCCTGAGACTTGTCAGAATCTGAATCAGAGAAGTTCTTATGTTTCTTCTTCTCCTCCTTACACTCCTTTTGGAAGTGCCTAGGTTTGCTCTAGTTCTAACACAGTGCCTTGGACTTTCCAAGAGACTTAGATCTCCCATAGGATTTGGATCTTCCTTCATCTTCTTTCTTATCCTTCTTTTTCCCTTTGTCTTTTGATCAATCATGAACTGCAAGAGCCTCCTTAGTCATTTCAGAAGATTTTCTTTGCATCTTTTCAGATAGTAATGATGCAACTACTTCATCCATCTTAAAGGTGGTAGTGGTACTCCCAATGGCAATAACAAGGTGGTCCCATGAGTCTAACAAAGAACACAACAAATTCATGCAACGATCCTCCTCCTCCATCTTCACTCCAATGGAGCTCAACTAGGAAACAAGCATATTAAAATTGTTTAGGTGATCTATGACAGATCCTCCATCTTCCATCCTCATAGAGTACATCTTCTTCCTTAGGAACAACTTATTTACCATGGATTTAGCCTGATAAATTTGATAAGTTTCTTCCACAAGTTTTCAGTCGTAGTCTCTTCATGGACATTTAACAAAATAGAGTTAGCCAAATAGATTCTTACCAAACCCTTAGCCTTCTAATCCATTAGATCCCAATCTTCCTATTTCATGCATGTTGGCATCTTTTTAGATATAGTAACCCATAGATCTCGATCTGCAACCATGTCCTCCATTTTGAGTTTCCACAAATTGAAATTACTACCATTAAACTTCTCCATATCTATTCTTCCAAATGTGCTTTCCATCTCCTTCTTACAACAAGATCATAAAATGTTCTGCACAAACTCCCACTCAATCGAAGACCAATAAAAAAACCCTCTACCCAACAACTAGGACCAAAACTAGTCAGACTCTAATACCAATTGAAAGGAAGCAAGGTACATGAAATAGCTTCCTACACCGAACTAATGAAAGGAGAGTTATGCAAATTGTTAATCTTTACAGTAACATAGAATAAGATACACAACATAAATCAAATCAGCAATACCATAACACAAGATGTATGTGGGGGGAACCTTTTCAGGTAAAAGACCCCACACTCCAAAGCACAACCCAATACATTATTCAGTAATCAAATAATGGTTACAATACAATTACAAATCCAAGCTCTTCCAGGAGTTCACCAACACATAGTATCTAGAGTAATTCTAGAAAAATAACAACACCTGTAAATAAACCATAAAAACTACTCCAACAAGCACCTTATTTATAGAGAGATACAGCATGAAGGCATCTTCTAGAGCAAGCAACAAGATATGGGCATCCAAATCCATGTGGCACACATTCCTAACACATGTTTGACTCTTGTGACACTTGTACAATATTTCCTTACACCTCTTACAACCCTTCATACTTGGGCACCCAAAATTTGCCCAAAATAGGTATGACAAATGCTCTTACATTGTCATAAAATATGTCATATATGACAACACTTATAGTTGTAAGATAATCTATCATAACTGACTATTAATAAACAATTCTCTTACAACCTGTCATATCCCAAACTTGGGCGGCCCAAAATGGGCTATGTCAAAGATGCATCTTACAATGTCATACATGCAAATGACACTTGTCTCATCCCTTCTATTTCTAGCTCTTACAATGTCACAGAATCTGTCATAGTTCTTACGCATCATAAACCTCTTACAAAACCCAAAAGATGTCGACATATGGTAAGATGCTCCTACAACAAAATGGGATGCCTACTTCCTTATATGAGAATCAATGTCATCTAGCCACCTTCCATGTAGGATGACACATCACCATGCCAACTCCCACAAAGTGACATAATAAAATATACATAAATAATTACAAACGTAGGCAAATAATAACAATTAAATAAATAACAATGCTAGGAATTTGAAAAGGTTGAGACGCCTTAATTTATAATAGGCCCTTCTTCTTCAATGCTTCAAAATCTCAATTTAGCTCGATTATCTCCTTATGGGAGATACTCTACAATTTATCAAAGATAGCCTTTACTCGGTGCTCCAATTGAGCCAATGGCTGAAGAATTGCCTCAACTTCTATGATGCTTGGTGTTTGTACCCAACCCTGAAAAGATGTCTTATCTACTTTCTTGTTTGCAAGTGCCACCTTGTATTCTTCTTCACTGAATACATCTCCATCATTTTGGAAAGGAGAAGGCAATCCCAGTTAGACTAGTGAGTCAATATAGCCCCTCATTTCCATCATGGCCTACTCTACAGTGGTCAACTGAGACTTTCAGTTTAGAGAGGCCTTGTTTATGCTCTTGATCTCCTTCACCTTTATTGCAACGGTGTATCGGTTATCCACCCCAACTGACAATAGAGCCTCATAAGGTAGATTGTAGAGTTTTTCCATTACATTTTGAGCCTAGACTATCTTAGGAGTGAGAAGTTGGAGAATTTGATCTACCTTAGTTTTCACATATGCTATGAGTCTCTAGGCAGTAGAAATGAATTAAAGTGCCCCTTTAAGCTCTACGGTGCTAGCCATGATTCTCGCCTAGTGAGATGCATACAAGTCTTTTACTAGTTGAATCACCTATGACACAGGATCAACCACTTGTGCCTTCACCTTCTGTTGTTCAAGTTTTTGCTCCTTAGCTATGAGTTGATCTTTGAGTGATTCACTTAAGGCCCTCAACTCTGTCGAGGTGTTATGTATGTACATCAATTCTTCAATTCTCCCCTTCTCCAGTTCCTCCACCTTCTCAAGCCTCTGCCTATATCCCTCTAGTATTATTTTGATTTTGTCAAACTTGATCTAGAGCACCACTTGTTGAGACTATAAGGATGCATGTTTCTCTTGTGGGACTTGTGCTTGCGCTTCTAGGGTCAATTTGTCAACCTCCAGCTCCTAATCCCTCACCTATTGGCACAACTAGCTCACTATAACCTTTACTTGTGTCAACTTTTCCTCCCTCTTCTCAATCTGTCGATGGCTAACCCTACTGAATTATGTTGTAATAGATTTCTGAGCCTCCCAACTGCCTGAATCGAATAGTCTTCAGGGTGCATATACTCCTAAGGCTTATACGTGATGGGAGTCATGTGTGTAATCATCAATGACTACTGCATCAGGTCATACTAAGATCTTATATGGGGCTAGGTTGGGGCCTTCCCCTCTTTCTATCTCCTTGCCTCAATTTTCACCTTTTGTGCCTATTGTACACTCTACATTTACTAGTGGAGGCCTGCGGGGGACTATATGACTCCTCCAGTAAAGGGAACTCCTTGTGGAAACCTATATGGAATGTTAATTTATTACTGGTGGGGAACCATGACTACTCTGGGAGGTAATGGAGATGGGAGGGTGAGTGTGGATGGAGAGAATGAAGGGAGGCTTAAAATACAAGGTGTGGGTGGAGAACTAGTGAATATGGGGGAAAAGGGATATGAGGCACCCCGAAGGGTTGTACAAAGGGTTGAACCGGGGGGAGTTATAGGAGTGGATACAAGGGTTGGGCAAAAATTTTCTAAACGCATGGCTAGAGTCACAGTAGGGACAGATTGAAATGTGGAAGAAGGGGAGGAATATTACCTATGTGACTGTTGGGGTCACTAAGCCCACATTAAAGTTGGTAATGTGATGCCTTCCTCTTCTTCCTCTAAATCCTTTTGAAGTTGTAGCTTCCTTCTTTTCTTCTTTGGTTGCTCTTCTGGGAATGGAATAACCTCCTTTATTGGGACTTGTGTTGTTGCGACGCTCACCAATAGTTCTTCCATGGTAGTGAGAGGGGTTTGTTGTGCTACAAATTTGAGTGGCACCTTCTCTAATGATTATTTTCTCTTTAGGCTCACTTGTTGATATGTTTGTTACACTACTTGATGAGTATGCATCAACTCTTCTCTAAGGTCCATAGGTGCCATAGCTATCTAGACCGAATGTGCAGTAGTTTGAGAGATTTGTCCCTCTACCTGATGTAGTGGAGGGGGCCATTTCCTATGGCTTGTTTCAGGTGAAGGCCCAGATAATTCTTTAATGGATTTGTTGGCTTCTTCTTATTCATAAGTCACCTCAACTTCTTCTTTTGCACTTGATGCCCCGTCTATCCTTTCAGGAGGTATGTTGCTTGTATCATAGGAGAAGGCGGGTGAATCATGCTCTTCATCCCAAAAATCATCCCAAGTATCATATGTTTCTACATCTGTGAATGCCTTCTCAAGCTCTACAATCGCTTGCCTATACTTCCAATAGGCCTTGATCTTTTCAGCACTCCAGTCCTTCTTCAAGGTTTGCCTAAGGTTGTAAGTCATTATTTTGGAAGGATCATATACACATAATGGATTTTAGAAGGATTCCTAGGAAGGGGGTGGTTTGGAGAGGATCTCATGCAACTCAACATATACATCTGGGGAGTCAACTTTGGGTGACTTCTTGTCTTTGATCGTCAGATGGCTCTAGTGAACAAACACCTCCCTGGTCTTCAGCTTCATGACCCAATTTGCCATGAAACTTGTGGGGTCATATGACTAGTAGTCTTCTATGATGTCAAGCCCCAACTCTACCAGTTTCAATGTTAATCCACACTTTGAGTAGGGGATTCCATAGACTGCTTTCTTCTTTTCAGCCCCATATAAAGAATCAAGAATATCTAGTTGTCGGACAAACTACAGAGCCAGGATGCAAGTGGTGGGAATCTTGGGGAGTCTAAAGACTTCCTCTTTGAAACCATACACCTGAATCATTGTGTACTAGGTGCCGAAGAACCATTCGAAAGGAAACCTATGATTTCTCATCATACCCATTTGCCTGTTGCTCAGTCGAAAGGAGATCTATCTTCTAAGTTGAGGTTGATAAGGGCCGGGGTGAGGAAAAACTTGGTAAACTCATAAAAATCAAAAGTTTTTTAAAGGATGTGAGTCCATGTCGAGACAAGGATGACCCTCTAGGCATCTATAGAAGCGTCGCATGAATTCAAATGTATGTGCAACTAGAAAAGTGGGGATTCTAAAATAAAATCATATGTAGTAAGAAGGAGGAATAAATGAAAAATCACTGGCTATGGAAGTTGTCCAATTGGTAGCCTATCCCAACAGCTATCACTTCTGAAAAGTCAAGCTTGAAAACTTGGTTCCTAGAGATGGTCTTGAGCCTGAAAAGAGATCCTAGTTGGTATTTGTAGACATTGCGGTCATTGTATAGGCCAAAGATGGAGGCCATCATGGAGAAGGCATCTTGCACATCTTGAGTAATTTGTGGTAGTGCCAGGGGAAGGGGTGGTAGCACCTTGTTGTCTTGTTCCAAGCAAAGCTCCATATTCAAGTACCTAAGCTTGTTTTGCCTTGTGTCCCAGATGTTTCACAACTTAGAGTAGTTGTAGAAAGGGCCAAAGGATCATAATCAATCATCAACATCTTCCTCACAGCATCATCTGAGACCTTTATTCGTAGGTTTCACCCTTGAATGACCCCCATTTTGGTGTTAAAAAGCTTGGCACAAGCATCTGTAATTCCATAGCATGGTGGATGGTTGGGACCATATACTATGCTAAATTTGATCTCCAAACCTGAATGTCGAAGGTTTTGACCTGCCCAACCTTCACTTTATCTTGTATTCAAATGTGGGCACCCTTCCTTAACGTCTTAGTAAGCTTGGAGAGTGTCGTATCCCAGATGTTATTTCTAGGGTCAAAGACAAGGGATGAAAATCTGTTCTCTCCTTCATTTAGTTTCTTCACCATAGGGAGCTTCTCTCTTGACTGCATCGATGCAGCTGTGTAAGCTTTGCTTGCTAACAGGTTCTGCGAAGGGTCCCGCCTTATCAGAGTTCTTTTCCTTCATGGAGTTTCACTGCTAGAATCTTCTTTTCATTAAATCCATTACTTGTCTCTCTAGTACTTTGCTTCTTGATTATGCACAGGCAATCTATTAAGCAACCACAATTGAAGCTTGGTACGCAGAGGCAATTTAGCTTCAAATTACAGAGGCAATTAAACTATATCACACAAATAGCTTCCTTAAAATCCTAGCCTTGAATTTATAAGGATGACGCATAGGGAGGTGATATGGTGTGGAGTCTGATCAGTCTCCAAGTGGGAGATTGATGTTATATGGAGCTTAATCATATTCAGAGGTTAAATTTTCCCCACTTTTATCAGCACAGTTTCCCCCCAAATTATTTAACGGGGGTTTGGGGGCAACGCCCCCAAGATGGGGTCAAGGTGCAACGCCCCTTGCGGGGTCCAGGGGTAGTGCATAAGGCTTGATGAAATGCTATTTTGTAACCGACATAAGGCTTGATAAAAGCAGCTAAGGGTTAGGGTTTCCATTGATATTGAATTGTAGCATTTACAACGGTATTGAGTTGTAAGGATTGCTGGTTGTAATTAGTTTGATTTGCTAGATAATAATATCGGATTCTCTATTGGTGGATGTAGCCCTAGTTTGGGTGAACCATGTTAAAACTTGTCTCTCACTATTATTATTTCTATGTATTTTCATTCCTCTATTTAATCTTTATTTGCATTTAATTGATATCTTCTACATGCAATTCCTAATAGGAGGAATGTATTACCTTGTCAGACTCATTTATGTCACAATGCTTGAGTGACACTCCACACGCTCGAAGATATCATTTCATACACTTGAAGCATCTTATCATCTTCTCTGATTGATTTTTGAATGATGGTTATATTTGCAGCGATCCTAAAGCATTAATACCCAATCTACGAGTAGTTATATGGTCATTTCAGAGATTTGATTGGGCCTTGGATTCTTTCCATTAAGAAGGCTTGCCACTTGGTACCTCACACCATGAGAATCTTCCATATTCAAATAGCAAAGTTGCATTGAATCAAGCATGTGCTTGACTGCACTTATTTGAAAAGAGAAAAGGTGGGAAAACACACCCATCGTCTGAGAACAAAAAGTAAACTATTCTACTAATATATAGAGTTGGGTTTGCCTCAATTATGATGCTTCAAATAGATTCCATTAACTAGAATCTCTAGCAACTCACCACCATCATTTTTTAGCTGAAAAGCATTATGTTGCTTACAGGTGACAATTTTATATGGACCACTCCATAGGGAGTCAAATTTGGCATGTTGCCCAGGTTTTGATGATCAACTTCAACACTAAGTCAGCCACCTTGAAGCTCAGATCCAATGACGTCTTATCAAACCAACATTTGACCATCTGTTGATGATTGGCCATAGAGTCCAATGCCAATTCTCTCTTTTCTTTAAGTTTGATTAACTCTGTGATTTAGACCTCCATAGAACTGGTTTCCTGGATCTCACACTATTTGATCAATTGAAGCACGAGCATATCCACTAATATTGGCATTACGACATCCTTTCATTATGCCAAACTATAGGGAGAAGTCCCTATAATTTTCTTTGGGGTGATCTTGTCAGCCCATAAAGTTGTCTTGAGGTTCTTATGCCATTCCCTCTAGTTTTGTGAACCTATTTGCTTGATCAACCTAATCAGGTTCTTGTTTGTTGATTCAACCACACTATTTCCCTACGGGTAATAATTTGAGGAAGTCTTCAAGAAGATACCAATCCTCAAAGAAAACTTGGAAATTTTGGATCTAAGAAACGCCCTCGCATTATCGAATATAATCGTGTGAGGGGAACCAAAGCAAGTGACAATGTCTTCTAGGAAACCGAGCACTACTTTCTTTGTTGCCTCTTTTAGTGTTGTTGCCTCACTCCATCTCGTGAAGTAGTATGTGACCATTATGATCTATCTATGACCTACACTTGAAATGAGATTTATCATCCCAATAAAATCTAATCCCCATTGGGAAAACAACTCATCTACTAGGACCAGCTTCAGAGAGAGAGCAACATTTCTTCTTTTGTCTATATAGAACTAGCATTGTTGACACTATTTGACCAATTGGTGGAAATCGAATAACATTGGCGGCCAATAGTATGTTGTGAAAATTATCTTAATCATCGTGACCTTTTTTGAGAAGTGACCACTAGATGTCCCATAGTGAAATTTTAACAAATTTTTGCCAGTCTCTTCTCTCTCTACACACCTTAAATATATACCATTGAAGTTTCTCCTGAAGAGGACACCATTGATTATGGTAAAGCTGGCTCCCTGAAGCCTGTAATATCTCCTCATAAAAGGGGGTAGCTGACTAGGGTATTGTCATGTTTCCATGAAGCACATTCTATCTTGAATCCATGACCCCAGACTCTTCTTTTTCATTAACCAGGATCATTCCGACCCTTTGTTCTTCCTCTATTACAAAGTCTTGGCTTTGATCTAAATGCTTGCATAACACCCTTGTTCTGATTATCTTGGTTGGCCTTATTTCAATTTCATACTCTAGAATTCTATTAATCCAATTGGTCCTCTTCTCTATGATTTCTCCTTCCATTATATATTCTCGGACGCTTGGGTGAGACACATAGATAGTGATCTTACCTCCCAACACCAGATGTCTAAATTTCTTGACGCCTTTTACCAAAGCATAAGCTTGCTTTTCAACAAAATTGTACCTTTCCCCATAGCCTTTCATTGTTTGGGAGATGAAAGTAATGGGGTGCTCACCTTTAGTTGATTCATCCTTCTATCTCAACACTGTATCTATACTGTGATTGTCCCCATACACATACATGATGAAATCCTTAGAAAAATCAAGGTTAACTAATACTAGGGTGGTGGATATCACCTATTTTATTTATTCAAAATCTCACCTTCCTTCTGGGGTCCATTTTAGGTTTACATCCTTTTTGAGCATCAGTGTTGTTGGCAGTAATTTTGGTCTGGATCTGAGCGCAGATGTTGCAGGGTTTTTTTCTTTTTGGGCCCTAAGTTTCCTTGTTCATCGCTGTGACTTTCTCTATCGGCGAAACTTCTTTTTGAGTGCTCAGATTATGATTGAACCATCATTTTGAACCACCGCGTTGAACCCTTTTGGTTCATGGTTCAACGGTTCAAGGCTTTGTGTTTATGTTCGGCAAATGTTCTTTTTGAAGTGCTCCGTTCGGCGTTGAACTTCTCGGTTGAACCATCCGTTTGAACCGGTTCATGGTTCAAAGGTTTGGAGCTTTATGTTTTTGGTTCATCGGAGTGATCGGCATCATCGGCGAGTTATTTTTTGTTCCCTCCGATGTGTTTGGTTTGGCCGATGGAAATGCCATCAGTGTGATATTCATCGTCGGCAGGCTTCATTTGTGTTTAGCCGATGGATGTTATCGGCGTGTGTTGTATTGTCGGCGTCAGTGTTTTGAGTTGTGCCGACGATGGGGGGCTTGGCTGATGGGACCAAGGAGGATGTGTCTATCGAGGTGACAAGTTCTATCGGTGTAGGCATTTTGTTGTTCGCCGATGGCTTTGGTCATACCGACAGGCGAGGAATGTGGAGACTTCATTGGTGAGATTTTGGTCCATCGGCTGGGGAGCTTTGGGTTTGGCCGATAGTGTTGATATTGCCGATGGAGGGATTTGGAACGAGCATTGGTGTGACTTTGTGTGATTGGCCGAAGAGTTTTTGACTTGCCCGATGGTGTATGTCACACCGACGGAAGGAGGAGGCCAGGGTCCATCGGCGTGAGTTGTGTTGTTGGTGAGCATCTTTTCTATTATGCCGATGGTCTATGTCTTAGCGACGGGCATGTTTGGAGTGAACCATCGGGATGACTTAGTATGTCGGCGAGGGAATTTTGGGCTAGCCCGACAGTTGTTGTCTGGCCGACGAAGTATGTTTTGGTGGCCATCGGGGAGACTCGTATTGTCGGTGGGAGTCTAGAGAGTTAGCCTGATGGTCAGTCTCTGGCCGATGAGGGGAATGTAGTGAAACGGTCGGCGAGACTGTTGAGGTCGGCCAGAGGATTTTTGGATGCTCCGATGGAGGGAGTCACGCCGACGGGGGTGCAGAGTGTAGTTTGTGGTCATCGGCCAGACTATTGATGTCGGGATGAGTTTTGTGGAGTTGGCCGATGGCCTGGGTCTGGGCGATGGGCTTTTGGGTGAAGGAGCATGTGTCGAGCGTGGCAAAAGCGCTCGACACCTATTATGCAAGTGACTATGCTTTTAAACTACTAAGGTGGTCTCTGCACCATGCATGTGGGATTAATCTCCCTGCATTATTTTGAACCTGTGGTAAACGCTTTTTGGCGAGAACTTCATTTTGATTGCTGCAACTGATTTCTCGATGGCTGCGGGTGGTTGAGCCATTAATGGCGACTGTAGCAGGGATATGGGTGACGGTACAAGTGATTAAACTACTCGATTGTGAATGAGGACTTCCATACGGTGGCACAAGGCTCGAGGCCTCCCTGTCAACTCTCCTGCCTACTGCATTGATAAATTCTGAGCGCCATTCCTTTGTGGAGTCTGTATCTGGCGAATTTTTGATTTTTTACCATGTAATTAATTACTGCGGGTACACTTTCTAGCCAATATAGGCAGACTGTGTTACCATTTTTGACGTTGTTGAAAATTGGACATTTTGGCTCTGTAATAAGATACAACTGGTTTTGGTTGCTCTGTGCAGCAAAACTTGCGAGTTTATGTATCTCCTGTTGTACGTTTGTGCATGAATCCACTGATTTCATGGTCAATTTTATATGAATAATGCTATGTTTGCATGTGTTATGCTGATTCTGTCTCCAGTTTTGCATGTATCTTTCTTCTGAGTCCAGGAATTCAAGGAATGTCTGAGATTCTAGAACATAGAATTCCTGTGTTGAATGTTTAATCTTTTAACTTCTGCTCAAGGGGTAGATTAAACTATTTTCAGATTGAATATTAGGAAGGGTATACTGCAATAGGGATGCCATAAGTATAGACAGCTTAACACTCTGTATTGGAGATATCTGTAAGGCAGATATCATGTATATCCCCCTGAAATCCAGTTTTAGTTGTTCATGTTGAACATTCACAGGTGTATGTCTACCGACTCCAAGCCCTGGATAGGCACCAATCTAGCTCTGTGTTGAGGTTATATACCATGTCCAGCTTTGCATCCAAAAATCAAATCAAACCATTTCATCCTTCCACCTGTTAGTTGTAGGAGTAGGATTAGGATCCCTGCGTACTCTCATACCCAACCAGACATATATGTCCAAGAATGTTGCCAACCTTGTGATTTGTTATACAAATCTTGGTCCTTACGTGAGAGTATTCTGCCTGTTGATGTCAAGTTATATCTTTCTGTCATTGAGCTAGTCAAGGTCATACTTTTATCAAATAGGGACACCCCCCTTGGTGCGGTAGAACCAGAAGTGAAGGGGAGGAGCTCACACAACCTCTTGTATTCAATTGGCTGAATCTGCCTGTGCATTAGAACTGGTAAACCCTAATGCTGATTCAGAAGAAAAACCAACAAGTGTGATAGGACAAACCAACCCTGCAAAGTCAGAAATGAATCTGTCGATAAAGTAATCTTCCCTAAGAAATATTGGACTACATTCTTGTTTATAGGAAAGAGGAGCTCTACAATGGCCTTGATCCTATCTAGATTGATGGAGATTCCTTCTTTGGAGACTATATGCCCTTGGATTTTTCCTTGAGGTACCCCAAAAAGGCATTTCTTCAGGTTTAGAGATGTCTTGAATCCTTGGCATCTTTGAAGAACCTTCTCAAGGTGATCAAAGTGATCCTCTTTTGATTTGGAGAACACCATAAGATCATCTAAGTAAACAAGAATGATTTTGTTAATCATCTCACAGAATGTGATAACCATAGCGTGTTGGAAGGTTGCTCCTACGTTTGAAAGGTCAAAAGTTATCTCTGTGTAAGCTAATGTGCCCCACTTTGTGGTAAAGGTAGTTTTATACTAGTCCTCCTCCTTAAGACAAATCTGGTTGTAACCAGAGAAACCATCAAGCAGCCAACATCTCTCTGCTTCCACAACTGTCTATAGAATTTGCTCCATTGAAGGGAGCAGATAGTGGTCCTTAAGGGATGCCCTATTGAGGCCTTTGAAGTTAACACAAGGCCTTATTTCACCATTATATTTCCTTATCGAGACTAGATTCGACACCCACATGGAGTGTTTAATTGTGAAGATAATCTTTGAATCAATCAGCTTGCTAAGTTCCTACTTCATAAGAGGCTTGATTTTTGGATTCACCGACCTCTGCCTTTGCCAAACTAGCTTTGACTTAGGAATTAGTTCAACTGTGTGCTAAATGATTCCTCTATCATAGCCTCGGAGGTATTCATAACTCCATACTATCACTCTATCATATTTATGGCAGAAGGATATTAATTTATCCCTCTCAGCCTAAGTGGTAACCTTTATTCCTTGTTAATAGAAAACTTTCTTTTGTCTCTTTTGGAATTATCTAAGTCGAATAGATTCTCAAGAGTTATGAGGCTTTTTGGCAGTTTATTCAACTTTAGCTGCATAATTTTATAATCATAAGCCTCTTCTATCTTATGTTGTAGTTGATCCGCAAATTCTTCTGAATGTTGAAGGAATAGGGTGACCTGAGCATCACTCTCAAATACTTTCCAATGATTCCCATTGTCCAGTATAGCAGGCCTGACAATCGATTGGACTGCATTCTCATTCTCAAGGAGGCCTCTTGTCGAATCAAATTGAGATCCTATCTGAGCCATTCTATCAACCTCCTTGTTTTGGCTTCTAGGGATCACTTCAATGTTCAAAGCTGCAAAGATTTTGAGTAGGATCACATACTCTGTGGAGGTATGATCTCATTTGGATGTTCTTGGCTGTAGCTATGTTCCTAACCTGTCTGATGACCAGCTATGAATCACCAAACACCTATAGTTGTTTGATTTTCAATTTCTCTGCTAGCAATAAGCCATGTATCAGAGCCTCTAATGTAGGAGCATCTAAGTGTACATGTGATCTACATCAACCAAGAACATTTGTTTGTTTAATTTTTAGTTTTGGTTTGATTTGGTGGTTTTAGGCAACTTTCTACTTTGGGAAAACTATTAATTTGTCTCCAATTTGTAGAATTTTGATTTCATCTCGATGCAATTTTGTAGTAGGGGTCTTTATGCATACCATGGCTAGTTTGCAAGTGAAAATTAGCTTCTATTTGGAAGTTATGCCAAAATTCATATTCCACACTTTTCTGACATCTGATGTTGGTCTCACATTAAATATATATTGATATCAGTTTATTTATGGGTACAATGAGGGCTTAGGGGCATGTGAAAAAGTTTGACAGGTCGTGGCTAGTGTGAAATCATCAACAAACACACTTGAACTATTCATAGAATTGTTTCAAAGGATTATGGAATAGAGCAGGTCGCAACTTGATAGAATTCTAGTTGCATTTGATAATTGAAGTTTGTTATTTAATATGAAAATCCAATGAAGTGTTTGTGCAAGCTAAACTAGCCAAGGTAAATATTGTTAACTGTTTGATATTGTGATTAGGAAATCTAAATCGAGGTAAAGATGTAAACCAAATGCATGCAAAACAAAAAGTTATACCTTGATATGAAGACCCAATCTCATAAGGGTGAAGGAGCTTGCACCAAAATGCTCCAAGATATACCCTTGCTACTCAAAGTAGATGTGAAATGCTCTCAAGATTACAAATGCAACTCAAGAATCTACTTAGCTCAATGGATATTTCGGCATGGTAACATTACTTAGAACTTAGATGATCAAATGGCTTGGAGGATGTTGTATTTATAGGCATTTTGGAGGGATTTTGATCCAATGGTTGAGATTAATTTGGGAGATTAGTGGTGGAGGATGAAGATGATGTGGAGGGCCTAGATTTCATCTTAGAAAATGGAGGGCTAGGAATAAGGATGAATTTTATATTCATCTTAGAAAAGCGGTGAATTAAATGAGGTTGGGTGAGATGGATTATTTGTGAATTAAAAATTCACATGGGGAAGAGTAAAATGAATTAAAAATTCATTTGGCGAAGAGTGGATATTAATGAGTTATGACATGTGTAAGGGGTGTAAGAGGTATTAAATGAGGATTATGACACGTGTATTAAAAATTGATTTATATGAGATATATTTCAATTTTTTATTTGTGGGATGTGGGGAGGAGTGTTAATCAAGGTTTGACCATTTTAATTAGGGTGATTAGCCTAATTAATATGCCTGAAAAAAATTAGGGAATGGGTTAATGGGAGGTTAAGATTAATTAAATAAGGTTTTTATTTAATTAATCCTAAGGCTAGGATGAGATAGGCTAGGGTAGGCACTTAAATAAATGACTATTTAATTACCTAGGGTAGGGATAGGTTAATTAATAGGCTGAATTAATTAGTTAAAAATCTTTTACCTAATTAATTGGATTTAGTGAGAACGGAAAAATTAACCAAATAAATATTGCATAATTATTTAATTAATTGGCTAAAGTTGAACTATTGAATTAATAAAATTAATCCAATCATTGGGGATAGAATGATGAAAAATTAGGTGATGAAGGGATAATTAATTAAATAAAAATTTCATTAATTGATTAGAAGGGAAATTGGTATGTTTAGGGATGTCGGGAGTCAATTTGAAGATGGAGACATTTTTAGGTGTCTACAGATATAATTCTTGATATAATGTGAAAAGTATTGATGAGGGCGTGGCCAAATAAAATCACTTAGAGAATACTAAAACGCCTCTCATTTATAGGTATTTTAAATAGAAATTAGAAATAGAATGAAATACTGGAATAAAAGTTAGAAATACAAAGTAGTGGCATTGAAATTAAAGAAGAGGAAGTGCTAGTTTGGGGGCAGGATTGAAAGTACACACAATGAAAAAGAAAGAGCAGGAAAAGCATCCAAGTTAGAGAAAAAGGAATAGCCAGCAGAAGGAGAAAGGCCACCCAAAGAAGGAAGGAGAGGGGTGTGGGAAAAATAGGAGACTTTCTAGGCACTAGGTAGCAATGAATGTGGGGTTTTGGGTAAAAGGAGTGTTGAGATTAAATTTGAGGCCGCTTATTACAGAGGTTTGGAAGAGAATTGTTCCATCAGATGAGGCTATATATTTTGAAAAAGAAGTTGCAGTTTAGATTAAAAAAAATGTTGCAAATTGAAAGCTACCAATAATGGAGAATCCCAGTGGTAGAGGTCATGTAACTGAGGAATATGTAGTTTGTTTATAATAGCAAGTTTTGTTACTTATGTACAGATAAAAGAATAATAAATTAAACCTCTTTGTTTATGTTGAGTTTACCAATAATTTGTAATTGAATTTTAATTTTTCTCTAAAAATCAATGATGTATGGTATGGATGAATGAGATAAATTGGTGTAATTTGTGATTTCTCAAATTGCATTTAAGCAAAGTGAAAATGTTGTTGGACTGTAAGATTGGGTTGCTCGATAAGGTTCCTTGATCTTGACTACATTAAATGGTATCAGAGCTAGAGTTCCTGAGTGTGTAGACAGATCGCCAACCATGAGGTAGTTTGCACCAGGACTGGAGGAAGGAGATGTGTTGAGAGGATTTGAAGCAGTAGAAATTGTCTCAAGGGCTCAAGAGGTTTATTGTAGGTGTGTGGAGTCTTGCAATTGCAGAGGGTTGAGAGGGACATTAAAACCATGAGAAACCATTGTGGTTGTGAGTGTGAGACAAGTGTTTGATGAAATGGAGAAGAACAAACATATACAGTTTGCCTTGGGAATGGTTTTCATGAAGAGGGAAAAGATTAAGAGCTAAGATTAATAATATGTGGAATACATTGCAAGTTTTGATGGAAACTAGAGTGGAGATGGAAAAGAGGAAGGAAAGGAGATTTGGGAATGGTGAACCTGTGTGTGCAGTAAAAGATGAAGAGAAAGATAAAGTTATAGCAAAAGTTAAAGAGGGGAATAATGTTGTGGTAATAGATGTAACTCATCCTTTGGAGGATTGAAGATGTTGGAGGATGAAAAGATTGCAGTAGATGGTGAGGAAGAAAATATTGCAACAATAGGAGAGAAAGAGGTAATGATTGATTTTTCTACATTTTGTAATGTTGATTTGTATTTACACAGAATGGTGAGAGTAGAAGAAGAGATGGAGGAAAAGGTAGTAGTAAAGGTGAAGGAGTATGAAGAGGAGCATATGGAAATCTTCAATTTCCATGATATTGTTGGCAAATATTTGAATGTAGGTGCTACAGGGAATGGTACAGATGTGATGAAGTATGAAGAAGGGTTTTAGTGGAGGTGGTCAGACTTTGGTGCGATGAATCCCATGAGGATAGGGTAGAGAGGAAAACACAATTGGAGGAGGAGGTAGATTCATGTTGGAATAAATTCTATGAGGGTAAATAGAAGTGAAGATCAGATTTGATGGAGAAAGATGGTGAATGTTCTAGTCAGATGTTGGAAGAGGAGAAGGAAGAAATAGATGATTGAACCTATTATAGTGATGGAGTTCATTGAAAATTGTTAGCAATCTAGATAGATGGTTTTACCATTTGAATCCATTTTGTGAGCCCATGCTCACAAACTTCTTACCCAACATGTCTGATGCAGGAGCATCCGGGTGCACGCATGATCTACATCAACTGGGCAAAAATATTTGTTTATTTATTTTTAGTTTTGGTTTGATTTGGTGGTTTCAAGCAACTTTCTACTTTGGGAAAACCATTAATTTGGCTCCAATTTGTAGAAATTTGATTTCGTCTCAAAACAATTTTGTAGTAGGGGTCTTTCTGCATACCATTGCCAATTTTTAATCGAAAATGAGCTTTCATTTGGAAGTTACACCAAAAGTCATATTCCACACTTTTCTGGCATCTAGTGTTGGTCTCACATTAAATATATTTTGATCTCAATTTATTGATGGGAACAATGAGGGCTTAGGGGCATGTGAATAAGTTTGAAAGGTCATGGCTAGTGTGAAATCATCAACAAAGGCACTTGAACTATTTATAGAATTGTCTCAAAGGAATATGGAATAGAGCTAGCCACAACTTGATAGAGTTGTAGTTGCATTTGATAATTGAAGTTTGTTATTTAATATGAAAATCCAATGAAGTGTTTGTGTAGAACAAATGTAACTAGCCAAGGTAAATATTGTTAACTGTTTGATATAATTCTTGATAGAATGTGAAAAGTATTGATGAGGGCATGGCCAAATAAAATCACTTGGAGAATACTAAAATGCCTCTCATTTATAGGTATTTTAAATAGAAATCAGAAATATAATGAAATGATGGAATAAAAGTCAAAAATACAAAGTGGTGGCGTTGAAATTAAAGAAGAGGAAGCACTAGTTTAGGGGAAGCATTGAAAGTACACACAATGCAAAAGAAAGAGAGGGAAGAGCGTCTAGGTTAGAGAAAAAGGAACACCTAGCAGAAGGAAAAAGGTCACCCAAAGAAGGAAGGAGAGGGGCGCGGGAAAATAGGAGACTTTCTAGGCACTAGGCAGCAATGAATGTGGGGTTTTGGGTAAAAGGAGTGTTAAGATCAAATTTGAGGCCACTTGTTATAGAGGTTTGGAAGAGAATCATTCCATCAGAGGAGGTTGTAGATTTTGAAAAAGAAGTTGCAGTTTAGATAAAGGAAAATGTTGTAGATTGAAAGCTACCAATAATGGAGAATCCCAGTAGTAGAGGTTGTGTAATTGAGGAATCTATAGTTTGTTTATAAAATAAATTTTTGTTACTTATGTACAGATGAAATAATAATAAAGTAAACCTCTTTGTTTATGTCGTGAGTCTATCAGTAATTTGTAAGTGAATTTTAATTTCTATGAAAATCAATGATGTATTGTATGGATGAATGAGTTAAATGTGTGTAATTTGTGATTTCTCAAATTGCAAAAGCAACTTAAAATGTTGTTGGGCTACAAGATTGGGTTACCTAATAAGGTTACCTGATCTTGATTGCATTATCCTCATATTCAGCCTCATTGTTTGTACAACTGAATTAGAAGCAGAAAACCTTGATAATTTTCTTCCCTTGTGGAGAAAGAATACACACGCCTACTCTGAAACCATTTGTGCATCTCATGCCATGTCAAAGTATAGCTTCCATAGTTGTGTGGGATCATCAAATTATGTACTAAATCTCATAATGAGCTGGTTACCTTTGGTATTACTTGCTCTTCATCATAAATTACATATGTCCCTAACCCTATAGAGTCAAAGTTTTTGTAGGGGTCGATTTGCATGGCCTGAAATAGAAGTGTTTCCTCCTCATCGGGCTAGTCATTCTCTCCAACTTGTTGATCTAGGAACTCAGTATCATATATGTCCTCCTTTGAAAGTATAGTGTGTGCTAGCTCGAAGTTTACCATCACTTCATGAGCAATGTGTTCCTCTTGGAGAGACTCTGATAGAATATTCATTTTAGAGCCATACTTAGTTATGAGGATGAGATTAGACCAATCAAGAGAGAGGTACCCACCCATCTTAGTTGTGAAATCCCTAGAGAGGCATAGCCCAAAGACTAGTGGGATATCAATTATTAGCACCTCCTATTGCACCGTAATATTTGGGCAAGCATACAATGTGAGAGGCAAAACTTTGATTATCCCAATCATTTAGACTTTCTTGTCATCCAACTTTATAACTCCTTTTTTAGGGGTTCATACTCTAGTTGGAGAGCATCTTCTATTGTTTTAGGCATAACAATGGTGCTAGCACCATAGTCTATCATGGAATTGTGTAGTAGTTTCTTACCCACTATTACTGTTAAGTAGAAGGGGGTGGGTTTAACTTTACTTACCTCTATTTTTGCATTCATGAGGACAGTAGAGTGTTGATATTGTGCCACCTTTTAAGGGCGCATCACTTTCTCTTTCACACTCGCAGCCACTTGGTTCACAGTGGTGGGTCTTCCTTCTTCTTAAGATCCTCTTGGAGCAATGTCTTCTGCTCTAGAATGGACAAGACATCTCATAGTGAAATACTAGTTGGTGCCTTCTTCAATTGCTCTACCACATTCAATGGTCTGACTATTTGAGGTTTGGGAACATATCTCAAATATTTCATCTTCTCATCTTGGATATTTGGCATTCCGTAACTCTGTTTTAGCATTTCCTGATTCTGCATTGGTATTCCGTGATTGTAATCCTAAATAACAAGAGCAATTGGATTCTTCTGAGGAACTACATCAGGGTGAACAACTGCTTCCATATCACCTATCACCTACCTCTTTGACCAAGTGAAATAGTTGGATTGCACCTGTGGAGCTTTGGAAGTAGAAGGGTCATTAGTGAACACAAATTCTTCTCCTTCAACCCAAGAGAACAATGCATGTTCGGGAGCTATTTCTCCTTCTTGGTGTACTAACATCCCTTGCATCTAGGCCACTAGGATGGAATTTTGTATCCCTGATGACTAGTACGAAGATTGCCTGATTGGGGCCTCCCCTTGAAAACTTTGTTACCTTTGTTTTACCACATTCTATTGTAAGTTTCCTCGTGGACAAGCTCTGGGTGGATGACCATCATTACAGGGAAAATACCATGCATTGGAATCATCCACAATGTTATTTTTCCTCGGGATCAAGTCTCACACCAGGTTAGGAGGG
The DNA here is from genome assembly GCA_027924645.1 of Cunninghamia lanceolata. NCBI lineage: Eukaryota > Viridiplantae > Streptophyta > Pinopsida > Cupressales > Cupressaceae > Cunninghamia > Cunninghamia lanceolata. The sequence continues at coordinate 2,591,185 of BSBN01000914.1, read as the reverse complement.
ATTTGTTGTAACAGAGTAGAAACTGGCACAAGTTGTTGTGAAGACCCTATCCCTTGAGAGTTTTGGTATCTGTTAGGTTGATGTTGGGGCCTAGGACTTTGATAGTGCTGATAAGGAGGCCTCAGGTATGAAGTTTGTTACCTCTTTAGATTAATAATCTCATTTTAAAAAAACTGCAAGATACTCTTCATATCATCTATTTCAGATGCCATTTGGGAGTTCTAGACTATGTGCATTTGCACTTGGGGAGAAGGATAGGTGTATAGACAGGGAGAAGCCTAATTTGTAGTGGGTAGAAGGGGCTCGGTCTTAGGTACTTCTTGCAAAGATAGCTCAAGAAACATGAGCATGGGAGGCCTAGGAGGTAGTTTTCCAGCATCTATCAGATTGTTTTTGGCTCTTATTGCTAGATCATATGCGTCTGGAAGAGTTTGTCCCTCTGAGGATTAAATCATTATGGATATATTTGAATTAAAAGCTTTGAGATAGAAAATAATATCCATATCCAGAGGTAGTCGCATCGTCACTGGAATCCTTTGCCAGGTCTTCTGAAATCATGCATTGAAGTTAGTGGCTACTCCTTATAGTGCACTTTTGATGGTTATCAGATGTTGTAATAGTGAGGATTTATCTCCCTTCTCACTGAATCTTTCAAAAAAAAGATCTCCTAACTAGTCCCATGTGCTTATTGAGTTAGATGGAAGAAATCTATACCAGTCAAGCACTTTGTCTTTGAATGATGTTGCAAGCAGTTTTAAGGCAACATTTTTCTCTATCACATAGTGGACTGTACAAATATTTGCTACATCCTATAGATGTTCCATGGGAATTTTTGAATCCTTGCCTGTATACTTGGGTAGAGATTTAAGGGCATTAGTTGGTATTTGGTCCCATGTAGCTAGTGGTATAGGTGGAATTAGTGGACTTCCACTATTCCAGTTTACAAATTTTCTAGGGGCCCCTGGTACAGCCATTTGAATAGGTGGTGGATTTGGGTGAAATACTCTTCTTATAGGTATGATGGCTAAAGGAGGGACTAAAAGACCTAGGTTTAATATTGTAATTGATTTTGTTATGGGCCTTTTACTCATACACTCTTACTTCTAATCAAGTGATTGTGGGTTCGAGTCACATCGAGCGTGTTAGAAAATTGTTGATGGCTTTTATTGTTCCCACCTAAGAATTACTCTTAGTTACGAGCAAACCACTACATATGGGAAATCTTGTGACTATGGAACTCTTTTGTGAATCACAGGATAACCTATGGGATTTTAGAAGCTGACTCTTCATAAGAATCTCGTTATTTCTTTCTGTAGGGGAAGAGAAAAAGAAGAGAAACTTTAAATGAAAGAAGCTAATCTAAGGTGATATGCCGAAAGATAGTATTTAAATTGATGCAGTAATGGTACAATGTTTCCCTGCTTAACTCACAACACTAATTCATGGCTTCAAAGAGCACAAAGGCATGATTTCAGACTATTTACCAATATCATTCATTAAAGGGAAAATAGAGGCACGACATCAATATATAAAACTTGAAAGAAGACTCAATAAACACATAATAAGCACAAGATGTCACTCTTATTCATTATTGAAATGAGAACAAATTACAAAAGGCACAAAGGCATAGTTACAAAAAATTCAATCAACTCTAAAGAGTACCCACAAAGGCTAGAATGCAAATTGACTCTTCTCCAAAATCCCAAAATTGGATTCACGACTAAACACTGCCCAACCCTTCTTACATCAGCTAAGCCACTATATATAGCAACCTGATATTTAGAAATGAGACACTGGGCTGGAAACATCTACCACTGGTACCGTGGCATTGAATCCTCCTAATTTCTCCATCCTTCCTATACCTTGTCATCAATATGGTGCCTAGGACGTGGGCCTGAAGCATTGAAGATTCACCAAGAACTACGTAGGAGACCTAACCACCACTTTGATGCACTTTCAAACTGCTAAGTCATCCTCTGTGTCCTCTTTATAGGTCTCAAAAACTTACCGACTCATTTGCATATGTTGCATGCACATCACTTCCCTGTTAGGCCTTGAAAGGTCCTTTATAATGTGAAGACCATTAGATCATGTGGCCCTTGATCAATGGTTTCGAAAGCCTCTTAGCCTCTTTGAATCCATTGGGTCCCATTGTCATGTGACAACCTGGCAAGCTACTTCTTGAGGTTGTCAGGGCTACAATGTTGAAATAGTGTGTGAACGTGCCAAGTGCCTCCCTCCAGTTGTTCCCACTTTGGGAGAAACATGACACTTGGCATCTCAATACAACTTCTTGAAGTGTTAGGCTTGCTCTCATCGGGGAGGAGCACGAATGTGCCAAGTGGCAATAATGGAGGCTTCAACACTTGAACTAGTTTGAGGAGTAGAGGGGCCCGCCACAGTCTAGCCTAGTGACACATGGTGCCTTGGCATAATACAAAGGGCTATCAAACTTTCCTTCCCTTTAGGCTTACGTCATGGCTACAAGTGGTAGTGTCCAGAACCTGCTTCCTTTGCTTGAAACCTTTCAAGGCTCAGGCCTGCTACTGATAACTTGGGACACTTGGCACTAAGGCACAACATGAGGATGCTTCCAAACCTATAAGGTCTCAAAGATGCGAGATAATTCCATGTGTGTCTCTTTCATAGCCTCCTTCTATTAAACACACTGGGCCCACTGTCAGGTGAAACACGACACTTGGCACCTTGGCACTTTGCAAAGAGGCTGTCGGACCTGATAATTCCTTCAGCTTGTGAAAACCTTCCACATGGCTAACAATGGGCTCAATTCCGATGGCCCATAGTAGTCTGACTCGAACTCAATTCAAACTTAAAATGATGTCGCTTTGGTGTGATTAAAAAATGAAGCTACAGATGCTTTCAATAGCTGATGTCGACCTATTTGTGACCCAAAACAAAATGTAGAGCAAGAGTCTCTACAGTACACATGACACCTTTATCACACTTATCCTATGTGCATGCAAGGTAGTTAGAGTCCTCAACTTCCTTCTCATCTCACCCTTTCTCTATATAACCAGAGGTTCATATGTAAATTGTAAGGTCTTTTGGGCACACACATATTGTATAGATATTATTGCATTTTGGATCTATTTAAATCTCTTTTAGTAGAAGGCATATCATTATTTTGCAAGATCTAATGGGTTGTGAGGGTCAAATAAATAGACTTCAATAGTTAGTCTCTTGACCCAGTAGGAGAGAGCCACCTTTAACAATATAACCAAAAGAATTGAGTAAGATAACACTAATGCCTACAAGGCTAGGCATACCAAGATATTCTCTCAACTAGCCTTCCAGGGTTGGTACCATTTATAATCTCTATCAATATTCATTTTCACTTTAACAACCCATTAATGGGAAGCTTTGTAACATTTTATATGATGTAGGAGCATCATATATAGATTACAAAGATGTATAAAATACCAAAATATTAGATTTTTTATATTTCGTAGATTCAACTATGCAAATATCATCCAAATGCTCCTTGATCTTAGTTGAATCATATCATCAACAATTTTCCCTATAGCCTTATGTAGAGCCATGTCATGCGTGAGATTTGAGGAAGATGCAATGGATTGATCATCAATAGTTTGGATATCATCTTTAAATGAGCCAAATAAATATTGAAATATGTCATAATAAGATTCTTCCTTCTTCATGTATTTCTAAGCCATGTTTTTACTCATGTTGTCAATAGGTTTTATAAATGGTAATTGTGTACATCATAGTTCTCAAAATATGTATTATGAGAAGGTATAAATGGTCCACATGAGAGTCATTATAAGTGTCTAAACATTTTGTATCAACATGAAGCATAAATAAACCCATAAAATCTCATAAACAATGGTCACTAGCAGTTGAAAGGTTAAAATCACTATATAAGTAAACTTTAGGGCAAAGAGAAGTAATCTGTAAAAGCATGTGACAATGCATGGAATGATGTATAATAAACAAGACATGAATTAAACCATTTCCTTGTTTCACCAATTAAAGTATCCCCAAAGGCATTCATTAATGTAAAATCATCATGTATATGTTCCTAATATGAAGATAGAAAGGATTAAACATGTAAGATTGCAACTTCATTTCCACTTAATATATCAATCATTAGTTCTTCAAGAATATGTGCATTAGAAATAAAATGAACCAAATCAATCATGAAATAATTAATAATTAATAACATCATGTGAGGAAGAGGATAAAACATGTTCATTAATTAAGCAAGTCTCACTAAACTCTTCAACAGACAAACCATCAAGAGACAATGAATCCAAGGATATAACAAAATGATTATCATGAGTTATACGAAGGATATCATTATTATTTGGTGAAGTAGCAACATGCATAGTCCAAAAAGATGGAGTTTAATCATCCCTAAATGCATCGCTAGAATTGAAGGATGTGCCTAGAGCTAAATCATTATTGTGTACCATAAAAGAAGTCCCACCCTACTAAATCATATTAACAAAGGTAGTAAGTTTATTTAAGATAAAAGAAAAGGGTCCATAAATAAGATCTACCTACCAATATAAAGCATAAAACGAGGATAAAACCCTAAGTAAGATAAATAATTGCCCAAAGATTAATCGGATCTAAAAATTAAAAAATCATAAAATCCACCCGAAAAATAGACATGGAAGTTTCCATATGATACCCTTTAATGTTCTAGACTGCAAATATGTACCCACAACATTTTCATTATAAAAAATTATCATTATATTTTGTCATCTTATCTTTTAATTAATGATAAATCAAATAAGTTTTCCAGTTAAGAAACTTTGGTGAATGATTTGTTTAAATAAGAAGATAAAAAATTCGAAGCTTTTAAAGGCTTCTACAGAACCCTATAATTTTTTTTTCACATAGGCCTATTTCCATAAACCTTCATTGTGGAATAAAACTATGAATATAACAAGGCATGACAAAAACAAATGGAAGGTTTCATATTCAATCACACTCCAAGATTAGGTAAGATGCATATCCACAATGTGGAATTTAAAGGCTTCCACAGCCCTAGATTTTATTTTCACATATCCACAATGTGGAATTAAAAGGCTTCTACTAGCCGTACATTTTATTTTCACATAGATCTATTTCCATAAATCTTCATTGTGGAATAAAACTATGAATACAACAAGGTGCCACAAAAACAAAAAGGTTTCATGTTCAATCACATTCCAAGATTAGGTAAGAGATACATATCCACAACGTGGAATTGAAAGGCTTCTACAAAGCCCTGGTTTTATTCTCACATAGGCCCATTTCCATAAATCTACATTGTGGATTAAAACTATGAATACAATAAGTCACCACACTAAACAAATGGAAGGTTTCAAATTCTATCACATTCCAAGATTAGGTAAGAGATGCATATCCATAGCATGGGATTAAAAGACTTTTACATAGCCCTAAATTTTATTTTCAAATAGGCCTATTTTCATAAATCTTCATTGAAACTATGAATACAACACGGCACCACAAAAACAAACAAGAAAGTTTCATATTCAATCATATTCCAAGATTAGGTAAGAGATACATATCCACAAAGTGGCTTTAAAAGGCCTCTACATAGCCCTGGATTTTATTTTCACATAGACCTATTTTTATACATCTTCATGTTGTGGAATAAAACTATGAATACAAGAAGGCACCATAAAATTAAACGAAATGTTTCATATTCAATTATATTCCAAGATTAGGTAAGAGATGCATATCCACAACATGGAATTAAAAGGCTCATACATAGCCTTGGATTTTATTATCACATAGACCTATTTTCATAAATCGTCATGTTATGAAATAACACTATGAATACAACAAGGCCCCACAAAAATAAATAGAAAGTTTCATATTCTATCGCGTTCCAAAATAAGACTTCTACATAACCTTGGATTTTATTTTCACATAGACCTATTTTTATAAATCTTCATGTTATGAAATAACACTATGAATACAACAAAACCCCACAAAAATAAATAGAAATTTTCATTTTCTATCCTATTCCAAAATACACAATCTACAACATGAAATTAAAAAACTTCTACCTAACCTTGAATTTTATTATCACGTAGACCTATTTCCATAAATCTTCATTGTGGAATAAAAATATAAATATAAAACCAAAAAAGAGTTCCATAATCTATCACATTCAAAAGGTAAGAGATGCTTGCATATCCACCGCGTTGAATTAATAATGAGCAGAACATTCTGGAATCCTCGTGCACTAGGCATTAGAAACCTTTTCTTATAGATTCCGACAAGCATGTCGGCCATGTGCCGGCACAATAAACGTGCCGGAAAATTCTTTTATTATTAAGAATCTTAACGTAATTCGACCATCTCCTTGTCTTATATAATAATATACTTAGTAGACGTTCTTAGATCCCGAACACGTGGATACCCATTTGTTTAGAAAAACCTTATGATTTTGAGATTAAAAAAACCATAATAATTTTTAGATCGCTTGGAATTTGTTTCTAAAACCTTAACGACTTTAAGTTTATTTTCATTAACTATAGTCTATTAGGGACTTCCCCAGTTGAACCGCTTAAATTTGACAGTTGTATAGCTGTATTTAGACATTTTTGCTGTAAAATACAATCAAAATTTTAAAAAGATTGTATCATATGAAAGGAGAGATTTTGGACAAACTGTCAATTTATATAGGATTATGATGATATATATATTTGTTTTTTATATGAGTTACATATACTAAAGTATGTCATAGTCTTTGACGAGCACTATTGAATAGATAACTGTAATAAAAAAATTGCTTGACAGGCAAGGTCGACTGTCAAATTGAATAGATTAAAGGGTTAATGAGGTCATAATTATGGGATTTCATTTTTGCTTTTAAGGGATTTAAATATAATATTATAACCGCACGATCCTATGGGATGTTTAGTTTATTTTGGCTAGTAGTCATTGTTTAATTTTTTAAGGAGATATTTGTAGAGTTAGTGATCTTATTTTGGCTAGTAGTCGTTTAATTTTTGAAGGAGATATGTGTGGAGTTAGTGATCTCATGAATATTTTATTTTTGCTTTTTTTAAAAGATAATGCACCTTTGCTTTTTTTAAAAGATAATGCACCTGGTAAACATTTTAACGTGACTGGTGATGCTGGCGCGACACGGGGACCTCATCCCCAAGCAAGAACACTTCAAACTCGCAAGCTCGTTGGCCCAGCGAAGGCGTAAAGCCTGCGAGCTCGTTGGCCTAGCAGGGGTTTGAACTCTGGTGGCCACCACTACAACCGAGCAACTTAACCACGGAACTATGCACTTAACGACACTATTTTTGCTTATTTTAAAGCTATCATAAATTGTTTTTTTTACAATATAATTTTTATAAAAAAAAAAAAAAAAATTATTCATAAAGAATTATTTATTAATATAGAAAATTTAGGAGATAAGATTTAGAAGAAAATGAAAACAAAGAGGGAAGGAAATATATACTGTCACATGGCATATTTTTCATTATGCAGTTGCTTGCATAATTTCATCCCCTTTTTTCATAGCTTGTTTTCAATCCCTAAAATGTACTTGCTCCACTATAATAGGGAAATATTCTAAATTATCCTTTATGCATAATTTAAAATTTGCATGGGACCCCCTGTGCCACTCAAATTTAAGCAAAAAATCCATTCATGCAGCTGCATGGACCATGGGGTAAGTGTTCAAATTATGATAATTTGTCGTTATTCTACACATTTATGCTATTAAAAAGGGATATAAATGTATATATTAGGTATTATTACATAAAATAATTTGGGCTAATTAAATAAAGTAATTAAGTAAGAATTAATCTAGATAAATGAGTTGGGACTCGCAATAATAAATGTTGAATTAGATGCAAAAACTAAATAAATTTAAATGTGATACTTCAGTAGATTTTAAAAGTGGGAAAATGACATGGAAGATGCTAGGAATTGATTTGCCACGATGTTGGATTTTTAGGGCTTGCTCAAATGATTGTATCAGGTTCTACAAACCAATCGTGTTTCACTCTTCTTCAAATTCATGCCTACAAAACTGATCTCTATGAGTGTGGAAATGATTTGGTGTGCAAACTTGAACCTATACTAGTAGAAAACTAATTCTTGGAATTCACAAACCTTGATCTTCTAATATCTAAGTTTTGATATGGACTAACAATGTTGGTAGCAAGACGGTTGCCGTTGCACCAAAAGATCAACCTATTAATGCCCAATACAACCGCCAGAGTTAATGAATCCATGGGAGGCGGTTAAGCCTTGTCACAAACCCAAGCGTTGCACTGCACAACACAAGGAGACCAAGGGCGCACACCTTGCAACAATCCCCCCAGCGCAAGCGAGAGGTTTGAACCCGTGACCCAAGATCTAATACCAATTGTTAGCAAGATGGTTGTCGTTGCACCAAAAGATTGACATGTTAATGCCCGATACAACTGCCAGAGTTAATGAATCCACGGGAGGCAGTTAAGCCTTGTCACGAACCCAAGTGCTATGTTGTATAGCACAAGGAGACCAAGGGCGCACACCTTGCAACAAATGTAACTTACAAACATCTTTGGGGAATCTATTGAATCATGAGGATCATGTTTTCAATTAGAACCCTAGTTGGACCAATTCAATGAATTTGGAACAAGGTCGAGGACTATAAGCAAGTGTGCAATGGAACTAGGATGATGTATGTTGATATAATACTCTGATAATGTTGCTATGACACTCTCATAAATGCTCTATGATAAATGGTCTTCTATGAGTCCTAAGTTGTCCTAGATGATTTCAACATTCTTAGATGATTTTTAAATGAATGAATGAATGTCTTTAAATACAACAATACAACACACAAATCAACACGAATGTGCAATAGGTCAGCTCACAACAACTAGTGAAAATGTTAGTAAGGTTTAAATTTGAATTTTGGAATTTAAAAGTTTGAGGTTTAGATCCACAACTATGAAAATGACCAAAGTCAATTATGTACTTGTCTATCTAATTATTCCTTGGTGATAAATATTGGATATAGGGATCATGATCAATCTCTAGGGATGAATGGTAATGGGATTGGGATACGTTGATGTCATGAAACAATTCACGCAAGAATATGTCACTTGTAGACTAGTCATTGCATAAAAGACACTCTAATTGAAGTAGACCCAAAACATAAGGGAAAAGGGCATGGGTGCACAATCTTCACTGTTATAGGTACTTGCATTTTAAAATTTGTAATGAAATTTGATAAAAAAAAATTGTATATATATATATATATATATATATATATATATATATATATATATATATATATATATATATATATTATGACCTTATATTCTTAATATAATAATAGGAGTCCAAGGGATTGAGATTAAGTGGTTAAATTGTTGGGTTCTCACTGTGGAGACTCGAGTTCAAATCCCCATAGGGACATCTAATGTGGAATTCTAAGTTGTGACTCTTGGTCTTCCATAGGTGATTTCTAGTGTGTTTTCTCATAAAGAGCTTGTATTGGTCTCATGTTGATGCTCGTATGAACAAAATATTTGTAAACGATATGAAATATAAAAAAATATAATAATAGGAGGTAGTGTGATGGCTACCGATCACTATTGTGCTCTCACATGCTCTTGCAACTCAACTATTTCACTTCATAGCCCTAAAACTTTTATTGAGGTGTTGGGTGATGATAGACAGATTGCCCAATCCATAGGTTTTATTGATGGTGGGTTGGAAATAAATGGACATTCAAACCTAGGAGGAAGTATTTTTCCACAAATGGGCAATATATGGACAAACATCAACGATATGATCAATCTATGTTTTCAACAGATAGGGTTTTAAGAAAGTCTTCCTCACTAATTCCTTCTCTAAGGAGAAAGTTGTTGATCCCTTTCCCTGTGCTCTCTCCTTGTAGTACCAAGGAACTCACTTTTATGAATACTCAAATCAATCAACACCTTAGGGAATAATGTTGATCCTTCTACTAGCATCCTAAAGAGAGGTGATGATCTTAGCAAGTGGGTTAGAAAGAAATGGACATTCAAACCTAGGAGGAAGCATTTTTTTACAAATGGGTAGTGTATGGACAAACATCAAAAATATGATCAATATATGTTTCAACATATAGGGTTTTAAGAAAGTCTTCCTCTACTAATTCCTTCTCTAGGGAGAAATTCATTGACCCCTTTCCATGTGCTCTCTCCTCATAGTACCAAGGAACTCACTTTTTTGAATCAATGGTTCAACTAGTGACCTTAGAGAATGATGATCATCCTTTTATTGATATATTATGGAGAGGTAATGATCTTAGCAAGGGTGAGTTCCTAGGGTTTGTGATTGAGTGAGTTTAGAATTGTTAACTAGTAATAAAAATGAAAATAATTCTCATTCTATTAGAGCTAGCCAAGTTCCTACCTTTGTCAAAATATTTTAGCTCAATGTTGTTCAAACAATGGAGTTTGGTGAGGATGTTTTGGAATTTGAATATCACTATAATAAACTTACTTTGATCCATATGTTTCATAAAGTATGGCCTAGTCTGGTTAATCTGCAAGATCTAGTTTGGGCTAGATTGTGCAATCTCCCTCTTCATTTTTGGACCTTACCTCTCTTCTATTGATAATCTCATTTCATTTCCAGATTTGGTCAAGCTTTTAAGTCTTTTCACCTTTGCATGAATTCTTCTAAAGATGGTTTTTCTAAGAAGTTACCAAAAGTTCAATTTGGTTAAAGATTGTTGATAAGTTTTGGAAGCAACAACTAAACTTTGAAGGAATTGTGTTTAGATGTTGAGCATGTTTTTCTATTGGCCATTTGAAGGTTGATTGTCCTAAACTCTCTTCTATAACAAATAGGTCTAATTTTGTAAGACAAGCTACTTGGCGGACTATGGAAGAAATACAAAGCAATTGATTTCTCCTAATATTCTTTCAATGGCCCCTTTAGATGGTGTTTCTTTAAAGAAAAAAGCTTCCACTATGCCTCATTCTTCTTTAAAGAATCATTCTTCCACAATAGAGACTTGTAGTGTCGTAAATTGTGCTTGCTCACAATTTCACACTTTATTTGGCACTCGCTTTAGTGTCCGCTCCCTTAGTGTGTTTTTAGGACCACTTTCTAGCCTTAGCCTTACCCTCAACCCACAAGAGATGTTTTCTAAAGGCTACTTTGACCCTTCCTACTTATCCTATCCAAAATCTGCAAAAGTGCCTTAACCTTGGCAATGCCCCAAGTCATCTAAACCTTTTTAGAACTAAAATTGTACGGACCAAAGCGCTAAGTACAGATGTCTACGCCACGCGCTGATGTCCCAAAAGAATCCTTTAATTTGTCAACCATTTTTAGAAAGTGTGTTTTTACTATTCTGAGCTTTTCCTGATGTCTATCCGTGCCCAAACGACTCCTTTCCTAGCTTTTTGCTTCTTGCTTCCTTTATAAAACCTTGTTGCTTTGTCATTCAAAAGCATCGATCTCTCACGCTAGTGAAGCTCTACCAAAATTATTGCTCACTATCATTTTATTTGTGTTATTATTATTCTATGCTCATTGTTTATTGCAAGTTATTGAGAGCAATCAATTGATGTGATTTACTTTGATCACTTGCACTATTCGAAAGACTCTCATTCGAGATCGCTATCCTCCCGAACAAAGCTTTGTTTATTCTTCGATGTAATAGTCTTCCAACAAGATCCTCATAACTCCTTCCCTTGCTTTTGTCAATCCATTTAGATTATCATTTATCTTGTGGGTTGAATATCATTTCCTTGCTTATTCATTTATCAATATTGCATTATCATTTTGTCACTGCTCGTCACAATTCTAGATGCGCTTAGAATTCAAAGTACACACTATTTTATCAATATGTCAATCGTTGGCTATCGTTGAGGTGGAAACACCAAAAATAGGGTTTGACTGAGGCAAACCTCTATACAACCCAACCCTTCTTCTCTATTTGTGATTACAGGTTGCGAGAGAAGAGATTTTGAATGCACGAGTGTTTGCATTCCTTTTCCCCTTCTTTGTTAATTTCATTATTTCATCCTCATCACATAATTTCTATTCATTTTCCTTATTTGTCAATTTCTATGTAATAATCATTTCGTTTGTTGTCAACAGGAAATCATTGAAATATGTGTGAAGCTGTATAGATCCAGGTTTCTGATTTCCTACGCCATACAGACTACAGCACTAAGTGTAGACATCCATGCCATGTGTTATCATCCTAGGTAGTGAGGTTTCCCGCTTGAAGCCAGGTTCCTCGTGATTTGTTGTTTCCGTTTCTACATTTATTTATGTGATTTAGTCTATCAATCTATATATTTTCTCTTGTCTTAGTATGTTTTAGTTAATAGTGTTTAATCATTTCAATTTCAATTGCAATAAAGAGATATAATCTGTATATTCTTGCTCTTCTAGATTGGATAACAGTAAGATAGACGTTTCCATTGGCTAGTATCCTAATGTGTAATGGGAAGTTGTTCTGATTGAAGATAGTTTAGTTAGAGTTACTTTTCCCATATCACATTTTAGTGAACCTAATGTTTTGAAACATTTAAAAATTGCAAAACAAAAACATTCTTTCTATTCTTCTAAAACAAACACTTCCTCTCTTGAAATAATTCTCTTTCTTCTAATCTTTAAATCTTAGAGTACTTGTGTATTAGGGAGCTCTTTTTGGTTTATGAGATTCATGAACTAGTGCTTCGACTCAGAATTTACTGTTCATATAAGCTAAGATTGCTCATGGCTTCCTATGCTCTTAGTAGCTCTAGCCCCATGCAGCTGGAAGCTGACATCTTTAACTTCTCGATGGGAAGCTCTAGTGTCCAATCACCTATATTCTCTTTCTCTAACACCCCTGCAATCCCTGGATGACAATATTTTGGAGAACCTCTTGATACAAACATGCCTATAGATCGTGTTCCCCAAGCCCAAATCCAAACATTGGGCAATCACCTGGCTGACTTTCAGGATTTTTTGGGTATGAAAAACCTAGCTGGTGAAGTTGTCCCTATCATAGAGAACCTCTAAAAGTTGTTAAACAGTGATTCACATGGCGTGGACATTCTACATAGTCTAGCTTACATTGTGAACAACAATGTTCCATTGCTAGTTAGTTGTATGGAAACCATCAATGAGTCACATTCAAACACATCGTGAGCTCAGCGATCGATACACATACCGACTGCCTCTACATCAACATTCACTTCTTCCCAACTTTCTACAAGCACTTCTCAATCAATAAATGCTAATGCAAATTCTATGAGAATGGGCGAGAAACCTATCAATCAATATGGGTTTGTTCCCCCTACTTCTTTATTATCATTTACTTTTCTAGGAGCTAACCACGAAGTTTCTTAGCCACCCAACACCACTATCCCACTTGTTACCCAATCTCAATCCACTCATACCACAAACCATGTTATCATCCAACTCCTTCAAAATGTAAACTCTTTGCAACAACAAATAGCCACTATGTCCACAAGTTCATCCCAACCAACCATCCCATCATACTATACTAGAAGTCCTTCATCCCTAGCCATTCTCGAGTCTCCCCTTCCACAAAACTTCGAGGCTCTGCACTTTGATAAGTACACTAGTAAAGGAGACCCACATAACCATGTGTTGGCATTTACAGCCTTATGCAATGATTTCATCTTCCATGATGCTCTACTAGAAATTTTTTTCCCATGGTCCCTTAAAGACACCACATTGGATTGGTTCTGCTTTCTTTCTAATCACTCCATTATTTATTTTCAACAACTCGTCAATCAGTTTCTCTAGCACTTCCAAGTGAACATCAGACTGCAAGTCACACTCACTGATCTCGTCCATTATTGCTAAGGAGCACAAGAGAAAGTGATTGATTTTATTGGTCTCTATTAGGCCCTCTTTTCATAGATCCCTTATGCACTCCTAGATTCTGACATGCAACGGATTTTGATTGGAAACCTATAGCCTCAAATAAGGGATAAGATTCTGCTAATGTGTTATTCTTCATCTATGCATCTCTTCACGACACTCTATGACTATCAACAGTTAGTTAGTGTCATGCCCACATTTTCCATGTGGTCACAACACACATCGCACGTGTCATAGCCACATCTGTCATGTGGTTATGACACGAGATATGAAAAACTTTTCTCACACTGTCCTAAAAACTCCCTTCGCATGCGTACACATGCTCAACGGTGTTCTCTCATGGCGAAACGCTACACTCTTCGGTGGAATACAAGTACAGTTGCGTGCAACCAGAAGCATATAGATCAACAAGAGGGTCTATACAACGCTGCTAACGTCATTGCAAGAGTGAGATTACCAAAGTTCTTAAATCGAACCCTCGGCAATTTTCGGTAGCATAATGCCTTACGGCGTTAGTGGGAATTACGCTGCACTCATTTACGCACGTGGTTCACTGATAGAGGAACAACTTCCCACGACGCCTTGTTCCGACTAAACCGACTAGTGATCTCCCTATTTAGTCATTTTTCAGCCAGGCACGGTTGTCTGTCTCCTCTCTTGTTTCCTGAAACATACTCCTCCTATGACTTAGCATTTTCAACAAGGCGGTTTGGTTGCTCTCTCTTCCCTTTTCACAAGTTCTTAATTTTGATTATATCTTTATCGCCCTTACCTTAACTATTTCTCTGTTAATTTAGTGTGTTTATATTTCGGTCTCTCTCTCTCTTTCGTTTTCTATGCTTTCTTTATGTGCATCCTGACCTTTCTTCATGATTTACGTCAATCAGGGTTATCACTGCAGCTATTGTTGATATTAAACCTAATTTCAGGATGATCTAGGTCACAAAGGCTGGTTTACTATTTCGCTGGACTCGGTCTCCTAATCTTCCCCGATCTAGGTTCCTCCTCTTCGTATATACTTAGTCAACTTGTTCCTAAGCAAATTTGGCAGAAGGGTCCGTCAACTTAGTTCTCTTATCCCATGTGAGAAATGTCGCGCATTTTCTCCTCTGTGTTTTCCAATGTTAGTTTTTCTTCTTCAGACCCTCTTACAGGTTTACTTATGAGGTCGTTTGCTACAGTTGAGATTAATATGGCCATATGGATTGTCAGTGGTGGCTTCTTAAGTTTATTTCCAGTGTTCTTTTGAACAAGTGATCTGTAATTTTCCTCTTCATTTTCCGGGTGATTGATATTACGTTGATAGTTGAAACTTCCGAGAAACTCTTTCCAGAGTATCACTGAATATTCTTTAACTCTCTTTTACATTATAATTTTATTTTCTCTTGTTTATAATTACTGTTGTTACTATTACTGTTGTTACTATTAATGACTATTAATCCACTGGTTGTGACTCGTTTAACGTTGTAAATAGATGTAGGAGGCTCTCCACTTTATAAAACCCTGTTCATGGTAATATATCTTCTTTGGTTGTTGTGTTCAACACTTAATAACATCTAGTGTGTGAATATAATTTGTTATTTTTTTTTTTTTTTGTTTTCTCTATGTCCATGAGACATAGTTTATAACGATTTAAAACGAGGGCCCAATAACATGGTTCATAGATGTACTCCTATGGATATTATATATATATATATATAATATATATATATATATATATATATATAATATATATATATATATATATATATATATATATATATATATACATATATATATATATACATATATATATATATACATATATATATATATACATATATATACATATATATATATATACATATATATACATATATACATATATATATATATATATATCTATAATATATAAATATATATTTTAATGTCTATGTGTAGGACGAACTTGGTTTACCACTATATATGTATATATCTCTATGTGTATATATATATATATATATATATATATATACATAGAAATATATAAATAGATATATAATCATTTTATTATATATATATAGCTATATACATAGACATATATAGTATATATATATGCCTATATATAGAGCTATAGAAAAATGTATTTATTTTCCAAAGATACCAATCATATGTTAGGGCCAAAGCCCTAACATTTTTATTTTTTTTGTTGCTTTAAATTTCACAACCGACGGCGGCCATGGGCGGCAGTGGCCGCAGTGACAGAGCGGCGGACAGGGTCGACGGTGGCCGCAGAGCGGCGGACAGGGTCGGCGGTGGCCGCAGAGCGGCGGGCCTGTGCAGGCCGCGGGAGGCATAAGGGGAAGGGGGGATGTGGAGTGGGGCGGAGCCCCACCCACATTCCCACGACGTGGGGTGTGGGTGGGGCTCCGCCCCACTCCACACCTCCAAATATATAAAAAGGGCCTGCGGTGGGGTTTTCTCCCCACCGCCCATTGTAAACCGCGACTGTGTTTTTTTTTCCGCGGCTTAAACTTTGACAGTCATTCTTATGTGCTATTCGTTGATTTCTATCAACAATAAAATATATTTATATATATATATATATATATATTCATGTATATATATATATATATCATTGATTTTATATTTAGATATATATATATATATTTCATATATATATATACATATATATCTATTTTTATATTGATATTTATCAGTCAATCTCATAAAAATGATAATTACTTTCAATTTCTCTATTATTCTATAAAATGATAATTACTCAAAATGTAAAATATATATATATATATATATATAATTCCTAAGTTTCTCAAATTCACTACTTTATGCATTTACTCCAAAACAACCTGTTATAAAGATAATGTCATAACAATTAGATATATATATATATCTATATATATATATATATATATATATATATATATATCCCAATTTCACTTAATCGGTAGAAATGGTAAACAGCTATCCCCTTATTATAAGTATATCTTTCCATTTTCATAAATATTTAAGAATGCTTAAATGTACAAACAGAATATATATACATGCTAGAATTTAACAGAATCCACTAAATATGGAGAAGAACTCAAACATTTAAAACTGTCTTTTCCATTTTAACATTGAACTATAAAAACTAACATTTCAACTAGTTAAGCAATTCCAAACTTTCAAATGTAAACAACTCAGATTAGATTGCCAAAAATGAACTTTTCCTTTCAGTAATACTTGAAACACAAAAATTGCTATTGAACAAAGTTTGCAAACATCAACTTAAAATTTAAGCACATTCATATTACAGCTTCTCAATCATGAATACCACCACTTAACTTCCCAGATATGAACTTTCTCCTCCCAAACAGTATACAACTGAGAACTTATGACAACCAAATAAAAGTCCAATAATAACAAGATCAGGGAGGTGATTTTCTTCACTCCCAGAATATCATTAATTTACAACAATAACAAGAGAGGTGTTCTCTCTTCATCTCTATGAAATGAACCAGGCCTAATTCTCATGACAAGAAGATGAACTGTTTCTTCATAAATAGCCAACCAGAAGCTCCAAGAGAAAAACCTGCGTATCAAAGACAAACAAAGAAGAAAATACCACTCATCTAGCTCTCCTCCCTACCGTAGACCCGCAAGTGGGTCACCCCCAAGCTAGGGAGACCATACTCACACCTGGGTACTCAAACACTCCACTTCACAACAGAAACAACAACAATCCCAAAGCACACATACACCCGTGGGTATTTTACACAATACGGAAACTCAACTACAGTGAGTTTCATAAGGGGCAGGAGAGTGGACACACTCGACTCCAGAGTGTCACCCTGACAGATAAATGAACTAATATAAATTTCTCTTGGTCTCAACCAAGTGTGATCACAATTTTTAAGTAATCTATATAGGACTCTCAAGTCAAAAATACAGTCACAGATACATGCCCTCAAGGCTTTCAACATCCCAAAAGATGGAAACAGGTATGCACCCGAGGAGGATCTCTCCTCCCCTACCCCAAACTTGATGAGCATTTCTCCCAAGTGGGAGACGCTCTGTCAAACAACCCGACAAGAACCCCCACAGAAAACAAATCTAAACACATATTTCACACACATTTCATACACATTTCAGTTCTACAAAAACAAAGGTAAAATTCAGACCAACCTTGCAAAGCCCTCCTGGAATGAAGCTGTTGCAGAGTCCACGGAGTTCACTTCCAACCTTAGCCACCAACTCCCTCTCCCTTCTCTATCTTGCAAACTAACTTCTCTATTTTGGTAAGGCAAAAATGAAAGTTTTCCCAAAATTCAACTAACTCCCTCTCATCCTAAAATTTGAAAATAAATAACCCAAATTCTCTTTCTTTTTAATTTTGAGAAATGGGGAAGTGACACTTATCACCTCCTCACCCTTCCCCAAAACCACTATTCTGACCTGGTGGCTTATGTCACTCTCCATTCCCAAGGGCACTCCTTATTCCTCTCATGTGACTCCACTTTCTCATGGGAGAAATAAAATAAAAGAGTTAAATGGGAACAAGACAGGTGACCCATGCCTCTTTCTCCTTTCTTCACATGGGTGTCCCCATAGTACATGGGGGAATCTCACTAAAGAAGAGGTGACTTTCACTAATGGATGGCATCTCTTATCTAGGGGAAAGTAGAGGGGATGGGTTGAGTGTTGGTACAACCCATCATGTCCCCTCCTACCTCCAATTTTCGCCACTTAACTTCAGGGGAAGGTTAAGTTGACTAGATGGAGGTTACTCAAGGGTTACCCATGCCAAATGGGCCCCTGGACCCATGGGGTATAACCCAGGGTCAACTTTAACCCATACAAGACACCCATGGTCAAGGTAAAGCACAAGAAAAGGGCCTCATAATTTAAATAAATAAGGAAATTTCAAATTCAATCTCTTTACAACACAAATTATAAAAAATAATGTTACTTGAGGGTAACCTAACCCACTCGACCATACGAAAGACCACATTACATCATGACATCAAACACAAAGAGATCTTGGTTCCTCGTGGAACCAGATCGGCTTAACAGGGAATAACAAATAACAAGGTGTGGAATGATCTCCGAAATCTGTGGTTCGATTAGTAATCCCTGCACACTCAATTACAAGATCAGTAACCACATAAATTCATCATAGCCGAAGCAACTTAAATAAAACATGCATTCTCATGCCCTAGTACAATTTAACATAATTAAAAATCATATTACAATTTTCCATCATCACCTAATTCATTTTTCTGAAAAGTAAACTTATCCAAACATCACCCAATTAGTTTTTCCGAAAACATAATAAATTAAAAGAGTCTGACAAATTCCGGGAACTGCTATCCCACAAATATGAAAGTAACAATAACAGTACTGTAAATAGTCATAACAACAGTAGTAAAAAAAAGGCGGTCCTCACAGTTAGTCAGTATGAGGGATCCTCATCAGAGACTCCCGCTAGACAGTCTGATGCCCCTTCTTCATTCCAAAATTATAAGAAGAACAAAAATTATATTAAAATAAATTATTCTAATAATGTTCAACAAGTAGAGACCACTACACCAACTCAAAGTGCTATGGCCCTCTCTTCACAAAATAAGCCAAAGACTTGGTAGTTCACCCCACTTTCTAATTCCCTCTATGCTATCATGTAGAAGCTTTTAAACAAAAACCTCATCCAGCTAGCACTGATCCATCATGTTGACACCACTAAACTATTGTCGCCTTCATATGACCCGAAGGCCTTCTGTCAGTTCCATAGAGTAAATGGAAATGACACCGAATGATGCATGCATCTTAAACATAATGTGCAAGACCTCATCGATTAGAATGTCATCCAGGTCTCTAGAGTGAACGATAGAGGGAATAAGTCTATCACTCTGCCTAATCAAAACCTTAGGATTTACACAAACTCATTGCCACATCATTCCACAAATCTAATTGAGCTTCCCT
The DNA here is from genome assembly GCA_027924645.1 of Cunninghamia lanceolata. Classification (NCBI taxonomy): domain Eukaryota; kingdom Viridiplantae; phylum Streptophyta; class Pinopsida; order Cupressales; family Cupressaceae; genus Cunninghamia; species Cunninghamia lanceolata. The sequence continues at coordinate 2,571,385 of BSBN01000914.1, read as the reverse complement.
TTGATCCCTTGGTTACTACTAGATCTGCTAACAATCCTACCACCTCCTTAGCCAAGATGATTGCTATGGTGGATGATCACTCGTGCCCTAGTCGAGCGCATTCTATTCTCAAACAAATCATCTCTTTCACACCCATTGACACACCCATACATGTATACGATGGACCTCTGTACATCACTGCCATAGTCAATGAAAAGCCCACCAAGGGCGTACTAATTGACCTTGTGTGCATGGCACTAATGTAATCATAGAGGAATTTCTATATGTACATGAACTCTATCAGGATAAGTACGAGCAATTGAAAGTCTAGATACGAGCACATGATGGATCCTCTCATTGTACCTTGGGTTTGCTCACCCTTCCTGTCTAGGTAGGACCAAAACTCCTAGACGTCCCATTCTCCATCATTCCCACTTTCAACTAATTTTGTGTGAAGTTGGGTCATCTATGGCTCTCTTCCATGAGAGCAATCCCCTCTGTAATTCGTAAGTGACTAAAGTTTCCCCTCGATGGACAAGTGCACACTATTTAGCATAGTGGGTTTAAGCCTCTCATGTTTAGAGGAAACTTCTCATTAGATTTACTTATGGCCAACACTAACCGATCCATTGTGTCCACGCAATGATTTATTATTTCTCATACCAAAAATTCAAAGTGAACCACATTGCTCAGTTATCTGTCAGTGCCTCCTCTTCAACCCAATCGGCTACTACCCCTAAGGTCGCTCGATCTCCGATGGTTGTTTTTGCCCCTCCTCCTGCCCCATAGGTAGAGAAGGGCAAACAACCTGAATCAATCAACCTCCCTTGACCCCAATCATCTGGCATTTATGTAGAGGTCCCACCTCCAACATCTTACCGAAGACCTAAAGGCACACAACCCACACAATCTAGGACCTTCTTGACCTTCAGCGGTTGCTCTTGTTCCTCTTATCTCTTCAAAGACTCAAGGAAAGCATCCCATGGTGCGGGGACCCTTCTCCCTCAGTCCCTCAATCTTAGTGGTGGCCTTTGTTCCTCTAGCCCCTTCGATGGCTCGAGGAAGGCAACCCGTATTGCGAGACCCTCCCTTGGTAGTACCCTAGCCTTCAGCATCCCCTTGTGTTCCTCCTACTGCTCCTAGAGTGATGAAAGAGAAGGAGCTCATGTTGGGAGACTCCCCTAGTTCCTCCTATAGACACTTTGAGCCACACTAGGTGTAACCAACTTGCAAGAGATCACAAGCATCACTGATGTACTGCAGCTCATGAGTGTGCAGCAAGAGATGAACCCTTTCCTACACACCCTTCTCCTAGACATTCGAACCCAGACTTGGCCCTACCTTCTCATCTTGTTACACCCTCTCCTCAGCGTGATTCTCTCCCGTCACCTACTTGGTGAAGGGACACCTAACAAATCCTCTTGTTTTGTTTGTAATAAGGTCAAACCGACCAGTTGTTTTACTTTCAGTTTTTGTTTTTGTTCAGTTTGTAACTTACCATGTAGACAGTTCGAGAACAGGGCAGTTTGGGGATATGAAGCGGTTGAGCTTCCCCAACTGCTCAGGAACGGTTGAATTCCCTCAACAATGGGTTAAAAAAATAAGGTAGATCAAACAGGAGGGGATCGATATCTTGTATGTGTGTGTTTGTTGCCTATGTATGAAGAAAACTGAAGAATAAAGAAACTTTGTTTCATCCCTTGTGTATCAAAAATCTCATAGTTGTAAATAGCAATTCTCCTTCTGCAGTCGTAGTTAATCTTTATCTTGCAAGTTGTCGTACCATGGATCAATGAAGCATTCCACTGGTGAGATTTCTGTTGAAATCAGTGGAATGGTTACTCAATGTACATATATGTTTTTATTTCTTGTTTCTATTTTTGTCAATTATGTTCTGTTTGACAGTGGAGAGGACCGGATTGATTGTGCTACACAGGAGACCAACCTAGCATCACCATGTGCTAGGTTTTGGAAGGAGGTTGTGTGACCACGAAGTTCCAGAGTCACATAGAAGTTTCATCGGTGAGACAAAGTCATATTGGAAGAGCTATTGTGAGTTCCACCGATGAGCAAAGTGTTGCCGATAAGAGAAAGTCAAGGTCGACGTCAACAAAAGGTCCATTGGCACATCGGCTTGTGTTTGTAGGCATCCGCCGATGAGAAGAGTTTGGCCAAAAGACATCAAGATCAGAGTGACCGATGTGTATCAGAGGAGTAATTCTCAACCTCGCCGATGTTATAAGTCTCCCTGAAGATAATCCCATCAGTGTATCAGGAGAACAGTTGAAACATTCGCCGATGTAGAATGTCACTCCGACGGTTGAGTTCAAAGGTGTTATTGGCATGTCGATGCAATAGGTTTTAAGCTCGCCGATGTTCCAAGTCACACCGATGAGTAGGGTTCGAAGGAGTCATCGGTATATCGGCCTAAGGTTGCAAGCGGCTGCTGACGATAGTAGTCACACCAAAGTCTAGTGTATCGGGGTATCAGCCAATGTTTATAAGGCTTTGCCGATAGTGATGGTCTGACCGATAGGAGTCAACAACAAAGTGATCGGCATATCAGGGGAAAAATAATTAGGTTCCCCGATGAGTTAAGTCTCACCAAAGGGTCATAAAGTGAAATGTTAGGTTGAAACCACGTTTTCGTTGAATACTCTACATCATTTTGGTATCAGAGCTTAGGCGGTCTGTGTGGTGACGTGTTTTGAACAAGTCTGTGTATGTCAGCAGATGAGAGTGAAGGAGAGGCTAGCAGCATGCCTCCAAAGGGGATGACAATAGAAGTGCTTAAGAAGTTCCAAGAGATAGAAGAGATGATCAAGGTTGGAGTCAAGGAAACACTCCAGGCTGAGTTGAAGGCAATGAAGATAGGAAAGAAATCAGATGGTGAATCTGATGAAGAAGAAGAAGATGGGGAAGAGGCAACAACCCCAGAATAGGCAGATATATCTGCAGACCAGAAATAATTTTTGGAGGCCATAAGGAAGCTCGGTAAGGAGTCGTCTGAATCAAAAATGGAGATTCCGATGTTTAGTGGAAAGATGGACGCAAAAGAAGTCATCGAATGGGTCAAGCCTTTGAACAATTACTTCGAGTACAAGGAGGTACCAGAGAATAAAAGAGTCAAGTTTGCAAAGACAAAATTGAAAGGTGATGCACTCACAAGGTGGAACTACACCCAGGGAGAAAGGGTGAAGAGTGGCAAGAGCGTGATCTCATTTTGGAGTCAGATGGTAGAGAGGATCAAGGCTCAGTTCCTACCAGCAGATTACGAAGTGCAAATATACAAGAGAATGTAGAATCTCAGATAGAAAGATATGGATGTATCCACCTATACAGAGGAATTTCACAAATTGTCTCTAAGGTGTGGACTTGCTGAGGATGAGAAAGGAAGAGTTGCCAGGTATATTAATGGCCTGAAGTATAGTATACAAGATGAGATTACTATCTTGACACTAGAAACCGTGGACAAGTGTTTCCTGGTGGCACTGAGAGTAGAAGAGAAATTGAAAAGAAAAGGAGAACAACAGAACAGAGGCAGAGGTGGAAGGAATTTCAGAGGCAGAAATAATTTCGGTGGTAGAAACTAGTTCCAGAAAACTCAAGGGGAGTCCAGTCAGCAAGAACATAGTGGAGAATCTGGTTCCAGAGGGGGTTTCAGAGGAAGAAGACCCAATGGGAGAGGCAGATTTGGTGGACCAGGCAGAGGTCCTAACATCTTCATGGGAAGATGTTATAATTGTAACCAAATTGGGCACATAGTAGGCAAGTGTCCAGAGAAAGCCTCAAGCTCTCATGGAGGAGAGAGAAGGAGCTAGCTGATTCAGGAAAAAGATTGTCAGAGTGTGACTTCACCTATGGGAAGCGCAGCTCCAGCACAAGATGGACAGAATCTCATGATGAGAAGGACGATGCTAAAAGTGCCACAGAACAAGGAACCACCCCAAAGGAAGACACTATTTAGAACTCTGTGTAAAGTTTCCAGCAAAAGGTGTAAGGTAATTATTAATTCTGGCTCAACTAAAAATTTAGTTTCAGTGGAAATGGTAGAGAAATTGAATTTGAAAATATTGCCACATGTTAGTCCATACAAAGTGTCCTAGCTGAACAAAGGGCAACAAGTCTTGGTTGATGAACAAGCTTGGGTAGAATTTTAGATAGGGGAATATAGGGACAAACTATTGTGTGATATAATTCCCATGGATGCATGCCATTTACTGTTAGGAAGACCTTGGCAGTATGATGTACAAGCATAGCATGATGGTAAATTCAATTCCTTTGTTATCACCAAGAATGGTAGACAGTATAAGATGGATCCTTTACCAGAAGAGGGTGTAGACAAGAATGTAGGCTCAAGTGTCATGTTAGTGACTGGGAAAGAGTTTCTCCATACTTTGAAAGAAGAGGGAACCCAGGGGTATGCTCTGATTTTGAAACCTAAAGACAATTCTGATTTGTCTAAAAATAGCAAGGAAAAAGTTCCTAAGGAAGTGCAGGAATTGTTAGACAAGTATAAGTGTATCATGGTGGAGGATATGCCCACTACACTACCCCCTAGGAGAGACATAAGTCGTCAGATTGACTTCATCCCAAGATCCACATCGCCAAATAAACTAGCTTATAAAATGACACCTAATGAGAATGAGGAGATTGCTAAATAAGTACAAGAACTGTTGGATAAAGGCCTAGTGAGGAAAAGTCTTAGTCTGTGTGTTGTACCCACAGTTTTAGCTCCCAAAAAGGATGGCAAATGGAGATTATGTACTGATTCGAGAGCCAAAAATAAGATCACCATCAGATATAGGTTTCCTATGCCCCGAATAGAAGACCTAATGGATTGTTTGGGTGGAGCTCGGTACTTTTCTAAAATTGATCTCAAAAGTGGATACCATCAGATCAGGATTAGACAAGGGGATGAATGGAAGACAACCTTTAAGACTAATGAGGGTCTTTATGAGTGGGTGGTGATGCCATTTGGACTGTTCAATGCTCCAAACACTTTCATGCATCTAATGAATGAGGTATTGAAAGATTTTATTGGTAAATTTGTTGTTTTCTATCTTGACGATATTCTGATTTTCAGCAGGACAAAGGAAGAACATTTGTAGCATTTGGAATAGGTGTTGAAGAAGCTGCATGAGGAGAAACTGATGATCAATATGGAGAAGAGTGTCTTCATGAAGGAAGGACTCACATACCTTGGATTTGTGATATCCCAGGGCAATTTGAAAATGGATCCAGAAAAGGTAGATGCTATTCTGTCTTGGCCAACACCTAAAACTGTAAGTAATGTAAGAAGTTTTCACGGTTTGGCGACCTTTTATAGGAAATTCATAAGAGGATTCAATCATATTTGTGCACCTATTCTGGATACCATAAAAGGAGGATAGAAATGTAAGTTTGTTTGGAAGAAGGTAGCAGATGAATCTTTTGAGATTCTTAAACAGAAGGTAGCAAAGAAACCCATTTTGGTTTTGCCTGATTTTAATAAGTTGTTTACTGTGGAATGTGATGCTAGTAACCTTGCCATTGGTGTTGTCTTGAGTCAGGAAGGCAGACCTATTGCTTTCTTTAGTGAAAATCTGAATGATGCTAAAAGAAAGTATTCCACATATGATCTAGAATTGTATGCAATGGTGCAAGCATTGAAAAAATGGAGACATTATCTCTTGCCCAAGGAATTCATTGTTTACACTAACAACCATGCTTTAGGTTTTTTGAATTCACAGGAGAAGCTAAATCACGGGCATATGAAGTGGGTCGAACAACTCCAGGTGTATACTTTTTCCATCAAACATAAGAAGGGACAAGCCAACAAGGTGGCAGATGCTCTGAGCATAAGAATGTGCACTATACAGGAAATCCAGTTGCAAAGTGTGGGAGTGGATTCTCTCAAGAATATGTACCAGGATGATGAGGACTTCAAGGAGATATATGTAGTTTGTTCACAATTTTTAGATTCCTATCATTCTAATTTTTCTAAATTTTTGCTACAACAGGGGTTACTATTTAAAGGCAACTAGTTGTGTGTGCCTAGGTGTTCCATGAGGGAGACTATCATAAAAGAGAAACATTACAGTAGTCTTAGAGGTCATTTTGGACTGGACAAGACATTGGAGCAAGTGAGAAGATTTTACTTCTGGCCTAAGATGCAAACAGATGTCAGAAAATTTGTAGACCGTTGTCACATTTGCCAGAGAGCCAAAGGGACTTCATCCAATGCAAGTCTCTATCAACCACTACCAATTCCTCAAAGGCCATGGGAGTGTATAAGTATGGATTTTGTTTTGGGTCTTCCCCAGACTCAGAGAGGTTTTGATAGTGTGTTTGTTGTAGTTCATAGATTCAGTAAAATGGCTCATTTTGTGCCATGCAAATGTACCAATGATGCTTCACACATTGTTGGTTTGTTCTTTAAAGAAATAGTTTGAATTCATGGTTTGCCATTAAATATTGTCACTGACAGAGATCCCAAGTTTGTGGGACATTTTTGGCGCACTTTGTGGAAGAAATTGGGCACTCAATTATCTTTCACGTTAGCCTATCACCCTCAGACGGATGGACAAATTAAGGTGGTGAATAGATCATTGGGTAATCTTTTGAGGTGTTTGACTACACAGCATGGAGAAGCATGGGATATGATCATCCCACAAGCAGAATTTGCATATAATGACTCTGTCAATCGGATCACAGGAAAGAGTCCTTTTGAAGTTGTATATGGGATTCACCCAAGGGGAATTTTGGAGTTGAGAGATCTCCAGAACATGGAGAAAAGGAGTGCACAAGGAGAAGATTTTACAGTCAGCATGAAGGATATCCATGATGCTGTAAAAGAAACTATCCAGAAGAACACAAGGAAATACAAAGAGAGAGCTGATCAAAAGAAAAGGGATGTCCAATACAAAGTTGGAGATCTGGTAATGGCATATCTGAAGAAGGAAAGACTTCCGAATGGGCAGCCCATGAAACTTCTTATGAAAAAGATTGGTCCATGCAAGATTGTTCACAAATTTGGGCCTAATGCCTACGAGATTGAACTTCCTCTGGGTTTAGCAATATCACCCATTTTTAATGTGTCCGACCTATTTCCATTCAGAGGAGACAATGTTGCTGGTTCAAATGTGACAGAAGCAGGGGATGTAGAATGGATTTCTGATCTTCCACCGAGTTAGCCAGTTCAGCTGGAATGTATTTTGGACACAAAGGTTTAGAAGAAGACTCGACATAAGACCTACAAGGAGTATCTGGTCAAATGGCGTGGTTTACCTAATGAGGATGCAACCTGGATGAGCGAGGAGGACATCATCAAACATGGGGTTTCCATTTCAGACCTGGTTCCTCAAGGGACTTGAATTCTGTTAACCTCGGGAGTATGGTGCAGGGGCACCTAACAAATCCTCTTATTTTGTTTGTAATAAGGTCAAACTGACCAATTGTTTTACTTTCAATTTTTGTTTTTGTTCAGTTTGTAACTGACCATGTAGATAGTTCAAGAATAGGGTAGTTTGGGGATATGAAGCGGCTGAGCTTCCCCAACTGCTCAGGAACGGTTGAATTCCCTCAACAGTGGGTTAAAAAAACAAGGTAGATCAAATAGGAGGGGATCAATATCTTGTATGTGTGTGTTCGTTGCCTGTGTATGAAGAAAACTAAAGAATAAAGAAACTCTGTTCTGTCCCTTGTGTGTCAAAATCCTCATAGTTGTAAATAGCAATTTTCCTTCTGCAGTCATAGTTAATCTTTATCTTGCAAGTTGTCGTACCATGGATTAATGAAGCATTCCACTGGTGAGATTTCTATCGAAATCAGTGGAATGGTTTCTCAGTATACATATATGTTTTATTTCTTGTTTCTATTTTTGTCAGTTGTGTTATGTTTGATGGTGGAGAGGACCAGATTGACTGTGCTACACAATAGACCAGCCTAGCATCACCATGTGCTAGGTTTTGGAAGGAGGTAGTGTGACCACGAAGTTGCAGAGTCACATAGAAGTTTCATCGGTGAGACAGAGTCATATCGGAAGAGCTGTTGTGAGTTCCACTAATAGGCAAAGTGTTGCCAATAAGAGAAAGTCAAGGTCAATGTCAACAAAAGGTCCATCGGCACATCGGCCTGTGTTTGTAGGCATCCGCTGATGAGAAGAGTCTGGCTGAAAGACATCAAGATCAAAGTGACCAATGTGTATCGGAGGAGTAATTCTCAACCTCGTTGATGTTATAAGTCTCCCTGAAGATAATCCCATCAGCGGATCAGGAGAACGGTTGAAACATTCACCGATGTAGAATGTCACTCCGACGGTTGAGTTTGAAGGTGTTATCGACATGTTAGTGGAATAGGTTTTAGGCTTGCCGATGTTCCAAGTCACATCGACGAGTAGGGTTCAAAGGAGTCATTGGTATATCGGCCTGAGGTTGCAAGCGGCCGTCGATGATAGTAGTCATGCCGAAGTCCAGTGTATCAGGGTTTTGGCCAATGTTTATAAGGCTTTGCTGATAGTGATGGTCTGACCGATAGGAGTCAACAACAAAGTGATTGGCGTATCGGGGGAAAAATAATTGGGTTCGCTGATGAGTTAAGTCTCACCAAAGGGTCATAAAGTGAAATGTTAGGTTGAAACCACATTTTCGTTGAATACTCTGCATCACTACTCCTACCTCTCCACCTATTCATCCAAACGTTAGCATTACATCTAGTACCACTGTATCAGAGTTCGTCCCACTGTAGTGTACATGTTATCAGGTGTCCCCTGATGTCACGCTTCTTGCCACCATTGACATTGACATTCCACCACCACTGCCTAAGTGCAAACATGAGCATTATCCCACCCCACCCTACCACAAGCCCAAGTGCATGCCTCCCTTATTGCCACCAAGTCCTTCTTCATCTATTCCAGTTGTGGAGACCTCTACTCCACCAATGGCCATCAATGCTCGCAACCCCGCTATTAGCATTGGGCAACCACCTATTGTTATTTATTCCAATAATGACCCAAATCAATCTTCACTCAAGGAATATGTATTTGAGTCCTTGGAAGAGATACTATCTCTATCCTCGATCTTCACAGGATAGATGGACCTCACCTTCAATGAGTTGCGCTAGGATCTGCCTTTGGCTATTGATCCTTCGTGTGACGAACTGGGCATTGTGCCCACTACTACTCTCAATGTGGTCCCTGTAGCAGATTATCCTCCATCCCTATATGATGAGCAAGATTGGTAGGTGGATGACCTACTAGAGCTCGACCCTTGAGCACAGTACCCTTCATTTCATTTGTTATTATTTGTGGTTTTCCTATATGTTTTATAATCCTCGTATTTGTTAAATGGCATGTCTTTTTGTTTGTTAGCTCTCCCTAGAGGACCCTTGAATCTGTTGTAGGCACATGGATACAGGAGGAATGAAAATGTTATGACATTCCTTTATTTGTTTCTACATTCTTCTATATGTTGTACTTGAAATCTTCCACATTTTGGGGATGATGCAAAGTGTTGGATGATTTAGCATCCTTCCATGTTGACCCAAAATCTTTATTTTATCTTCATGTGACATTCTTCCTCTGTATTTGTATTTCTACGTGCCTATGGGGATGATGAAAATTCCATAATACACTTCCTTGATTATCCCCCTTCTATTTCATAAAATTAACACCAAAGCGTGTAGTTCCCTTTGTGCTTTACCATGATGTTGCTTGTCTTTATTTGACACCTTGTTATGTTGCTTGATGTCATACCATGCTTACACAAGCCATTGTGTATCATGCTTGCAGCATTGCCTTAGTTGTCTTTCTTGGGGGAAACCCTCTCACGATGTAGCTCCCTGGAACATATCCTCTAGGCATATGCTTCCTGAAAGTTCTTGTGCCTTCATCCCTCTTTTTCCTTAAAATTAATTGCTCCTCTATAATGTAAGCAATTATTTTAAGGTGGGGGCATATATTTCCTATCTCTCACACTTAATCACACACCACACCGATGGTATGCTCTTTGAAACACTTTTTATATTATTCGTGGTCCTAAGCAGATGCACTTGCTTAGACTGACCACCTTTATCAGAATTACCTAGCAAACAACAGAATTTGCTAGTCATGTAATTTTTGATATTGTTTGACATGAAGCTCACCTAGTAAAGCAATGCTAATTTGTGATGCTTCATTTGCTATCAACACTTCTCAAAAGCCACCTAGCAAAAAAAAAAATTCTAGCCCTAGTGACTTGTAGAAATTTTTCAATATGGTTCCTAGAAAACAACAGAATTTACTAGCCCTAAAACCATACCCTTTCTTCCTTTATGTATGTTTGCATTAGATTAATGTGTATTAGACTATATTATTTGTTAACTACAAGGGTTTCGACAAATAATATTTGTTCTAATCCTCTTTTTATCGGCTTATATATATGCATATGCCTCTGACATCTATTTCATGTGTAGATTTTTTGGCCTAACATTATGGTTTTGTAGAATCCTAAGCTGGGGGCTTCACATCTCTCACTTGGCGACATTCAACATCCTCTACAATCCTTGGGTAAAAAGTTTGATTTTATGTCATTTATTTTAAGTACTTTAGCTTGCATATGCACATGTGCCATATGCTTGCTAAAGTGGGGGCTAAATGTAGTGTCGTAAATTGTGCTCGCTCACAATTTCACATTTTATTTAGCACTCGCTTTAGTGTTCGCTCCCTTAGTATGTTATTAGGACCACTTTCTAGTCTTAGCCTTACCCTCAACCCACAAGAGATGTTTTCTAAAGGCTTATTTGACCCTTCCTGCTTGTCATATCCAAAAACTATAAAAGTGCCTTAACCATGGCAATGCCCCAAGTCATCTGAACCTTTTTAGAACTGAAGTTGCACAGACCAAAGCACTAAGCGTAGATGTCTATGCCACGTACTGACATCCTGAAAGCATCTTTTAGTTCGTTAACCATTTTTAGAAGGTGTGTTTTTACTTGCATGGCATTATGAGATTTTCCTGATGTTTGTTTACACCTAAACGACTTCTTTCCTAGCTTTTTGCTTCTTGCTTGTTCTATAAAACCTTGTTGCTTTGCCATTCAAAAGCATCAATCTCTCACACTAGTGAAGCTTTACCAAAATTATTCATCCTATCATTTTTTCATGTTATTGTTATTCTATGCTGATTGTTTATTGCAGGTTATTAAGAAAAATCAATTAATGTGATTTACTTTGATCCCTTGCACTATTTGAAAGGCTCTCATTCGAGATCACTATCCTCCCAAACAAAGATTTATTTGTTCTTCGATGCCATAGTCTTCCAGCGAGATCCTCAGAACTCCTTCCCTTGCTTTTGTCAATCCATTTAGATTATCATTTATCTTGTGGGTTGAATATCATTTCCTTGCTTATTCATTTATCAATATTGCATTATCATTTTGTCACTGCTCGTCACAATTCTAGATGCACTTAGAATCTAGAGCACACACTATTTTATCAATATGTCAATCGCCAGCTATCGTTAAGGTGGAAACACCAAAAGCAGGGTTTGACTAAGGCAAACCTCTATATAGCCCAAACCTTCTTCTTTGTTCGTGATTGAAGGTTGCGAGAAAAGAGATTTCGAACACATGAGCGTTTGCATTCCTTTTCCCCTTCTTTGTCAATTTCATTATTTCATCCTCATCACATCATTTCTATTCATTTCACTTATTTGTCAATTTCTGCATAATAATCATTTTGTTTACTATCAACGGGAAATCATTGAAATCCACGTGAAGCCGTACAAATCCAATGTTTTGGTTTCCTACGCCATACAAACTACAATGCTAAGCATAGACATCCATGCCAGGCATTGTCATTCTATGTAGTGAGGTTTCCTAGCTAGTGCCAGGTTCCTCATGATCTTTTGTTTTTGTTTTTGCATTTATTTTGTGATTTATTCTGTCAATCTCTATATTTTCTCTATTTTATTTTGTCCTAGTTTTAGTTAATAGTGTTTAATCATTTCAATTTCAATTGCAACAAAGGGATATAACCCACACATTCTTTCTCTTCCAGATTGGATAACAATAAGATAGACATCTTCATTGGCTAGTAGCCTAATGTGTAATGGGAATTTGTTCTAATTAAAGATAGTTTAGTTAGAGTTACTTTTCCCATATCACAATACTAAGGAAATTTCCACCTTAACCCTAATTGGTTACACAAGATCTTCCTCTACCAGGTAGAGGATCTTCATCTCTAGGGGGCATTTAATGGCTCAAGGGCAATCTATTGTCTCAATAGATGATTGCTTAAATAAGTGGATTATAATTAAAACAATCATCTTCTCAAAAATAGAATAGTCAAAACAAGATAATCCTTTGGTACTAAGCTTAGAAGGGCTGGTTGAGTTTTTAGTTTTGAGTTTGTGTAGGTGGTTGTTCAGGTGAATTGTTGCCAGCTTAAAGGGCTAGTTGAGCTTGTGTAGCTTGTGATTTAGGTTGTTTGTTATATTGTGGAGATTGTTGGGGGCTTTGGTTTTTGGGTTAATGGTAGGAAGTTCTCTTCAAAAAATTGGTTTTGAGGAGGTTTTGTATGATATCTAAACTATATGTCCTCTTGTTTTGGTTAATATAATAGGTAAGCCACCTAACTCTATTATTCATCGATCAAAAAAATATAACAATAATTGGAGGCGATTTTGTAAAGTGTCATCATGTTATGCTATAACCCCTAACATAATGTAAAGAAAATGGAGATTAATTTTTTAGAGGATTTGCTTGGGTTTTGAAGCCTATCAGAGGACTTGATAGGTATGCACCGCACACTTTATAATAAATATGAAGTGTGTTGGAACATTCAACTATGTTATCAATTAAGCAAACATTTAAGGCCTTTCATCACCAAAAAAAATAACACTTCTTATTATGTGCATTACATTCCTCAAAATGCTCACACTCTATAATTCTTTGGACTTTTGTTCTCTTCATGATTTAATCATTAAGTAGAGGATGGAGGTATAAGGGACTCCATATATAGCAGTGTAACATTAAATTGTTGCCTACATATACATTCCACATCTACAACAAGGATACATTGGTTATGGTGTAAAGTGTTCTAGGTGAGAATGGAACAACCAACCTAAGCATTAGGAAGATACTTACATCCATAGAAGATGATTATAAAAAAAATTGGTTGAATGTGGAAGCAATAAGAAGGATTATAATTAAATTTTGACTAGGGTGGTAAAATCTAACATCTTCATCTTTTGGATATGGAAGAATGAGATTCATAGGGAAGGGTTGAGTTAGCTTGTGGAAGAATAAAATGTTGAAAGACAATAATTCAGATAGGTGCAAAGACTACATGACATATTTCACTCATGGATTCACTTTAGGAATCTAATCTCTTACCCCTCATTTATATGGTGATGCTTTGAGGATTGGTTAAGTACACAACTCGGTGAAAATGAAGGTAGGATGCTCAAGGATTATGTCACTAGAATCAATTAGCATGAATTTTCACATACTAGATCCTCTCAAAAAGGATGAATAGCATATGGGAAGAAAAAAATTGATGTGTGGTGTGTGTGTGTATATATATATATACTAGAGGCACATATATACATATACATATACATATATACATATGTTGAATGCACAAGACAACTGAGAGGGGGGGTGAATCAGTTGTAGCTTAAAATTTCAAAACCCTCACACACATTTAGATCCACATAGATTCAATTATCCCTTAGACTATTATGATGATTAAGCATGAAAAGAAAATAACATAAACTAAATCAAACCAACATCAAACACAAGAGAACACCAAATTTGTGTGGAAAACCCAAGAAGGGAAAAACCATGGTGAGGATTAGATCACAATATAAAGTAGTATCAACACCAAATTACAAAAGGCTCACTGCCCAAAAAGAGAGATAGAAGAAGTGGCTCACTTCCAAGATTTGAACTATTATAATTGCATCTGATATATGCATGGAGTACAATTCCAATGAAGCTCAAAATACAGAACCAATATTCACCATACTAACAACATCACCTCTGCAACATCGTTGAAGAATAGTAGACACCTTATGCTCACTGCATCCTGTAATCTAACACATGAAGGCTTGTACTACACCACACATTCAACCACACTATTACTCGCATCACGCCCATCATGCGCATACTAAATCACGATCCCTTGATACTCATTTATATTGTCATCAACCTTGAGAACATTCTCCAAGGTCGGCAAATCACCTTAACCTAGAAAATTCAAATTGCGTCTAGACCTAAACATTCCTGTGGTGGAAAGAAAAAGGTAGACCATAACACATCTTAGCTTGGACCTAAATTCATCCAAGCATGCCACCTCATGCTTTCACAATCACCGAAGCACCTCCGTAATTAGTGTAAACACCTAAGGTCGACCAAGCCTATGTTAACACAATGAACTATTAAGTGCACGCTTCCTTAAACCCAACGACATCTTGCAGACCACATGTAAGCTTCAACACAATCTAGAGTATTCCACAAACATCTTGAAATCCAACAAATTCCTCCACAACAACTTTCACTTGTCGCACAACCTTTTCCTGTTTATCCAGCATGCTTAACTATCTCTGTCATACACTGTATCTCTAGAGATCAACTTCTGGAACACCAAACCATGAACAACTTCAACAAAAGAAAGATATAAACCTTATAAACACAGTTCTAGAACTGCAAGACCTAAAACTTGTTTGTAGAGAAATGCGGAGCAAGGACATTTCTCCCATACACCTCTTCAATACTTAGAAATGTAGTCTTCATATTGGTGAACACAGCTTCTTCTGCACAACGAACTAGAGCACCAAATTTGGAATATAACACCTCTTAACACCTTTGAACAACATATCCAAACTGCAAAGATAGATCTTCAACATAGAGGAAATGTGGAACAAAACTAGAACACTACTCTATAAACCAAAATGCTACTTCAACACACTATTTCCTTTATTAATCAAATTTTCTCAAAAGAACTTGGAAACCAACCAACAGAACCATATTCTCAACATCTTCAATACCTCTTCAAAGTAACCAAATCATCATCAACAAGGCAACTCAACCAAATAGCTCAGTTACTACAACAACCTCATCTCTGCTCACCTAGTAGACACAGTTGACACCAATGACAACATCGATTGCACATACTTGCAACAACACACACACACACACACACATATGTGCCTCTAGTGCTACAAGAATCAATCCATCCCTAGCTATAAGGTATGTGGAGAGGTATGGTTAGCAAATTCAAGTACACGATAGTAGCTTCAAAAAATGAGGTTCTTCACGTTACTCTAGCATCAACCAAAAAACCAATGGTTTCCCTTACATCCACATTTGCAAATGGAATAAGTACTGTGGTTTTGTGTTTGGTGTGTACATGATTCTTGTATATCAATAGAAAATGTTGGGGTTTGTGTCTATTAGCTCATGGGAACCCTCTATTTTTGCACAAGCAAAAATTATTTTACACATGGCACTTTCCATTGCATTAGCTATAGGATTTGTGCTTGTCGCACCATTTACCTATATTGATGATCTTGTCCAAAGAAGACATTTTCTTTAGTGTAGAGGATTTATCCCATTTTCCCTTTACTCTTGACTCCTTCTCAATTATAGTTGCATAGTGATAGGCTTCTCCCATCATATTGACCTTGGACAACTTTTGTACAAAATGAATGAATGGGCATAAACAACTATGATACTTGAGAAGTCTATACTACTCTAACCGGAATGTGCATAAATTGGCATAGAGGTCATGTAAGGCATCAATGTAGGCGCAGACTAATTGCTCATGTCCTTGGTGTAGTTGTTGCCAATAAATGTAACATTCATTATTGACATCTTCAATATATTATTCATCCTTGAAGGCTTTTAGAAAATTTTCTTGGGTAGGCTCAGATTTCCTCTTATCTAGTCTTCCTCCCAAAGTGCATGGGCTTGTTACCACTTCTTGATAGGTGAGGAGAATTTTAGAAGCACAATATTGATCTTTTCCTTATTGGAAAATTCATTCATATAGAAATATAACTCTAACTGATCTAACCAGTTATCTACAACATTTACATCTATTTTACCCTCAAACACAAAATATCTAAATTCACTTGGAACCGAGGGGATATGGTGATAAAAGTTTTACCTAATGTTTGTGTTGATGGAACCACCCATTCAAGGACTTATGCGAATTGGATAAATAAAATGACTTGTTTTTAGAGCCTTTGAAAATTTCATCTACAATCAATGTGTGGATTGCATCTTGTTCCTCTATCATCTGAACATGTTTGAAATGACTTGGAAGGTAATCTAATAGATCTTGAGGTTTGATGTCAAGGCTTAGATACTCCAATCACATTCGATGGACATGTAAGATGGGTTGCTCTAATACCAGTGATCCAAATCCTAAGTGGTCTATGGGACAATGCTCTAGATGAGGGTCTAGATGTGTTTTAAGTTTGTGGAATCAATATGGAGATAAAGTAGTAGACAAAGAAGAATACTAGAACTAGAACAAGTTGTTCTCTTAACTTGGGCATTCTATACATGAAACACTCTCATGGAGATGTTTGGCTATGTATTTACAATGTCAACATGCTAAAATATCTACTCCTATTTGTTATGTTAAATATGTGCATTTAAATTTTACATGTTTATCAAGACAATGTCCATTATGGAATTTGAATCGATTGGTATTCCATGCATGATGCATCATATTTTGATGGTTAGGATTTTAGTTACACATTGTGCTAACAAGTGGCACATCATGAAATGGCTCCAAAAGATGTGTTGGACTATTGCATGTTACTCTATGCTAAGCTTTGTAGTATGTGTCATGAGTATGTTTGGGAATGCAAGTGTGGTGCAGAGGGATAACATATTTATTAGTAACAATATGAAGCATGATCCTTGTCACTATGTGAATGGCGCTTGATACAAAGGGTTGTGCATGAGCTAAGTGATTTAGGAAAGGTGTGAGATGGTTCCAAGCATTTCACAAATAACATATGAAGAAAGCAGCTATGCATAAGTGCACAACATGGTTCCTAGAGTTGTGCATGGTGCATGGACATATGTGTGGGATTGCACACTATTGTGCCAATGTTTGATAAGGTGCACACAAGTGTGCTAGACCATGTGTATCACTTCTTTCCTACTAGATATCTAAGTATATTTCAAAGACTTTTATTACTAACCTTTGTCTATCTATCCAACTATGGATGATATGCAGAACTATTATTGAGTTGTGTGCCCAATTTTCTCCACATAGTGCAATAGAAATGTCTAAGGAATTTTGTACCCCAATCTAATGTAATACTCCATGGCAACTAAAGAAATCACACTATCTGCTTGAAGTATAAATACACCATCATAGACATGTCAATCAACTTTTGATAAGGAATGAAATGCGCCATTTCAGAAAAAATTCCACCACTATGAAGATAGAATTATCACCTATCTATGTGCATAGTAATCTAAGGGTAAAATTCATGGATAATTTATCCCAAGGTCTATCTAGCATGTGTAATGGCTTGTAAAATTCATTTTTTTAAACCACTCCCTTTGTTTTTGAGAAAATCCTACACCTCTCCATGAATTTGTGTACAATAGGTTGCTTAAACTTAGCTAGCGACACCTCTCTTTCAACATGACCTACACCTTGTCCATGTCAAGGTGTCCTCTAAGTCCACCAGTATGTAAATTTTTTATTATGTTCTCCCTCATTAAACTTCATAAGATGCACAAATGTTACCTCTTGAGTAGGTAGCCCTCTTACATGAATTATTCCTCACATGGTCCTCTATCTCTAACCCAAGAATCTATGCATGTGTGTCATTCATCTACAAAATTTAAATATATGACATATAAATCCTTCATCACCTCCATTCCCACTAGTTTAAGTATACTAACTTCTTCTTTGGGAATTTTTGAACCTTGTCTGTCTTACCTATGTGGTTCTTCAACACAAAAGAGCAACCCTATAGATACTCTACCGACCTCATTTGCCTCTAGTTTAGCTTCACTTGATTTTTGATGAACTTCAATGTCTAGTGGCCTTTGTATATCACAAACTCTTTTAGGAACAAGTAATGCCTCCACTTGTACAAATCTTACACAATCATGTCAAAATCGTGGTCATAGAAAGAATACTTTTGCTTAGCTTTTGTTCTTCTAAGGATATTATAAACCCCAAGTATACAATTTCCTTTTGCATGAACATGCACTTCTTCAAGTTAATGCACATGTCTTCTCTCCTCAATTGAGCCAACACCTGCTACATGTGTGTAAGATGGTTATTCCTTATCTTTCTAAAAAACAAAATGTCATCATGATATATGACCACAAACTTACCAAGAAATGGTTTTGGAACTTCATTCATTAACCTCGTGAACATGCTTCGGGAATTCATCAACCCAAATGGCATCATGAAAGCCTCATACAAGCCTTCATTTTGAATTTGATCTTCTATTCATATTTTTCTCTGGCATTGATATAATGATATCCACACTTAAGATCTATCATAGAAAAGTAAAATGCACCACTTAAGAAATCTATTAGGCCATCCATGATTGACAATGCACACACGTACTTGATGGTGATCTTGTTCATTACATAAGAATCTATACACATGCACTCTCCATCCTTAATTTGTGTGATTATTGCTAACACTACACAATGACTTAAACTTTCTTATTTTGGACTATGTTCAAGTGGTTCTTCAACTCTATAATCATGTTAGGGCCCATTCTTTGCGGTGCTTTATTTGACATACTAGAATTTGGAATCAAATCCCATGTAGTGTAAGATGTTGTGCATTGATAACAATATTTAGGCATTCATATGCCAATCATATTTGCATACTCTTAGAGCAACAAATGACTCATGGATCCTCAAATCTACTCAACTCCTTCTGCACAAGATTAATTACTAGAACATAGCAATCTTACAAGTCTCCCACCTTATTGAGAAACTCTTTCATTGATAATAACATCACCTTTCTCTTCCATGAATCTTCTTTCTCATCCTTCATGGGAAGCAACTCAAACTTCTTGCCAACCTTTGTTAAGTAAATCAAAGTTCTTATTCCCATCATGCATTACAAATTTGTCATACTGCCACAATCTTCCCAATAATATATGGCATGCATACATCTAAAGCATGTTTCACCATACCTCATTTGTGTATTCTCAAATACATAATACAAATTAATGCTACTCTGTCATTGAGATTTTGTTTCCCTTTTGTAATGGTGTGGATTGCATAATTATATTTAACCCCAACATCTACACCATTTTTATGGTACTTAGTTATCATTGGTACCTCCATCAATAATCAACTTGCAACACTTCCCTCTTAACTTGCACTTACCTATAAAGAGACTTTTCCTCATGCATGAATCCTTATCATGCATAGGTTTTAGTAGAACCTTGTGCATCATCTTGAGTTCTCCCCAACCTTTGGTTTATGCTTTTTGCTTAACTTCTTGACATACCTTCCTCTTCAACCTATATAAAATTTGCACGCTTCTTTGCTTGATCTTATTCTTGTGTAATATTTGGACACTCAAGTACCTAGTGACTATCTTTCCCACACCTAAAGCAAGTCCCATTAAAGCTTATGTTACATCCTCACCTTCCTCTATCTCCACATCTATTAGAGAGCTACTTCTGCTTTATGTTTTACATGGTGTCATTCATCTTTGCACCATCCTTGCATGCATAAGTTTGCCTTCTACCACCTTGCTTTATCTTTTTATCCTTGCCTTTGCCAATGTTACACATGCTCTAATTCCCTAGGAAAACTACTCCTCTATCTTGAGTTTTGATTGGCATTCCTCAATGGAATGAATCATCAACAAATAAATATCATCTTGAGTTGAGATGCAAGAATTATTCAGTACCTAGACACCTTCTCAGTGTCATCTTCCGTGTGACCAGTTAAAATGCATAGTTTATAGAACCCTTCTATGTATTCCTTCACAACCATCTCCCTTTGGAATAGGTTTTGGAGATTTTTGAACAATCTAGTGCAAAGTTGGTTGGAATAAAGTTCCCCTTGAGTTTAGCCATTGTAAAATCCCATAATGAGATCTTGTACTCATTCCTTTGCATGTGATGCTTATGGACCAAGTCCCACCACAAGGTGCCATGCCCTTTCAACTTCATGGAGACATACTTAACTCATTTTAGATTGTCATCAACTATCTCAAACTCAAAATATTTTTCTAGCTCAATGGTCCAATTGACCAATTATTTTGAATTTAATCTTCCTAAGTAGCTTGGGAGATTAAATTGTGGTTCGCTCCAAATCTTCATCAAGGTGATTGAAAATCTTTCTTCTACCATGATGTTCTACTCTACATCAACTAGATCTACAACACTTTCTCTTGCATCACAATCTTGCCTCTTATTTTCATCAATGTATTCCATCACCATCACTCATCTCTACTATGTGGTTTTTGGGACTTCAAGTTGACCTTGTATGAATTTCAATGTGTCAACTAGATTTACGATGCAAGTTGCTTGATTGTTTCTTAGACCTCCTCTTCTAACTTTGTGAGCCATCTTCTCTAGTTCACTTACAATGTGACACCACTAGCATAAACACTTAGCTTGATGTAACTCTTACAAGCTCACCTCTAAGAATTACAATGCTTTCTCTAATATTAGATTGGTGCAACACTTGAATAAAGGTCAAATAAATAATTGGTGAATGGGAACACATAAAACACAAGCATAAGAAAAAAGAAAGAACACTAGAGAATAAATAAGAAAATAATATATTCAATTATATAACTAAGAGAATTACAAGTGGGCCACGTATATCTAAAACTCGATAATAATATACTACTCAACTCATAGAGAAATACTTGTAGAGACTCTACAATACAATTTCTTCACCTTAAGCTTTACCCAAAACCCAAATTACATGGAAATCCCCACTCTATAGGAGATAAACTTGATGAATCCCTTTAAAGGATGATGCATCCAAAATAAATAGTGCCAATATAGAGTTTGATCTATGCTAAAATGGAGGATTCAAACAATTCATTGTCATAAATGTACACCTAGGAGGAAATTAAATATGCAAGGAAAGATTTGCAATTTGCAAATAAATCAATCAGGTCATTCCTTAATAAACTTAAATTTGATGCTTCTCTAACATGTTAGAACTAACAAACAATAAAAATCTAACTATTTCCATCTAACAAAAGTTGCTTTAACATTGACCAATTATTTTGACACACTGACATTCATTGACCTTTCCAAGGTAAACATAGGTGGTAAAGTTGTGAGGAGTGAGAAGTTTGTGTGTGTATTTATGTAGGTTGTGCAAGGATGCACAAGGGATAGAGCAAGGTTAGTGCCAATATCAATGTAATACAAATCTTGTACGAGGGCTAAAATGCACTCAAATAGACATGCACCAAACCAATAGGGTTTGTGCAAAACTACACGATAATGTGTTAACATGCATAGGGTGCACAAAAAATCAAAACTTCCTAAACAAGACAAGACAACACAAGCACACAAGTTAAGGTTGTACACAACAAACTACCACATAAAACAACGTGTGTGAATAAGTTAGGCTTGCACACTAGAACTACAAAAACAAACAACAATATTTTTGGTTTATACAAGATTGCACCAACCCAAGTGTGCTATTGCATTCATCTCACCAAAATTCTAAAGGGAATCCAAGAGACCCTAAAATAAGTAGTCACTTCAAGTTTACATTGAAAGTCTTCTTTGATGTAAACATGTCATCAAATGTAAACTTTAGGAGAACCCACTTGAACATTATGAGGATACCTCCTTCAAATTTTTGTTCCATCTTATGAGCAGTTTTAGTAAATTAGAGATACTTGCCGTAATTTTTTTTCTAATATTGAAAATGTGAATCAATTAGATGAATGACACATTAAGGAGTAACAGAACCCTTTGTAATGGACAAATAATTGCTTGAGTCAATAATGTACATTCATTTGGAAGATATATGAAGATTTTAGATGATCACCATGTGTTTGAAAGATTAAAAAGCAATGCAACGTGCACTTCAAAGTCATTTGGAGTCTTAGTGAAAAAAGATTCAAGTGTAGTAGTATAGAGAAGAAATAATGCAAACACTATATAAAAGTGCACAAATGAAAGAAAATAAACTCAATTCTTGACAATAACAACTCTAAAATCATTTGTGACTTTAGGTCCACACCAACAAAGCAAGTGGACGATTACAAATAAATGAGTGAAAAACTTTAAATAGGTTTCATTCATTTCCATTTGAAAGGTCACAACCCAGGGTGATAGTGATTCATTAATGCATTGGCTAGCTTTAATTATCCTTCAATTGACTTGTTATATTGTCCCTTTGATTTAACATTCACCACATTTTAATTACACTCTTCACAACACATCTTTACATTTTCCCAATGCCTTATTTTCCTTATTTCCTCTCTATTTCACCTACATTAGTCTTTCCAAAACATAACTTAATCTTCCAGCACCTATTCCATGATTATGGTCACTTTCCCTTCCCTTCACCTTTCCCTCCTTCCCACCACTTGCTTTCCTTGTCCTAACCAATGGATTCTCACATTTCCCTTGCCTCCCTCCATGCATCCTTTCTCAATTCCCACTTTTACTATCAATTCCTTTCTACTCACCCCCTTCTCCTTGATCATATTCTAGATTTCTTAAACATGGACTATTATCCTCTTTCCTTAATCATATCTTGGCTAGTCTTTTTCACTATCTCACTTTTACTTGTTTCCTTGGCACATATCCTTGTGATTTGGAAACCATCATGTCCTTTCATGTCACCTTCTCTATTAATGGATCTTCTCTACCTTCTCCTCCCTCTTTGACACTTTGTACTTCTATTCTTGTTCACAGTGATGATACTTGTCTCTATACTCCTTCCCTACCTTTTCCCTTTCTTCTATGTACACTCCTCATATATCTCATGATGGTGGTGTATACTTCCCCACTTATTCTTCTTATTGTCTTCCCACATACACCTTAGATACATCATGTGATGGTGAGCATTTCTCCTCTCTTCTTCTACCATTAGTATTTCTCCTTCTATCATTTTAGGTCATTTCTCATCAAAAGACTTTCCCTCTCTTGATGATATATATTTTGATTCCTTTGGTGAGTCTTGGCTAAGTGATGGTGTGGCTCATGTAACTTGTGATGTTCATTCTAATTTTAAGTCTTATACCTCTTATACTTCCTACCATATTGTACCTCTTTTTTATGCTTCTTAGGCTCCCCTTCCTTTGGTGGTCAAAAATAGTCTTGAGAACCCTAATGCATATAATCATCCTATTGCATGCTCATTGGATATGTTGGGGATTTACACCCTATTGTAGATGATTGGTAGATTGGGATAAAGAAACCTAAGATATTGTGATCCAAAAATAGTTAACAATATTAATCAAATCTATCTAACAATATTGACAAGAGTAAATGGAACAATATGCATATACAAGATTACACAAGACTCAAATATTTATGTGGGAAACACTTAGGGAGAAAACCCACCATCAAAAGATAGTCACTGTTATATAATGCAAAATGTAAGGATTCAATACAACAAGTCTAAATTATAGAGTCTTAATCTACAACATACTCTTTTGTAATTGCTCTAATGTTTCACACCAACAATGTTCTATCCAATGCTAACCTTGGACAATCTTCCAACCATCCAACCTTGGAACCTTCACATGAGATGGTACATATAGATGTAAACATGGAATCCCAATTGTCTAATTGTCCAACCAACATGTGGAATACCAAGAGTCATACATGTTAGTGTGAAAAGTGTCTTTACCCACCTAGTTTACATCTACCTAGTTGTCCTATTCACACTACATCTTAAGCTCACTTAGAGACTTTTTGCCTTTTGGTCTCACCTTATGAGTGCACTACATGTGTCCTCACACTTGTCCCTGTAGACATCCAAAATTGACCAAATCCCTAACTATCTTTGATTATCCCCAAATCCATGATCATTTCTGATTATCCCTAATTATCCCTAATTACTCCCCAAATTATCCCTTAATTAATCCTAATCATTACCCTTAATATTTAATTAATTTTAATTAATTAATTAAATCTTCCTCTTTTACACCATCTCCCTAAATAATAAATTAAATTTAACAAAATTAATTTCTTATTTACCTAAAAACCTAAAAACCTAAAAATCTCTCATAAATAATAAATTAAACTTAACAAACTTAATTTATTATTTACCTAAATCTAAACCTATGCATAAAAAATTTAAAATATTAAAAAACTTGTGAAACTACTTGTTACCTACCTCTCACCGTTCAACCGTTCAACCAATTTACGTTTTAACTACCTTTGAAACCGCTCTCCCAAAACATTATAAAAACCCTACATTTCCCAATCAAAAGGATCATGAGGACAATTTATCGAGACAATTTACTGAGTTATGTTGGAAAATAATTGAGCAACCACATTTAAAAATATTTGGTAACATTTATCTGGTTTTTATTGTTATATCTTCAATTTTTTTCTGTTGCATTTGATATAGATTTTAGGGTTTTAATTTCAAAATCTTTTTCAATAAAATTTATATCTCGTATAAAATAGTCCCAAGTATGCCCAAACGTGTCACACCTTTGGTTAGGTAGTTAGTCTTTTAGTCCTACCTTCTCTCCTCCTCCTTGTCTTACATATACAATGAGCCTATTGTACTTTGTAACTTTCACATTTTGATTCATTTGTATTATAGATTTTGGCTTGTTATCTTGCATGTTCATTTTGGGAAGTGTGGTTTGATCTTGAATTGGATCTCGACTGCTCCAACATGGTATTAGAGCCATCTTGTAAATCCCTTCCTAAATTATCTAGAATTTGTAAGCCCCTTCTCTTGTGTAGGGAGTTTTCATCACCTACTTTCATATGGTGTGTCTTGGAGCAAAACTGACCTCACCATTGTGTTCAAAAGGCTAAAAAATGTATGGATTGATAGTAAACTTGATAGAGTTTTTTGGAGGGCATCCATTGGAGGTCATACAAAATTTCATACCACTTGTATGTATTTGTACAACTGTACTATTATACAACCAATGTACTACCATATCAGCATTACTACGCCTTCCTATGTCAGATGGCATAGGCCTATACACCAATCTAGTAGGATTTTGGGTTGAATTTAAATTTTTTAAATTAAAAATTTTGTTTTTATTAACTAGGTGTACAACTCCTATGTAGGTCTAACACCAACATACAACCTACGTAGCGCTCACACTAACACCCCATGCCATAGGTCTTTGAACAAGGATGGTCATATGGGGGGCCAATCCTATGGGGGGCCTAAAACCATGTGCCGTTGCCGGATCATGCCACCACTGCCCTTGTTTGCAATTGCGAACCATCTAGACCATCATCGCCACGCAAATGAGTGGCTCCATCAACCTAGCCACCTAGATGCCACTTGAGGACCACTAACACAATGCTAAGTACCTCTTTTTTATTGCATAAGGAACCTATTCTTTTTTGAGGGGCATAACTCTCACCCAAAAAATTATATTTTTGACTTCTTATATGCATTAGATAGCTCTTTTTGAGCACTTCGCAATGGTGTTGGATTTTTTTATTTTACTACTTGTGAATGTAATTATAGTCTGAAGTTCCCTATGCAAGGATTTTGATTGTAATATCAAAAATTTAGTTTGGAAAGCCTATTTAAAAAAAATGTAAAATCACTATGTGTTATAAACAGTTGATTCAAGCTTTATTTTTGTCAACATTTGTACTACAAGTACCTTGTACTTTTCTGGGGGGCTCTACTTTTAGCATTATTCTATTATGGGGTGTTGTAAGGCTGATTTTTAGTGCCCATTTGTCTTTTTTAGTGTACTCATAATGGCTCAAATTAAGACAAATTAAACCTTTAATTCACACTAATCTAAGACAAAATCAACTTCAAGACATGAGAATCCCTCCCACTTGAAGGTAAAATCAAATAAGCAATTCACTTCCTCATCCAAATCCGATGAGTCGCCCTCCATGATAAAGAAGAATTTAACTGATAATTGCACCTTTTATGGAAAATGAGACACGTTGAGTCTCATTTTTTAATGTCATCATCCTTTTTTGGACACTTGTAAGAACCCTATAGCAGCACATTTATTTGTAAATGCACTAAAATAAAGTGTCAAATCTAATTTTGTGTTCTTTAGGGGAATTCTTGCACATCCTATTGTGCCATTTTGTACTCACACTACTTTATAAAGTGTCATGGGGGGGTGTATGTGTGCCTTATTATTTTCTATCACAATCTTGTCTGATGAGTGTCCCTCTACAACAACAAAGAACTCAAGAGATAAGTACATCTTTTGATTCTACTCTCATGAGTGTGTGCATTATTCATTGCACACCCTTTTAAGTTGCATGTACATCATATTGGACTTGATGCTGCATCCACATACCTTTGCACACCTTTGTGCCACATTTCAGTTGATCTACCTATACTTCTACCTTCTAAACATTATCAGGCATATCACATGGTTATACTATTGATTCCTTGGTTTTGCTTTGGAGTGAGCTATGTATCTAGTTTTTGTTCCTATATGCTAGGTGGATGCAGTCGCCAATTACCCATGCATTGTGGTGACATGAAACACATACCATATAGACACTTTTGCATTCCTATTTATGGAGGTGACCTTCTACCTTATTCAATTAATCAGTGTTCACGAGACTTTGGTACCTTTATAGAGCACCACATGCATATATGGTTGAGTGGTGTCATTGGGGTCACTTGTGCAGTGTTTTATGTCTCTTTGATCATAGTACCATATGTATTTTTGACTATTCATATTATTGCTTTAATGCCATCTATCCATATATGGTTGAGTAGTGTTATTGGGTCACTTGTGTGATGTTTTATGCCTCTCTTATCCTGATCTACATTCATTGGAGGGTTCTTTGATTCCAATAGAAACTAGTTGTTCTTCTACAAAATTTACAACTTCTATGAGCTTTAGGAGTTCTTTATGTTCCTCATCTTTTAGGGGCATCTTTTGAGAAGCTTTATTTATCCTCCTCATTCTCTATTTTACAGAGGAGTTTTTCCCACAGGGTTTGAAAATCTCCTTTTCTCCATTTGTGAGAGACTTTTATTGTACATGGGTATGTCATCAGGTCTTGTTGTTGGGACCCATCCTTGCATCTTTATATTTTTTAGTGTTTATCTTTCTCCCTAAGTATCACTTGGGGGTATTGTGTGAAAAGTGTCTTTACCTAACTAGTTTACATCTACCTAGTTTTCTTATTCAGACTACATCTTAAGCTCACTTAAAGACTTTTTTCCTTTTCGTCTCACCTCTTGAGTACACTACATGTGTCAGACCTTTGGAGAGGTAGTTAATCTTTTGGTCCTACCTTCTCTCCTCCTTGTCCTACATATATAAGGAGCCTATTATACTTTGTAAGCTTCACATTTTGATTTATTTGTATGATAGTTTTTAGCTTCTTATCTTGCATGTTCATCTGTAGAAGTGTTGTTTGATCTTGCAAGTTGATCTTGGTTGCTCCAACAATACAACTATATTCTGACCAGATTATGACGTTAGCTTATTGCACATATCAACAAACATGATATCACCATATGGATAATCACCATGTCTGTGTATTCATTGTTGCATGCTATGAATCAATAGTTTCCCACTCAACACTGTTGATGAGTTCATGTTTTCCTATATAGCCACGACTACTATCTCCAAGCTTGTGATAACACACACAAACATGTCATCACTTCTAAATACTTGTAGTACCTTGTGTAATCTTCCAGAACATTATCCTACTCTCAAATAGTGTTGCATGAACTCTAGCTCTACCGCAAGTGCTCCTGCATTACCATCCATGTTTTCAACAACATTGTTTGCTATATGTTGTTGTAAGTTCTCTGAATCATTTGTGGTTTCTACCACAACATCACCACATGTAAACCAATATGCATACTATACCGCAACATTTAAAACTCATTGCATCTTATCGCATTGCATTCTATAGACAAACTCTTACTTTAAGAACTCTCTTTAGGTGAATATCACATAAGTCCAAATAGGATATTACATTGGATGAGTTACATTATTATATTGACATTGATGCTTTTCCTTTTGCTTCTTTCTCCACCATTTCTCATATTATATTTGAGTTTCCTCTCTAAACATAGATCCATTTCATTGTGTTTCTAGGCCTTCTCTCCCTTCTATATCACCTTTATTTTCTTTCCCTCCTATACCCTCTCCAAATGAGACATCATTATATCTTTATGAGCTATCTCCTCCCTCTCCTACTATTGTTACAACTTATATCCCTTGTGTTACTCTAATTTTATCCCTCTTCTACCACAAGAGACCTTGTTCACTCTTTATGAGGTACCTCAGGACTCTCCTCCCACTATTACACCTTCTATCCGAAATGTTCCTATAAACTACATGCCTTCCCCTTCCTAAGAGAAGTTGTTACTTTTTTCTTATGAGATACCTCCTCCCTCTTCCCCTTGTCACGTTGGAACTCCTTAGTCGTATGATGCTTATTCTTTCCCTTCTCTTGATTTGACTTATATATACACTATTAAGCTTTAAGAGATAGATGTATTGTTGCTAACCCATACTCATCCTAATCCTTCCCATTCCACACCTCCATGGTTACCTTCTCCCCTATCTTCTATGATTCTCACATATCCTTCTCATATTACAGCACGGTGAATATATGGTTTGACAAATATAATAGCCAAGGAGATCCTATTCATCATGTGAGAAAATTCTATACTATTTTCTTAACCCATGCATGTAATGATCCTATCATGGCTACATTATTTCATAGTACCTTAATAAATTACGTTTTATATTGGTTCTTCACCTTATGTCCTGGTTCCTTACACTCTTTTTCTACTCTTGTGCATGCATTCAAACTCCACTTCCAGTATAAGATGGATCCTTAGGTAAGTCTTACCTAACTAATACACTATAAACATGATTCCAATAAATATGTTAAGGATTATACATCTTTTATTTACTTGTTCACAAGGAATTCCAATCTAATGATTCTCTTCTCCCAAGTTTTATTTTCTAAATTATATCTAGTGGGCATCTAGGTTGAAAAAAATTTACTTGCACATGTTGGTAACTCTCCTTATCCTTCCTCTCCTCTTGTGGATCCCCCTTGTGAGTCTTCTCAAAGAAACCCTCCTATTTCTCATGAAAAATGTGAAGAAATGGTTTGTCAATCCTCCTGAGGATAGTTTGTAACTTATATTGGAATCTAAACTACTCACTCTTTCCCCTCTTGCATTCAAGAAACCTCCCAAGCATGGTCATTAATTTATTCTTTCTTATACATATCATAGGATGCCAGGCCATTCTACCAATTGGTATACAGCTTTAAAGAAAAAAATAGTAAGGGTACCATCACCATCTCTCCTTGTGATGCCTTTTTCATTTCTTCTCATGATGATAATATCAATTTGATAGATGAACCTAAAACAACACATGCCATATCATTCATCTATGATACATATGATGATGAACATGAGCCTTTTGATATGTCTATAGGTACTCAACCTTCCACCACCCATCCTATCTTTACTTCTTCTATGGCTTCCCCTTCTTTACTTGTTGTTGTGGAGCCTGTTTCTTTTTCTTGAGGATCTAACTCAAACCTTTATAGTTAGTCCTTCTTTTACCACCTATGAGATTTTTGTTCCTACTTCTACATGTACTATGACTATGGATCTTGTTCTCTCCCCTAGTCATTTTATGCATAAGTTTGTTGTTGATTATCATCCTTTATCTACCATTTTCACAAAATGCTCATATGATTCTCCTTCTTTCACGACACATTTGGCCTATTCCCCATATCATAGACTCTTAGACACATTGATCCACTTGTTGATGGTTACTTCACTTCTATTATTGGTTGATCTTATTGTGCCTTATGTCCTTTTTTCTATATCCCTCTCTTGATACATGTTATGATATTTTATATGTTTTCCATGCATCTATTTTGTTCCAAGTCCTTTATGTACACTTCCTCTTCTTCCTAAATATATATGACACAAGGCATTTACCTCTCTCTTTATCACCCAATAATTTATGTCTTTGAACATTTCACTTCCTCTATTTTTTTGTTGTATTTCATGTGATATCTTCATTATGTTATTGTCCTTATTTATGCCTTCCTCTTCATGACATATTGGGAATGAATGCAAGATACTAAAGAATCTCTTACCTTTTTCAAGTTGACCCACACATGTTATGCATGTTGAAACCTTATTTTTTGTTTCTTACATTATTAATCCTACTTCTTTCCTTTTATTATTGTTCCATGGCTATCGGGTATGATGGTGTACATTATCCATAATCAAGGTGTCTTACTACCTACTACATTTTCTTGACCTAATACAAATATAACCCTTTGTCTTATGATGCTTTCTATCTCTATGTAACTCTTCACATATTTGTTGTTACACATTGTGTCTACAAAACTACTTTTTTGCAACCTAACATTTCCTTGATTCATACATTCTTTGATTGTTTCATACCGAATCTATTTTCTCCTTTCCCTTGGGGGAAACCCCACGATTACCTATTGGGGGCATCAATTCCCTTACATCCTTGATCATTAGCCTTCCTTGTTTATAGCACTCCTAGCTCACCCTTAAGTATCCTTTCTATTGACTCCTACCATGAGGGGTATCTTTGTGATCACATTTTTGGGGAAAACTCTCTCTACATTTTGATTTCTACTCTTACAAGTTATACTATATCTCACATGTTCGGGCTTAGCATTTAGGTACATCCTATTCTATCTCATTTCATTACCTTCTCTATACTCCTTAAGTGGAATGTATCCATTCACATACTCTCAATTTAATGGGGAATACACTATATTGCCTTACCTACTTGATCATAATGTCTATTTTTAACATCTTATTTTCAATGGCCTCGACATCACTGAACCTAGTTATCTACTTTATTTTGGTTTGGATTATCCACCTTGTTTTATTTACCTCACTCTTTCTAATGGCTATGACATAGCCATGACACTTTGATTGAGGCGACTCCTTTATTTCCAACCCTATGCCAAGGTGGCCCTTACATAGCCACACTATTTTCTATCTCATCATTCAATTTCCAATCTAGATTCAATCCCCCGTGGATCCTCTAATTTCTTTCTCTTTTTTGAGTTTAATAAAAGTAGATAATAGACGATAGTGTGTTACTTCCTTTTCTATATGCTTTTACAATGAACAATAACTAATTTCTTCATTTTTGGGTGCATTGTTGGGGTGAAAGTTGGAATGAAGACAGAAAGTGAAAGAAGACAAAGAGCATGAGCTCTTTTGTATCCTTTTTACAATTTTTTTTTTATTTTAGTAATTTAGCAATGTATTTACTTTAGCATACTTCTTCACTGGTTCCATCATCCTACTAAAGTGGGGGCAAAATTTAGAAGTAAAAATAAATACTTTGCAATCTTCACCTAACTTTTTTGTATTCGTTTTAGTGTCCATTCCTTAAACATGTTTAGGTCACATTTAGCCTATTTCCTTAGCCTAAAACCCATCTCTAGTGAGTTATGTATAGGTGAATAACCATCATTTACTATCACCAAACCACTCTTAAAAGTTGGAATCCTCATTCCTCAAGAACACATGCACCCTTGGATACTAGCACCCCTAAGTTCTATTATCCAG
The DNA here is from genome assembly GCA_027924645.1 of Cunninghamia lanceolata. Lineage (NCBI taxonomy): Eukaryota > Viridiplantae > Streptophyta > Pinopsida > Cupressales > Cupressaceae > Cunninghamia > Cunninghamia lanceolata. The sequence continues at coordinate 2,539,684 of BSBN01000914.1, read as the reverse complement.
AGTCAAATTTCAAATTTAACTCATCGAACCTCCACAAACCCTAATTCTTGCCCCAATAAGTTATCTAATTTGTACTTGAACTAAAACATTCTATTTATTTACTTGTAAACCCCAATATCTCATTAATGTCATCCCTCTTGTTCATGCTCTCTTGCCCTCTCCCAAAAAGCTCTCCCTAAGGTGTTGGAACTAAATTTTTTAGATTTTGTTCATTTTCCTACATCCCTACATGGCTACAAATTTGTAAATCCCCATTATTAAATCCCATCTTTGATCTCCATATCTCTCTCCTATCTTATAATCCATACATCACTCCAAATCCTCTCCTACACTGACCAAGGTTTTCCATTCCGAGACCTTTGACATAAATACTTCATTGCTGCATAGATTTCCTTTCACCAAAACACGTCATTATTGTAGATCTAAAACCTTGCTTGAATCAATCCCTTGGTTTAATAGAGATTTCCATCTCCCTATCTCCTCCATTGCACAATCACATGACACTTTAGCATTAGACATCATCTTAGGGTTATTTGGTAGTTGCAAAACCTTGTACACACTACAAACACCATACTTAGGGATCACACACATCCCAATTTCTATGTGCTAATATAGAGGCTAAAACATGCAAAATAGGAGACTAATTGAGGTAGTTTCTCCATAGAACCAACTAAAATTTTCTCCCCTCAATGTTCTGCCATTATTTTCTTAGTATTAGAGAGTGATGTTAGATATTTGCATAGGTAGAAGGGCTTAGAAAAGAGGTGAGCAACTCCAAAAGTTGTAGAACACTTAGAGCAAAGGACACTAGTGATCAGGAAGGTCACTAGTGCTTTAAGGCAGGACATGAGTATGGGTAGGAGCTCTCAGTCAAGACATGAGTGCAAAGACATCAACACCCATCTATAGTGCTCGTGTCTAAAAGCATCAAAATTGGTTGAAACTTTTTGGGTACCTTTGGCCACCCTTCCTAATTCTATTTTTGGCATTAGGTTTCTACCCAAACATGTTTCTCTAAACTTATTCTTTATTTTTCAATAGCTTAGTCAATTTCTATTTTCATTTGTAGCTTATGTGATTTACTATATTTAACATAGATTTGATTGTTATATGTTTTATTAAATGTTCTAAAATCTAATATGCTAAATAGAGTAATCGCATGGAAAGTAATTTACTCCTAAAAAACATTTGAAGATAAAATTTATTCTTTTAGTTATATTATATATGGTAATGGAATCAATTTCACCTAAAATTATACATATAGTTGAATTCATTCGTAAAATAGTTATTACATGTTACCAATTTATATGGTAATATGTCACATTTATTTTCTTTGTAACTTTGTATATAGACTAACTTAGTTTCAACATTGGTGTTTGGATTATAATATCACAAGATTACGTTTTACAATGGATTTCTTCTTCATATGTTTTTGTGCTTTTAGGATTATAATGACGTTACAATGTTAAGCATGTTGATTGATGTTTTTATTAATTTAATATCTTTTAATTTAAGAAAAAATATATCTTATAGATCCATAATTTATACTTTTTGTTTAGGGTACAATTAGCTCTGGTGGGAAGTTAGGATGCTTGATGTGACGAGATTTAGAGTTATATTAGAGTTGGGTGGAGTGGAAAGTTAGGACAAGATCTAGACATATATTTTAGGATTCCTTCTATGTGTGCATATCTATGTGAGCCTAGTCAATTTCTACTCATTTTATTAAATGCTATTTTAATTCTAATATTTCAAGTGCTAGTAATGATATTTTTTGACAAGGTTAATATAATATTATGTAAAAAAAGGGGACAAGTCCCATCAATGGATATGTACCATGGTTACATAATTTGCTATTAAAACATTATAATGCTTTTTGATTTGAATGTAAGTTTTTATTTACTTTTTCTTTGCATGTCATGTACAATGTTGCTTTTGATGAGATTTTTCTAAGTTTACTTGCAACACATTATACTTATAGAGTTTCCTTCCTATCTTTAGTGCATTCCATATTTTCCTCCTTAAGTTATTCTAAAGTGAGGCTTTTTCATGTTGTACTTTTAAACAGATCAAAAGACTTATTTGAGAACCACATCAACTATGGTCTTCTTTTAGATATTTTTCCTTAAGTGTTGTTTCTTCCATACTTGTTTTGCTAGAGATTTCCATCTCCCTTTCTCATCCATTGAACAAGCACACATTACTTTAGCACTTAGACATCCTCTTAGGGTTATTTGGTAGTTGTAAAACTTTGCACACACCACAAACACCACACTTAGAGATCACACACATCCCATTTTTTTTGTGCTTCTATAAAAGCTAAAACATTGCAAATATGAGACTAATTAAGGTAGTTTCCACATAGAACCAACTAAAATTTTCTCCCCCTTAGACTTATGCCATCATTTTCTTAGTATTTGAGATCAACATTAGATATTTGCACATGCAAAAGGGCTTAAAAAATAGGCGAGCAACTCCAAAATGTTGTAAACAATCAGAACAAAGGACACCAATTCTTGAGAAGGTCACTAGTGCAACAAGGCAGGACATAAGCACCCAGTTAAGACTTGAGTGTGAACACCAACACCCATTTCTAGTTTTTGTGTCTAGGAGCATAAAAAATAGCTAAAACTTTTCAAGTACCTTTCTACAACCTTCCTAATTCCATTTCCAACATTAGGTTTCTATTTAGACATGTTTCTCTAACCTTATTCTCCATTTTTCAATATCATAGTCAATTTCTGTTTCCATTCACAACTCACTTGATTTACTATATTTAACATAAATATGATTATTATATGTTTTATTTAATATGTTCTAAAATCTAATTATATGCTTTATTTAGTAATCACATAGAAAGTAATTTGCTCTTAAAAGCATTTGGAGGTAAGATTTGTTCTTTCAATTGTATTATATAATGGTAATAGAATCAACTTCACCTAAAATTATATAGATAGTTGAATTCATTAGTAAAAATCATTTCTATGTCACCAATTTATATTGTAATATGTCATAGTTGTTTTCTTTGTACCTTTATATATGGATTAAGTTTTAACATTAGTGTTTGGATTATAATATCATAAGATTATATTTTACAATCGATTTCTTCTTCATATGTTTTTGTGTTTTTAGGTTTATAATGAGATTACAATGTCAAACATGTAAATTGATGTTTTTGTTGATTTAATATATCTTTTACTTTAGATAAAAATATCCTATAAATCCATAAAATATTTTTTGTTCAAGGTATAATTAGCTAGGGTGGGAAGTTAGGTTGCTTCATGTGATGAGATTTCTAGAGTTATATTAGGTTGGGTGGAGTGCCAAGTTAGGACAAGGTCTGAACATATATTTTTGGATTCCTATACATGTATACTTATGCGAACCTAGTCAATTTCTACCCATTTTATTAAACAAGATATGCTAATTCCAACATTTAAAGTGCAAATAATGATATTTTTCAATAAAGTTAAGATAATATTCTAAAAAAAGGGGACAAGTCCATCAATCGATATGCACCATGGTTACATAATTTGCAATTGAAACATTATACCTTTCCAAGTTTTAAAAGTAATTTCAACTAAAATCATGATGCATGTAAGATTCTTTCTTTTTGCATTACACGTGGGGCAAGTATTATGCCTTTTGATGTGATGGAAGTTTTTATTTACTTTTTTCTTTGCATATCATTTACAAAGTTTTATAAAAAGATTTTCCAAGATTTGTTTACAATACTTTGTACTTATAGAGTTTCCTTTGCATCTTTAATGCATTCCAAATTTTGTCTGTAGTTATTTTAAAGCGAGGCTTTTTAACATTATGCTTTCTAAAAACATCACCAAGACTTATTTGAGAACCACATCAACCATTATATTCTTTTTATTTTTCCTCAAGTGTTGTTCTTTCCCCACTTGAAATTCATTAGGGTTCTCTTCCCAATATTAGGTTGGATGTTACATTCCCAGCTTGAAAAGTAGGACTTTAAATGTGTTGCTATTTTTTCTTCAATAGCATTTACTAAAGGTTAATCTCTTCTTCATTACATTGAATTTTATTATTATTATGTCTATTTCTTTAGAGTACGCTATTCCATCTTAGTATCCTTTATGTCATAGTTCTTCAACTCTTTGCTAGCCACCACAAGTTTTTTTTGTATTGAACAATGCTGGGTTACAAAGGAGGAGCAGTCTATTAAATGCGAATACAAATGAACCAAAACAAAGTTGCTTTTCCTTTCTTGTAAATATTTTTCATTTTCATAGCCTCTTCTACTTTTTTTTTAAGCTCCTACATGCTAGGTTCCCAAATTTCACCCATTTGACCTTGATCATGTGCTTCTTTAGCTTGTGGAAGTCACCTCTTCTTCTTTTTCTACTTTTTTTGTTTGGGCATGTTGCTTATTTGATTGATCATTGTGCATTTTCTTATAAGGTAACCATTCTCTTGAAAATTTCTACACTAAAAAAGAATATATTCACAAACAATGAATTAGATCCATTAAAGATCTCTAGTTGTATTGGTAAGAAAATTCAGCAAAGGTCAATCAAGTTCCAATTTCACATAGATTATTGCATAGCTCAGTGATCCCTTTCCTCTAAACAACTAAGTTATGTTAATGTAATCTCCAAGGGATCTCCAATCATTTTGAAGACATATATTGTGACCATTAATAATGAGGGAAAGTGTACAACTACATCCATACAAGGGACTCTGAAGGTATTTCTTTAGTAGATTTGAATCCTACATGCCAATATTTCATAAACAAGCCCACATTCATATAGAACCAAGGCACTCCTAACAAATCAACTCATGGTTTACCTCATTCATGAGTGAGACATGAAGCTCCTCAAGTGTAGGTTTGGATCACATATTTACCAAAGTTTGTCCAATGCCTATTGGCCCAATGGTATAGATTTTGCTCTACAAGATACATACCAAAAATATTGTAGACGAGTCCTCTTGTGGCTAATAGGTGGATGATGTCTTCCAAATGGTCTATTTCCATCTCCAAGATAAGACTATCTACATGTACTTTTAGGGCTCTTCCTCATTTTGATAATGAATCATGAAGTGTGATTCGAAACATTGATCAAAAACTTATATAAACAATTAAAACTAGAAACATCTTATCATAAATCTTTTGTTTCCTCCACCCTTAAAATAATATCGTGAGTGAGACAATGAAGCTCCTCGAGGGTAGGTTTGGATCACATATTTCCCAAAGTTTGTCCAATGCCTATTGGCACAATGGTATAGATTTTTCTCTAAAAGATACATACCAAAAATATTGTAGACGAGTCCTCTTGTGGCTAATATGTGGATGATGTCTTCCAAATGGTCTATTTCCAACTCTAAGATAGGACTATCCACATGTATTTTTAGGGCTCTTCCTCATTTTGAAGATGAATCATGAAGTGTGATTTAAAACATTGATAAAAAAACTTATATAAACAATTAAAACTAGAAACATCTTGTTATAAATCTTTTGTTTCCTCCACCCTAAAATAATAGAAAAAGGTTTTTCTTGTTTTTACTCCATTCCTCCAATTGTGGAACTTAACAAGGCATCATATGCTCCATGTTGCCAATGAATAATAATTTACTAAACCCATTCTTCACCAAATAATGAAATTAAATATTAAAAACACTAACTATGTATTGGATAAACTAAACATTTATGTTAGGAGAGAAAATGTTTATTCTATCTGGTCAAAGAAATAGGTACTTGGTCGGCAGGCTTCTTGTTAGAACTCTACCAATTTATCTTAATTGCAGAAAAGGACAGCAGTTCGCGCTAAAATTTTCCAAGTTCCAACTAACATTGTCTTTGTCAATACTGATGACGTGGCATTTGAAGCGAAGGAAACTAAAAAATTTGATGTCCGAATGGCCGTATTTTTTTATAAAGTACAAATTTTTCAAGGAAAGGCTGCTCACATTGGAAGATTTGAAATAGAACTTCCAAAGATTATATATAAAGTTATTTAAAAAAACAAACATTTGGTTAAAAGTCAGGGTTGACCGTCAAATTTAGGCCCTGTGCTCTGGAGCCCTCAACCGTAAATGTAAGTGCCGCATGACAACGACGTGACAGATAAGTCCTAAACGCTGACGTGTCAGAATTGTCCGCCATATAAAACGGCGTTCACTAAAGGAGTTGAAAATTACCGGACGTGTAAGGTTCAGATGCATTCCAGGGAGCTTGGTTTTCATTCCAGAGATCTTGGAGTGCATGCACACTGTCCCGTACCAACTGTCTTGCAGGAAATTTGAGGCTCTTTAGGCAATTCTATTTCAAAAACGCAAAACGCAGCCAGTTTTTTCTGGGCTGTAAAATGCTGGCCAATAAAGTCTGCTGTTCCCTCCCGCGTTTCAGGTAAAATAAGCGAAAGCATATATTCTGTGTATATATAAATATATTTACCCGGACATACGAAGAATTGCTCCTCGTTCTCATGAAAAAGAATGAGAATAATTTGGACGTTTTGGTTGGTTTTTAATGTGTATACTTCCAACAGAAAACCTACTAAAAATTATTGATAAGTTTATCCTAGGGCCTAGTCGTTGGCTTCACAGAGAAAACGTGATTGACGGAAAATAATCGCTTTAGTCAAAGCGCTATGCTGTAATTACCGGGGAAGCTGCTGAAGAGTTTTAATTAGGTTTTAATATGCATTGAAAATATGCAATTTTGGATTTTTGTGCAGCGTTTTCTCTCGGGATATGTTTTTAATAGCTAAATTTCTTTCGGGATATGTTTTTAATAGCATTTAGCTAATGACGCAATGCGAAGAATTTGCTGTTTAGTTTTTGAATTTTATAAAGTTTGAAAGCTATGGCTAGAAATTCTATGGTTTGGAAAATTGAGGCAAATTTATGGTTTGGAAAATGTGTTATGGCGCTGGCAGGATTGAGGAGCGCGTGTAGTTATAGGAGTTGTGATGGTTCGTTTGATGCATGAATTGAGGGCAAGGGAAGGTGAGGGCAGCTTGTGTTGATGAATTGGGACAGGGGATATGCAGAGTCTTCCTTCGCTGAACCGGTCTGTAACCGAGGAGGACACTGAGCTTGGCTTCAATTCTAGTACAGAGGAGGTAAGTGCCCTTTCTGTGGCCCTTTTTAATGCTACGCAGATGAATCCAGGAACTTATCTTACAACTGTTTTAGGGTTTGTTGCGCTTTTCATTTTCAATGTACCCTGCAAATTTCTAGGTAGAAAATTACATTTTAGATTAGTATGACTAGAAACTCTGTAGAGTGTCACAGCGTCACGAAGTGTGATTGAATCTTGAAAATTGTAGCAGAGTTTCTGTCCAGAAGCTTTATATGTTTAAGAATTGTGTATTTGATAGCTAGTTCATGCAATTTCTGATGAATATCAGCGTAATAAGATTATGAAGTTCTGTGTGTAGACATTTTGGTAAAACTCAGAAGAGAGATTTAGCCGACTAGAAAAGTTTGTTTTCAGCATTTATATCAGAAAATTGATAATTGGCGACGAGCTTTAGGCCATATGATTCTCCCTGGAACCTTTTGTTGGACTAGACATAATGTAGATCTGCTATGGTGCACAATGTACTGCTTGTGTCAGAAATTTCAATGCCTGCAAGAATTCTTGATGCACTGTGTCGGCTTGTTTACATGACACTGCTCAAACTTGGCATGACTGACATACCAAGCCAACTGCACTCAGCAATTTTTTTTGGTCAAAACTTGCAAACAACTTGAAAAGAGGTGTGATACGAACATATTTTTTTCTGTTTTTAAGGAAGCTGAGTTTCATGCTTGGACTAATAGACCCTCAATGAGCTTGTAGATTCCTGCCAATTTATTAATTTTGATTTGTTTTCAGTCGTTTATCATTTAGAATCTGGAGTTTTAAGTTTGACTTGGTAAGTCTCAAACTATGACACGATCCATAGTAGAAGTATTGCAGGAATTCCCCAGAGCAGCCTGCAAGATCACACACAATAAAAGAAACCAAACTGCAAATAAATAATTTTACGAGACAGTTTCATACATAAGTTCCTCTTCATTATTGCTATGTGACACCATTTCTGTATAGGCAAACACTTATGTGTCAACCTTTTAAGCCCACCTTTGTTTTAAAAACTTTATCTAAAAAATTGCTTCTTTATATAAAGTTTTACCCTCTATTATTACCTTTATTTTTATACTTATCTTCCTAACATAAGGAGTTTCAAAGATTAACACTAATCTAAGTTTGTATGCCCCTGCATGAGGAAGCCTCAAATATGCAGATTAGACTCTAATCTCCACTTGGAGCATGTTGCTACAAAGATTTGATTTTCTAACTAGCAGTAAAGCACTTCAAGTAATAGACACTCAAGTTTTGGTTTTTGTGCTTTGATTTGGAAGGTTAAATGGTCCAAAGACCATAAGTCTATCCAGTTTGTAAGCCTTAAGTCTGTCCAATTTTGTTAGTCAGGCTAGTCTATGACTGTGAAAATTGCTTTCTCTAAATTAGTAAATTACTAAATAACCATCATAGATTGACCAAGACTGGATCAAACTATTTGCACATTAGGTGGTTATTCACTTAAAAATCTATGGGATGGTATCACTATTCCTGAAATTCTGTCCTACGATATTCTGCAGCAGAATAATGTATTTAAGTGTTAGGAATGCTCTTCTTTTTGTAGATTCTATTTTTCAGATAAGTAGAAAACTTGTGGTGCTTAAATCAAACTTCAAATACATAATATACTATTATGTGAAAATCATTTAACCATTTCATAAGAAGCATGAACCAATTCACTCCAGAAGTGGATTAGATGAGATTATAGTTCTTCTCAACTGCTTCTCTCAAGGGATGTTCAGAATTATGTTCAGAATTTCAAACTTATATGGCATACAAAATTATGTGTTGGCACAGAAATAGAACATGAAAATGATTTAAAAGAAATAATTCAATGTCAAATGTTCACAGTATTTTGATACATATTATATAATATCTAGAGATTGACAGTCTCTCTCGAGTCTCCATAATCTAGGCCCAGAAGCTATGAGGCTATAAAATGATTATTCAAACCCCTTCAAAAAAAGACCTTTTTGCATCATCTAATTCATGATCATTAATACAATGAGTTGCAATAGCCTATTCCAACGCATCTACTCCGCCACTACAATATTCACTGTCATTTACATCACAAAAATGAGAGTTGATGCCACGGTCAATATGCTAACTCACATTGGCAGATCCTGTCTAATAGATTTGGCCCTGTTCAAAAATTTGAGGTTCTGCCAAAAACCTTGAGGCTTGGTTAAACCTTGTTACTATGCTTGTGACCCTAAGGGGGACTAATACTGATTGTTCTTCTTAACATGGGAATCTCACATACTTATGTCTTGCAGATTTAACTAGAATTGCCAAATTAAGATGATTAAAGCAGTTGATTTTGCAAGAATTGAAATGTCACGTTAGCAATGAGCATTACAAAGATTGATTGAAACTCTCATCAGTGTCTTTAATTCCTTGCAATTTGGGTTTTACTGGTAAGACATTCTTGCAATTTGGGTCTTACTGAGGAGAATATTGAGTGGTCAATTGTTTTGTCTAGAATGAATTTATTGCACGGATAAGAAAATATGCACTGCAGTTAATGTTTTTGGAAGAATATAAAAATATAAAGTAGGGGAAAACCAATAAACTCAACCACTGAATAAAAGTACTTACAGTAAACCAAGCCTATCAGTCAACTGGTTTTTTAAACTGTCACAGTGAGGATCCATTCCAAACACAATAAGAGCCAAGTAGCTGGACTGAAGGTCGTCACCAAGGGAAGTCCAATTATGCGCTTTGACAGCAGAGAGCACAGGGGTCCTACAACACCAAAATGCAAGGCCAGATCAACTTGCTTTCCATGCTAAATCCTCCACATCTGTCCAGTATCCACAAAGGAGAGATTCCAGAAAAAAAATGCTTCTTATATCAGTGAATTTATCTGAAAAGCTCTTTTCTAAAGCATACCCACCAATAGAGTACCTGTTATCATATCTGCTGTAGGGGTTATCATTGCACCCCTAAAAATTAAAATATCTAGCAATTTGTTTACTTATCATGAGAGTAATCCAAAAAATAGTCATCCCAACTCCTTAATAAAAATGAGGCATATTATCAAGAAAAATCAAAACAGAAAGAAAAATGCAAAGAAAATCATCAGGTAGCAGGTTCCCAGGTTAGGGTCATTCCCCTGCACATTCTGTTTTGAATTTCCTTGCTTGCTGCTTTGCAGTCATCATACATTATGGATTTCAAAGAATTGAAAATATCAGGCACCATGTACCTCACCCATTCCTATGTATTATTTAACCCATTTACCTCTTGCTTGAGGCTGTTAGAGATATCCAGTTAGGTTTTTGTATTGCTGAATTTTTCATTCCTTGGTATCAAGAATCAAGTCTCTTATGATACAGAGCTGTGCCTGATTACCAATTTTCTACTTCTCAATACGGGTCAGAATTTTTGAGGAGCTTAGCAAAGTTTTCCTCTTGTCTGCTAGATTTAATGGTAGGGTGGTTGCCTTGCTGGGGGTTTCCCCATCTTAGTAGAAGCCATCACATCACTAGGCAGAGAACTAGTCTCAGAAGACTGAAAATTACTTATTGGCCCAAAATCTGTGAACATGGGAAAGGAGGCAGATTTAGCAATTTCAGGCACCTTCCTATTCCTTTAACAATTTCAATTGCTATCTTTTTACATTCTGAAAGAACTTGCACAATTTGTTAGAGCTGCTGTTAGACCAGGTATCAAATTTCTTACCAAGAGCACTAGCGGCGTTATTGTTAAATTCATGGTTGTTGTGGATTTTACTACAGATAGTGTGATTCATTCCAAGAACATTCTTTTGCAGCAATTTATACCACTGCACCTTCTGGCTTGCTATTCTTCCCTCTTTGCTTGAGCTGGTTTTAGGATTTTCATGTGTTGGTTGTTCAGCATTTCTTACATAAATAACTGGTTTCCTTTCAGCTATTAAAAACCCTCAACCATCTTTAAAAATTCCACAATGCCGCAGAGTCCTCACCAAAAGAGAAAAGCATAGACGGAGAACAGAGCAGAGATCTGCAAATGCATACAGTAACTGAGCAAAATAGAATGCAGCAGGAACCAGAGCATAATTGTCCGAATGTCTGTCTGCACTAAAAAATTAGTGAACACAAGAGAAGTCAGCACATGTGAAGAGAAACTAATGGTCTGTCTACTTCAAATAATAATGGCAAACGACACTTGTTGTGAGGAAGATTCAACATTTGAGTGGGTTCAAACTAAAATCGAGCTGTCCATCTCTTGCTCTTGATATTGACATCAGACATCATTAATCTGAGCAGGAATGCTAAACTATTTTTAAAGAATATTTTTTTCACTGAAGGTCTATATTTCTGTTTCCCTCACCATACACCCAAATAAAGTTCCCATTGAGAGATTATATATTACAGGAAGCTTCTCAACAAGAGAGAAGTACAATAAAGTCTATCATGATCCTTCAACTCATAATATCAACTCTGAAGCATAGAAAAATTCTTGTTGAATTCAACCCTTTAATCCTGATTCCAGCTAGCAGGGAACAATGTAGGAAGACTCCTCTGCAACTCAGCTTGAGTGTTTATGATCGAGGGTAATATCTAATGCAGTAAGACCTAAGAGTTTAAGAAAAATAGCATATCTCATTGGCCCTTCATTGTCATGAGAAAGATTAATGCTAGGGGGAAATAAAGTGTACAGATTAGCCAGATTGTCTGCCACTTTATTCCCACTACCTGGGTTATGGACGACATTAACATTATCGAAATAGTGTAGATATGATCTTGGTGAGGGCAATCTCCTGCATAGTACATGAGTTGAGTTCCCTGTCAAGGAATTCCATATCTTCTTAAAAATTGTAGGAGGGACATATCTTAAGATGCACTCAACTTTCCGTCATACTTATTTTTTACCCTGTTTTTATATACTCTATTGATCTGCATTCTATTTCAATCAGTACCCACGCTATTATAGTTACTGATTGCCAAGTCTCTTTTTCTTGCTTTATCTCCGTTGTCTTCTAATATTTCTGGTTGTCTTGGATCCACTCCTGGATTTTATGGTATTCTTTTGATATCATCTGGTTGCCAGTTGTAATAATACTCTTGGTCCCATAGACTCTTAGGTTTCATGGATGTAATTAAAATTTCTTTTTTCTTTGTTAGATCATTGTTGAATTATACAGTCTTCCTTTTCCCATTTATTGCCTGAGTGTTGCCTGAATTTTAACTAGGTTAATTTTTTCAATATCATCACTTAATAATTTTATCAAGGAAGATTTAACAGTTCGTAAGGGTTGGTCATTACTTATTATTCTTGAGCATTAGTATTTTCTGTATAGAACTTTTTTCGTTTGATTGAAAACCATTTTTATGAATCACGTGGAGAGGATACTTAACTCCATTTTACAAATATAAACTTTAATTGCTATATTAGTGTGGGATCTACTGGGTATTGAACCTGTTTCATTGCAATGATAAGTGTTCAACTTGATGCCAGAACACTGCTTGGTATACCAGTCTAATAGTTTTTTAATTTTGCACGGTTTGATTTCAGACATCTTTTCTATGTGAGTTAAATTTAAACTGAAGCTATAAATTGGTTTTTCAAATTTCTATATTTTAATGTCAAAATATGTCTAAGTTGATGTTTTTCTGTGTAACTATTTTTAGTGGCTTTTTCTGCCTTGTTCAGGAGGGTCAGCATAGTGACAGTGTTGAGGGAAGCATAACTCCTCCCCCTCTTGCAAGGGTTCCTGAACCCACAAGGTGTTGGAGAGATGTATTCTGGTTATTTGTATTTGTCATACACTTGGCTGGCTTGGGGTTTGTTCTTTTTGTGCTTGGAGCGGATAGATTTCAGAACACTGGTAGGCTCAAGCTTGACAAGATCACTAATAAGTATTATAGTCAGAATGAAGAAGGTCGAACAGAAAAATATTGGCCTTTGTATGCTTTGGCAGGGGGAATTGGTGCTGTGCTCGCATGGGCGTCGCTGTCACTTCTTTGCACCCGAGCAAATCAGATAACAAAAATTTCTGTGTATAGTCTAACCACATATCTTGCAGTTATAAGCATGTTTTGTTTCTGGAACAGTGGGATATTCTGGGGAATTGCATTTGCCATAGCAGCAGTTCTACACTTTCTGTATGTAATGTCAGTTATGGACAGGTAATTTTTACAAACTAGCCCGCTACGTTGTTTGAACTATCTACCATTTGTGCTTATATGGTTGTAAGATTGTTTACATGTTACTTCATATCAAAAGATTCCTCGAGTATTAATGCCTTTGTAATTGATCTAGACTTCCGGAAGATAGGAGTTAAAATGGAAAAAGTGACTTTTGTCCTTTATATTGTGAAGACAGCATTAGCTCACAGAATCTCCTCTATTATGGTTTCCAAATTGATTTTGCTGTCCTTAGTATATTGGCCTGAGTCTTTTGATATGAGATATGAAATGAATGAATTTTATCATAGCTTTTTGTAGCACTACAATTGTTTTATCACTTTTATTTTCACATGCATTTACTCTTTTTATGAGTTGAAGTCAAAAGTATTTTGTATTGAAGTTTTTGATTTTTCTATCAACCTATTATGCCCTAGATATGTGACAGATGAAAATTGCTTTTTGAAAATCACGTTCACCAATAGAAAATTAAATGTTATGAAGGTGCTCAATTGATACATTCTAATTTCTAATGCATGAAAAAGGAAAAGTTAACTCACTACTCAATGTGAATTTATATTGTTCATACTTCATTGTGTGTTGGATCAACATTTGAGGTCGTCTGTTGAACATTAGATGTGGGTACCTAATGATGGGCATGTCTTGTGAAATTGGCATAATTTATCCTAGGGACTAAATAAAGAATGGTAAGCGACTTTAGGATTATGTTGTCAAAAAGGGAAATAGGTGATGTGAAGAAAACAACAATACAACAAGAATTAGGATTGTTAGGTCTCTGCTGGAAATGGTTATAGTGTACGCAATTTATATGACAACCAAAAGCACCATGGTATTTGCAAAGAAATTAGTCTTCAATGCCATGACGGAGCACATCAAAATTTAACTTCATTTCCAATGGGAGCTTCTTTAAGACAACCAAATTCCTATTTCCTTCTATTCAACTGAATAAGTGACAACCTATCGAAAAACATTGTTTATTGTTGGGATTAGGTGTGTTATACATCTTGCAAGTCCTAATGTTCAAATTATTTATTTATTTGTATTTATTAATTATTTTGGCCTCATTTGGGAAATGAGGTGTCCCACTTTGTGTTGGAATTTATGCCACATATCTAATGTCATTATGGCATTGTAAGATGTGGGGGTTACTTATGATAGACTCTATGACGCATGTAAGAGCACGATTATAGGGAGTTACAAAGTGGACTAGTAATCTTGACCCACTTATTGCACATGTTATGACACGTCATAGAACATCTTTCTAAAGGAGGTAAATGACAAATAATGAGTCCAAAATGGGGAATGGGTCGTAAGAATTCTTACCATGGTATTTGGGATCCATGGTAATGCCTTTTGGTGGTTTTCTAGGCCTCTTTGAGTCTATATATCAAGGGCTTGAGATGGAGGCATTGAGGAGTTTTCATTGTTGGGTTATATTGTCAGATTTCCTCTAGAGGATCAAGATGTTGATCTCCATGTTAAGGCTTTGAGCCTGCAAGTGTATTGTAATTGCTTTTGTTATTGAATAATAAATTAGTTTGGTGCTTTGGAGGCTGGTTTTTTTTACGTGCAAGGGTTTTCCCATGCATATTGATGTCTCTTCTCTTTTGTCTATGCTTTCATTCTTCTCATTCTTGCTTTCTAAGTGTTGATTTACATGTTGTTATGTTGCTAAAATTTCTGTAGATCTAATATTTGCATTTCTCTCAATGAATCTGTGTTTTGTTTTTGTTTTATGGGCATAGTTTGTTTGCATTTGTATCAAGCTTATGTTTAGTAAATTTTCTAGTACTGGAGGTGCATGCATGGTATTTTGAATTTTCTTAACATTTGGTATTAAAGCCAAGGTGGTTTTGTGGTTTGCATGTGAGTTGCATGTGCTTGCATGTTGTTGCATGTGGTGGATCCATGGCGATTTCGTTTTGGATATTCTTCCATTTTGATTTCTTAGCCTGACAAGCTTGTGGGAATCTATAGGAAGGAATTGTTTGATTACTAATCCTTGTATGAGTGGGAGTCTTGTAGTCGATCTTGTATTTTAGGATACAATAGGGTAGGCACTTGTAGAATGGAGAAGGTGGAGCACTTTGGAGTTGGTCATGTGGTTGCATGTTGCATAGTGTTGACCTGGAGCTCCTGTTTGGCAGTATGGATAATGGAACAACCCTTTAGCGTAGGAGTTGAGTTTTTCCATCCCTTGGTCATGTGCAACAGAGTGTTTATGCTGGGTGCCTACATTGGTTCCCTAGTCACTTGGGAGAGCATTGGTTGTCTTGATGTAATGTCCCCTTTTCGTTCGTAATCAGTCTGGTGACCATTGGCCTATTTCCTAAGGTTTCCCGTTGGCTTATTGGATGATTAAAGGGAAATTTGCCTTTGTAAATAATCATTTTAATTTGTCTAAGTTACTAACTTTATAATTTTAAGTTGACAACTTAAAGTTATTTAAAATCAGGACCCCAAGGTTGGCGCTAGGCATGGAAAAAGACTCAAAACTTAAGGTGGCGTCCCTTTTTGAGGAGTATTTTATATTTCATAAAGTGGAAAAGCAATATTATATCTTTTTCTTCTTGGGCACCCTATTGTTTGTCTATAAAAGGGGTTTTTGAGCTCATTTGGAGTTTTTTGCCTTTGATATGTTGATTGCTTCTTCTATGTGAGAGAGCTTGTGAGCTTAGTATTTCTTGGGGACGAAAACCCTCATGAAATAACTAGTTTTGGTGGTGAAAGATCTACCCTAGCTGGTTGTAGTGATTTCATACAGGAATCACGTTTGTGTTGAAGAATTGCATTGCAGTTTGGTAGTCATATGATGAATATCTTTGATGTTTTTTGCAGTAGATTTTTGGAAGTGCAGATTTCAGTATTTTTGGTGAGTTTGCTAAGATTTGGTAAAGGTTTGTGTGTGCTAGGGCAGGCCGTACAACAGGAAGGCCGTACCATGTGCTGAAGGAGGGGCATGAGTCCTAGGAAATCATTCACTGCCTTTTTCTTTGCTCTTTCACTTGGAATAGGGGCACCTGGACCTCTGCAACATTAGTGCAATTTCTAGAAATGAAAGAATGACTATGTTATTGGCTTGTGATCATCTTCCCTGGCTGGCCATACAGCAGTACCAAGAGGCGTGTGGGTTCTAGAATGCTGGTTGCTTCACTTTTTGGTCATCTTCCACCTTGTTTGATGGCGCCTAGCTTTGTTCTTGCCTTATGTTTTGGTTTGGAGTTGGGAAAAGAAGTTGGTGATATGTTTTGAGTGTATTGGGGGTGCTGGTTGATGGTTTTAGCAGAGCTACAACAGTGTTATCAGTCCTGAACAGCAGTATATCAGAGTGATCAGCTTCATACCAGACTTCCATTTTCAATTGGGTGGCTTCCACAATGGTATACTTCATTATCTATTAGTTGTGACTCATTGTTATATGGAATACCATTGATTTCTGGTGTTTCTCTGAGCATTTGGCCATATGATATGTTTGGAGCAGCAGACTGAAATTTATATCAGACCAATATCATCTCAGTTTGAAGTGGTTTATATGCTCTCGATTGTGTAGAAAGTGTTTAAATCTTTTTGTTTGTAACCCCAGATGGTAGTACCGTCGGTTGCTTCATGTATGTGCATTTCATATTGTAATATCGGACGCTTTTCCACCAATAATCTATAGCATTCATGTTAGCCCGTTTGGCATGCACACTCTGCTAGTGGCTTTGCATTATTCATACGTCCGCTAAATAAGCGTCGATAGGACGGCTTGCCGCCTTGTGATTCATTCTATATTGCATCATGCACTCCACTGAACAAGCGTAGATGCGGTCGGTTCAGCCGCCTAGTGCATGCATATAACACACTCCATTGAATAAGTGTGACATGTGGTCATCGTGGACGTGTTGTGACCAAATCACACATCACCCCATTAGAAATAGGGACCCCCTTTTTTAGAGCTCTGTGCTTTCAATGAGATTTTGATGATATCCTGGGTCATCTTCCTCTGCCGATCCGGTAATGATTTCCTCTTCTATGATCTTTGGTTCATGATTAGGAGGCAGATGAACTTGCAGTGATGAAGAATTTTGGTCAAATCCCATCCAGATAATGAACGTTGAGATCAATCCTGAAGTATGTTTGAGACCCTGAAAAGACTAAGTTTGGAGCCTGAAATCCTGAAAATCCTGAAAAATTGACTAAGTCTGAAATCTGGTGAATCCTCCAAATTCTATATTTTGCATGTTAAATCCGGTGGATTCGAGACCTATCTCAAACATCCTGAAAGGTATATTGAAAAATATTTGAAGTATAAGAAATTCAATCTCTCAACTTATACTTTAATATATTTTTCAATATACCTTTATACTCACGACCCTGAAAAACGCCTGACTCTTCCAGAGGATTCAAAAAGTTCATCTAATGCGACGGGACATCTAAGCGGCGCAAAATCGTGATGAAAAGACGCTTTCAATTACAAAACAAGATGAGGATTTCCAATTGATGATCCAATGTGCCTTGACTAAAGTGCCATCAAGCCTTCAACTAATGCGATTTTTAGAAGATTTTGAGTTCTTGAAGTAATGCGCTATATTGATGCGAATTCCAGAGGATCTTAATGCCTCAAACTAATGCGCAAGTCATGAAGATTTTCGATTGATGAAGTGATGCGCCCAAACTAAAAGCATCATTTTGAAGGAAAAGGAAGACTATCAAACATCCATCCAAAGCGCTTGAGTCAAGTAAGTCAATGCGAAATTTAGAGGAAATCAATATGCCTATCTAATGCGACCTAAGTAAGAGGAATTCAAATTGCATAACATGATTTCGCTAAAGGTAGAAGAAGGTAAAGTTCATCTAATGCATCTAAGTTTTGAAGATTCCAACATAGGCAAGTGATGCGCCACTTCAAGGATCCTTTGTCTTCCAATCAATATGCTCAAACAAGGAAGGAATCAAAGGTGGCATCCAATGCGCCACACATGAGGAAGAGTATAAGGTTTGTTTTGGAGATTTCAAATTCTCAATCCAAAGCGCTTAAGGAAAGGAGGAATTAAACCACGAACTATTATCCTTCACCCTTCAACTGGAGCGCTTAACCTAGGAGTTGTCAAAAAATTTGATCCATTTTGCAAATGAAAACAAGTTCAACCAAAGTAAATTTAAAGGAGATGCGAAATTTAGAAGACTTCAACATGCTTATCTAATGCGAAATGCAAGAAGAAATTCAAGGAATGCAAGGAAGATCTAGAGGATGTCATTCAATGTAAAAGTCAAGAGGGATCCAAATCTTCAATCCACTGCGCCAACATAAAGGATGATTTTGAAGTTCTCAACCAAAGCGTTAATTTGGAAGCTAAATTTCAGAGGATTTCAAATCTTCATCTGATGCGAATTTTAGAGGAAACCATATTCTTGATCAAAGCAAGATTCAAAGAGGATTTGAGACATGCCTATCCAATGAGAAAGTTCAGAGGAAATCAAAACCTTGAAGCAATGCGCCAAGGAGAAAGGAAAATGCTGGGTGTCAAGGTGTGAGTTTTTATGTTTCCAGAGGATTGCAAATCCTTAACCAATGTGAATTCCAGAGGATTTCCAAATCATCATCCAATGCGACCTTGTAGAAGAGAGTAAAAGTTGAGTTTTGAAAGGAAAATTTCAGGAGATTTCAAAATATCTATCCAATGCGCCACATGTAGAATAGATTTGATAAGTGTTGAACTTTTATCTGGAAAATCTCAAACTGCCCCATCTAGTGCGCCACTTGAAGAAAAGGAGAAGTTTTATTAAGGGCTCTAGCTAGAAGGTTTTAAAAGGATCAACCCATCCGCCAAGGCAACATAGAAGAGGATTTCAATATTCAAGGTGCTGATTAGAGGAATTCACATCCTTGAACTACTGCGCAAAACAACAAGATTCCAAACATATCAACCAAAGCACCCAAGGAAAAAATGCTAAGCTTCACGAAGATCCCTATATCTTGATCCAAAGTCTTGTATCATCTTGAAAGAAAATCTTGGAAACCACAATTAATGCGCCCAAAGAGGAAGTGAAAACATTTAATTATTTCGTCCAGTAATTCTTGAAAAACACAAGGTGTGCGTTGAAATTTGGGTCATATTCAATAAAATCAAACAAAATTAAATGTTTTCCACCTCATTTAATGAGGTCGGCCTAGGTGCTTGGGGAGTTTTTTTAAAGCTGATTGTGTATTTATACCTGCTGTTGCTGTCATTTTAATCATTTTAAGGAGCAAAATCATTTTTTGAGGAGCAGATTTTATCTTCAAAGAGCAGCAATTAGGTATTTTGCAAAGTGCAGATTTGATTTTTATTTGGAATTGGATCAAATTTCTGAAGGCATCCATTTAATTCAGCCTGTCAAGTAAGTCTGATCTGAATATTTTCTGATCTAATTTTCTTATTTTACTTCATTAGATGCATTAAAAATTGTTCAAGTATTGGTAAACTTAAGAAGATCAGTGGAGTCTAATAGATTCCTTGAACCTAGATGATAATATTTTTGCAAAACTTCATAATTTAATGCATCAAAGTAACTGAAGTAGAGTCTAGATTGTTTGTTTTGAAATTACTTATTCGCGTCAAGTTTGCAGGATCATGGCAATGACTTCCAAAGAGAGACAAGCGAAGATCCGGATGGATGCTAAGGGGAAAATTCCCGAGTCAAAGCTCGTTTCAAGGTGGACAAATGTAGGAGACACGAACATGGGCAACAACAACTTAGAAGATATCAAGTCAGTCCTTGAGGAACCCAACGGAGGTAGTCTTGCTCGAGCCATCATGAGGAGTGGAGCTATTGAAGCTGCTTGTTTTCCGCCAGCTTTGCCGTGTTCAGAGATGATCATTGAATGTGTCAAAAAGTATGACGTAGATACAAGACAAATTATAGCCAAAGATGGAACAATATTAGCTTATTTGCAAAAGGAGGCAGTTGGAGAGACTTTCAACATTCCAACTAGGGAGAGGATGATCAGTATTTCGATACAACAAGGTCAACAGGAATACAATGGTGATTCAAAGACAAAGTTGCAAGAAATAAAGATAGAATGGATGGCCAATCCATCTATGAAGTTCAATATGAATAATCCTCCGCAGTTTCACAAGTCAGATTTTCATCCTGAAATTGGATACTTGATTATGTTTCTCAATAGAATGACAGGAATGCCACAATCTGCTACCTTTCAGCCTTGGATGTACTCTTTCATCAAGTCAGTTCTCAGAGGGAAGATGATTGATTGGGCTGGGCTCATCAGTCAGAGTATACATGAGCAGTTCATCAATTTTGCTAAGACCAAGACTTTTTATATGAGTTCCTATGTGGTGTACCTTCTCGCAAGAAATGAAGTCTATTCAGGTTTGACCAAAAGAGGAGAGGTTGGAATTGGGCCTAATAAGTACTTATCGTATCAGTGTTATCCTCAGTTACACCTCAAGAGTATCAATCATTATACAAGGTTCAATGATGCGTTTGCTATGTTCATACTGAAGAAACTAAGAGGAGAATTTCATAAAAGGTTGTCAAATGCAGCGAGAGAGTTCATTTCAGCATATGGACATTGGTATACTCAGCATGAAAGGTACACTTACATAAGGATCCAAGGGTTTACATCATATCCATACAGGTTACCAAGATATCCAACCAACAGGATGGTGATGTTAGAGGTTACAAGGCAACTCTTGGAACTCATCAGGGTCCAAAAGTTAAAAAAGAAAGCCGGGATTCAATTTCCACTTCTTCTTGGACAAAATCTAGAATGTCCATCATTAGCGGCAACTGAGTATTCTGAGATAGAACTTCAGGCATATCACTTGCAAACTCATGGCACCAAGAGGCTTAACTTTGATCCTTTCCAAGTTTGCTGTAAATATAACAGAGAATTCAAGCATGTCAAGCAGTTGGAAGACCATTGGGCCAGTGCACGAGATGAGGATGATTTTCGAACACTTCAGAGTTCGAGACTTACATAGGATTTGGTTAGAGCTTCCAAAGTATTCAGGATTCCAGACCAGTTCACTGAAGATGATACTATGTTGATAGATGAATTTGATAAGATAAAGAGTTTGCCTTATACAGTTGATTGGTCAAAAAGGGATGTGTCTGAAGAAGAATTGTTGGAGCCAGTCCTGGCCATGACACAAGTATGTATAAATCAACTACTGCAAGAGATGAATGATGAAGGCCGAGTTCTTACTTACAACAAGATGGATGAAGGGGAACTAGGACAGCATACTACACATAGGGGACCACAACATAGTGGAAATGATCAAGATAATAATCCAGCTAGAAAAAGGAAAAGACCCAGTCAAGATCAAGGAGAATCAAGCCAAAGACCTCAAAAGAAGAATAATCTATCTACTTCATCTAATCTACAGGAAGATGCTTCAGATGTTCAGAATCCAATACAAGAAATAGAAGTTATAGAAGAAGTTGCCTTGATTCCATTCGAGGAGATTCATTCAAGTCCAACTGTCATAATTGAGGAAAATGATGTTCTTGATCAAGATGAAGTAGCTCAAGTAGAATCTGATGAGGAAGTAGCTCGTGTACAACATAGTCAAGTTCAAAGACAGCAAGATCTTTCTGCTTTTCCACCTTGGTTGAGGCAAAGGATTGAGGAAAGTACAATTGTAGAAACTTATCAGCCTGTTCCAGTTGAGGAATTGCTTGTAGATGCACAGAAGAATAATCAGAAGAAGAAAGCAACAGTCTTTTCGAAAATCACTCAAGATCCTGTTGGAAATAGAGAGGTACATGTAGCTATCCCTAGAGTTGATAAGGATCTAGAGGATATGGCACTTGAGGATTACAATATGACTACTATTGGCATGGGTCCAATCACAAGGGAACAAGTAGAGGAGGAACTACAAGAGTCAGTGAATAGTGTAAGAATCATGTTAAAGCAAGAAAGAGAAGCTAGGTTGAAGGTTGAACAAGATTTCAATACATTAAAGCACTACATTCAGCAAGTCATGTAGCCTATCCAACAGAAAGAAGCTACTCCAATTCCTCCGTCTATTCTTCCACAAGA
Organism: Cunninghamia lanceolata; assembly: GCA_027924645.1. Lineage (NCBI taxonomy): Eukaryota > Viridiplantae > Streptophyta > Pinopsida > Cupressales > Cupressaceae > Cunninghamia > Cunninghamia lanceolata. The sequence goes on along the minus strand of BSBN01000914.1, from coordinate 2,517,423 downwards.
AATAGTGTCCCAAGTTGAAAACATGAGAACTTCATCTCAGGTGATGAAAGGATGGATAGGAAAGATAGAAGAAAAGGCATATACCTACCTTGAAGAAATTGTGCAAGTTTATGATAGAGTCATTAATCTCAAGGATCGAGTTCAAGCTTTATTAAAAGTATGTGCTGAGTTCAAACCTATCAAGGAGCAATACATGCCACAGCTCAAGAGCTTAATGGAAGCTCCATTAGAGGATCTAATTCATTATAAGGTGATTGATCAGGATACTCCACATGACTTCATCACTTGGTATTTTTCCTTTCACAACAAGGGGCAACTGGTTGATAAAATGGAGGTAGATATGTCCAGAATAAGAAGTGTTCTTCTAAGAACAGAGAATCATATATACACTACATTGACAACAATATGTAATCCTTATGGGGATGTTTCTATTGAAAACATGAAGCAACAAGTTAAGGCATTCTACTTTCAGTATGATGGACTTGATGAGGGTCAGCTGGATAGTATATTCACACTTGCATTTCATCTTGGAGCGAATAAGTCCTGGATAAATGACTGGGAGAAGACACTTGGCGTCTATGAGTTAGATGTGGCAGTGGCAGAAGGATCCATTAATGCGGCGACAAGTGTACCAATGGAGGATATTGCTCAAATTGTGTCTAGATTCATTGCATCTCATAGTACTACTACATAAAAGGCACATGATGTGGCTTCCTTATCTTCTTGGAAAGCGTGCCTTTGTTCCCTCCTTCATAGCTTCTTTCATTTAATAAAGATAACCTCCTTCATTTAATAAAGCGAGTCTCTTTCTTTTAATAAAGAAGAGTTTGTTACAACTACTTGTGATGTGGCTTGATCTGGTCCATTGGCTTGGCCGACCGATCTTGACCCTTCATTCCTTTGAGGTCTATAAAAGGGCTCCTATTGCTCTCATTTGTACGGTTGGAAATTTCTGAAATTGTTGCAAGAGCTCTCTGAGATAATAAAAGATTCATTGCTTTGGTGATTCTATTTGTGTTTCTGAGTGTTGCATGGTTTAGATTTTCAAGCGAACATTAAGTTATAAGTTTTCTTTAAGTTTATGTTAGTTAATGGAAGGTTTCTTTATTGCTTTGTGGTGAGATCTATAAGTTCATACCATTTGTAGTTTGTGGCTTACAAATTGCAGTGCATGGTTAGTCTGAACAAAATTGGACATCAATTTGATCTTTATGTTTGTTGAATTCTTCATGAGCATAAGCGATTTAAACATCTTGTACACCCTAGAAGATTGCATCAATCTTGTGTAGTTGTCTATCTTGGCGAAGCAGGATCTGGTTTGGTTTCACCTGGAGCAGTAATCATCCTTACATCTAGGATTAGATTAGTGTTTCTAAACCTTACATCTTTTTGTCCTTTTTATCCATTTAGTTAGAATTAGAACCAAGAATATCAATTGCCAAATCATACGCCATCGTTTGCAGTACTTAGACTTTCCAGTATTCGCTTCCGTAATCCTTGAAACAACAACTTATTTGAACAATTGCGTAAGTCCCTTTGTGTTTAACAGCAAAATCATACTTAGTCACTGAGCTATCTCTTACAAAATCATCAGAGAGGAACCTTGGAGTCATCTTGTTTGATCACATCGTTCAGCATTCAAGAGGCTTTGCTCAAGAGGGAGTCAGATACTTAGTATTTCACTCTAATTGTTGACTTGTCCAAAAACAATCATCAACAGGACGCCTGGTGTGTTTGTGAACATTTAGCATTGCATCTTCATTCAATAGCAATTTGATTAGTGAAGTGTGATCTTGCTCATTGTATGCTCTCAGTAGCATTGTTCTTTAGAGCTCCTGATGTTGTAATTGAGTTCTTTGATTGTGTGAGGGCCACGGGTGATCTTCATTTAGGAGATGTTCATCGCGATGCAATGGTAGCTTTGGATCACTTGCAGTGGGTGTAAAGCACGCATTCCATCACAAAAGTTACTGAAGTAAATAATCCACTTAATGACATCATCTCAAGTAAAAGATAAATCTCATAAACATTAATCAATATAGTCATTAAATCTTACAAATCATGTGCTTAATCTAGGTGTTAGCACTATAAAGAATATACAATGTCCATTGGCTTTCATGCCATAAATCATCCAATGATAAGTACAAGGTACAATAATCATGTACAATATAAGAATAATAAATCAAATCAAACTCTCCAGCCGCTACGAACCCACATGGTTCTCCGCAAGCTGAGAGATGGAGACATGGCTCAGGCGTTTTTCTGCCCAACTATGAAGCAATTACACTTCCCCGGATCCCTTCATAACACGAAGGAAACCCAGCCCTGCATGAAACGTCTAGCAACCTGGAAACAATTGGTAGGAGAGAACACCTGATGCAATCTGAAGTCTAAATGCAAATCTAAATGATGATGTGCAAATGTCTCACAACAAGATGTGGCAGAGATATATATATATATATATATATATATATATATATATATATATATATATATATATATATAAAGTTTTGCTAGACAAATATTCATCTATTTCAATGAATCCCCAGCTTGGCCAAGCATATAAAATAGTTTAAGGTCAAATCCCGAAAAGAGAAAAAGCCATCTTTGATATTCCACATTCGGCATCCTAGCCCAAAAAGTAACCCCAAACACACATAAAGATAATTCTTTCTTTTCAAAACAAAAAGCAACCCATGTTCGCCTAAATATCATTTCTAATCCCTTTCTTTTGCATAATTCAAGAAACACACTTTCAATCAAGCACTAAATAGGAACATCATTTATTCATTTAAACACAAATATATATATATAACTTTCAAGTAGGTACTAAATAGGAACAACATTTATTCATTTAAAAACACACACACATACACAAATATGTATATATATATAATCTATAAACTAGTTATATTCCCTAACCCATATTTCATTCTTTTCAATATTTTGAAGAAAACTAATGTTAACTACTTTCTACCCGTAAACTGGTTTATAATTCAAAGCAATTAATTGTAACAAGGATTTGATAAGAGGGTAAAAATATTGCTAGTAACGCATTATTTAAAATCAAGGGCATAGGTAATAATTAGAAAATGTACTATCTCTGTTCCAAGTAATATTCTAATTGCTATAGGAAGTATTAAAACAAGCTACAAGAACTGTTTATGTCCGCTACAGGAACATGATAAGTATGCTACAGGAACAACGATTAGTTCACTATAGGAAACCTCAAAGTCTGCTGTCAGGATTATATAATCTACATCTGGGATTTATATGATTGGAGACAAGAATTCATATTTATGATAGGGTCAAGTATTGTTGTGAAAGGGAATGAAATAACAGCTACAGAATTCATAAAGACTGCGATAGAAAACATCTTAACAGTGACAGGGATTTAACTAACTGCTACAGGCATTACAGGTGGCCGACTAGATGATCAAACAGGCCGTTACCACTAACAAGGAGATACCATGCCGACCGATCAAAGAACGTAGAAGTTGGTAAAAAGGGTTAAACAGGCGAACTATAGTTTAGGAGGCCGTTGGAAGTTAGTTTTGGCCAACCGCTCTTCTATGGTAAAGAAACCAGAAATAAATAAATCTACGCCCGGATCACTAATTGCCGGCTAAAGATATAAAGAGACTGATTGGAAAACAAGTCAGGCCGACCATTAGCAAGGCGATATCAAGTAGGTCGTTTGGGAAACCTTCGACGATTACCAGAAAGCTTAGGTCACTAGAGTTTAATGAGGCCGACAAAAGCAAGAAACATGCCGCTAAGGAGAATAATACAGGCCAAAAAAAACATTTAAAAGACCATAAGATTTTACAGGCTAAATGTTTAGAAGGCCATTAGGGTGCAATACAGGTCGACAAAAGCATAACACTAGCCATCATGAGTTTAAGGTTGATGCCAAACAGAAAGAAAGGCCGAATCTAAAATAAAACACAGAGAATAAAAGCAGGCATGAGCTAACCACTAACAACGACCAAAGGAAAACTCAGGCCGATGCCAATAGAGGAAAGAACGACAGGCAACAAGAGAAAATAATTCAAGGCGTAAGGCATAAATGGAAATCACAAACTGGCGGCTCAAAGTATAACGCTGACCAGAGAATCGACAAGAATGTAGGCCAATATTTAAACGTGGTTTTAACAGTAAACTCAACCATAAACTTTTGCAAATAAATCAAAGAAAAATACCCGGTTTCCCTCACTTGCTCAAAGGTTGATTTTGGCCCCTTGACGCTGGTCATTGCTGTGTGCTCCTTTCTGACGCTGAAAACAATGGTGAAGATTTCTTTGCCGTGCTTTCTCCTTTATTCCTCTTACCTTCTATATTCTTGTCATTGCAAATTTAGAGCGGGCTTTATTGTTTTCACTTTAGTTACCTCCAGTTTACATGCTTCTTGGCGTTCAATACCCATGATTTCTCCTTTGAAATAGTAAACTCTATTGGTACTGTGGCTCCCCAGTTTTGCATGACAAAAGCTTTTTCTTTTTATTATTTTATTTAGATATCTAATTATAATAAATATTATTAATATAATTATTTATATTTAATTAAACATATTTATTTTTAGTCTAACCAAGATATTGTTTTCAAACAATAATATATATTATATAAATAGGAAAACACTTATTATTATTTATATTTACATAATATCATATACACAACTCCATTAAATATAACCAAAGGAACATAATATTTACATGACTAATTTATGCATTCGAATAGACTTACTATAGCAACTAAAGCACATTTTTATCTACTCATAAAACATCAGTCACATTTATTGAGTATATAAAAATGCAATACTAGAGCCATTCAAAATGCAATATGACATGAGACTATGCGAGTGTGTGCGTGCATCAGGTTTATCCATTTTATCAATTCTTGTTGGGCGGCTAGAACATCTCTACCTCAACCATGTTCTCGTCTTTGACGAGTACCTGCATTTAGTTGCACTTAGCTCCACATTAATAGGTTAGTTCCTCAAAATCATAGCCGAAACAAAACATAATGTACATAATCGCACCAATAATATTCTATTATTAAATCGACTTTCAAAATCACACATTTATAATATTACGATATTTACTTTCACACACATGTGGAATCACTCAGTAAAAACAATCATAGTAAATGTCCAATAATCTAATTAATAATATAGTCCATAAGACGAGATGTGACATCCTTCCCCACTAGGAAGAGACATCGTCCCAATGTCTTATTAGACAAACTGAAATAATAATGTATCAATTTACCACTAACAACGTATCCAAAGTATCATGAAACAATAACATTAACTCAAAGTATTATCATCTATGCATGAATAAGAAAACTATGCTAAATTCCCCAAATGAGGAAAAGATCTGTCAATCTCCTCCGCATCCTCCCATGTGGCACTGTCCACAAAATATTGGTCCCACTAGACCTTGTATTGCACAATATCCCTGTTACGCAACTTAACGTTGCGCCTCTCCAAAATTCGAGTGGGCTTCACCAACACCACTCGTGGATCCTGAACCTGTAAAGCATGCCAATCAAGAATGTGTGAAGCATCACGATGATAAGGCTTAAATAAAGACACATGAAAAACATTATGGATTCTGGCAAGTGTAGGCGGTAGAGCAAGTCTATAAGCTACAGGATTGATCACTTCCAGGACATCAAACGGTCCTACAAATCGAGGACCAAGTTTGGACGCTTTACCAAACAAAATTGAACTCTTTTAAGGCTTGACCCTCAGGAAGACTTTGTCACCAACTGAGAACTGTCTAGGCGTCCTATTTCTATCTGCATAACTCTTTTGACGATCTGAAGCTTGCTTCAATTTCTCTTTGATCAATCTCATCTGATCATCCATTTCCCTTACCATATCAGGACCAATTACAATTATGTCCTCTACCTTGTCCCAAATGATAGGTGTTCGACACCTATGCCCATAAAGAGCTTTGAATGGTGCCATTCCCAATGATGCATGGTATGAATTGTTGTATGCGAACTCCACCAATGGAAGATACTCCTCCCATTTATACTACTGATCCATACAATGCATCTTGAGAAGGTCTTCTACAACCTGATTGACTCTTTCCGTCTGACCATTCGTTTGAGGATGATATACCGAACTGAAATTCAACTTGGTACCCAAAGCTGCATTTAGAGTTGTCCAAAATTTGGAAGTCATGCAAGTGTCTCAATTTGAAATGATCGTCTCCGGCACTCCATGCAATTGAAAGATCTCTTGAACAAACTTCTTAGCTAAAACCAATGAACCATCTGAAAGATTCCTTGGGATAAAATGCACTACTTTCGTCAACTTGTCCACCACTACCAAGATGACATCATGTCGATTCTTAGACATGGGCAACCCTTGAATAAAATTCATACTTATCACTTGCCACTTATATTCAGGAACACTATGTGGGTACAACAATCCTATTGGATGCACATGCTCAACTTTGACCCATTGGCACTCCAAATATCGAGCCACAAATTTTGTTACATCCTTCTTAAGTTTAGGCCAAAAGTATAAGGGTCTCAAACCTTTGACCATCTTTGTCACTCTAGGGTGCCTCGAATATGGTGTGTTGTGGATCTCCTCAAGCACTTTCTCAACTCTCCTGAGTCAGGAATATACATTCTTCCTTGATATCTCAAAAGCCCATTTGACTCAGTCATATATCCATCAAAGCGATGATCTAAGGGGTTTTCTTTGAAAGCTTGCTTTACTCTTTCATAATGTTCATCCCCTTGCAAATTCTTAATTACTCTCTGCCTCAAATTGGATCTTGTGGTAACCATGGCAGCCAAGTGTCTTCTCCTACTGAGAGCATCTGCTACCCTATTCTCCTTCCCTTTTATATACTCAATCCCAATGTCGTACTCACTAAGGAATTCTAATCACCTTCTCTGTCGTGCATTAAGGTTAGGTTGAGTAAAAATGTACTTAAGCCCTAAATGATCTGTCTTTAACTCAAAGGGCTTACCTAGAAAATAATGCCTCCACATCTAACGTGCATGAACTATGGCGGCTAACTCAAGGTCATGCGGTGCATAGTTTAACTCATATTGCTTTAACTTCCTTAACTCATATGCAATCACTTGCTCATTCTGCTTTAACACTCCTACTCCTGAAGCATCAGTTAGAACTATAAAATGACCATTAGGATCAGGTATGGTCAAGATAGGAGCAGTTGTGAGCTTTTTCTTTAGCACTTGGAAAGCTTGCTCACACCTTTTTGTCCATTCAAACTTTTTACCTTTCTTCTGTAGCGAGGTAATCGGAGCTGCTATAGTTGAGAAACCTTCCACAAACTTTCTGTAATAACCTGCCAGTCCCATAAAACTTTTGACTTCTGTCACATTTTGAGGTGCAGGCCATTCCATTATCGCCTTAATCTTCTTAGGGTCAATTGCAATCCCTTCTGCTAAGATCACATGACCAAGATAGTGTGCCTTATCTTGATAGAAAGTACACTTAGATAGCTTACCATAAAGTTTTCGCTCTCTTAGGCGCTCTGAGACTATCCTCAGATGCTTCTTGTGTCCTTCAACCGATTTAGAGTATATCAATATGTCATCAAGAAAGATCAACACAAAATCATCTAAGCAATCACTGAATATGCTATTCATCAAATTCATGAAGGCTACTGGAGCATTAGTCAACCCGAATGGTACCACTATGAACTCATAGTGCCCATAGCGAGTTTTGAAAGTTGTCTTTGAGATGTCCTCATCCTTAATCCGCAACTGGTGATCGCCGGGTCTCAGGTCTATCTTTGAGAACACCATGGCCCCCTTCATCTGATCGAAGAGCTCATCTATTCTAGGGAGTGGGTACTTGTTCTTTATAGTAGCTTTGTTAAGCATCCTATAATCAATGCATAATTGCAAGGTCCCATTCTTCTTCTTTACAAAGATGACCGGTGTGCCCCAAGGTGACACACTTGGTCTTATGAACCCTTGATTCAACAACTCCTGCAATTGTGCCTTAAGCTCATACAATTTTGTAGTAGACATCCTATAGGGATATGTCATGCTTAGGCAATGGGTAAGCCTTATGATCAGATAGTGGCATAAATGGACCAATTGCTGTGAGTGGCTAAACTCACATTCATCTTCTGGCTCTACATGGCCAAGGGGGGAATTCCTTGAGGTCTCCACAACATAAATGACAACTTAAACACTAGGTCCTTAAGCAACTATATTCAATGTGCTATGAACTCCTATAATTGTCACCGAGTTCATGTCAACACTAGCTACATACAAACCTATTAGACCTCTGATAAACAGATGATTATTCACTCTTACCTTGCACCCAAAGATGACAGCTATACTATATTTCCCTAGTAGATGAATCTACTTAACATTGCATACATAGGGATAAGAGGAAAGAACACACATGCATGATTCTCTAGTGATGTTCAATTTTCAGAATTGTATAAGGTATAACTAAGTTTATAATACTGAATCATGTAGGCATGGTGAAACCTAAACCTACTCCAACTAACCAGAGAGAAAAAGATTACAATTTAGAAGATGTTAGCCATTCACCAATCAGACCGGTGCCTACTCCATTGGACAATAGAGTCATGAATTGCAGGGAGGGAGGGAAATACATCCACAAAACACAATTGGAACTAGATGTGCATTCTCATGCAAATCATTGATGACATTTCATGTAAACAAACATACTTAATAATCCAGAGCAAATTTACAACTACCCATGTGCAACATAAGGGAGACCATCACAAAAGCTTTGCAATGAATTAAAATGTTGTTACACATTCATCTACCTTATGGGAAACAAGAGAAAGACCATTGCAAGAAAACTTACAATGCATTATAATGTTGTGACATTAATCAAACTCTTGATGCACTCATACCAACAATTGTGGCAAGAGGGAACACAATCAATTTGAGGATTTCTCAGAATAGTTACAAATTACTCAAACTTGGAGACGTACCATTTACATACATGATGTTTGTTGAATATCGTTCCCATGTTTTACAAAATGCATTTCATCCCTTTACAAGCCATACTGCATCATTTGATGCCCTAGAACACTATTGAGGCACCTAGAATCATGAAATTGGTTCATTGACCAACCCTCAATACATCTTTCAAACATGTATATATAGCATTATAATTCCTTGTTGCAGCTTGGACGCAGATTTGGAGTAGTCTGCATGTTTGCAGGTCACCCATACTTGTTGCCATCATCTACACGTGGGTTTGGAGAAGGAACCATGCCAAACAGACAATTTGCCCATGCCATGGTGATTAAATTGCGTCCTTGAGGGGCCACTAGAGTCCTAAGGCATATGGAGCTCTTCACCTTTGCTATCGCGCCTCACAATGGCCATTAATGGTAGTCTTGGGAGTAGTTGGGGACCTGGGGCATCCTGTCACGTTTTCGGGTGTTACTGTGCACACTATTGAGGTTTCGTGTTTTCGGGGGACATGCAAACCTGCGGACTTTATAATGGGGAAGGTCGGGATTTGGGGCCCGGGAGGAACCAAGGATGCGAGAACATGAGACGCAAGGAATATTGAAATTCTGGGGTTCGGGAGGGACATGAGATTGGGAAGGGGAGAGGGATTAGGAAGAGGAGGCGCAGGGGAGATCAAGATTTAGGGTTCGGGAGGGACACGTGAGGCCAGGAAAGCGGGTTCCAGGGGACCTAAGAAGTCCAGAACAAAAGGAATAGGAAGACCAGGATCCGAGGTTCGTGAATGATCGAGGACTGGGTTTCAGGGGAATTGGGAACTCCAGAACCAAAGAATGAAGGGAGCAGGAAGTCAGGGTTTCGGGGAATCGAGTAACATGATGACATTGGAACTAGGTGCAAAAGTTCTAAGGACCCTCGGGAACCCGAAAACCCAAAAAGAAAAAAAGATGGGGAACGCAAACTTTTGAGGAACTGGGGAACCTGAGGACTTGCGGACAAGGTTCTAAGGTTCCGGGAAAATCCGAAAACCTGAAAGGGCAAAGGGAAAGTGGGGAATGTGGAGTTTCGGGGAAACTTGAAACTCCAAGACCAAGAGGAAAGCACGGGGTTTTGGGGTTCCAGGGAACTTTGGAACCTACGGACAAGGTTCCAAGGATCCTTGGGAACCCAAAAACTCGAAAAAGGGGAAAAATGCACGAAAAGGGCCCAACACTTAGAAATTTTTGCACCACACATGTTGATACCATCACCACCATCACAAGAACCCTAAAAGAGCATGTGCGTTGGGGTCCAGGGTTTGGGAGTAACCAGGGACCAAAGGACCAATAGGTCGAGGTGGGAAAAATTCCCGGGCCCGGAACATCCCAATGTCCCAGCAAAACCCGAAAACCCAGGAATGCAAGAAAATGGCTAAGGGGAAGCCACACTTAGAATGTTTTGGGGTTTTTGGCAACAATAGCATATGGCCAAGGCATGGGGAAGGGGCAAAACGACAATGGAGCACATGACTTAGGATTTATTGTAATTTTTAGAGTTGGGTGCCAACAATGGGGATGTGTCTTCAGCTACGGATGTTAGTTCTAGAGGGCTTATTTGAGGAGTGCTTGGCATGGTGTGAAAAACATACAATACCAAGATTCCTTTGGAGAAAACCCAATTGGGTGAAAAACTCAAGGAATGGTATGTAGCTAGCATCCCATTACTATGTTTAGTGTTGCTTCAAGAGATGTATTGTGAATATTGGCCAACTTGGAGTTGTCCTAGCTATACACAGGCCCCTATACCTCTCTTTGCTTCTGTACAATAGTACCTGCACCTATTTGTGTGTGTGTTCTCAAACCAATATGAGAATAACTTCTTGCGCCAACCAGTCAACTAGTCTTTCAATTAGCTTCTCTGTTGCTACTTATTCCTCTTTGGCTACCCTCATAAGGAAGATCGATAGTTCTTTTTGGAATGGTGACAGCCACCCTTCCAATTGCCCTTGCTTAGAAGATGGACTGTTGCCTTGGCAACGACCATCCATGTAACTGCTAAGCATCTGTCCACTAGCCAAATTGCCCACACTGCCAATAATCTTATAATGGCCTGCCAACGTGGACAAAGTAGAAATCATCGCCAAGAGAAAGAAAATGAACCATCACATTTCCAAGGATCAATTACCAGCAATATAGAAGAGTCCACCACAATTAGGGAAAATCAGGCATACTGCCCCAATTGATGCCAGATGAAGACAAAATTGCTTCTTCGTAATCCTCTGATTATATAACTTCCCAACTATTAGATGCCCCAAACTGGCTTGAAACAAGCATGAATGAAGATAATTGACTCTATATGCATCATAGTGACATTCCGAATTGCCACCAAAACACATCTTGATCCATTCTTTGAACATACACTCACAGTTCAACCTTTTCTGACACAGGCAACATTGCTGAAAGCAATACAAATCACTCTCAACAATGATTCTGACAAAATACTTCGAAAGCAATACAGATTGCTCTCAACAATGATTTCTCGCAAAAAACTTACTTCGAGTGACCTGTAGCATGTCGAGAGACATCCACAACACCTTTCTGAACACCTACAACATTCTACCGATCACCTGTAGCGGCTCACTGAACACTTGCAACATGTCATTGGACACCTCCAACACACTGCTAAACACCTTTAGTAACCTACTAGACATTTGCAAGAACTTACTATAGTCGTGCCTGACTGAGAACCTTCCATATCCAAACAACCAAGCCAAGTTTTAAGAGCGGGTTCAGCGGAAAAGCCTTTTCAATTTAACAGTGAAATGCTTCTGTAAATCGCATTCTCAATTTGGCTTGTATGTACATTACCTGACCTTCTATCGCAGGTCCTCCATCGCATCTTCATCCACTTTGACCCTTACAGCCAGTCACAAATTGTATCGGGCGCTTGTATATTCTTAGCGTATATTTGCAATATACATTCTCAAAATGTATTTGGTGGGGACCACTTACTTTCGGCATGACTTAACTCTTCGGCACATCCCTTGTATATCTCCCTGTTGGGCCGATACAAACAATTCTCACATACAAAGCATGACTTGCTTTTCCCGGTGGACTGAAGGGTTCTTACCTACTGCGGCCGGGTAACACTTGTATCACGAACCAATGTGTGTCTCGACATACAAATGAAATATACAAACGGGGCATACAATCGGCGACTCCCTATCGCTGGTCCTCTTCACTGCTATTTACCAGTCATTCTTTGTATCCACAGGTAGAAAATCATTCCAACATACATTCTCATTATCACCTTGGCCGGTCACCGTTTGTACCATATGAAATGTATATTTTCATTGTATCTTCACAACTTACAACAGCGATATACAATTGTAGTATACACACAAACTGACACTCGCATGCAATGGCGATATACTCACAAACTGTCTATGGCATACACTAGACGTATACACAGGAAATGTATCTCCTCAGACCATTTCGACATACACAAGAATTCACACAGAATATACTTTGGCGATATATACACAAGCGACGGACCTTTACATGCAGTTGCAAGATACACACAGAATATGCTCAGGTACATTAGCGATATATACACTGTATATTCGACTAAAAATCATAAACTTAACCCGAAAGGACTTTTATATAGACCATTCTTCACAGAATATACACAGGAGGTTGCTCGCATGCAAATGCGATATATTCACAAACTGTCCCCGACATACAATTGACGGATATACATAACATGTATATTTGAACTTCCCGTCGGTAACTTCCATCTGTAAGGGATTCTGTAATTTCTATTCTGCCATGCCCATCAACCAAAAAAAAGGAAAACCAACAGAATACTAACGTACACAATCCATTCCACTAATTTCACATAAATCCACCAGTGGAATGGATTTAATCGTGCATCTCGACGGCAGGAAACTAAATTACGTACGAAAACAATTCTATGCAGATAATATATAGAACAATTCAATATACAAGGAATTTACACAAGATCCAGAATTTTTCACACATACTTGATAGAATCCCTATTTCTTCAGTCCAACTTTTTCGAACACAGGCTAATTCCCGAGATTTTCAATTATTTTTTCCTCCTTTAGGTCCAAGACCACTTTCCTTGTTTTGTTACCGACTCCCCTCCTCTGTTTTCGAGATTTTGATTAAACCAAGATTATAGTCATAAACCCGAACTAATCCCACGACACCTGTTTTGCATAGGACAGCAAAACACCTAATGATAAGACACCTTGGTTTAATCCTCCACATAACCCAACATGTCTAAAATATTAAATTTGATGTTTGTAAACATGAAATGCCAACACAAAAAATGCTACATTTGACAATGACATATAAATGCTACATGGTAACATGAAATGTCTAAAACATATTAAAGCCTTATTCTTCTCCCTCTTGTGTATAGTTATCTTGTTGAAGGGGTGCTCCTGCACCAATATGCCTCCCTAATTAGGGAGCTTTTGGTCCCCAAAAGCCTCCGAATTAATGGAGAAGGATTGAGGAACACTTCACTCTACCAAGATACTTCATTGCTTGATACCATAGAATGAACAACAACCAAGTTTTGATGCTCCTTTGCTTCTAGTTGACTTGATGCTCCTTGCATGCATAAAGCTCTGTTTGAGCTCCTTCAACTGTGCTTTCTGATTCTGTGACCAATTTCCCACTTGCATTGAACAATTGCTTTCCCTTTGAGGTATTAGCAAGATCAACTTTAGATTTGCTGTTGTGAGAGTTCAAGAATACTCTTTTCCCTTTAAAACCAATCTATATTGGTTCTTTCTCTGGAAATAGACCACATCTTTTTCATATAGAAATGGACTCCCAAGTATCACACCACAAATATCTAAGGAAGCCACATGAAAAAGAACCTCAACAATAAAATCTAGGCAAAATCCAAGTCCTTCAGCCATCCCAAGGAATAAGGACATGGCTGGTCTGTCACTTTCAGACCAAGCTCTTCAACCAATTTGCAAGAAATCAGATATGCTTGCAAGCACAAATCAAATAAAGCATCAAACTTTTACCTTTGGCCTGCACCTTGATGTAGAATAGTTTTGTGAGCTCCTCTTTGCTTGTAGTTCTTCCACTTGGCAATGCAACACCTTCGATCAAGGTAGGACAGGAAAGATGTTCATCAACATTGGAGTCTCCACTTATCTCTTTTCCTTTCTTAGTGATGATAATGTTCTTGCCTTTCTTGTTCCTCCTCCAAGAAGCTATTAAGTCAAGATGCAAACACAAGGCACTAACTCAAGATGCAAACACCAACAACCTTCTTCTTCATGGCCATACTTATCACAGTGAGTACATTGAGTTTTATTCTTACCTTTGCCTATGGGCTTTGACATGGAAGTGCAATTCTTGTTGCCTTTGCCCTTTGGATTCTTCTTGCCACCTTGCCATTGTTCTTTACCCTTGCTGTATGTGGAAGGAACCCCCTTTTTATCCAACTCTAGGTAATGTGCTTGGGCACATGCCTTATTGATATTCTGGGGTTTGTCCACGAGGAGTGCCCTTTGTAGATGGTCAAGTAAACCTCCCACATTTAATCAACACCTCACATTCCATGATGTCCTTCCCAAGTTGAACTGCTCTTTGTCTGAATTCAAAGCTTGCGTGTTTTGCCCTTGTTCCTGCTTCAAATGATGCCATTGAATCACCTGCTCTTCTTCATGGCAGATTGGGTAAAATTGCTTCCACAACAGTGATTTGAAGTCCTCCCACTTCAACATTGGCCGTACTTTTCGAACCTCCAAGGAATGTGCATAACTTTTATACCATGTAAGAGCATGCCTTTCAAGTTTTGGCTTCATGAAAGAAATTTGCCCCTTGAACATCTGCATCTATTTTATATTTTGTGATTTTATGCCCTTTGGATTGTTTTTCAGGAATTACATCCTTCATGAAGAGGAATGACGTCCTTCATAAATGGGAAATCCTTCGATTTAGGGATGGAAGGATGAGCCTTATGCCCTTGGGGCAGGGTACCTATGCTTGTTTGGGAAAGGAAAGATTAGATGCACCATGAAAAGTCATTGTGTGCTCATGGGGTATGATAGCATGAGCTCATCAAGTATGCATCTTCCTTCTTGAGTAAGATGATTGCAAAGTGACACTCACTAGAAAGGTTCTGCTAATACAGGAAGTTTACTTGTGCAATCATTATGCTTTCCCTACTGATTTATATTCCAAGGAGGGGGGGTTACTAGTACATTATGTGATGTGGTCATTGCATTACACATGCCCTAGTGCTTCAGTGAGATTTTATTCATACATATCTGCACAAAACTCACAGATTCATGTGCCTGTTTATGCAGACAGGATTACAAATAGTATTTTTCATTTATTGCATACCACTAAAAGAAAGGATTATAGTGATGTTCCAATTCTGATTTTAGTATATTATGAGATCATTATACAACATCTCTAAGAATGCTGTCTGCGCAAGCAGAATGTGGATTATCTTGAGAAGCTCTGCCTAAATTGAGCTTGACAAGAGTCATATTGAGTTCCAACAAAGTCCCTTCCTGCCTACTTTAGTGTCATTCCCATATTGGAAGCAATACATTTACAACATTTCTCATTATTGGTAGGCTAATTCACTGTCACTGTTACAAAAATCATGAACATAAATTAATTATAAGGGTTCCTAATAAGACCTATTAGAAAAAAATCAGAAAAACTAGAAAAAGGTCAAGAGGTAAGGAACAATTGTGATGGTTTTTAGAAACAATCATGATTTTTTTAAATAAGCATTGCGAAGAAGCAGGAAGTTCCAAAATTATGAATAATTGAAAAAATTGTGATTAGTCTGAGATTTGTTAATACCATTGACAGTGTCTACATGGTGGCTTTGGATTTTTATCATTTTGGCTTTCAAAGGTGATCGTTCTCATTGTAGCAATTGGCGCTATCAAATAAATTCTATATGTGAGTGTCAAGTTGTAGTTAAGTGTTATGATGTGGCCTTGGTAGAAATTATAATTTCTCTCATGAGTAGGTTTTAATGATTTCCTCTGAAGCAAGTAATATTTAGGCTGAAAGCCTTCCCTATGCGAGCATCAAATGCTGAATTATATAGATGAAGGGCCTAGATTAAAAAGACTACCATGAAATCAATCTTGTCCATTGATTGTTTTTCAAAATGTCATAAATGATAAAAAAACAAAAAAAATTCCTTTACCTTTATCACTTTGACAATTGATAAATTGTTAATTTTTTATTCTATTTTTCTACAAAATGTCATAAATGATAAAAAAAAAAAAATTCCCTTTACCTTTATCACTTTGACAATTGATAAATTGTTAATTTTTTATTTTATTTTTCTACAAAATGTCATAAATGATTAAAAAATAAAAAAGTTCCTTTTACCTTTCACTTTGACAATTGATAAACTGTTAATTTTTATTTTATTTTTCTCTATTATTATTGCAATGATTTTTTTAATCTAGTGATTACCAATCAAAACAAAGTATTATTTTACATGAGAAATTTTTTTGGGAAATATTATTTTCAATAAAACAAACACACTAAAATCAAGTAAAAAAAAAAGATTCAACAAATAATATTTATTTTAATGTTAAACAAATAATATTTTTCTTTAAATTTATGCAAATATTATAACAAAAGTGATTATTTAATTTTGATTCATTGTATATATATTATTTATAAATTTGATATTTTAAATATTAATGAAATAATATAATTAATTTATATTAATAATAGAATGTATATTAAATTATTAATTATACAAATTAGTAGAATTAATATGTGATAGATATTATAAAAGTTCATATATCAAATAAATACTTTCGTAGTATGTATTTAATAGAAAAATATAGTTATGCCTTATGTGCATAATATTAGATATAAGTTGTAGAACATAAATCTATTGTACCCTCACATAATTATTTTTAAAATAATTAAATATGCATTTGTTTCTATGGTGTATTATATAAAAATCAATAAGAGATTCAATTAATTTACTACATTTACCCAACTATGTTTGTTCATCTCAATATGTAATGTAAAAAGAAACTTACTGCAAGAAGACAATAGTTAATGTGATGAAATTCAATAAGAATTTAGTGGATTAAATAACTTATAGAATTTAGTGGATTAAATAATTAATAGATAATAAAAAATAAGTAACAAATTCTATAATTTCTTCAGAAAGTTTGCAGCCTGCCCATTGAACCTATGGGTCCAATTGCTAGTTGTTATATACATTTGTCTCTGGTTGACCCTTTGTTTTTGTGGTTTTGTAGGTTTCCATTCACAATGTTGGTGTTAGAAAAGGCTGTGAAGATGGTATGGAGTCTTCCAGAAGTCATGAGGGTGTCTTATGCATTTCTAGCAATAATGCTCTTATGGATGGCAATATGGTCTTTTGGAGTAGCTGGTGTGATTGCTTCAGACATGGATGATAGTGTGCGCTGGTGGCTTCTTGTGGTGAGCTGGCGAGTATACTCTTTTAATGTTTGCCATTTTATATTGAGATAAATATATGATTTGAACTGCAGAGTGTATTGAAAGTTTGAAATGAGAGACATCCACAACTGCTGGCCTTTTTTCAAAAACTTCAGCTACATGATTATATATTAGCTTGGTGGTTTCATGAACTTGTAGGTTTTCTCAATCAGTCTGTTTTGGATTGGTGCTGTTCTATGCAACACGGTTCATGTTATAGTGTCTGGTATGGTTGTTCTTGTTCTTATGCATGGAGGCCGGGGAGCTTCATCAATGCCCCCAAAACCCTTGTGGAGGTCTCTTCGTCATGCTGTGACCACTTCCTTGGGCAGCATCTGTTATGGATCCCTCTTCACAGCTGCTATTCGGACGTTGCGCTGGGAGGTTTGCATTAAACCTGTTTATACTGTCTCCTATATCTTTTTCTTTATGATTACTTACAATCTTGCCCTATGTTTTAAAAATATAATGCTACTTTGGTTTTGACATTCTGATTGCATTTTTTTTGGAACACAAATTTTTACACAATTCAATTGATGTCTTTCAATAATGTACAGATCAGGGGCATTCGATCACAGATTGGCAATAATGAGTGTCTACTATGTTGTGTTGATTTTTTGTTTAACCTGGTCGAGACACTTGTCAGGTTTTTCAACAAATATGCATATGTACAGGTAATATTCTAAAGTTTTAAAATATCATTTTGCTTTGAATCTTGAACTTATTGACCATATTGAATGACAAGGGGCAGTTGGGAGGGGAGTACTATAGCCTAATTTACTGCTGTAATATATAAGAGGACAGTAATATTCAATTAAGTGACAGTTATTTCTTGACACTTTTTTCTATGCACTAAAAACTAAATGGTTACAGTAAGGGGTTTTGCATGACAACATTATGCTGATTTTTTGAGAATTTGTTTGTAAACATGCCATAACTATCTCAAAAGTTGTTTTTTTGATCATTTCAAACAACTATTGGAGAACCGATCAGAGTACAAGAGTTTAAGCATAACAAATGTTGGGTGGCAATTGCCATTGTTGAAGTTGCTCAAGTGCTACCAACTGCAATTTCTAGTATGGTATTATCATGTAGCAATGCTTACTGCTAGATATTATATGCTATATATACTAGAAAAATAATCTACAAATTATATCGTTCCCTTCAGAAATATTGTGAAGGGTTACCATGGTCTTGGTAAATTTCCATGGTAACTGTGATTGTGAACAGTTATGAAGCTTTACTTCTGATTTGATTTAATGCAAAACAAAACCGCTGAAATTCAACTCTGTTCCATGAGCCAGATTCAGTGACATGTGCTTCTACTACTAAACCAATGTATCTGGATTTTATTCAATCTAGGAATGCTGATATTTGATCTCTGACGTACTGGTTTGATAGAAGAAGCTTCTCTAGTTTTGCAATAGCTTAATTATGCTTTTGTCAAGCCCTTAGAAATCAGCGCCATGGACGTATGCAAGTGGGTTTGTTCTGTTGGAAAGTATTTGAGCATTGAGAGCCCATCTCTTTCTATCAGAGGATGTTTTGATGCTAGATTGAAAAATTCCGTTACTCTGTAACTTCAGATATCTGGCACTGAAAACCTGGAAGATAAACTAAATTCTGCACAGAAAATTCAGGCTCCTGCTATTCTGGAACTGCAGTTACTGTAAAAACTGGAACAGCTGAAAGGTGTTGAAAACTAAACTACTAGAAAACAATGAAATATTGAAAGATGTTATATCCCAGATTTGAACACTTACAAGTTATATCTGATGAAATGATGATGAAATCAGAATTTCTGAAAACTGCTGCAAACTGATAACTTCTGAAGTTTTTTTGACTTGAAATCTGAAATTTCCCCAAGTCAGAAACTAGAACTGGTGAAAATCAAAATCAACTATTTTTATTTTATTCATTTCTTGTAAAGAAAAAGCAGACCTACATGTTTGGGAAATAAATCACACGTTACATAGAAAGAGATTTACTTTCCTGAGAGGGTGTCAATGCCGACCCTAGGCAAATCTTGAGCAATATGGATGCTACCTTTGCTAAACCAGTCTTTAAACTTGTGTGCAAGAACTACTTAAAAACATGACAAATTGAGGTGTAAGGGCTTGTTTTGTGGTTACTTTCCTTCATTGACTTTAATACTTTGTGCATGTAGCTAATTTAAGGTGACTTTTCCTCCCTTTCTCCCTATTTGCTTTTAGTTTTTACCCTTTTTACATGTGGTGGAGTCACTTAAGTTAAACTTTTTTCCCCCTTACCCTTTATATAACTTGTTATATTTTCCCCTTCAGTCCACTCAGATAATTTTTTCCTAATAACAAACAAGAAAGTACAATCGACTTACATAGAATTTCTGTTAATTACCAAAAGTGCAAATACTTGACTCAAATCTAGTGCTGAAGTTGATTATCTTCAAGCATTATAACATCATTGTAATAACCACCCTAGTTTTTTCTAAATAATTTCAACTGAAATAACGAGCACAAACAGCCTCCGATACACTTTCTGATCGCCAAGATCTCGGGAAGGGCGAGGTGAGAGCATACAGTGTGTAGGATCACACTTCACTAATCAAACTGCTACTGAATGAGGATGCAATGCTAAATGTTCACAAACACACCAGGCGTCCAGGATGACTACATGCCACGCTTATTCAATAGAGTGTGTTATATGCAATGTCATAGATATGCATGCATTAGGCAGCTGAGCTGACCACACCTACACTTATTCAACGGAGTGCATGATGCATTACAGAATGAAATCACACGAGGCGGCAAGCCGACCTATCGACGCTTATTCAGCGGACGTGTGTTTGATGCAAAGCCACTGGCACAGTGTGCATGCCAAACGGGCTATCATGTATGCTATAGAGTATTGGCGGTAAACCGACCAATATTACAATATAAATGCACAAACATGAATCCACTGGTGGTACTACCTTCCGGGGTTACAAACTCAGAGATACTGCAACTAATAAGATAATACAATAAGTCAGGAGCTGCAATATAGATCTTATTTCCTGATTTTTAAAGGAAATATACTGCTGCAACAAACTGATATAAAATCTGATTAGACTTATTACACTGCTGCAACAAACACATTAGTCCATCAAATCTCATATAAACATGCTCACATTAGCCAATAACTGAAGCATACTGAAATAGATCACTGGAAGACGATTGCAAAGAATTCTATAGGTCTGGTATCACTCTGATCTGCAGATAACTCTACTAAATCAGAACTGTAAACACATCAGAAATACACTGATAACACCCCACCTAACACTGAAAAGCTGCGATACAACACCCCAAACTGAAATTCACTGAACCCCAACTGAAAACTCTATCAAACATCCTCCAATACTTCTAAATTGCTCAAACAAAATACTTGAATGGTGAAAGAACTGAAAACACTTAAAATAGTCATTACCAACTGCAATGTCCCCTTTTAGGATTTTCCCGATTTCTTAACCTGCAACAATAACAATCACTAAAAAAATTAAAAAATGTTAAAGGTCAATAAATTACGATAATATTCAATTCATAGCATTGTTCATATTGAATTCATCTATCATAGCATATTTAATAATGAGATCAATACCATATAATATAATAAATAAAGAAATCAAATGATCATATCATAATCCATATTTGGTCCAATCCGTCATAACCTAATTCTTCAAGCCAATCACATATTGAATCTCTCATGAGTGTTAGTAACAATATTGTTGAGAGCATGCAAGGGGGGCCATCCTTACATCTCCCAGCACCTTGGAGGCTGGTCATCTTCCTTGATGAAGCTTAGGAGCACTTAGTCGCCTCCTAGCCCACAAGTGTCTCATCTCGGGGTGGCGTGCTTGATAAGATGCACGAAGACCGCTATTTCAACAAGCTCGGGAGCACTAATACGCCTCCCGGCCCACAAGTTAACTAACTTGGGATGGCGTGCTTGATGAAGGGGCCTATTGGTACTTCACCATCTCGTGAACCCCGAAAGGGCCATCATTTCCTACTTACTATTATCACCTTATTTCAATTGCATTGCTTGGGAGTTGGTATGATTGATATATGTACCTCTTATTTAATTGCAGTTCAGTTCACTTGATAGCAATATAAATTTCCTTGCTGATTCAAGGATTTGTCGAGCTATGTTTCATATATTTACTTATCTTGCCTTGGCAGGTTTGATCGGTCTTCTTATTCTTTTTGTAAAATCTGCTGTTATCAATTATCTCACATATATATCACTGCTGTTATTAATTATCTCATTAAATCACCAACACATGCTATCCTTCTCATAAATAAAGTTGTTGGCAAACTCTTGGAATGTTTCAAAACATTCCTCTGAAATAACCATGCTTAAGCTGAGGCTAGGAAGGCTGAAATATAACTCTCCCACAACTGAAGCCTTTCTCCAACATCCATCCAAGATATAGGAGCCCCAGCTTGAATCAATATGCGGTTGTCCAAGGTAAATAACAGCAGATCATATCCCGATTTTATTAAAATTAGCACTCTTGAAGTAGGACAACAGCTGCACAAATGAAGTCTCCATGCATGAACATGAAAGATGAGCATTGAAATGCTCAAAACCAACTTGGGAGAGGCTGGAAAAGACTCCCAAACATCCTCCAACTGGAAGTTCCTCCATCCCATGGCTGAAATACTTTGCCAACCTTCATAAATGAGTGCAAACAAAAGTATTAGGTGGTTGATCTGCAGCAAAACAATAGAGTTAAAAACTGAAAATTTGAACTTTCCTCTGCCAAGGAACATTTCTCTGGTCACCGTAACCTTCCAACATACTTTGTTGGTGACCTCTATCATGAATTTGAAGTAATGAAGCAACTCCACTATGCTTGTGCTGCACAACTCTGTTATTCATATGTGCCTCATCAGAAGACCTTCTAGAGCAACCAAAGGCATCTTTTCCAAAAAAAATGCTTCTCATACAATCAATCCTAGTGCTATCAACAAAATGAACATCCAAGACACTGGAATTTTCGTAACCATTATTCGTCATTTTATCCATCTTGAGCTCATTCTCTTGCTTTCCATGGAAAATTGAGTTAACTTTGACTCCTTGCAACTTATACATGAAAGCATCACCTTCTATGGGTTTAGGAGCAATTGGTGTCTGCATATTCCACTGAAAAAGAGGATTATTATAAGTGAAATCAGTGCCTAATCCAAAGAGTGGATTGTCAAATAAGTAGGAATCATGTTTAGACCTTTGTCTTACCATTTCTTCATGCAAATCAAGTTCCGAACTTGCATTTTTTGCTGCTATTCTGAAATTTCCAGCAAGCTCAAAATCACTTTTTGGAAACTTATCAAAGTTAGGAATGATGAAGTCTTCATGTCTCAACACATTTCATGTGGAAACTTCACCTTTAATCTCACTTATGCATTCTTTATCAGGCGGTCTTCCTGGAGGATTACGAACCACAAGGCTTGGTACTTCCTCAAGATATGATCCCAAATCTTCAACAAGCTGAAAACCACACTCTATCTCATGTTTGTAAACTTCACTTGGATCCCATATCTTGTTATTGGCACAAGTTGTGTTACTGAAATCAAGAAATATCTCAGCATCCATCACAAAAAATGGATTATCTAAAGTTGTCTCTGCATCCATTTCAAAGAGAGGGTTATAAAAAAAAACTGAAAGTTATTCCTTCCCTCTTGCTCAAATCCATTTTGTTGATCCAAATCTGCACATGCAACTTCTGATTTCTTTGGAAAGACTTCTAAATCAAATTCCTCTTAAAGACAATCAAGGTCATCAATTACTTGCCTGATTTCTTTAACTCTTTCTTCATTCTCTTGCTCCCTAAGAAGTTTTCTAGCAACAAACCGATCTTCTACCTCCAATAGCGCCATTTGGGTACTTTCTAATGTCCTTTGTTGAATTAAGCTCAAGAGTAAGCTCATCAACCTTTCTCTCCATTTCTTTGAATGCACCAATGGCTTCTTTTGCAACCCTGATAGCATGATCATGATCTCGAATGAAGTGCAAGTACTTTGACTTCACTAACTCCATTGAATCTTTGATAATTTGTAAGTTTGTAGAAGTGACTCTACCCTTAATGCCTATTCTTGATTTCTTGCTTTCTTAACCTGCACACAAGAGTAACTACTAGAAAGGGACATTAGCAATATTAAAGATCAATTTAGTGATGAAATCAATACATCATAATCATAATCAATGACAATGAACAAGAATGTAATGTTACCTGTGTGTACATATATTCAAATCCTGCAATCAAAGACATTAACACATATACAAGTACATATATTCTTTCATGATCATTAGGGTTAGCAACATCATGATCATAATCAATAATAATGAGCAAGAACATAATAATATTTGGGAGAGCATATATTCAATTACATTTCCACATACTTTAGTATACTTATACTTTGATAAGTCTTTTGCCTCATGATATACTTTGGGAGTGGCGATTGTTGTGCCCGGTCGTTAATCTAACCTAATCATCAACCCTAGTGGAGGCGGGGTATATACTTGTTAAGGCGTTGGATAACAATGCTCCACTGCCATAGGCCCAAGGGTTTCATGCTCACTCGGCAATACCACCACTTGGCTCAAGGGTTTCATGCTCACCCGGCAATACCACCACTTGAGAGTCACCTACTGTGTAAGACTTATTAATAATAATAATAATAAACCGCCCTTCCCTAACGACCCAAACATCCTCATAGGGGCAATAGACAAAGATTAATGACGCGGCAAGACACACAACGTCCCTCGTATATCATGGGCAAGACTAAGTGTCGTGTTATATATAAGTTAGAAATATCATACCGATTCGTAGATTTGCTCTCCTTATGGATGTACAAGTGATCCTTTGGATCACAAATGATGATGATTGCCTTGATTTCTCACAAGGCTGCTATCAAATAAGAATTCTTTTATGCAAGGATGTTCCTTATAGGAACTATATTAATAGAGAGTATTTCCACCACTATGGATGGATATCCATATGGCAGATTGCTGCCTCTATATATTAAATCTGATATATATATTTATTTCTGCCCTTGACTGCTGCAATGGCTGATAAGATATTGATGATAGATTGTTGAACGATGAATGATTGATATATCTTCCACTCTGCCTTATCTCCCATATATATATATCCTTACACCTCTATGATAAAGACATCCCTTTGTAAAGGGTGATGACTTTTCAAAGAGTCATAACTTTCTATATAATTACTATTGCCCTTTCAATGCTGATCACAGCCTCTTAAAGAATATTCATTATAAACAAACAGACTACTAAGTAGTCGCTGCCCATAACAATCGTTTCTATGACCGGTCTTAGGTCAGCGATTCCTCTTAATTGCTTGCTTAGTCCAATATGAATTAGATCGCTGCTTAGTCCAATATGTATCACTGCCTTGCTGACTTCCCATTTACCAATCGTTGTCAATTGTTATTAATACTTGCTTTTGGTTAAGGGTCGATGACTCTTAGTCATCGCTGGCTTTAAGCCTTACTAATTGCTGCCTCTTTGTCATCGATCCTTTGCTTGTTTAAGACAGTCTACTATTTGGGTCGATCTGCCCATTTAATATTTACTATGTTTATTATTTATAATATCTATAATATTTGATATTGATAATATTAATTTATAATATTTAATTTATGATATATTTATTATATTTAAAAATTTATGATATATTTATAATATTTATAATATCTATTTATATTTTATATAATATAATAATATATATTATAATAAAATTATTAATATTTATATTTATATTAATAATATAATTTAAATAAATCGATTCAATATAGGGACATGACAAACTAGGTGACATTTATTTTTAAGCTCCCTCTTAGCTTCCTCCTGTTCCTTTGTTGGAACCTCTTTCCAAATGGCTTCTCTAACAACTACAATTGTAAGAGGATAATGGCCACAAGGGTTGAAGAAGCTTCAGCTGAATTTTCATGTCATCCTCATATTTATAGAGAATGCCATTAAATTCTGATTCTATTATGAAAACTGATACAAAGAAACCAAGCCATAACACGAGAGAACTTGAAGGAGAGAAATACTTCTTGTATAAATTAACGAAAGAGTAATGGTTGCTTTATAGAAAACAACAACATAAACCTTAATACTCTGGTGACACAAATCCTAACTCTAAAATGACTTAAGTGAACATTATGCCATGTTTATATTATTTGATAAAGTAAAATAAAGTCATAATGTGACTTTATTACTAAGCCTATCACTAAGACTAGTATGACCATTATAACTTTATATTACAAACACTAACATTGTCCATTAATGGTCATTCTAGAAATTGCACCAAGTTTATGTCTAAATTTTACAAATTTATCTGGGCTGAGAGACTAGGTGAGAATGTTTGCAGTCTGATCCTCCATTGGACAATATTGCAACTCAACTTGTCCATCTTCTATAAGTTGTCGAATGAAGTGACAATGTATGTCAACATGTTTTGTTTGCTCATGAAAGATGGGAATCTTTGCCAACTTGAAAACTCCCTGGTTATCGCAGAAAAGTGGGTTCAGTCTGATGAACTTGTAAATTTGCCAACATCTCCTAAGCCAAATTGCTTCACATGCCCTTTTTGCTGCTGCTTTATATTTTGCTTTTGTAGAGGAAAGTAAAACTGCATGGTGTTTCTTGCTGATCCATGAAATTTCTCCTATTCCAATACTGAACACGTAACCCAATGTAGATTTCCTATCATCCATTGGATCTTGCCTGATCCAAGTCTGAATATACACATAGTCGAGTCTCCTTACTTTTACCATATAGAATGCCAAAATCTGATGTTCCCTTAACATGTCTTAGCACCCTCTTTGTTGTTGTCTGTAAGCGTCATATTATACTAGTTGTACTTAGTTATATTTTGGTTGGGTCGGTGAGGTTGTTGTCCTCCTAACGGTTGTAGTGGTTGGCGACGGTTGGCCATTTGGAGCAATCGTCGGCCTGTTGATTTTGATCTATCGATGATATTGCATGAGCAACTAAGAGATAATATACATATCAGTTCTGTTGTAAGTTCACAATGAATGTATTGTTATGATGCAGTTCTATTTTCAATTCATGCACATTTTGTTTATTCTGTATATTCCTACTCAGACCCAATAGGCAGTAAACATTTGGCGTCGTTGCCTATTTGGAGTCGGGTTGAGTAGTCGGTGATAGATGGCGACATAATGGATTAGCTGATTGAAGAACGACAACCTAATGAATAGATAGAAGAAGAGTATCGAGAAGAAGAAAATGATCGAGAAGACAATTTGATACAAGATCTCGTACATTTGTGGAATGTATCCGTTAGGGAGTACGCACGGAACCGAGCCCACCTAAGATAAATGCGAGAAGACCAAATCTGGGATAATTTGGTGATGAACGAGGAAGTTGACAACTTTCTCATCCGACTTTCGAGGCTCCTGGCGAGACACTATCTAATCTTGGAAGACATACATGAGGAACGAGAAAGGGAGCAATGCCGTCAACAAATACTACAATGGTAGGAGGAACGTATGAAATGGGAAGAGGAGTGCAACACTGATCGGCGTCAGATGCTGTACAATTATTGCCCTTATATCCAAACAAATACATGCAACCACAAAGCGTTCAGGAAACACCTGATCATGAAACAAAATCATTAAAAATACAGGAACAAAGGGAAAGAAGAAGAGATTGAAAAGAATCATTGAAGAAACAAAAGGGTTATTACTCGAGAGCGAGAGCCCACCCAGGGGACAGATCAAAAGTAGAAGTGTTAGCTGGAGTCATAGTGGGGAGGAGAAGAAAGCTCCTAACGTACGACAAAACACAAATGTGCGGCAATATACAAATAATGAGTGGGAGGAATTAGCAAGGCAATTACCACTCTCGGACGAGACACAAGAAGATCTTGCCGACCAGGTAGGCCACTCAACCATTTGACTCCCACCAATTGATGCGTGGGAAGACCAATAATGGTAAGACTCACTGTCAGAGACACATGAAGACAATACTCGACGGGTTGAAGAGTTGTTGATCGGCGAGCGAGAGCCTACAACTCCGGGACTAGAGGAGCATAGGAAAGACCTTGTAGGCAACAAGAGCGTGCGGTTTGCTAACCAAGGAGGAGTGGAGGACACTTGTGTGGTCGAGAGTGCGTGGAAAGCATTGGGACGTACGGGTCAAGACTCTCCAACCAGAAAGCAAACGCTAAAGTTTTGCACCAAGGAGGAAAAATGGTGATTCCGCCTGTCAGTCCGAGTGTAGAGAGACAAAAACTCCCGAAGTTCTTGGGGAACGGATTAGAAGATCTAGTCAGGCATTGTAAGACTTGTGAAACTATATGGGTGGCCAATTGACAAGATGGCAGGTCCTATTGGCTGTGGTAGTTCCCCGCAACCCTTAGGGGTATAGTTATTGATTAGTATACTAAATTGGAGGCAAGTTCAAAAATCAGTTGGGATACATTGAAAAAGGCATTCCTAGAAGAGTTCAAACTCTTGAGAGACGATAATGAAATTGTCGCTGAAATATATAAACAAAACAAGTCAAGCATGAAAATGTAAGAGCCTATAATCCTAGGCTGAAAGAGCTTTTGGTGAAATTAGAGAAGGAACCTGCAGATGGCCTGAAGAAGTGCTGGTTTATTGAGGGTAGTTGGTAGCGGCAAAGACCAATCACAACTGGAAGAACACCTTATCAATTGAAAATACAGGAAGGAAATTCATTATCAACTTGAGGACACAAGTCGTGGGTGAAGAACTGGCTTCTTTTGATTTTGAATCAGATACAGGGGAACCATCAACTGACAGAAGAGGACCCATGGAGCTTGACGAAGATGGAGTACTGCAATTACAATCATGCTGTGAAGATGAGACATGTTCACTCAACGGACTATTCCATTGGCAGATGGAAGATTATGAGGTGTGCTCACTGGCATGTAGCATGATCGAGATTAATGAGATTGAAGAAGACCCCTTGCCTGGAACCAGCTGTACGATCGGCGCCAGAAGGATCGGCGATGAAGACAAGTCATCCGTCAACTACTGGTGGTACACCCAAGGAAACAACTCATGCGTTGATCACTGGTCATATGGTAGAAGAATCGTTGGGGGAAACAATGCATCCGACTACAAGTCGTACCTCGAGCGAACCGCCAGAGTTGAATCGCACACCTGAATTTCCCACAACATATGGTGAATACAAAGAAGGTGAGGCGAAAGTAGATGATACACCAGCACATAAGTTTGAGCCAGATAAGGTGATCATGTACGAAGAGCCAACCACGAATAAGGTAAATTTGGGAGATGAAAGCAACTTGAAGGTGATTCTGGTAGGTGATGACAGGAACCTAGTGTTGAAAGTGCTTGCATTCAACATTTTTTTGGAGTATAAGGATGTATTCACATGGACATATAAAGATTTGAAATGAATCCCTCAGGAACTTTGTGTGCACCGAATTCCCCCGATTCCAGATGCACAATTGATGAGGAAGAGACCATACCGGATGAACACAAATTATGCCGTGAGAGTGCAAGAGGAGATCTAGAAGATGTTGGAAGCGGGAATCATATTCAAGGTAGAGACAAGCGAGTGGGTATCACCCATCATCATATCACTCAAAAAGGAAGGAGGGCAGATTCGGATGTGTAGATTTCAAATGCCTGAATGCGGTGACTATTATGGATTCTCGGGATACAACTAGATTAGTATCACTGAAGAGGATAAACTGAAGACCACTTTTTTGGTGGAGGACGGAGTGTACGCATAGAACTGCATGCCGTTTGACCAATTAACGCTCTCGCCACCTTCCAAAGGATAATCCTCCACATATTTGACAAAATGTCGGTGGGGAACTTCAAGGCGTTTCTGGACGATTGGTCAATCTACAGTGACCAACAAACCCACTTTAAGGCCCTCACCGAATGCATGGAGCATTGCAAGTGGGCACGATTAGCGCTAAATCCAAAGAAGTGCCGGTTTATGGTGCCACAAGGCAAACTCCTAGGCCATATTGTCTGCAAGGCAGGACTGAAAACAAATGTGGACAAAATAAGGGTAATCATACAGATGGTGTCTCCAAGAGATGTCACCGAGGTGAAATCTTTTCTTGGGCATGTGGGTTACTATAAAAGGTTCATTAAGAACTTTGCCCAAATATCATATCCCCTTGACATGCTGACAAGGAAAGGTGTGCCATTTATATCGATAGATGAACAAGAAAAGGCATTCGATGAGTTGAAGACAGTTGATCAATTCACCAATTTTAGCATATCCGGATTGGGACAAGGGGTTCCATGTACATGTTGATGCTTTGAATTTCGCAATTGGAGCCACCTTGGCGCAAGTGGGGCCTCAAGGGCTCGACCACCCGGTATTCTTCGCCAGTCGACTACTCTCGAATGTCGAACGCAACTGTAGTATGAATGAGGGGGAAGCGCTCGGGATGGTCTATTTAGTCCAGAAGTTCATACATTATCTGCTGGCAACATCCTTTACCTTTTATGTTGACCACCAGGCATTTATGTATCTGGTAAACAAGCCAAACACATAGGGTCAAATAAGCAGATGGCTACTCCTACTTCAGGAGTTAACATTCACAATTATCCTACGTTCGGGGAAAATTCACTTGATAGCCGACCAACTCTCTAGAATCAAGTCGGTAGAACCACCCAAAGGAGTGAACGAGCACTTTCTCGATGCTCATTTGTTTCATATAGCCGCCCTACCTCCCTGGTATGAAAAGATTGGTGAATACTTGTCAACGTTGACTTTTCCTGAAGACATGTCGACCAGTGAAAGAAGAAAGTTGGCTCTCAAAAGTAAAAAACATTCCAACTAGTGAATGGACTCCTATATAAAATGGGGCCTGACCAAATCTTGAGAAGATGCATAATGGAAGAGGAAATAAAAGGGGTGCTTTAGGAAGCCCATGAAGGACTGGCTGGTGGACACATGGGACCTGATGCCACTACTAGGAAGGTTCTATTGGACGATTGTGGTGGCCAATGTTTCACAATGATGCCCGAGAATGGGTAGTGGGATGCGATACCTGTCAGAGAGTCGGCAAACCACTGAAGAGGGACTATATGCCACTCTCGCCTTCACAACCACAAGAATTGTTCGAGGGATTTGATTTTATAGGTCAGGCAAGTAAGCTACATAGGTGTCGATACATAGTGGTGGCGACAGAGTACTTGACCAAGTGGGCCTGTAGTGTCCCCTTTCTAATGGATACACTTAAACCTGAATCTACATTCAAAGTGATTCTCAAGGAGACATTAGAAACGTTAGAGAACAATAAATTTCAATGATAAGATCAAATAAGATCAATGATAATGTATTCACATCATTCCAAGGATTATTTATTTCCTAATTGTTACTTGCTATTGATAACTATTCTATAATACATTCCATAATTCAATCATGCATATTTTCCTTATTACTCTTCCTCATAGAACTAGGCTTTACATGTATAGGGCGCGTTGAAACCATCTCTTGACCCAGCCTACGGGAAACTATGTCCCAGCCTACGGGCCTTAATACGGATGGGATTACTCCGCCTCTCCCCACAATACCTAACATTGCTTTAAGGATGAAGTAATAGACAAATATAAAAGTAATAATCTAAGTTCATCTTCCCATATCATCTTCCTTCTATTCCTTAACCATGGATGGGGAAATTATATGTCTCGGGTGCATTGAACCCTCTCCAATGCCTCATAAATGGAATTACTCCGCCTTTCCCTAAGACTCTTGCCTAAGGCGCGTTAAACCCTCTCTAATGCATTGTGATGGAATTACCTCGCCTTCCCCTGACAAGACCGCCTCTTCGATAGTTGTAAGGAATGGAAGTGATGAGATGGTTATGGATTTCTCCCTAAGTTTGTTTTTATTTATATGTGACTGACATCTTGGCCTTATAGCACAATTGGCCAATCATATTCCACATAAGCTTATTCCATCATCATCATCATATCTTTTATCTCTATTTCATTTCATTGTATTCAATTTAACAATGTTCATAAACAATTCCATTATACTTACTCAATAATGATCCTACCGAGACTATAACATTAAACCTTCATATGTTATTGGCAACACACTATTACCTTACAGGTGCATCTATGTCAACTAGGACTATATTATCTCATTCATTCACAAAACTATTCTTACTTATGCTGATCTCATTATCTTCTTGTTCGACTCATACATAATTCAATCATTCTAATTTAAAACAATCACTCACTTTCTAATACATATCGTAATATTAAGATATCTATTCTATTTCTGACCATACCTCATACTTACCATAATGCATAAGATAACTATTCAATTTCTGATCATAACTCTTACCTTTCATAATGCTAAAATAGCTATCTAATTTCTGATCATAATGCATACTTATCATGATGCTATGATGCCTATCGAATTTCTGATCATAATGCATACTTATCATGATGCTATGATGGTCTATCGAATCTACACTTTATTCCTTACATACACTATATGTTAAGATGCATATTTCATATCATTGTTTATTATGACAACTAAGAGAAACATAAGAATGCCATACCTTTGGCGCTGCTGCTGCTAGGATAACAACTCAGAATTATGTTATGTTGGGTATCTTGTTCTACGATGCTACAAGGTGTGATCGATGGATCTGTGTGTAATCTTCTTGTTGAGTGTGATTCCATGCTGCATAGATCTCCTCCCCTGTTTTTCTCTCTCCTTCGTTTTGCTGGCTCCTTGATCCTTTTATGTCTTATCGATAACCTTTCATTGAATGGACGTCACTCTTGATGGCACTGTTTATTATTTACGATTCTCTTCTAATCGTTGATCTTTCTTGGTCTTTAATAAACTTGTCTTATATTAAGAGTTCTTTGATTTGTTAATAACCGTTGCACTTTATTCTATCATCGTTGATTTACATATTTAATAAAACATTTATTCGCTGGCCATAACACTTCCGTTTTTTTGTCTTTTTTAAGACTCTTATCCATGCCTTATGTTATATTCGCTGGCCTTCTTTAATATGAAAATCGTATGTTTTGATCTATTTTAAATGCACCTTTTCATATCTAAATCGCTGCAGAATCATAACTTATTAGAGAATTATGTCTCTTTAGATTTTGTCTTGATGGCTGACTTAACATTTGTATTCCTTTCTCTTTATTAAGAGGTCAGCACCACCTCCCATAATATTTAATATAGTTACTTTACAATATAAAATATATATATTATTTAATTTATAATATTTATTTGTATTTATATAATATAAATATATATTATAATTAAATTATTAGTATTTATATTTATATTAATATATTATATTTAATATAATATACATATAAAATAATATTATTAATATTATTATCAATAATATTATTATATATGTGATTGCCATCCAAAGTGGTTTCTCCGTCTTATAATGATGTTTAAATCTTTAATTTAAACAATGCCTTAATATCGGGACATCACAGGGCCGAAGCCAGAGCACTCGAAGATAACACTATTCTAAGCACCGCAAGGTTCATTTATGAGCAGATCGTCATAAGATATGGTATTCCAATTCAGATAATGAGTGATCGGGGAGGTCATTTTGTGAACCATGTAATCAGATTGATGACAAGTGAGTTCAAAATATTTCACACCTTGTCAAGCCCCTACTATCCTAGAGCCAATGGCTAGGCAGAATCGACAAATAAAGTGTTAGTATCCGTCATCCACAAATCATGTGGCATAGAGGGATCGGAAGGGGGTTGGGGGGGGGAAGATGCCGGAGGTACTATAGGCCTATCATACGACCTACAAGGTGACGATAGGCCATACTCCATTCCAATTGATGTTGTAATGTCCCTATTTTCGGAGCGATCACCTAATAAGGAGACTTGGAGCCAATTTTCATACTTGGCTAATTTTGTCAGACATTTTGACATGAAGGTAGGAGAGACACATACACATGAGGATGCAGTTTGCAGCCATGGCACACCTGATTTTCCATTGGAGACTTCCCTTGGACTTACATTAATTGATGAACACTCAT
Organism: Cunninghamia lanceolata; assembly: GCA_027924645.1. Taxonomy (NCBI): domain Eukaryota; kingdom Viridiplantae; phylum Streptophyta; class Pinopsida; order Cupressales; family Cupressaceae; genus Cunninghamia; species Cunninghamia lanceolata. The sequence continues at coordinate 2,483,895 of BSBN01000914.1, read as the reverse complement.
TCATGGAAGGAGAGGTTGAGAACTACAATGATATCACGCCTGGGCATGAGGTAAGGACTGATTTTCTGATGTGTAACAATAGTCCCTTACCCTCACAATATCATGACATGGCAGCCAAAGGGAGAGAGGTTCAATTCAAATTGGAGGCAAGTGAATTTCAATTGGAGCCACCTTTCGGACCTGCATTTGTAGGAAGACATATGGCGAAGGATGAGGAAGAGATTGAGGAGCTAGAGGACTACTTGATAAGGTATGATAACATGTCTGATTTTCCGGTTTGCAACAACAATCCTTTGTCTTCACCTCATCATGACATGACAGCCAAGAGGATCAACCTTGAGGCATGCGTTTTCTGTAGAGAGACTCATGTTGGATCAGCTTTGGATAGAGAGCATGCAACAACGATGAAGGAGATGTTTGAGATGGTTGAAGGCACTATAAAAAGGTATGACAGCAGTTCTTATTTTATTTGGAACAACAGTCTTTCACTCTTGCATAATCATATGTTGGCAGCCCTTACACATGAGAGTGGGATTGGGAAGACCTCTTCTATTGTTGGCTTTCATTTTGGAGACAAACATGAGGTCTTATTTGTGTGTCCAAGACCCAAAAGGACCAAGTTAGTTCAGCATGGCATGTGGCATATAAGGAACGAGTGGGCGGCCAAGTGAGTGGAGCAATCTGATTTGAGGTATGATTCAGAGTTCCTTGATTGTTTACTTCATGAGGAGTTGGTGTCACATCTTGTGCAGAGCCACTTGAAGGCTCACATTATAGTCTTGGATGACATTATGGAGTATACACTTGGTGGATCAGCCACTAGTGTAGATGGAGCTATGGGTAATCCAGTTTGGATTGGGCCTTTGACCATTCATGGAGCACTTGAGGAGTTTGCTTGTGAGGAGTTCCATCATGTTGATGACTTTTTGGTAGGGTATGTAGCTTCTCTATTTTAGAGATTGGTGATGCATAACATAGAGACACTTGCATTTGGTTGGCATGGTGAACTGCAGCTGATCTATGTGCCTAGGTATGGAGACATTGCTATGGTTTTTGATTTTGAGGCACTAATGGGTGTATTGTAGCTGGACTATGGCATTGGGCTTGGTGCTAAGCATGATGACATTGGTTTTCCAACCTTAGTTCATGGAGATCTACTCCCTACATGGTTTGAAGATGGTTGTTCCACTTCATGGTGCATGGATTGCCTATTGAGTTCTTGGAGGACAGCCGCTGTTCGGGACTTTGGAGAAGAGTTGGATCATCTTCTCACCATTGGAGGATGGCTTAGGGATGATACTCTATCATCCTATCTCCTTGGAGACACTATTCACATCCCCACATAGGTCTTATTTTCAGTCATGAGGTTGTTCTGTTCTGTATCAGCAACTTAGGAGGAGTTGTTATACACTTTCTTGCACCTATGTTGGGTATTCTTCACATCCATGGGAGATCCACAGGAGTTGGAGAGTGGTTTGATGTTGCTAGCACTTTGAGATGCTTCCATCTCTTCATGTTTGCCGGATGTGATGATATGATGATTTGGGATCTAGCTGGTGGCATGTTTGGTACATCACTTCATTGGGGTTTTGATGAGTTGCTTCACAACTCATGGAACATTGATGATGATTTTATCAGAGTGGAGCAGCTGAAGCTTGGAGACTGGTGGTTGTGTTTCAGAGTTCATACTCTTCATCACTTGTTGACAGGCATGGCATTCTTCAGGGCTTCGGGTTGGCATAGTGTTGGGTTCTTATTGGACTTAGCACTTATGGAGGATGGAGTCTTGGGAGTTTTGGAGATTGCTGCACTTGTGGTTGCGGGCATATTTTCAGAATTTGGAGGATGGGGCCAGGTTGAGTTCGAGTGTGTATGGCTTCGGCTACTGGAGCTCACTTCACATTGCATTCTTCACATTCTTCTTGGGAGGTACAGCCATAGGTTGAGATTTTGTGTGGTCACAGGGCATTTGGATAGATGGAGGTACATGTCATTTGACACTACCTCACAAGATGCAGAGTATTTGGGTGGATGGAGATACATGTCATTTGACACTATTTCACTTGCTGGCTACTTGCCATTGCTTGAGGACAAGCAATTTCGAGAAGGGAGGACTGTAATGTCCCCATTTTCAGAGTGATCACCTAATAAGGAGACTTGGAGCCAATTTTCACACTCGGCTAATTTTGTGAGATATTTTGAGTGTGGTAGTTGGTTTATCATATTTTTGTGGCCATTTTGGTGTATTCCATGCTAAACAAATGGCCTTGAGGAGAAGCGACCTATTGGAAGAGGTAAGGAGATTTGAGAATACATATTTTGTGGTTGCACTCTTTGAGGGACAACGTGGTTTGAGTTTGTTTCATGACACATCTTGTGATAGGGTTCGCTCCCTTTTTGTGAAGGAGAAATAAGGCTAAAACATAAACAAAAACATCTTTGAAGGAGCGCCTCACTTCGCCTAAGTGAAGACAAGAGTTGGGTCGGCCCTCTTTATGGGAAAACTAATAAAATAAAGAAAATTAAGGCAGATCGGCCTCTTTGAGAGGGAAAAACAATAAAAAATTAATAAAAGTTTGCCTAGGTCAGCCAGATTGGAAAAGACAAAGAAAACATGTATAAAAACAAGATATTTTGGATCATTTCAATCATCATTTAACTATCATTTTATTCCTTTTGGGTCTGCCATTTACAGCAGCATATTCCAAGGACGAAAACCCTTGAATATGAGGTGAATTAGACAAAACCCTAGTTCATCTTGTGAAGACTTCATAACGGAGGTCTATTCGCACTTCATTGGAGGATTATGAAGTTTGGAGTAGAATTCTAATCAGCTTTTGGAGCGGCATCTCATCACCTTTTTGAGCAGAATTCTAATCATTTTCAGAGCAGAAAATTATCATCTATGGAGCAGCATTTGGAGTAGACTTGTGCACCATCATTTGGAGGAGATTGCTAGGTTATTGTGAAGACATTTTCATCATTTGGAGCAGCAAAACCCTACCCGATTTGTAGCAGACCTGAGCACACCTTTTGGGATTGCATTCTATTGTGTTTTGATGATTGAAGACCTAAGGTTTCAAGCCCTGTTTGGAGCGCAGCCTCTTGAAGATCTTTCCCATCATTTTTCTAAGGTCTATTTGCTATTGTCTTGATTTGTATCAGCTAATTTCAAGGTCTGATTTGTAACAGCAGAGATCTGATTGGAGTTTGGTATGATTGGTCTATGCATTGGATGTAATTTCATTTTCAGTTGTAACAGCAGAGTTACATCAGACTTGGACATTGATTGTGATTGCCCTAAAATGTGTATTTCATGGTGTAATTCATGGGAGTTGTGAGTTGTAATGTATAGTTTCATTTGCCATCATGTTATGCCATGTTTGGATGCATTTTTGTGTGTTATAATTGCAAGCTTAAGTGCAGAAAACGAAATCAGACACTATGGTTTGGGGCAGAAATCTAAAGTACAGAAACTAGGGTAGAATTTCAAGTAAGAAAAATCAGGTATTCCAAAGTTTAAAAGTTTGGAAAGCCCGGTAATCCAAAATTGTCCAAAATATCCCATTTTGGGATATTATAGATGTACAGACAAGAGGCGGTAGTTCCGACAGAGTATATGGTACTGAGCTTGCGCATTGCAATTGACAACCGCCTAGGTGACACAGAAAGTCTAGAAGAGAGATTGTTCCAATTAAACAAACTTGATGAACGAAGGAATCTGGCACAATGGGCGACAGAGGTAATGCAAAGACGATGAAAATACTAGCACGACGAACATCTCCGGAGAATGAACTTCCGGCAAGGACAGTTAGTCCTCAGGTACAACGGTTGTAACGAGATTAAACCCGACAAGTTCAAGTTGCAGTGGTTAGGACCGTTCCGAGTACAGAAAGTACTAGAAAATGGGTCTATAAAGCTTGAGAACCTCGATGGCACCCCAATCAAAGACACAGGAAATGGGTCGAAGCTTAAGATCTACAAACAAAGGCAAGAAGCAATGTCCATAAATTTCATGGAGTGTAGAAATGGAGGTGAAATGCAGAGGGAAGCTGGGAATAAATTGGAATATGAACCAGGCTAGTTTGGATTCCATGGAGTCAAAGAATGCTTTGTGAAGATAGACACAAACGAAGGAATTGACGGAGTGGCTTTTCCAAGCACACACTTGGAAGAAGTCACTGGGTTTTTTGGGCCAAGAGTACAATTGATGAGAATCTATGATTACTGGAGACTATATTCACCCTACACGGGCATGAGAGAAGGGATGGTAGAGGATAACATTGACCCCTGGGCCGACCAAGAAGATCAAAGTTCTGAGGAGGACGAGTGGGACGAATGGATTAGATAATGCAACAAGGTACGAGACAAATTTGCATTTTTATTGCCAAAAGACAAAAAAGTTCCGCCACAAACAAAGTATCTAGTGGAGAGTACAATCACAGTTGAACAGTTAGGGTATTATGATGCACTACGAGAATTCAGTGAAAAAGATTTGCCAGAGGGAGCACTCCGAAGTACGCCTCTACCAAAGTCAAGGATGTGGCGAGTAGTGTATACGCTGCGGAAACTAATAGTAGATGGCAAATCGGTGACATGGCTTCAAGAACCCGAAGGATGGAATCTAATTGATGGAAGAACGTTACATAAAGGTATGCAGGAAGATTGCCTTGCCGATCAAATTTTTAAGTTAGTACCAATAGAGATATGTTGCACAAATGATTGTCTTAGAGGGGCATACACGGAGTGTATATTCTGACACGTCACAGAGATTGAACAATGGAGTACAACACATCATGACGATTGACAACCGCAAAGAACGTTTAACATGTAAGAGAATAAGAGGACAAGAGGATGAAGTAACTACACGACCCCAATGGTTAGGAGAACATTCGGAGACAAGTTGCACTAATGGGGTGGAAATGAGCATACTAAATGACGAAAAGTTGAAGTGGGAAAAATTCTGGAAAAAAGTGGACTTTGAAAAAATGGAAAATACCCACTTGCGAAAAGCAAAAATAGAGTGAAAAAATTGAAAACATATATATAAAAAGTGAAAAAAAAGGAAAAAAAAGGAAAAAATGGAAAATTTGAAAAAAAGAAAAAAGAAAAAGGAAAGAGAAAAAGTACGACTGAGCTTAGCTGTACGACTGAGTCGTATGATTGGGGCCCCTACGACCCTCTTACATTATAATCGACGTAGAAGCCTAATCGACCCAGTTTGCCGTACGACTCAATACAAAGAGTTTGGAATTTGTTTTTATAATGTTGGATACTGTTGGAGCGGCAATTCTTGTCAAATGTTGTACGACGGGCATAGGAAAATATTACCAAAACTACTATAGTGACTGTACAAGGTTGGAGTAAGTCATAAAATTGGTATTACACATTTTTCAGTACACAATGGAAAAAATAAAAACCATTGAGGAAGAAAGAGTGAGGCACTCGGGGAAATTTATTGAAGCAGGCAGGAGGAAGTTTTCTTGTAGTAGTCGGGAGAATATTTTGCAGTAGCCTAGACAACAGTAGTCAGGAAGAGTTTTTGCAATAGTCAAGACAACAGTAGTAGGGAGAAATTGTTTTTGCCATAGTTAGGAGAAGCTACAACAATGGCAGTGAAAGATATCACTCAGGAAACCCCACGGAAATTTAGGCCAAAAATACTCAAGGATTTCGAGAAGAAAAAGAAAAAACCAGCACAACTGACAGCCAAGGAAAAAATTATAGCGGAGAATGTGACCTGGGAGAGCTTGACAGCGAGTGAGAGCTGCACATGGTTGGCTCAAGCATCCGACAGATCACCCATTGAAGGCAGCACTTGTAGACTCCTAAGTAGAAAATGTAATCCTAGCACCAATATTTAAATTCAAGGAGTACGAACCATTTTTGAAAAGCATGGTGATACATTTCAATAGATTGGAAAATGAAACGAAAGTTCAATACCTGAATACAAATGTAACAGTAAAGTTTAGACTTGAGGATTTTATGAGGGTTTTTGGTATTCCCAGCTGGGGGATAGATGTGACAAAACCTCTCGCAAGGATTACACAATGCGGGAAAGGAGTATACATTGACCGGCTGTGCAAACAGACTTATCAAAAGAAGCCAGAGCTAGGATATGGGGGAAAGGTAATCGAGGGATGAGAAAAGATAACTTAGCCAATGATGAGTGGTGGTGCATTATGAATGTAATTAAAAGCATATTAATAGGGGCTACCAGGTCTTTAGATATTGCAGTATGGATGGTAGAGTATATGATAGGGCTACAAGAAGGCATCGTGTACAATTGGGTAGCTGTCTTAGCCAATCGCATTCAGGAGTTAATGACTTTGAAGCATAAGGCCATTTACATGACACAACACTTGATTGCACTTTTTCTAGATGTAATACATAGACAGGTGCCATCACTGTAGGGTGGCCAGTTCCAACCAGACACCAATATTGATCAAGCACTTTCAACAGTATTTATGTTGACAAAATCGGCTGCATCAACCGAACCAAAGCCTTCAAGCAAGAAAAGGAAATATCAAACTATGGACACATCAACCGAGGAGGAATCAGAGGAGGATAGCCAGGAGGAAGAGGATGAGGAGACAGTTGAGGTATCTTTCTCAACCTCTGCTCCAACGATAGAGGAGATACCAGTTACAGGGTACACTCTTTTAGACGTAGTTCAGTCATCAGGTACCCAACCGTCAGCAACAGTTGTTGGGGAGGCAGCAGTTGTTGGGGAGACATCACCAGGTGAGGAGATAGTAGCACCTCCTGGCGTTTCTATTTTATAGAGCCCCTGCATGGGATGGTCACCAAAGCATGACGGTGCACATATGGATGCTTGGCTCAGCACATTGGGAGCTACTCTTAGATTCGAGGACTTTCTCCCTTGAGTCTCGCTCTTGCTCGGGATGCAACAATACCTGTGGTTCAGCCGACTACTACTATACAGGGTGATCACGGGCCCGTAGTTATCCCCTCTAGGGATGAGGGGAAGTTTCCAGTTACAATGGACCTATCTGTCCAGTCGGCATCCACTAGTCATTAGCAGGAGTCTTCATCTTCGATACCCCAGAGCTCGGAAGAGCTTAACGTAAGGTTATGTAGACCTAACCTTGAGGATCCATTTGACACAATGGTGAGGTATGTGCAGGACCTTGAGCCCTTAGGTGCCCTTATCAGTAACGTGGCGGAGATTGCATGTGGGATAGACAGCACTCATTCCCCCTTGGTCTTCCAGGAGGCACAGTGCATAGAATGATTTGTGATGGAGGAGTGTGAGACAGAGTTCACATGTATTTTCAGGGATAAGGGGTGGCTAGACAAAGAAACTCTAGAAATGCAAAAAGCTTGGCAACCTAGGAGGAATGTGCCTTTTTTTGGAGGTAGGGATAGTGAGGTACTAGCTGCCTTGTATAACATTGAGTAAGATTTCCGAGCATTGTTCTATGTGAGGGAGGAGTCCACAAAAGCTATTAAGACAATAGCTAAAATTGATGAGGCCTACAAGATGTTGCATGAGCACAAAGAGATCTACGAAGATCAACTTAATTGGTCTAAATAATAGTTGGCACAACAAACTGCATTGACTCAAATGGAAAAGGACAAAGTAGAGGCCACACAAAAGGAATTGACAGCTAAGGAGGAAGAGTTGGCAACACAAGGACAAGCGATGGCCAACCTTTCCAGCGCCCATGAGAAGACAAAGAAACAATTGGAGGAGGCAATTGAGATGGTTAAGGAAGCTCGCGTGAGAGAGCTTAAGGCAGCCCACAACTTCAGGCAGCGTATAGAGGAGGTCTATCAACTCCGTAGTCTGGTCTCGCAGTAGCAGGCTTTAGCTCCCTCAATCTACACGCCATCAGGGACGTCCCCTTACCCTCCACCTATTTCTCAATTGTGTTAGCTTATGGGCCTTTTGCTGGTTTTTGTAGTCCTAGTTGTCTGCAAGACGACTAAAACTTTTTTTGGGGGGGGGGGGGGGGGATAATGTAAGTGTCATATTGTACTAGTTGTACTTAGTTATATTTTGGTTGGGTCGGTGAGGTTGTTGTCCTCCCAACGGTTGTAGTGGTTGGCAACGGTTGGTCATTCAGAGCAACTGTCGACCTCCTTTATATACTTGTCATATCATTGTATAGGGAAGATGATTTTGATCTGTCGATGATATTGTATGAGCAACTAAGAGATAATATACATATCAGTTATGTTGTGAGTTCACAATGAATGTGTTGTTATGATGCTGTTCTATTTTCAATTCATGCACATTCTGTTTACTCTGTATATTCCTATTCAGACCCAATAGGCAGTAAACATTGTCCAATGTCTACTTTTGGAGCTGTCATAAATTGAGAGATATAGCTAACAACATATTTCAAGTTGAATGCCTAGTGGTTGTAAGATAGATCAAACTATCAACTAGTTACCTGCAGACTAATTCATTTATTGCTTTCAAATTAGTCTTGGCTAAAAGTCTCATCCCTATCTCTATGGGTGTAGATAAAGTTTTGCAATTTGCCATCCTAAACCTATCTAACAAACTCTTGGCATATTTTGTTTGTGAAACAAAATATGTTAATCTATTTGTAAAAATTCTACATCTAAGTAGTAATTAAGGGGGGCCTAAACTTGTCATGTCAAAAGTAAAATGTAAATTTGATTTTACCTTTGCAATTGCTCCAACCTTGCTACCTATGATGATGATGTCATGTACATATATCACTAAAATCACTACATCACCATCCATGCTTTTAATGTATGGGTTGGGATCCAAAGGGCTTATTTTAAAACCTTGTTCACTTAGAAGTTAGAAGTTAGATATTTATCAATTTTTATCTTCTACCTAGCGTATTGCTTCTAGGTGCTCTCTTGAATACAAAAATCAAGGAATTTTCTAGAGCAAAATTCACCTCCATTATCTAATCTAAGGACTTCGCAAAATATTTTTTCCTAATTGTTTCTTGTAATGTCCCCTTTCTAGTGGAAACACTTAAACCTGAATTTGCATTCAAAGTGTTTCTTAAAGAGACATTAGAAACATTAGAGATCAATAAATTTCAATGATAATATCTAATAAGATCAAAGATAATATAAATATTTCATTTTTGTCAAAGGATTATTCATTTCCTTCTTGTCATTCAATATTGATGACTATTCTATAATATATTTCATAAGTACATTAGGGTGAATATTAAACATATTTCAATATCCATATCTTCCCCTCCTATTCTTAATCAAGGAATTAGGATTTACATGACTAGGGCGCATTGAAACCATCTCCAACCCAGCTTTGGGAAACTAAGTCCCAGCCCTTGTGGTCTATACATGGAGTCTCCGATCCAGCTTCGGGAAACTATGTCCCAGCCCTTGGGATCGATACAAGATCTCTGGACCCAGCTTTGGGAACTATATCCCAGCCATTGGGGTCTATACAGGGGATGGAATTACTCCGCCTTTCCCTACAATACCCATGATTCCTCATTGGATGAAGTAGTAGAGGCTACGAAGATATGATCTTTATGCAATATTCCCTTGTACTATAGATTGTATGAATAAAAGATGTTTGTGAATTTTACTTAAATGATGATTTGAATGAGTATCAATGTTCTTGTTGAGACGATTCTTATTTGATGGCTGCGTATGTGAGATGAGATTTGATGAGGGTGAGATAATCAAATGGGATGAGATGATTTCTGGATAATGAGGTATTCCTATGAGATTATTCAATGATTGATTGCTAGATTGAAATGAGGATGGATTCCATGGTATAGATGATATTATGTTCGAATTCACTCTTGATTGATGCTGAGATCAAACGACATGTATTACTGATTGGATATAAATGAATGATGCTTGGAATGATTGATGATGATGGTATGTGTGATATTATTACTGATTCGGTGATTGATTGCCAAATTGAAATGTAGATTGAGTCGATGATATGATATATTGGAATATTTTAAATGCTTGCTTGATTGCTGTTATGCATAAATATGTGAGGTGACTGATTTACATCTCTGTCTTATTGTTCAATATATATATGTATATTAGAATTATCTGTGTCAAACTCAGAATTATATATCTGCTTAATATCTTTCCAAATTCTGCTCTACATGTATGGATTGCTGTATAACATCATAGTAAATGGTATTTGTTCCATCTTATACTGACTGCTGTTCCCCTTTATATCCCCTAAGCGCTTGCAAAAGAAGTCGCATCATCCTCTTTTATATATCGATCGCTGCCTAGTAATCCTCATATGCCTTCATATACACATGAATAAGAATCCTTCCTCGCCTTCATGAATCTGCTTCTAATGTATCTCCTCAGACAGCCGTCAATTCCTTCTTAATATCCTTGAAGGAGTGGTTTCCTTTCTTCATTGGTCGTCACCCTTAAAAGGGAAGTGGCTCTTCTATTTATAAAATCAGCATCTCTTAATTTGAGGTTACTTTCATTATGTTTGTGGTCTTAGTATAAGGCAATATTATTTCTAATATGTAATAATAATATTTAGAATTGTCATTTATAGTTGTTATTTGTTTAATATAATATATATATAATGATAATTATTAATATTTATATTTATCGTTGTCATTTATAACTCTTGTCAATTAGAATATATATATTATGTTTTAATTATAAAGAATATTAATATAATAATATTATTTATTTATTGGATATTATATCAATAATATATATTTACTTAAATATACGTAATTATCTCTATCGTTTAAATTGACTAAATATCGTATTTTATGAAAGCAATTTCACCTACTTTTATCATATTGTTTAAATCATTAATTTAAACAATGTCTTAATATCGGGACATGACAGTCCACCCCGCCCAAAATTGCTTGTCCTCAAGCAATTATAACTATGATGCCCCTAAAACCATTGATCTCTTCGAAGAATTGTTGTTAGTTTTCTTGTCTCAATCCAACTGTCAACGTTAGCATTCTCCAAAGTATGAGGTAATTTGTCGTTCCATTTTGTTCGTGTATTTGTATTTCCCTATATCTCTCAACAACAAGAATTGGTAACTAGGGATGTTCGGAATAAGTTTCTCTCGTTTAAACTTGTTATTAGACTTGAAGCACACACATAGATATATGATGCATACGTGATACGTAAGACATGAAGTATACCCCTAAATATATACATAAGTACACGTGATACATGAAGTATACACATATGAAGCATAGACGGAGTATGAGAAGTATAACACACAAATATATATGTGAGGCATGAATCGTACATGAAGTATACACGCAAAACACCATGCATAAAGCATACCCAAGCTTATACGCTTAATACATGAAGTATAGAACATACACAGATATGAAGCATGTAGTATGTAATACACAAGTATATGTACTTAATACATGAAACATATAGCATACACTTGATACCCAAAGCATGAAGCATACATGCAATACACACATGTAACACATAATGTACGTAATTCGCCGAGTATACGGATGCATGAAGCATACATGTAACATGCAAAGTAGACGCACTTAATACACGAATATGAAGGATGCACGTGAATACAAATAAGTCATGAAGTGTGCATTTGAACATACATAAGTCATGGAGTACACACATAAATCATGTATACATTTGAACATACAAGTCATGGAGTTTACACTCGAATACACGAAGTCATAAGGTATACAATTGAATACACAAAGTCATATAGAGTATACACTCAAATACAAATACAAGTCATAGAGTATGCACTCAAATATAAATACAAGGTCATAGAGTATACACTCAAATACAAATACAATCACAAGTCATATAAATACAAGGTCATAGGGTATACACTCAAATACAATCACAAGTCATATAAATACAAGGTCATAGGGTATACACTCAAATACAATCACAAGTCATAGAGTACACACTCAAATACAAATACAAGGCATAGAGTACACACTCAAAATACAAATACAATGCATAGAGTATACACTCAAAATACAAATACAATCATAGAGTATACATTCAAATACATAGTCAAGTCAGAGTACACACTTGAATACAAGTACACTCGAATGAAGTTTATCTTTGGACAATTGGGAAGGGGATTCGGTGTATCCCATACTACACCGTGGAGCCGTCCACCATCCCAAGGTCATCAAGTATACACATGAGTATGAAGCATACACACGAATACACGTAATACACAAAGTATTCACATGAACATATGTTACAAAGCATACACATAAGTCACAAAGTAAACCTTTGAATACACTTGAATACACATAAATTACAGAGTATACACTTGAATACATGTAAGGCACACGTAGTATACACAGGATGGCAGGACGACTGCTCTGATACCACTTGTAATGTCCTCTTTCTAGTGGAAACACTTAAACCTGAATCTGCATTCAAAGTGTTTCTCAAAGAGACATTAGAAACATTAGAGATCAATAAATTTCAATGATAATATCTAATAAGATCAAAGATAATATAAATATTTCATTCTTGTCAAAGGATTATTCATTTCCCTCTTGTCATTCAATATTGTTGACTATTCTATAATATATTTCATAAGTACATTAGGGTGAATATTAAACATATTTCAAGATCCATATCTTCCCCTCCTATTCTTCATCAAGGAATTAGGATTTACATGACTAGGGCACGCTGAAACCATCTCCGACCCAGCTTCGGGAAACTAAGGCCTAGCCCTTGGGGTCTATACACGGAGTCTTTGATCCAGCGTCGGGAAACTATGTCCCAGCCCTTGGGATCGATACGAGATCTCTGGACCCTGCTTCGGGAACTATATCCCAACCATTGGGGTCTATACAGGGGATGGATTTACTCCGCCTTTCCCTACAATACCCATGATTCCTCATTGGATGAAGTAATAGAGGCTACGGAGATATGATCTTTATGCAATATTCCCTTGTACTATAGATTGTATGAATAAAAGATGTTTGTGAATTTTACTTAAATGATGATTTGAATCATAGTTTAAAAACTCGGACTCGGCAATTACTCGGCGGACCCAAAAAATTTAAAAATTCGGGACTCAGCAAAAACTCGGGGAAAAACTCGGCAATAACTCGGCAAAGTTATTGAACATTAAAAAATACATTAATTTTTAAAAATATACTTTAAAAACATTCATATTACTGAATTTTGTGAATCATAATATTATATTACTAGTTTTCTTCATATATAGATCAAAATTAAAGTTCAATACACTTCATAAACCAAAAACTAGTTGGAACTTCAAAGTTTCAAATTTCAATACATATAAACTATTATTGAGCATATATTACATAACCTATTATTGAGCATTTTATAAAATATAAATATTAAATTTATAATTTTATATATATCTATTATCAGGTTTAATATTATATATTAAAATTAAATAGGCTGAAATATCACTCTATTTATTTATAAATCTCTAATAGATAATAAATAATAGGTTTCATATTAATAAATTTATAATCTCTAAATCTCACGGTCTATTTATTTATAAATAATAGATAATAAATAATAGTTTTCCGTTTCATAATCTCTAATAGATAATAATAAATATGTTTCATATTATATATTAAATAGGCTAAAATTATAAATCTCTCCGATCTCGTTTCATATTATACAGTCTTTTTAAAATTTAATTAGTCCAAAATCTCATGTTTCGCCCGTCCCTGGGTTTTTTAATTTCGATTTATATTTTTACAATGAAAATAATGTTTTGCCAGTTTGCGATTTAGGGTTTTTTTAGGCGATTATGGTCTTTGTGAAGTTGAACAACTGTGAACTTTGAAGACTTTTTTTTTTTGAATGAAATCGCAGAATAAGAAAACTTTTTTACTTACCTAAATGATAACTGCCGCGCTAGGGTTTCTGTCTGGTTTCAAATGAAATGGCAAAAATAAAAAACGAAATCCCTTTTTATATCTTTTTATTTTCCTTCATTCGACGATTTTGGGCGAGTTTTCTCTGAATCCGGGAGTTTTTTTTGTTGAAATCGCCGCGATTTTTTGTGAAAACTCGTTGGCGAGTTTTACAGAAGAGTACTCGCCCACGGATTTCTGGCGCGAGTACTCGCGAGTAATGGCGAGTTCTGGCGGTTTTTTAAACTATGATTTGAATGAGTATCAATGTTCTTGTTGAGACGATTCTTATTTGATGGCTGTGTATGTGAGATGAGATTTGATGAGGGTGAGATAATCAAATGGGATGAGATGATTTCTGGATAATGAGGTATTCCTATGAGATTATTCAATGACTGATCGCTATATTGAAATGTAGATGGATTCCATGATATAGATGATTATGTTCAAATTCACTCTTGATTGATGCTGAGATCAAACGACATGTATTACTGATTGGATATAAATGAATGATGCTTGGAATGATTGATGATGATGGTATGTGTGATATTATTACTGATTCGGTGATTGATTGCCAAATTGAAATGTAGATCGAGGCGATGATATGATAGACTGTAATATTTTAAATGCTTGCTTGATTGCTGCTATGCATAAATATGTGAGGTGACTGATTTACATCTCTGTCTTACTGTTCAATATATATATATGTATATTAGAATTATCTGTGTCAAACTCAGAATTATATATCTGCTTCTTATCTTTCCAAATTCTGCTCTACATGTATGGATTGCTGTATAACATCATAGTAAATGGTATTTGTTCCATCTTATACTGACTGCTGTTCCCCTTTATATCCCCTAAGCGCTTGCAAAAGAAATCGCATCCTCTTTTATATATGGATTGCTGCCTAGTAATCCTCATATGCCTTCGTATACACATGAATAAGAATCCCTCCTCCCCTTCATGAATCCGCTTCTAATGTATCTCCTCAGACTGCCGTGGATTCCTTCTTAATATCCTTGAAGGAGTGGTTTCCTTTCTTTGTTGGTCGTCACCCTTAAAAGGGACGTGGCTATTCCAAGGACACGTCGCTGCTCTTCTATTTATGAAATCAGCATCTCTTAATTTGAGGTTACTTTCATTGTGTTTGTGGTCTTAGTATAAGGCAATATTATTTATAATATGTAATAATAATATTTAGAATTATCATTTATATTTGTTATTTGTTTAATATAATATATATATCATGATAATTCTTAATATTTATAACTATGTATTGTATTTTGATATTTATATTAACAATGTTGATATTTATATCAATATTTATGTTATTTATATTTATCCTCATATATAATATAATAATATTATATATATATTTAATATTTATATTTATCATTGTCATTTATGACTCTTGTCAATTAGAATAGATATATTATATTTTAATTATAAAGAATATTAATATAATAATATTATTTATTTATTGGATATTATATATCAATAATATATATTTACTTAAATATACGTAATTATCTCTGTTGTTTAAATTGACTAAATACCGTATTTTACGAAAGCAATTTCACTGACTTTTATCATATTGTTTAAATCTTTAATTTAAACAATGCCTTAATATCGGGACATGACATTTCTCTAGCATCTACCTTGAAATTTTTAAACTCATCAAATGTGTCTAATTTTTTCTTTAAAAAGTACACCCACATTTTTCTTGAAAAGTCATCTACAAATAGCAAAAATATCTAGCACTAGAGATTGATGTTCTCTTCATAGACTCACAATTGTCAGCATGGATCAATTGAAGGACCTCCTTAGCTCTCCAAGCTTGTCCTTCATCAAACGGAACTCTATGTTGCTTCCCAACTTGGCATGTGCCACAATTTCTTTGCTGATTTTGAATTTCAAGAAGACCATCTGCCAAACTTTCTTTAGCCAAATAAGAAAGATATCTCAAATGTAAATGCCCATAACTTTGATGCCAAAACGAGCTGCAATGTTGACCACTTTTGGACATCAAAGCAAAGCTGTTTTGCCAACCAACTTGAAAAGTCCACGGTCTGCAATATTAAGAGCAACTATCTTCTTACTTATCTTTTCAACAATATAGCATTTTTAATTGCTGAAAATCACATGTAAGTGGGGGTTGTTCTTCATAATCTCACTTACAAAAAGTAGATTCTTTGCCATTCATGGAATTTAGTAGACATTAAGGAAGACCAACTTTTTATTTGACATAGCTATCTACACATTTCATTATCCTTCTACTCTGAATTCCTCCTCACCACCAAAAACCACAGTCAATAGAAGATACATTAGCAATATAATCAATATACCAATCGTTTTTATTGGTAAAATGATGAGATGCACCATAATCTATATACCAAGCAGATGTGTTCCTATTGTTTACATTATCCCTAGCCAGAAATGCAAAGAGTTCCTTCTCTTCCTTGTGTTTTGCAACATTCACATGCTTTTTAGGATATTGATTATTTTTGTCATCACATAACTGTTTCTTACAAAACTTCTTTTTATGGCTGATCTTTTCAAAATAATGCTTTTTAAAAGTCTTTGATTACGTGAGTCATGTTCTATTGCCACCCTCTCTGTTTCCTCCTTTATGCTTCTTGGCAAACTGACCCTTTCCCTTGAAGTTTGCTGCCAAGGCCATCTTTAAATCCTCATTCTTGCTGCTATTACCAAATTGCTTTTTCACCTATCTTGCTGGAAGAGTTTAGTGCTCAATTCTTCAAACTTCAAGGCAACATTAGTAGCAGTTATATTTAGGGTGCCAATAAAATGCTCAAATGCAGGTGTTAGGCTCTTGAGAGTGATTACCACCACATCTTCCATTTTCACCCAATAGCATTTAACTGTTCTCTAATATCCTTGATCTTTACCAAATGATCTGGTAAAGACTCATTTTCATCCATTTTGTTGAAAATAACAAATTCTTAATAATGCTCTACCTTTATTACAAGTTTTTTGTAGGTCTTTCAATTGCTTCGAATTGTTTGCTGCATTTGTAACAGTTTGCACTTCTGGTAGCATTTGATCGGTCATACTCATAGATAGCTTGATTAACATTATAGCTTCTCTACTCTATTCACTTGTCTTGGTCTTTTCCAATTATTGTAGGTTGGTTTTTTTACCCCAAAACAAGCTGATCTAAACATTTGTATTAAAATATAGCTAACATTTTTTGTTTCCTAGTATTGTAGTTCTTCCCAAACAACATTTGGGTTTCCTCCAACATTATATGGGATAAACTATCCATTTTCTAAAAAAGATCTTGCTAATAAAAAATGCTAAAATGGAGATTTATAGCTACAGATCTGTTCTTTCCTCCCTTCAAACTGCAATTATTGGAAACAATAGGGAAATACTTGCACAAAACTGCTGGATTTGATGAAGAATGCTTAGATCTGCTGGAAAAAAAAAATTGCTGGAAAAATGTAGAAAATTGCTGAATTTGGAATTTTTAATGAAGAAAATTGCTTAGATCTTCTGTACGATTTCGTATGATTCTGCTTTTCAATGTGATTCATTACAATTCCACATGATTGTACTTTGTTGTTTAGTGCAGCTACCCTTTGAGGTTCCATACAGTCCTCTAGGGCTCGATTTTTTCTTATTTTGATTTTGAATTGAAAAGAACCAACTTTCTTTGCTTGAAAGCCCTTTCAGTTTTGTGGGGCATATCGTAAACAATTCCTCAGTCCATCATTGATTTGCGCAGTCCTTAGGTCTTCACCCTCTTCAACTTCCTTTGGACTGTGGCTTTGATACCATTTTACAAACATAGAAAGAAACCAAGCAAGAACAACAAGAGAGAACTTGAAGGAGTGAAATACTTGTGTAAATAATGAAAGAGCAATGGCCACCTTATAGGAAAACAACATAAACCTTAATACTAGGGTGACACAAACCTTAACCCTTGAAGGGAAATTTGCAGCCATAATAGACAATTTCCACATAACCCTATGAGAGATAAATGTGCAAACAAGTATTCAGAAATCCATATGAAAAAGAATAGACAAACATACCATTGAGATGACACAAGATGTACCCTAGGAAAACGCTTCATGGGGGAAAAACCCATCCTCCAAAAGCATAGGAAAATGCTTTATGGGGGAAAAACCCATCCTCCAAAAGCATCCACACCCATTGTATTATCTCATGAACAAAGATTACAATACATAGCCTCTATGAATACTTCTGAATCATCAACCTCCCTAATTGCATTCCATGTGAACAAGCAAATGAGAATCATGTAACCACATATCCCAATCCATGCTTCCTCTCCTCGCATATGCAATCTACAAGAGAAGCTCAATCTAGCCAACAAGCCAAAATAGCCAACCCCAACAACTACTCATGTGCTTGCTTTAAAAGAAAATAAGCTTGCACAAAACCACTAAGTGGTATAACATAACCATGTCCCTCAAAAACCATGAGCTCACTAAACTATGTCCCCTTCAATTAATTATGGTTCTAAGTTTTCCCAATATTAAATATTTTCCCAATGTTACAGACAACTTTACAAGTGGACCCAAATAAATATTTAATGTGGCTAAACACATCACCTAGATGCACCACAAATAAATATTTATTTTACATAATTTAAATATTCCATTTTTATGCAAGGTGTACAACACACCTTTTCCAACATTCTCCCACTTGTATACATTGCGTAAGGGGTCAAAAAAGTAAACTCAAAGATCAAGGAAACACTCCATATGCCCAACATGTACCATGTAAACATCCATGTGCTCCATCAAGATACCTGCAACAATAATCGAGGTGACCACCATCTCAAACAAGAATCCTCTCATCTTCCATCATGCCAATGCACAAAAGATAAGATCCTCCAAAGAGATGTCACACTAAATTGTCACAAAGAAGCAAGAAACCTACATCAACTGATATCCAAACACAAACACCAAATCCAATGGTAACACATAGGCCTGAGTAGCTAACAAGAATTAATCACCATCTACGGAATAGAAACCACGACTAGTTGCTAACACATCCAACTAACCATACCTCCAATCTAAGGTATATCAAACGTAACAAGTAAACCTTATGCCATCAACATATCCAACCCAACCACAATGATCACAAGTTCCTATATATACCCTATCCTGCATAAAGAAGTCCTCCAAGGTAACAACACATAAACATGTGATAACAAACATCAAGACTTTGCACACCGCAGTATAATGAGAACATCCAACAAATGACACATATACATCCTGGAACTCCCACTGCATGAGTAATGTCAAATCTAAAATAGATAAAGGCATCCAAAAATCCACCAATAGTACTCACATAGAAGATGTGGCTAAACCCTCTATCAGATAGTGTCAAATAACACACATACAATGATATGCAAAACCTCATCAAAGAGTAACCATCTCAATCACATGATATTTAAGAATCTCTAGTCTCACCGAAGTCTCCAAGTATCTATGAGCACCTACAACCAATCAATCCATGCTAAGGTCCAAATACAACACTGCACTATCATGAAGCTCCCAAGCACATGACCAATGTACTCAATACTAGGAGAACCAACAAGATTATTGTGCAAGTTCCCACTGCACGTCTGCATAATCTAGGAACACAACATGACATCATGATCTAACATCTCCTCAAAGGAAGATCATATGTCTTGAAAGAACATATCCTGCTCCAAAGAGCATTTGTATCATGCCAACACTCTAATGTATGATCAAGAGTCCACCATGGCACAATAGCATCCATCCTGTAAACAAGGATCAATTGTCAAGATTGACAAATCATAACCAACACCTCAACCAAAGACTCCAAGAGTCCTCCACGGTACCAAGATGTCAACATCTCCAAATCACATGAAGATAACCATACCCTGTCAATAGAACTCAAGATGTCAAAGAACTCTCATTGCATAAAAAAACAGGATCCAAGAGCTCCTCTATGACACCAACAACCACTGTAGAAGATCATCCATCACCAAGTGACGAATCCACATCACTGCCAAAGCTCCCACTGAACCGTGATATCGAGCTACAAATGGCATCATGCTAACCATCTCCTAAATGAAGATCATCCATGGCCCCAACACAATCAAGGAATTCCACTGCAACATCAACAACTCCCAAAGGGTAGAGTAAAACCATGATCTCCAAACCAAGAAGATAAACCACCACTTGTAAAACAAGGAATCAATTTAACACCATCAACAATGTATCTGCATAACCATGTCGTGCCAAAGTCCCCAAGAGTACAAGGAACCTCCATGACATCATGATCACCACCCAATGTACCTACATCAAACTCCCACCGAGTGTCACACAACTGTACCATATAGTCAACAAGTCTAGGTTCATAACACAACTGTATCAGGTAACACCATCTCTCTCTACCTCATAATAACAACCAAACCAATAAACCAGGTGACCAAACTAGGCCAACCAAATAGAAATTGTGTAAACATTGAAATATCTATGGGTATAGACAACCCACATCTGAGTTATATATGCAACTTGTAAGTATAGACAACCTACGACACTGCACAACTCGTAGATCTCACAATGTAACATACAAACTCAACCATACATTGGTAATCATGTCAACGAAGGATAATTAGAGATCAACATGTAAGTTTTCTATGACTCAAACACCAAATCACCTCTTGATTCAATTTCCCACAAACTCACAAAGTACCATAGTCAAAGGAACCAATAAATAGCTCAAACAGAAATGCAAGTGAACAAATCACATAACAACATCTTCAAACCTGATCCACTGCATAGTGCTCATAAAATCCTTTCTATCGCCTATAAGAAGTCCAAAATTGGACACTGTATGCACAAGATATGGTCTGTCCAAGCATGAAATGCAAACCCGACTTCCAACAGCCATTTTCTGTCCAAAACAACAAAATCCGAAAAAATCTCTGATGCCATAGCGTAGTACTCGAAAAGAGCTTTCCATCGACTATAAGAAGTTGAAAAACCGACATCCTCGACAAAAGTTATGCCCTCCAGAAAAATCTCCTCCATTAGGCTTCACAAAACAAGCATAGGTGGTAGGTGAGTGGTGGACGGGCGGTTCTCTGGCGTCGGTGCCCAATGCCTTGGGGATTTAGCCCCACGGGCTAGGCGTGACCGCTCGCTGAGGCGCCCCATGGTTTGGCGCTGGCCCCCTCTTCAAAAACAAACACTCCCCACTTTTGTGCTTGTGCTGATGTCAGCGTAGCACCAACATTGCGCCCTTGTTGATGACATCATCCCTGTACTTGGGGTTCAATCGGCCTTTTTAATTTTTTTAAATATTCTGCAGACCTGTCGTAGTTTTGCCAATGCCAGCGGAATATTCCACAGTATATGCCAAGTGTACCTTGCCACCTGACGCAACTGTACCGTGTCATACGAAAATGTACAGTACAAAATATTTTTCTATCAAGAATCCCCATGGCCCTAAAATGGCCAAAATTTTTCCGACTCCAAACATAGTTGAGTTTTATATGGATCCATAGGTTTTTGACCTTTCTGAACTCAATGGTGAGTTTGTTTTTGTCTAGGAGGCCTCCAACAAAAGCTCACCCCCAAAACCCCCACACAAAGAGCCCTAACAAAAAACCCACTTGCCAAAATTCCATCAAACCCCACATTTGCAAACACATTTGTTACTTTGAAAATGCCTTCATTTCTTTCCTGCAAAGCCATGGATTTAACTATGCACAAAATCTACTCATAGCAAGGGTTACAAATAAATACCTGGGAGATCTCCTCTCACAACCTGACAATGAAGCTCTGATACCAAATGAAGGGAAATTTGTAGTCATAATAAACAATTTCCACATAACCCTATGAGAGATAAATGTGCAAACAAGTATTCAGAAATCCATATGCAAAAGAATAGACAAACATACCATCAAGATGACACAAGATGTACCCTAGGAAAACCCTCCATGAGGAAAAAAACCCAGCCTTAGAATGCCATGGCCATGCTCAGCATAAACTTCCTTCAAGGACAGTGATAAACCCACATTAAATATTTTTCCCAATGTTACATACAACTTTTCAAGTGCACCACAAATAAATATTTATGTTACATAATTTAAATATTCCGTTTTTATGCAAGGTGTAAACACACCTTTTCCAACAACCCTAAAGTGATTTGAGTGAACATTAAGTCATGTTTATTGATAAAGTAAAATAAAGTCATAAAGTGACTTTATTGCTAAGCCTATCACTAAGACTAGCATGACCATTATAACTTTAAGTCTTTATATTACAAACACCAACAAATTCTTTAACATTAACTTCATGGAATGAATTATTTCTGTCCTTTCTCAGAGCTTACTCAAGGAATTTCAAAGAGTTACTTCGTCTGAACTGCTTCATAAAGCTTAACATAATCTAGGATAGATCTTAAGGATATTCTTCATTATAAGCATCCCATAAGCCTGAATATTGATCAATGAAGACTAACAAACTCCCTACTTTTCTAAGAATATCTGCCATTGCTTGGGCTTCTTCTACGAGGCCAAGGAGGTTGGTCTGACACACACTGTTATGAATCCATCTGTAGCTGGCTGCAACTGCTGAACTGCTGTCAACCCTAGGTAGAAGCTTTAGGTTGTAAAACAAAAAAAAATAGATCCAAAAATAGAAAATATTTAAGTTTGGAATTGTGTTTTGAAAATTTTCTGCTGTAAATACTACATAAAACTCAACATCTGAACTAAAACATTTATGTAACTGCTGTAGAAATCTATAGATTGAAAAGTTACTGTGAACTTATGTAAATCTGGAAACCGGAAAATCGAAAATCTCTAAGTACAGGAAGAAATCTGCAAATGAACGTCTAGTTTGGTTTTATCTGGGAAACAAAAAAAGGATCAAAGCTTCACTATAAATCTCAGTTAGAAAATGAAGCAGACATCACATAAGAAAGAGGATACACTATTGTAAAAGTATGATTGCTTCCTTGGCTAAAATAGTAAATACAGTCTAAGATTTGTACCCAAAAAATGCTTCCAAAAACCATCATGACTGTCCTAAATGCCTATGTTATAATTACTTTTAAAAGCCTTATTGAACAAGCTGTGGATATTACAATATAAGCGGCTTAATTATATAAGCCACGAACTAAACAACAAACTCCTATATTCAAGAAACATCCTCACAACACTAGCGCTACCTATGCTAAACAAATTAACAACTTGTGTGTCAGTGATAGCATACAACCCAAATACCCATACTACAATATATGTTGACATTATTTAATCTAATTTATTCTGATGCCCCCCTTAATGACTAAAGTGGATACAATCTGAATGACTTAGTCATTACATCGATAATGTGAACTTGAGTAGAATAAGGGGTTCAAAAAGAGATAACAAAATCACCAAGTGTCCTATGGTGGCCGAACCATCTCACCATAGTACATGGGTAACTAGCTGTTACAACAGTCGAGTAAATTAGGAAGTGGTGCTGGATACTGGGTTCACTTTGTTGTACCATGAAGCATCATCTTGTCTCGAATATTTCATGGTATAGTGATCAATTCCAACACAAATTATAGCATCATAATACATCCAAGACTAGACAAGAAGGTAGTGCTTTGTAATATCTTTCAAGGGATATTCCAGTGTTGATTTCCCAAACATCCAACACCTAATGCTTTCCAACATGGAAGTGTTTTGGAGCATAACTGAATACCCCATCTACCCTTCATGTTAGCTTTCCTTTGACTTCTCCAAACGTATGAGGCTCAAATACCTATGAAACAGCAATGATAAGAGCAAAATTAGCCTGCTCATCACCTTGCACCATTTGTAATATCCCAAATGGAATATTATGTAAAATCTGATCAAATTTAATTTACTTCCACAAAATTCAAAGGTTAATGGCTGTTCCCAAAGCTCCTGAATTGGCTGTTGTAGATCAATAACATTATTTTCTCCGAATATTCTGTTTAAATACTAAACAGCTATATTAAATATTAAACATTAATTGGCAACTCCCTTGTGGAAGGGTACAACTCTTCACAAAGATGTTGGAAGGATTAACCAAATGCTGTGATCTAAATGCCATGATATTCTTATTTGGTGCGGCTGACATAATACAATGTATGGCTGCGGCTAGACTTTGGACAGACCTTCTATATGTTGTGGCCAGCTAAAGAGGCTGCTGCAATGGTTGATTAATAAATGATACGAATGCAATAACAAACTGCGACCCCCCCTATAAATGGTGATCTCTTTGTCATTGATGGATGTGGCTCTTTGGTACTGTGATCAGCTTTAATGGTGCAACTAGCAAATGAAGTGTTGTGGCTTCCTCTTGCCTTCAATAACCCTTTATGTCTGTATGATCTGCAAATGGCTGTGGCGTTCTAACAGCCAACTATATTCTTAACATGCTGCAACTCTAATAACCAGTCCTCAGAATGGCATGGCCATGCTCAGCATAAATCTCCTTCAAGGACAGCAATGAGATTTGCTGATGAACAACAAATGTTATTAACTCGAAATCTTTATCAATATCAATTAGAAAGTCAAATCTGCACAGTGGTGATTCCTGTGTGAAATCACTCCAAGGAATTGTGGGTTTTCGTCCTCAGGGTAATTGAACCGTAGTTCCATGTTCCAACAAAGAGTAGAAATCAGATAATAAAATGTTTTCTCAAAAATGTATATCCCTTCTTCTTGCTTGGCCTCTCTTAAATAGAATTTCCCTCCAAAAGACATAACTCTTCAAATGACCCTTGATTATTTGAGAGGAATTATTATTTAAGATAAACTTTAATTATAAGAGGCCTTTATTTAATATTTTAATCTTACTTTATTATAATTTCATAATGTAACTTAAGTGCTCTTTTTGTGACATTATGATCCTCTTATTCGTATGATGGGCACTTGGGTTGTCTTGGTTTAGTTTTTAAGAGGGGACATTACACCATTTGCTTTCCCGACCTCATAGATTGGTCTTCCATTGTTTGTGGCTAGTCTTCCCGCACAACCGATCAATTTATTTTTTGCACTAACGTCCTAGAAACGTGGGGACTTCGCGGGATGGCCATACGTCCCTGAGATGGCTGGGGACGACAATGACGTCCCCCAACCAACCTGAGGACGTCCCCACACAATTGCAGTCAATTTTTTTAAAAAAGGCCCAAAATCACTTAAAAAATATTTTAATATTTTCTATCTGCATGTCCTCTACCTGCTCATAAACAAGGGTGCCTTGATTTTGTACAAAGACCGTAGACTTGGCAAGGAGGTCTGCCACAACATAATAATTTCTTGTTCTATGCTCAAGAAATTGAATTTTGTTAACATCACCTACATATCATGGAGAGTTATCTCCATTTTCTGCTTTGTTTGACAGTCTCATTGGAATAGAATCAATAAATAGTTTAGGCCAGACTGAGCTAAGCATCCTTTTTTTCCCCTTTATATTTAGATTGGTAATGTCTTTGGCAACAACTATTCCCAGTCGTTTTCTCAAGGCCAATAGTTCTACTTGATTTTTTGTTTCATTACCTTTGTATTGCTGATAAGAATCTAATTGTCGGCCTGCTGATGTCCTGATTATACCCCTATTCCTGCCACTTAAAGATTTCTTATTGCTGCCGAATCAAAATTGAGTCTGTACCATGCCATCCAAGGAGGAAATCGTTGGACTTATACAGTGAACTGAGAAAATTAGGATTTTGTAATGAGAAGGGAGATTACATGTGTTTGTTGTGTGAAGATGCAACATGTTGTGGAGTCAAAATTGGACTTAGTGATGTTTTAGCATAGGTCAAAACTGTCCATTGAATCTGAATTTTGATGACTCTAGCAAGTTTCACTAGGTCTCAACTATAGTCCTTGAATATTTGCTCGTTATGTTCTTACCAAAAATTCTATATGATGAAACTAGGCAGCAGCATATTTTCTATGTTTTTGTCATTTTATAGTTGAAACTTGCAACCTTTGGGCATTTTGTTGTATTTTTTTAATTTTATATAATATTTAATATATTATATGCACATTGACAATGAATTATGAAAGCAATTAAATTCTGTTAATTTGTCCAACTCTCATTTGAACTCTCAATTCAACTTTAATATTATGTATTAAGGATATATAATGTACACGATGAATGCCTTATCAATGTTATCATATGAATATTTGAAATTTTCCTATATTTTTAAAAATTTCTCTATTTTTTAATAGCCGTCTCCTTTGTTGTCCCCTAAAATGGCCTCAAAAAAATGTCCCTGAAATGAGTGCCTCCGTACCCTGTTGTCTCGGGAACTTGGTGGAACATAGTAGATAAGTGTTGACAACTTCTTGAAATTAAGTTCTCACGTCTCTGCAATTAGGTGCAGGGACTCGACAAAGGAATCAAATGATGATGTCAAACCATGTATCGCCAAAGCAACCAAATCTTGATCATCTATTGGGTTTTAAATGGCTTCCAGCTGATCACTGAGATCATTCAAACACATAAGATAGTTAGGAATAGATCCTCCTTTTGCAACTTGTGAAAAACAAAAGATTTTTCAAATACAAAGCTTTCCCAGCTTTTGATGCCTGATATTTAGTTTTAAGATTCACCCAAAGAGTGGCACTGCGAACCTCTGGAATAGGTCTTTCCTCCTACTTCAACAGGTCTGATCAAGATCTTCATTAGGTCTTTCCTCCAACATGGTCTGATCGAGATCATGATACTCACAAATGGTGAGTATTTTATGACTCCATAGGCTATAATTCTTTCCATTCAGCTTCCGAGAGTCTCACAAAAGCAATATTTGGATTCCTGCCATTTTAGAACACTACGTTAGGCTTTGGGTTTACAAAAACAATTCAATCAGAAGTTTAGTTAGAGCTGGAGCAAAACCACTTTACAGGAATGTTTTAGACCCCACCAGGCACAATGTGGCAAGATTTCAGGAAGCAACTCTTTACAGTTTGAAAGATACTAAATTAATACTATCTTTTTAGGCAAATTACCAAAACAATTAAACTGGAAGACTCATTAGAGCTGGAACAAAATCGTTTTGTAGGGATGTTTTATACCTCACTAACCACAATGCGATGAGTTTTCATGAGCAAATTCCTCACAGTTTGAAAGATATAAATTTAATAATATATCTTTAGGCAAATTATGGAAACAATTAAATTAGGAGATGCGGGAGTGCTGGAGCAAAACAAATTTGCAGGGAACTTTGTATGATTACTACAAACAATGTGGTAAAGAGAAAAATACCCTCAGATCAAAAGATTTAAATTAATTCCCCTTCCCAGGCTTATCTAAGGCAAATATTTAATACATTCTATAAATTTTAAAATTAACTTTATAAAATTAAAACTAAATCTAAATTAAAATTGCCTTGCCCAAAATCTATATGATACCAATATTTAAAAGAACTTTACATTAAAACTGAAAAACACCCGTGTTGTTTTCACATGATGTGTTAGATGCTGCTCCTCACAAGCTGCCTCAAATGAGACCTTATGCTAGCCTCAAAAGAAATATGTTAGGAGCAGATCTGATTTGCTCAATGCTTTGGAAACCCTTTCTTTGCACATATCAGAATTTTCTGAGTTCATAAATTATTTTTTTGTGCTCAGAATCTGTTCCTGCTCTTTCATGCCTGTAGCTATCTCCACACCTTTTCTTCCAGCAAACACACGTCTTCCTTTCAGAGCAGCAAATGCTTCAGCTGTCCAAAACACCTTCTACACTTCTTAATGTTAGAAAATTGTCATTGATGTCAAGGGAAACCATAATCGATTTCATGCAACATGCAATGATACAAATGTGGCTGAGATTCTATGTTGGCGCCACAATCTGATTTATGTTTTAAAACAAGTGCCACAGATTTCATAAAGATAACATGCAAAAAGAACGTAAAAAGAATAAAGATAGCAGAAAAAAAAAAAAGATAGCGTGCAAAAAGAAAGGAAAAAGATAGCATGCAAAAAGAAAAAAGATAGCATGCAAAAAGAAAGTAAAAAGATAGCATGCAAAAAGAAAAAAGATAACATGCAAAAACTTATCTTTAAATCTTTCTATTTTTTTGAAAGTGCCTCATTTTAGAAGCTTTATTTATGTTTTTAAAGTGCAAAATCCTTGTTAAAAAGCACTATGCTTTATGTTTTTTTTTAAAGGCTCTACATAAAATAAGACAGTCTTATTTAAGAATGATTTTATGCCATGAGTAAAAGATAGCAAAAGACAGCGATCAAGGTTGAAACTGCAGCGACTTCATTTTAGAAAGATTTTTCAAGATATTATGGAGTGTGAAAAGAAAAAACAATAAGAACAAATTTGCATGTAATAATCTATATTTTTTGTGTGTAAGGACTAAGGAGTATGACTAAAAATCAGTTCAGTAAAGAAGATTTGATTGCAGATTTATAATAGAAAAGCAGCAGACCGGTTAGAGAACTCAAGGGGAGATCTATGAGAAGATTATGAGCTGAGTTAAAGAAAGTGCTTGCAGTTTTGTATGTGATTGTTCTGTCTTCCATTGAAGAGAATATTCACAAGAAGATATTGTGCCTATTGTATTGGAGGTTGGTGGCTCTTGCTGAGTGGGTGCTTAGGGGAGTTGGTGCTTCCAGTGAGTCGAAGCTAAGAAGGCAAAGCTTCAAACTCACAGAAGAAAGTTTGAAGTCCTTAAAATGGAAGAAGAAGAAAATATTGCTCAATACCTACTTCATGTGGATGAGATAGCCAATACCATTAGAGGTCTTGGTGAAGAGATCGAAGAATCCAAAGTTTTGCAAAAGGTCCTAAGGCCCCTCCCATTGCAATTTGATACAAAGGTTTCTGCCATTAAGAAATGAAAGATCTTGACAAGCTAATGAAAGATGAGTTGCATGGGATCCTAACTGCCTATGAGATGAGAACCGTTGATCAACCATCCAAAAAGGAGGCTGCCTTCAAAGGTTCAAAGAAAGAAAAAATTAAGGAGCATGAACCAAGTGACAATGATGATTCAGACGAAGAAGAAGCTCACTTCATGAGAAGACTAAAGAAAGGATTGGGAAAATACAAAAGCAAGTTACCTTTCAAGTGCTTCATTTGCGGAAAAGTAGGACATTTTGCTTCCAAATGTCCTTATGCAAAGAATGAGGGCAGTGATAATGAGAAAAAAACCCCTATACTACAAGAAAGGTTATCAAGAGAATAAAATGAATTTTCAAAAATCCAAAAAGAGTCTTTATTCCAAAGAATACATCGGCCCATCAGAAGATAGTGATGAAGAGTCTTTCAGTGAAAAAGAAGAAATACTCTTTATGGCAAAAGAAGAAGAAAGTGATAAAAAAGAAGATTCAGAAAATAAGACTAATGAAGAAGATGAAAGTGTAGATCTTGAAGAAGAGCTTTTCTTTGCTTATAATGTGATTGAAAAGCTTAAAAGAAAATACTCAAAACTGAAAGTGCAACTTCAAGAAGACAATGAATCAAAGGATAAAACACCACAAGCTTTTGAGGAAGCTGAAAAGATAATTGTAGATCTGAAAATTCAGATTGAAGAGGCCAAAAGAATTGAGGGAAAAGTGAGAAATCAGTTAAAGATGAAAGTTGGCTATGGCATAGAGATTGGGGCACCTAAATTTTGACAACCTTGTTAAGATCAGCCGCAAGGAAGCAGTGAGAGATACACCAAAGCTCTCAAAACCTTTAAACATAATTTGTAAGGAATGTCAATTGGGAAAACGAACTAGAGGAAGCTTTAAGTCCAAGGAGTATTCTGCATCAAAGCCTCTAGAGTTGGTTCATACAGATTTATGCGGGCCAACCAGAACAAGGAGCATGCAAGGTGAAAGATATTTTATGCTATTAATTGATGATTTTTCTACAATGACTTGGGTTGCTTTCTTGAAGGAAAAATCTGAAGCCCTTGACAAATTTAAGGCATTCAAAGCCTTAGTGGAGAATGAGATTGGCCAAAAGATCAAATGTCTTTGATTAGACAGGGGAGGAGAATTCACTTCAAGTGAATTTCAAAATTTCTGCAAAAAGCATGGCAGAAGAAGACAGTTTTCAGCTGCAAGAATACCATAGCAAAATGGTGTAGTTGGAAGAAAAAATAGGACAGTTCAAGGGATGGCTAGAAGCATGCTAAATGAGTCCAAGGTACCTGATTCTTTCTGGAGAGAAGCAGTTCATATTGCTGTTTATATTCAGAACCATGGCCTAATCATAGTAAATGGCAACAAGACTCCGTATGAATTATGGAAAGGTAGGCCAACATCGGTGAAGTACTTTAAAGTGTTTGGTAGTCCATGCTATATTAGAAGAGATGACAATCTAGGAAAATTTGATCCAAGAGCAGATGAAGGAATTCTTCTTGGATGCTCTTCAAAGAGTAAAGCCTACAGATGCTATAATAAAGGGTTGCACAAAGTTGTTGAAAGTGCAAACGTAAAAGTTGATGAAGAAAGAAATCTTCCATAAAAGATACAAGAGGTTGATCAAAATGCAGAGGAGGGCAATGAAGACAAAGAAAATGCAGAAGAAAAAGAAGTTGAAACAATTGAGCAAAAGACACCATCAAAAGCACCAGCAAAGACACCGTCTAAGTTTGTACAAAGGAATCATCCAAAAGATTTGATAATAGAAGATGGTAGGACAAGAATGACAAGAAGGATGGTAATTATTCAGAAGATGAAGACATATCCTTGCTGTCCAAAATTGAACCTAAGAATTTCAAAGAAGCAATTGAAGGTAAGCATTGGATAGAGGCCATGAAAGAGGAGTTTGATCAAATTGAGAAGAATGAAACTTGGGAACTTGTTCCAAGACTTGAGGACAAGAATGTCATCGGCACAAAATGGGTTTTCAGAAACAAGTTGAATGAAGATGGTCAAGTTGTAAGGGACAAGGCAAGACTTGTGTGCAAGGGATATGCTCAAGTTGAAGGGATTGATTTTGAAGAGACTTTTGCTCCAGTTGCTAGGATGGATGTGATGTCCCCGTCTTTGACCGTCATATTTGATATGGCTATCATACTCTAAAAGGAGTATTTCGTTGGAATAAGTAGTCAAGTAACTTAAGTGGTTCTATTTTTATAAAGTGTTCTAATTTTGAATTACTTTGTAAAAATATTTTATAAAGTTACTTAAGTTAGCCCTATGTCATAAAGTGTTATTGTGTACACAAAAACAATCATTTAATAAAGTTCATGTGCGATCGTGTACACAAAAACTTTCATTTAATAAAGTTAGGCTAGGCCTATTTGGAGTGAGGGCTTTATAAGGAGCAGCTGGGAATCATTTGCATATCATTGAGTTATTGAGTTTGTGTTGAAGACAAGTTCCTGGTTTCAGGTTGAGTTCAAAGAGATGTTCCCTTGCATTCACGGTATCAAGGAGATGATCCCTTGGTAATCAGTAATTTGGTGATGATGGCTTACTACATTTTGAGGTGAAATTTCTTCAGATTTCATAGTTGGGCTTGAAAGCATTGTTCTACATTCCTTTGTGTTGAATTCATAGATTTGAAGTAGTTATTTGGTCGGAGACCATTGTTGGTAATTTGAAGGTTTCATTGACGACTTTAATTGTAAAGTCTTTGTATTGAAGTCTTTAGTATTTCATTGAAAACCTTGATCAAAAGGGTTTTGATAATGCTGTGAATGAGTTTCATATTTCAGATAAATTTAGTTGGCAATTTTATTATTTGCATTGAATCAGAACTATGAAATCTATTAATTAAGCTTGCATGTTCATAGTGGGACAAAATCTGATAGGAATTAACGAATGGTGAACAACATTATTGATTGCACTAATATGAGGAAGTCATATTTAAAGAAGTAAGTGTATTGCTGTTGGTAAAAAGGGAACATGTTCTGACAATAGTCGCTCTGTCATCAATTTGTATTTCCTCAAGAGAATCATGGGTTTTCCTATTTGTATTTGCAACATCAGAAAATAAGTGGAATGTGGGCCCCGTACATATGAATTTATAGTTGTGAACTCATAATTTATATTATTTAAAGATTTAATTTATGGTTTCGGAGTTATCGAAGTCTCAGCTCCTCATATACACCGCCAGTGCATGAATAAAGGAACCACATGAAAGTATATATTTGCATTCAAAGGTTGTCAAAGTCATATTTATTGAAGATTTTCTTTTAGAAGGAATCGTGATCATATACAAATTGCCAAGCATATATATATTTAGAATTGGTGGGTTTGTTTTATTAGAGAGTTCGCGAGGAGGATCCTTGGCGTCGGCTTCAAAAGGGAATCATGGAAATATATGATCTTTGCAAAAGTGACATTTGTGTGTTCTAGCGAATGCATAAAGTTTTATCAAAGTGTTAGAAGGAATCAAATGCATGTACATACATTGATATTCAAGGTAGTATTTGATAAAGAGATATTTCTGAGCCTGCATGGAGTTTTATTGCATCACTGCCATTCAAGTCTTACTATCTGCTGATGATTGTAGGAGTGCAAACTGGCAGGACTGAGACCGAATCACATAGTTATCTTCTGAGAGTAACCAACATATTTAGTGCAACGAATCTTCATTTAGCAGGCAGCGATCATAGCGGCGAATTGCATCATTGGAGGAAGAATTGAAGTGTACTTTCATTGTTTGATATTGCCGAGCATCATGAACAAATCTGAACGGGCATTTGTCAACTTTGGAGTGAAGATAACATACATGGATCACAACTGCATTATGAGTAAATTGGCATTACATATATTCCAGGTTGTTGAGTATAGATTTATTGGAATAGCTCATATACATTACTGTTCAGTATGCATATATCAGTTTGATTATTCAAATCTTTAATTTGAATAAAAACTATATCTATCTGCTAGTAGGTCTATATCAGATATTGAACTTGCTTGACATGGTATTTGTATGCAAGAGGTTTATCTTTTGACCATTGAACTATATGTGAAACTGAAAGTCAATACAAATTATCATCCACAATTGTATCCAGACAAGCAGATAAAAGTTTGACATTGTAAAAGTTAGAATTTCAACATCTATCCTAAGAGGGATATTTCAATGGAAGCCATAAGAATGTTCTTAGCCCTTGCCAGTTTCAAAAATTTCAAACTATATCAAATGGATGTAAAATCAGCCTTTCTGAATGGAAACTTGGAAGAAGAAGTTTACTTTGAACAACTTGATGGATTTATTATTTCAGAAAATCAGAACTATGTTTGCAAGCTAAGGAAGGCACTTTATGGGCTGAAACAAGCCCCCAGGGCTTGGTATGCAAGATTAGACAAGTATCTACAGCAGTAAGGCTTCTAAAGAGGTATTGCGGACAACAATTTTTATGTCAAAAATGAAGGTGATTACATGTTGATTATTGTTGTTTATGTTGATATCATTTTTGGATGTAACAATGAAAAGATGTGTCAAGAATTTGCCATTAACATGCACAAGGAGTTCGAAATATCTATGCTTGGTGAGTTGTCTTTCTTTCTTGGTTTGCAAATTTGACAATTAGCTAAAGGCATATTCATTTCCCAAACCAAGTACATTAAGGAGATGTTGAAGAAATTCAGGATTGAGAACTGAAATCTTGTGAGTACCCCCATGGTTACAGGATGCAAGTTGAGCAAGGATGATGAATCTCCTGAAGCTAATCAAACTTTGTACAAATCTATGATTGGAAGTTTATTGTATGTAATAGCTACATGACTTGATATTATGCAAGTGACTGGGTATGTGGCTCGATTTCAGGTTGCACCAAAGGACACACATGTGAATGTAGTAAAAAGGATACTCAAATATTTTAAGGGCACTATGGATTTTGGGTTGTGGTATCCAAAAGGTGACAATTTCACCCTCACAACATATACAAATGTAGATTGGGTTGGCAGCATTGATGATAGAAAGAGCACGAGTGGAGGTGCATTCTTTCTAGGAGATTATCTTGTTTCATGGTTGGGTAAGAAATAAGCATCTATTTCTTTGTCTATAGCCGATGCAGAATACATTGCAGTAGTTTCTTGTTGCACATAGGTTTTATGGATGAAGCAGACTTTGAGGGACATCAAAGTAGAATATGAAAATCCCATCTCTATTTTTTATGACAATACGAGTGCGATTAACATTTCCAAGAATCCAGTCATGCACTCTTGGACAAAACACATTCTAGCTAAGTATCATTTTTTAAGAGAGCAAGTTTCTAATCAACAGGTGAAGTTGGAGTATGTTGCCTCCAAAGAACAGATTGCAGATATCTTCACCAAGCCACTTCCAAAGGAAACTTTTAAGTACCTGTGGAAGAAGGTGGGAGTGATATCACTCTCCTCCAATCATTGAGAAGTCTAGTTTTAGAGGGAGCTGATTATTGTCATATCATACAACTCTGTGAAAAAAAAGTTTTAGAACAGTCCGTCTTTTATCCGTCTATCCGTCTTCTTCTATCTCTTATCCATCTATTCTCTCTGGACATTCGTCTTTTATCCATCTCTTAGCTAGAAAATGAGCCGGCATGTTACACCGAGTGGGTGGGGGGAGATAGAAGGGATGGGTGGGAGGCGGGGGGGAGGGCCCCTACTATTCTATGGGCCGGGAGGTAGATTAGTTGTTGGGGGGTGAAAATAATTCGATTATGCCGTTGACTCCGCTCTCAATTCTTCATGGTTAAGCCATTGATGAAGTCGTTGATGCAGTCATTCCGATGTCGTAGATTATTCCTTTGCCAATGATGTCAAAGGGGGAGCAGTGAGACAGGGGGAGTAGTTTAGAAAGTATGAAGTTGTCATCAATGACAAAGGGGGAGATTGTTAGAATATTGTCATTGATGTCAAAGGAAGCCATAATCGATTTCATGCAACATGCAACAATACAAATGTGGCTGAGATTCTATGTTATGTGGCCGAGATTCTATGTTGGTGCCACAATCTGATTTATGTTTTAAAACAAGTGCCACAAATTTCATAAAGATAACATGCAAAAAGATAGCATGCAAAAAGAGAAAAAGATAGCATGCAAAAAGAAAAAAGATAACATGCAAAAAGAAAGCAAAAAGATAGCATGCAAAAACTTATCTTTAAAGCTTTCTATTTGTTTTGAAAGAGTTTCATTTTAGAAGCTTTATTTCTGTTTTTAAAGCGCTCTATCCTTGTTAAAAAGTGCTATGCTTTATGTTTTTTTTTAAAAAGGCTCTACATAAAATCTAAGTTGCCGGTTTTGGTTTTGGTTTGGGTTCGGGTTTGGGTACGGGGGTTCGGTTTGTGGATTCGGCCAAAATTATTTTGGGGGTTGGGTTCGTTTTTATATATATATATAAATATACGTATATGCAAAAAATTTAAGTGTAGAAGCAAGAATTAAGTGTAGAAAAGCAAGAATAAAGTGTCGAACACCACATAGCATCATATAATCAACAAAATCACCATAAACTTGAATATCATAAAACATAAAACTCGAACTTCAAGTTCAATAACAAGATTCAAAATAATAATATCAAGTTCAACAATCAATTTTCAATGTCAAATGACAAATGTCATCAATCATATGGATTTGCTAAATCCTCCACATCATCATCATTATCATCATCTTGGACATTAGCAGGATCATTTGAAGAACCACAACCAACACCACTGCCACTCGCTGAAAAAGTGTGCTTGCTCTCTGATCCCTCAAGTGCAACATGTTGGGAATGGGAAGTAGAAGCATCCATGTAAATTTGCTCTGACTCCACATCCCACAACTTTGATTCCCCTTCCTTATAGCCATGTTGTTTGTGCGAAAGGAGGCACAAGTTGGAATGCACATACACTAAGTTCTCCACCTTTTTTGAGTGCAATCGGTTGTGCTTTATTGAGTGGATGAAAGAGTATGTGCTCCAATTCCTCTCAGATACAGAGGAACTAGCAAGCTATGAAGACAAAGTAGAGAGAGTTAAAAAGTTAAAGCTTACAAGATATAAATTTATAAATGAATTATGAAACTTCAAAGTTTAAATTTTTAAAAGTCTTTGAGATAAAAACATAGAAATTTAGTAAACTTGTGATAAAACTTTGATTGCAAGAGGTTGTAGGGGCCAGCATTGTTGGCCATGAAAGTACCACCAATTGTGAGCATCTTTCTAGAATTTATCACGAAGAGCCTCAATGCTTTGACCATTGGAGTGTACAAAATCAGTGAACTCATTCGTGACCATATCCTGCAATTCTGGATCAGGGAAGAGTGTACGAAATGCTACCTTGTACCCTTCAGACACTTCATAATCTCTCGATGGGGGAATCCTATTTGGCATCGCAAGAATCTCAACATTATAATATTTTGGAGTCAATGCAAATGCAAGATGTAGCGGGGTTGTCATTGTGTTCCATCTAGCCTCAATAATTTCATGCACTTGGTTGAAGAGAATTTCTTGAGGATCTTCTCCTTCTCATTTATGATGATCTTTATCTTCTCTATCATTGAATCAATGCCATCATATATCTCCCCAATGCAAGGCTTGTCCATGTCAGTATAACGAATCATGCTCAAAATGGGCTTGGTGAAACTAAGGAGATACTGCACACGATCCCACCAAGAGTCATTTAGGATCATCCCCTTAACATTTGATGCCCTCTCAGTGTTGCTTTGCCTCCATACGGTGTTGGTGTTGGAAATAAGCCACACCCGGACCGACAATGGATTGGTCCAAGAGGGGCCAGTAGCTTAGTGGTAGAGCACTCCAGCAGTGAATGGAAGGTCCTAGGTTCGAGTCCTAGCTGGTCCATGTCTCAACATGGTATCAGAGCCAGGCCCAGGCTAGGAGCCCTAAGCACACGAGAGGTGTGGCTTAAGGGGGGGTGTTGGTGTTGGAAATAAGCCACACCCGGACAGACGATGGACTGGTCCAAGAGGGGCCAGTAGCTCAGTGGTAGAGCACTCCAGCAGCGAATAGAAGGTCCTAGGTTCGAGTCCTAGTTGGTCCATGTCTCAACATACGGACCAATTATTGCTAATAACCATGTTGATAAGAGCCTTTTTGACCTTCACAATTTGTCTCAAGGCAATTGTGTTTGAAGCAAAACGGGTCTCAGCAACCTATTGAAATATCAAAAATAAAAAGTACAATAATAAAAATTTAAACATTTTAAAAATTAAAAACAAACTTTAAAGAAGAATTTGAATATGTGAAATAAAAGCATAGAAAAAATATATTGCTTCACTTACCTTCAACAACTCCAATGTAGAAAATGATCTAAATATGCTTTGGGACATGTGGTGGTTGGTGATGAACATTCGTATCTCCTCGGCCTCTGCGTACAACTCTCTAATCCAATCAATTTTTTTCCCAATCTTTCGTAGCATTAAATTGAGAGAGTGGACAACACAAGGTGTCCAAAAGATATGTGAATACCGTTCCTCAACCAACAAGCCAACAGCTCTACAATTTTTTGCATTGTCCGTTATCACTTGAACAACATTACGAGGTCGCACATCCTCAATGGCTGCAATGAGGATGTTAGCAATAAATTCTCCATCCTTCACCCGCCCCTCACAATCCACAACTCTCAAAAACATTGTCCCTTTAGGGGACACTGCAATGACATTGATCAAAGGCTGATTTTTTACATTTTTCCATCCATTGGAGACAATCGACATCCCTGTCTCAATCCATGAATCCCTTATGGGCTTCAATGCATCTTCTACACTCTTGACCATATTTTCCAATAAAGTGCCACGCACCTTCTCATAACCTAGGCCCTTATACCCTTTTCGAGCCTCATTAATTTTTCTCACCATCTCTTTCCAATATGGTGAGCAAACAACATTGAATAACAAACCATTTGCATAAATGCATCTGGCTATATGTTGGTCAACAATATCTCGAGCCTCATTTTGAAATGATGTTTCCAAAGGTCCCTTTGGTCTCTTGTTTGTAGTGCTTGTGGGTTGCTCTTGAGTGACCAAAAATGGACCGTGGCTCTCTACCACAATAGTGGGAATAGATGGAGGCTCCATTCCTTGAGTTCTACCTTTTTTCTTTGACAATTTTGCTAATGATTTATGGCCTGCTGCTTGATCTGCTGCTTGTTGCTCCATGATATATGCCATCACTTGCTCTGGTGGTATAGGTTTTTTATTCTTTCCTGGGCAAGCTTTGATCCCCATCCCAGGTGTGTTACACAAATAGGCTTTCACTCGACTATATGAACTATTATATTGCACATCACACCCCTTGCATTTCCAAATGCAACCCCCACCACCTGGAACTTGTTGTATCATTTCAACATACTTCGAAAGAGGTGAGTTTGGATTGATTTTGAATTTAGATTGGGATGCGTAGCTAGAACTAGCTGCCATTGTAATTCCTATAGGTGTGGCAATAAGCTTCTTAGCTTTGTAAACAAGACATTCAAAACAAAAACAAAAGCATAGTGATACATTCATGATTCATATAAACTAAGATTTAAAAAAAAAAACAAGTTGAAAAGAATTTGTTGTTCAAAAATGCAAAAAAAAATGAAAAGAAAACCTACCTCTTTGCAAAAATCTCCTCCTTTGATCTTCTTGGCAGCCTCTAAATAGTTGCAAATGTGTAGGAATAGTGGTGCAATAGATTTCCAACCTTAAAGAATCAATCTTCAAGCCTCTTTCTTCAATCACAAACAAATATGTGAGTTCAGCTACAATGGAGAGTATTTGTGTTTTGCAAACAAATGAGTTGAAATGGCTTTCACTTTGTGTTTATAATGTGTTTTTAGGGTTGCTTTTTCATTTTGGGTCAAATAGAAAAAGTTAAAAATGACTTAAAATGTAAAAAAAACAAAAAAAAAATGACTTGGGCGTTTTTTGGGGCGAGTTCGGCCTGGGTGCGCTTTCTGGGCCCCGGGTTCGCCTCCGGACCACTTGGGTTCGTCCAGGACACCCCGGGCCTATTCTAGGTGCACCCTGTTCGCACCCACATGTGGATGTCATCGAACCCCGAACCCCGGTGCAAATCGCACCCGCATCCGGCCAGCTTAGGGGTGAGCTTGGTAACATAGCATAAAATAAGACAGTCTTATTTAAGAATGATTTTATGCCATGAGTTAAAGATAGAAAAAGACAGTGATCAAGGTTGAAACTGCAGCGACTTCATTTTAGAAAGATTTTTCAAGATATTACGGAGTGCGAAAAGAAAAAACAATAAGGACAAATTTGCATGTAATAATCTATGTTTTTTGTGTATAAGGAGTATGACTGAAAATCAGTTCAGTAAAGAAGATTTGATTGCAGATTTATAATAGAAAAGCAGCAGACCAATTAGAGAACTCAAGGGGAGATCTCTGAGAAGATTATGAGCTGAGTTAAAGAAAGTGTTTGCAGTTTTGTAGGTGATTGTTCCATCTTCCATTGAAGAGAATATTCCTAAGAAGATATTATGCCTATTGTATTGAAGGTTGGTGCCTCTTGCTGAGTGGGTGCTCAGGGGAGTTGGTGCTTCCAGTGAGTTGAAGCTCACTTTTGTATTCAAAGATTGGTGTCTTCTGTAGGTTGGTGCATACATATTAATAAAAGCAAATATTTTGCAATGGTTTTTTTCCGAAAGGGTTTTCCACGTAAAACTGGTGTTCATTTTGCTTATGGTTCATTTGCACTATCAAGTTTTGATTATTTAGTTTTTAAAAGTTTAAAATTGTTCTTATATCGATTCACCCCCCCTCTCAGTATAAGCGTGTGCTCTTCAATTAAAGTCTTCAACAACATTCATGCCTTTGTCTGATTGTCACACTTATTCTAATGAAAGGATATGCGGCTAGTTTTCTGGCAGATCCACGCAATGGTGCGCCAGTCGATGGCATGTAACACTTCCTCCCACACAATGGGATCTCAGAGTTAAATGCCTCACATATCTCTCTCTTTCACAGGCAGTCATAGGCTCTTTAGTGGACAGGCTCTGATACCATAAAAGCTTTGTTGAACAAGCCGTGAATATTACAATATGAGCTGCTTAATTATATAAGCCATGAACTAAACAACAAAGTCCTATATTCCAGGAACATCCTTACAATCCTAATGCTAATATTGAACCTATGCTAAACAAATTAACAACTTCTGTGTTAATGATAGCACACAACCCAAATACCTATACAACAATATATGTTGACATTATTTAAGCTAATTTATTATGCGGGATAAAATTTAAGCTGCTTTCCCCCCTTTTCTCCTTACATTCAGGTGAGTGACTTAACCCTATACACAACTTTCATTCGTAGATACCCCATTGTAACTAACAGGAAAGTGCAGTTGATTCAGAAAAAAACTGTTAATTAGTAAAAGCACAACTGATATAAAATTTAAATCTAGTGTTTGAGGTGATTATCTTAAAACATTATAACATCATCACCTTAAAGCGATGGAGCATAACATGAACTCCAAAGGTTCATACACTGGTATTTGGTTTCTTGT
The DNA here is from genome assembly GCA_027924645.1 of Cunninghamia lanceolata. Lineage (NCBI taxonomy): Eukaryota > Viridiplantae > Streptophyta > Pinopsida > Cupressales > Cupressaceae > Cunninghamia > Cunninghamia lanceolata. Next base: position 2,443,649 of record BSBN01000914.1, on the reverse strand, counting down.
TTTTGATAGGTTTAACATTCACTTGTGGAGTGAACTTGGCTTAGGCGTCATGACCAAGGGGTATCTCTTTCATCAAATCCACCCAAGATTTGCACACGGCCTTGTCCATTGGGGTATGCCACATCCAGAGTTGGATGTGTTGATTTAAATTTTACACTATTCAATATTCAACATCTGTACATTTAATCAGGTAACATGTCTCATGAGGATTTGAAATTTTGAGCATGATTCTCCATTATGAAAGCCTTAATGATTTACCACTTGAGTTCATCCCATTTGACAATAGTGGATATATGTTTTCTCTAATGGAATCATAAATAAATTTTAGATTTTTCAGTTGGTTCTTTCCTTTCATTTCTTTGGATTTTGAGTTTTGAAAGGCTGTCTTTGAGAATCTTCATTCCCTGTCATGGACATTGAAATAAATATTGAATTTCATTTCTCTTTTTTTCACCATTTATTTTGTTACTGTGCTGTATTAATGCACTTTATGCTGCTTCAATTTCCAGGTAGCTGTGTATGGTAAATCCTTCAACCATTCTGCACGGGATGCATGGGAGTTGTTTCAATCCACTGGAATTGAGTCTCTTATTGCATATGATTGTTCTGGAGCTGTGCTACTAATGGGGACTATTCTTGGAGGACTTATCACCGGAACTTGTGTGGGCATATGGACCTGGTTTAAGGCAAGAGATCATGTCATTATGGTTGGTTCTACAGCTATGCTGATGGGAATGATTCTAGTGAGTTTATATCAATATGCCTTTTTTTTTTGCAGTTTTTGGTTTGAGTCCAGGCTAAAAAGAACCTTTATAACTTTAGCAGTAGATCCTTAGCTGGTTCTAGAAAAGATGAAAAAAGGAAATGAAATCTTGATTTTACTAGAAGAAAAAGTTAAAAAACCAAGTCAAACGTTGTATTAATTTGAGTTAATCAAATTACAATCTTATGCAGGCTCCTGCACATTTTATTTCAAACTGTAGGAACTCAATTAATCACATAACTTTTGTAATAGTGCTAATGAAGTAACTAAACATCATTCTGCTAACTTTGTTTGGACTAATCGTTGACTCTTTCACCTGCTTTGATTTTTGATTGTTATTTTGTACTAACATTTGTCTCAGTTTCCATTGGTATAAACCTTTTCAGAGGCAGCTATTTGACATAAGCTTAGCCTTGTATGTCTTATTTAATTTGGGTATGTGAGATTGCGATTGGTTATTATTTTTGGTTTTCAATTCTGTTAAAAATCTGCAGAAGCATTATAGTATGTTAGTCCAATTCACAAGCATCCAATGTCATATGCAGCACTGCCAATGCCTTCTTTCATTGGTTATGACCTGCCTTTGTTATCAAGCAAATCTAGTAAGAAAAACCCTTCCAACTCAATAAGAGTTCCTGGCGAGTGGATCTCTTTCTATGCTTTTGCACTTTGAACATCCATCAACACAGAGGACTGTAGGTGCCTTCAAAATTCTTTTGTCTCCTTTAAGGAAATGAAGTATCAAATTGGCACACCTATAAGCATGACAAGCCATCTTAGATCACTTGTAGGTTACTTATGTAATCTATTTACATCACAGAACAGTATTAGTATATGATGGAAATCTTCATAGCATCTATTCCTCCATGTCAAGGAAGTTTGATGAAACATTAAACCCAACAAAAGCTTTGTGAATCCAAAAAAGAGCATCAGAGTGCAAGTTTTCAAGTCGTCACATTAGCAACCACTTAATCTCTAGTGCTAGCATCATTTGGAGGTGGTTGTTGCGCCCCTTGCCTTGTGGTGGTTATCACTGTGATGGTTTTCTAGTTACAAACTGCTGATCTACATATGGTATATTGCATATGGTTGGAAATTTGGAGTTCCTTTCATGTTAATACCCCCTCTCCTCTTCTCTATGTGTTGCACATATATTTACTATTTAGTACTCCCACAATAATGATTATGAGTCAAGGAAGGTTTATGAAGCATTCAACCCATTAAATGCTTTTCCAATTCCAACACAAGCTTTGGGCTGCAAGTCCGTAGGAATTGTGTTAGCGACTTTTTCTTCTTTCAGGTCTAACATTACTTGGAGATGTCTAAATTTGCTTTGTGTTCTCTTTACCTTGTGGTGATTGTCATTGTGATGTTGATTTTCCACTGAGCATTTCCCTATGGTGGGATTTCATTCCATGGTAAAACCTCTTCTCATCTTGATGTGTGAGATATTCCCACGTTGATAATGATGATGATTGAAGGAATGTTAATAAAACATTCCGCCCACCTGAAGCTTTGTCAATCCAAAAGCAAGCCTTGGGTTGCAAGTCCTTTGTTATTGAGTTAACAACCACCTCTTTTCCAGTACTGACATTGCTTAGAGGTGGTGGCTGCCATTCTTTCCGAGTCTCATTTCCTTGAGTTTGTTATCCTTATGATGTTTTGTTAATAGTTAGCTATTTGTCTAAACCTGCCATATTCTTAAGATGGGATTTCATTCCACATAAGTTCCTCCTCTCTCTCCTTTTTTATTGGCAGCTACAAATTGGGCATATTTTTTTAGATGGTGGTGCTTGACTTGTAAATGCATTCTTGACTCATGAAGTATTGGAGGAAGTTGGCATATGTTCTTGGGATCTGCTGTTAACATATATTTTTGGCCCTCTTATGACTGCTATATCTGATTGAAAGAATTTATTTATTATGAAAATAGGCTATAGCTACTATTTCTGTGTCTTTTGGGGCTGTCGTGTGTAGTCAATGTAAAATGTCGATTATTATATTTGAGGATTTGGGTTATCCAACTATGTATTAACTGTTGTCAGCTCTTGGGTGGTTGTAAGAGTCAGTTTGTCCGAGTCAGTTAGTTGACAGTTGTGTTCCTCTTGGCAACCATCGGGTCTTTTAAATAGTCTTTGTATCATCAAGGAAAGTAGTATGATGTAGTTGGATCGACTTTGATCCTTGGTCGGCCATCTCTGGTCTACTTCTGTAATATTTTCATGAGCGAATAAAGATATACTTTTACTCCTCTATTTGGTATGCATTGTTCATTCTGTTAATTATTTCAATTATTCATTTATCAAATAGGCGAGTAAACATCGTGGTGGGAGGATGGAACCCCCATTGGCAACCTGTCCCTCAAGACCTTATTTGAATGAAATATGATACATGCACCCTAATAAATGAGTAACATTTTTTTGAGTGTGCCATGGCTATCTTAAATGGCTGAATTATGATGGATTTATGATGAAATCATGACAAAATGAGTGATTCATGGTAGGGCTGTGCATATGTGCCCCAGATTTTGGTTTTAGGTAAATAGTTAAGTTACTGGTTCAGGTTTGATGTTCAGGTCTGGTTTGGCTGTTCACTGATTTGTTTTCCCCAGTTTCTTATGATTGGATTCAGCCATACAATATATATCTATGTCTATATATATTGAAAAAAATAAAAGAATTATAGTTCGCACAAAATGTACAAAAATAAATACAAAATGGTTTATGTTAGTGCAACTGCACATGGAAAATCATTACAAATCATCATATCGCCCTTCATTGAGAGCATCAATGTCATCCACTAGTTCATTAGAGCCACAAGCAACAACAATGTCACTCCAACTAGCTGGAGTATGCAAGTCTTATGTGGCAACCTCATGCCCCTCATCCTCAATTAAGACTAAAGATGGAGATGAATATATTTTCGCTTTTGTTTTATGTGTTGTTAGTGTCTTAGAAGTCACTTTTTAATTTCGGTCAGGGTCATTTTGTAATGTCCCCAAATTTGAAAAGCCCCAAATCTGCCCTAATATATCAATTTCAATTAATCAACCTTCTGTTTGGGAAGATTTATAACTTGATTGAGTACCTGCAAGACAGGGTTAGAGGATATTTACAAGATAGTATTATATTATGCTTCTCACTGAAATAAATAAAGTGAACAAGGCAAATAAGTTGAGTGATACAGCTACCTGTTTAACACCTGCAATCAGATTAGTAACATTTACAAGAAGAAACACATATCATGTCAAATATATATTGAAGTCTTTTAGGTTCTCAATTCATCTCTTCCCAGAGCAAAATGGTTTGATAGGGTGCCCAAGAAACCCTCTACCCTAGACCCAAGAGCAAGTGCTTCACCCCTCCTGGCCCCATGTGGCCTCTTGCCATCCATATGGGGTGGCGTGCCTAGTGAGGCGTCCTATCACCGTACCCCTACCAAAACCATTTTGTTTCCTCTTATGATTCAATGAATTCCCATGATGGAGGATTGGGGATGCAGCTACAGCAGGGTGTCCCGGAAATCAGTCCTTCTAAAGCCCAAGGGCAGCCTCTCTTGCTCCCTTGGCCCACATGTGGCAGGCCTCAGCGATCCACCATGGGGTGGCGTACTTAGAGGATGATCCCAATGCCGTTTCCCCTCTCTGCAGGCCCTCCATATCCTCATCTTGATGGTTTATCAATATCAGTTACAGTATATTATTATTTCCATATAATAAATCAGTAACACAAATTCTGTATCATATTTGGCAAGGTTTTATAATTGTTATATTGAATTCTTTGCAACTATGATGTTCATACAATAAGCAACTTGTTCATCTACAGAATTTATTATAAGTATTACATGAAGAACATACCATTGTTTTGCTGGTGGGGGTGTTTTTGCAAAGTTTGCTGTAGTCTGTATCTTTTTCTCCTTACTGGTATTACTGCTGTTGAGGAATGGATGATATCTTCAAATGATTCAAAAACCTCACTCTTATACCTTCTCAAATGATGTGTCTTTGGTGGATAATTGTGACTCTTCATAGGATGTCGTTCCTTCCAAAAGATCATACTCTTTCATGAAACTAATCGCTGCCTTAACAATATTTGTCCTGTAGCAACTCACTACTTTTGTCTTTTTCTGTAATTTGTCTTCTAGTGGGTTTTGTTTTATCCCCTAATCACCTTATAGGAAATGTCGATTGCTGTCTAAACAAACATATTTGTCTTTTGCAATTTTTTGTCTTACCTTCTTTGTCTTTTATGGATTTTGTCTTCATTCACTAATACATCGTAATGAGTGCTGACTACTGCGCTCAGGCTTGAATTTGTATCGGGACATGACACATTTATACATTTCTTTTCTTTTTTTTGTATTTTTTTTTCTTGTTAGGTAGGTGGGTTTGCTTAGAGTACTGCTTGGGTACTTTTGAACATTTCTAGGACAAACCCATAGGCATGGGAAGGACCTTGGCCGAACCAGGATTATAATTCATATTTGGTCTAAACCGATCTGGTTCAGCTAGGGTTTTGGTAGAACCCGATAATAGAGGTGATGTAGGAGCTTTTGGGTCCAAGAGTGGTCTTGCATCACATAGAAAAAGGGTAAAACAAATAAAACATGCAAATAAGTCTGTTGTGGTTTATGCAAGGATTTTTAGTTGCTGCACAACATTTTCTAGTTGTTGTGCAACAGTTCTTAGTGGTTGCATTTATTCATTTGGTTTTTCATCAAACACTTGGTGTGCAAAGTCTTCAAGCCATTGTAGTCAGAGTGACACATAGTTCAGGGGTTTTGTCCAAGATGATGTGGCAAAATTCGTTTGGAATCAAATGGGAGTTCCAAAATTGAGTAATCTTGTTTAGTAATGGTCCCAGCAAGAAGAGAATTTCGCTTGGAAGATGAATTGTTAGGGTTTTATGATTTGGGGATCATTACCCAATCATTCATGAGGACATCTAGGGCCAGAGAGATGAAGCAATACGGCTGCAAGGAACAAAAGGATAGATGCAGAGATGCAAACATGTTGTTCTTGAACAAAAATGTGCCCTAAATTGTGTGTAGAATGGAATATGTTGGAAATAAAAAAAACAACAGAACAAGGGCATATTAGAGGAAGAGGCTGACCATCTCAAGCAAGAGAGACAGTGGGGGAAATAGAGAAAATCTAGAGATTAACTAGATGTAATGTTCCCATTTTCGGGTTCTCTTGTAGCACAGTCGGAGTTGACTTTTTGGGTTGGTGACAACCTAATCAGCGGAGTATTTCGATGTCACCAATTTGTTCAGGTGATCCAGTGGAGCTGTATGACACTTTCCGCAGAGATTTCGGACTTGTCCATACTTACTATTTATAGTAAGTGCTTGCATGGCGACAATCTTGCTGGGTTTTTCTAGGTTTGTTCTCTTTGGTCCTCGGAGAACATTGTTATGTGTAGTGTCAGTCTAGCGCTGTTTTGGTGACTTGGCAAACAACCATTGGCTATCTCAGATGTTGCATTGAGCTCAGTGATATCAGATGGTTTGCGGTGATGCCTTTCTAGGCGATTTCGGACTTTTGGGCCATTCTGGACACACTTTGACCCACACTATTTTTTAGTAAATCACTCGGATGTGTCGCTCATACTATTTATAGTAAGTCACTGGTATGGTCAACTGGCAGAGTTTCTATATCTGGCATAGTGGCATAATTATCTTGGAGTTATATTGGTTAATATTGGTCCGATGCATTTAATATTAATAACATCCAATAATAAAGTTAAATTAAATAATTTAACTTTATGCGTTATTAAAATATTTTAAAAAGGGACTTTATTATAAAGGGGATATAATTGATTTTAAAGTAGACTTTATAATATAAGTTAAAGTGTCATTTTAAAAGGGGAGATATAAGTGACTTTTAAAGTATACTTTATATTATAAAGTTGTGCACCAAAATTAAAAGAATGAAAGGTGGGAAATGAAAGTAAATTAAATGAAATGAAAAGTCAAATGCAAATTGAGAATTATAAAAGGGCATTTGAAGTTCATTTTATTCATTCACGACTTGATATTTGTATTTCTTCTTGCTGGAGGAGTTGGTTCTTCTTGAAGGTTTGTGAGGACGTAAACCCTTGCAGGCAACATCTTCCACGTTGGTGAGAGACCCAATCTGGAGGATTCAATGGTGGCTTCATACAGGGGTCACATTTGGTGCATCACAGTTGTTTATATGTTCAGATTTGAGCTTCAATCTCCATTGCATTTTTGAAGAATTTAATAGGAATATAGATTGAAGGGATATTATCTAATTTTAAGGAGAGTTTTTTCTTATTTTCTTGCTGATTGAGGTTGCCAGTCTAGCTGTACAACTTGTGTGTGGATGTGGGAAACTTGGTGGTGAAGGCGGCTAGGGTTTGTTAGCAAATTTATTGCTGTTGCTGCAAAATCAGACTTGCATGTTGTTCAAATTAAATGGATTTATTGCTGTTTTGGAGTCGCCTAAATCTGCACATCATTGTTTGGTGATTTGGAGCTGTTTTGACATCTTTGGAGGTGTAACGACTAGCCTAGGGTTTCTAGAAATTGTTGTTGCTGCAAAATCAGACTTGCATGTTGTTCAAAGCAAATGGGTATGCATCTGTAATGATTTCATGAACTGGGTCTTTGCTATTTTGCTCCTAACTGTTATAGTTTTTGTGCGTTATCATTGCATGTCACATATTCCATTGTTATCTGGTAGAACAATTACATGCAAAAAAATAAAACCCCTTCTGCAACTTCTGTCTAGTTCTAAAAGACCACAAAAAAATAATAAAAATAACACATATAAATAAAAAAAATTATTACAAACAGGGGCAGCCCATTACACTAGAAGAAAAATAATCAGATTTGTGTCCATCTCGAGGCCTAGAATAGTCCTATGCCATTTTTCTATTCTTTGTAGTAGGTTAGGTTCTTTCTTAGCATAAGTGTAGCCATTTGAAAGGCTAATATTCAGAATTAATACAAGAGACATTGTTGTTGTGTTCGTTTGGCGTAGAATGTTGTCTAAGAATTGTTTAGGTTGCTACGTTAGGTTGTCTTTCATTGGACCTCTCTACCTAGACTGCACCAAGTGGCATCAAAGCAATTTTTTTTCTTGTGGATTTGTGTCTTGAGAGGCTTTAGAGGATTTGTTGTAGGTGTGAGGAGTCTTGTAACTGTAGAGAGCTATGGGGAGAAGACATGCTGCACAAAGGGAGAACAAGGGTTCCTAGAGTTGCAAATATAGTGGACAAGTTGAGAGATATTACAACTAGGCCTGATGCAAAGTAGACAACAGAGAAGAGGAACACATGTTGAGGATGTAAGTGATGATGAAGAAGCTGAAGACCAAGAGATTGAAGTAATGAACATGATGGATGAGGAAAGCAGCTTTTAAAAAGCTATTGTGAACATGGGTAGTAAACCAAACCTAGACACCCCTTCTTATAATGGAAGCTTAAGTCATGAGGATCTTATAGATTGGATTACGGATATGGAGAAATACTTTGACTACGAGTTGGTGGAGGATCCTAAGAAGGTGAGTTTGTTTTCACTAGGGTGAAAGATCATCGTTGTGGTGGGATCATGTACAAACAAAAAGGCAAAGGAAGGGTAAGGAGAAAATCAAAACTTGGGATAGGATGGTTACTAAACTGAAGGCCATGTTCCTGCAATTGGACTATCAAATGAGTTTATTCAAGAAATTGTAGAACCTAAAGCAAAAGTAGATGAATGTGAAAAACCACTTGGAGGAATTCTACAAGCTCGCCATTAGGGCTGGTCATGTCGAGGATGATGAAGAGAAGATTTCAAGGTATGTTAACAAACTCTGTATATCCATTCAAGACGAGTTTGGCACAATAAGATTGAGGTTAGTAGAAGAAGCCTATCAACGTGCTTTGAAGGTAGAAGAGAAATTTTCAAGGAGGTAGCAAAATAATTCAAGAGGAAAGGGATGAACAGTGGTAGAGGACAATATGCCTAGGAGGTGGAATCGAGCACTTCTTAGAACAACACTGTCATTCAAAACACAAGAGGAAGAGGCTACTTTGGTAGAGGAAGAGGTGGAGGATTCATTGGAACTTGTTATATATATAGAAAAGCTGGTCATAGAACATTTGACCGTTCACAAACACTATAGAAAAATGGTAGAGGAAATGAAGCTAGGAATCACATTGCTCAAGTGGATGAAGAGAGTGTTGCTTGACCCAAGCACATGGAAGAACCAAAGCACAAAGAATTTCTCATGGTGAAGAGAGTGCTATTAAAACCAGGTAAGGAGGAACATGAGCCAATACAAAGAAAAAGCCATTTCAAAATCGTATGAAAATTTGGAGTTAAATGCTGCAAGATCATTGTTGACAGCAGAAGTACAGATAACTTAGTGTCCAGTGATTGATAGAGAAGCTTAGGTTAAAGAAGATTGCGCATCCAAACCCATACAAGGTTTCATGGTTACGAAAGAGACATCAAATCTTGGTGGTGAGCAGTGTTTAGTGAATTTTTAGATATGTTTCATATAAAGATGACATTTTACGTGATATTATGTCCACGGATGCTTGTCATGTTTTGTTGGGAAGGCCTTGGCAATTTGATAGAATGTTGTACATGATGGTAGGATGAATACTTACACTATTGTGATGGACAGAAGTATACATTGAGTCCATTGAAGGACAAAGGGAAAGAAGTGGACAACAGTCCTAAAGTGTGTTTAATCTTAGGAAAACAATTTCTAAGAGAGATGAAGTGAATTCCACACGAGGTTGGGACAATGGGTAAAATGGAAGGAATTCCACATGAAGTGAAGAATTTATTGGAGGAATATGCTAAAATTCTTTCTAGTTAGTTGCTCGATGGGTTGCCACCATGAGAAGCATTAGCCACTGTATGAATTGAATTCTCGGATCAAGCTTACTGAACAAGGTAGCCTATAGGATGACACCTATGGAGAATGAGGAGGTGAAGTTGTTGGACAAGGGTTTGATAAGGGAGAGTTTGAGCCCATGTGCAGTACTAGCACCCAAGAAGAATGGAGAATGGCATATATGCATAATTGATGAGCCATTAAGGAGATGACAATTAAACACAAATTTCCATTGCCAGAAATGGACAACTTAATGGATTGCTTGAATGGAACTAAGTACTTCATAAAGAGATAGTTGAAGAGTGGATATTACCAAATCCAGATTAGAGAAGGGGATGGGTGGAAAACTGCATTCAAGACAAATGATGGGTTGTATGAGTGGCTAGTTTTGCCATTTGGATTAACAAATGCATTGAGCACATTCATAAGGCTAATGAACAAAGTGCTGAAACCATTTCTCGGTAAGTTTGTAATTGTTTATTTGGATGATATTTTGATATTTAGTAGAATGAAGGAAGAACACTTGATGCATTTAAGGATTATTTTGCAAAGATTGAAAGAAAAGAAGTTGCTGGTCAACTTGAAAAAGTGCAGTTTTATGGAGGAGTTAGTGCACTTGGGTTTTGTAATTTTCCAAGAAGGTTTGTGAATGGACCTTGAAAAGGTAAGAGCTATTGTGTAGTGACCATCACCAAGGAGCATGTTTGTATTAGAAATTTTAGTGGCGTATATGCACCTATCATAGAAAGAAAGAAATGTGGTAGGAATGAATTTAATTGGATAGTTGCAGCAAAGAAGAGATTTCAATTTTTGAAGGAGAAAGTGACAAACAATTGGTTCCTGCATTGGCAAATTCAACGAAGTGTTTCAAGTGGATTGTGATGCAAGTGAGACAACGATTAGTGGAGTTTTGAGTCAAGAAGGTAAGCCCATTGCATACTTAAGTGAGAAGTTAAATGAAGCTAAAAAGAAATATTTAGTCTATGATTGTTCAAGCATTGAAGAAGTGGAGGCAGTACTTTCTACCAAAGTAATTTGTTCTATTCACAAATCATCATGCACTATAGTTTATTAACAGCCAAGATAAATTGAGCCAAAAGCATATGAACTGGGTTGAGTTTCTTCAAAGTTACTTATTTGTTTTGAAGCATAGGAGTGGTATATTGAATGGAGTAGCTAATGCATTGAGTAGAAGATATTTTTTGTTGCAAGAGTTGAGAGTAAAGGTTGTTGGACTCGACTCCATGAGAGAGTTGTCTGAGGATGATGTGGAATTTAAGGAAGCTTCAACAATGAGTTAGAACCTAACCAATATGGATAGAACTCTATGGTTAGATTATTTCATTTAGGAGGTCTATTGTTCAAAGGACAAGATTTATGCATACCTCATGGTTCAATGAGGGAGAATTTAGTGAGATAGAAGCACAGTGGAGGTCTAGCCAAACACTTTGGGGTGGACAAAACATTGACATTGATGTGTGAGTTATTATTGGCCAAGGATGAGTGTGGATGTGAAGAATGTTGTGCAAAGTTACAAAGTTTGCGAACATGCCAAGGGGAAGAGTTGAAATCTACGGTTGTATCAGCGATTGCCTATACTGGAGAGACCATAGGAAGATGTGAGTATGGACTCTGTTTTTCGGTTAAAAGCTCGATGAGTTAATGACTTTATTTTTGTTGTTGTAGATAGATTTTCAAAGAAGACACTTTATACCTTGCAAGAAGTCAAGTGATGCCACTCATGTTGCTACGTTATTCTTTAGAGAAGTGGTAAGATTTCATGGGTCACCAAAGAGGATTGTTTTAGATAGTGATAATTAAATTATGGGCCATTTTGGGTGTACTTTGTGGAGAAAATTGGACACTAAGTTGAATTTTAGTTTAGCCTATCAACCACAAACAAATGGGCAAACGAAGGTTGTTAATTGAAGCCTTAGAAATGTGTTGAGATGCTTAGTTGGAAAGAAGCCAAGTCTATAATATACTACATTGGCACAAGCTGAGTTTGCATACAACAACTCAGTTATTAGGAGTACAACATATAGTCCTTTTCAAATTGTGTATGGATACAACTCTAGAGGGGTAGATGAGTTGAGAAGTACAACTGATTTGGGAAGACAGGTGCTGTAGGAGAGGATTTTGTTGAGTATATACACAAGTTGCACAAGGAAGAAACTTTGGACAAGAGTGCAATGAGATACAAGCAACATGCTGATCCCAAGAAAAGAGAACAAAAAATTGAAGTTAGAGAGTTGCATTTAGCACATTTGAGAAAGGAAAGGTTCCCAATTGAAACTTACAACACATTGAAATGGAAAATGATTGGGCCTTGTTAGGTCTTGGTGAAATTTGTAGTGAATGCCTATGAGATAGAGCTCTCAGAAGGAGTGGATATCTCATCAATTTTCAACACGGCAAATTTGTACACTTACTATGAGGGACAAACAAGTGGAAAACAAAGTACAATTTCAGATTTATCAATGGAAGATTGGGTACAAGAGTTGCTCGAGAAAGAACGAGATGAGGTAGTAGTAGTGTATGATGTAGGAGCATCCGAGTTCATGAGTAATCTTACATCACCAAAATAAATAAAACATGCAAATAGGTCTTTTGTGGTTGTGCAACAATTTCTAGTGGATGCATAAAGGTTTCTAGTTGAAATGTAGAGGTTTCTAATGGTTGTGTAATTGTTCCTAGTTGTCGCACAATAGTTCCTAGTTGTTGTGCAACCTTTTGGTTGCCACAAAATAGTTCTTAGTTGCTATGCAACTGTTTTGGTTGCATTTACTCATTTGACTTTTCATCAAACACTTGGCCTGCAAAGTCCTCAAGCCATTTCAATTAGAACGAAGTAGAGTTTAAGGGTTTTGTTGGAGATGATGTGGCAAAATTCATTTGGAATCAAATGGGAGTTTCACACTCAAGTAGTCTTGTTTAATAATAGCTTCGACATGAAGACAAATCCTTCTAGAAGATGAATGGTCAAGGCTTGATGATTGGGATTATTACCCAATCATTCATGAGGACATTTGGGGCCAAGAAGAGGAAGCAAAATAGATACAAGGAATGGAAGGATAAATGCAGAGATGCCAGTAGATTGTTTTGAACAAAAACATGCCCTAAATCATGTGTAGAAAGGAATATGTTGGCAAGAAAAGAAAAACGACAGAGTACGGGTGTAATAGAGAAAGAGGCCGACTATTTGGAGGAAGAGAGACATTGGAGAAGTGTTGTGTAGAGATCCAATTGTAAATGGAACTGTGCTTTGTGCCATAGAAACAAAACCCAACAAAAAACCACAGTTGATCGTTGATTGCAATCAAGTCGCGCTAGTTGAAAACTGGCACATTGAGTTTTTTCATTGACCAATTTTCTTGGTCATAAGACACGTTTTTTTGAATAACCCACCAAAAATCTGCAAGTGATTCAAAAACCCATGAATAAAATGTGGGCGATTCAATAACTTACGAATAAAATGTAGGTTAATGGGTCTTTGGCGAGTTATTCCATAACATTTGTCCTCTTCTACAAGTACTCTCAGGTCTGTTAGAAAGTACTCTCAGCATACTCCATTTACTACTCATCAATGTGGTTATTCTCTAACTATCAATTTGGTATTATCCAAAAAGTCATAAGACAATTTCTTTGGTCGGATGGTAAAGGAAATATGAAGAAACACTCTGTTAGATGGGAATGGTGTTGTTTAGACAAAGCTGAGGGTGGATTGGGTCTTAAGGATTTGGAAGTGCAAGATGTTACTTTGGCTACAAAATGGATTATCAAGTCCTTGGATGGAGAAGAACCTTGGAAAATTTTGGTTAGAAATAATTTAATTAAAGTTGTTCCAAGCAATAATAGAGGTTGGGGCAACCTACACATGCATGATATATTATTTGGGGACTTCCATGCCAAGCCTTTGGGATTAGTTGTCTTTCTAAGTATATAGAAAACTTGGGAACAAGCTAAAAAGCTTATTCTTGATAGAGAAGCATTTAATCTTAATAAGAACCTGATTTGTGGACATAGGTCCATATGGTGGAATGTGGAACATAAAGGTAAACCATTAGCCCTTCTACAGGGATGTTCTGTTAAGAATCGGAACAAACTGGGACTGCCAGTTCTAAATGATTTGGTAGATAACAGTAAGCCTAAAACATGGGCACATCTTAAAGAAGAATATGGTTTGGCTGATACTCAGAAAAGAACTATTTCTACTCTCTATAAAGCCTTTTTAGGCAAGCTTTCTCAAGAAGTCTTTGTTCTTGGGGAAGAGTGCATAGAAAGGTTAACATGGAAAGATGGGTCTAAGCTGATGAAAGTTGATCCAAAAAATATATATAAGATGATCACTAATTCTTAGGCGGTATTCGAAGATATTAAAACTATTTGGAAAGATACATTAGAGAAAAAAGTATTGTCTAAAACCTTCAAGATAATATGGTAAAAAAACAATGAACCTAAGAAAAGTTGTTTTAGATGGCTTCTTATCCAAAATAAGCTTAATATAGGTTTAGACAATAATCTTTGTTCTATATGTAGGGTTGATGAAAATTGTTATCATATCTTTTTTGAATGTGAGTATGCTATGTCTATTTGGTCAATATTTATGGGGAACATTCATAACTGGTGTCCTAGAAAATATGTCAATTGGAAGGAAATTTTATGTGGTTTTGTTGATGGTTTAAATGAAAAAGCTAACAGGTTTTGGCTTGTCTTATCAACTGAAATTCTTTGGTTTTTATGGAAAATGAGAAATGAGGAAAGATTCCAAGGCAAAAAGAGAGTTCTCACTGAGGCTTATCAAAGACTCACAAACTATAAAATGACTGAATAGGTTGTAATCACTTTGGAGCTGACAGTAGAAAAGTTCAAGGAGATCATGGAAGGAGGTGCTATGACATACAAGGAAGACATACACCAAGCAGACTATTGGACACAGGACTTGAGAAGAATTGATGAAAAGTTAACAATGAATATATAGATTTCCAAAAACTATAATTTAAATAACATCAAATTGAAAAATTGAGAAATGAAATGCATAAATACCTTGAAATCACATATCAGAATTACAGTGTAAGCAGTGGACAGCTAAGAGTTACCCCTCCTATTGGTAGATTTCAAGGAATAGATTCATTCAAGGACAGTGATAACAGAGAATACATTAAGGAACAGGAAAATAAGCTAGTTATCAAACAGCAGAAGGAAAACAATAAAGAGTCAAAGGCAAGTTAAGAGTATTGAGGAACAGACCTAGATGATAGTCAGGGATATTACTATGGAGGATACATGCAGGCAACAGAGGACAAACAAGAACAACAAAACAGGAACTCAGAAATGCAGATAGATACTGAGAAAGCAAACAGGAACAGGGGTGAACTTAATGCAACAGATGATAGAGATGAAGAAATGGAACAGGAATGAGAAAGCATCCTAAAATTAGCTAGATCTGTATTTTGTATTTGAGCTTAAATTGTTGCTATCTGTTAGAGTTGATGAGATGATGCCTTGACACTACGTACTGTATTATTTTGATCCTATTTTGACAAAATGATTAGTATGTAATAGGTATGGGTTTTGGATTGATATAGGTAGTTGATGAACAATTGAAGTGGCCTCCTTGACCACTATATTGTAACTACATCTTTTCTTTTGAATATAATTGGTGCACGATCTTCAATCCAAAAAAAATATAAGTACCATTTTTCATTTTTGCATCATTCTTTCAACTTCACACTCAAGGAACATAATTTTTCAAATTTATAGGGCAAAGACAAACAGGGAAATAGAGGGATCAATGATCAACAAATTAGGGCACACCTTCAACATTGTTAGTTTTCAAGCCTTACACATTCCTTTCACTTGTTATGAAGTTGCAATGTGAAAGAGGTAACATCCATAAGGGCTTTTTATGTTTTAGTTTAACTTTGCTGGGTTAGTGTTAGGGTTTAACTTTTTAAGTTTATGTTAGGATTTTTAAGTATTTTGATGTTAGGGTTTAGGGTTGAAGTAACTTCTAACCCTAAACCGTATCATGAAAAAAATCTAAATGTCTACTTAAACCTTGAGTTCTAACAACAAACATAGAACATAATGCCATAAACACTAACCTAACCCTAACATAATATCTTACTTTAGGGTTAGTTTTAGGTTTTTTAACTAAGCAATACTTAAATATTGTTGTTACTATGCTAAACCTAACCCTAAAGTAATTTTTGGATGAAGAACTTCTAGGGCAAATTCATGCCAATACTTCTACTTCTGCACCATCTTCCTCTACTAAAAAACCTAATACTGGTGGGGGGAAAAGTGAATTTTTTTTTGCACCCTATACCACACTCCAACCATCATTAGAGAGCATAGGAATGAAGGATGGTCCATGTAGAGGTTAAAAAAGTAATAGCCATTTTTTGGTATTATTTGAGCATCCCATTCGATGTTGCATGATTTCTTTCTTGGCAATTAAAGATTGATGCCATTGTTGCTACAGGTCCTAGTTTCAAGGCCCTATCATATGAGAACCTTAGAGTCGATATGCTAAAAGAAGTGCTAAAAGAAGTGGTGTAGGATGTTTGTGAGGTCACTGTTGAGCCTTACAAGGACTAGAAGAAGATAGGTGCATCATGATGTTGGATAGGTGGATTGATAGAAGGAACTGTATACTAATCAACTTCATTGTGTCATTCTAGAGTGGTACAATCTTCCTCAAGTTCGTAGATTCATCTAATCAAGTGAAACCAATCCACTTGCTTTTTTATTTATTTGATGAGGTAGTAGTGATTAAATATGTAGTTAGTGTTGATGCAAAGGGGCTATTCAAGGGCATTACAACATTTTTTCTTGATGCACATGATTAACGAGCAGCCATTGTGGAGTTGCCAATGTACGAGTAAGCAAATTCCTCTCTAGCATATGCACAGTAAAGTCAAGATAGTAAAACTAGGTAAAAAATATTAAATTAATAATTTGCAATTAGACTTCATTTATAGCAATTTTGCTTATTGCAAAATTGAATTAAATTATGGGTTTATTAATAAATTTTGCATTTGCGACTAATCCAATGTCAATGCAATGGTGGGACTACTTTGGCAAAGAAACCAAATCACTTTGATGAATGACAATACATTTTCTAAGCCAGCCATGCAGTTCTTCTCCTCGCAAGCAATCTTGAAGAGTATTTGAACATATACACTCTAAGAAACGGAACTACTTGAGCCAACAATTGTTGATGAATGACTATACATTTTCTAAGCCAGCCATGTAGTTCTTCTCCTTGCAAGTAATCTTGCAGAGTATTTGAACATATACACTCTAAGAAGCGCAACTACTTGAGCCAACAATTGTTGAATGATTTGGTCTATGACCATCACAACTTTTGTCTTCGCCTTAAGAAAATTCGAGGTTAGAAACTTTAAATACCATTAAAATTTAATGAATTTTAATGATAGTCAGTAAATTACCTTATTTATGATTTTAAGCAATCTAAGTTCAATCAATCAAATTTTTAGCAAACATTAGTAGGTCAAGAACTTATGTGTTGCTAATCTCAAGGAGTGTTGAAGATTACAAACCAATTGATCTTGAACCAAAATGGATTGCAGCTGAGGAGGAGCCCTAATTTGATGAAAATGATTTAGCCATCTTGAATGGGGTTTTTGATGATCATGACCATGTTGATGCGGTTTTTGTGACTGCAATGAACATTAGGATAGAGGCACAGAGTGTATCTATCCTCTCTTGAACAAAGCTTCTCAGACGCTGAACTAGGTGATCGAATGAGACTGCTCCAAGGTTCCTTTAGTGTCAGGTCTTGACGTGCATGGGAAAAGCTCTGTGGAATGATGTGATTTGCTGGTAATCATAGGGGGGACTTACGTATCAGACTTAGTGTTTAGTGCTCAAGGAAGAAAGTCATGGGTTTCAGTGGATTTTGGAGTCTTGGACTTGGATTCTTCTGTTTCTGGATTGGATTTTCAACTTCAGGCGAGAAAAAGATCTAAGTTCAACTAGACTAATCTATGCGGGCAAAGAATGATTTTGCAATAGGCTCTTCTATGATCTACTCCTAAGGAAAATCCAAAGAAAATGAAAAAGAGAGGGATGGTAGATGAGAGTTCAGGGATCTAGATGACAGGAAAGACTACTGCTGAGGATTGATGCTGGAACCACGCTTCTGCTTCGTCATGTGACAACAACTAGGCAAAGATGGTGCGATCTTCTGGGATAGTGGCAGGGATTTTCACACTGTCCTGACATGGAACATGGGACTGATCATTCAGGAACAGTCGAAGTTAAGCTTGGAATTAGTTCAGGCTAACCATACAAAGTGATTTGCAAGCCACAGATCACAAATGGTATGAACAAATCATCATTCAATCATTCAACAATAACATTTTCCATCATATTAACTAACAAAAGATTGAAATAAAGGAAATAACTTGAATAACTTTCAGATTTGCTTCAAGGAATCAATAAGACCATGTCAAACATCCAAAGAATCATATGAACACCAATATTCAATGCTTATATTCTTGCTTCAGAAGTCTGTATTACAACAATCCAGTTGATCCTTGGAGTTTCAGCTCAAAAAATACAGTGCAGAAATGAAAACTAGCTACTAGGGTGCTCTAGGAGCATCAAAATGATAGAAAGGGAGAGAGACTAAAATGAGGCGATCCCCAGCCTTTATATAGGCAATTAGAAATACACTAGGTCACAAAGGAAATTAGATTTCCTTGACACGTGTGCCCCAAGTCAAAAACCCTAGAAAAGGTAGGTGGGGTCGTCAGATCCATCATTGTCCTTCCAGAACTCCCTCCTCCTTGGTTTCTGCTTCCAGGAATCTGGTCAGGACGACTTCCAACTCCATAGGAATGCTTGGCATGTTCTCAATCCGGAACTCCATGACAGATGCGGTAGTGGCACAAGCAGTAAGGATGTTCTCCCAATCTGCCCTCAGCTCCTGAATACTGTTCATGAAGGTCAGGAATGAAGATGCATCCTCGAGATGGGATTCCTAGGTAGGATACTCAGGCTTGAAGTATATGTTATGCATCTTGTCTTTTAATTCTTCCAAGTTGATAGTTTCATTCTGAGCTACCTCTAGGTCAAACCAGGCCTCCATGGACACGAGGATCTTGTCCTGGATCTCTCTTAGCATGGCGTGAGCCTGAGTGATGTCACCCTCAATCTTCTCCAGATTATCCCTCTTCATAACCAGGGCAGAATGCCAACTGAGGAAATCATATGCTGCATTAGCCTGTATCACCTTATCTCTCACCAAGTCCTGCTTCGGAGTGTTCATTAGTGCCTTAAGCCTAGGAATAGTCTCCTCCCAGACCATGGTGAACTGTTGACATACTTCCATTCACCTGGACGAGGTCTTCCAGGACTTATGGGCTCTATCTGAGACCTTCTTCATCCAGTCCTTTGCTGCATGACCTGCTGATCTCAAAACCTCAACTTCAGCCAATGAATCCTTGGTTATGCTTGGAGGTTGAGCTATTGTTCCTTGAGTCGACTACAATGGGCCTATGAGTTGCTGGATGTATTGCCTCAGTTCTTCATTTTCCCTCTTCAGCTGGTTCTTTTCTTCTTCCTTTTTCAACCTTTCTCTGATTGTGGCAACGGAATCCTCCAGCTCCTCCATTTCTTGATCCTTCGTGGTTGGTCGAAGGTCGACCTTCAATATGTCAAAATCTTCAAGACTGATGTCCTCTTTTGCCTCGCTCACCCTGGGAATTGCTACCTCCACTCAGCGAGACCCTGATTCATCTCTTGTGATCCTAGAAAACTTCTTTGCCTTCTTCTGATCTATAGATTTCCCTATCCTGGCTAGGAAATTACCAAGTTCGGTGGAAGGATCACTCTTCTTGATTGTCTTCTTCAACTTGTCCTGTAACCATTTGGGTCTTGCAGATGGATTGACTTCCCTTTGTGGTTCTTGCGGCTCTTGATCAACTTGTGGTGTGGATGTCGGTACTTCGCCGGAATTGAACTCCTCGTCGAGGAATTCCAAATCAGGGTGATGGAGCATATCCTCGAGTCGGACCTCCCCTGGATTTCGTGATGAGGGGTTAGGCTGATTTCCCACCACCAAGCTGGGAGTCCGTTCCCGAGCGGAATCCATGGACTCATGGTCTCCATGATCAGCTTGCTCATTCGGGATCATTTCCTCCTCCACGAGTCCTTTATCCTTAACTGTTTGCATGTTGTCGGAAAAAAGATCAACCTCCCGGACGGAAGAAGTGCTGGCGGAGTGAGGCCTACTTGCGTTCTGCTCCTCCTTGTCAGGTCTTCTGACAGACTCCTTCCGAGCCTTCACTCTCTTCGTTGGTGGATCCTCCGTAGTCCTGCTCCTTACTTCATGTCCTGTTCCTTGTTCTTTTGTAGGAGCCCCTTCGGTCATGTCCTCTTCGGAAGACTGAGAATCCAAGTCTCCCATCAGGTCATAAGTCGGGTGGATGCCCCTCTTGTGTAATTTCTTCGTCTGCTAGTTTATCCATTTCTATGTTATCGTTAGCACGGGTGCCATCAGATCGTCTAAGTGGGTGACCTTAGGATCGGACCAAACCAAGGGTGGAAGAGGCTTATCCTTCTCCTATTCGAAGAACGACTGGACTTGCCTACCATCCTCCTTAACTTGATCCGGGATTGAAAAGATCTTGGTGGCCCTGATCATGTCAACTGAAAGCCGGGAACATGTTCTCCTCCGCACCTCGAAGTCATCTTCAGCATTGGCCCAGTGGTCCTCCAGGTGCACCTTATGTCTATGCTTCCTTCCACATGCTACCCGGGTGGTATTGAATGGATCGAAGTTCTCCCGCATGGAATAAGTCACTAGGTTGTAGAACTGCAGCTCCTCTTCAGATTTTTCTGCGGCTTGGAGAGATGGGCATGCTTCGATTGCATCCTCCGTCTGGACTGGATAACCTACCTCGGCCTCCTTCTTCTTCTGAACTTTGTCATATGCCGAGAGTTGCCTTGTTAATTCCAACAGGACCATCTTGTCTGAAGGATACCTCGGTAGTCTATATGGGTAGGCGGAGAATCCTTGCACTCGGATGTATGTGAATTTCGGGAATTGGATGAACCAGGAACCGTAAGTCTTGATCAATTGCTTGGACTCCGGTGACAACCTTTGGTGAGTGCCTCCTTGAAGGGTCCTAGTGATGTGCATGGTGAATGCATCATTATACCTCCTGAAATGGTTTATGTTCTAGAGATGGAGCTGGGTGTAACAATCATAGACTCTAACTTGCCCTTCTTGATTCCTGATACGTCCCTTCCATGATAGTCCTCAATATTTATTATTCCTTGCCAGCATATAGATTACATAGGAACTCATGTAAAAGGCCTTTGATTTCTCCAGATTTCGGAATTGTGCGTCAATATTGTCATTGAGGAGTCGAGCCCAGTCAATCATCTTCGTCCTGGCGATGACCTCCTCGATGTAGTAGAACATCCATGGCTCGAAGGTAGAGGACTGAGGACTTCCCATGATCTGCTCAGCATGACGACAAGGTCTCCATGCTCTTGCTTGAAGTCGGATTTAAGGAGTGTCCTTGGCAACTTGGAACAGTGAGGCCTTTTCTTCTGCATCCAAGATTTGTTGATGATCCCAAAACAGGTTGCCGGATCGGCCTGGAACATGTCGGCTGCCTCCTCCTTGCTTGTGTACTCAATGGGACTATAGACAGGAATGTTGAATGCCTCTGTAATCTTTTCCTTGAAGAAGTAGGCTACCACTGTGTTGTTGCGGTTAACAACCATCCTTCGTTCAGGATCATAGTGCATGAAACATTCCACGATCAGTTCGGGACAAGGAATGGTGGGTGGGAAACATGCGGCGGAGGCAACTCCGTTTTGAACGATCTTAGCTGCAAGTTGGGATGGAGGACGTTCATCTACTTCGTACATTCGCTTCCTAATTTCCTCCATGCTTGAGGGATGGATGTTGGTGTCTCCCACGTTTGCCCATTTTGAGATGATTTTGGACTCCGGGAGTGTTCCTCTGAGGGCCGCCTTCATTTGAGTTTGTCTTGAAGAGCTCGCCTTGGCACTTGCCATTTACCTGCGGAATCAAGGAAAGAAAAAAAGCAAGTATAAGATGTGAGGAGTAAGCGTGGAGGCAGGATGAGGTTTTTTATTCCCAAACATGAGAAGGTTTTATAACAAATTTATGCATGTGGGACTAAAAAAATGATAAATGTTAAGTACATAGGAAGGAGAGAACAATATAATTCCAAGTAAGAAGAACTATCCTATGCATTCACATACCTTCCTCTTGGACAAGGAACTTTGACCTTCAATGAAATTTCTGATTTTTGGATGGATTTCTGATTTTTACGCAGGAATTTCTGAGTTTTGATGGATTTTTGCCAAGGAATCTGCCTTAGGAATATTCAGAAATTTGAGTCTTGGAGAAGGATTCGCCTTGGGATGAAGGAGTCTTGGACTTGAAGGATGGAATCTGCCCTAGGAAGATGAATTTCTGCCTTTGAAAACTTCAGAAATCTGCCCTTAACCTACAGAAATCTGCTCTAATGAAGAACTTCAGCTTTGGAAATGGTGAAATCTGCAATCCTCCTTGATGAACTTTATTTTTGATGTTGAAATCTTCCTTAGAATGCCTTCTTCTCCTTTTGACTAGGACTGAAATCTGCCTTTTGGTTTTGAATTTGTGTTTGAATGATTTGAAAATGACTTAGGCGCCCCTTTATATAGGCATTTAGACTCCCTTGTGCCACTTGGCCGACCCAGATTGGTCTAAAAAAGCTTAGCCGCCATACTTTATTACCTGGCCGACCTAGATTTTTGTCCTTATCCTCCTAGGCGGTGGCATGGATTTCCAGGTGTCGGGGATTCCATGAGCAATTGGATTATGCGACCATGGATAACTTCTTCCTGAGTAAGGAATTTCTTCCCTTGGGGTGACTTTTGAAGCTCATTTGTTGAAATTTGGCTAAGTCTTGGAATATTGCCCCTGTGAAGAATCTCCAGAAGGAAGTTTGTGATCTTATGTCTGAACAAGAATCTTCTTGGGTTGCCCATTTCGGCGGGACTGGAATCCTTTAGGCCAGGTCATACTTCCAGAGTGGGTTAGGCATGGACTGGAATCATGTTGTCCAGGAGCGCAAATTCCAGGAGGAAGGGGATTTTGTGCTCAGGACAAAAATCCTCCTGGAGCGCATAATCCACCTGGTCATGGATTGTGCGACCAGGGACAAATTCCTTCAAGGAGGCTGGATTTCTTACTTTCAAGTCCTTTTGTCAAAATTTTACCAAGTTTTGGAAATCTTCTCCTGTGGGATCTCATGAAGGCTACTACTTTCACTTTGGACAGGAATCATTTCACTTTGCAATTTGCAGAGGGAACTGGAATCCTTCTATCCAGGAGCGCATATTCCTTGAGGAAGTGGATTTTGCGACCTAGTCAAAGAACTCTCCAAGAGTGCAATATCTAGGAGGTCCAGGAATTGGCGACCTGGACAGGACACTTTCCCTGAGCGCACATTTCAACATGTCATGGATTTTGCGCTTTTGTCCTTGTATGTTCAGTTTTCAGGATTTTGGCTAAGGACTTATCCTTCTCATAGTTTAAAAACTCGGACTCGGCAATTACTCGGCGGACCCAAAAAATTTAGAAACTCGGGACTCTGCAAAAACTCGGGGAAAAACTCGGCAAAGTTATCGAACATTAAAAAATACATTAATTTTTAAAAATATACTTTAAAAACATTCATATTACTGAATTTTGTGAATCATAATATTATATTACTAGTTTTCTTCATATATAGATCAAAATTAAAGTTCAATACACTTCATAAACCAAAAACTAGTTGGAACTTCAAAGTTCAAAATTTCAATACATATAAACTATTATTGAGCATATATTACATAACCTATTATTGAGCATTTTATAAAATATAAATATTAAATTTATAATTTTATATATATATATCTATTATCAGGTTTCATATTATATATTAAAATTAAATAGGCTGAAATATGACTCTATTTATTTATAAATCTCTAATAGATAATAAATAATAGGTTTCATATTAATAAATTTATAATCTCTAAATCTCACGGTCTATTTATTTATAAATAATAGATAATAAATAATAGTTTTCCGTTTCATAATCTCTAATAGATAATAATAAATACGTTTCATATTATATATTAAATAGGCTAAAATTATAAATCTCTCCGATCTCGTTTCATATTATACAGTCTTTTTAAAATTTAATTAGTCCAAAATCTCATGTTTCACCCGTCCCTGGGTTTTTTAATTTCGATTTATATTTTTACAATGAAAATAATGTTTTGCTAGTCTGCGATTTAGGGTTTTTTTAGGCGATTATGGTCTCTGTGAAGTTGAACGACTGTGAACTTTGAAGACTTTTTTTTTGAATGAAATCGCGGAATAAGAAAACTTTTTTACTTACCTGAATGATAACCGCCGCGCTAGGGTTTTTGTCTGGTTTCGAATGAAGTGGCAAAAAAAAAAAACGAAATCCCTTTTTATATCTTTTTATTTTCGTTCATTCGACAATTTTGGGCGAGTTTTCCCTGAATCCGCGAGTTTTTTTTGTTGAAATCGCCGCGATTTTTGTGAAAACTTGTTGGCGAGTTTTACAGAAGAGTACTCGCCCACGGATTTCTGGCGCGAGTACTCGCGAGTAATGGCGAGTTCTGGCGGTTTTTTAAACTATGATCCTTCTGTTCAATTTATCGTTTGAGGTTTTAGTTTTGCAAAAAGGTGAACTTTAGTTGCTTTACCCAGGTTCAATCATCGACATAGGATCCAGAACAAGGAGTTTTCCTCTATCCCTTTAAGGAATTTCAATCTCAATGGTAGAGTTTTCCACATAGACAATGAATTCTTTATGCAGGTACCCATAGATTGGAGTCGGAATCATTTCCTAACAGGTTGCAAAATCCAGTCAGGACAGGAACTGGAACAGGACAATCATGATCCTGGGGTGCATAATCTAGCAAGTACTGGATTATGCGATCAGGATGAAAAACCATCCCTGGGCGCATAATCCAGTACCTACTGGATTATGCGCCCATGGATGGTTTTTCATCTTGGTCGACTACTGGATTATGCGGCCATGGATGGTTTTTCATCCTGGTCGACTACTGGATTATGCGACCAGGGATAGAATCCTTCTCTGTGCGCATATTCCAGTAGGTACTGGATTATGCGCCTAGGAACATTCCTGTGCCATAGTTCAACAATCATCAGGAGGGGTTCTTGAACATTCATTGTTTTGAAATTTCCTCTAAGTCCTTGAAAACTCTATTGATTTGAGAATCCTTCGAGTTATGAAATGAGTCCTGGATCGGGATCAGAAGGATATCCTTTGGATTAGTCTTATCGGAGTGGGGCTGCCAGCCTGGGAACTGAGTTCCATGATGGAAAGATGAACATGTCAAGGAGTGACAAGCTTTGTCGAATTCAGGACCTTGTTGGGATAAGAATCTGGATAGACCTTGGAACGGGATTCTGGACAGGAATTCTTTGAAACAAGACTCCGAGATAGGCACTTCCGGACAGGATTTTGGATTGGACTTTCGGACTGGACTCCTGGACTAGAGACTGGAACAAGATCAGGACTGAGTTCCATGCCGGGAGTGGAGAGGGTTCATTTCTTAAGATGGAAAGATAAACTCCTTCCCGAGGATTGTCCAGGATAGGCAGTTAGGGTTCCAAACCCATGCAGGAGGGATTTTCCCTGTTCACATCTTCGAGCATCCATGATCCATTTTGACTAGTAACATCACCCGCTGTCATGAAGACAAGCCAGAAAGTCCAGGATCAGAGCAAGAATCCGGGCTAAGTCAAAAAAAGGGGGACCCAATTTGCAATTGGGGTTGATGTTTGTAAAGTGGGCACAACAGACCACAGTTGTAGGAAGGAGAACAAGGATCCATGGGCAATGGCTTCCGCTTCACATTTTGTAGTCTAGGAGCCTTAGAGGGTAATTGTGTTTTCAACTTTTGTTTTGCAATATGAGATTTATGTTGTAATAGGTATACCATACTTGACTGAAAATTTTATATGTATTGAGGATTTGAGAGTAATTGGCAATGTTGAATCTTTATTTACTTATTATGTTTGAAGTTTCAACTTTGTTTCTCTTTATATGCACAATATTTGGCATGGGATAACAATTGCAATTTTTTACTTGTGTTTTTAAGAGTATTTTAGCATTTTTATAGTTTGCTATGTTTTTCTTGTGCTAAACGAATGTAGTTGAATTCCATTTACACTTTCAGTTTACAATGTCAATGCCTTGTAAATGGAATGCTACTATGCTCTATGCCATTGTTTGTGTGTGCCATGGAGCTAAATTTAAGGTTACCTTTGTAGTGGTATTTTGTTGTGTACCATACTAAGTTGCTGACCCTGTATGGGTTTGGGTACGGGTACGAGGTTCGGGTACAATACGACAACACACACACACATATTAAATACCTCATAACTTGTAATAATGAAAATTCAAACTACTAATGAATTGAAATTCATAATTCAGTGATTGTAAAGTCATAATTGAATCCAAGTAGCACCATCAAAGCAATAGAAATCAAGTTCCAATTATGTAATATACATATTGTTGATTAAAAAAAGCTCCATCTAATGGAGGACTATATAATATTGTAAAGACTATGATGGTATGTGTTGATGTGTTTTCCTTGCACATGCAAACTCAGAATAAAATACTAAGTATTCTATCCTCTCTTGAATAAAGTCTCTCAAATGTTAAACAATGTGATCAATCGAGACAACTCCAAGGTTCCTTGATTGTGTTTTTGCTATGGATAGACTCAGTAGTTGATGTGATCATGCTGGTAATCACAAAGCGACTTACGCTGAATATGCTTCTTACTCCACTCAAATGTGTTACTTCTTCCTTATGAAATGGAACTTCTTCCTCATGAAATGGAATTTCTTCCGATTGGCTACGAAAAGAAAATGCAAAAGACAAAGGTTGAGAAAGCTAATCTAAGGACAATGAAGTGATGGATCATGTCAAGATAGACAAATTCCTCATATAACCCAACTCCGCTTCGCCATGAGGACCAACAACTACACAAAGTTCGGTGCAATCTTCTAAGGTAACTCAAGGATTTTCAAATTGCGAAGTATTCATCCAAACACCCACAGCTGGCGCAGCTTGAACAATCTTCACAACCAAACTGAAGCATGTAAAGGTTCAGGCTAACTTTGCAAAGTGAGTTGCCATCGACAATCCACAAAAAGTATGAACCATTAAGGAATTCATCAAATATCTTAACATATTGGCATCACATCAATGAACTTCTAATCTAACTCTACTTGGAAACATCTCTCCATCACATCCAAGAAATTAGAAACCATGTTAACATTCCGCAACCACACAAAATCACCATGCAACAACCAACAATGAGCTTGTATTGATCTTGGAAGTATTTTGACAACAATTTCAAAGTCTCTTTAATGACTTTAAGAAGTCTCCTCTACTCTACTCCTACAGAACTCTAATTCTAATGTCCTATATTTACAAATGAGAGAAGTGAGCCTTATATAGAACTCAAGAATTACATGAGGGGCCAAGATTGATTTAGCAATCAACGGCTGAAATTGAGACAACAAGGCAGTTTGTTACAAAATTTGCTATTTTTAGAACATGAAAGAGGCAATGAAGGCACAATTTCCAATGTGATAAGCATCTTTGGAGTATCTTTATGGTGGGCCCTCTTACATGGCAGAATGCGATTGGCTTGATGATGTGTACGTGCCACCTCAACATCTTTGAATGAACTAGTGTGATTCACTTCATGTTCACTTAGAATATTTTCTTGTTGTCTTGATGTAACTCATGGATCGCTTTGATGATCATGCTCATCTCTCATCTTGTGATGTTGTGCTTGTGCAGGATCATGCCTTTGAACAGTTGCATGGACTCGTGGAGTAGACTAGTGCCTCATGAGAGTTCTTGTCTGGCACATGATATGTGAGCTTCTAGATGATGACCTCCTTTAAGATGTGCATGGTGAAGTGACAACCTTCCACTGATCCTCGCCTCGAACGGATGATGCTCTTGATGATGAACTACACTTGTAACCTTGATCATCTTAGACTAGCTCCCCTTCACATGGCGTTGATGTCTACGAAGTCTTCAAAGTAAGATGAACTTGATGCAGGAGCTCTCCTCCATGTGATGACGATGACAAACTTGAGCAACTTTCCTCCTTTTTCCAAACTTCTCATGTATGAGCTCTCGCTATTCACCTCCTTGGATCCTCCATCACCTACAAGAAGAAACACATCAAATTAAGACTTGATATAAAGGATTTTCAATAACAAATTACATTCATCTTATGCATGTGGGATCAAAACAATGACATTCCAAAGCATCCATCGCTTGTCAAAATCAAATTTGGAAAGCTACACTTTGAATTCACTTGACAATTCAGCTCTCTTCTTGGCCGACTTGCCTGAGCGGGTTTAGAAGTGATAGGCGGAGAGTGTCTTGTGAATGACATGACATTGTCCAGGCAAAGTGCTCAAGACCGCCTAGCATGGGCGGGATTGGAAGGTAGTGTTTGGAGAGATCCATGAGATGATGAAGACATTGTCCATGTCCACATGCCAAAGCCGCCCAGGTAGGGCGGGTTGGGGAGTGACACCTGGAATATAGCTTATTATCCACTTCACTCAAACTCATAAATCTTACTTACAGATCACCATACCTTAGTGTTTTGTAAATGAAAACCTCAATACTTAACAATTTTTCTTGTAGGGCGGTTTTGAGGACAGTGTCTGGAGTGTTTCATATAGCAGGAGATACAATCCATGAGAACCTCTTGAGGCCGCCTAGGTAGGGCGGGTTTAGAGGTGACCCTTGGATTATGACTTGAAACTCATTCAAAATCTCTTCTAAACTTCGAAAATTCTCTCCCTAATTCGGATTTGGAGGCAGTGTATGGAGAAAGTGCGTGATCACAACCTTGAATCCAAGACCCCATGCCAAGGCCGCCCAGGTAGGGCAGGTTTAGAAGGTGTGCTTGGAATGCAAGTCTTGTCGCCATATCGGAAATGTCCTAAATGGAAGTATATTGAAAATATGTTTAATATACTTCCAGGATGTTTGAGATAGGTCCTGGATCCATAGGATTTAGCATGCAGATTCTAGATTCTGAGGATCCACCAGATTTCAGACTTAGTCAATTTTTAGGATTTTTAGGATATCAGACGTAGTCATTTTCAAGGTCTCATTGACATCAGGCTTAGTGATCTTTCATTATTCTTTCCAATTAATTCATCCTTGTTGGGAGGAGTTTAAGTAATGCTTGGTTTGGAGATGACGCATGGAATGTTGCTTGTAATCTATTTAACTTCCCTCCAACTTGCAAACCTTGCTTGAAATTCATCATTTCTCAGTGCCTTGTACTTGAAAACTTTCTAAACTTAACCATTTTCTCCTAGGGCGGATTTGAGGGTTCTGTCTGGACAAATGCATGTGCAGGAGGCTGAGTCCATGACCTTGTGCCAAGGCCACCTAGGTAGGGCAGGTCTGGAGGTGAGGCATGGAATTTTCATCAAAATCTTAGTTTTAGACTCCGTCATCACTTCCCAACTCCCTTCAATCGGCCAAAACTCATGAAAATATCCTAACTTTCCCTGGGCGGGTTTGAGGGTGTTGTCTGGACAAGCTCTCCTGATGGTGAAGACACTGTCCAAGAGGACCTTGTGAGGCTGCCCAGTCTGGGCGGGTTTGGACATGGAGTGAGGAATTTCTTGCCTTGGTCAAATTTTGGATTTCCTGAATGGAAGTATATTGAAAATATGTTTAAGTATAAGTCAAATATTGAGTTTCTTATACTTTAAATATTTATCAATATACTTCTAGGATGTTTGAGATAGGTCCTGGATCCATAGGATTTAGCATGCAAATTCTAGATTTCTGAGGATCCACCAGATTTCAGACTTAGTCATTTTTTCAGGATTTTCAGGATATCAGACTTAGTCATTTTTAGGGTCTCAATGACATGCATCAGGATGAAGGCATATAGACCTCTTGGCAAGAAACTGTCGAGACATGGGCAAAACAACACTACCAAAACCCTACAAGCTCAGGGCAAAACTAAACTTTAAAGCAAAACAAAGCGAGAAAGCAAAAAAAAGAGGGGGTCCCCATTTGCAATGGGGCGATGTGTGATTATATCACAACAGTATGACCAACCATTAAAGCTATATCTAATTTATTGAAACTAAAAACGAATGTTACACTCTATACAAACTATATGTCCTAACAATAAAACACTTGATAATAGAACCCGACGAAAAAATCCGGCGAACTTTAAAAAAACCCTTTAAATTCGTTTTAATTTGCTCTAATATTCGTACAGTGAGGGCTTACGTTTAAAAAATTAAAAACAGGTTTAATATTAGGGTTTCTTATTTTTTTGTTAACACCCACCAAGATGAGAGGCAGCCCGATGGCCCACAGCCGGATGGCGGCGAGCTGCAGAGTGATGAAACCCTTGGCTTTGCCCTCACCACACAACAACCACCCTAGATCATCAAAACACTAGTGTTAAAGCCGTGTTGCAGCCATCACAGCCAACGTTTTAAACTTTATAATGCTTGTGTGAATCTCAGCATTCCTCACAGGCTACCTCTAACGTTTTAACTTGTCTTCGCTCTCTCTAACCCTGACCTCTATTCCTCTTCCTTCATCAATCCATTCATAATATTTCTGCTAATAAATTAAAATAAATTACCTTATAAACAATTTTAAAATATGGTTACGGAATGTTTATTTAAAAAATACAATTTTTTTTTTTAAGTAATAAATTATTTGCACCCTACGGCTCTTCCATTTAGTTTTAAAGTTTATAATGTTTGTGTGAATCTTGGCATCATTTGACGCAAAAGGACAATAAAATAGTGGAATAAGTACTTTTAAAGTGACTATTAATAGTTATATATTTAAGTTAGATTGGGGTAACTATTAATATTTATATATTAATAGAGGGATGGAAGATGTTAAGAATCCCAAATTGTTGAAATGGACTGTCGCAATTTTTACGAGAGCTCAACTTATTCAAGAATCAAAATAGTATGACAGCATGAAAAAATTGTTTATGGGTAGCATCTTGACCTGATTTTCACATGAAATATTTTGATATCAGAATTAAGAGTTTCATATCTGCTTTCAAGACATGTATGCATGCATGCATTCAGCTTTACACTCAACACTCTTATTTTGAAAATGATGTATGCTCACCCATCCATAACAAGGGGCTGCACATGGTGAACCATGTCAGCCTGGAAGCTTAGATGTGTTTAACATTGGTTAATGACACATGAATATGTAAACTTCTCAATTCAGATAAACAAGTGCGAAGATTACATCTGTCTAAGGTTCAACCACAGATCTTCTGTGTGTTACAGGAGGGGTTTAGTGACAGAAGTATGATTCTTTCTGATACAGTAAGTGGGTTAAGGGTAGTTCAACCCCGGAGGGAGGTAGCATGGGAGGAGATAGGGACATGAAGGCCACCAAGATTGAATCCATCTTGGTGGGCATGTTATGTATAGAGTTTGGTGTACCGGTCAACTATCGCATCTATAGTTGAGTATAGAACCAACTATAAAAATTGCTTGCCTATTGTTTCTTTATGGTGAAGCATTTGCCACAATGAATTCATGAGCAATATTGCTTAGCTAGAATTTTTTAAAATCGAGTTGAGCTCACTATTTCTTTGTGTTTCATTTACATGTTTGCACAATATGACATGATGTGTGATGCTGAGGTTATCAAAGACTTGAAATGTTGCATTTCTTAGATATTTTAAATTATTCTGCATTTGAATTAAAAGCTAAAATTTACATTCCATATTGCAGTGGATGAAGGGATGTAGTTATATTAGCAAAACTGAAAGTTATCTGAATATTTGTAGTAGCATGGTAGATATTTTGTATGCCATTCAATTATGCTTCATGAACATTCATTTTTCTTCACTTATTGCTGATTTCAGCTATGCCTATTATCTATCAACTAGGATAGTGCTGTTATTCTTGTGACTGCAACTGACGCTTTTTTATCATCTAGGTTGGTTTGACTCTTGTTGTGGTAGAAAGTGCGGTAACCTCCATTTATATATGTTATGCTGAAGATCCTTCATTGATCAATAGATGGGATGAGGAATTTTACAACCAGATATCTGAGGCATTACATCAAAGACTACAGCATAGAAGCTCGCGGAATATTGATGTCTTGTCCATGGTGGAAATTCAGCGACAAATATCCATACCTGTTCCTGTATAGTGTGAATGGAAGTGAAGCTTGTAGCTTTTGGTTCATGGTATGATTCTTGTTATTAAGGCAATAATTTTGCTATTGCAGTCAGTCTTCCTCTCTCCTATTGTTTCTTTATATTTGCGCATGGTGTTGCTGCCTGTCAATTGAATTTTGGTTGCTTCAATTGGTGTGTCTCAATTCCATTTTGTAATAAGAGTAATCCGGGGCAAGAGTCATGCTAAATTATGATCTCAAGAAACTGCGGTGTCCATGGTTGATGCAAATGCCTACCACATGGAAGGCCAAATATTTTATCAAGGTTGAGCGGTAATAATTTGTTGCAACTTGTAAACTCAGCTTATCTGCGCTCGGGCTGTAATCTAATGCCATTTGATGAACATTTTTAGTGACAGTTTGTTGAATATTAACAATAATTGATCATATAATTTTTTTTGGGTATTGATGAAAGCAAAGTATATAATTGATTATATAATTATTCATACAATTGGGCGGACACCCAATTATTCATTTTGAAATGTCATTATATTATTGGAAAGGTAGCGTCACATTTATCTGTCATTTATAGTGGAAAGTCGTTATAGTTTATATACAATTATACAATATGTAAAGAGGAAAGAAAATTAGATGTTTATAAAAAAAATATTTTTATTGTAAAATATTTAATAAAATTATTAATTATTACTTTAAAAGTATATAAAAAATAATTATTGTTAATAAAAATATAATATGTATTTATAACAATTTTAAAATTGTATAATTAAATAATTGCTATGATAATAGTAGTTGTAAATATATAATTTGCGACTATAAAATTATTATTATTATTATTATTTTTGAACACCATTTGGCTAACAAGCTTAAGAAATGTATAATAAGTTGGAATAATCAAAGTTTACAAAATGTACCGATTTGCTTTTATAGGCCTCTATGGTGAATCAAACCAATTAAATTACATTGTAAAATATTTAATATCATTTATATTTAAATATTATTTCATCCATACATTTCTAGATTATTATTCTCCCATTTCTAAGACACAAGATTCATAAGGAAATACTTGTAGTCTTTTATGGAAACGACAAAATTTATCAGAGTACTATGAAAACTATTTTTCAAGGCAACATTTATTTATGAAAACAATTTTAGTATTGGTATTAAATATTTTTGCATAATTTGCATTTAGGGTGCAAAGTATTCTCCTCCAAAATAAAGCAGTCTCAAAATTTCATGTAAAATTTAATATAATATAATATTTTAAAATAATTTGCATTCATGGGAAAAGTGTTTTCCACCAAGAGAGGGGATTGTAAGATTTCCCTTATAACTTTTGTTCTCCACAATTTTAATAAGTTGGTGCAAATTGTCCTTAAAAGACTATTTTGTATGTATAACAAAAACTTTAAAATTAATTTGTTAAGATGATCTAGTAGACACTTTTCAGTATGCTAAATTAATTATTATGAGGTGTAATTTTCATTTTTGAACATTATTCTTAGAGAAAATTTGAAAACCATTAATTAATATTATTCAAGTTCAATAGATAGAGGATGAGGAATTGGTCATTCTTAATTAGTGCACACTTTCTTATGTGTTAGTTGACGTGGTTGGGGAGGTCCATCAAATCCCACGATGCTAGTTATTAGTGTTGTTTGTGAAACTCATCCATCAAACATTGTGATTGTCTACTTGATCTTGACATCATTTTTAATTCCTTGCCTAACATTGACATTATTTCTAACAACCATGGTTAATGCCATGTCATCAAGAATTGTTGCATTTTACATCTACAAACAACTATACTTTTATTTGTGCACCAAACTTGCCAAAACAACACACACGTCATTAGTTGAGCTTCATAAAGATAACTTAGTAGACTCCAAGCAACTTTATAGAAGATGTAATGCCCCTCGCTTTTTGGCTTGTGGTAGATGTTAGTTTCATATTTATTTTTGATAGTTCTGAAACAGTTGATAGTCTTTTATTGCATATTTGTAGTTTCGAGACATTTGGATTAGTATGTTATGGTTTATGTTTTCTTTGACCTTGACGGACTATGATTCGATGGATATATTTAGACGTGTTATGAGTTATGATGACATTAGTATTACTTAAGTTATGATATGTGGGACATGATTAGTTATGGATTAATATTTGCATGTTTTATTAGATTCGTTGATATCTGGTTTCAAATGTTGTGGTTATAATCTTGTTCAAGAGTAGGGACGATGTAGCATTCCTCGCTTCGAGTACCCTATTACGCTGTGTTCTCTGACTCTTTGTGTGTAGACATATATGTATTTGATTGTATACAACCAATTATTGGATGCAGGCTGTAGGTACCGAACCTCGACTCCACCTAATATAGCAGGTTTGAGCGGGTTCTTGCACCAATAGGTATCAGTGATGGGAGATAACTCGAAGTCTATTCTACTAGGTTGGTCCTTGTTTTTTGTTGTGGTCTTGAGTCGTGTTGTGACACTTGGTCTTTGCCTTGTTATGTTGGTAATCTTGTGTTGTGGTGTATAGTCGAGTTGTGCTTATAATGCTTAATTATGTTCATGTGTGGTTGGAAGATACTTTAATAAATTATTATTTATTAATAATACTTCTATTATGTTGTTAGATAATAATTGATTTAGGCTAAAACTTTGAATGACACATTGGTTAAAATTTATAATAGTCTAGAATTAAATTATCTGTTTTTCTAAAATATTTGTAATAAATTGGAGTTACGGGTAATTAGTATTTATTTGGTACTGAATAAATGGTGATATGTGAAATTAATGCCTTGAGTTGTCAATTTTGAAATTGGAAGATTTGGGATCTCGTTTTATAGAAAATTTTTGAAGTTCTCGGAGGAGTGGGTTGTTGGGTAACGGATGCATGTCTGCATTTATTTTATGAGTTGAACCATTTTTATTTGGGGGAAAAATTGTATTCTGGGAGGAGTTGGAAAGAAAACGGAGATATTGTGGAGAAGAACAGAGAAATTGGTTGCAGGAGTTCGAGAAATTTGGAGGTGGGACTGAATTTCGGGTATGTGATTTGTCTCTCTGTAAAAATTTGCAATTGTTGTAGTTTAAAATTTAAAAATCTATTGCAACTTGTTCCATGTGTGTGTTTTTGTATGACCTGTAGATTGGAATCTGTAAATCTCTGTGGCTTGTAATGTCTTGTGCCTGTTTGGCTGAATGTTACTCCAACCTCTGTAGACTCCTCTCCTCCAAGATGTATGCTTCTGGGTTAGCCTTTGCTTAATTCCTTTTGAAATCATGTGCCATCATCTGTAACCCTGTATTGTGCTTTCAATCCTGTGAAATGGATGACTCTATGTGAAGCTTTTACCAATCTCATATCCCTGTCGTTCTTGCATTTTATCTCAACTATTTATCTCTCAGACTGAAGTAGATTGCCCAGTAAGAATGTGTATCCATATTGCACACCTTTGTGTCTCTCTCTCTCTTCTAACATCTTGCTACTGCTCTTATTAGTGACAATTTGTTTGAGTTGAATGCATAGGAGGCCATTTTGAATGCTCCACCATTCTGCAGATGGCCTTTTCATATATATTTTTTATGCAATCTATTGTGCTTGCAACCACCTATTGGGTCCTCCTATTATTCATAATTCTTTTGACCTTGGATGAAGATCTTGTGTCTCCCACACTACCTCCATTAGAAAGTACCCTGCATTTATGTCTAGGATTTCAACCAAAACCTGTGAAGTTTCTTCACTATCTTCTTCATATCTGCAATTAAAAATGTATTATGGCTGCAAGGCATTCGTCCTTTCATCTTTTGTGCATGAGATTAAACTCAGTTGGTTGCTTATGGAAATATATATGATCACTGGGAGATCGCTTTGGTTGGGCTTAGAAATCTGAACTCTTTTTTTTAGAAATATCTATTTCTATCCATTAGTTCTCTGTAGACCCTTGTCTTTTTGCTGTCACTCTCTTTTGATAGGTTCTGTTTACCATAGTCGATGCATAGGATACTGTGGGTTGCAGAGTCGTCGGGAGTTGATTGGGAAGTAGAATGTTATAGTTGTTACCTGTTTATTGATAGAGCCGCGAACTATGTTGATAGTCATGCTTTTTGTAAATGTTTACCTTATGGCTTAGTCACTGGTAGTAGACTCTGTTGCCGATATGGTATTCTTCATATCTTTAGTCACTTACTTTAGTTCTGATCATCGAATAGACAGTGGCGTAAATTTTGGTAGTCGGTTGATAGCTGTAGCATATTCATCTTCAGTATGGTCGCTTTAGTTAAGTTCTGCCATCGAAAGGTGCAGTTGGTTGTGGTCGGTAACCACAACAATGTTGTTAGTTGCGTTTATTGCAATGTCTTAGGTAATCAGCTTTCATTCCAATGTTTTATGTATCGAAGGCCCTTGTTTAGATTCCCAGTTGGTCGACACTAGCAGCAAGTCACATGTTTCCTGCTGATGTTGCCTTTTTAGGTCTTGGTAGATGCCGAAGGTAGTCGGCATTCGTAGTATTGTTTATGTAAATCGAATGGAGTTGTTAGAGAGACTTAGTTGGTAGGTTCGGTGGGAATCTCTTGCGACTAGGAAAAGATTCATCTTAGTTTTGTGATGTTTATTTGAAATCTTTATTGGATGCCGATAGATAGTTTATAGGATATATTTGGTAGTGGTGGTCGGTAGTAGGTATTGATAGAATCGTGTGCATTTTGAACATATAAGTTGCCTTTAGAAAACATTAAGGTTGATTTAAAATCCTAACATGTTAGATAGTTAATTTTCTTATGGGAAAAGAATTAAAAATCGTTATGAAGGTTTTTGGGGAGTTGTTAGAAATTGTAATTGTATTGGTAATAAATGTTGGTTAGAAAACATAAGTAAATTTGTTATGTTAGTGGCAAATGTTAGATAGCTAGTTAAGTGTATAGGAAATTATTTAACGTTAGGATGTTGATTGAAAATTGTTAAATGTAGGAAAATATAGACATATATAAGCTTATAGTGTTTTCATTAGAAGTTGTAATTGTTAAACGTTATATGGTAATTATGCTCAGTGTCTTGGGTTTGAAATTATATTTGTATTATGCGTATAAAGTATATATTGTGTTTATAGCTGTTTGACTAAAGTTGTAGTTGGTATAATGTTGAGGCAGGATTATGCTTAATGTACATAATTGCTTATAAATGTTGTAATAGAGAGTGGAGGTCATGAAATTATTAGATAGGAAATTTGGTTGGAGTTGTATAGGAAAGATTAATTTCGTAACTAGAATTGTTCTTAAAGAAAAAAAGAAGTCAAATCTCATAGTTGTGTTCATGATTAAATTAGAAGTACTTTGATTCTCTTATGCCCGATTATTCTCTTGGTCATATCTTTATGCTTGTATTGGATCATTGTGCTTACCTTGGGGTGGAGTTTATGTTCGTGATTTGGTTAACTGTGAAGTGTGAATCTTGAGGGATGTCTTGGCTACTTGGTGTCTAAATGTGGAAGCGTTGTACTTGTTAGATAATGGATATTTTTTTATTGGTTTTGTACATATCTCCAGAGGTGTGATGTTTTGGGTTTTGGTTCATATAGTGGCATGTAAATGCATTGGGATTCGTATTGTCGAGGGCAAGTGAATGGCATGGGTAATGGATAGAAGCCATTTTGTACCTTATTCTTGATCGTGGTGGTTT
This sequence comes from Cunninghamia lanceolata, assembly GCA_027924645.1. NCBI lineage: Eukaryota > Viridiplantae > Streptophyta > Pinopsida > Cupressales > Cupressaceae > Cunninghamia > Cunninghamia lanceolata. The sequence continues at coordinate 2,406,043 of BSBN01000914.1, read as the reverse complement.
GGTTGTTTGTTTTGAGATTGCTAAGGGAGTGGCTTCTATGGTGGGGTCTGTGCCTTGTGAGAGGCTGCCTGGGTAACCCCATGGAAGTTATGAGCAAGTGGAAACTTAATAACTCATTAGGAGGGTTGGGGTAGTAAAACACATAACAAGATAAGTAAGATACCTCACCCATGCCTTGAGTGCTCTCGTAGGCTAAGGATGGGATGAGAAGCCCTGGTTGGCAAGGCCGACCTCCTTGTCTCCTTGAGATGACCTGTTGGCTCCGCATGTGTCACCCTATGGGGCCAGTGCTTAGAGAGAGGTTGCTAGGGTAACCATAGATGGGGGCCGACTTCTAGTGATAGATAGCTTGGGTAACCCATGCTAGGACCATGCGATGACACTCTCCTTACGCAACTCGGTGACTTTCCCTTTATTTTGTTGATGCCTCTGGAGTATAGTCTTGGTTTCTTATTTGATCTTGATTGGATGTGGGTTTTGTTTGGTGGATTACTGTCATTTCTGTGCAGTCTTGTTATCTTGTATGCTTGTAGGGAGTTTGTAGTTCATTCTGGTTTCATTGTTGTAACTTCGACCTAGTGGAGCCTCAATGTTATCTCCTAGCTCGGTTGGGTGGACCTTAGGGTTCCACATGGTTGGGAGGCAAAGCTATCCATTGGTCTTTTTGGAGATTCGATTCGAATCCTATGCAGAGATGTTCCAGTTCCTGATTGCTTTTCCACTTTCACAGATGTTGTATACTTTCATTTGTACTCATTTGTAAACCGACAAGATCGGTCTTGTAATCTTGTACTGAGACTTTGTAATCAAACTATCTTGCTATTGTAAAAGTTATTTTTATCTAATACAACAGTTTAATATTTATCACTTATGTGGTTTTACTTTATATTCACTGATGCAGTTATGTTGCCCTAGGGTTGTTAGAAGTGCATTTCCCTTTATGTTGTGTATTTTGATATCTTTGGTTACTTATAATGCAATTTATTACTTTCAAAAAAAAAATATTTTCTGTAATTTTGCACTTTTAGTCTAGCACTCTAGGGTTGCATGACGGGGCATCACAGAAGAATGAGAATGATTGCATAGTAAAGGAAATGAGAGGACAATAGAGGAAAGTAGATGACATAGTAAATCACTTGCTACATTTGAAGGTATATTGTATTCCTCTTGAGGCTCCTTAATGAACATTGAACTTGCGACATGGTTCCTAAGTGCATGAATTGAACTTGTTTATGACCTCTTTTATTAAGTATTTGTTGCTTTGTCTATAAAATCTAAACTTGGGAAGAAAAGAAATTTTGCCACATCCTCACCTAATTGAGAAAAAGTAGACAATCCTTGTTTGTCTCCAAATGCAGTCAAAATCAACTTATTGTATGCATCCATTGTTGAGAAGCACTCATTACGATAGAGTTTTGTGGTTCAAAGTAACTTCCCATCTAATTACAAGGTTACTTGCCCTATTTTTAAAGCCCAAATCCATATATTTTTCAGCACAACTTGATGTATTATTATCAAATTTTGTAAGGGTGGGAATCCTATTTTGGAATATGCATATACACTCTTAGATTCATTGTTGGGCAGTTGAAGTGACTGAATCATTTACATTACTTGATGTTTTTCTTGACACATTAGCCTCAAACTAATGTACAATTTCATTAGGAAATAACCATGACACGATGTATGGAAAATTGCTTGAGTGTGATGGTTCAATCACACTAAAACAACTACCTTTAGATCTTTTTGTTCTTTGTTACCAAAACTTGCAGCGTCTAGGAGTGGAAGTAGACTCTTTTCTTCTTTGAAATGTTCCATATAGTGATCATGTCAAGTAATGTCATATTGTCATGGATTATACAAAGTTAAAATTACAACTAGACCACAGATAGACTAATATCTCAAGTAGACCACAATAAACAACACTAAAAATATTACATCATTGTGTTTGGGTACTAAGATTTCTTAGAGGTGCTTATGTGCTTTTTGGTTCTCTTTACTTGTGATTGTTGCAAAGGTAAGCAAATTACGAACTCGTAAAACAAGGGACATATCCCATAAATGGAGATTTGACTTCCATTATAATATCTCACTATATAAAAGAAACTTGGCCAAGTAAGCAAAGAAGAACTAGAGTAGATGAAATAAATACTTTTAGAGTTCTCATCCTTGTAGATGGCATGAGAAGGGCTTGACTAATTGAGACATCATACTAGATTACATAAGAATCTTGAACAATTTGCTTCTGATTACTCTTTTAAAAAATATATTGAGAGAAATAATATTTGCCATAGAGTTTCTTGCAATTAACTTCCAAAAAGAGGCCCCTTTTGACCACCTAATATTTCCCCAAAATTTAATATGAAATTCTAAGAGCAACTATTCAACAACATAGAGTAAGTCCTATGAGAGTCAAGGATATGAAACAAATTTCAAATCATTCCAAGAAACTTGTTTTCTATTAAAAAATGCATTAGCTTAATTCTTAACCTCTTTAGAAAACCAAAATCTAGCCAACCACTACCTAATATTATAATGGCCAATTTTATTTTTTAAAAATTTTTCTTGATTATATGTGATTTTTTACTAGTTCATAGTTGGTTATTGATCTTTCATTGATTGTTAATATGAAATTAGATAGTTATGAATATAATAATGTAACCAAAGATTTATACATCTCTTGTCCTTTCTAATTGGATTCTAAAGATGACTTCATCTTCAACCATGCTACTACCCAATCATTTCTAGATGTATGATATCCCAATAAATGTCATTTACAAGCACTGAATAATTTATATACCCCTTAAAATCTACATAAAAAAACATCCCATATGTATTATCTTAGAAGATCCATACCATAGCATGGGCTCTTTGATTTCAAAATAATTCCTACCTTAGAAAATCATAAATCGATTTAAGTACAAAACTAATTTAGGGTTCATATTACTCAATTATTCATTATGTAAATTAGTTATTACAATTAGTTGTTTGTAACTGGGACATCTTAGTTTTATTGTTCACATTATAAGGGAATTCATTGCAACTTTAAATATTCTATTTGGTAATATATTATGTATATTTGTATAGGAGGTAAATTTTATGTAAATTTTTTTATACTAGTTATTATTGCGTAAAGCTTTATTACACAAGGATGTGAAATTACTGTTTGCTTTAATATAAAACAAAAAGAAAATAGACAAACCTTATATAATATAAAGGATTTTACAACCAAAAAACTCCAAATATGAAGCAACAAATTTGATATGTTAATTGATTATCACCTCGTATCCTTTACTAGTTGGGGTCCTTTGAAAGGACACACATTCAATATGAATAAAAAATAAGAATGATTATATGTTTGATTCAATAACTGAAATGTTGCTTCTTTTTGGGTGTAGGATATGGGCATGTCTTACAAATTCTAGTTGTTGGCCATAGCCATGCATATGCACAACTATAAGTGTTGGTCTCACACATTGTTTGCATCTAATATCACACAACAAACCACCTAAACCTACCATAAGTTGGTAGACTTATCGAGAGCCTTCTTAATGATTCATAGACAATTAGGAAGGATGAAATAGTTTTAGAAGTGAATTTTGAACTTGTATATAACCAAATGTTAGACATTGCTTCCATTCTAAATGAAATTTTTTATAAATTGCATGAGGATGCAAATATATTTTATGAGGCTTAGCCTAAAATAGAGCTAACGTTAGGTCACATCCAACACAAAGAGTGGATTGACATTAAACTATTTAAAACAATGTATAACCATAAATCATGTGTATACTCATTCTAAGATTTATATGTGTTTGATTTTTAGTTGTCCACATACTCTTTTAAATAAAATGATATAATTAAGATGTGTTTGATTTTCAATCATCCACATATTCTTTCAAATAACATGTTGTGAAAGAGAGTTACAACAATTCCTTCTAATGTAGTCCTGAAACCATCTAGGAACAAAAAATGTTTTGAGGAATGGACACCCATTATTGTAATAATGAATTTGTTTTATTCATCTAAAATGCTTTTCACATGCATTTTTTGTTTTATTCAATAATGAGTTTGTAGTTTCAAATTAACATCCACTATTTTAACAAAGGACAATTTTAATTCAATTATAAATGTTCTTTTTAAGTAGTAATGATTTTACTAAATAATACATTTGTAGTTTCAAATGAACACCCACTGTTTTAATAAAGGACTTTTAGTTTAACTATAAATAAGTTTTGCATTTGATGTTGTGCCATCAGATGGAAAGAAAATGAGTACATATAATGCAACGTGAGGTTCAACATCTACACAAGGTGCATTTCGCTATGACGACCTTTCATGGATGGTGTATAAAGACCAATGTGTATATTTCTTCATGGCTTGGGTTGAGTTTAAGATAGTGAAGGATTTCATAAAAGGTGAAAGTCTTACCTAATCAAATTATACCCAAGCCAAAATAATAAGAAATCCCGCATTGATAAAACCAGGAAAACTACTACAAATGAAAGCTCAACAAATAATGAAGAAATTTGATTTTTACCAATTAAAGTAACTTGTGATTAACCATTTAAATATTATGAAGAGATATATAATTAGAAATAGCAACAATAAAATAAAAAAACACATGAAATAAAACTCATAACATCAAATATATGTGGAGAAACCCTTTCAAGAAAAATCCACCATCAAAGAGAGGACAAGTCTGTATTAATCCAATAGAAGTGCTACATCAATACATCCAACTTTCTCCCTTCAATCTGATTGCATTCCAACAACAAAACAATGTTCACCTACATAATACCCATAATACAACTATCCAAAACATCCAATTTACCGAGAATTAGGGAGGAAAAACCATGAATTATTTTCCAAAACCAAAACCACCAAAACCCATGGTATGGAAAAAACTCCATGCCCCTATGTGCTAATCCATCAATACCCTCAAGAATAGCAAACCATAATTACATAATCTTTGACCAGTAATTTCCATGGTACACATCCCCAATGGTAGTGCTCCATTTCCAACACTATGCCTAATGCAAAATCCATCCATCATAAAAAAGATGTTGGGAAAGGTATCTCAACCTTTCATCTCAATGTTTCATATTTACTAATTAGTTGTATTTATTTATTATTTTGTCCTCACATGGAAAATAGGGCATCCCACTTTGAGACCTAGTACTTTTACCCACGTGTTAGATATTCTGTAATGTGTGTAAAAAGTTGTAAGAGCATCTAATGCCATTATAATATGTAAGAGCATCTTATGACATTGTAAGATGGGAGTTACTTATGATGAATTCAACACTTAAGAGCATAATTATAGGGGAGTTACATTGGAATCTTGATCAACTTATGACATGTAAGAATGGGGATAATGAAACCAAAATGGAGTGACCAAGTTGGTGAGTTTTTTATGATGGATTATGACAACATAAGAGGATATTTTAATATTAGCATGTTGAATCATCATGGGAGTTGGGTGTTGGAATTATTCATGGGGATTTGGCTGCCATTTTTGGAGGTGGTAATCTCTCATGGTATATGGTTTTTTATCATTTGTGGTTTCTTGTTTTGTTTCTCCCATATATTGGTGCCTAGGATGGTGTAGTGTAATGTAATTTTGTAGGAGTTTATGTTGCCAAAATTTCTTCAGACATGTTAGTTTTTCTCTTGTGAAGTCTTGAGCTTGTTGATGTATTGTAATCAGTTTGGTATTGTGAATATGTTGGTTTGAGATATGAAGGTTGTGTTTTTTCCTAAAATGGTTTTCCCAAGATAAACACTATGTCATTGTGGTATTATTTTTGTGTGTATATTTTCTTTTGAAATTGTTAGATCATATTTTGCATGTATTCATTTCCTCATTGATTAGTGTAGGAAGTGTTTTTGCTATCAACTTCCTTGCATTTGGTATCAAAGCTAGGTTAATTTTATTTCCTAGGTGGTAGGAAAAGGATTTTTGGACTAATCTTGGTTTGAGTAAGAGTCGTGCGTAGAAGATCTTTGTTTTTAGGGAGCATGGAAAGTACACTATAGTTAGAGA